>CM069524.1:80511530-81804388 GCA_035773235.1 Eospalax fontanierii
TATATCTTACCCTGTCTGCGGTACTGTGTTATGAGCATTAGAAAGTAGACTGCTGTTCATGTGTTCTTTCCCAGCTCTTGCAAGATTAAGAAGATATATGAGGTAATTTCTAAGGAGCTACCAAACTAGGAGAAAAGAACATTCAGTAACTGATTTCATTGTCATTATTTGATGGCCTTGATCTGTGACTATTTTATTTGTTCTAAATTTCTTTGACTGAAGTTAATATATCTACTCAAGCTTACTTTTTAGTTGGTGCTAGCATAGTCTATCTTGTTAACATATCCAAATATTTTTTTCACATTTCAAGAAATATTTCTCCTTTTTTTACAATATATAAATTTTATTTACCATTTTTTTTACAAAATTTTATTTATGTACAAATTTTCTTGAATTTTTGTGTATTTCATATAATCATATTTAGACCCCTTCCCCGATCTGTACTACCGCTTAGTCCCCCACAAGAGTTCATGCATTCTATCATATGTGTTAAGGCCTGTTAAGTCGAGTTTGTGTCTATAGATGTCCCTCAGGGTGAGTTCATCCACTAGAGCCTGATCAGTCTATCTAGTGTCAGAGTCACTCTCTTAAAGAAGACCAACTCTCCCTCACCCGCAGTGATCAGCTGCCAATAGTCCCTCAGCTAAGGTTGGGCTTCTCACCCATTTCTACATTTCTGTGCTGGGTCTTTATCTGGTTTGAGTTTGTATGGGGCTTGTGCATGCTGTCACCACTGCTGAGAAGTCATATGAGCAAGTTCCCAGCCTCTTGAAAAACTGTTTTCTTGTGGTCATCCACCACCCCTGGCTTTTACAGTCTTTTTGCTCCTTCTCCTTCAATGATCCCTGAGCCCGAGTGAGGTTTAATATAGGAGTCTTATCTAGGGACACACACCCTACAGTCTTTTACTCTTTACATTTTGGCCAGTTATGGCCTTCTGTGTTAATCGCCCTCTGTTGCATGAAGAAGCTTCACTAGTGAGAGTTGAGAGGTGTGTTAATATTCTCTGTACCCCTGTTCTATGAGCCTTAGGTGTAGAGGTTAAGTTGTAGATATACCACTTAGTGCTAGGAATCTCACAGACACTTACTCTGTGTTTGACCAGTTGTGAAACTGTGATAGTGTCCATCTGTTGCAAAAAAAGATGGGTTTTGATAGTGGTGAGAGGTATACTTGTCTGTAGATATAAGGATACATATTTAGCATACAAAAAGAAATTATATTGGTCAAGGGACATAACAAATGCAGGCTTTTTCTAGGTCTTTCATCTCTCCAGCCATGTGTATTTGGCTATGTTTACAGTGACACACATGAGTTCCCACCACTGAGTGGGTTTTAAGTCCAACTAGATAGCTAGATAGCTGTTGGTTACCCCCAAGATAAGTGCCACTACCGCACCAATAGAAAGAGTTTGCTGTGCCCGTTGTTGTTGTGGTTATTAGGCTTTACAGCTGGGTTGGACCATTGATTTGTCTCCCTTGGCAGCTTACATAGTATCCTGATAGTCTTCAGGGAAGAGGCTTCCAGGACAGTACCAGCTCCATGCCTCCAAATCCTGTATCCGAAGTATGTCCTGTCTTCAGCATTAGGGTCTTACCTTGAATTTCTTGAGTCCTTTAATAAAGGACTGTGGCAATAGCCTGTTATTTTGGGAGTCTCTTGGATTACTCTGACCAAGAATTCAAAGGGAAGTTTCTGCTGTCTGGCACTGTGTCTTGTTATATAGCCTTCAGCTATATACATGTACTCATGTATGATAGTGTATATGTATTTCTCAGCAAGCTTTGGACTGAATACATTCTTCATCCCACCTAAGCAGTATTTCTCTCTCCTCTCTCTCCCCGTCTCTTTCTCTTCCCATCCTAGTTAAACACCTCCATTTTCCCCTTGATGATACCTGTCTACTATCCCCCTCTAAAATGACTTTCTTGGGTTGGAGAGATGGTTCAGCAGAGTTGGGAGTGCTTACTGCTCTTGCAGAGGATTAGGGTTTAGTTCAGTTCTTAGCGCCTACATGGTGGCTCACAACCACCTATAACTCCAGCTCTAGGGGATCTAAACCCTATCCTGGCTCTTGCAGAGGATTAGGGTTTAGTTCAGTTCTTAGCGCCTACATGGTGGCTCACAACCACCTATAACTCCAGCTCTAGGGGATCTAAACCCTATTCTGGCCTCTTCAGACACCATGCACACAGGTGGTACACACATATATATGCAGGCAAAACACTTATACACATAAAATTATACACATTAACTTTATGTAGATAGCATATAATTTGAGTCTTGTTCTTTACTCATTCTGATGATGACTTTAATTTGTTGCATTTATGCATATTAAAATGATTATTGATATACTTGGGCGCACATCAATCATCATTATAACTGGTTTTCTGTTTGTCTCAGATTTTTTGGTGGTCCAATGTCTTGAGGCTCTGACCTTCAAAGAGTACTTTAACTCTACCTCCAAAACCCCCTTGTCCCAGAAGAGACAGGAAGGCTCAGAGATAAGAGGCCTCCATGCCCAGCTTTGGCGATGCACTAGAGCAGTGTGCTCCTCTGCCTAGTGGCTTGCTGTAACACATCATCTTCTGGATGTATTTCACGATTGTTGATCTCCTACCCTTGTCAGCCTCTTTGGGTATTTTTTTCTGGCTCTTCAGCATGAGAAACCCCGTACAACATAGGGATACTTGTGAGACTGAAGCCTACAAGTTTATCATCATTTATCTCATCTGCACAAAACCTTCAGAAGTTCATTAAAATTATAGTATGACTGTCGTTGTCCGTCCATAGCCCCAGTGGCTCCTTCCTACTAAGCAGATCTCAGTCGTGACTCTAGAGTTCATGGTCCCTTTTTTCGCCTGACAACCTCAGTTTTCTGCTGCACCATGGAAAGTCTGATGTCTTCAGTTGGTTCCCTTTTCTACTCTTCTATTAACATGAGTGTTGACAGGAAAGCTCCTTATGTGTTGCAGCTAGGGAAGGCATGTCTGTGAGGATTTTCTTGATCTTTGGGAGATGTGGGACAGCCCAGCCCTCTGTGGGTAGTGCTACTCTGAGCACTACCAGATACTAGACAGATGGTCATGGATTGTGTTAGAAAGCAGGGTGATTACAGGCCAGAGGAGTCTCCAGTAAGCAGAATTCCTCTGTGGTCTCTGCTTCAGTACCTCCTTCCAGGTTCCTGCCCCAAGTTCCTGCCTGACTTCTCCGTGATGAACTGTGCCTTGGAAGTCTAAGATGAAATAAAGTTTCCTAACAAAGTTGATTTCAGTCAGTGTTTTATCATTGTAACAGAAAACTAGAATACAAACACACACACATACATACACACACACATACACACACACACTACTGGCTTGCTAATTATATTACATATATGATGACTTTTAATAAGAGTTGAAACAAGGAGGAAGTTTTATACACTCTGGTTATGGCATTATCTTACAACTGGTTAGAGAAAGATATTTAATGATTATCATTTCAGCCTCCTTTCCTTACCGAGAGAGCAAAACAGCACAAGGAGAAATCACTTGCTGTGAGGCTGTCTCAGGAGATGCTGGAATAAAGGGAAGTGATATGTCAAGTTTAAGGGCATAGTACATGATTATGTATCATCTCCTCTTAGTTTACAAGCTGGGTATTCCATCTAGAGGAAGTACATGGTAGCCCATTAATAAGGTAGCCAGGCTTCAAACTTAGGGTCATGCTTCTTTCTTTTTTTTCTAACAATATCTTTTTGATTCTCTAGAATTTCTTATTTACATACAGTGTATTCTGATCATATTCCTCCCTCCAGTTCCTTCCAGATCCACCCCCCACTTCTTATCACCTCCTGATTTCATGACTTCTTTGTATTTTTTTTAACCTATTGAGTCCAATTTTTGCTGCCCATGTCCTCATAGGTGTGGGAACACTGGAGTGTGGTCTACATACAAAGGAGTACACCCTTTAAAACTGGCTCCCCTCCACCAGAGGCCATCAGCTGACAATAGCTCCTCCCAACTCCATGCTGGAGCATTAACTGGCTTGATCTTGCACAGGTCTTGTACAGGCAGCCACAGCTGCTGTAAGCTCATACCTCTTTCTTTAATATGTGATGGTTCACAAACCAATGGAGACTTCAGTCAGCATCAGAGCTTGCCCAGCATGCCCTGGGTGAGAAAACATTGAAGACAATGTACCTACTAGGAGCTCACAGGCCCACACTAAGACCTGGAGGGACAGCAATGGAAATTCACTGATGCTGAGTTTGGTAAACTATAGTCACAACAGAACTACTATGTGGAAACACAAAATTCATGATGTTTATGCAAAAAGAGGCTAAGACTTGAATTTATTTTTATTTTATGTGTACGAGTGTTTCGCCTGAATGTGAGAGCACCATGTGTGTGCAATGTCTGCAGAAGCCAGAAGAGAGTGTCAGATCCTCTGGAACTGGAACTATGAATGATTGTTAGTCGTCATGTAGGTGCTGGAAGCCAAACCTGTGTCCCCTGGAAGAGCAGCCAGTGTTCTTAACTTCTGAGTCATCTCTCCAGCCCTGAGGAGATGACTCAACCAGTCTCTGGGGTTGAAAAAATAAGTAAAATTGAAGAGACAAGGAAGAAAAAAGAATGGAGAAAGTGGAGCAGGGGTAGAGAGACAGGACGGATAGAAGAGAAATCCACATTTCTAGTTTCTGCAGCTGTTAGCGTATGGGGTTCAACATGACCTATTTGAAGAGGAATGGGGGAAAAGAGAGAAAAGAAATATTTCTTATTGGAGAGGGCATTTCTTAATGAAATACAAAAATTTCAATTCAGTACTGAGATTTAAGTGCCTTCAGCTATCTGGGACTCACTCTTCTGGATACTATCCCTGGGTTTGGTGCCACTTGACAGAGAGCTCGCAAAGGGAAGGAAGCACACTATGAGTCAGCACTGTCAGGGGTCTGGATGCTTCAGGTGTGACTGCTGAATTCAACATTCCCTTGGACTCACTTGGATGGCACCTTAACCCAAATGCAGCAAATGAATAGACAAACTCATGTGCAGGGTCTGCGTGGAGGGAACACAGAAGTAATGGGGACAAAGTGCCAACAATGCCGTGAGAGATGGGGCTGGTCTGGGAAGCAGCTGATACAGGTGACTTCTCTACGAGGAACAATTTTCTGGAGTGATTTAGAAAGTGATCAGCATTAAGGGATCGGGGGATGAAGAGATGAGTACCAGAGACTGAAAACTTATGCAACCCAGAGCTGCAGAAGAGAAGATGCTCGAGTTTGCTTTTCATTGCTATGATAAACTCTATGACTAAAAGCAACTTGGGGAGGAAAGGGTTTATTTCAGCTTACAGGTTACAGCCCATCACTGAGGGGAGTCAGGGCGGAAACTCAAGCAGGAACCTGGAGGCAGGAACCGAGGCTGAGACCACAGAGAAATGCTGCCTACTGACTTGCTCCTCTGTTCTGCGCTCAGTCTGCTTTCTTATACAACCTAAGGCTCCCTGCCTAGTGAGCTGGGCCCTCCCACATCATTCAACAATGGAAAAAAAAGCCTCACAGATATGACCACAGACCAATCCAATAGAGGATTTCCCCAAATGAGGCTTTCCATGTGTGTCAAATTGATCACCAAAGCCAACCATGACATTGTACCCCATGTCAGCCTTGACCCACAAACACATCACTTTAAACCATAAACTTTGTCTCCAAGATCTCACATGAATATTTCAGGATAAAACATAGCACAATTTTAAAAGTTCCATGGTTTTAACAAATCCTATCACTTGCTGGGTACGATGGCACAGGCCGTTAATCCCAGCACTCAGGTGGCTGGGACAGATGGAGTTCTCTGAATTCAAGGCTGGCCTGTCCTACAGAGTGATACCTCCCAAACAAACAAACAAACAGAAATTCTATCACTTAAAAGTTCAGTGTCTCTTTAAAATAATTCAGTCTGTCAACTGTGGGCTCCTATGAAATAAATAAGTTACATACTTTCTTATTTCAAAAAGGAATAATCAGGTACTCTTAAGCAAAACCAAACTCATCTGGGATTCACTCATGATAATCTCCTGGGCGCCGAAGGGCCTGGGCAGCTCCACTTCTCTGACTCTGTCATCTGCACCACACATAGCTTGTCTCATAGGCTCAGGCCAGCTCCAGTCTACACCTGCTGCTGCCGTTGATGGTCATCCTATGGCCTGGCTGATACTGCAACCGTATCTTTACCAAGGACCTCCTTGAATCTGAAGGGACTTCAGCTCTGCCAAATGGTACCAGGCCTCAGCTGCTCTCCACAACCCCTTCATGCCTTCAAAACCATCTAGGAGTCTCTTGTACATCACCAAGACTGGCTACCAGCTTGAGATTCTGCCGTGGCCCCCGTGAACCATAGTTTCTGTATGCTGACCCTGAGGAACTACTTCCCACAAGATTTCACCCCAATCATGCTGAACTTCTTCTTAGTCACAATTTATTTTTCAGCCCAGATAACCAGCATGAATTGTCCCAGTAAAGCAAAGATGGTATTGGTCTCTTGTTAGTCACAGTTTGATTCTTTAGCCCCAGCTGACAGATTTTCAATTCAAAATATCACCTGAATAGTCGGGATAGAGTGTCTTTGTGGGACTCTCAAACTTCCCCTGAAAATTCACAAGACAGGCGTCCATTGCTCCCAGCATCATCATCTAAGTTCCCACAAAAAGTCATTAAGCTCTGAGCACTCAATGGATTTTCCAGCCCAAAACTCCCCAAAACAACATGGTCAGGTCCTTCATAACAATACCCCACATCTTGTACCAATTTCTGTTTTAGCTTGCTTCTCTGTTGCTGTGACAAAACTGTCTGAGCAAAAACAACCTTGAGGAATGAGTTTATTGCATCTTACACTTCCAAGTGACAGTCCATCCTCGACGAAAGTCTGGCAGGAACCCACAACTACCTTGCATGATCACAGGAAGACAGTTCAGGATCCCCAAAGGGAGTCACTGGGGAACTTCATTCCTGCCACCAGGTGCCCGCCACCTCCATTGGCTCATATTCTTCCATTTATATTTATGAAAAGAGGCCTGAGAAGCGTTCCTTCTGCACACGGCCCTTTGCTCTCCACCCACACAGTTTGCCGGCAGACGTACCACCAACTAAAATAAATAATCTATGTAGCTTTTTTCTTGTTCTTACTGTTTGCTTTATTTTTATTTTTTGCTTTATTCTTATTCATGTGTATGAATGTTATGCCTGCATGTATGTAAGTGCACCTGTGTTGTACAATGCCCACGAAGGATAGGAAGAGGCTGTCAGATCCCTGGAACTGGAGATATGGATGGTTGTCAGCTGACATGTAGGTGCTGGGATTTGAAACTAGGTCTTCAAGAAGCAAGAGGTATTATAAGAAAACACATTTTAAAACTGCATTTGTGGACTAAATGCAGCCAAGAGCAACACCTCATTTTATCCTTAAAACCCAAACTGGGTGACTCCCAGGCAGGGATTCCAATCAGCTGGGGAAACTGACCTGAATGATTGACCAAAGGGATCTTTTTTCTCAGCACCATCTTCCCAACTCATTCTCTCCTTTTTGCTTAAGAACATACAGCCTTCATTTATTCTTTGTATTGGTAATTGGAGGGTGGGAATTATTCATAAAGCTTGAGTTTGATACACCATCCATGTATTTATGACTTCAATACATCATGTAAATTGTTATACAAACTTGAAAAGTAATGCAACATTAAAAGGGCTTGATTCAACTTCAAGGCCATAGATAGTAAGAAATGCCACCCAATGATATGAGATTTTTGGTTAAAAAAATGATAGCTTCTAGGAGCAACATTATTCACCTATGTGGCGTATCTCCCTTCAAATTATTTTTTTATTATATTTTAAAATTAGTTTACAAAATAATAGGTTTTCAAATGGATTTTCCATACCCTTGGTTTTGATTAATCCCCCACAAACACTATTTTATCCTCCTCTACTCCCCACCTAAAGCCATATCTCAGCTCACTATTAGTGACTTGCTTCTCTGAATCTCACATTCCTATTACAGGACAGGGGTGTTGGATGGGCTCAAGTGTGAACCAAGTTATCTCTACCTGATCATCATCCCCAGGAAGTGGAGTCATCAGCAAGACCCTTGACCACTGAGTGGAGTCAGGGACAGTTTAGAAAGATGTAAGAAGCATAGGTCTGGACTTGGTAGAACCCAGAGAATGATGCCAAATAAATGTACAGGCCATAATCATAAGAAGGCAGTGCTTTCACCACAGTGAACATTCAATTGCTCGTTAATCAGTTAATCCAACCATATGGGATACATGTCTGATATGCAGGAAAATGTTTTTATTTAATTCTAAGTTTTATAAAAGACAATGTGAGAGTCTTTTGTGTTTTAAAATTTATTCTTTTTTACAATTTTTTTTATGTGTATGAGTGTATTGCCTGCATGAAAGTGCACCCATGTCATACAATGCAGAGGTCAGAAGAGGGTGCTAGATGTCCTGGAACTGGAGGTACAGATGGTTGATAGCTGCCATGTGGGTGCTGGGATTTGAACCTGGGTTTCTGCATGAGCATTCAGTGCTCTTAACTGCTGAGCCATTTCTCCATCCCTCTGATCTTATTATTAAAAATATTTTATTTATTATTTTTATTTTATGTATATGAGTGTTTTGCCTTTGTTAAGTGTGTTCAGTGTCCACAAAAACCAGGCACCAGATCCCCTGGAACTGAATATAGAGAGTAGTTAGCTGCCTTGTGAGTGCTGGGAACTGAACCTGGGTCCTCTGCAAGGGCAACACATGCTCTTAACCACTGAGCTATCTCTCTAGCCCCCTCCTATCACATTCTTAAAGGCACACACACACACACACACACACACACACACACACACCCCTCATGTAAGGGAAGCAATAATGCCAAGTTTTCTCTTTTGAGACTTCCTTAGATGACAGTTTTAGGTGGGTGAGAAGTGACAGCAGAGAGATGGTGAGACAGAGATGATGATTTCAGGAATGAAACAGATTGGACTGGCGTTAGAAGTGAGGTTTGAAAGTAGAGAAACTGACAGTATTGGGAATGAGATAAAGGACATGAAGACTAGTTAACCATGGGAGCACAGCCCTGCTCACAGCTTCCTTCCCTGGCTGTCCCGACTGCCCTCAGACTCCTAGTCCACATGGCTGCTGTTCACAGACCTGGCGTGTCTCACAGCACTTTTATTGCTTTGTCTTGCTTTTTGTTCTACAAACCTCCACCATCCTACCAAACCACCACCATCCTCCCCAAACCTCCACCAACCTCCCCAAACCTCCACCATCCTACCAAACCTCCACCATTCTACCAAACCTCCACCATCCTCCCCAAAACTCCACCATCCTACCAAACCACCACCATCCTCCTCAAACCTCCACCATCCTCCCCAAACCTCCACCATCCTACCAAACCTCCACCATCCTACCAAACCTCCACCATCCTCCCCAAACCTCCACCATTCTACCAAACCTCCACCATTCTACCAAACCTCCACCATCCTACAAACCTCCACCATCCTCCCGAAACCTGCACCATCCTCCCGAAACCTCCACCATCCTACCAAACCACCACCATCCTCCTCAAACCTCCACTATGCTCCCCAAACCTCCACCATCCTCCCCAAACCTCCACCATCCTACCAAACCTCCACCATCCTACCAAACGTCCACCATCCTCCCCAAACCTCCACCATCCTACCAAACCTCCACCATCCTACCAAACCTCCACCATCCTCCCCAAACCTCCACCATTCTACCAAACCTCCACCAATCACTATTGTTTCCCGGTGTCCTAAAATCTGCCTGAACCTAAGTGCACCAAGCCCCATCCTCTCCAGCCCTATTTGGCTCACTTTCATACCCTGAGGAGCAGGTGCCCCACTATTTTCAGGAAGCATACCCGGATAAATTGCACACCTTTCTCATATGTCTGCCATGACCTCATTTCTATCAATGACCGGACCCCGCCCCCCAGTTCAGCCAACTGCTCCTGTGGCCCCGCCTTCTACCTTCCCTAAGGATCTGGGGACCACCTGTACCTTGACTGCAGCCATCCCTGCTTCTGCCCTCCAGCCTCGCTCCCTGTAGTCCTTCTTCCCTCCTGGGTCCCACTGCGATCCTTCACCCCGTGAAACTCTGTTCTCTTGCTTTTTGCTTGTCTCTCACCTGCCTCAGGTCCTCACTTTCTTCCTTTTCCCAATCCAAACTCCATAAACAGTCACAGCTACGGTCAGTGGCTCAGACCCGCTCACCGTCCTTGTCTTCGCTGTTGTTCTACCTGCCCCCTCGCCCTCGTGGTCCCGCTTTTGGCCTGTGACGCCCCCACCATCGCCTCACGGGCATCATGCCATCCATTTCCTTGGTCTCCTATATATATCCTATTTTTTTCTCTCTTCTGAATCACTTCCCTGTTTTCATCAAAACGTGTTTTGATTTTCAGGTCCCCATCCCCCGCTCCACCTATTAGACAGAGACAATGTCATTTCTCCGTCCACAGTTGACCTGATTTTCTCTGAGCCTTCTATTGCAGGGCAGCAAGAGGAAAAGACCAAATTGGAGTAGCGCAGAGTCAGCCAAACACGGACCCTCTAGGTTGTTTTTTAGATGACATGCCTTTGGGTCCCTAAGTACCCATGTGTGTGCTGCGGGCAGCGCAGGCAGCTTAAAGGTCTTTGTGCAGTTAGAAGACAAGGACACTTGCTGGAATCCAGTTCCATGTCCCCTTCCTGCCTTGTTCCCAGTCGCTCAGAGGTCTTATCAGCAGAGGGTCTGTGACTGGTGACTATGTGGCCTCTTTGACTCACTTGGTCCCCATGGACTACAGATCCTCAAGTTTCTCATTTCTTCCATTCTCCTTTGTAACTTGGTGGGCAACTCCAACCTCTGCTGAAGGTGCCCTAATTCCTTTGCCTACCCACCGAAGAGCCATGCAGGCAGGCTGACTCGAGTCAGCATCATACCAGGGCTGTGAATTTCAAACATCCCCTTTCTCTAAGTCCCTTCTATACTGTATTAGGGACACTCTATCTACCTACTTAGCCATTTATTATCTTTGTTCACTTCAGCATCACGTGCACCAGAACACAGGGCTTTAATCTTCTGTGTCCACAGCTCCTTCCCTGTGCCTGGATTGGACATACACAATGGACATACTTAGCACAAATAAAGAATTCAGTAAATATTTTTAAGATTTCACTGTTAGTATTAGGTAGACCACTGACAAGGGAGGACTGATTCATAGCAGCTCTGCTGGTAACATGGCTGTGGTAACAAGCATCATTCAGTCTTGAGGGTGCAGTCAAGCCCCTATAGACCTGGCAGTCCATGTTTTAGGAGGAAATTCCCAGACTTGTAAGAACGGATCAGTTCTGTTCTTATGTGGTAGTTCCAGAGCCAGCTTCCTTCCCGCAGTTCCTCTGAGGAGGGACCTTTCTGAGTGGGTCAGGGATGCAGATATCTTGCTCCTCACTTGAGTACCTCTCTATCTACTACTTGTGTGGGGTAAGAATATGCCTAGATCTGGCCAGTGAAGGCCCTGTGTCCCTGCAAGCAAGAGGGCAGAGTTCTTAATAGGCTTTTGGCCCCTGGCAAGAATCCTCCGAGATGGCATTTAGCAGGCTGACGTCTTGGATTAAAAACAGTGCTAATACTGTGCGCAAGCTGCTGTTCCAAGTCCTTATCTTAACTCATTTAATCCTGAGAAAACCGGGGTAAGAACCTCTTGATATCTCCATTTTATAAGACAAGAAGACCAAAGCAAAAATGTTATCTCAGGTTTGGGAGCCAGCCAGTGAGGCTGAGGCTGTGCAGCCCGTTTGCGGTCTGCTGGTATAGGCACTGTGCCCTGAGACCTCCTGCTGTGTACAGGACATCCGCTCCAGGGAGGGCTAGGTATGACTTGGAGACTGCTGGCAAAGTGTCTTCCAAATTGTACTCTAGAAACCAGATTTTGTGGGCAGATGAAAAACTTTTGGGTATGTGTACAACCTGAATCTTGAGTACTGAAACTTGCAAAGACTTCAGAGTTTCATTTTTTTTTCCCTTTCTTCACAGAAAGGCAGTATTACGAGGCAGAAACAGAGCCAGGAACCACCACAGTGATGACATACTCTGAGGTGTACGTGCAGTTGTCTGTGTGGTGCTGGGGGCAGAAGCCAGAGCCTTGCACATGCTAAGCTGGGGCTTGACTGAGCTAGGCATACCCCCAGTCCACATTTCTCAACATTTTAAACCAACCAGATTTGGAAAATTTAATGAAATATTCCAGATTTTCAGCACGTCTTGCAAAAAAGGAAAGATACGATAGTTGTGAGTCTCTAGATCCCAAGGCTGTCACCTGTGGACCAGCCCGCTCTGCAGATCCCAAGGCTGTCACCTGTGAACCAGCCTGCTCTGTATGCCTCACGGCCCTCACTCCTCTCAGGCATCTACAGCTTCTCTCCCAGCCTCTTCCTCTTCACTTGCTGGCTTTTCTAGTCCTAGGTGCTGAGGGATGGGACCTCAAATTATTATTTTTTTATGTGTATTTGTGTGCCTGTGCCCCACAGTATGCATGTGAAGGCGGAGGACAACTTGTGGGAATCGGTGCTTTCCTTCCACTGTGTGGGTTCTGGAGATTGACAGGCTTGGCTCCAACTACCTTTACTCACAGAGCTATCTTGCCAGGAAACAGATGAATGTGAGAAAGGTTGGGAGTTTTACTGAAAATGGGTAAACATATGTATTTCTCACTTAGAGATATGGTCTTGTTGTGCTGCCTAACCTGGCATTTAAATTCCTAGGCTCAAGTGATCCTCCTGCCTTAGCTTCCTAAGTAGCTGGAGTTAGAGGTGCCTGCCACCACTTCTGGCTTTTTAAACTTCCAAAGGGAAGTTTATTTCAGATTTCTTCTTTATGTAAAGCAATCGAGGCATTTAAAGAACTGCACAAAATCAAGTGTTGGAACTTCTAACTTCATTCCTGAGTCTACTGGACTTGTCCTGAGCAGTGAACATGCATCTTCTCAAGCTGAAGCTTGAGTACAATGGGGAAAATTGTCTTAAGCCCCTTCGAAGACAGATTGTTTCATTTTCTTACATAGGCAGAGAATGATGAAATGAATATGTGTGACTACAAACAACATATCTCAAAAAAGAATGATACCACTTTTATTTTCCATGGATTTTACAGATACTTCTGCTACATAGTTCATGTACTCTTATGAGATTACATTTTTTCACTTATATGAAGCTCAACCTTATACAACTTTCAGGTGATATGTTTGGTAGTGTATCTATACTCTTTAAAAAGTTGAGTTTTTGGAATGTACAGTATATGAGGTAAAATCAAGATTACATTAAAAATTGTTTTCTCCTCTGCGCTAACTTTGCAGTGAGGCTCAAATGGCAAGTACACTATTAAATGACATTTACTATCAAAAATAGGAGTTCATTTGAATTACTATGAAAAACATAAGCCACCGTGTGGCACATTTTACCATTTTAGACATTCAACTATATAGAAATCTCTGGGCTCTTAACACTCAAACTCATTTGTACTGCCAAATGTGGCACTTTTAAGAAGTTTCTAGAAAACAATCGTTAATCGCTGTTGTTTGGGGGCAAGTTTTCACCCTATTCATAAGAGATTAAATAAAATGTAAACATACAGTATATTATAGTGACAGGGTTTTCTTACCACTTGGAAAGGCCAAGTTTATGTTTCTTTTTTGAACAAAGGTTAATGTTTTTTCTATAGCACAGATCATTTGACATAAAACAATTACGATACATGCCCATTCTATTATAAGGGAAATTCTTCAGAGATCTTCAAAGCACAAAACACACATTCCTTTTTTGACAGACAGAAGTGCTTAGTAATCACTAAAATGCAACCCATAGCAACTAAAAATTAGTGATTCACTATTCTAAAATTCAAATAATAAATTAAAGAAGCTAGTTACAGGTGTCTTACAGGTAACAGATGTGATAAACAAAAATCTCATATAAATTCATTACAGACTGTATTATTACTGGCAGTCATCAACATCTAGGTGAGATGTACAATGTGATACTTGACAAAATTCAATCTGAGCATCCTGAAAATCACAAATGCAAGCTCACAAGACATTAATGAATTATGCAATAGCAAAGTGCTCTAATGCAACATTAACCACATGCAATCAACAATTTGGAACAGTATCCAAACAGACATTATACATTAAACATTAGTTTTTCAAGAATGAAAGCAGCTTGAAGTTTACTGGTGCAAATTAATTTTGTCTTCAGATTTGGTACCCCAAACAAAAAGGCTGAGATTGACTGAATTCTGATGGCAATGGCAGTAGTTATGGGAGAAGCTGCAAAACCTGTGGGAGTTCTTCAAAGTTAGCCTACACTTTTGTGCAGAGCTGGAATGAGTGTGTATGTGTATTTCCTACTTGACAGCCTGTACACAGCCTCCTCTGTACATGTGTGCCCTTAATACACATACATATAGTTCAAAGGCTCAGAAAACAGAAGCCTAGCAGGTTTCAAATTCAGTTAGTTTTTAGTGATTAGCGGTCTTTAAAAGGGACTATCTAGAAGCCTCTGTTCTTTCCACATTCTCAAGACTGAAGAGGTACTTTTCAAGTAAACATACTTTTAGGCCTGTGCTTTCTTTGACTTATTTGTGAATCTGAATAATGAAGAACTCCAAATTTCCCAAACAAGAAGCTTCTTCGAGTCACTCCTATCTTTCATCCAGTTTTTGTCTGCTAAGCCCCTCCAGTTACGCATCATAATCCCACTTACCAAACAATTAAGACAAATGAGGAGGTAGAAATAGAGCACTAGATTGCTTTCACAGCATCAGACTGGACATTTTTCGTATAGCATGTTAGTGTAAATTCTAGTCATTCTGAAATTTTCACTTGGTAATCATCTTTCAAACAAATAGATGTGGTTATCACTGTTACACTCATGCTGACTGGTCAAAACAATCATAAATGTTGCCTCTTACAAAGTCTACGTGAAGGCAGATCCAAAAGGGGGGAAAAAAAAAAGAAAACCTAAAAAACTTTTCTCAAATTGGTGCTTCTGTGGCTTGCATTCTCATGAAATGCCAGCCTTCACCTAACAACCCAAGCACTGAAAGTACAGAAAATGATGTGCTACATCTCAACGCCAGTGCTAAACGCCGTCATTTTTGTAAAAGCAATACAGAAATAATTTTAGTACATGACAAAATAAAATGTAATACAGTGTTAAAAATACATTTATATTTTCACTTGATTACAAAGTACTGAATGACAAAGGCAATCAGAATGGAAAAGAAAGCAAACAACACCAGGATGACGGCAGCACACTGCTCGTCGCTAAGAGTGCGCCGGGTCCGCACACTGTCCCCGGTGTCCCTGTTGGCGCTGCTTGGCAGTTCTGTCCTCTGGGAGACGAAGAGCACTGTGGTGCTGTAGGGACCCACTAGGTCCTGGTGCCCCACAGGGTCTTGGCACTGGCGAATGGCACACACGCGAAACCGATACTCACAATTCAGCTGCAGGCTGGAATATCGGAATGACGCTTCAGGACCCTTGTAAATCTATGAAGGAAATATTGGAAAAAGAATGGAGTGTGAAGGCTGGATAGAAAACACCACCATGTTCTGGAATGAGTTGAGACATGAGATCTAGGGAAGATCATTGATTTCATCTTGTGTACACGTATGGTGTACACGTGTGTGCCGGAGGTCGATGCTGAGTGTCTTCCTCAATTACTCTTCACCTTCTTTACTATTTTTTGAGATAGTTTCTCACTGCACCTGGTGTTTGCTGACCTGGCTGGACTGGCTGACAAGCCCAGGGACCTACCTCCTAGGCCCTAGGATCATAGGTGAGTGCTGCTGCACCTCACTTTGATGTGGGTACGAGGGGCTGAGTTCAGGTCCTCATGCTTGCATGACAAGTACTGTACTGACTGAGCCATCTCCCTAGCCCTTATTTTATCTTATAAGTAACATTTTTAAAAACATCTATCCATTAGCAAGAGAATAAGGAGATCAGTTCCCAAGCATTTCTCTTGCTTTATTCAAATACACGAAGTTACTTTTTTTGTGAACTCATTCTATGAGAGACAGCTGAAGTATAGTCTTGTTTACCCTATAATTAGGGGAGCAAAGACTGCCTAACTAATATACATTTTTATACTATTTTAAACATTTGTTGAAGGAAACAACAAATAAGGGGAGTTGTCTAGATAATCACTCTGTACCTTCAGAAAAGGCTTGGTCATCTGGAACCACAGACTAGAATCTTAAAGCCTAAGTAAGTCTTCATCATGCCTTACAGAGAAATTACTAAGATCAATGGCGCTCCATGGATTTTCAGTACAGTGTGCCAGAGAATATGAGGATATATACTGGAACTGGTCACTTTGGGGCCCAAACTCTGCACCATGACTTCATGCTCCAGTGAGCACATACCTTAGTGTTGTGGGCACAGTGATAGTTAAATTATATGGTAATTATGAGCCTGAGTTTAACCAACACTTGTTAAAGTGCTTAGCACAGAACAGATGTTCAAATACTGGTTACCTGTAGGATGTCTTATGAAAATGAACAGGATCTGGAGTAATGACTTTTAATCAATCTCGATGAAATCGATGAACTCAATGAACCTTGTGTCTTGTGACCAGAGTGTTTCTTGGGAGCCTTCTGGTACTCCATCCCCCCAAATAATGAACCAAATGTGCGTATGCCAGATAATTAACATATCAAAGTGCTGAAAGACAGTGTACCCATCTTCATTGAACATGGTGAAGACAGGGAAGGAAGCTTAGGATTGGCTGAATGAGATATTCTAGAACTAGGAATGAAAGGCATGTTAATATAGTGGTATATTCAAGCTTTTATGTCACCAGTGAAGCTGGAGAAACTGTTCTGAATAAAGCTGTGAGTGATGCCTGCCTCAGGAGCACAGCTAGAGGAGATATGAGGGAATGAGAGTGTCTTTTGAAGTTGGGCCCACTCTTAAAAACTAAATTTAAGAGTCAGGCTGTTTTACTCAGTGCAACTGTAATGTGGTGTAGTAATGCCACAGCTTCTGTTCTTGTCAATGGGCCTTTCTTTTCATTCTATGAGTAAGAAAACCAAGGCTCATGTTTCCAGTTGGCTTTCTTTAGCTTCTTGTGGTTCATCGGCTCCAAGTAAGACCAACCAATACCTGCACTGGCGTTCCTTCACGCACATTAGCTATCTGAACTGTACTCGAGTTGTACATCTGTTTACAGACTGGTCTGCTCCTGAAGAAGCAGTGTTAGATCTTATGTCTCCACAGCATGTAGTAGGTATCTACTAAAATCAATTAAATGTCTGAAATTATCAAAGCAAAAATGTAATTGCTGATATGAAAAAGGAACTTTTATTGCAAGAAGTCTTCAGATGAACCTTCAGGAGAATGGCAAATTTGTATTAGTTCTCAGAAAGCAGATCAGTGTTTCAAGAAGTAGGAATGCAGGAATGATCCATGTCTGAGATAGGGTAAATAATTTATATAAAACAGAAGATTATAAAGAAATCAATGTGAAATTGTACATATAAACAATAAAGCCAACTTAGCAAAAGTATGTTGTTTGTTTGCAGATACAATGGAATGATTTTTAGTTTCTGTCTCTGCTTTTTTATATGGGGTCTTGCTATGTAGGCCAGACTGGCCTTGAATTCACAATCCTCCTACTATACCTTCTGAGTGCTTTCTTTTCCATTATATAGTCAAGTGAGTATGCTACTATGGCTAAGGAAGAAAAATCCTCAACAAATGGCTTGAGGGTGCCAAGTGACCAGATCTGGCAGAGATGATTACATGAATTATGCTAGCTAGAAATGCAGGTATGTTTTTAACTTGAAAGTTTACTTTAGGATGTAACATTAAAAATGTTTGCTTAAGGAATTGTGATCATGAAACTGCAAAGAACTGAGCAGAGTTGGGTAGGATAAAGGCTCTTGCTATAAAATAAGGTTCTTAAGGAACTAGGTATCAATTTGGGTGAGAATTTGGAGGAGGAAAAAAAAACAAAGATAATATTAATTGCTTAGAATACTGATGAAGTTAAGAAGTTGGAAAGAAGAAATTTGAAGGGAAAATGACAAGATCAAGTTGTTAATTCCATGTGTAGATGTTGGGAAGATACACAGGGAATCATCTTGTATATAGCCAGAGAGATGGGACTGAAGAAAACAGCTCAATCTGCTAGATTAAGAAGGTATATAACTATGAAAAGCTAGTCAAATAAGACTGAAGCTTGACGTGAGCTGTGTTATGTCTTAAAATTAGAATGAGAAGAATTAAGATAAGTTATATCATGTCTACCCCACCTCAAACCAAGTATTTGATTACTGCTCCCCTCATCCCATTTCCTAGGGTTCTGCTCTGGCATGCCCTAGTCCTTTTTACCTTTTCTCCAATGTACTTGCTGTACAGTGACACATTTTTTTGCACTTAGTGTATTTTCTACTGTAAACTCAGTGGAGGGAGTCACTTTTACTGCTGCATCCTGCCTGCTTGCCTGCAATAAGAACTCAGTGAATACTTGCTGAATGAATAATCTATTCAAGGGTAGTGCATTTGTGACAGATTTTGAATTCTAAGATGGCTGTACTGTAATGCACACTGAACAAATGCTTCTGCATCAGGAGGGTAAATAGAATAAAACCTTTTATTGAAAATAAAAATTAAAGAAGGTTAAAATATGCATATATAAAATTGTATCTTAACACATACCTGTCTGAATTCTGAATCCTTTCCCACCATAACTTGAAGGTTATAAATAACTGGATCACCTTTCATTGGTTGTAAATATTCCCACGTAATTTCACAAATGTGATCATTTACCTTCTCTATTTTGGGGGCTAGAGGGAATGAATATAAATAAGATCAGTTCCATTTGATTTAACTTGGCACATTACAGACAGATACTTCTTGTAAAATTAATAAACCTACAAAACTGAGTTATAGACTTAAATATAAGTGAATTTTTGAGATGTGCATACAAAGGTGTTATTAAAAATCAATAATCTTCCTAAAGTTTGAGACACTAACCTGGATAAGATAACAAAAGAATGACTCAATGAAACTCATCAGTATTAAAAAGACCATTGACAAACAGTCTTGCTAACTGAGAGTCCACTTAACAAACTGTGCTTTCAAGTACCCAATGCAGGACATAGTCCCAGAGGTTTCTTATCATTAGTTCTCAGCGGGATATAATCCTTGCCAGAGTCATTTTAAAAATAACTACTTTGGGATTAGAAATATGTATGTATATATGTGTACAAGTTTGTGTGTAAGTCTGACTAGAATCCAAACTGCCTAAAAAAAATATTTCATTTAGAGAAGCACTTAAAACATTTAAATGGCTGAAGTTTATAATTTTATTCTTCAAGTAACAGTAAGGAAAATAGCAAATGACCCGATCAGAAAAACAGCCTAGCCAATTTAATATTTTAAGTCAGATCATTTGAAAAGATCAATGATTTGTCTGAGTATTAGTGTAACACATAAAATAGCTTTTATTATAGATATTATAGGTAAGTAGTGGAACTCTTTGTCTATGCTTTTACATAGTTGTTGGAGACATACTGGGTGCTACATTTTAATAAAAAATAAAGCACTTTATAACAATATTTTTATTATTAAAGACAATAACTTCAGGATATATAAGTTACCTTTCAAGGCAGCTGGAACAGATTTTGGAGTAGTGAAAATATATTCTTGGGAGAGAGGACCTTCCCCAGCTTCGTTGCAAGCTTGAATACAGAATTTGTAGGATGTGGACTCAGTAAGTCTTTGTACTTTATATGTATGACACGGTCCTCTGTACAAGGAAACAAACCTAAAATCAAAGTAACCCTTTGTTAAATAAACTTCAGAAGATATTATAACTGGTTTGATATTTCAAACATATTTTTATGCTTTTCATCAGATAATGATATTTTGAAAGCACACTTGAAATTATTTCTTATTTCTTATGATACTCTTTTTGTAAATAATTTTTATAACGTTTTAATTTTGTGTGTGTGAGGAAGGGCATACATGTGCCATGATACACATGTGGAGGTCAAACGACAACCTGCAGGCATCAGTTCTCTCCTAACTTGGGTTGTCAGGCTTGGCAGCAAGTACCTTTACCTGCTGAGCCATGTCAAGGGCCCCTCTTATGACATTCTTCTGTTCTGACAAAATCATTTGCTTCTATAATTTATAAAAGTTTAAATATATAAAACCTAAAAATATACATGTGATAAAGCAAGTACAAAACCTACCTTCCATTTTTATCCTCCATCTGAAGGTGGTACTCAACAGAGTCTGTTGATAAAGTCTTTGGGGTTCCTTCTCCCCATTTCAACTTAAGGTTCTGGTGGTTAAAGGCAACACATTCCAGACGAGGTGGATCAGGAGGGAGGGGCTTAGTTTTCAACTTTATCATATGGCTGAAAGGACCAGCTCCAAGGCTGTTCAGGGCCTGAATTCTTATTCTAAGTGTCACATAAGGGAAAACAAAAAAAAGTTTAGCTTATGATTATTTTACTTAAAGCATTTTTATGGTTTAGGCAAAAATTAACAGATTTTGGGCTATACCTGTATGTTGTATCTGGTTGCAAATTGTCTATTATATAGCTTGTAATCTTTCCCACTGTCAAGGGCTGTTTATCTCCAAGGTCTATGCTGTAGGCAAGGATTTCTGAACCGTGATCATAAGGCTCTTTCCAACTAATTGCAAGGCATGTGGAAGGTGAGTAATGGGGATTTTCTATATCATCATCACTTATTTCTTGAAGACATGTCACAATGGCAGGAACGGATGGTGGAGTCACACAGGCTACTACGTCACTGAAAGGACCTGCACCCACAGCACTCAGAGCCTGCAAATGAACCAAGTGTCTAAATTAACAAAGACCTGACCATGAAAGTACTCTCCCAACAGAAGACTCTGGGCAGAGCATATGCTGAGGCACCACCCTCCTTCACCTGCACTCTGCAGTAATAGGTTGTCGCTGGTGAAAGTCCTTTCAATTCACAACTGAGGCCAGGCCCGCAATAACATATCTGCATACTTCCTTCAACTCCTCCCCATTCCAGTCGATATTCAGTGACGTCAGTTCCGTTGCTCAAAGGAATCTGTAAGAAATGGACAAAGTTCTTAGTCTTAGTGTGGGGACAAAACATTCACTCCCTGAGAATATTAAAAACCTGGATTGTTTAGAATTTCTTTAAAACATTTAAACACAAGCAACACTGTAAAATCTTACATTTTTATTCATTAAAACTATCTGAATAGTAAAAACCATAATTGTTTCATATCAGAAAAAATGACTAAGAGTTCTTTAGAAAGAACATTTTAGGTAAACATACTTCAAAATAATTCTAAAATAATGAATTTAAGAGAAGTAGAATTATAGTAGATTTTATGAATGTTTGTTTAAAGTTCACTGGTGGCTGAAATAGTGAAACAGAGTCATTGATAAACACACAAACACAAAGCATATCATGAAAAAGAGTTCAAATACCTGAAATGCAATATAGCTTAAACACTTGAAAGCAGAAACAGAATTCACTTTTTATTACATGAATTTATCTAGGATTTACTTTTCATACAATTTAGGGAGCAAAAAAAGGACAATTACTTTTATTCTTTTATATGAACTATTTCAATTACTTATGAAAATAAAGGTATAAGCTAATGGAAATGATAATACCTCCCAATTCACTTGTGCCCAAGTGGCAGATCTGCAAGTTACTTGAGGGGGTTTGCACTGGTCTGGTGGCCCAGGAGCTGTAGTAATATCATATTTTTCTGAAAATGGTCCAAGCTAGAAAAACAAGCAGAACACACATTTTCCTTTCTCATCTTTGAATGTCTAACTGCACAGAATCCCATATTTAAAGATTCACCAACAATTAAGTCCTTCAAAATTAATTTGATCATGATTATACAGTATTCATAGAAAATAAATAATTTAATAACTATGGAAATAGGTGGGAAATTTTATGCTTCCTTTAATGAATGCCCTCCCTTCCTCCCTCCCAATTCCCTTCATGAAATGTTTTTTTAAGGAAAGCTGGGAATTAGAAAACTAGTTACGTGAAATAAGAAATCGTGTAAGTGAAGAAATGGGCATCAGTAACAGGTGTGGCAGATGGCAAACATGAATTAATGTCCTCAAATCTGTGGAAGTCTGGGAAGAGTCAAAAGTGGATATTTGCTCGAAATACAGAAACAAAAAAAGTCATTCTGACAAATTATCAAAAACTGGAAAATAGAAATGAACAGACCATCACTGAAGATGGTACCACAATGAACTACAGCCTCAGGAGCGGATGGGATGGTACATATACCTAAAAAAGGACTGCCCACAGTCTACACAGTTTACATAGAAGAAATTTAAACATGTTCGCAAATAGAAATACAGAACTCATTTGGATACAGGCTATGGAATAAAGTATAGTTCATTAAAATCTGAAATAATGTAGAAAAGAGACAAAGAAACGTGCTACACATCTAAGCTGCTTTGGGCTTAGGGATCCTTGATGGGAACAGATGAACGATGTCAAAGTCAGGGGAAAGAACTGTTGGTTGAGTCTGACAAACGGGTTTGTGGCTGACTCTATTACTTCATTTGCATGGTCATAGGAAGGACTTTTCTAAGCCTTAGTTTCACCAGTTTTGTAAAGGGGAGCTACCACATTTTTATCCATTTTATGTAACTGTCTATATACACAGACCACAAATAATCCATACAAACCAGAAATGCTTAAATCTAAGGTCTGCCCTCTAGGCAAAACAGGAATCACATCTAGTTTCCAATGGGAAGTTAATGCTGCATACACTCAGCTTACTAAAAAATAGGCCAATCAACATTTCTCAGAGAAGAAACGTTAACTCCAGTTAAGTCATATTTAAGCATCACTAATTCTAAGTGAGGCTTGAAAGTACAAAGACAGCAAACAAGTTATAGGGAAGACTCTTCTTATTCATCAGTATAAGCTTATTAAAAACGATAAACCTAGGAGTTACATGTTGAAAACAAAATAGCCAAATAGTGAGTGTGATGGATGTTGTAGCGGAAGTGAAATGCCAGCACGATTCAGTCGGCAGTGTCCTCACCCCCATCCTGTTCGCTGCACGCAGTCTGAAGCTGTATGTCTTCCCAGGGAGAAGGCTGCTCACTGTACACTCCACTTCAGGGCCTTGGTAAACATCTCTGGGCTCGTCTTTTTCTGCGGTTGACATTTCCACCACATAACAGGAAATGGGTGACCCACCATCAACCACAGGAGGTCCTAAGGATGGAAAGATTTATGCTTTTTAACAGAGGAACACTTCTAGTTCTAACTTCACTATAATTTATTACCAAAATGGAAATTACCCCATCGCAATTGGATTTCTTTTGCTCTGGGTCTACCCTGTAATCGGGGAGGGTGGCACGGGCCAGGAGGCACAGCTGGAGTCTGCACAAGTAATGATTCAGAGACCTGCCAAATAAAGCAAAATCAAAATGAAATGCTCCTAAAGAAATAATCTGATGGATAAAGGAAAATAATAGGAACACAAAGACTGTACCAAGGACTTCAAATTGTACTTGACTATGAAATGAAAAGGGTTAAGATTCTGAACAGAATCAAAACCTTATTAAATCACTACAACAAAAATGTTTATGGACAAATAAAGACATGTAAATATGTAATTACTGTTCACAAAACAAAGTACTGAAAAAGAAAAAAAATAAATTCTTTCCTTCCTATAATTTAAAACCAAAATAAAATTTCCAAAATAACTTACTAGTCAATATTTAAAAAGTTCTGGGCAGAAAATGAAGTAACTTTCTCTAGGTATTTAGTATTGCTTTTAGTTCCTACACTGTATGTCTTAAAATTTTTTTAAAAATTTAATTAATTTTCTTACATGGATAGAGACTGAACTTAGGGCCTTACAAATGCTAGGCAAGTGTCTTATCAACTGAGCTATAAGCCCCAGAATTATTTAAAAGACATTCTCTCAAAAAAAAAAAAAAAAACTGCCAGAGATTAAGTACCATATTCTTTACCCACTTAACATTTTTTAAATATAAACTATTTGCTCAACATTTTATTCAGGTATAAACTACTTGTTAAACATTTTATTCAGGTAGGAGTTCTATATAAGAAAACTCTAATGATGTAGTAGAATAATAAAATTTTACAAGAGTGTGTTTGCTGTTTTTAAATCCAGGGAGATTTTATTTTTTCTTTTGGTGGTTCTAGGGACTGAAACTGTCTCCACACTGGAAAAGTGTTCTACCACTGAGTTATATCTTCATCACCAAGGAGATTTTCTTAATGAATAAAACGAAACAAACACATCACAAGTCTGCTGGGCAGGATTCTCAGTTTCACAATACTTGATTTTTAACAAGATGTTTAAAATCCATTTTTTATAAGCATATTTTTATTGTGTTAAATTTCACTTGAAAAATATCATGACTACTCAAAGAAATGATTCTTAAATTTATTAAAAATTAAGCAAACAAAAACTTAATTCCTACTAAAAACCATGCCTTTACAGAATTTTATAAATGTGCTTGTATATTCACAAGGACATTTAAAAAAGTTCTTTATTATTTTTTTATTTTATGTGTATGTAATGGCTCCCATGCCCTGCGATGCCTGAGAACGTCAGAAGAGAGGGTCAGATTCCCCTGGAACTGAAGTTACAAACAGTTGTCAGTCACCATGAGGTTGTTGGGAACTGAACTCGGGTCCCCTGTAAGAGCAGCCAGTGCTCTTTACTGCTGAGCCAACTCTCTTGCCCCATAGTCACAGAACATTTAAATCTACTTTAGTTACTGAGTCTCATAACAAAATACTGGGCAGCTTTTCAGAAATAAGCAAATATAATATCTGTTTAAACAGTTTATGGTTTTTCCTGACACATAATTTATGGAGCAATAAATCAGTCATGTAATTATGAAATTTACCTATATAAAATTTTTTCATTGTTGTCATGCTATGTTTTTTTCAAAGCTAAAGACCCACGAAACAAAACATGTTCACTATTTTTTTATGAGCAAAGTACCATATTAGAAAACTCTGATAACAGTGACATTAATCCTCAGGTTAGAGAAATTACTTCTCCATATTTGTAGACAAATTTCAATACTGAAGGTAACAGATGGTAATCCTGTCCCATTTGGTCTAACCTAAAAAAAAAAGTGCATAAAAGCATTACCGCACTCTGCCCTCCATCACTAATGCAGTAAACTCGTAAACGATAGAAGCAGCCTGGATTTAGTCGGTCACACAGATGTTCTCTGATAGCGCCACTGTATAGCATATCCCACTTGTTTCCTGCAAGGTGGAGAATTGTGCTACAATCAGCTACAAGGTAATGTTTAACATTTTGGTATCAAAGACACAGCAGGTATCCCAGGCTTCACTAAATAAGTGTTTATGTAATTTGTCAGCAACAATTTAAGCTTGTTTTGAGTTTCCTGGAAATGATTTAATTTTCTTTATGGATGTAGCCTCTGAGACAAATTTACATGGCTTTATTGAACTGAAATATCTCGTAACTCTGTACAGACTTTGACTGATTAACTTGCTTTTAATTAAGCATATTAAGTGTGTTTACTGATTCAGCAATAACATAACAAAAAGTATAAGGAATCAGTATCATACGTTTAATCATAATTAAAAGACTTTTCGGTAAATAGGTCATTTTATAGAAATAAAAATTGATAAACAGGTGACTCGAGAATAAAGTTTGTCATAAAAAAACTTTATAGCTAATACTATTTGAATTAAGTTTTAGAGAATAATTTTCCTCTGTTACATCTGGGTATAAATATAACTGAATAAACTAATCCTTAAAAGATTTTACACTATTTAATGATTCAGTCTGGGTATGCCAGGATTGAAGAAACGAAGAAAAAAGAGAACTGCAAATACAAGAATACAGGTAGATAGCAGTCTTTTATCTGGTTCACTGTTCTTCTAGAGATCAAAATTTGAAGTGGGTCTTAAAAATGATGCTACAAATTGGTAATTTGCTATTGGTACAAACAATGACACTCACAGTGAGGTAAGAACAACTTTATGATAGCAAATCATAAGCAAAAGGAAAGATGCAAACTGTTGCATGCTGAAGGAAAAGTTGTTAATTAGAACGTCTATCAATCTTTAACAGTGATGCTTACCATTAGAACCTTCTGCCATCTCTACAACATACTTATTGATAGGTGCCCCTCCATTGTCTTTTGGTGGATCTATTAAAAGAAAAAGACAAAACAAAAGTGGCATTATGTAAACACAGGAAACTAATAAATAGAATACCCAGATAGAACTGTTCAAGGCAGAAAAATGATCACCCATTACATGTTAATTATTACTATCTTGATGTCTTAGTTTTTAATTATGTACTGTGTCTTCTTACGTCTATAAAGTTGGCTCTGTATCTTTTTCAGTGGCTGTGCAGCACTCTGTGTAGGTGGTTTCAAATTTAGAGAGATTTCATAATCCCGTGATTAAAACAAAACAAAACAAAACAAAATTTGTCTTAAGTCTTAAGGCAATGATCAAGTTTATATAATCTTTGCCATCCCAGTTCTACTAGTGCATAAGAGATACTCAGTAAATGTTTGTTTTAAATGAATAACTGATTTTTCTTCTTGGGAACCAGAATAACCCAGGTGACTGCAGTTCCAAGTTTAGAAGTCTTTTCTTTTCCCACAGTGCTGATCCTGCTCATGTTGTACAATGCTTCCCGAGTTCTTCTTCTACTGAACCTAAACTTAGGACCCATGAGTACACTGCTTTCTGAAGAAGAATCCCAATAGGAGACACATTTCTTAACGACCTTGAGTTAATAAATTTATTTTGTTTTTGTCTGTAATCAAACCTTTATTAAAATTGGTATCAGAATCGACTACTGTTGTATACCTTAAAACTGAAGTGCATTTTCACATTAACTTGGTTGATTCAGCTTTCTCTGACAAAACATAAACTTAAGAAACTGTGAAGGTCAGTAATTTTTCTTTCTTCAGAACAATTTTCTGTTAGAGTCTGGACTTTCTTCCCACAGGCTGGTGCAATATTATTTACTAACTATGCAAAGAACTACGGTTTGAGCATGGTTGAATGTAATAATAATGTCGCAACCTGGTCATTTTACATCCATAAAATAGGAACCTGTGTTATGTACTAGCAGCTTATGTTTTTTCTTTTCTTCTTCTAGGAAAGATATAGCAAATTTCTGGCCAGAGGCAAAATGATCTTTTGATCTTTTCTCAAGGCTTGTCTATATTGCCCTTAAACCTTAAAAACAACAACAACAACAACAAAAAAAACCCTTCATATTCAGATTTTAATGAAACACAAAATAAAGCATGAATATGAATATCTTACCCCAAGTAATTTTAAAACTGTGTGAGTGTATCTTTCCTTTGACTGAAGGCTTCATAGGTACTCCTGGCTTGTCAGGGCAGGTCGTGAACTCTACTACTTCACTCGGATTACTTTTTCCTTCTGAGTTGTAAGCAATAACCTGTGATAGGGACACAAAGACTTAATGTTCAGTATCTAACACTGCCTTGACTACAAAGCAGTGAGCAAAAATCAAGCTTGTTCAGATGACAAAGCACCTTTCATGCTGACGTGTGGGTGTTTCTGAGAAGCGCTTGTCCTCAGCGTGAAGATCTGCGAGTGTGCCTGTGTTCTTGAGTCCCAAGTTGTACTTGATGGTTTCTTTGGACTTAAAGAATGTAGCAAAAACATATATTCATAATTTCCCTCTGGAAAAGCCTGTGGGGTGAGGTTCCAAGGTGCCCTCACAATAACCATGTGAGGCAACATGGAAGCACACCCTCTAGCCCCAGATATCTTCAAATGATTCTGACTCGTGTAGACTTTGAGTAAGAACCCCTGAGTTAAACTAGTCCTGGATTCCTGACCAGCAGAAACTGAGATAATGAATAAAGGGTTATTTTCTCAAGGAACCAAAGTAATAGGGTAATTTTAATACAGAAATAGGAAATTATAATTCAATCTAGGTATCTTTCTAATTTATTTCAGAAACTAAATTATACCTATACTTTGTCACAGACATGGGCTATACAACAAAATTATAGACAAGAATTTATGTAGTAAATCTACCCTTCCAAATAACCCACATGGCATGAGATAGGGGAAGACAGAGCAGAATCCTGGGGAGGCCATTGACAATAAAGACTGCTAGGCTTTTCCCAGAATTTCTGGTTTGGTAGAAGGTAGTGGAGCTGAGAGAACTTCCCAGGTGATACTGACAGAATGGTCTCGTGATCTTTTTGACAACATATCACTATTTTACTTTGTTACTTGCTACTAAACCCATATATAATACTTTCCTCTGATTCTGATGTGTAAAGCATGGCATATGGGTGGGTTTCCAACTCCAATCCTGCAATTTGGGAACAGCAATTTGGAAGAGACACTTGTTTCAGGAGATTCTGATTGCATATCTCCTCTGTCTTGCAATCAGAGAGGAAATGCCACAGTGAAAGGGTGTTAAATAGAAATCTGATTTGCATAAAGTGAACCAGTAAGTAATTCAACATATATTTGTGTACACCTAGGTGTTCCTGTGTGTTTAATGGTAACAATGCCACACCTATAGAATTCTAAGAATTTTAATAAGCTTGAGAAATTTTAAAGGTATTAGTAACTTCCTCCTTAGATGATCTGTTGGTATAATCATTACTAAGGCCAAAGAAACAATCTAGAATCACTACAGAACAGGACTCAAAGTGTATTCTTCCTTGGTACTTTATAAATCTTATCAAGCTGAAAACTGTATTTGGAAAATGAAATGACTAAGAGTCATTAGAAGAATTTAAAATAAGACATAACAAATATTATGCATTACATAATCAAATTTCCTATTACTAAGGTTTCCTAACATTCTCAAGGAGTATTGAAATTTATATTTGCTCTTTAATAATGAAGGCTATTTATAGTACCTTCTACCATTTATCTGAAATGCTGTGATTAAAAGAGCTCTAGTACAAAATTTCAAAACAATAAGTATCCTGCTATATTTTCTCTGTAAAGATTCAGGAAAGTTTATATTACCTAAAGCACTATCTGCTAAGACATAGCAATGCATATACTGACCAAGTTAAAGAACTACAATATATCCTAGAATGATGCTATCAGAGGAAAGACACATTTCAGAAGTTTCCATAAAGGAATCTTCAGAGTCTGGTACTGCCTCAAGCAATCAAATGATACAAAGAAGGAATTAGAAAGCTAAACAGCAGCAACAACAACAAGCCACCACTCCTCAAGTAGAGTGATAACTGATTGAGGGAAGACTTATCAATGGCTATCAAAACGAGTATGACAGTTTGGTAAGGAACAAAAGGTTTACATAGTACATCGTATTCACAAAATGCTTACAGCTAGCATTGTAACTTTGTAATTAAGAAGCAGGACAGATACCACCTCTTTGAAGTGACCAGCACTAATGTGATACAAAGAAATTATGATGCACTATGAAAAAAAATATGGCATTATTTTTTGTGACATTATTGCCAAAAGGCATACTCTGAGTTATGATCTAACAGTATCCAAATTTTAAAATATGATTGGTCACATTATGCAAGTAAGAGTCCCAATAACAATGCTAGTTTTGAATGTAAATATATGATGTCTGACAAGTATTATTATATGATACAAAAGTAAAACAGAAAGGGTTAGAAATATTGAATTACTCAGAACTGAAATTACCAAAGGAATGAAGTATGTACTGGGCTTTAACACAGAAACATTAAAAACAAGAACAAATCTCTTAGTGGGCTTTCAAAATTTACCTTAAATTTATACTTTGTACTGCGTCTCAGATTTTTCACTGTGTAAGCAAGATCTTCTCCATCATATTTAGGCTTAAAACCATATCCCTGTAAAGGGAAAATAAAACTTTCATTAGACATCTGACTATAGATTTATGAGGAGTCAACAGTTAAGTTTAAAGTTCAGGGTAACTCTTCACATCTTATTATGTGTAACGTGACAAGGTTCTGGGAGGGTGAACTCTCATTTTAATACTCTGTCTGGGAATGGAGTGCAAAGTTTCTTGTATGCTAGGCAAGTAAATGCTGGCCACAGAGTTATTATATTCCAGCCCTCAAACAGAAGTGTTGTGTATGTTCCTAGGCACAAAAGTATACACTCACCAAAAACCAAAATCTTTTTTATATATGTCAAGAAAACAAAATACTTGAGTTCTCCCTCACCTCCAACCTCTCTCAAACAATAACAAAGGTTTAAAGGAACTCTGGGAAGGTGTTAACTACTGTAGCAATATTGATATTTTTAATTAGATCTCAATTTTTTGTATTTTTCAGCATGGAAACTGATAACATAGTAAAATATTACCACAGGGACTATAAATAGCAATATTAAACCTAAGTGGTATCCTCATTTCCCAATACAACCAAACATTTATTTTTTCACTTAAGCACAACTTTGCATTCAGGGAAAAGTAAATATGACACATCAAAATATTTTCAATTTTACTTAAATTACATGTTAATACTTACTGATGTTTCTTCCTCCATCTCTAAAATGTAAGAAATTCCTTCATCTGATGGCGTTCCTGAGGGTTTACTCCACTGTAAGGACAACCATGTAACTCCAGCCTTAGCTAATACAGGACTTGCTGGCATAGAAGGGGCACAGCCTGAGGTGTAATATAAGACTTCTTCACTAAAATCACTGTTGAAACAAAGGAAATGAATGATTTTTATAGCTAAAGAGCAAATTTTTCATTAATGACATTTATTCATAATGAAAATTTAAATTTTTTATTGTTCTGGGGATCAAATCTAGGACTTTAAACATGGTGATCAGAGTTCTATCACTGAGCTATATTTCCAGCTCTCAAAAATGAAAAGGTTTAATGGATTTGAATTATCTTTAAGGTAATCAGGTCAGGTAACAAAAATGAATTAATATTCTTTCACATTTGTATTTTTGTTCAGATTTTTAAGCTTTTATATGCTAATATATCCAGTCAGTGAGGAACAATACACCCTTCCTTGTAGGAAAGATATCAACATAGTAAAAAAATCACTACACTGTATATTTTAGACACATTTCCATTTCCTATCATTTATATGAGACAGAAAATGCAGTTCCCATAAATGACATTTAATTACACAAATTATGTAATTAAACCTACAGACCCCAATAAAGGTGTATAGGGGTATCTTTAGAATAAAAGTAATTCCAGTATGACACTTAAAAGACACAGGCTAGAAGTAGGAAAGATGACTCAATGGTTAAGAGCACTGGCTGCTTTTGAAGAGAACTGGGTTTGGTTCTCAGTATCTACATGGTGGCTAACAACTATCTATAACTCCAGTTCTAAAGGCTCTGACATCCTCTTCTGGCCTCCACAGGCACTACATACACACGGTGCACTTATATGTAGGCCAAATACTCATACACATAAAATAAAAATAAAAATTTAAAGTGGCACAAATTAGTTTCAGCTACATAGCAAGACCCTGTCTTTAAAAAAACAAAGAGAGGGTTGGAGAGATAGCTCAGAGGTTAAGAGCAGTAACTGCTCTTGCAGAGGACCTGGGTTTGACTTCCAGCACTCATATATCAGCTAACAACTGTCCATAACTCCAGTTCCAGGGGATCTGGTGCCCTCTTCTGACCTCTGGAGGCATGGCATGACATGGGTAAACTTACACATATGCAGACAATGCACTCATACACATAAAATAAAAACCAACAAAGAGAAAATAAAACTCCAAAACTCATTATTTTCTTAGCAGTTAATAATTATCATCATAAATAAGAATCACACTTAACTTCCAATTAAGCTTATCAGAAGCATATCCTCTAATAGAAATTTGGGACTTTCAAAGGGGGTGTGGGAGTGCTGCGGTGGGAATAAAGCTTTCTATCTGTATAAAGTACCAAAGATACTTCTGGAATTCACCAGATTTAAACAAAATCATGAAAGCACATATACTAAGGATTACCTATAAAATACCAAACAAACTACAAAAAAGCCTCTGAGACACATGCAAAGGCTTAATTAATATTTGAAACTGGAAAAGTTCAATTTCATTTCTCTTGTGACCCATCCCTATACAGTCAACACATTCTTGTCTAGCGCTAAACCTAGACTGTAACATGACTGTATCAACAAAATAAAACAAAGTTTTCAGTGGATAATTTGGACTGAATAATCAATCGTATGTATTAAGTGAACTGGATAATCTAAATATATATATATATATATATATATGTATATGTTATTTTATAGTGTCTTACCTTGTACCATAGTCATTTTTGGCGGATAATCTAAATTTACAACCCATTGCTGGTGATAGTTTGGTAATTTTAAATTGTTTCTGTGAGCCCATGTAACACTGACAAAATTCTCCATTTCCTTTTCCCTAGAAGAAATGGCTAGTTATAGATCACATATACTACTATCAAGAGATAAAAAACACATTAATTCCTTTTTTATAGCTACATGTTACCTAGCATGCACTAAGAGTACTTTGTTACACGTAAGGCATGGATCTTTAAAGAAGACTGAAACACTGAACATTTTATATATGAGGTGGTTCATCAAGCACAGAATTCCAAAATAAAAGGAATTCCAAAACTTGTATGGCTTTTTGGATTAAGTATGGTGTTTCAGCTAATGCTAAGCTTCTGGCCACAGTAAGGTATGGACCTTAAAATCATGGGAGACAGACAAGTGGTAATGATGATAAGCCGATCTTTGATACAGATTTGCCAGCTTTCCTTAATTAATGACAAATTCTATATGAACAGCCATAACAACACACATCCCTAAACTCCTCCTAGATACTGTATCTTCAAAATAAAGATCTGGAGCAGCTCCTGCTGACATTTAACGATGAAAGATTTCCAGCAGATAGAACCATCCAATTACAGATGTAAGAAAGGAGAAAGAAAAGTAACTCAAACAACTGGAAGTTTGGAAATTTTGAGTGTGAAACCAAATGGTCAAGTTCCTCTGTCTCCATTAATTTTTGTTATTGTATCCTGATAGAGGAAAAAGGTAGTTAGGGTTACTCTTCAAAGAGAGACTGTGCCTGGCTATTAAACTGATCTGTCTTATTATTTCTAATGGCATTTATCTGAGTATACTGAGTGGTATGAGCACAAAATCATATACTCGGAATGATGATTTTTACTCCTCAGTCTGGACTCCATCACTGTATCTCCACTATTTCAGTTTAATGTCATCATGTTAATTATCTTTTTGAATAATATAAGTAGAGCTGGAGATAAGTGGACTCTCTGGTTTCCACTTTATATAGAAATGCTTGTTTAGTAATGGTATAAAACTACCGAATAATGAGTTAGCTTTCTATTCCTAGTTTGAGTTTTACTGGATGAATGTTAAATTTTATCAAATACCTTTCCATCGTTTATTAAGATGGTACAATTTTTCTTCTTAATATGATGCTAAAAGCAAGCTTATTCTGAATTCTTTTAGCACTTCTGGAACACAATCTTCTTAGTTATGTTTCATTATTCTTATAATATACTGCTGAATTCCTAGATTATTGATGGAATTTCTATTCTCTCTGGTTCTTCCTCTTTGCTTAGTATAAGCAATAAGGGAGAACAGGATAATTGACCAAAAATAATGTATTAAAAACACCGTGCTTGCCACAGCTGCAAAAGATGCCCAGATCTATAGTCTATAGATTTGGAATGCTACCTTCTACAATGACAGTCTGAACAATGAGGCTAGATTTAGGATCTCAGAAAGACTGTCTCTCAATATCTGGATGGGCCACAAATGCAAAAACCATGGCCTTCTAAGATGGAGACTTAAGAGAAAAAGAGTAAAGATACGATATGACAAGGCCATGTAATGAAAGCAAACTAGTCAAGGCAAGAAAACTGTGTCCTCCAGAGCCGCTGGAGGGAGCAAAGCCATGTTGACAACCTTGATTCTGGCCCAGTGATTTCATATTTTTGGCCAGAGTGAATGTGTTTTAGTAATCAGGTTTATATTTATTATAGCAGTCTCAGGAGTTGAGTAATCTGGCTACTAAGGCTGCTATGGGAAAAAAATAGTGCCTTCACGGAGGACAGCTATCTAAAAAAAATTTTTTTTAAAGATCAGAGATCAAAGCAAGAGCCGTGTGCTAAATGCCATCATTAAGCTGTATCTCCAATTTGTCATGTGCCGATCTGGATAGTGATTTTCTTGAAAACAAAAACAATTAGCCTGCTCCCCAAACAGGGAGGTTTAGCCTGTAATATTTACAAAGAACATTTGCAGTGTACTCACCACATAAAATTGTACACACTGTTTCTTAAAGAGAAATATAATTAAAATGGACAGAAATATTTTTCTTCCTAAAGATACTCACATAATTTTAATCATTAAAAAAGATCCAAGTAACTTACCTCATCCCATTCTAAAGTAAAGCTTTGGATTTTAGAGCCATTGTCACTAGGTGCCTAAAACAAGTATAAAAAAAGTAAACAGAAATCAGTATCATAAATAATACTGTCATGATATAGGAAATCTACTTTATGCTGCAGTGGTTAATGGCACTTGCTGCTCTTTCAGGGAACCCAGGTTTTTTCTTAGCACCTATATAGAAGAACACAACTATCTGTAACTCAGTTCCATTGGACCTGATGTCCTTTTTGGGCAACAGGTACGCATGTGGTACACATTAACACATGTAGGCAACCACAGACCTAAAATATTGTCCATAGAAAAACAAAGCAAGAGACCATTAAAATTTTCTGAATATTCAATAATCTCTTTTAGTAAGAAGTAATGTTCACAATCCTTTAAAAAAAATATCACCCTGTCTTATAGTTTTATCAAGTTCAGGTTCTCACTTTCAGTTTAAGCACTAAAACATACAGTACAAAGTAAATGGAATATCTTGTAAAATATCACAGAATAAAGAACTAAGGTACTGAAGGGATAGGTGAACACTATGTCTGACTCCCTTGCTGCTAGACTCAGTGTGCCCATCACTTGAGATGAATGCCCAGTAATCTCTGTTAATCTTTATGGGAAAATACTCCCTTGGTATGTCACTGTAGTATTTAATCACTCTGGAAGTGAGAATTTCCATCTTATTTCTACTTTCCTTCTATAAGTTCAATCCATTTATTTTTTGCAAAACAAATATACGATCACTACTGTTTAACTTCATAGTTGATGAAACCTGGCTCTGAGGCTCATAACAATTTTAAATTTTGAAATGGTTTTGCAGAGAACTGTAATTTCCTGGATTCTGTCTAGTTTTTATAAAGTAATTCCAATTACGTAAACAATAAAATATCATTATCCTTTTAATAGAGTCCTATAACTTTTTACAGCATGGAGGTTTAGATCATCTGTTGACACTGATACTGTGTGTAGGCTAGTCTTCAACTGACAGACACAATGGCAGTTCAAAGTGAAAATACTGAGAAGAAGGTAAAGAAAGGACTCATGGAAATTCCAACTCTTCTAAAACAGAGGAAGAGAATTCAAACACAGAGTTTTTTAAGTCTCAGTAGGGAGAAAGAAGATAAACATTTATTTCCACACCAGCTTTATGACCAAACAATCACATCAATGACTGGCACAGCATATGACACTGGTGCAGAAGTGGAACTTTTATTTTAGGGGCAATCAATGGCTACCTAATTGGTCTCAATGAGAGGAAACTCATGTGTGGTATTGTAATCATAGTCAAATACATGTGACTGAAGAGGTCACAGAGAAACCCCCAAGGCTGTTACACCCCTAGAGTAATAAACTTCTTACTAAGTGCAAAATATGTATCTTTATATTTACAGTGAAGTATTCCAGTTACCACTTATCAAAGAAGCTTCTTTGGCACGAGACAGAGACTACTACAGATTACCACAGCTGGTCACACACACACATTGTCTGAATTGCCCAAGCCCAAGTGACACATCTACAATGCAACCTTTACACCCAAGCCTCACGCAACATAGAACAAGGGGTAAACCTGTGACAAAACATTCTGACCAGTATCAACTTGGGGAGAAAAGGGTTTATTTCACTTATACCTCCTGGGTCACACAGTTCATCACTCAGGGAGCCTAAGATAGGAACTTGGGGCAGGAGGTAGGAGCTGAAGCACAGGTCATGGACGAATGCTGCTTACTGGTTTGCTTCCCTGGCCCATATTCAGCCTGCCCAGGGGTGGCACCACCCACAGTGGGGCTGGACCTCTCCATAGCATTCAATAACCAAGAAAATACCCCAGAGACATGGCCACAGGCCAGTCCAATGGAGGCAATTTCCCATTTCAGGCTCCCTCAACCCAGGTTGTCAAGCTGATACTAAAACTATCCAGCAAAGGAAACTAATGAATCTCTTATCTCTCATTATTGAAGCTCTCTTATGCAACATAGGGCCAGGAGCACAAAAGGTCTCAAAGCACGGAAATCAGGAGTATGCGGAGTGTGGGTCCCTGGACAGGACTCCTATATTAACCTTCACTCAGCCAGGGCTCGGGGACTATTGAAGAGGAAGAGGGTGGAAAGTTGTAAGAGCCAGGGTGAGGGTATGTGACAATATGGAAATAAAATCCTATAAGCTCCTGGGACCCTGCTCATATGGAACCTACAGCAATGATTTTGGCATGCTCAAGACCCATATGAACTCAAGCATACAAAAATCCTGCATGGAACTGTGGAAATGGGCAGCAGACCCCAATCTTTGCTAAAGAAATATTGGCAGCTAATTACTATTGCGTGAGGAAGAGCTAATCTTAAAGTGAGGGACTCTGTATAGAATGAATCAGTGGATGAACTTGTACTGAAGAATATCTGGGGACACTAACTTGACACAAAAGGCCTTAACATAGATGACAGAATGTGTGGATTCCAGTTGGGGGACCATGGCGGATGCTGGTGTGGAAGGGGGTGTAAAGATAACTAAGAGTGACTGAGATGTTCTGTACAAAATATACAAAGATTCATAAAAAAATTATTTTCCAAGAGTTAATGATTCCAGATTGCTTTAGTCAATTTGCTAAAGTCTCATGTTAATTTTAATTTTCCCTTTTCATCCTGAAGCCCATCTTCCACTTTTCTCTAAGTTGGAGGGGAAACTATTTTGTGTGAAGCATTTTATCATACTTCACTCAATCATCACATCAGCTCCATGGAATAACATTTACTCAAATTATTATGGAATAGGAAACAAGGCCTTCAAAGAACACCAGTAAGCAGTTTCAAATTAAGTCACCATGAATGATAAAGGTAGGTTTCACGGTGTGAACCTGTAGTTCTAGCACTTTGATCATGTGACCCCTAAACGAGTTTACCAACCAACTAATGTTCTAGGTGCTAAGTAGGTCCACCTAGCTTCTGGCAAGAGAGTGAATGATCAGATTAAAGTTTTATCCCAACTCTCCCATGGATAATTCCGAATAATGTGAACCCATAAAACACAACTCTTAACTGTTACTTTAACTGGTAACTCATACAACTGTTAAGCCATTCTTGCCCCGCTAAAGAGCTTTAACATAGTAGGGCAGCAGATTCAAAGGATGGATATTAAATAACTAAAAGCAGACAAGTTTATTTTTCATTAAAAAAAATCAAATAGTAGTGACTACATTGTTATGTTCTGGGTATAAAGGAAAAGAAATCACCTATTTAAATCTTGTCACCAACTGCAATATATAATATTCTCACCAGTAACAGGGGCAATGGTAGCTCAACTGTCCTGGTAACTGTGTGTTTATAGAGCCATTTCTAGAAGTGTCCAAGACTGGGCAACTTGTACAATGATCATTATCTATACCATGTATAGACCTGCTGGGATGTTGTTAATGGCAGAAATTTTAAGACCAAATTTTAATTATCTTCAGAATGGAGAGCACTGACATAGGAAAATCTAAGCTACATGGAGAGCCCTGAGTTGCTAGCTAAGTCCTCTACCAAAAGAAAGGGCTGAAGCTTATTAATCAGTAAAACGACCCAGGTGAAATGATAACTAGTCAAATATTTTACCATACACAAAAATGTGTGTACTGTAAGCAAATATATGTGTGTGTATGCTAATAGTATTTGTTAATTACACAAAATATTACATTTTCTCAGAACAAGGAGCTAACAGGCCAGACAGTCAGTTTGAGGCAAGCAAAAAGCCTAGAGTTTGAAAAGCGTTCAAAGCAGAGGAGCTTTATTACTGAAGTGTGAGCGGATGATTGAATGAAGGTTAAGAAGCGCTATCTTACTGCAAATCCACAGCTGCTAACTGGGTAGTATTCTCTTTTTGTGAGAGGTCTGGAACTTTTCTGAGGCTGTTTCTGTGAATAATAATGTAAGGGGAGAAAGCAGTAAATAGCTATGGTGTGGATAAGGTACTCACAGTTCTAGAAAATCCACAGGGCAGAGGGTACAATAAGAAAATCCTCCTTTGTTGAGGCTTTTGGATGTCTTTTGAATGTCCATGTAGGTGAAGTATCTGTTTCTAATAATCAGAATCGAATTCTATTTTATAAGGGTTTTTTCCCCCTTATGACTTGAACAGACATTGTTTTCTCAAAATACAAACTACTAGGCAATTTGAGATGACTGTACTTAATGTATTAGGATTTGTACACTATTTCAGAGAAACATGTCACCTATGAAAATGCTGCCCATGGTATCTGATGACCAATTCCATGCAAGACTAATTTTATGGATAGAGTCCATCTACTCTTAACTTTAAAAATTTAGTTCCCAGAAAAAAGCCACACCTATACAGGAGATTCTACAGGACGAGTGCCTCATTATAACTTCAATATTGCAAGAGTTGGAATGTTACAGGTCTAGGGCCAAAATCATCTTGGATTATCTTTAGTACCTTTCATACCCATTCATTGCCCATCTCTGTGTTCGGACCTACTACTCTTTTGACAATCAGGTAAAAACCTTTGGAATGCATTCTTAGACCATTAGCTTTTACTAACCAAAAAGCTAAGAATGTCATCAGAGACATTCGAAAGGGTATAGCAGAGATTTACCCAGTTTTTTGCCTACCTAATGTTCCCACAGATGTATTTAGAAATGCCTAGACTTATAACTTTTTTTTCTTCTGTGACTATAAAAAGTTCACGTAACTATGAAACTCAAAAGTTGCTGTAGTTGCCTGGATAAGATTGTGTCTTTCAACAGGCAGATGTGGATGGGGGAGGGGCTTATGGGACTCATCTCTCCCCACTGAACTAGGAGCAACCAAAAGATTCTGGAAGACAGTCATGTTTTCAATTGTGCACCCACTGGTGAATCCAGTGGGTTCCAATGTACAATTCCAAACCCACAGGCACACAGATGGCCCTGGGTAAACTCAGTGGGCCACAAACAAAAAGACAGGAATAGGAAAAGAACCTGTAGGGAGGGAACTTGACAGTGTTTGGAGGGAGATGAGAGTGGGGTGAGAATACTGTGAATGCATTATACATGTATAAAACTGAAAAGACAGTATTTAATGAATGAAAACTGAAAGAAAAATTTGAAATAAAAGAAGCTGGTGGAAGTCCCATCATTTTCATCATTACAGAGATGACTATATTGAATGTGCCACTGTTACAGCTGTGTGGATGCCAAAGGGAGAACAGGGAGAAACAGTTTGCTTTTGTTCCATCTGTATCAACTCTTTGCTGTTAGTAATGATACTATTTTCTCTGTGTGAGTGAATAACACTGGTCTTTCAGATGTAGATCCTCACACTTTTTTTACATATCTTTTAGGTACTAAAGGTGACTGACTAATTTATCTAAGTAACATCTATGTGTGAGCTATCATCTAACCAGGGATCATAAAAATAGTTATAGATACAATGCAATGAAAAAGAAAGTTTATTTAACTACTTCTATGGTGGAACATGCTAAGAAACCTGCATGTGTGTTCTCAGGCCATGATCACTTTTATCTTGCTCAGAATAAACTACCTTTTGTTCCATTTGTGGGGAAAGTTGTACTTCACAATTCATATATTAGAATACCTATTGTTTTATTATGAACAACTTTCTCTTAATAACTCTATTTCCCTTTTAAGATATCATATTGATATGCTTAAGTTTAAAAAAATGTTAAACTTATTTTTATGTGTATGAGTGTTTTGTCTCCAAGTATGTAAGTGCACCCATGTCATATAATGTCCATAGAGGCTAGAAGAAGACATTAGTTCCCCTGGAATTGGAGTTACAGATGGTTGCTAGCAGTCACATGGGTGTTGGGAATCAAACCTGGGTCCTCTTTAAGAGCAACCAGTACTCTTAATAAGCCATCTCTCCAGATCCATGTTGACAGATCTAAAACTGTAATTCTAGTTATGAGTCTGATTTGGATAAAGTCTGAGCTATAAAGATGTCCTGGCAAGATAATTACAAGCAGGAGTAGTAGACAGAGAGTCAGACACAAATCTCACAGTCATCACATGTATTATAAGGACTAGTAATTATAAACTATTTTTGCTTATTTTGCTGTGAATCCGATCACTGAGAGTTATCTGAGAACATGAGAAGTAAATGCCCATTTCATTTGTGCATGAAAGAATAGGTTACTTAGCTTAATGCTCCTTTGGTTTCTAAACACAAATGACAACACAACTGGGGAAAGAGAAAAAAGAAATACTCTACAGGATAGTCTTACCTTCCACTGCAAGGTCAGAGAATTTTTGGTCCGATTGGCTATTCGTGGTGAATTAGGTACATCAGGCTCACAGCTCAAGGTAGTGAAGCTCTCAGCTTCTGAAGGAATTCCCTTTATAGAATTGGACTCTGCCTGCACTCTATGGAGATAAAAGTTTTACTCTGAAGAATCATTCTATCTCACTTTCAACAGCATCAGTTTTGAGTATGTACAAGTTACTAATGTGCCTTCTAAATAGTCTACCCAAGAAATATAAGTATTATTGTAGAGGTAGAGAGTGGTGCTTAAAAATAGTATAAACCGGTGCCTTTATTTTAACTTGAAACAAGAAAAATACTTCAAATTGTAACATACATATAATAAATTTATAAAAGGAATCATTTACTAGAACAGTATTCTTAATACACTGATCTTTTTTATCCCATTTGAATCTCTCATTGATTTAAATGATGCTGATCAGGCAAAGTGGCACACACCGTTAACTAAGGCACTCAGGAGGCAGAGGAAGAGGCAGGTAGATCTCTCTGTGATTGAGACCAGCTTGGTCTATGTAGTAAGTTCCAGGATGGCTGGGACTATAGAGAATCCCAGTCTTAAAAAAAAAAAAAAAAAAAAAATCAAAATAACCCACACAATTAAATCCATGCTTTATAATGGACGCAATCCAAAGTTTGAAATATTAGATTGGGCAATACTTGGGGTTTAAGTATAGGAAAACTTACAGTGTTAATGTTTAATAGGAACACTCCTAACAATAAACATTCTTTTCAAATCTGGGTGATTGAGTGGTGGAGTGATGGCTTGGCAGTTAAGAGTACTAGCTGTTCTTTCAGAGAACCTAGGTTTATTCTAGAATGATAACCTAGATCCCGTGGAATTAGAATTGCAGATGGTTGTTGGCCGTCATGTGGTTGCTGAGAATTGAAACTGGGTCCTAAATGGCGGCTAACAACTATTTCTAGCTTTTGTTCCAGGTGATCTGATACTCTCTTCTGGCCTCTGTGGGCATTGTACACATATGGGGGCCTTACATACATGCAGAAAAAACACCCATAAAGTAAAAATAAATAAATTTAAAAAAAATTAAAAACTTAAAAGAAAAAACAGTGATTATTGGGTCTCTGCTGGGGATGCCATAAAACAAAATTAAAAAAAAAAAAAGGTTGGAAAACTTTAAGGCATTATCTGATTTACTCCTATTTAAATGTGAAATTCTGAGAACTTTAATATCCCAAGCTCTTTCCAAAACATGATGTATTAACACAAAAATGAAAGAATTGCTTTTTTTTATAAACATCACAAAAGCTAGGACAAGTTTCCAGTGTGGAATGAGATATTGTAAGCATGTTCCAAATATTCATTCCAATCCCTTACTCCCACAAACAGGGTAGTTAGCCTTTATTATAACACTTAAAACTTGATTAAATGTTTTTTGGGTTATTTGAGAAATGATAATTATGCCATGACTGAATTTTGAAGTTCATGTTTTTATTCCAAAATATACTCCAGATTTTAAAAGAAAACATTAAAAAAAAATAGGAAAATCAAATCCTAACCCAATGTTATATCAATCACATAAAAGCAACATGTATAAGATGCTTCTTACTTTGCATGGTAATCTGTGGCTGGTTTGAGATCATTTAGAGTGACGCTTGTTTCTTCTCCTCTAGGGTAGGAAAAAAGTAGCATTTCAGTGTCTGATAAAAGAAAGCTTTTTGAAAGGTATTGACAAACTATAATCATCTTTGAGATTTTACTAATATAGAATTTGTGCAGAAGTGTATCAAACTTTAATCATGTACCTTTAAAGAACTTTAAAAATAAAATCAAGTGTAAAAGCCAGACCTTTTTCTTGGGGTGTGTGTATGTGTGCAAGAGTCAGGGAAGATATTTAATTACTGAAGAAACGGAATAATTTTCAGTTACTTAAAAACTCATTTTTGCAAATCAATAATGAATAAAATGTGCTACCGAAAACAAAGCTGACAAATTTTTAGAGGACTCGTGCTGCTGTTTCATTTTATTAGAAAAAAAAAAGATTCTTTATAATGTTTCCATTTGGGTTAATGAACAGATAATGGAAAAGTGAGTCATAATTTACCTGTGTGTCTAGTGTACAGCGGTGGAGGTCAGGCTCAGGACCTGGTGTAGACTAGGAAAATGCTCTATACTAATGCACATTCCTGGGTTTATGATTTCAAGTATTTGCAATGTCCACAATTATACTTTTAAATAGTGTATCTCTTAAAATAATCATGCAGCCTTTTTGGGGTGTGTAGCCACAACCCACTGCTCCCTCCATTCTTCTTCCTTCTCCATTTTCTTCTATCAGTGTCCTATTTCTTTCTACCCAGTCTCTCTCCTCCTCACTTATGGACTACTTCTTCATCTTACCTTTGCCCCCTAACTACTTTATTTTCCAAATCAGAACCAACAAATAGAGTGAGAAACACATGTGTTGTCAATGAAAGTTAAAATGTGTTACTAACTCAGTAGCTTCTGCGAATTCTCAGAGGAAGTCTAATTGGTGTAGGATAAAGAAGGGACAACTGTCCCTCTTATGATCCCTGGTTAGACTGCAAGTGGAAATAAATCCTTCTCAGTAAACAGTTACATCTAACTACAAATAGCCTTAACACAAAAAGAAACCTTTATGTTGATCTCTTATCCCATAGGTTGGTTTACTTGTTTCTTTTAAGAAAAAGTGAATGACCATGCTCCACTGGCTGGCTTTACACCCATGTGTATATGGGGAGCACAAATTAGACTCAGAGAGTTATTAAAAAAAAAAAAAGACATTAAGTTGGGAAGGAGTTGGGGAAGGGGATGGGAGCAGATCCACGAAGATGGGGTAGTGGGGTTGTATGTGTGGTGGTCAAAATACATCGTATACACATGGAATTCTGAAAGAACAAATAAGAATATTATATTTAAAAAAGAAGACTGAATGAATAAATGTAAGTGAATCTCATCAGAAAAGAGGCAGTACCTTTTTATAAACTTGCATGATGAGATGGGAGTCACTGAGACCATTTTCACTTTCCTCTTTTCTCCTTACCAGCTGTATTTTGTCCTCTGACCTCTTAAATAACTAACCACCTACTTCTTTTACAACAGCCTTTGTGATGTCGAAACTATAACTAATAATTGGTTTTACTCTTTTCGAACAAAGGCAGAAAAACTGCCACTCGTAAATATCACAATTTGGGCCACTGACAACTTCTAAGGTCTCTTGGTGCAGTACAGTTTTTTGAACCAAGGAATGAAAACTGTGGCAAGTTTTCAAAATGATTAAGGTACCGACATACCAATGAGAAACTCTTGGGATGAAGTAACTTAGTAGCAGAAAAAGAGCTTGTACATCCAAGGATTTAATCCAAGATCTCAGAAGAACATGATACTTCATGAGCAAATTCATAGTGACAAGCTCTCTGTTTCTTGATTCTGGGTTCTACATGCTACAGTTACATACATCATCTACTAGAAAGTCTACCAGGAAGAAATATGTGAATACAGCTAGCTACAGCAACTATTCTGAGGGAGTGTGGCTAGAAATGTGTACCAGCCTGCCTATGAATTGTTCACATGGAAACTACTGTCACTGTTCAACTTAGAGATCAAAATAAAAACATGAAGGGCAAAATTAGTAATAAGCTCTTTACCACAAACTTAGACAATGGGAAAGAACAAACTAACCAACACCTACACATAAACACTTTTGTATCTCCCTTCCTTTCCAGTACTTGAGACCAGGATTTCGTAACTGCAGAGCTCTGGCATAGGAGTCTCATTTGTTTCGCCATTAATGAAACTGGAAGGCGGTGACCAGGTAAGCACGACTGTCCTTGCCTGGATGTCTGAGGCCTACAAAACAAAAACAAAAACAAAACGCCAACTTAAAAGCTCTCTGAAATGCATGAGCACAGTGAGCACTGAAATATTTAATGAGATGACAAGACTACATAGCTCTACAAGTCTACATAAAACAGCTCACAACAAAAACATTTATATTTATACAATGGAAATAATTTGTTATGAAGGAAAATATAAAGATCAATATGGCTGATTCAAAACTATACGGTGCTAAAAGAAAAAGATAGGATAAAAAAAGAACTTTCAATTTATTTCAAAAAGTTCACGTCTCAACTTATCAAGTATTATTACAAGAAGGAAAAAATGTAATTTAAGAGAAAAATGAACAAATGATATGAGTCATTCACAGGAACAAACACAAATACACCACATATGAAATACTGCATTGCTCACTATCAAATAAGCATACTTTAAAATAAGACACTACAACTACCAGACAGGAGAAGATTAAAAAGCTAATGTTTCTTATCATGTTGAGGATCCAGAGAAATGGGCATCATAAAAGTAAAGAGAAATGTATACTGCTCAGAGCCCTTTACAGGGCAACTTGGGAAACATAAAATTTTACATGTATTTACTTAAAAGTAAAGAATTATTTTGATTTTATGTGTATGAGTGCTCCGCCTGCATGTAAACACATTATGTGCATGTAGTGCAGGTGGAGGCCAGAAGGAATCAGATCCTTTGGAACTGGTGTTACAGATGGCTGTGAGCTGCCATGTGGGTGTTAGGAACTGAACCCAGATGCTCTGCAGGAGCAGCAAGTGCTCTTAACTGCTCAGGCATCTTTCAAGTCCCTAGTTTGTGTTTGAGGCATTCCCAAACCTTGCACAGAAAATGCCTTTACCCATTGAACCGTCTCATTGGCCCAAACATCTATTTTCAAAGTGAGCTTTTGCGTAAATTCCTATACTAATCTCTAAACTATATCTAATCCCTAGACCTCTTTTCCTGTTTATTAGTCTTTTACTATAAAAGGAACATATACTCACAAATTTATTCCAGTAAGAACAGATAGGTATAAAGCACAATTGAAATCTTTTAGAATTAATTTAGAATTACAGAAAAGTTGAGAAGGTAGCATATAGAATTTTTTCCTGTCTCTTTCACTTGAATTTCCCTAATGTAAAGATGTTATATAGCCATGTATTTTATCAAAACTAAGAAACTAACACTGGTAAATACTGTTAACTGAGTACTATTTATCTATAATCCAAGTTCTATATTTATTAATGAAACATCTTTTTGGGATGCTATGTTTAATTTAACAAATAAAATTAAAGGCTAAATTTAAAACATACAATAAATTTCAACCTTTCAGACATACTATGAATTTCAATCTGTTTTTATAGAAAAATGTTTGATCTCACATCTCGTATTAAAAGGATATTTTCTTACGCATACACATTAAGGCAAAAAAAAAAAAAGGAATGATTACTCTGGGGTCAACTATTGGAAAACTTCATGAGAAGTGCGGTTTAAATAGAACCTTTCTTGTTTTTGTATTTTGAGACAAAGTCTTGCTTTATAGGGCAGATAGCCTATAGTTCAGAGGCATGCACTATTATACCCAATGTTTAAACAGAATTTTAAAGGACTTGGGATGGGATATAATTTGGTAGAAAAGTAGGTGATTAATTTATGAATAAATGATTAATTTTCTTAAGCTCATAAATACAAGCTAGTTTTATGAGATACACTGCATATTTAAAAAACTACATGGTAATTTCGTTTGCATAAAAACTAGATTAAGGAAAAGAGAAGAAATAAAGGACCACTAAAAGGATTACAGGAGGCAGGAAGACAGCCATGTACTGTAAGATAAGGTACAGTTAAAAAAAATACTAACTGACCAAGTGTCAGTTACTGTATGGCAATTAGGAAGGAATGTAGTCTGAACAATGATTAAAAAGGCTGTTCTATATTGAAGGTTTTAGGTGGACTGCAAAGAATTGTATAGAAGTCGGGGCTAGAGAGATGGCTCAGTGGTTAAGAGCAATGGCTGTTCTTGCAAACGACCCAGGGTTGAAACCCAGCACCCAAATGACATCTGACAACCATTTGTAACTCCAGTTCCACGGGATCCAACGCCCTCTTCTGACCTCCTTGGGCACTGTATGACATGAGTGCATTTACATACATGTAGGCAAAACACTCATATACATAAAGTAAAAATAAGTTTAAAAAATTTTTAAGAAAAGAATTGTATGGAAGACTCAAAAGTGGACCCATTCAGTTACTTTGCCTCTTTTCCTCACAAATGAAAGAGGCAATAATCATAGGTGTCAGGAAGAATGGCAGGGAAGCATGGATGCTAGAAACACACAGTGATTAATTGATAGTGTTTGGCCTTAAATTTGGCAAGGGGAGAATCAAAGGCAAAAATATCAAAGATAATACTGACACTGTGGCCTAGGGAAATTCAGATGAACAAGTGTTCACTGATGGATATACTGAAAATACAACAGTATCGCTCTAATTCAATTTCTTTTTTTAGAGAAACAAAGATAAAGTTTTAAAAATAAGATAAACTGTTTTTTTGAGAGTTACTGGCAAGGCATCCCAGTATAATTCTTTCTCTAAGACTTAGTTCGAGAGAAAGAGGCAAGTAACAAGGCTTGCATATATTGATTTGGAAACCAGTTGAAGTTGTCTCCTTTTGTATGCTGCTTTAGAAGTAAAAGTTGTGTTCACATCTACCTCATTTGCTTCTTATGAATGCACTCTACAGTAGGCCAAAGAGGCATAACTGTCTTCATTTTCTAGAAGAAAATGTAAAAGGATTGACTTGTTTTAGGCCACTCAACCAGTGACCAGCCTCTGAGTACATCAGTTCCTCCATTACACAGCACCTCCATACTGAATCCAATTCTAGGCAGCAGCTGAAAATCGATGTAATGTATAATATGTATGAGACATGACAACAACCAATGTAATGGACAGAAAATGAAAACAGCTTTTTTAGAAAATGGCTGGATTATGTATGATATGTTTTAATTTTTGAGGCAGATTGTGGTACTTGTCAGGTAGTTAAACAAAAATCATTCTTGAGAAAAGCTGCTTGTCAGGTTACATTAAAGTAAACTTAAATAGGAAGCTAATCTTTAAAGGAATTCAGAACTACATACATGGCATGGATTCTGACAAAGGTATAGAAGCAGAAATGACAGCACTTCATTTGTGGATTTTCAGAAACACTAAAGCAGGAGAAATAGCAATGTTTAAGCCTTATATGGATAAGTGATTCAGAAAAGAATAGCAGGGCATGGCCGTGTAAGCCTAATCCCAGCACTTGAGAGGCCAGGGTGGGAAGACTCTTGAGTTTGAGGACAGCCTGGATTACATAGCAAGACCCTGTCTGAAAAATCAGTCACACACAGGTACAAATTAAAACAACTGAAGAGTTAGGCCTGAGGAACCTGGAGTTAAACAGTAGTCCTGGTAGCCATGAAAAAGAAGGAGTGGTGAAAAGGTTCGGAAGAAAAAAAGGTAACGAGTAAAAGGCAAAATGTGTTACATTTAAAGCATTATTAAAATAGAGATGTTTGGTTTTTAAAGAAATTAAACAATAATTTCAAAGATTCCCAAGTGAAAACAAACACTTCCAATACAGCTAGTTCAACTCTACAAGGGTACACTACCATTCTGCTCCATCTTATGGAGAAAGAAATGGCTCCAGAAAGGCTTACTGACTTTCTAGGTCACCCAATCCCTGAATGCACAGCTCACTCAGAGACAAGGCGCACATGACTTTTTTTGCAGAGTGGACTAAAGTTTTGTGACTGAATGGCCTTTTCTTTTCTATTTATGTATGTGAACATGCATATACGTACGATGCTTGTAAGAACCTCAAATATGCCATATCCAGTGACTCTTGCTTGCTGTCTCAAACACCCCTGTCCCATCTATAACATCCAACCACTACTTTGTCTTCAAACTTCAGTTTAACCACTTTTTCAGAAGAAAATTTCTGTAACATCTTTGCCAAGGTTCAGTTCTCCTGTTAAACACTTGGACAGCATTCTATCTCTCTGTTCTGGCACTTTACACATAACTGACATTTACCACATGATGATGATTCTATTAAAGCAAGCTATGAGGTGGGGCCCAGGCCTATGGTTTCCAGTCTATCTCCAGCTCTTAGTATAGTAAATGGCATTTTATATGTAGTCAAATATTTATAGAGTAGGTGAATAAATACATTTAGTTTGGTGATGTCAACGAACTAGAACACGCAAAAGAACTCACAAACAACCCAAAACTCCACAGCTCATAAAATTAAAGAAACACAGTCACTCAAACTGTAAACAGAAGCTAAAATAAAACAAAATAGTAAGTTACTATTTATTTTTTTAGTTTTATGATACAAGACTTACTAACTTTACTAAATTATCTTTATGTCATACCAGGCCAGGTATGACTCTCTTAAAATTTGTTAACTTCACTCTTCATGTCTGAAAATTTCATTTTTAATATTATCTATAAAAGTCAGTGAACACTTGCTGGTGTTTGCTATTATGTCATTTAAACATAAATCTTATTAAGGCTAGTACAGCTCAGGAGAAACACTAAAATAAACAGTCCTTAAAAAGAATGCCTGAACTTCTGGTGTGGTTCTACTAGTACTTCGTAAACCTCACCCCTGCTTCAGTTCCCTTATCTGTAGAAGAGAGAAAACAGCATAGAACGGGTTTTTAATAGGAATTAAATAATACATATGTGATTTGAAATACTTTGAACAGAGACTGATATCAGTCAAGTTTGTTAGCTATTGTTATGAAACAACAACTTAAGTTTACATTTGTTTGTATATCTGTGCTCCATTCTTAAAGGAAAACAAATTAGAATAAAAGAAGGCCAGAGTGTTCAAATTTACTAAATGGGAATTCACAGAAAAGGTAAGATAAAAGTAGCCTATTAGATAAGGGAGAGCCTTACTCAAACTTTTTAAAAGGAGACAAAATTAAAAGATAAGCCTTTTTGGAGAGGGTATTAAGAATCTTAACTTTTGTTTTTTGAAAAAGCAAACAAAAAAATCAGTTTTTCTTTGCATACAAAATGTTACCATGAATTTGGGGAGTGAAGAGGTGGCATTCCTTCCTGGTTGAGAAACATTCTTATTCATGTAAAATGGCCTTCTGGCTGGAAAAGCCCTACGACTTTCTTCCACATTTTGTACTGCTCTTTCTGGCCCTTTCTATCTGATCACCACGTCATGCTCGATAATTCCTGCTTGCCCTCTCCTTCCAGGTTCTGTGCTTTTGTTTTTTCCCCCTCATAGGCTTAGAGAGGGTTTTCCTGATTGCTTCATCCTTACAACAATGAAGTAATTCTTTTCAGATAAGCCTATTTCATACTAGCACTTGATTGTACATGTTTTCCTTACTGACATAAAGAAAGGGCTCTGCAAGTATCTTCTGGATGAGTAGATGAGCAGGCGATTCTTTAAAGAATAATATAATGACACAGGGAAGGTGTAGCATCGTAAGTGATCAAAAACCTGCCATGGGAACCAGAGTATGATCTTGTTTTCATAAAAGAGATGAAAGAGAAAAGAACAAGAGTTAATAGATGGATCCATAAAAATGAACTGAAAGGAAATCTAAATTGTTATATGTGATGAAGGTGGTGGAGCGATTAAAGGAGATTTATGATTAAGCTATGTATTTCTATACTGCATCTTTTACCACAAGAGCCAGGAGTTTATCTTAATTACTGGCAGTTCTGTTTAGCTTGCTTATAAAGAGCAGAGAAAGAAAAAAAGATTAATCTGAGTAAGTACTGTAATATTTTGATGTTTTTCTTTCCAATTTACTTCTCAGAAAGTTTTCTCTTAGACAATTATAATGTCAAAATAATTTGGTTCCCAACATTTTTCTCCCCAATTTGGGTTGGAAGCATCTTTGCCTATTTCTGCTCTCTTCGTAGACATGTTTTTAAATATGTCTACTTCATTTTGTACAATAAAAAAAAATCACAACTTGTGCATTTCTTTAATTCTTCCACTTTTTGATATTAATGCTCCAATGAAGATTTCTGTGTAGCTTTTTAACAAGAACTCTGACCTCAGAGCAGCACACTTCTTTGATTCTTTTGGGTATCAGTGGAGAACTCTTGAAGTTTAATGAGTATAAAAAATTTTCACTTTGGGGGGTTAGAGAGATGGCTCAGTAGTTAAAAGCACTGGCTGCTCTTGCAGAGGACCCAGGCTTGATTCCCAGCACCCACGGGCTAGTTAACCACCATCAGTTCCAGGGGAATCTTACGCCCTCTTCTGACCTCCATGGGTATTGCACAACATAGGTACACTTAATATGCATGAGGGTGATAAAGACATACACATAAAATGAAAATAATAGATGAAATATGAAAAAGAGAATTTTACTTTGTGAAACTCAAACAAAAAGTAGCAAAGAACTGGGGAAATGGGCAGGAAGCCATAATTTAGGCCAGGAACTGGGCAGCTGATCACGGCTGGGTGAAGGAGAGCTAACTTTCTTTAAGGGAATGACACCAGACAGGCTGAATAGGCTCTAGTGGGTGAATTCACACAAAGGGACATCTGGGTAGGCCTTAACATATATGACAAAATTCATGAAGTCCCACTGGCAGGTGGTGGGAGGGATGGTGCAGACTGGGAAGGGGGAACTAAGTATGTTAAGATGCTTTATATGAAACCCACAAAAATTCAATAAAAACGTCTTTTTAAAAAACTTACTTTGTCTAAATACTTGATCTTTTGTCATATAGGGCAAAAAATGTTTTTCCTAGCAGCCTTTTTATTGACTATTTTGAATTGCATACAAAAAATTTTATGTAACCCATTTCTGTTGCCATACATATTTTCCTAACTTATTAGGCTATGTCTAGTATCAAGAAGAGTTGTGAATACTAATTCTTCCTTGTCTCAGTACTGCTTCACTGCTCACGGTGTCTCCTCAACTCTCAGATCTACCGTGAGCTATTATCGGCCCCACATTGCTGTAAGTTAGTAGCAAGAAATACTCATGAAATACTTACCTCTGGTTTGACAATGTTGGAAAGAAATGCTTCAAATGCTTTAGTTTCTTCATCTTTTTCTTTAAAAAAGAGAAAAAATAGAGAACTTAAATTCAAATTCTTTTTCTTTTCATATGTGTCTTCTGAAAGGTTCTGTTTTCTAGCATTTATCCTTAGTTTACATGCTGGAGTTTGTGGCTCTTTATCATTCATGTATTTCAATTTCTATCTAATTTAAACTATTATTCCTAATTATAACACTTTATAAAACACATATGCATGCACATGAATATGTATGCATGTATATATCTATCTAAACAGTACATTTTTCTTATGGAAAGTATCTTCTCATTCACAATGGTAAAGATGCTCTCTCCTCTGGGAATTCTGCATTTGGCACTCTTATACCTTCTTTTTCATTTTTCTTTTCTGAGACAGAATCTTGCTATGTAGCCTAGGCTAGCCTGGCACTTGCAACCTTCCTGTCTCAGCTTCCCCCAAGTGCAGGGATTACAGGTATACACCATCACACATAGCTATAATACGTAAACTGAGTATTTGGGGGGTACACCATAAACAGGGTCACCCTAGATAGGAATAATTTGCTTTTCTGTAATTTATAGCAACCACTAATGTGCATGAAACTTTAACTTGTCTGAAAAATCAGTGCCAAAAAGGGTGACCAGGCAGTCTCAAAAACTAAATAGCATTTCTGTAACTGTTAATACACAAGCCATGAAGTCATTAAAGCACTGTTTAAAATGTTAATGAGGAATGAAAATGTTAAGGACAGTGAAGTGAACACAGTCAGTTTTGATATTTTCCCCAAAGCTGGAAGCATCTTAGTTCTTGTCATGTTAATCAGCTACATCATTTGATAATTCAGCACAATGAAAATCAGAAGTAGCAATTTAGATAAGCATATTCAAAGGCTTCTCAGTGTCTATGGTATTAGTGTCTATGAAATGGCATGTTAATATGTTTCACAGGCCCATTTGGTGAGACTTAAAATATGGCATGGTCTGCCTTTACAAGTTAAAACAAGTAATAATATCAAAGAAATCTATGGAAACTAAAGATAAACAGTAATAAGAAGCTGAACATTACAGTCAAAAGCAGCTAGGTTTGAGCCTCAAACTAAAGGCATATGGTGATAGGCTATTTGTCAACCTAGCTTGTATTTACAGAGATTTGAATCTAGTACACATTAAAAAGTAATGTTCAGAGTGAATATGGAGGCAGGCACTGGTAAGGGGAGGGATCCAAAGAAAGTGGGTATTTTCTGAGAAAACAAAACTGGAAATAAAGGTAAGGGGGATACTCTAGCCTAACTACAGAGCATACAAAAAGGACTGGTTAATGACAAACTAGTAACTACCATTTATTTGTACATAAATACATAGGGAAAATAAAAGGCAAGAGAATCTAAATGTAATCAGTTTTCCTATCAAACAGAAATTTTTCATAACTAGTAAAATTTATGATACATGTGAAATTACTCACTGAAATTTCCAAATAATCAAAAGCAGCAGTCTGGTAACAATTCATATTCTAAATTTTATCTCACATTTAGGGAAGTGTTAGGCTATGAATTTATGTGGGCCAGGATGAAACAACTGAAAGGCGAGAATATACTTTTAGTACTTTAAATGATGATGAAAAATATCAGTAAAAAAGTTACCTTCTATTTCTGAATCAACTTGTGTACAGCCTTTCCCTCTCCCTGATTTGTTTCTTGCTGATCCTGTGTTTAAGGCGCCAACATTCTGCCCTTTCATCAGTCCATTGTGTTCACTAATGGGAGAAGGACATTTCTGGGGTGATGGTGGTGGACTGCTCATTTTATCTTTCTGTGTTCCTTGGCGATCCTTTAATTTTTTCTGTAAACGTTCATATGTTTTACTAGATCTTTCATCTCTAAAGTTAGACCTTCCATGTGTAGAGTGGGTATCTAGGAAGAAGGAAAACGTAAATATTAAAGATATAACTTTCTACAAATAAGCCTACATCTATGATAAAGATTAAGTAGCAAGTCTCTCAAGTGAAATTTAACATAAATTATGAATAGTAATTTTGGAAAACAAAGCCTTTTCTATGTCCTTGCAAACAGAACCAAGCTTTGTGACTTGATTATAATTATACATTATATTTATGCAGACATTTCTTTCCTTTACCATTTTTTCCAACTGTTAATCTCCAGAGAAACAGCTTAGTACAAGTACTAAGTAATGACTTTGACCTGTTCGTAGTTGTTCTTTCATCATTGTTAAAATTTCTTTCAATCTCAATTGTATAAAACAAACAGAAAGAAAAACCACTACCTTCCTTTATTCCCTTAAGACTCTTAAAAAGGAAAGAGCTGTAGGAGCTACCAAACAGAAACAAGCTGGACTGTTAAATATTATTGTGATATTTAATCAAGAAACATATTTAACAGAAGAGCCTTATAATCCTCAGTAAAGGAAACAATTTTAATTTAGCAGTGCTTTATAAAAATTAGCATAATGTTCTTGAGTATTATAAGGATATATACAATAAAATTAGATTTTAAAAACAGGAGTTTGACTATGTGCACATAAAAAAAATTATGAATCAAATATCTTAAGGTAGAGTTAAAACTAAAAAATCCTTAGAAGGAAACAAAGGAATGACCTTGAATTTGATAATACTTTCTAAGATAAGACAGGAAAAGCATAAACACTAAAAGCAAAACCAAATGGAACTTTATCAAAATTAAAAACTTATCTGTGTAAGAGGTACCACAAAAAGTGAAAGGGCAAATAGAGAAAATACCTGTGAATCATATTTTTGACAAGGGTCTTCTATTCAGACTATATAAAACACAACACAACAAGAAAAAAGTCAAATCTATTAAAAATGGGATTAAACAAATATCCAATAAGCACAAGAACAGAAGTTCAACATCACTAGTTATTAAGGAAAAGCAAATCAAAACCAAAATGGGATAAAACTCATATCAACAAGCTGGTTATCTAAATTTTATATAGATAATAAATTTTATTAAGATGTAGAAAAACCGGAATCCCTGTGCACAGCTGGTAGGCATATAAAATGGTGCATTCAGTGAGGGAAACACTTTGGCAGTGGCATTTCTACTCTGGAGTGTGGAAATATGTTATCTCAAAAACACGTACACAAATGTTCATATATCATTATTCATAGACAGAAAATGAGAGATTCAAATGTCACCAACTAATGAATGAATAAACATAATGTGGTATGTATATTCACTGAGTATAGTATTCAACAATAAAATGGATTGCTACTGTATGTCATAACATAGATGAACCATAAATTTAAAAATACAGACACAAAAGATGACATCTTACATGAAAATTTTAATGAAAATTTTGTATGTCACACATATACTGGAATGTAGACAAAAATGAAATGTCTGGAATAGACAAAAACATAGTGACAGAGTAGATTAAGAGAGGGGGAATAAAGAAGAAACCATGGTAGACTATTGACAGTATATGTAAGGTTTCTTTTCAAGATGGTAGAGGTATCTTGGAATTAGACATTCCTACTATAAATATCTGGAATCTGAAATGCTCCAAAGTCTAGAACTTGAAGTGTTGATATGACACCTGCAAGTAGAAAATTCCACACCTGAATGCACGTGATGGTTGTGTAAAATTAAGATGCATCAGTATATATGTATACATGAACTTCATATTGATTTAGGTCCTATTCCTAAGGTATTTGATTTTATATATATGTAAAATATCCAAATATGAAAAGACTTAAAATTTTAAAAACTTCTGTTCCCAAACACTTCCAATAAAGGATATTTAATCTGAGGTTGGAGAGATGGTTCAGTAGTTAAGAGCACTGACTGTTCTTGCAGAGGACCTGGGTTGGGTTTCCAGCACCCACACAGCAGGTAAGAGCCTACTGTTAACTCTAATTCCATGGATCCAATGCCCTCTTCTGACCTCCATGGGCACTGCATGACACGGGTGCATACAGGCAATACACTCATACTCATATACATGTAAGATAAAAATAATAAGTGCCAGGCATGGTGGTATACACCTTTAATCCCAGCATTTGGGAGGCAGAGGCGGATGGATCTCTGTGAGACTGAGGCCAGCCTGATCTATGTAGTGAGTTCCAGTTCAGCTGGAGCTATTGGGAGATGTTGTTTCAGAAAAACAAACAAACAAACAAACAAACAAACAAACAAACCCCAAAAAACCTAAAAGAAATAAACATAATAAATATTTCTTAAAAAGATATGTAATCCACAGAGATACAAAAAAAAAAAAACCCAATTTCCAGTCCTTGCACAATGTAGTAACCATACTAAAAATCACTGAAATTTACAGCTTAAAATGGACAATTTTGTTAGGTGAAGTGTAATAAAAACCCAAGAAACACAATTAGGATATGTTTTTAAAAGATGCTTTGAAGGCTTCAGTGGTTAAGAGCACTGACTTCTCTTGCAAAAGACAAGGGTTTGGTTCCTAGCACCCACATGGCAGCTAACAACTGTCCCTAACTTCAGTTCCAGGGGATCTAATGCCCTCTTCTGACTTCTGCAGACATTGTACAACATGGGTGCATGTCCATACATGTAGGCAATACAGTCATATACATAAATTAAAAAGAATAAATATAAAAAATAAAATTTAAAATGTATTTTGATTATTCAGATGCATTTATATTTTACATATTATTCAATATAAAATAATGAGAGCAGCACTGGGAAAAATAAAGAGCCTGTTATATAGAGTAGCTAGATCTAAAAGAGATACAATAGCTCAGGAACTAACCTGGTCAACCCTGCAGAAATTAATCTTTAGTTTCCTCTTCTGTATTTTGTAAAATTTTACTGGGATCACATGAAATATTTTATTTATAAATACAGTGTGCAATAAAGTTCAGGCTCAATAACGGTATTGCTAACAGTGAGATGTTACATTGGGTCTTACTGGGAATCCATTCAAAATGTGAATGGAAAAGAATTTTGGAAGCAGTTTCATACTAGAAAATTAGGACTGTGTGCTCAAGTAATACAGCCCCAGGCATATAAATTCAAATGTAATATGATTCCTGCTCTCTTCATCAGGTAGCTGGGCTTGTGGATTTATCTCCTTCACATCATTGCGATTTATACCTGTGCAAATTCCTTCTAAATAACAATAGGTTTTATAATGTAGAATGGTTATAACTATTATTTAGCATCTTCCTAGAATTTTCTCAAATATTAAAAAAAATGAAGCAACACTTATCAAAAACAACAAAACAGAAGAATGGGACTAAGCTGAAGGATGAAACCTTCGCTACTCCAGAGTGCATCTGCACTATTACATGAATCACCTGGGAACTTGTTTAGAAATCAGAATCTAGAGTTGAAAAGTATGAAAAATTATACAATAAATGATACAATACATGTTCTAATTACTTAGAGGCTGTGCTGCATTAATTTAAATCATTTTATTTAAATTAAGTCTGATGTTAGATGTATTCTGGCACAAAGCAGGAGGTTATCAAGAAGGCAGTTAGAAACAGAAGTCTAGGGCTAAGAGGAGAAATTCAAGCTAAAGATATAAATTTGATAGCTCCAAGCACATAGGCAGTGTTTAAAACCAGAGGAAAGAGTAAGATTCAGACTGTGCAATGTATGTGTGTGGGGAGGTGGGGGTAGTCTTTTCAGCAATTTTATTAAATGTTATTAACTAAAGGCGGTCATTCTGGCGCCCTCTTGTATTTTAACCCCTCATAGAACCTAGCTACTTTTAATAGCAGCACCACAGCCTTTGGGATTTAATAAAAGAATTATTTCTGGCTGAAAATATCCCTAGAGCCTAGCCTGCAGAGGAGACCTTGTTTGAACATGACCCACTTTGTACTCTGCATGATTTAAGTTATTTCCCCTCCGATTTTCTGTTTACTCATTTGTTTGCTAAAACGTTTCATCAAGAAGCAGCAGCACCTAAATAGTGCTTGAGTAATAGAAAATGACTGTGGTACCATTATCATGTGTTGTTTCTTTTATACGATACATAGATGGCATCTGTTATATCCAACTCAAGGAAGCAGGGGTGTTTTTAGATAGCTTACCTACATCTGCATATACTTGTGAAGACTGATACTGTGGCATATACTGTGTTGCCATGTCTCCAGAGCCAGTCACTGGTGAGTACATATGGCGTGGTGGAGGGGGCATCATGGTTGGGACAGGAATGAAACCAGGGAGAGGAGGATGTGGAGAACGGTGGATGACTGTGTGGCCACCAGGATGAAACTCTGGTGACTGAGGAACCACAACAACTCTCCGAACACCATTGTCTTCAATAACCTACAAAACAAACAGATTAAAAGTTTCTTCTATAAGAAATCAGCAACTCTTTCCAAGGTTGGTAGACTAAGACTATTTATACTACTAGAATTTAGAAGACTGAGAATTAACATGAATTTATTTAATATACTAAGCACACATGAACAGCACTGAATGATAAAAGCAGTTTTGTTATACGATATAAATGTGTTATGTAATCTAAATCTAAAACACTGACGAGTGCAGCTACATGATGAATAAACAACGAGGTACAATACTGGGTTTTATCCTATGTGCTTCATGCATTTAGTAGATTGAGCATAATAGGATTAAGAATTTGCTTTTCTGATTACAACCGAAGATGAACTGAAAACAAGTTGTACAAATACTAAATATAGATAGCACCAAATATCTTAAGTCCCAGTTACATCTATATTGCCAAGCCTTAAACATTATACTTTTCCTTTTATAAATCCAGAAGGATATGATGCTGCATGTTGGAAATTCCAGCACTCAAGAGGCTGAGACAAAAGGATCACAAGGTTCTGGGTTTGCTTGGTCTACATAGTGAAATCCTGTTTTCAAGAAACACAAAACAAACACTGCTCCCCCCACCCCAAAGATTACAACTGTGAAAATCATTTTTTAAGAAATAAATTATCTCTCAAGCTCATTGGACCTTTAAAGACACATAAGAAAGCCTAAAAGGCTATATGGGGTTTTATCTCAAAATGAGGAATCCCTCCCATAACAAGTGGCTAATAATAACCTCAACTTCAGGAAACAGAAAATGATTTTAATATAAAGTCCTTATTTAAAGGCAATTTTTTTTGTTATATTAAGGATAGCAAGTTTTATATCTAAATATTTAAGTTTTTGGTAGATACAGCATTTATTTAGGTATATATAAACCTAAAATACAAAGACTTAAAATAGGTATTACTCTATCTAGTTAAGTATCATATGATTCATCTATAACATGGAACTGAAAAATCAAATTAACTTACTGTTTCTATATAATTAACATATATAAAACACATATATTTTGTTTCTATATGCTAGTTTAGACCACAATGTCCTGTTTCCAGAGAAATGAATGTCTCAAACCAGTCATTTTTCTATTTAACTCAATTCTTAATATAAGTCTCAGTCAAGTATATATTATGGTTAATGGAAACTCAGTTGCATCTGGAACCCTCTCTGTAGGGATCTAGAATTGCTTATAACTTTCTCAACCTCAAGTCTACAAGAAGGGACATTAGAGACAGTGTGAAATTGATTTTGAATGAACTAAATCCCAGTATCTGCCACAATACCACTTTTACCTTTATTGTTCTCTGATCTATAAACCCTATAAGACACCCTATCTCTGATAGGATTTCTAGTTTATATTTTGTTCTTGTCTACCTTCCTTTTTCCCTTTCATGTGTGTGTGTGTACACGTGTGTACGTGAGTGTGCCCATGCACACATGTATGCATGTTTGTGTGTAGGTAGGAATGCACATATGTGTATGTGCTTATGAAGGTCAGAGGTTGATGTCAGAAATCTTCCTTGAGGGCTGGAGAGATGGTTCTGTGGTTAAAAGCACTGGCTGCTCTTGCAGAGGACCAGGGTTCGGTTCCCAGGATCCACACGGCAGTTAGCAATCATCTGTATGTAACTCCAGTTTCAGGGGATTTGATATTCTCTTCTGACCTCTGGTAGCACTGCTTATATACTGGCAGCACTTACATACATGTAGGCAATACTCATATACATAAAATAAAAATTAATAATGAAAAATTAAATATATTTTTTAAAAAAGATTGCTTTTCCACCTTATTTTTTTAGGCAGGGTCTCTTAATCAAACCCAGAGCTTCCTGATACAGCTAGTCTCACTAGTCAGATTCCACCAGAGATCCTTCCTCTCTGCCTTCTGGAATTACAGGAAAGCTGCCATGCTCACCCATCATCTACCTGGATTCTATAGATTAGAACTCCTGTTTTCTTGCTTGCATGATAAGTGCTTTTAAGCACTGAGCCATCTCCTCAGTCCACAATCTACCTTCATAATTGTAATTTTCTTCTCCTGCACCAACTCCTGATCTTGTAACTGCAGTCAGAGTGCTATACCAAAAAGTTGGTCTTTACAATGACATGATTCTATATTTTGTACTTTTATGATGCAATTTTTCCTCTTCATTTTGGTTCTTCCTAATCTATAAACATGCAAATCCTGTCCATTCTTTCAAATATAGTTTTAACTTTACATCCTTCATTCATTAAATTTTTTTTTTGAGCAAAACAAAGAAATGGATAATTTAGGAGAGCAACATCACAAAATGTCCAATCCAGGTGTGACATAATTTGGGTACTTAGTGGAGTAAAGAGACCAGGATGCAGCTGACTATCTTAAAACACAAGGGACAACCCCTGTAACAAAAATTATCTGGAGCAAAATGTAAGCCCAAGAAATCCTGATATAATCTTATATTTGATAGGGTTACCACTGTGACCTTAATGAGAACAGTTTTGGCACAATCAGAGGCAAACATAACTGGGGTAGGTTTAAGAGAGAACGTAGAATAGAAAATAGAATAAAGAATTAATAGCACAATCTAGCAAGTTTTGCAAAGGGGAATACATAAACAAAGTGATAGCTGACAGGAGCAGTGGAGAATTTTATTAAAAAAGAAACTGTGTTTTTCATTGTCTTTAGTGAGAACAACCACAACATGCTGATGTTCCAGCAAAGAGGAAGAAAGGATGATAAAGAGAGGAGGAAATGCTACAACAATGTCTTTGAATGGGCTAAGGGACAGGCACACTTGGAGTGGTGACACTGGGTTTAGAGGGGAACAGGCAAATTTGTCTCTCTTACAGGAGAGCAAACAGCTAACGAAGCATGCAGATGTGGAGGATGGTAGTGATCTGTGGCTAGGAGGTTCTGATAGGTGCCTTCTGACTGTCTCTCCACAAACCCTTTCCTAGTTGCCACAGCCTCAACGATGGATCTCTCCCTCTTTTGTTTCTGTTCTATTCATTCTAGATCACCTCTTTGATTATCACATTACAGTTTTTGATTTTCCCACTGATGTTTTATTGGAGTGACATTAACTTACAAAGTGAACTGTGCATTTCTCAAGAAATAATATAAAAGATTTCATCTTGATAATAGTATCTGAAATAGTTTCATTATCTCTATTCTTTAGATAAAGAAATTGGGGGATAGAGATGTTTAAAAAAAGCTGCCTAAGTCATACACGTAGTAGTATTTGAATCCAAGCAGTTTGGGTCTAGACTCCAGATTCTTATTCACCCTATAGACCCAGATTTTTATGGGTGGTCTATTGTCCCATAACAACACGACACAAGTAAGATCTTACTTGGTTAAAAAAAAAAAAGAAATGAATAATTCACAAATGTAATTAAAACATGTTATTTCTAAATAGAGGACACTTATATCAAAACTCTGCTACCCAAGGCTCAGGGACCATTGTGAAAGAGGGGGAGAAAAGATTCTAAGAGCCAGAGGAGGTAGATGACCAACAAGGAAAAGAGAGTTTTCAGACAGCTGGGAAGTTACTCATATGAACTCACAGCAATGGTGACAGCATGCATAAGTCCCACACAAACTCAAGCCAGACAAATCCCAGCACAGAAGTGGGTAAGAAGCGCTAACCTTAGCTGAAGAACTATTGGCTACTGATGCTAGTTGGGAGAGTCAGTTTTCCAGGCTCCAGTGGATACACACACAAATTTGACTCAAATAGGCCATGATATATATGAAAGAGTACATGAAATCTGGCAGAAGGGCAATAAGAGGGGTGCAGATAAAGAAGGGAGTCTAAATATGATTAAAATATATTGTATGAAAGTCATAAAAATTCAGTAAAAATTTAAAAATTCAAACAAAAAGAAACCTAAAAAAACATTTCTACTTATAATTAACATTTAAAACAAGATAAGCTGAGAGGAGAGAACAAGGAGTTATCATTGAACAGGTTCACAGCTTCGGTTTTAACTAGTATTGAGAGTTCTGTGGATGGATAACAGAGTTTGAATGAATTCAGTATTACCAAGTCATGCATTTAAAAATGGATAAGATGGTAAATTTTATGCTACGTGTACTTTACCACAAACCTAACAACAAACCAAACAAAAACAACATAAGATAACAAAGAGCCAGACCAGAACTAAAAGAACATAGGGAACTTCATTTCAATTATCTAAGCAGTAATAACTTCAGAAGGTGCCCAGAGACCTCAAAATGGTTGGCAGCCTAGCGTGGCCTAGCTGCTCAGAAGTAGCCAAACATGTAGACACTGAAATCCTCTTTGTCTTTGTTTGAACCTTTGTAGTTCCCTTTCTAGTCTTCTCAGTCCTGCTGTTCCTTTTTGACTGTTTTACTCAAGACAAACAGAGACAGCACTGAGATTAGCCTGCTTGTAGAATCTTTGAAAAATGTACCGATTCACTAGTGCATGCTGACATAATGCAAATGGAAACTGCAAGCACAGCTCAAAAGAGTAATCTGAAACTTAGACTTAAGTTGACATGCTTATTTTCCCAACACCATAAGACAATCTACCACCCACTGACCCTTAGTACTCTCTAATCTCAACAACCCATATGCCATTAAAACAAAGGAATATTAACAATTAAGGGGCCCAATACAAAAAAGACAAAGGAACTTCAGTTTTTTTAGGCTAGGTTTACTACACATTCTAGGCTAGCCCTGAACATGACTCGGTCTGCTTCTTCCCAAATCCTGGCATTACAGCATATATATGGGTACATAGTGATGGGTTTTACAAAGACATTCTCATATACGTATACCCTGTTCTTTAATCACAGTCTCATTCCCACCCTCCTTTTACTCCTTCCTCTTCTCTCCCACTATTCCCATACACTTCCCAGACAGCCTCATCCACTATTCCCATACACTTCCCAGACAGCCTCATCTCAAACTCCATGTCTTTTTGGATGTGTGTGTGTGTGTGTGTGTGTGTGTGTGTGTGTGTGTGTGTGTGTGTATGTATGTGCACAGACATCTATCTGATTTTATGTATCATATATAAATCCAGGATTCACAAATGAAAGCAAAGGAGATATTTGTCTTTATTTTCTGATTAATTGTGCTTAATAAGATATCTCCAACTGTATTCATTCTTCTGGAAAATGACAAAATTTTATTTTTCTTTACAGCTGAATAAAACTCTATTGTGGGGGCTGGAGAGATGGCCATAGTTGTGTGTTTAAACTATTCTAATAGTCCACATGCGTGCTTTGTGCCAGTATTATGATGGTTTTATAATCATGGTTCTGTAGTGTAACTTGAAATCAAGTGTTGGGAGACCCACGGCAGTGCTCTTTCTGCTTAAGACTGCTTTGGCTGCTTTAGAGCTTTTGTGCTTTCATACAATTTTATGACTTTTTTTCCTAAGGAAATTGGATCTTAATATTAAATCAAGATCTATCTTTTAGATCTTTCTCATTCTTGTCTCAATATGCTCTTAGGTAACATTCTTATTTTCCAAATGACAGAATGAAGTTCTCAATCCTAGGTAATTTTTTGTAGTTCTTGCTTGCTTGACAAAACTTTCTGTGACACACAAATTTGCTAGGTCCTGCTAGTGTGTCTCAGAAACATGGTGCTATAGCAAATTTGACTCTCCTCAAATCACTGGCCTTAAAAAATCAAACAGATATCAGCAATAGATGGATGTGATAAAAAATTTCTAGCATGAGAGGTAATCAGTGTATAAAATGCTAAATGTAGACTAGGTAGTGGTTATTAGTGTGTGTGCTACTTGGCTCTACTAAACCCACAACTTATTGCAGTCCTGTGACTCAACTGTTGGTTCAACCAGCTTCTTGACTTGCTAGCATTATGCTTATGTGCCATGTTTTGGACAATGTGTCAGGTGTTTTTGCTGTGCCTAGAATGTTTTCAAATACCAGAATTATGCGTTATGGAATGGGGGTGTATTGATGATGATATGAAAAGGCAAATCATGGTCTTAATGTGTACATACACAATTTCAAAAATGGTGAGACTCAGTTTTTGTCTTTGGATTATCTCATGTTCTTGAAAATGATAAAGTCCCTAGAGATAATCTTGATTTTTCTGTTAAGATATCAGTAAATGAATTAGCTTCACGTAATCCTTCCACTAAGATTATGATTAAAATTTATTAACTTATTTGACATATATTTAAGGGATACAAACTACATCTGAGTACAAGAATATAAAATTAATTAAATGCACAACTCCTATTCCCCAAAGAACTTAAAATCCTGTGGGAATAATAGAAAAAGGAAAAAAAAAACCCAAAAATCCAGAATTATGCTATCAGCTGGTATGTATTATAACACCAAAAATGGATACAAACAACTTGATCTAGTCCCTGAAAGTCTGACAAAATTTCCAAAAACAAAAGTGGAAGAATTAACATTCCCTAAATAAAAGCTCTGATAAAAATCACAGAGAAAGGAAAACAATGAATATGAGAAGTCATGCAAAAACAGATAATGATTCAAAGTATCAAGAGAACAAGGGTGCAAAGACAAACTAAATATCAAGGAACCCACACTGTATTCAGTAGAAAAGCCAGCTAATAGCTCTTTATGGTCAAAGAAGTGAAAAGCCCAAAGAAGTGCTATAAGAAAATTATTTCAGTTGCTTCTGGTTTGGAGATTTATCAAGCTCCTACTGTAACATAGGTCATTGGAATTGAGGATATAATATGGGAGAGTCCTATATGATCCAATTTACTCTAACCTCATTCTCTACTTTTATTCAGTCATACTAGTCTCCCTACTATTTCTAGGCATGGGATTTACTTCAGGCTATTTACAATGGCAGTTTCTGTTTCTAGAATCCTGTTTTCATAGATAAAAGCAAGGATAACTCCTATCTGTCCTTTAAGATATTTCAAATAGCACTGTCCCAAAGAGGCTTGTTCTACCATGCTATGTTAAAATATAACCAGCTCTATTCTATTTTTACTTTTCCCCATCATTCTACTTTTAGTACATTAGTTTATCTACTGGTTATGCCTTTTGTTTCTGTCTCCTTACAAGAATGCAAACTTTAGACAAAGCAAGAGTCTTACCTCTTTCGTTCAGATATATCTCAAGTACTCAAGAGTGGCTGGCTTGTGTAAATACTCAATATATATACTGTTGTCTGTAAGCACTGCAAAATTGCATAATCTTCCTAAGAAAGCGAATTAATTAACAATCTGATAAACTCACTGAGACAGACAGAGAATATGAAAGGAGAGGTCAGAAAAATCTTAGGAAAGTCTGTTTCCAGAGACTCATGATTAAGTCAAATGAGGTGAAGGGGTTATCTTAAAAAAGTATTCTAAGATTTGAGAACAGGCCAGTAATGTGGCTTAAACCTGTAATTCCAGCACTAGTGAGGCAGAAACTAGAGCATCATGAGTTCAAGGCCATCCTAAGTTATACAGTGAGACTCCATTACAAACAAAACAAAACAAAGAATGAAACAACACAAGAATGCCCTTTAACTGAAATGAATGTCTTACTTATCTTTAATGTCAACAGTACATAATACAGAGTTTGACAAACATTTGTTTGAACTTAATTATGCTAGAGAATGATCTTTACAGAGTGAACAGTGTTCTGAGGAGAAGCAAGAGTAATAGAAAAAATAACGACAGCATTATGTCAGCAAAATATGGAGTAAGTTACATCAATGGTATCTAATTTCTAAAGGTCAAAGAGATCAGACAGAAAAAAGCCTTCAGTATTCAGCAGGGAGCTAAAACTATAGGAAAATTATATGTAGAATGAAAACTATAATAAATTATGGTCTCAGTGCATTAAACAAAAGTAGAGATAGTGATCAGAGGCTATTCTTCTGAGAAGATTACAGGGTACTTTTCAAATATACTGTCTCATGTGCTTCCATCTCATTACAATGAGGGCAGTGAGAATCAAGTAAGTTGATATGCCCCAAACTTACCAGCCAGCAAGGGTCTGAAATCAAAGATCCAGCTTTTCTGATTTTTGACCTTAACAACTTCCATTCTCAACACACCACTTTTTGCCCTCATACAGTGATGTGTTTCATAAAGTAAGCAAAGAATCTGCAACAATATCCCACCAATATTCTGCTGTAATCTGGGAGGAAACAAAAGGAGGCTAGAAAAAAATGCCTAGGTATAAATTTGGTGTTTAGAAGAGAGGGTGAATACCCCTAAAAGGGACTTGGTGCAATGAGTACAGAACACAAAGAACCTCAGTAGTTGGAGACACATCTCACATCTACATTTTAAGTTTGCCTGTGACTGTAACTTCACTATACTTCATTCGCAAGCCAGAGCCTGCCAATATGGGAGAGGAAGGGTTACGGGTATCAATGGGTAGTCCTATCTCTCAGTCCTTAGGGGTGCAAATTTAAAATTCTCTTCTATTAGAACCAGGTGTTGTGGCACACACCTGCAATCTAGTGCTCAACAGACTGAGAAAGGAGGATTCTAAGTCTGAGGCCAACCTGGGTTATACAAGGAGATATAAAAGCAAATTTTATTAACCACACTATGTCCATATAATTATTGAGAGTATCTGAACTCCTTTGAATAAAGTAGGCGTAGAGAGATACTACCTTGGGTTACTCTAAAGTCAGTGACTTAAAAAATCCATGGGTAGGTAATGTTATTTACATTATATGCATATTCAAGGAGACAAAGCTCTAGAATAAATTTTCTTTTACAACTCAATGTGAAAAGGCAACTCCAAATGAGTACTGCTGAGCAATTTTTTCCTCCTTTCCAAATATATTAATATGAAAATACCTGAAATGATTTACAGAAGTTCAGTACTTAAATAGCATTTTTTCATCAGACACAAAGTTAAAGAGACTAACATTATTACTACTAGATACATATATAATGAAAAATAACACAAAAAGCATACCTGTGGGGCATATCCAGGAGGCACATAAATAGGAGGCACAGAACCATTTGGGGACATCATTGGAACCTGAGCAGGACCTGCATGGGATACAGAAATGATATAATAATCCATCACTGCTTATCAATGTGAAACTGAAAACAATTTGATGATTTTTTGATTTAAACATTCAACCAACAGCGGCTGTTATACGATGAAAAGAAATTAAGATTACTGAGCTTTTATAAATATTTGCTCTAAAAAGTATAACAAATTATTTTCAAAAGTTTATTTGCATTTCTCAAACTTACCCAATGTCAACAGACACCCAGGCAACACTTAACCTAAGCTTTACAGGCTCTCCTAGAGATTCCTAGTCTGCTTACGATCTCCAGTCATTACGTTTACTGTACAAATATCTCATGTGCTTCTTGTGATTGTACAAGGAGGAAAATCAAGCTGAACTTTGTGTGTGTGTGTATATATGTATATATATAAAGAGCTAATGTTAAATACAAAAGACAGGGCTAGAGAGATGGCTCAGTGGTTAGAAGCACTGGCTGCTTTTGCAGAGGACCTGGATTTAATTCCCAGGCTAACAACCATCCCTAACTCCAGTTCCAGAGGATCTGAGGCCTTCTGATTTCTGTGAGCACTGCCTACATGGGTGCATTTACACACATGCAGGCAATGCACTCAGACATATAAAATAAAAATAATTAAAATATTAAATATAAAATATAAAAATTAAATATGTAAATCAACAAAAAGGCAGTAGGGAATAGTAGAAAGTAGAAGAGCAGTTAACACTTGGCAAGTTCCTGGCTTGGGCTTAAAGACTTGTGAAATGTGACATCGTATCTATGGGGCTTTAGAACAAAGTAAGAGAAATATACATGTGTGTTTACTCAAAGAAAAGTTTTGCTTTTCCTTACATAGCAAAGTTCTAAAAAAACAAAGCTCATTTATTTTCTTTTGTGTTTATGGCATCATGCTTTCAAATAATTTTTATAAATATTATCTTACCTTCTTTTATCACCTTTCTGGAAATAGAACCAGTACTTCTAGAAAGTTTTAGAATAAAACCTTATGTGCTTCTGTAACTGCTGAGATAGAGTACCTCAGTTTCAGATCTTTTCTTCCAGTAACTTTAGCCTGTAGTGTCCCCTTACCAGTTTTTAATCACTTGAAAGGATACCTTTCCAGAGAAATGACTGCTTCTAAGAAAATAACGTGTAAGAGTCTGGTAAAAGAATGTAATGAGGAAAGAATATTATATACAATTTAAATCTGCCAGTAAATGTTAACCCTGGTAGGGTTACATATACTGAAGAGGCCAGATGTTCCAGCAAATCTGGATTCCAGCCTTTCCAGGGAAGGGGGAGGAGTGAGGGTGAGAATAGAAAGGAAGTAAAGAGAATGTTAGGGAAAAGAAGTTGCAAGAAGAGAATACTAACTCTTAGCAGGGAAAGGGGAGTGAAGAGAAAGATGAGAGAGGAAGGAAAAGGAGAAGAAAAGGAAAGGAGAAGGGAGGGGAGGAAAGAGGTTAAGTGGAGAAAAAGGGGAAAATAGAAAGTTTTGAGGAAAAGAAGATGGGGAGAAGAGACAGCAAGCAGAGGGGACGCAGACTACTAGTCACACTGCGTATCTGCTGATACAACTGACTATTAAACAAATACTCTTCATCCAAAACAAACCCACCAAATACATAAAGTGCCAGCACTGGAGACCCAGCAAGGTCAAGAGTTCTATCACTGAATGACACCCAGAGCTCTCAAATGCACCAAGTTCTTCAAATCAGCATCTTAATCATAAATTGCAAATACTAAAACTGTAAGCCAGGTCATTCATTTTTTTCTTCTCATAAATATTGAATCAGGTAAAATATCATCACCCATTTTCCAGACATGGAAAAAGAAGCACAGAGAATTTAAGCTTACCCTAGTGTTAGAGCTGGCATTCCTAAGTGTTTTGTTTCTAGGGATATACATGACACAAACATTGAAATACTGTGCACTGAAGGCAACTGATGGGAGTCATGAGAACATGCCTCTAAGGGAATTTGGGCTACCTTTGTTTTTATTTCCTTGTAAAACAAGTAAGAAGAAGACTCTTAAGTTTAAGGAAACACTACCTAGTCTTTTACTAAATAAAACTTGTGAGCTGCTTTTAATTTCTACACAGAAAAGATTCATTCCAAACACCTCTTTTCTGGTCTCTGAAGTTGCACACTACTACTATTTTTATCCATGAGCTAATTTACATCAAACCAGTAAATTAGCTTTCTAAAAACTGGCTTAGATATTATTTATAAAATATGAAACTCAGTTGAGAACCAGAGAGAGAACATTTACTGAAAACTATATTTGTATTTTTAATAAAGAAAATTGACATTTATTGAACTTTTACCATATATATTAAACTTAGACTGTGGGCCCTTTTCCATTGCCAAGTTTAATCTTATACCAAGCCATTAAAATAATGCTTTTGTTTTTTTTCTTTAGCCATTAGAGCAAACCATAATGCTAGTTACATTTAAAATTGTAAAACTACATAGCTGCTTCAGGTTGCCCTCTTTGTACTAGAAATAAGGCTATGGCTGCATAAATATAGCACAGTTAAAATTCAAATGATACTACACTTTTTAAATTTACTGTTGTTTTTTCTAAGACAAATCCTATGTAGCCTAGGCTGGCCTTATATTTCCATCCTCTGCCTCAGCATCTAGAGTACTAGATTACTGGCATGTACCACCACACTTTTTTTTACTTTGATAGTTGCTAAAACAACTCACTATTTAGTTGCACAAAAGTGGACTCTAACTCACTTCTTCATGAATTAATCATTTAACCCTAGTAAATTTTCATATTCTGAGGCAGAAATGTTACATGGTTAGATGAAAACAAAAACAAAGAAACACAATAATTTATAGGTACTATATGTAATATCTAAAATACTGGTGGAGTATGTTCAACATTAAACACATACCCCACCATTCATAAACATTGTAAATAAACTTATCAATGTTCAGATCTACAAAGCTGACAGCACTCCTGTATCTACAGTTAACAAAACTCTAAAGCCTTGCATACTTACTAATGCAAACACTTGAGTACCTCCTAGATCCAACAATGATTTTTTTTTAAGTTTAGGAAGTTCTAAAGATTAACTACAAACTTTTAAATTTCTATGCAGGAAAGAAGAGGCTGAATTTCTTATAGAGTGAACCATATAATGAACACCTGGCACAGGAATAGCTGTATCCAAACAACTGGGGATACACGGAACAGTTTCTTCAGAATTTACAAGCTTTAAGCAAAGTCTACCCCAAATCACTGAGCTATTTCATTATTTAAGATGTATTTCTTACTCTGAAATCCTGCAGAAGAGATTACAATTTGCTTTAAATCCCATTTGCTTTAAATTTGAGAAGCTCCCCACCCCAATTCCTAAGTGTCATCAATAACCTAATACCTGATGTTTCATCTCGTATTAAACTTACTTTTCCCTTAATAGACATTCATATTTAAGAGATTTCTTTTGTTTTTAAAACCCCTGAAAGTTCACATTTGCCCAAGTATTTAAATTTTAACTATGCAAAGGGTTGCTGACGTGCTACTCTCCTTAGAAGCAAGCTTGCACAATGGCTTCCAAATAATCCGATGCCAATTTTCAGGTCAGTCTTTAAAAAGAAAAAACAAAATCAAGTCGCCAGAATGAGATATTCTCAGGAATATAAAAATCAATCTAGCTCCATACAGTCTGCTATTTTTATAACCATATAACAATTTAGAATATTTTTATAGCGAGTAGATTTGGCATCTATTAAAAACACACAAAACGATTTTGGATTAATACAATGCTTTCTATGTTATTAAAATAAAAGCGAATGTTCAAAACCAACAAATCTTACCACTCATTTTGTTTTTACAGGAGCAGCAGAGAACAAGAAAATCCAAAATCCAACGAGGAAACAGCGTAGTACACGTTAACAGCTTTAATTGGAGAACAGTTTCAGCTTTTTTTTTTTTTTTTTTGCAAAGCTGGTAAGAGGAAAAGATCCTTTGACCGTGTCACATGATAGCTATCACATGACCTGCAGTGAACCGGGAAAGACCGGGAGGTGAAAACAGCACAAATGCTTCTGCTTGAGTGTTCCGGACACAGAAAGTGATTAAACGGTTCTATAGCTGCTGCCCTGAATGCACACAGCTTTCAAACTTCCTTTTGAATCCATTTAAAGTCATCAAAATAAACCTTGCAGAGACATGTTTGATATAAAGCCAGGAAATCCTCTGTGTTCACAGAAAGCAGCACCACGGAATCACCAGCTTCTATTCCTACTCTGCTGCTGGCTTTCACTTAAGAAGTTTGGGATAATATGAAATTAATATAGAAGCCTTGGTCCAAAATGTAAATGTATAATTTAACTAGTGTTTCACACTGAATCCTTAAGGAATGTCCATAACAAAGAGAGAATGGGTTTAACTGACATGTTCTTTTAAAGCGGAACACATTTTCAGGCTTGTTTATTCCTCTCAAGCTGATGAAGGTTTTTGTTTTTGTTGCTGGTTTAATTGTTTTTTTTTTTTCTGATTTAAAAAAAAATTTAACCTGGGTATTAAGAAAAGATATTTAGTGGAAAGATACAATCTTACTCATAAAATATGACAGGATGCATCCAACAGTAGAGACCAGGAAATTGAACAATATTCACTTACAAGATGGAGAAAAGATATTTTGAAAAGTTTTCAATTACTTTATGGTGCTATGTAAATTCAGAGGAAATTTATCAGTAGCTAACACAAATACACAAGTAATGACTGATATATAACATGCAGCACAGTGGGATTTGGGTATTAAAAGATACAGAATGTTAAAAATAGCTTTAATATGTACTAGTAAAGCAGTTTACTACTCTTTGTCTTCTGTGAAAAGGTTAAAATGATCAATCTCATAGCTCTGCTGGAAGAACCAAGTTAGATAAATTAAAATATGAAATACACTGATTCGGGCCACTCAATCAATAACTGATAGTTATTATGAGTAAAAGTGTGGTCACCATCTATTTTCAAAAATACTAATCACACAGAACAGAACAATTGGAATATTCTGCTTGCTAACTCAGTTATACTTCATAAATGAAGTAGACATCATTAATAGATAAACTCAAGCAGTGCAGTTACATAACTTGCCAAGGGCACACAGGCAAAGGCAGGGCTTTCTAATAAGATGGTTCTATTTTTACAGCTAGGACCATGTTTAAAGGTCCTGTCTCCTCCAAAGGTAGAAAGACTGGCAAGGCAAAACCTGTAACAACAGGACTCCCAACAAATAGATGCCAACACCCCACAGCAGAAAAGACAGCGAAGGACAATTCTAAGTAGAAGAGGGTAACTGTCAACTTCTAAGTTCCTATTACAAGGCAGGGCTGTCCCGAAGAATAAGGCTAAAGAGTGGAGTTTCTTCCTGTCAACTGTTGAAAAGTTCAGACCCAGACTCTCCAACAAATCCAAGTACATTTAAATTTTTAGCCCATAAAAAAGCAAGCTCCCCTTGCCCCAGTCCACTTTGTTTTGGCTCATTCACACACTGCTGCGGACCAATTCTTGACTGATGGCCTTTTTTAATCCTTCCCACGTGCTCGCTTAGGATCTTCAATACCATTATGAATAAATCCCCCATATGCTGAACCTTTCTAAAGATCACCAGCTCCTGTGTTGCTTTAAGTGAAACCTGCTTCCCCTTGCCCACCACCAAGCAAATTTTCCCATTAGCAGGGTGTCCTGTGGCTATGTGGGTGGTCCCCTTATCATGTGGGTTCCTGTTTCAGGCTGTGTATTCTTTCTCCTTGAGATGGTAGCCTGAGTGCACACCTCCCTCTTCCTGGATGCACTGCTGTCCCACTCAGTCCTCCTTTAGTATTTTGACAATGAGTTGTTTTTTTTTTTTTTTCTGCCCAACACCTGCCCATTAATACAAAGACTTTAATGTCCAAAACCTAGGCTTAATATTTCTTGAAATATTTACCATTTCATTGTGTTTTTAGAAAAGCTATGTTCAAAGACATACCTTGGAACTGAATTACTAGGACTATACTATCTCATCTTTGAAATCTTACATTTCATGTTTCAGTCTCTGGCCACCACATCCTTCATCTTTCTAGTTCTTTTTTCTACAACTTTTATTCTTCATCATAATGATCTCACTTGTCTCTTGCTTTCATAGCCTGCCTGATTTTCTTTCCTAGCCAAGCCTTGTTCACATCTCTTCCTTGAAATCTCCAAGCTAGAATCAAATACACCATTTGGTACTCAGAGTAGTGTATTTTAAAATTAAGTGTCTCTAACCTTCCTGCCACAGTCAGAGTTGCTTTGAGTCACTTTGGGTGTCTGTTGCTGGTTGGCAGCCTCCCCTGTACTTCCTTAGTGACCAATGGAACTCACTCCACCTGACCTCAATCAGATCTTTCCACGTGGAATTGAACTCTCTCAATGATAAGAACAAAGTTTTCGTACCTATTTTCTTCTGTTTTCAGAAGCACAGTTCCTTCACTAAATCAAAAATGTCTTCTGGCTTTCTTCATCTGAGCCTCCCCTGGGACTCAGCTCACTGGTAGATTCTGTCTTCCCATGTGCTTTCACCTCCTCTTCCTCCTCCTCAACCTTTCGGAACCATTCCCTTTGTACCCACAAACACGGTAAACTTTGAAACAAACCACCAATGCCACCAAGTGCCTCCCAATACAGCAGTTTTTCTGTGCTCCATGCTGTGTCTAGCTACCACTCTTTTCACAGCCGATCTGATCAAAATTACTATGAACCAACACCACTTTCACCTAATACTTTTAAATTACTAGTAAAAATTTATTGTGCAATATTTGATATATAGAAAGGAGAAACATGCAGGCAATTAAACACATGAAAGTGATGACCTTACACCCACAGTAACATGGCCATTTCTTCTTCCCTGTCCAGTCACTTTGTCCCACTCACGCGTCCACTGTTCTAAACATTGACATTACTGTTCTTTACAAATAGTTTTCTCATCCAGGAGTGTAGCTTACCTGGTTGAGTGCTTAACTAGCTAGCCAAGCATGCATAATCTTTTGTTCCATCTCCTGAATAATGGGAAAAAAAAGAAAGAAAGAAAATCCTGTATCTAAACAATGTTAATTTGCTTGATTTTGAGTCTTGTGAAAATTAGATAGTACTGTCAGTAAATTGCTTTTTACTCATTATTACAAGATTCATTCATGTAATGTCATATAGTTGTAATTTCCTTTTATTCATTCCTTCATATAAAAAACTATAATTTGTTAATTCTATCACTAAGTTTTGGTCCCTTTTTTTGAAATTTTTGTCATTTGCTTTTTTATCCATCATTCAACAAATATGTATAAAATATCTATAGTATGCCACATACTGTTCTTGGATTTGGGCTGTATCACTACATGAAAATGAATAAATCTTGTTCTTGTGGAGCTTACATCGGGGGGACAAAATAATTAATGTGGGCCCAAATGGCTCAGTGGGTAAAGGTGCTTGTACCTGAGTCCAATCCCCAGAACCCACATGGTGGAAAGAGAACTGAACTTCTGCAGTTTGACTTCCAGATGCACACTTTAGCATGCATTCCCTCCTTCTCGTAAAATAATTAAATGTAAAAGGTAATAATTACACAATAAATAAATCATTTGAAGTAAATTATGTCTGGAGGCGGTATATTTGCCAAGTTAAATAGCTGAAAACATGTTTCATGTTGGTAACGACTATGAAGTTAGAAAAACTAGAGCTGGGTAAGGATTATGAGTACAGAGAGCTGCTTGTTGGTGGAGAGTAAGAACTGCAATCAGAATACAGTGATCAGTTTCAGTTTCACTGAGACAATAACTTCTGAGCAAAGAATGAAAAGGGTGGGGATGACTCACACAGATTTCTGAGGGAAGATCACTTTATATGGAGGGAGCAATAAGTGCAAAGTACCTAAGGGAGGGGCATGACTGGCATGTTCAAGACCCAGCAAGGATACCACTGCTATCAGAACAGTATGATTGAGGGGGAGAAAATGTGAAATGAGGAAAATAAGACAATGTAAGGTCTTTTACTTTTAGTGAAATGGATAGCGACAGCTGGATTTCAAGACATTATGTGAAACTGGGCCCACTTTCAATCCAAGCACTCTGAAGGCAGAGGGAGGTTGATCACTGTGAGTTCCAGGCCAGCCACAGCTACATAGTGAAACCCTGTCTCAGAAAGACATTATCTGAAATATATCTTAAAAAGATTTCATACACATTGCTTGTAGGACTATGGTATAACACTTGAGAAAACTGGCAATATCTACTAAAATTGAAAAAAAATACACATATGCACTCTATGATCCAGTAACTGGATTATATATTTATAATTATATATAATTATTATATATCAATCACCAAAGGACTGTATATAGAATACTTACACCATTACTATTTGCGATAGCACCAAACTAGATAAAATAGGCTCAGGGAAATCAGATGTTCAGAGTTGGATATGCTACATTTAAAATGTCTAGTAGGCATCAGAATGTAGGTCTCACGTAAGAGACCACTGGTTTAACTATTCTGGGATTCAAAAAGACATTTAGTCTGAGATATAAATTCCATAGCCTCTGGTAGATGGGCATTTAATACAGGACTCTTGGAAAATATCACCAAAGGAGTGAAAGTTGAGATAGAATAGACTCTAATACTTTAGATATAACATCACTGCTATGAATGTATTTCTATAGTCTCTTAGCTCACATCTTATACGAAGGAAGAGAAATGTTGACTGTTAGGATTATGTTAATATTATTTTTCATAGGGCAGTGCCAAATACTTTTTCTGAATATACTAATTTACATTCCTTTCAACAAGCCATGTATAAGAGGCTCTACCAATTAGTCTCACTATTACTTGGTATTCAGATTTCAAAATTTGGTCAGTCTTATCTTGTTCTTATTTTATATAGCCATTTTATGTTTTTCATCCTCCTTTTTCTACTGGGTTCTCTTTTAAAAATAGATTATAGAGATTTGAGTTTTCTAGTTTCTATTTCCATAGGGTTAAACTGGCTATGAATATCTCCTTCCTAGTTTATGACTTGTTTTCATATATTTTTATGATGTTCAAGAATTCCTTATTGTGGAATGAAACTTAGTGTTGGACAGCACTGTACGTATCTAAAAAATCTCTACTCCATAATTTTTGTGTTTATCTTTATGATGTAAGTCCTCAAGAATTAACTTTCTGGTCAAGTAAGAAGGGGAGGGAGTCTGATTCCACCTTAATCCAAATGGGCAGCCAACATTCCAAACATTGTTTCCTGTTCTCCATCCCTTAGGTCAAGCTGTTTCTTGTGAGCACAGTAATAAAATTAAAATCATTTTACGGAAGAGCTTGTTTTAGAACAGAAAGGTTCTCCAGAGCATCCAGACTACTAAATGAAACAGAAGAGTTCACAAATCACATTTTAAGAGTCAGGTGTGAGGCTGAAGAGATGACTCACAGGTTAAGAGCACAGACTGTTTTTGTAGAAGACCTGGGTTCAAATCTCAGCACATACACTACAGCTAACAGCCACCTGTAACTCCAGTTCCAAGGGATCCGATGCCTTCCTCTGTCCTCTTTGGGCACTGAATGTCAGGGTGTACTAACAGACATGCCGACATAACACTCATACACATCTCTTTTTTTTTTTTTTTAAAAAGGAGCTGGGGTGGTAGGTGCATGCCTTTAATCCCAGCAAGCAGGAGACAGAGGCAGGTGGATCCAGGTCAGCGGGGGCTATAAAAAGACCCTATCTTAGAAGGATAAAAATGATGACAAAAATCCCCAAACATAAACAAAATCATGTTTCAACCTTTTCACAATCAAGCTTTTGGTCTAGCCCACTCTCCTGAGATTACACTGGCAGCAGTCACTAAGATCAAACTCTTGTCAAATTTAATTAACACTGCTGACAAATGTTTCTCTTTAATACCCATTCTTGAAACACTAGTCTTTCCTTAATCTTGAACTTTCTGATCATGCTTTCCAAGTGCTTAATGGCTTTGCGTCTTCTAGTTTTCTTTCAAGTGATGTAGATTATCAGTGTAACAAGAACTTTAGAAAACCTAAGTACATCCGTATTTTCCTAATTATAGGGACCATATTGCTGATGCTGAGCATTTTGATCGGAGGTAATTGTGAGACCAGTAAGAATGGTACAGTACAGAGTCAAGTCCTTTTAGGAGTCAATAACAACTATGGTACACACAGAACACAAACAAAAGGGCTCAGTTACTACTGTTTTGTTCAATAATGTTATATATGCCTGTCAAATTGCCTTCTAAAACATTTGGACCCACAGATTATTGGAGCTGTCAATCTCAGTTACTTATGGAGGGAAACTCTTTTTTTTTGCAATAGGTTTATGGCAGAGCTCATCATTGGTTAAAACCCTAAACATGAGTGGCTGTTAGTGTGGCATAGTGGCCCAATGCTCAGCCAAAAATAGAGAGAAATGAGACATTCTCACCACTTCCTCCATGGCTCAGGAACATCACAAGAGGGGAGGTGACAAAAATATTAGTGCCAGAGAAAAAGGGGTGGAGTGTTGTGTTATTTTTCTCCCAAGTGAAACATTTCCTTCTAGAAGGAGGAAAGAGGCTCATAAGACTCTAGAGGCTAAGGAAGCTCACAAAGTTACAAGATCACTAGGCCCTTCTCCAAGATTATAAAAAGCAGTAAGCATGGTTCCAGAGAGGAGAGTCTCCCCAGTAGATCTGATTATTAGCTGTACAGGGAGCTCTGGGATGCAGCTTTCATGAATCATCACCCATGTTAGGGTGGGCTGCCGTTGTTTCACCCATGATCCTGTAAGCAACCCAAATAAATCCAGAATTGGGCAGAATCATTTCTTTGGTGTCCTATTTGAGGTGAAAAAAAAAATCTATGTTCACATCCTCTAGTGATGTGGATGGCAGAAAACAAAATAATATCCATGTCTTTTTATTATTTTTAGTTATATATCTGTTTAATTCCTTATCGAGAATATTTAATTGAAAAACATTCTTTCAGTCTTTTTATTTTTTTTAAATAAAATTGGTGACTGCTGCATCTCATAGCAGCTAATACCTTCAAATGGCACTTTTAATAGTTTAAGATTATGTTCATATTAAGAAAACTTGGAACTGGAGATATGGCTCAGGGGATAAGAGCACTGGTTGCTCTTGCAGAGGACCTGCATTCTGTTCCCAGAACCCACGTGGCAGCTAACAACTAGCTATAACTCCAGTTCCAGATGATCTAAAACCTTCTTCTGGCCTCTGCAGGCATTGCATGCATGTGGTACATAAATACATATAGGTAAAGCACTCACAGATAAAAGAAATAAAACTCTTAAAAATTAAAATGAAGAAAACTCTGTTTCTAAGGTTACTGCCTGTTAAACTTGAGTCAATTCTACTAATTGGAGGAAATTTACAATTTTTTTAGTTGGTTGATTGTTTTGTTACGTAGGGTTTCAGCCCCAGGTGGTCTGGAACTATGTAGACCAGGCTAGCCTCAGTTCGCAGCAATCTGCCTGCCTCTGCCTCCTGTGTGCTGGAATTAAAGGTGTATGCCACTAGGCACAGTTATATTACTACTTTTATCTTACTGAAATAAGTAAAGACAGGTCCAAATGTTTTCCTTTACAGGTACCATAATATCTTCAGATAGTTTTACAAACAAGTCTCACTGAATTTTCCTCAGATATAATTCTGGTAAATATTGCACTAATTTTGACCTCTTTTTTTTGTTCACTGGTGATGTAACATTTAATTATAAAACAAAAAGCATTGCCAAATGATAAACATTAGTAATAGTTATATAAGTGAAAATAAATTCTAGTTTTAAAAATATAAATTGCAGCAAGAATATTTACATTTTATTGCCTGCATGTACTTTATATTCACCTTATTTACAAGCTTCTCAGTGGTTCCTCCAATAGTGACTTGGTGACATCAAGTGGCCAGCAGGAGCAACAGCATCAGAGTTTCACTACTTTAGTTTTAAGGTGCCCCCCAAATTTTTGTTGGAAACTTAATTATGCATATGTGGATAAAATATGGAGGTGCGGCATTTAGGAGGTGACTAGGATAAGATGAGGTTATCAGGGTTAAGGAGATATTTTATAAAAAGATGGGAAGAGAGCCAGGAGCTGGCATGCTTCTTGTCTCTTGCTATGTGATACCCTTACCCATAATATGATAGAGTAAAAAGGCCTTCACCAGCTATAGACCACTGAATTTCCTTTACTGAATTGGCCTGTGGATATGTCTGTGAGGCATTTTTTCCTTTTTTTAAATTGCAGAGTGATCTAGGAGGGCCCATCTTACTGTGAGTGGTGTCACTCCTAGGCAGGTGGTACTGGATTGTTTAAGAAAGCAGGTTGAGCACAGGTCAAGGGAGCATGCTGGTAAGCAGTGTTCCTCTATGGTCTATGCTTTAGCTCTTGCCTTGCCCCTAGTTCCTGCCTTGACTGACCTCAGTGATGAACTGTGACCTGGGAGCTATAAGCTGAAACAAACCCCTCTTACCCAGATGCTTTTGGTCAGTGTTTTATCACAGCAATAGAGAAGTAAACTAGGACAACAACCAACTTCGGATTCGCAGGCGCTAAAACTAAGACATATTTCTTTATAAATTATTCAGTCTAAGGTAGTATATTATAGCAATACAACACACACTAAGACATTAAGTGTACTTTGTTTTATTGGCAAGTACCTAGTTTGTGGTCTTTGATTTTCTTTTGTGACAAGAGTCACGAAAAGAGATGTTTATCCTGGTTGTTTTTAAGATATAAAAACAAACTAAAGGGAAACAAAAGGAAAACAAAACAAAAAAACTCCCCAAACTAAAGTGAAAACTCCAGAGATTGATAAACTACTTGTTAAAGGAGATCAAGTCAGAAGTTGGAAAGTAGAACAGTGGTCAGCCACATTATTCTGTTAAAAATAGTAAATCAAAAAAATCTGGGACAAATATTAAATCAGTTAGACAGCAAATGGCATAAACCAGGAATGTCCTAGACAAACTGGGATACAAGACTACCTTGCTAGTAGATGATTATTAAAGTTATAAAACACCCGGCAACATTTATTTATGTGAAACAGGCAATTAGTACAGGCCTCTAGCCTAGGAATTTAACAAGCTGGTGACTGTAACTTGGAAACAGATGAAGCATTAAGTTACAGAAGAGAGTGGAAAGAATAAGGCCATTACTTTTGTTTCAATTTTTAGAGGCTTTTCTTTTCCCAGGAAACTTATTATCCATTTAAAAGTTTGAATAATATAAAATACATAAATTACTGGCCCAAATATGATTCAGAATTATGGGACTTAGAATTATGAGTAAATCCATTTATCTGCATACAAGTAATTGAAAACATCTATAATTAGATTTTCTAGGCACTTAGATGTACCTGCGATAACTATAAGAATTAACCACATATATCTTCAGGGCCTGACATGACGAGTGGCCTTCACTGAACAGAGATAACCCTGGGCTTGCAGTCATGGTAGAGAAATGAGCAAGCCAATAAAAGGACAGTTAGCTTTATGGACGTGGTGAGGAAGCTGTTGATATATGCCTTGTAGGTGGAGAGGAGGGTCACTAGATCCTCATTTTGAATCTACCCACTAGCCATGCCTGATTCCCAGCTGCAAGTGGTCTTGGGAGTGGGAAGGAATGCTAGACTATATAGACTATGGAAGGTCAACTTAAGGTAGGACTCCATTATGCAACTTTCTTAATTGAGGTCATACCCAATGATGGGATATTTCAGTGATCACCTTTTTGTGAGTCATCTGCACCCCTTACCCATGCTCCTTAAGTAAGCCATTTGCATGAAATCATCTCTTTGATTTGTTGTTGGTGTTCTATCTGGGGTGAAAAGCCATTTGCTTAACCCAGGAAAAGAAAAGAAACAAATATGGTTAGACTCTACCTTTTACATTAATTTGAACTACACATAAACAGAAAAATTGAGGCAGGAGATGTGATTACCAAGCAACTGTTTCTAAACAAGTTATTTTTAGTGCTTACTTAGAAATCTGCACGCTGTAATATCAAGAGTAGGCTGTAAACACTACTACTTTTAGCACCAGTCTAATGTGAATAATGATGAATCATTCTTTGTTGTTCTAGTAGGAAATAGTACTTGGGATTTACTGCAGTACATTAGGTTAACTATGTCTCACGAACTCACCACCCACACACTGACATCACACAGAAGTGATATGAATCAGTGACGCAAATCCTGTCAGGATCAAACGTTGAGGCCATAGAGATTTGAAAAAAAATGCCCAAGTGACATGGCAGACTAGTCATCTACTACGCTGACTGCATAACATTAGTATTGCAGCGCTGCAAAGGCTGTGCTAGGCCTTTTTAAAAAAACAGAAACAAAACAAGAAAACACAACAGCTTTTTAAATTATAGACTTCCCCTGGTGTGGACTCTATATTTAAGATTCCTCACAGCTTCTGTGGTTTATGATCTGGACCTTTCAAAACATGCCTTAAGGGTCTATCAGCCAAATGAGTTTCATGGAAAATGGCCTCTGAAGCCCGGCATTTTAGAAAAGTTTTATGCAGATGATGCCACTAGTATTTTATATAACATATTGTGCTTGACAAATGCTATTTAGATTCAGTACTCTGCAGCAGGACCTCACAGTTCACTGCAATCTTGCCGTCTTCTCACTATCTTTCTTCTTAGGTTCTTTTAATGGTTTTGGTTTATTATTTGTAGGCATAAAAATGTTAAAAAACATTTTATGGTCATTGTAGGATATGAGAAGACAGTTTATATGTAAAGTTTTAAATATCTTCTCCTCAAATTAAATGTACCCACAGAGAACTGAAATCTCTTTTATAACAGGAATGGAAACCTGGCTGCTTGCCACAAAAATGTTTGCATCCTGTTATAGGTTCTCCAGAGAAGAAATTAGTACTGTACACTCCCAACATTCTTCTTTATTTTAGTTTATGTTCTCCTCAAAGATCAACACTTCCTGGAGGACTGGAAAGTCAAAAGGAGCCGTGAGTAGAGCTGCCTGACTTGAAAACATGACCAAGACACTTTCTCATACCCTCAGACACTTGTTTTCAGTGTGCTTCTTTATACAGGTTAGTATGGAAATACTATACAGCATAGGGTGCAGGATCCGCAAGGTCCTGAGCTCACTCTCTAGCACCATGGGAAAAAAGAAGAGGAGAAAAAAACAAAAAACAAATCAAAACCAGGTTTCCCCTAGACCTAAGTTTCTCTTTTAAGTAGCTAATCACCTGAAAGAAATCTGCAAAACATAAAAATTGCTGAGGTAATTGTCTTCATAGTCTTTTTTGAGGATGTTTTAAATTGATATTTTTCAAATATGAGATATTTCACAGAAGTATTGAAAATATTTCCTTACCTCTTCACTCTGCATCAGCTCACCAAGCAAAGATTAGGTTATAAAGCCTTACATTTTCTATCATGATTTTATATATTTGAATCATCTGTATTGCCTTGTATAAACCCTATACACCTCAATTTGTTCACCTATCATGACCTTAAAATGGGGAAAGGATTAAAGCCTCAAGATGTGGATGGTATGCTGAAGACTGTGAAGGGGTAAGTCAAAATCCTACAAAGAAAAAAGTGGAACAGGTGCTTCATCTCCCTTTCATTCCCTTCAGGTTCAAACACTACGAGACTGAGAAGCAGAATCTTGTTTCTGTGGATCATTACGAGGAAACTAAGCACACAAAGATAAGAGGACAAAGTTTTTTCCAGGCTCTCTGTTTGTGGCCATGAAATGCATTTACTTATTATTTTCTTTTTTATAGACAGGGTCTCACCATGTAGCCCTGGCTGGCCTGGACTTGCTGTGTAGATCAGGCTGGCCTCAAACTCTCAAGAGATCTGCCTGAGCCTGCCTGTTGAGTGCTGGGATTAAAATATATGCCATTATACCTAGTTTATGAAATACATTTACAATCTAGTCTCCTAGAACATATGTGCACTCTCTCTCCAAATACATACATTTGTATGTGTGTATGTATATATATGCTATCTACCAAAGAAAATCATTCTTTTCTTTTTCTGGATTAAAAAAAAATGTACGTATATGTGTGTGCATATATACCATATATGTGTGGGTGCCTGAAGACCAGGGGAGGGTGTCGAATCCCCTGGTAATGGAGCTGCAGGCAGTTGTGAGCTCTCAATACGGCTTCTGGGAACTGAACTCCGGTCCTTTGGAAGTAGAAGTAGCTTTAACCTCTGAGTCATCTCTCCAACCCAGAAGCAATTCTTATTCTCTTGTAAGTCCTTTCAGAGATTACATGAACATTAAAGCAATTATGTATCATTTGAAAACTATACAATGTTATGTATCTTAATGTATCTTAGAGTTCTTTTCTTGCAACAGAGATGATTCAGGTTCTTAATAGCTACATCATATTACCCACTAAGAAGGTGTCATAATCTATTTAGTTGTTTGCCTATAGCTAAATATTCAGGTTATTTTCAACGTTTGGTCATTACAATGATCTGCAATGAATAGCATCGTACAAATATCATTTCACATTAGTATGTCTGTATGATAAATTACTAGGAGTGAATTTACAGTTTCAATGTTACCAATGAGCTTAATGTTCACACTCATGTATATTCTCACACCACACTCCTAGTTACCAAACTTCTTGATATTTGTCAATCTGAGAGATGAAAATAATATCTCACTGTAGTACATTTTTCATTTTCTTTTTGACAGGTTAAAATATCCACTCATCTAAGAGCTACTTATTCTTTGCCATATTGCTATGTATATTCCTAGCCCTTGCTGAATCTTGCATTTTATCTGTAAGGTTCCAGAAAGAAGGTAGCTCTCAGTGATAAGCTGCAAATACATCTCCTATCTTTGTCTTTTACGTCTGTATTCTCCTGTGGTCCTAGGGAATTGAACCCAGGGTCTTGAGCACAATAGGCAAGTGTTCTACCATTGGCTAAATTCCTAACCCTTATCTTTTACCTTTCTTGACAATGTTCTTTTCCTCCACCCCTAGAGTGATATGACACATATTTATGTATTTATTCTTGAATGTCAATAATGTAGGTAAGTGATGAATATCAAAACTTAGAAGTCTGAAAGTTGGAAAGAATTTGCTTAAGGATAGGGTTTTTTAAAACATGCTCTATAAAATAATGGTTTTATAATATGGTATTAGAAAAGAATTTTATGTTTGGAAGTTTGAAACATGATGTATGAAGCACTTCTTAAAAATTTTAAATGAATCTTAGCATGTTAAACTCACTGAAAAAGTTAAGAGCAAATAAACCTAATTGTTTCCCATAATACCAGGAACTTGCTGGACATTTTCTCTCTGCAGGCATCCTGCAGTATCTGCTGCACTGTTATAACTTTGATGGACTTAAAGGAAGCCTGTATCTTCCCCTAAATGCCATTTTCTTTTCTTTTCCCTATCTGTGAATGCCTCGTGTCTCTCCTGACCCCATATGAAATATTTTTCTTCTTATCCTACATTCTCTCTTTAAGAGCACATTTATATTTTTGTGGCTTCAAATGAAACACTGACAAATTTATTTCTGCTCCAAGGTAAGGATAGTAAAATCAAAAAGTATTCTGAGCCTAATATATTCAGAACTAAATTTGTTATCTCATTTTCTCTGTCTTCTATATTCTTTCATACAGATGAAAGGTAGTAGCTTTTATCTTTCTGTCAAAATACTTTCAAGATCTATAAATGATTCTAGCTTCTCACTGCCCCACAGAGTCAGCAGATCTCATCCTTACTACTGCTTTGCTTATTTCTCTGTTAAAAATCCTTCAGTGATTCCCTGTTTCTTTCAGGACAACATCTGAACTATTAAGTGTTTTTAAGGTGTCTGTTTTTATTTTCTGCAGTACTGTTCTAAGCCAGGGCCATGTGCATGGTAGACAAGCACTAAACTACAAAACTACATATATACCTAGCCTAATTACTTAAATTAAAAAAAACAGTTTTATGCTGGGGATTGAACACAGGTTAGATCAAGCTTCTAACTGGCAGAGCTTCTTGTGTGTGTTTGTGAGCACACATGCATATGCACAATGTGGCATGATATGGCACATATGTAGAGGTCAGAGGAAAACTTTCTGGAGTTAGTGTTCTCCTTTTACTTTGCATAGATTCCAAGGATTGAACTCAGGTTGTCAGGTTTGTGCAAAAAATATCTGTAACTGTTGATTCATCTTGCTATCCTCTGACAAAATAAAAAAAATTTATTTTGGGGGAGGAAAAGGCAGGGTATAGGACTCACCTGGTGAGTGTCCTCTGTGAAGTATGTCATAGCACCCCGCCAGGTTTAGATATACCTATTCTTGTATGCTAAGTATGTACTCTACTACTGAGTTACACCCACTCCTCTAAATATGAAATTCTCAGTATGGAATATCATGGCATACGTAATATAACCTATATATAAGCTGTAATCTAATTTTCAGTCACTTTTTGCACTTTGCTCTCTAATCAACATTTCTCATGATACATTTTCTGCCTCCTCTAGGCTGGGTGTGCTCCATCCTTAAACATGCTATTCCTTCTGCCTCAAAGATATTTTTGTTTTTTATCCTCTTAGCTAACTTGTACTTCTTTAAGGAACATCTTTTCCAGAAGTACTCAATAACTTACCTATACTTGACTGTTAGCCTTACACATGTATCTGGGCAACTCTAATTCTGTGACAGCCCTAGGCTTTAAGATAGGACCCAAGTCTTTCAAGAATGAGTTATCGTTTGGGACAGTAAAAGAGACTTATGACAAATGTTATATCCAGTGAAAAGAACATATTATTTAGAAATGATGTTTTATGTGTTCTGGCAAGTTGTTGAATACAGGAGACAGGGTATAAATAGATGAAGAATTCCAACACATATAACTAACAATGTTAAAATACTGAAAATAGTTGACATTTCACTGTTATTACAAAGGGATTTTCTAAAACTGTTGAAGGCCACGATGCAATGAAGCAGAAGGGAATGACAAGGAAAGTTTTTAAAAACCATGAAAAAGAAAAATGAATTTGATTAAAATTTTACTCTCTAAAGGTGAAACAGTATTTTTAAATAATGTCATTGCACGAATCTGGGATTTAAGGGTTCTGTGCAAAAGCTCTGAGTCTAACTTAGTTACCTAACCTCTGTTGCCATAGAGAACGGCATCCGTGCATATCTCCCACTAATACCACCTCATTATTTTGTGATTCTTATCATATCAGTGGTATGAATGATTTATGCACTAATATTCACTAAAAGCAATGTTTTCACAAGACTCTAACAAAAATTTTTAAGTCTTTCATTTTTTAGGGGGAAAAGGCAGAGGACAAAATTCATCCTGTGGTTTCCTCTAGTAAATGCATCATGTTTTAGCTGTGGCCTCTTCTGGAGGCTTCTGGTGTAAGAGTCTATAGCTCCCTTTTCACTTTCTCAACCACAGTCCTACTGCATGGAATTTCTCACACTTGTCTTCACTAGGGTACTCTAAATGTCATGATGGCATAGGGTGTTCACCATTAACTCTCCAATGTTTTGGAACCCTGACTGCACATACTAAGTTAGTAATAATTTATTTAAATTAAAGAATGATTTAAAAAGCAACCTCCAAGTGGCACAACTAGATTTAGTAATTTATTTTAGTCCATGGCTATAACACAATATAATCAGTATTGATACTTACAATGATTTAGAGGCTGGAAGAATGAATTGTTGTATTTTCTGTTTACCATGGCTGAATGTACGTGTCATTTTGTAAATATTTTAATAAAATGAGTCAGAAAAGAAGACTTTCTAATTTGCAGTTAAAAAAGTATTTTATAATATCCCATGCAGAATTTTATTACTGTATTAAACAAACCCCCAAATCTTGCCTTCTCCCATTGTTTTCAACACTTATTCATGTGTTTATAACTTTCTTGCTTTACTACTAGAAAGCTTCTTCTATTTAGAAAGCCACATAGACCTGGCTTACTAAATGCTCTAGAATATTCTAGCAGAGATCCTCATCATACCTTTGTTCGCACTGCTCTTTGTAACAAGAGATTACACAGAAGCATATAAATATGTAAACAATCACATACAAAACACACACACACACACACATATACAAACACACAGAGATTTCTGAATCTTTTTAATTCTTGAAAACCCAATACAAGTCTACTTGTTACCAAAACCATTTTGAGACTCTCTGACCACATCAATGTTAAAAACTGCTGCTTAGCCATGTGTGGTTGTGCATACCTTTAGTTCTAGTACTTGGGAGGCAGAGGCAGGGGAATCTCTGTGGGTTCAAGGTTAGCCTGGTCTACATAGTTCCAGGCCAGCTGGGGCTACAGGGAGACCCTGTTTCAAAAAGACCAAAAACAAACAAACAAAAAAACCAAAAAATTAAAACCAACCAACTTAAATTTCTACTGTGAGGGCACTGGCTGCTCTTGCAGAGGACCTAGGTTCGATTCCCAGCATCCACATAGTGGCCGTAAATCCAATTCCAGGGAATCTTCTGACCTGTGCAGGCATTGTACAAAATGGGTGCACTTACATCATGCAGTCAATACACTCATATACATAAAAATAATAAAATATTTTTAAAAATTCCCACTGAATACACTCTATGGTCTATATCACTAACATGACACAAGCTATATATAGGTTTATTTTTTTATTGTCTTACACTCCATTTTCAACAATATAATCACATGCCATTTTCTGTCAGGACAGTGCCATAGGCACTGCATAAATCTCTTTCTGGGGAGGAGTGCTGACGGAGTGAGATATACTCCAAGCTGACTTTGAATCCACTATCTAGCCTCAAATTCAGGGCAAACCTTTTGTCTCAGCCTCCAAAGTGCTGTGATTACAGTCATGCATCACTATGCCAGATTAATCATTATTTTTAATCTTATTTAAACCTTACAAAAGGGGAGAGATGGCTCAGCAGTTAAGATCACTGGCTGCTTTTGCAGTGGACCTAAGTTGAGTTCCCAGCACCTACAAGACAGCTAACAACCATCAGCAACTGGAGCTCCATGGGATCTGATGCCCTCTTCTGGTCTCCACATGCACTGCATGACAAGGGCAATTAAATATGTATAGGCAACACATTCATACAAATAAAATAAAAAAGTAAATCAAATATTTTTTTACAAAGAGTAAGGAATCTGAGACTTAAGTCTCATAGCCAGTTTCTGGGACTCAAAGGAAGATGTATCTGATTTTGCAAGAATAATTTTACCTGCATCAAGAGATCTTACTATGAGTAGTGCGTGTTTAGGCCCAAATCAGACTTTTACAAACAATTATGACATTAAATCATTACAAAAAGCCTATTCCTTCCTTACTACATTCCTCTCTCTTGTTCATACCACCTATTACTAACCACATGCATATAGAAATTCAGTAAATGTTTACCGGTTTACCTTCAGGATTTAACAATGACATTGTCTTTATTTCAGCACAACCATCTGCAAAGGCACTGCCTTCCAGATCATCAAGTAATAGGAAAGGGAGAGAATAACTGTAACTTAATTAGTATATATGACACCTACATAATGACTACTGAACAATTATTGTGCCAGTTACTGTTGTAAGCTTTCTATACGTATTTAGCCTATTTAAGTCTCCTCCAAACTCTGTGAAACAGCTACTTTCTTCAATTTATGTACAAAGAAACTGAAAGACAAGTTAATAACTTGTCTACAGTTACCAATTACAGAGTGGTTCAGTTAGGACCTGAACTCAGGTGGCTATAGTCTATACATTTACTTCTCAAAAACAAAGAACCTAAGGAGGGGCTCAAGCTAACTGGTGCAGTCAATTTGATAGCATCTAGAATCACCCTGGAGATGGGCCTCTGGGCATGCTTGTGAGGAATTAGCTTAATTGTGTTAAATGATGTGGGAACATACCACATCTTAACCTGTGGACAGGCCCATCCCTGAGCAGGGTATTCTGGACTGTGTAAATGGAGAAAGTAAGCTGAGCACTAGTAAGCATGCACTCATTCCTCTTTGTTTCCTGGGTGTGGATGTGATGAGACCAGCTGCTCCTAGGTCCTGCTGCCCTGACTTCCCTGCCATGATGAGCTTCATTTTAAACTGTGAGCTAAGAGACCCTTTCTCCCCTAAGTTACTTTTGTCAAGTGCATTTTATCACAACAACAGGGAAAGAAACTAAATTATCTACTCACAGCTCAATGAGGCTTAATTACCTTCAACGATTTATTTTCTATTGAAATATGTTTTAAAAGCCACTCAAAATTGTATACCAGAAGATATAGTACCTTATTTCTAAAGAATTGAAATCAATTTCTTATAGATTAATTGCTCACAAATTCACCTCTGAATTTCAAGACTACTTGGTTATCTAAGCTGTAGCCAATGAGACAGGATATTCGTAAAGCAAGATCAACATCTTACATCTCTTTTCCTTCTTTTGCCCTTTTCTTTTCTGTTTGGGATGTGGACAAGATAGTGTGCCATCCTGGATCATGTATATGAGGGCAATGTCCTAAGGATGACAGAGTAATCTAGGTCACCTTTATGACTCACAGAGAAAAAAGTTTATACTATTTGTCTCAGTTTTCTACTGTGATGTAACAATGACCACAAACTGTTTCTTTGTAAAATACTCATTAATTAACTCACAGTTCTGAAACTCAGCGATCTGGCTCTCACCAGGTGAAAATCAAGGTATTAGATAGGTTTTATTCTCATCTGGAGGTTGATGGACTCTTCTGGACCCTTCCAAACTTACAGGGCTGTGGAGGCATTCAGTCTTAGAATTATAGGAATGAAAGAACCAATTCCTTGCTTGGCTATCAGCTGGAGGCCATAATTAGTTGCTAAAGCACACTCAAAAAGTCCCCTTTGGATCTATCCTTTTATCTTTAAAGCCATCAGATAAACTCTTGACCTATCACATATCCTGCCATGCTTCAGATCTCATTTTTCCTGAAAAGCTTTATCTTTTAAAAACATGTATGCTTTACTTAGGTAAAGTTTATCTATAACTGCAGTTATAGATAATTGTGAGTCACTATGTGGGTGGTGAGAACAGAACCCAGGTTCTCTGTAAGAGCTCTCAAGACCCTTAATTTCTCTTTCTTACAGAGTATAAGCCAATCAGGTGTAAAACTCATCATATTCAGTCTTAAAGATTACATAGGTACAATGACCTTGGGCCATTTTTTATTTTATCACATTACTTAAGCTCTAGCTTCAGGGTCTCTCTACTTTTAAAAAGTATTTTTTTAATGAATTAGATTATCTTCATAATTGTGGCAAAGTATATGTAAAATTTATATTTTAACTACTTTAGCTGTTCAAGTTGGCATTAAGTACATTCACATTGCTGAGTAATCACCACCACTACCCACTTTTAGAACTAAAACTCTGTACCCACTAAATACCAATTCCCTTTTCCCTTTCCCAACCCTGGCAACTATCACTGAACATTATGTCTCTATGAATATGACTATTCTTAGTACCTGAAATAAGTGGAATCATTTAATATTTGTTTGTTCTTTTGTGTCTGACTTGTTTCACTTAACTGCTATATGTTTGAACCTGAGTGTTAATACACATAATAAAGACTGAGGAAGTTGCCAGTGTGGCAAGAGAAAACAAAAATATATAAGCTAATAATATATTATTAATTCAGGATATAATTAATGTGGGCAAATTCAGCTTGTCTATATTTTGCTTTTTAACATAAATGTTGAAATTTTACCATAACTCACTGTGTGTGTTTGTGTAGTGGTGGTTTGTGTGTGTGTTTATTTTCTCTTGAAAAGTAACATTTCAGTAGCTTACCAGAACAACTCAGGTCTATTACAGAACATACTCAGGGTGAGTCATATTCATTAAAGAGAAATGGGCTGAATTTATGAATGGGTAATCTGCTATGATTCATTTCAAATATAAGACTAATTAAAGTCTGAAAATTTGTATTCTGAGCTACTCTAACAGTACTGTTGTTTCCATCTAACAAAGAGAAATATACAAGGTAAATGTTCTAATATAATTAGGTGATTTCCAACAGTATGAAAATATCTGTCTATAACGTATTTTCTATGGCAGTTAAGATTTTCTAAGCAATGGATAATGGACATAACTTCTCTAGAGTTTATTTTGTTAAGAAGAAAGTAATTACTACCTACTCATGTGGGAATGAGAATCTACTATATACTGTTTGAACTTATTTCAATAGAACTTAAAAGTTTTTGTTAATATCAGTCAGATTCTCATTAAGGACAAGTCAGCGGACAAGCTAGTGGTCTTAAAAAAAACAACAACAAACACTTAAAGCTGGACATGGTATTTATACCTACAATCCAAGCACTTGGGTGTCTGAGGCCAGAGGACAGCTATGAGTTTGAGGCCAATCTGGGCTATACAGTGAGTTCTAGGCCAGCCTGGATTGTAGTGTGAGACCATGTCACAAACAAAACACACAAACAAACGACACATCCCTCCCCACAAACTGGGTATATTATTGCATATACCTACAATTCTAATACTTGGAAGATCAAGGGAGAAGGATAAAGACTTTATGGTCAGCCCTGACTGTAAATCTAGTCCAATCAGTTCTACATGAAACCCTGTGCCAAAAAAAAAAAAAAAAAAAAAAAAGAGTGAGAGAGAATATTGATATCCATGTTAAAATAAATTTATGATTAAAATAGCACAATTATGCATACACACATACAAGAAGTGGTAGGAACCGTGTAACCTAATTTTATATAGAGTAGAATAACAGAATAAGTAATTTATCCAGACAACAGAATTATAGCATTTTAAGCTTGCAAACAGCCTTAAAAGGCATCAATTCCAAACATTTACTCAAAAGAAATTAAGTATAAGACAGGTGAGGTCTCATGGCAGTAATCCTGGCACCTGGGAGGCTGAGACAGGAGAACTGTTACAAGTCTGAGGTCAGCCTAGGCTACAGAGTCAGTTCTAGGCCAACTTGGGCTACACATTGATCATTCTAACTAACCCTTTTAACAGCTTCATATATTACAAAGCTCATTATTTTGGGATAAAATATGTTTCTTTCCTGTATCTCCTGCTTGTCTGGAGTACAAGTTAATTTCTCTCAAACTTGTGCCTTAACAATGTACCATTAAATCATTCACATTCAATTCATATATTCTGTTATTCTTTTCAAAGTTTTATTACTGTGAATTTAGAAGTCTATATAGTTTATGCTTCTAGTTACAGTAACTACAGCAAAAAGCTATAACTACAAAGTGCAACAATAGACACTTGACTGCTGATAAATTTCAGAGGTATTTTTAATAATAAAGTCCTAATATATCTAACAAGAATCATGAGATGACTCAGAATCTAGCAATCAGAGGGACTACTAGAAAAGTCACAAGCTTATGGGGGCCAGGGAGTGGAATGTGGTCATTTGAATGAGAAATGTCTTCTATAGTAATACTTGGGACCAGTTGTTGCTTTTTGCATAAGTTTAAGGAGGTGCAGCCTTGCTAGAGGAAGCACATCACTGAGGGTGATTTGTGAGACTTCATGACCTTGTGCTACTTCTAGTTTTGCCCTCTCTGTTTCCTGTGCCTCTTTGACAATGTGAGTCCTCAGTTTTCTGTTCCAGTTGCCTCCTGCCATGCCTCCCTGCCATGATGGACTCCTTCTGGAACGGTAAGGCCAAATAAACTTTCTTCTCTAAATTGCCTTGGACATGGTGTTTTATCACAGCAACAGAAAAGTAACTTATACAGAAGTTGATACCACAGACTGAGGTTGTTGCTATCAAGAACCTGAGGATGGATATTTTCTGTTTGTTTGTTTTGGAACAATGTGGAAGAATTTAGAAGTTTGGACTAGAAAAGCTACCGAATGTTGTAAGTAGAACTTAACTAGCTGTTCTATTAGGAGCCTGGAAGAAAGTGGTGCTGATAACAATATAGTTCCAGAGAGAAGTAAAAACTTAAACAGAAACTGGGTTAGAGGTCATACCTGTGATAATTTTGGTAAAGAATCTGATACCTTCTGCCCAAGGCCTAAGAATTTGCCCAAGGTTGAACTAAAAAGTGATGGACCAATTTCTTTGGTGAAGGTAATTTCAAGGCAGACTAATACTGAATTTGTAGATTAGTTATTATTGACAAACTTTATATAGGTGTATAATGAAAAAGAGCAAGAGGGGAAGAAAGAAATAAAAAATGTACAGTTTGGAGAGCAAAACAGCACCAGAAAGCTTAATTGTTGAGATTAGAACCATTAAAGCAAAGCCTCTTGCTTACTGAACAATGGAAAGAGTGCCCTCAGGACAAGATCCCACTCAGCTAAACTTTTAAAAGGAGAAAGCCTAAGGAATTTTCTGTTCCTACAAAACCACAAACTACAAAAGCTGGTGCTATAGTGGCCAAAGGAGGTTCCAAGGTCCATCCCAAGCTGGCAGCTGAACCTGGCAGTAACCTCTGTGTGATACTGGCTTTAGAGGGATGAAAGATACAAGAGAAGGTGTCATCAATTCTTCTGGCAAGGTTTCAAAGAGTTAGTGAAGCCAGGCAGCATGCATCAGGGGAGTCCCTTTGTAAAGAAGGCCCTGACAGGCCAAAAGGCATTGAGAGGCCATTGAGAGCAGCTGTGAAGGTAAAGCCTGGGTTGCAGTGGAGACATCAAAATGCTGGAGATGACAGAACCAGGAGACATCTGCCAAGGAGCAATGCATATAGGAACCAGTCTAAGAGCAAGAAATATGTTGCAGAGAGCAAAGCTGGGGGTGGGAGTCAGGGGGGAGCCATCTAAGCCCCTGGAAGTCCCAGGCATTGAAATGAAGCAACAGGATTTAGTGCTTTTTCTGCTGGGTTCAGTCTTATTTTGATCCGACTGAAGAGGAAAAATATATAATCTGTGATTTTAATACTATTTACCATATGATTTGTATGTGTACCTTCTCTTACTGATTTTACATTTCTCTGTGTGTTTTAGGAATCTGTCATGTACTTCTTTACTTAGTAAATACTTAACAACAGCTGACAGAGTAGAACTAACAGTGGAGGGCTCAGGAAACCAGAAATATCACAGATATCTGATGGGAGCCTGTTTGCAAAATTCTGTTTACTAAATTCTGTTGTAAGAATGTTTAACTAGCTGCCAGTAAGTGTGTCTTTGTAGTCAACTTTTAACCGATTAATAACGAAAAGAATTTCCTGAAATTACCTTATGGCTATTGTGACATATAGGTACTAAGTTGTAAATTACAGGAAATTATAGTTTAAACCTATATATCTATAAAATGGTTTCTAAAAGATGAGATGTAAAACTCTATAAACCTGCAAAGTAAACTGAAGGGTGTTGGAGCTGCCCAGAATTTTAGAGCATTACCTTATCTGGGATCAAGTGGTGAGATCTCCAACCCTCTGGGTAAGATGCTTGATTTCTCAGCTGCCTCATTTTCTATAACACTGTATTTCCTCATTATGCCCCATTCTTTCCTTTTGGAATAGAATGCATATTTTGTGCCATTAAGTTAAAGTATGTAATTTGCTTTTTGATTTGTATGTGATTACAATTAAGAGAGCATCTTGAGTCTCAGAAGAGACACTGAACAGCGTTGAGACTGTTAAAGACTATGAGGACTTTTAAAGTTGGACTAAATGTATTTTCCATTATTAAATGACCATGTGCCTATGGGGGCCAGGGAGTGGAATGTGGTAGTTTTAATGAGAAGTATCTCCCAGGCTCAGGTATATAAATAGCTGGTCCCCAGTTGGTGGCACTGTTTGCAGAGGTTTAAGAGGTACAGCCTTCCAGGAGGAAGTAAGCACTGGAGACAAGCTTTGAGAATTCATAGCCTGGTCCCACATCCAGTTTTCCCTCTCTACTTGTTGTGTGTCATCAGAGATGTGACAGCATTTGGCTCAGTTTTTGGTTCTGGCCACCAAGCTTGCCATCTGCTGCCATGCCTCTTTGCCATGATGGACTTTTATCCCTCTGGAACCTTAAGCCAAAATAAACATTTTCTTCCCATAAGTAGCCTTGATCATGATGTTTTATAACAGCAACAGAAGAGCAACTAATACAGCCACTATGAGTTTTACTTCATGACAACTCTCCATTCCTTTCCCTTACTGCATAAAGATATGCTAGAAGAGAGCTTGACAGGTCTTAAAGGAGTAAGTGTGAGGATTTAGTCCAGTTCATGACAGAAGGACAAGACCAAGCACTCCAACTTTTGCAGATGAAAGAACTCACTCAGAGATCAAAAATTATTTTAGCAGTTCATTTAACATATCAACAGAATACTTCATAAAATGCATGTTTTAAAAGATAATCTGATGAAGAGATAATTTCTATTTTTAAGGAAATAAAATGGAAGATAACTCTTCTTGGACACATAAGGTAAATAAGGTTATGTGTAAGACAAAGGCAGCATCATAAGATTCATAAACTGTAGTGGGAAGTTTCTCTCCCAAGTGCTTATTAATCAGTAATGGCTATTATTAAGTTAACGAACTCACATTCTCTTTATAGGTCCATTATGAGTAATAGCTATTTGTCAGCTCAATTACTTTATAAAATGGGCCTCTGCACAGGTATATTGTTAAATTCAAGATTCTCATTCCCACAATTAATTAAGAGATCTCAATTTAGTTAAGCATTTACTCTAGAATCAAAGAATTTTCAGTGAGAATGAATGATGGAATTAATCTTATCAAACTTCCCTTTTCATATGAAGAACTGCCTTTACAGGAGCATGCAAACAGTACATGAACACACAAAATAGTTAAGATTCTCGTGTAACAAATGACTCCATTGTTCTGTGGCCATAACTGCTGGACAGTCTTCCCTGGGTCAAAATCTACCTCCTTACATCTCTTAATTGTCTCTTAGAGGAAGAGAGAACATCTTCCAAGTCAGTTTTCTTTTCTAGGTTTCACAGGTACTATAGGTTTCTATAATAATGGTTTTATGTCCCTGTGTTCTCCAGGTTTACTTTTCTCAAGACAATCACAATTTGTTAATACTTAAATATGTTAATATTATACCACCTAACCTGCATATATAACCATCTGATTTTGAATTTACATTTCTATTTTTGTAGCCAAGGCTTCATGTGTAGTCTTTTGAGAATGAAATTCAATATATGACTCATACTTAAGTCCTGATAAATAAGCAATTTCTATTTATAGTTGTCTTTCTTTCTCAAACTATGGTAGACTGTCAATTTTTGCAGTGCCATAGACTCTCAAGCTCCTTGGTGTGTCTGGGAAGACACCTTTGCATGAAATAAAAAGCATCACTCTCAAAGATGTTGACAGTCTGCAGGCAATGGTGCAGTTACACAAGTCTTTCTGTAAAAGTGTTACCTGTGCTGGAAGTAAATATTGAGTTTTTAGTGGAGAAGAGCCAGGAGTATGGTTGTGTCATTAAGATGATTTTCTAGTCAGACTACTTCACTGTGGATATATTTTTTTAAAACCATACTTGAGCTATCAATATCCACTCCAAGACAACTCTTGTATGTGGACAGTTTGAGCCTGCTAGGTCTGCTTCAATCCACATGAGGTTACTTCTCTACACAGTTCCCTCACTTTTGTTGAGCTGATTCGACATCTTCCACTGTGTTGATAGTGTCTTCATCCTGCTTAGGTTCTTTTTTTTTTTTATGGGTGAGAATTTTATACATGAATGAGTTTTGATCAAATCCATTCCCAATCCCTCCCATCCAACTTTTCCTATTATCCCTCTACCACTTTTCCCTCTCAATTTCATTTTTTAAAAAAAATCCAATTAGTGTTGCAAGTATGTACATGGGTGTAGGGCCTCTGTTCCCTCCTCCACAATAACCTCTGAGCCTTGGGGAGATGAAGTATGAGAGATGTCCCATTTAGAGCTGAATACTCTGCAGTCTCTATTCTCTGCTCTATGACCAGTTGTAAGTCTCCGTATTAACTGTCATCTGCTGCAAAAAGAAGCTTCTCTGATCAGGGTTTGATAGATGCATTAATACATGGGTATTAAAGATAAGTATTCAGGGGGAATAACTTTGGGAGAGAAAAAGACAGGCACGGCAATGAAAAGGCTAAACACTGTGGAGAGCCACAGTGGAAGGGCAGAAGCAGAAGTCTCATCTAAAAAGGAAGCCAGAGGGACCTGGTAAAAAAATAAAAAAGACTGGCAGTCCTACCCTCAGGACAAGTCCATAAGCCTCATAAACGTCAAATCTAGTTCCAGATTTTCATGAGATGGCTATTCTTCTGGGATGAATCCCAGCTTAATAGTATGCCCATTTAGCAAAGTAACAGCAGTAGGTTCTCTCACAGGGCTTATGACCTACCCATGGGTTCTTGGCCTAGTTAACAGTACCAGTCATGAGTTTCATCTAATGGAGTGGGCCTTAAGTTCAATCAGAAAGTGACTGACTACTCATGAAACATTCATGCCACTATTGCATGGGCATATCTTGTTTACAAGGTTCACAGCTAGGTAAGACTGTAGATTATTTTCTCCCTCAGTAGAATACACAGTTCCTTTCAGCTCTGTGAAAACTAGTGTTGTAGGGATGAAGCTTTCAGGTCAGTACCGGCTTGATTTCTCCATATTCTATGACTCAGTAAATGGTGACTTTAGCAATAGGGTCTTACCATCAAGTTCTAGAGGGTAACCAAATTGTTCAGACTCTTTTTTTAAAAAAATTATATTTTTAAAAATTTTATGTGTATGAGTGAATTGCCCATACGTAGGTAAGTGCACAGATGTCATTCAATGACTGAGGAGGTCAGAAGAGGGTGTTGGGGCCCCTGGAACTGGAACTGGGATGGTTGTTAGCCTCCTTGTGAGTGCTGGAAATTGAACCTGGGTCTTTTGCAGAAGCAGTCAGTATTCTTAATTTTTGTTTTTAATTCACAAACTATGCTATCCCTTTCTTGAGGATACCCTGCTAAGCTGCTTAGACTGACTCTGTATGACAGCCTCCTGTCTGACTTTCCTCCTTACTTGATTGGGCTTTGACTTACAGAACTTGGCTGACAGCCTGTGTGATGTGTTTCTTATTCATTTTGGGTTGTGAATCCCACACTGCATCTACCCATTAATGCCCACTCTGTGTTGTTTTGTTCTACCTAATAGCTTCAGTACTGAACTGATAGGGAAGAAAGGAAATCCTAAATCCCTTTTTGTTTAACAGATGCTACTTTCAAAAGGAAAAGAGTAATACATTCCTTTATAGTTAGTACCAGTTCAAATAATTTAAAAATCAAAATGTAAAACTTAATCATTCTTATAATCTTTATCCTACTTCTTTTATCACTTCAGTATGTGTTGATATTTTTAGCTTGACATTTATTTAACGTTATACGTTATGCTTTATAAATTTCAGATAGATAGATTTCATAAGCATGTCTTTTTTTTTCAGAGCTATTTAATTAAACATTCCCAGAAAGCAAGCTCTAGCAAACAGTTCTGGATAACATAATAGGGCAAAATACTGTATCATGGTAATAATCTAGTAAATTTTATCCTACTTTCTCAAAAAGATGCACAAAAATATATTTAAAAAGCTTTAGATGTAAAGAGTGCTTGCTTATTCATTTTTGTCTCTTATTACATAGTGAAAGAATAAATGAGTGCATTTGCTGTGTGTTTGTGTGTATAATGCACACTTGGTTAATCTGTGAGCAACATAATTAGGGGCTATATATCTTGAGGGGCTATGTAGGCCTTGAGTTCAGTGGTCCCATAGATATAACCAGTATGTACAAAAAAGGTATGATCTGTTTATAATCCCTATGAAAAATTACGTTCAAAGGATTATGCATGCATATATACTCTATTACATAAATAAGCATTAGACAGAATATAAGATGATGACAGAATTACTTAATGAAACTGAATAATGGAACAATATATAGTTTAAACACTAGCAATATATAGTTTAAACACTAGCAATATATGCTTAACCATGACTATATTAGGTTAATAAAATTAAACAACGTGAAGAGATTTATTTTTTCTCTTTCCTATTGAGCTTACACATATGTGCTAGGTGTTAGGAAACACACCAGGGTATAGAAATAACTACAACCCTTAATCCCTGGCTTCCAACAAGAGTTAAATCTCAATCTAGTGATTGAGCCCTCAAAGTGGCTAGAGAGATGGCTCAGCAGTTAAGAACACTGGCTGTTCTTGCAGACTACCTAGGTTCAAATCCATCAGAAATTTCAGTTCCAGGGGATCTGATGCCCTCTTCTGTCCTCTGTGGGCAATGAATGACATGGGTGAACTTACATACATGCAGGCAATACAGTCATACATATAAATAAAATATTAAAAAATAAAATTTAAAAAATCCTCACATTAAAACAGAAGAGACAGCCAAATTAACAGATGTGCAAATCATAATACAGAAACACCAGAAACATGTAAAAGCAAGGTAGTAGGAGTTCTCTAAAATGTCATAATTCCTCAACTACAGAATTCAAAGAGAGAAGATGAACACTATAAAAGTCTACTAGTAAGAATATTGAATGACCTTATCAGAGAGGATAAAAATAAGCAGACAAACTCAGTATAAGACCTAGAGAGAAAAGTTAAAAACAAGAAAAAGTCAACAAAATGAATAAGAAAACCAGAATTAATGGATCAAAAAGTCAGCAGGCAAAAACAGAAGAAAAGTTCAACAAGGAAACTGATTTTGAAAAAATAGCAAAATTAAAAAATTAGAAATTTTGGAAATGAAAATCTCAATGAATTAAAGTAAAAGAGCACACTGAAAAGAATCACTAATAGATTCAACCAAGTAAAAGAAAAATTTAATGATAGGAAAAAAAAAGAAAACCCAAAACAAGACAAAATCAACTGTCAGCATAACATCTAAGAACATATTGGGCTCAGTCAAGATAGCAAACCTAAGAATCCACAGGAAATGAGCTGAAAACCAAAGGCAATTAACATTTACTTTTGAAATTATAGCAGGAAATTCCCTAAATCTAGAAAAATACATGGATCTTCAAACACAAGAGCCATTGAAAATTCCAAATAAGCATGAACAGAGAAGAATCTGTGACACATTAGAGTCAAGATGTTGAAAATACAAAGCAATTAAATAATATTAAAAAGCTTTAAGGGGGAAATGCTAACACACCGACCTACAAAAACATCAGAACAACAGCAAATCTCTCACCATCAATTCTAAATGCCAGTAAGCATGGAATGATATAATTCAACCCTCAAAGTAAATAACTGCCAACCATGAATGCTATATGCATTAGACTATCTTTTAAAATACTGAAATAAGAGTATTTGAAGACAAGCACAAACTAAGGCAGTTCATAACCACCTAGTCAGCAATGCAGAAAATACTTAAAGAATTCTCTGCATAGACAAGGAAGGGTAAAATAGTGTCAAGAATGAAAGCATAGGAAAAAACACATTTTATGATGAACAGGACAGCCATGAAGGACTTTTTCACATTTAGCACAGTAAAGAAACAAACCAGTAATATTAATGGGAAGGGGATAACAAACAATGATCCAAGCAAGGAGAAAGAGAGACAACAAAACCACAAGAACACCTCTCAATTAATACAGATGTAAATGGCCTCAAATCCTTAATAAAGATACCCATACTGGCTAATGAATATAACTGCTGTTTCCAAGAAACATACTTCACTAGTAATGATACCAACAGCCTGAGAGTTGAGGAATAAAAGTAAAAAATCTATCAAGCAAACTAAAGCCCAAGACATGATGACACAGCTATTCTAATCTGATGTAGACTTCAAACTAAAATGAATCCAAAGTGATAAAGATGACTACTACATATTAAGAAAAGGAAAAATTTATCAAGAATATATAACAATTACCACCAGGTATAGTGACATACCTCTCCAAGCTCAGTAACTAGGGCCGAGACAGGAGGATTTTGAGAGGTTTAAATTCAGTATTGTCTACATGGTAAGTTTCAATTCTGTCTCAAAAACAAAAATATAAATAAAAGCCCCCAAATCAAAAAGGAAATAACAAAAGCAGACAGTACATTGTAACGATATATGAACAAAATCTAGGACTCTCAGTTTCATAAAAACAACATTAAAGGTCACACAGAAGGTCATAAAGGTCCTGATACAATAATAGTAACTTCAATACTCCATTCCTATATTTAATTGGTCATCCAAATAAAAATCAATAAAGAAGCTGTTATATACATCTGTATAGTTTCTCTCTGTAGCTTCTTTATGAATGCAATGGCATTCTGGTCTAGTGAGATGGCTCAGAAGGGAAAGATGCTTGCTGAGTAAGCTTACAACATAAGCTTGATCCCTGGAATGCAAGAAGAAGTGGAAGAAGAGACTGACTCCACAAAGTTGTCCTACGACTTCCACACATGGGTTGTTGACACACATACCCATATACACACTGAAACACACACGAATGATAAAAATTTTAAGGATCCAATGAGACTGTTTACAAATCTAGGGAAAAAGTCTTAAAATTCATATGGAAACATAGAAAGTCCCAAATAGCCAATGCAATCCTTAGCAGAAAAAGCAATGCTGGAGGCATCGTAATACCTGGTCTCTAAATTACAGAGGTACGATAAGAAACAAATAAACAAAAAACAACACATAAAACAGACATGTAGACCATTGGAAGAGGACCCAGACATAAACCCACATATTTACAGCTTCCCAATTCTGGACGAAGCTGTCAAAAAATACACTGGCAAAAACTCAGCTTCTTTAATAAATTGTGCTGAGAAAACTGAATTTTCACATGTAGAATGAAAGTCCATCTCTCAAATACAAATTTGAATGGTCAATAAATATTTGAAATACAAATGGCCAATGAATCTTTGAAAACATGTTCTGGATCATTAGCCATCATCAGAATACAAATTAAAACTTCTTCAAGATTCTATCTCATACCCCAATCAGAATGGCTATCACCACGAAAACAAAAGACAAGAAAGAAACGTTGGTAATATGCAGAAAAAGGAACCCTGTATACTACTGATGGGAAGGTAAACAGGTGTATCCATTATAGAAATCAGTATGAAGGTCCCTTAAAAAGCTAAAATTTGGGGTGGGCAAAATGACACAGCAACCTTGCTACCAAGCTTGATGACTTAAGTTTGATCCTCAGAACTCACACAGTAGAAAAGAAAGCCAAGTACTTCAAGTGGTTCTTTGATCTTCACAGGCACACTGTGGTTCAGGAACTCCCACCTACATACAAGATACCCACATACACAACTCATACCCACAAGTAAATAAATGTTAAAAAGCAAAAGGTAAAACTAGAGTTACAGTCAATAATAATAAAACTAAAACTACTGTCAAGCTATTCTATTCCTGGGTATATCCCCCCCAAACTCTTGTTATTAACCATAGAGAGAATGACATATTTATATTTATTGCTGTACTATTCACAAAAGCCAAGATATGAGACCAGCTTATATATCAATCAACAAGTGAAGTGATAAAGAAAATATGGTATAAAATGGAGTTTCATACAGTGGTGAAGAAGAATGGAGGAATGACCTTTTCCAGGAAAAATGTATGGAGGTGGCAAGCATTATGTTAAGGAAAATAAGCCAGACTAACAAATATACAAATATCACACTTTATATGTGGAATTTAGGGGTGTGCAAACACTTTGTGTGTGACATGAAAGTAGAAAGGGGATTATGATGGGGAAGGGGAGGTCTAAAGAAGGGGACAAGCAAGAGTAATGGAATATATATGACATAAAAGCAGGAGAAGGAGAACGCAAGTAAGAGAGGTAGAGTGGGAACAAGAAAGCTCCTGGGGAAGGAGAATAAGAAAGAAGTGTAATTCTAATTACATGTATCTGTGAATAAAACTCATGTTGTATGCTTAGAGAAAATAATTACAATTTTGAAAATTTTACCATACAATCTGAAATATACTTCTTGACCTTACCAGTAAGCCTAATTTAGAAACTGCCTAATTTCCTATTCTTCATGCCAATTCGGAAAATAAAACTAAGAAGTACAGTCTTCGGGGCTGAAAAGAAGGTTCTGCAGTTAAGAGCACTGATTTCTTTCGCAGAGGTCTAAGGTTCAATTACCAACACCCACTTACATGCAGGCTAACAACTGTTCATAACTACAGTTCCAGGGGATCCAATGCCTTCTTCTGACCTCAGCAGGCATGGTACAACACAAGTGCACTTATGTACATTCAAGCAATACATTCATACACTTACAAAGATCTAGTAATATTAATCCTAAAAATTTACTCAGTAAGAAATGTTTACATTCCTCTGTACATTTTAAAAACAAAAGACTTAATTTTCATAGTATTTTTCATTATACAAGACAATTCACTGACATGCTTATCACAGAACTTCATTGTTAAAACATAAAAACATCAAGTTGTTAGATCAGTTTCAAAATATTGCTTAATATACAAAAACAAGTCGGATTCAAGGTAACATTCCCATTTCAAATGTATTATGTATTTGTGCTTAAGTCAGTTCAGTTTCAGCTAAAAATGGCCCCAAACAATGCTGTATGGGTCCAATCAGGGAGTATAAAGCAAACTAACTGATAAGAAGAGTAAGTGGAGCATAATCAACACGGTCTGCATTTTTCCCTCCATGAAGTAACCTAAAGAGCAAGAGAGAGAAAGAAGCATATGGAGATCTAGGACAGGGCTCACAGAAAGCCCACTATCAACTGGGCATAATTAACAACTCTAACTCCAGCACTGGGGAGGTTAAGACAGAAAAAAATGTTACTAGCCTTTCTAGGCTGTAAACTGGATGTTAACTCCTTTTGAAGAGCTCTTCCCTACCTTCCTAATAGAGTTAAAGTTCTCAACATGCCAAATAAGCCATTTTAAGAAGAATGAGCATTTTCAGATTCATTTCCAGTCATATCCTTTTTATTCAACTTTTCAGCAATTCAGTCTCTGTGGCTTTCAAATAATTCAAGTCATTTTTTCCTTCTGCTGCTTTAGAATACTGTTTCCTCTGTCTGAAATGCCTTGAAGCGCTTTGTCCATCTTGCTGTTACTTTCCTTAAAGACAGTTCATGTCCAGTCTCTGAATATAATTTTCATCATTAAATAACCACTCTGTTACAGACCCCTCATTTTATGTGCTTATAATACCATATGCACATTTTTAATGGCTCTCCTCTACACTGATATAACTATTTTTCCTCTCTTTTCCTAAGACACTGAACTTTCTTTTCTTTCTTCTTTTCTTTTTGTGCTAGGCAAATGCTCTACCAATAAGCCACATTCCTAGCTTTACACTGTGTTCTTGAAAGATAAAAATTGTGTCTTAATTTTCTTCCAATTCCTAGACACTAGCACAGTACACCTAAAGAGACTTAATAAATTCACAGAAAAAATAGTAATTTGTTTTTTCAGGAAAGTATGCTCTGCTAGAAAAAGCACTATATATTATGCTCTGTCCATAACTATCTGTATCTCACAAATTATGAACTTCCAATAAAAGACAGTGAATATTTAAATCTCTAAAGCTGCTAACTCAGTTTCTGTTTCTATGAATTCTTGATAGGTAATAAAATATATTGATTCAAATGCTTATAAATTTAGAGTGGATCTACTTCACTCTTTATATTTCCTAAAGAGATCTTCTGCTATGAGTGAAGGCCACTAGGACTCCATTTTTCTCTCAGTTTCATGGTCCTGTGGCTTTCCTCTCTTGTTGCCTATTGTTTCTCTTCTATTCCGCCCCCACTTGTACCTAGCTGTACTCCTGGTCTAGGAAGCATACTGCAAAAAGACAGAAACTAGTGATGGCCAAAGAGAGATGAAATCTAGCAGTCATGAAATTTCTTTCTGTGGTCTCTCTTGCTTGCAGTGAGAGAATATCAATCTTTATAAAAACTTCACCCGAGTCCTTCAATCACTCCTATTCCCTTCACTCATGTCCCTGATAATTGTGGACAGATGAAAAACAGAAAGGGAAGACCTTTCTGCTTTGTCTGATTCCCTTCATCCTTTCCCTATTAAAAAAAAATTTTTTTTACCAGTAGTTTTAAAACAGTTTCCATTCTTATTACCCGTAACAGAGAAAAAAGTCTGTGCTTGCTAATGAAGCATAGAAAGTGTTCTTGTGGAAAATGTGTTCACATGGGCATTAGCTCTGATTAGTACAGCAGGCTCTTTGATCCTGAATGAGGGGATCATTGATAGATACTGAAATAATTTCCAAGAGGACTTAAAGATTATAGCTACAAACTAAGTTTAGAAATATAAGTTGTTTATAATTCAGAATCTGTTTATTCAATTTGGATTCACACTTTTTGTATTTTAAATTATAGTAAAACAATATGTATCTTCTGTATAGTTAAAAATACTTCACTGACAAATAATATTTATGGACAGTCATTTGAAAAGGCATACAAAGAAAACCAAAGATATTAGAAACTGAGATTCTATGAAGTTCATAGTAAAGAAATGAAATTCTTTCAATGAAAACCTGACAGATACAGACAAGCAATGTTTCTTTATGCTGCTTATAAATTCTACTACCTGGTTTCTTTTAGGCCTATAACTTTCTACTTGTCAAATACCTTAACTGCTGCACAGATTATATTGACTTAAAAACATTTCTAACATATATAAAGTTTAAACAGCATCTAAAAGTTTTACTTTTAACTATGAGCTAGTCTTCTGGAAAGAGTTAGGTTAAAGAGATTTAAAATATGAGATAGGTTAAGTAATATGAAATGAAAAGGGAATACTGAAAATCCAGGTTTCCTGTGAGTCTTGGTGTCTGCTAGCCAGAGAGTACAGAAGTACTTTCACACTCAAAAGTATCTCAGTTTGGATGATGACAAAATATATGGTCAGCTCACCTCTGTGTATTCTTTAACTTAAATGAAATCAACAACTATTAATGAGGTACCCAATATATAGAAAGCCAAGAACCCAAAGAAATACAAACAGATATTAGAAATGTTTTCTGTCCTAAGTGTTTAGTAGGCCTTAGTTGAAATGACAGCACATTTCAAGTTAAATAATTAATACAAAACATATAATTTAAAACCACAACTAAAAGAAATATTACAAGATAATACATAATTATCTGATAAAAGAAATTTCCCAACAGTTGATATTATGAGGTTCAGAGAAGACAGGGATCACTTTCTATTAATAATAACAACACAGCACTCACCACCACTATTCATTGAGTACCTCAGAGGTACCAGGTTCAATTTAAAGTATGCTACATGCTCATTGTTAACCCTCAAAATTATCCTGTGAAGTATATGATTATTGACGGGCATGGGAACTTTACTAGAAAGAAATGTACTTAACAGAATTTATGAAACATGTAACATGTTGTAGCTAGCTAGTAAGAAACAAAGCTCGAGTTTACATTCAGGTTCTCTCATTCCAAAGACAGCAACTTTTGTTTGTTTGGCCTAGAACAGAAAATTACTGTCTCAGTTTAGAGTGGTTGGCAAGGTTGGCTCATTTTGGTGGATAAAGGGAACATCTGTTCCATGCCTTTCTTCTTGCTCCTATGCTGACAATCTTCGGCTAGCATATCTCAGCACGCAAGAGACCTCCATCCTCATATTCTTCTCTCTCTCTGCTCCCCTACCTCTGTCTGTCTGTCTGAATTTCCATTTTTTTATGAGGATACTAGTCACACTGGATGAGGGCCTATCTTAACCAATAACTTTTCTATTGCCTCTAGCTCTATATATGAAAACAATTCTCATCAAATGGGAGTGATTTTGTCCCTCAGGGAATCTGATGACACCTGAAGAAATTTTTATTTGTCATAAATTAGGAGAAGTAGTTAGTGGGGAGAGGACAGTCCCCCAAAAGCTGAGAAATTTCCAGTCCAAAAGTGCTAAGGGGATGCTTAGTAAAGAAAGATTACAATAAACCTGTTAAAATATCAGAGCTGAATTTAACGTGTAGGTAGGATTTGGATAGGTTGGAGTGGTGGGGATAGAGGATGAATTCTAGATAAGGAAACTACTGCTGACAGGACAGGAAAGACTTGAGGGGCAATGAATGAGCCAACTTAAAAAGACTGAAGGAAATCAATAGAGGAGGGGAAGTGGAAACAACATTAGAAAACTGAAACCATCTTTTTGAAGATCAAAGGAACCTGGATGGATTCACTTACGGTTTTTGACTAAAGATGTAATGTAAACAATACAATATTATAGTAAGATTAGCCAAGAAATTATGACAAAGTGACTAGTTAGGATGCTATCACAACAGTTAAAGGGTACAGTACTCAGTGTGCTGTGCTTTTGTGTGGTGGTAATAAAAAAGGAAGAAATCATATGCACATGTACTATTATAGACCAGAAAGGTCTTTGAGGATTTTTTGGTCACAAAAGAAGTAAATTAGTATTGTTACCTGTAATGCACTGAAACTGTCCATCTTCTCTTCTTATTGTAAAGGCTTCACCTGGATTAACTTGTACCAGAATAACCTTGAAACGAGGGAAAAAAGCATTAATCAAAACAATAAAAGAGCAAATTTATATACACAAATATGTGGCTAGTAAGTGAGCAGATATGAGAATGAAAGTGGATATTACATATTTATAATGTTTATTTCACTGTAGGCTATTAAATTAATTTTTGCATGATTTGTACTGTATTTCTCCTGGACAATCATAGAATCTTGATTAGAGTTTCTATTTATTCTAAGTTTTAGATAATTTCAATGTATATATTTAGTTCTTTTTTTATTGATCTTTTGTGTAAAAACATCACAATCATTTTTATACTCCGTTCCCCCATGGACACCTGCCCACAGCATCATCCCCCCACTGGAATTCATACATTCTGTCATCTGAGTCAAGACCCACTGTGTAAAGCTAGTGTCCCCAGACATCCCTCAGTACAAGTTCATCCATTGGGGTCCAGTCAGCACATCCAGAGTCCCTCCCCTTAAGAAGATTAGCTCTTCCTTACCCAGCAGTGATCAGCTGCCAATAATTCTTCAACTAGGACTGCGGCCTACTGCCCATTTCCACAGCTCTGTGCTGGGTTTTTGTCTGCTTGAGTTTGCATGAGTCTTGAGCATACTGACACTATTGCTGTAGGTTCATATAAGCATCTGAGCAAGGTCCCAAGAACCCATTTCCATAGGGTCATGTACTTCCTCCTTGGCACTTACAATCTATTAGCCTCCTCTTCCAAAATGGTCTCTGAACCCTGGGTAAGTGTTGTTCAATATAGGAGTCCTGTCCAAGGACCCATGCTCTGCAGACTCTTAATCTTTACGCTTTGGCCATTTGTGACCTCTGGTGTTCTTGGCCCTCTTTTGCATGAGGGAGTTTCATTGATAAGAACTGAGAGATGCATTGGAGTTCTCTTTATCCCTTGTTTTATGTTCTGTGAGCCTTAGGTATAGGGGTTGCATCACAGAGGTGCCACTTAGGCTTGGGCAATTTACAGGCAATTTCTGTGTATGACCTGTGGAACTCTGTGATAATCTCCATTTATTGCAAAGACGCTTCTTTGATAAGTGGTGACTGGGATAGTTGTCTATAAATATAAAAATATATTTTACATATAGTAAGAAATTATATTTGTCTAGGGATGTGACAGCATTAAGGTTTTCTCTAAGATATATGACCTCTTCAGCCATATGTACTTGGCTATGTTTACAGTACCACACATGAGTTTCCTCCCATTGAGTAGGCTTTAAGTCCCATTAGGTAGCTGTTGATTACCCCCAAGATACAAGTGCCACTCCTGCCCCAATGTCATTTGCTGTGCCAGTCACTGATGTGCTTATTAGGCCTTAAAGCTGGGGTTGGACCATCAATTGATGTTCTCTCTTTGCAGCTTGTATAGTGTTCTCCAAAGCTATGAGAGCTAGACTCCAGAGAAGGTAACTTCCAGGTCAGTAATATACCTGTAATTCATCTAGAGAAGTTTCGAAAGCATTTGTTTCTCCAGATCTAACCAATGTAATTTGCTCAAATACTTCCCTTAGTACATAGTGCACTCTTACGGCCTCACTCATAACACCATTCTGTCAAAAGCAACTTTGGAAATATGTTCCATGTTAATACTTTCAAGAAATATAACTTAGATTTCTGAGGTTATACATCAATTACTACTCTGTTTGTTCAAGCATTTCTTCACACTGATTGGCAAGAAGTGCAAAAATAAGAGAAAAAAACTATTATTGGAGTGTAGGAGACTTCAGTACTATTTAAATAAATGTTACCTAAGTGCATGCGTACACATTTGTGTTTAATGGATGTGATAGTTTTTACTTATTGTCAGCTTGACAGGAACTAGAATTACCTAGATTAGTTTTGGGACATCCTATGTGGGATTCTCTTGATTAGGCTAAATGAGATGCAAAGACCTACACTAAATGTGGGCATCACCATTTTACAGGCTGGGTCCTAGACTTAGAAAAAAAGGAAAAAGTACTGAATAACAACGTTCCTCCCTCTCTGCTACTTGAGGGAGTTAAAGCACAAAATTCTTAACCTTTGGGCCACATAAAGGAATCAGAAGTTTGGGAAACATTTAGAAGACTGTGCAACTTTCTACAGAAACTGAAAAATTTTAATTCACTGTTTTCATCAGATTCTTAGGGGTGCTTAAAAGTTAAAGTAGGTTAAATAACAGGATAAAGGAAATCAGGAGGAAATGTTTAAAGCAAAGTGTGAATAAAACTAAACTACTGAAACATCTTTGTTTTACTTCTACTTAGCCTGCAGATAGAAAGATTTCTAAAAGTTCTACAATATTTTGACAAAGCTTTATGGTGCTGAGGCTACCACAAGAGAATGCCAAATAGGCAGTTTGCCAAGACAGAGGAAGATAAAGAGGGTAAGCAGAGAGTTAGGAGATGGGAGGCTCTGTTCAAATTTTAACAGTTAATGGGCAAATCAAGAACATTTAAAGAAAGATAAATGTGGTCCTATCTTATCCACTTTTAAAAAATGAAGAAAATAGTATAATTATAATTTATAAATAATCTAAAAGCTCACTTTTCAACTTAAACATTGTCATCCTCCCCTCAGCTGATCTTTTAGGAGAGAAACTAATTAAAAAGACAATATCATCTGCCTCCTGGCTTTCCAGTTTATACAATTTGCTATCTTTTGATCCATCTAGTCATGCAAGTTATATGCTAGCTACTCTGAGACAGTCAAAATTGTTTTTTGTTTGTTTGTTAGTTTTGCAATGAGGTGTTTTAGTTTCCTGTCTAGTTGCTAGGATAAAATACTCCAACAAGAATAACTTTAAGAAGAAAGGATCTATTTGGCTTACATGTCCATAGTAAAGTCTACACTGAGAGAAGTCAAGATAGTCTTGAGACAGCTAGTCACATCCATGGCCAAGAGCAGATAGAGAATAAATGCATTCAAGCTTAAGTCATGTTCAGCATCCCCTCTACACTTATATAGATTAAGATCCTTTGCCTAGGGAATGGTGCCACCCAGAGTGAGCTAGATCTTCTCACATGAATTAATGTAAACAAGACAATACCCCCCACAGACATGTCCACAGGCCAACCTGATCTACATGATCCCTCACTGATACTTTCTTCCGAGGTTTTGGATTGTATCTCACTATGCCCAGGCTGGACTTGAATTCAAGATCTTCCTGCCTCTGACTTCCAGTTACTAGAATTATAAGCATGTGTCACCATGCCCAACTGAGATTAGTTTTTAATGAACATGCAAGAACATATTGATGCAAAATGGCTTTAGGTGAAGAACAAAGTCTATTAAAAATACAAACTTAGGTTAGACTTGGTGGTAACTTTCAGGAGGGAGAGGCAGGCAGATCTCTGTGAGACTGAGGCCAGCCTGGTCTACAAAGTGAGTTTCAGGTGGTCTGTGACTAGGGAGACTCTGCCAAAAAACAAAACAAAACAACACAAAAGAATACCAATTTTGGCTAGTGTGATGGTACATGCCTTTAATTCCAGCGCTCAGGAGGCAGAGCAGGTAAGCCAGCTGGGACCACAAAGAGACTATGTCTTTAAAAAAAAAAGCATAGAAAAAAGAATTGGGTAAAGAACCCTAAGCTATTTTTATTTTATATGAATGTTTGCAGTAACAGCTAATGTTTTTAACCTCTGAGCCATCTCTCCAGCCCCCTCGGTTCTGGGTTTCTAACCTACTTCACCATTTAAAATAGTTACATATAACTGGGAAAGTTAACTCCGTTTTTTATTCTGAAAAATGAGATCAAAATTATTACATCATAGTGCTATAAAATAGCAGCATATAATACAAACATAAAACAATAGAGTATTGCACACATTATATGTTTATTCAATTACTTCTTGGGCCTTGTTATAGGTTGAATGTCAAATATTTCCCATAGGCTCCTATATTTGAACATTTGGTCCCTCTTTGGAGGCACAATTTTGGAAGACCGTGGAATCTTTAGCAGGTAGAGCCTCACTAGAGACAGTACTTGATTTTGTAGCCTAATGCTATCTCCTGACACCAGATGTAATGTGATGAGTTGCCTTATGTTTCTGCCACCATGCTTTCCCTGCCATGATAGACTGTACCCCCTTGAACTGTCGTGATTAGAAGCCATTCATGCTATATTCTGGCAAAGATTCTGCCTTTACCATAAGGGAAACCTTACTGTTATTAATATTCTCTTACATGAACGTAGTATTAAACTAACTCCTAATGATTTACTGTTAAATCAATAGATTAGTATACTTCTCAACTCTAACCATAGAAGTTTCTTGTTCCAGTAGATGGTAATTAACCCAGAGATCCACAATTGTTCAATGGGTAGAGATTAAAAGATGACAGAGTGCTCTGCCCTAAATGGAATACCTATATCATACCCATTCCTCCCAAGTTCAGGAATCATGGAAGAAGAGGAGGCAGAAAAATTCTAAGACCCAGGTGGGTAGATGAATACAAGGAACCTGTTTTCTGAACACAGCAGACCAGTTGCACACATGAATCCACAGGGCTTGGGGACAGCACGCACAAGTTTAAGCGAGACAAAAAACTAGCCCGGAAAGGGGAAGTGGGCAAGAATCCCAGCCCTAGCTGAGGAATTATTGGCAATCATTAGCTATTGGGAGAGGGAGACTTGGTTTTCCCTAATTCATATATATATGAAACTGCCTTCATTCTGTCCATGTCCTGGAAACAAGTGAAGCTGAACACAAAAGTATTGGAGTAATTTACTTGGCAGAGGAAGTTTCAAGGCAGGATAGCTTTCAGTAGAATGACTACAGTTCTCTGCTCTCCTACAGTTCTATAGTGAGAAAGCAGAACGATATAAAAAAATGTGAACTATCACAAGCAAAAAGTGTGTCAAAGTTTAAAGCAGCAGATAAAACATCTGGACAAAATATCTGTAATTGTTTGGAACTAGAACCACTGAAGAAAAACTCCTTGCCCTTCACTGGAACAACAGGAAAGGTGTCCTGACGGCAAGACCTCCATGGCTTGAAGGCTTTAGCTTGCGAAAATTTAAATTCATTTCAAATCAAGTGAGCCTGAACCAAGAATGGCCCTGAAGGGGTTCAATGCTCAAAAACAGCCCCCTAGGTGTTTTCCTAAGGGGCCTCAAACAGGTTACTGCAACTGTGGTCCAAAGGGGGCGGGTAACATCTTGAGTTAGCAGCAGAATTTGGCAACAATGTCTACATGGTACTGGTTTTATAGGCATGAAAGATTCAAGGGGTATGGAGGCTTTTGATGAAGTTCTAGAACACTCAGACAATGTATGGCAGGGGTAGATTCCCTACAAGAGATCCTGAGAGGCTACTGCACGAAGCTGAGAAGATAAAGTCTAAGTTACCATGGAGACTTCAGGATTTTGGAGCTGCCAGGACTATGGGATGTCTGCCAAGGAAAACTGTTGTCAAGGAGTAAACTGGCCCAGAGAAAGCTGGAGGGATGAGGCTACCCAAACCCTTGGGATCTCAGATGATCCCATCATGAGCCCTACATGCTGAACATGGAGCTACAAGGTTTAGTGTTTATCTTACTGAGTTTTGGTCTGGCTGTGGTCTAATCTGTCCTTGCTGTTACCCCACTCCTCTTTTTCAAAACAGAATAGAACTGTTTACTCTGTGCCACTGAATATTAGAAGCATATAACTTGTTTTTCTTTTTTATCTTAAGGGCTTACACTTGAGACTGCTTTGAGTCTCAGAAGAGGCTTTGGAATTCTGAACAATATTGGGATTGCTAATAATCTGGAGACTTTTAAAGATGGATTAAATGCAACTTGCTTTATGAGATAAACATCAGACTTTAGGAACCAGGGTGAAATGTTAAGAAGTAAAGTGATGTATTTTGTTGCCAAATTTACAAAGGCATGACTTGAGAGGGTTATTGTGATTGTCAACTATATTAAATTTAGAATCACATGAGCATCTACTTCTGAGTGTATCTATAATTATGTTTCCACAAAGGTTAAACTGAGGATGGTATACCTACTCTGAATGTAAATGGTACCTATTCTCATGGGCTGGGGTCCTGGACTGAATAAGAAGAAGAAAATAAGCTAAACACAGTTGCACTAATGCCCATTCATATTCATATTCTCTCTCTCTCTTTCTCTCTCTCTCTCTCTCTCTCTCTCTCTCTCTATATATATATATATATATATATATATATATATATATAAATAAAATGTGACCAGTTGCTTTATGCTTCTGCAGCTATGATTCCCCCACTACAATACACTATACCCTCAAAGTGTGAGCTAAAACAAAACATTTCTTATTTAAATTGCTTTTGTCAGGAATTATACCATACTAAAAAGAAAAATAATATATTGGGCATCTATCAATGAACCAAATAGGTGAAGACAGCCTATCCTAGAGAACTCAAAATAGTCAAAAGCACTTGTATTAGTCACTTTTGGTCTGTTGCTATGATAGAAACACTGACCAAGGGAACTTAGAAAAGGAAGAATTTATTTGGCTTATGGTTCCAAAGGGGCAAAAGCCCATCATGGGGAGGCATGGCAGCAGAGGTGGCTATATGAGACACAGCAGCTAAGCATTCATATCCTCAAGCAGGCACAGGAAACAGAGAGTGGAGATCAGGGAAGGATAAGAACTCTCTTAAGCCTGCCCGCAGTGATGTGCTTCCTCCAGCATGGCCACACTTCTCAAAACAGTGCCACCCACTGTAGACAAAATATCCAAATACTTAAGAGCCTATGGGGGACAGTCTCAATCAAACCACCACAGAACTGAAAGTTAGTGAAGAAGTTACAAATGAGTACCTTTGCTATGTTATTTTCTTGGGTCTGGCTTAAAAATTGTATGTGGAACCAAGACTTTGTTCCAAATGACTTTCCTTTAATAACCAAAATGAAAATAATAGAATCTTTTCTTGATTTTCAAATTATAATTGGGCATTTTCCTGCTCATCCACCTAAGTTTCCACTATAAACTAAGAATGCTCTAAGAAAAAATGCTATTACTGAGATGCTCAACACAATGTACTGCTGAGCATAATGGCACATGCCAGGAATCTTAGCATTCTAGAGGCTGAGGCAGGAGGATTGTGAGCTCAGCCTCAGCTACATGGTGAGCTTCAAGTTAGTAAGAGTCACTTGGTGGAACCCTGTCTCATAAGAAAGGAAAAAACACAAAATTTTAAGTTAAAAAACTGGGATATTCATGAAAATATATAATATAAACAAAATGTCCCTTATCTGCAAAAGTCCAACTTTTAGATAATAGAACTCCTATAATTTAGAAATTTATTATGTCTATAGAAATACTTGTTCCTCATAATATATACCAATTTTTTTTACACAAACTCGTAAGTTCTTACTGAATTTATACAAACAACAAAAATTTACTAAATTCCAAAAAATGAAGCAAATCCTGTCCTGGGTTAACATGAAAGTGAATAAAACAGGAAGAATCCATGACCTTATATAATTTTTATCTAAAGGGAAACACTGGCAACAACAAAATAAAAACAGCTAGGCAAAGTGTGGTCACAGTAGTGTCTCCAATGAACCACAACTGTTGGTATTACATCCTGTGTAGTCCTCAGTGCCTGGTCATGAGATATGGTGCTCATAAACACTGATAGGTTTTGAGCCTACTGAAAAGTTCCCTTTTGGATTCCAAGGCTAAGTAAGAAAGATTTCCACAGAAAATCTTGCTAAAGACTTCAGAGAATGGGGAAAGGGCACTCCTCACTAGCCCATTTCCAGTCCCGCTTGAATCTCTAGATGACTGTAGGCCTCCAGGTACCTTGAGGGAGGCCAGCAGAAACACTGTGCAGCTGATTAATGACCAGGGAGCATACAGGAACAAATAAATGGAAGTAAATTTGAGATACTCAGTTTTGAGTTAGTTCAGAAGTATGATGAATCTTTTTACTTGAGTAACTTTCCACAGCAGCACACATCTACTCATTCGTATGAACGTATTTTTGGATGTTTATCAGCAATATCTATTTCCTTTCCTACAAACTACTTATTAATTGTCCTTTGCCTGTCTTTCAATTGGACTACTAATTCTCTTCTAGTGATTTGCAAGAATTCATTGTATGTCAATAAAATTTGTTTTTTACCCAGGCTTCTGAAAAATAAAAGAATTTATTTTGCTTGCTACACTAAAGTTTTATGTTGGGGTACAGAGATTATCATACCAATATTTTTCTGGTGCAGCTGCTGGGTTTCATTTTGTGCTGTAAAAGATGATCAAGGACATAATTATTTTTTAAACTAATTCATGTATTTTACTACATTTATAGTTTCTTTTCTTTTAAAAATATTTAAAATTCTGCTAATTGTTGAAATTTTATTTATATAACAAGTGAATTAAAGATTTGGATTTAATATCAAAAAATATTACCTAATTACCTAAACACTCTGTCAAAATTCTCATATCCAATATATTCTCTCACGCTGCCCAGCAACGTAGTGTATTAGGTAGTAACTATTGGTACTTACTGAGTCAGACTATGTTGACTACCTATGATATACTGATTACACTGTGGCACTCTACAACGCCATGTCTATGGCGTTGACTATGCCTATGACTAGTCCCTATATTAAAAACATTCATTATGAAGTTGGCAAAGAGAAATGAAACTAAGAAAACCAAACATGACATATATAAAACACTTCCTAGAATTCATTAAAAAAAGATCAACAATCCTAATATTATAAAATCTAACATAAAAAGTGAAATTTACTAATTTCTTTAAATAAAAATCATTTATTAAATAGCTACTCTGTGGCATACACTCCTGTAGGTAGTGAAGAAGAAAAATCCCAGTTTAAGTTCTAAAGTTCGAGTCCATAGTCTAGTAAAGGAGACAGACAAGTACTGCACCAAGTACCTTTAGGGTACAGTAAGTGATATACTAGGGATATGAATAACATGTAACAGATCACCATGCAACCTGCGATGATCATTCCAGGACAATCAGGAACGATTCTAAAAGGAGATGATAATACAGAATTGGAAAAAAATCAAGCAGCAGTTTATGCATTTGGTGTCATAGCTAAAACTTCAGTGCCAAATCAGATCATGAACATCTACTGGTTTTCTACTAAGTTTTATAGTTTTAGTTACTGAGGATATTTCAATGGAGAAAACATATAAGAATGTAGAGATCCAAAGACTGAACAAAAACATGGACAGCTTGAACCAGAATAATATGGTAAAGCTTATGTATGAACTAGTTTGCTAAATGCAATGGGGAGAGATAACAAAGAAGGGAAGGAAGTAGATTAGGAATATCTTTTAGTGCCAGTCTAGAGAATTCAATAAATTAACCTTTAAAAGGCAAAGCTATCAAATATAGGATGCCGACAGGAATATTTTATCGCTATTCCAACTTATTCTGAAAAATTTTAAACTACAGAAAAATGTACAAAATTAGTTACATGAACACCTGCATATATTTCACCTAAATTCATCAACTATTAATGTGCTGCCACATCTGCCCACTATTTAGAAATACTTGTTTTTAGACTGCTTAGAGTATCTGCATGATGCTGGATCACTTGTTGGTTAAGGTGGTATCTTTCCAACATCTGTATTATAAATGTACTATTTCCCTTTGAAACTAATAAACAGTATGATACTTCTGATTTTCTGTGAATGAAAATCCTATTCTGCAGCAATCATGGTTTTCACAACAACTGTCTAGTGACTATAATTTAGATTTTTTTACATTTTCCTATATATATCATTATATTTTGGTAGTTAGTTGCCTCACTGTCCTCTTCCACTGTCATCTCTCCTTTTAGTTGTCCTTCCTCTCCACCCAGTTCCTCCTGCTTTCATGTCACATACATTCAACTACCCTGTCTTCATCCCCCTCCCCTCCCTTCAGGCTTTTCATCCCCTTTCATATTCCCCTTTCATCTGCATGTATGTGTGTACACACACACACACACACACTTATATATATGTAAGTATATATGTATGTGTATAACTCTAGATTCCACATATGAGTAAAAGCATGTCATATTTGTCATTCTGAATCTGGTTTATTTCCCTTAATATAAATAGTGACATTAAAAAATTATTACTTCAACATTTATTAGAAGTCAGCATTTTTCTATATATAAAAAAAACATATTAAAGTATATAATTCAGTGGCATATATTCACAATGTTATATAGTCACTACCTCCTTCCCAAAAGTGCTTTATTCAGCAACAAACAAAACCTTGTGCCCATTAAGTAGTCTGTATCTTTCTCTCTGCCAAGTCCTTGCTAATCACCAACTGACTTTCTGCCTAAATCTATTTGAGATTTTTTTTCATATAAATGAAAGCAAAAATATACTATCTATTCTGATTGGTTCCTTCCATGAAGCATAAAGTTTCTGAGGTTGACCCAGCTTGTGGTACAATACCAATTATTCCTTTTCATGGGAAGTATTTTATTGTATTAACACAGAACAATTTATTTACAAGCTGGTGGATATTTGTGTTATGTTCACCTTTTAGCTATTGAGAATAGTACTCTTTAAATATGAATGTGAACAAGTATTTGAGTACTCATTTTTAAATATTTGGGAGATGTATATGCATACACACACACGAGTGCACTTGCTATTTCATGTATTAGGTTTACGTTTACCTTTCTGAGTAACCATCAATCTTTTCTACTATGGCTGCACTATTTTACATACCCACCAATGATACGTAACAGTTTTCTGCAATTTTGCCAGTGCCTGTCGTTCCATTCTTTTAACCTACAGTCACTCTACAGCCCCTATGTGGTACCTCATCCTGTTGACAAATGTCACTTTTGCATCTTTTCATGAATTTATTATTCATTTGTACAACTTATATGGAGAAATGTTTTTTCATATCATCTTATTTTTAACTGAACTTACTGTTTTTTAGTTGTAAAATTTCTTTTTATGTTACTGATATACTGGATCATTAGCTTGTATAGGATTAGTGAACATTCACTCCCTTTTTTTAGATTGTCTTTTTACTTCTTTTTGCATTCGTTTTGCAAGTGGATACCCAGTGTTCCAGCAGCATTTGTTGAAAAAAACTATACTTTTCCCACTGAAATCTTTTAGTCACCTGTGTCCTAATGTACATATTAGTATCTTGTTTTGTTTTGACTTTCTAAGATGACAAGCTGTTCATAGTTCATTTTGTACTTTACCTTGATTCTGTGTGCTGTGTGCATGTGTACAAACATGATTGGAGATAATGGTGCCAGGGCCTCTCACTGAACTTGGAGCTCACTGATTTAGCAAGATTGGCTGATCAGGGAGACCCAGAGATCCTCCTCATTTTTCAGCTTTTGTACATGGGTGCTGGGGATCAAATTCAGGTCTTCACATGCTTACAAGACCAGAACTTTATCCACTGAGCCATCTCCTTAGCCCCTACCTTGGTTCTATTAAGGAAAAATACTTAAAAAATATGATCTCAGAATGGGGCGTACATTTCCTTTTAGAATAGTCACACTTCTCACTGGGTCCTTAAATGGATTTTCCTCTATGCCCTCAGATCCCTGGTATCCTTCTGAATTTATTGTGTTATTAAAAATAAACAAATTGGACTGGGCAGTTAGCTAAGTCCATAAAATGCTTGCCATGCAAGCCTGAGGACACAAGTTTGATCCCCAGAGCACATGTAAAAACATTAGGCATGATGACATTTGTGTATCATGCTAATGCTGAGGAGGTGGAGATCTACAGATCCCTGGGGCTTATTGGCTAACCAGGCAACCTAGCCTAATTAGCCTAATAGCCTAACCCTAGGCTACTAAGAGACATTGTCTCAAACAAACCAAGGTGGATGGTACTTGAAGAGGAGTAACACCTAAGGTGTTATTATATCCTCTGGCCTCTACATGCACACATATGGATAGACATGCATCTGCACATACACATAACAGATATACACATACACAAAATAACAAACACAAGGCCTGTAATTCTAGGTATTTGGGAAGCTAAAGCAGGAAGATCTCAAAAGTTGAAGGCATGTCTGGGCTACTTCAAGGTTAATATGGTTAACCTTAAAAGGAAGAAAGAGCTAGGGCTACAGCTCAGTAGTAGAGTGCTTATATGCCATGCTAAGTCTCCTCGATCTATCTTTCTCTCTCCCTACACACACACACACACACAAATAATAAGCTTAAAAAATACTATCAATCAGAAAACTGCTCTTGAAATAAAATATTAAACAAAAGAACAAAGGAAAAGTGATATATGACTCACTATATGATAAATTCTGAAAAGTTAGCAGATATTTGCATTAGTTTTCAAGGGATGCCATAACAAAATACTATAGCCTAAACAATATAAATTTATTTTGCATAGTTCTGGAATCTAGAAATGGGAAATCAAGGAACTAACAGGTTTAGTTTCTTCTGAACCCTCTTTGCTTGGCTTACACATACATGGCTGCCTTCTGTGTCCTTGCATGGAGTTTTCTTTTATGTTCTCCCATTCCTGTTGATTCCTTGATATCTAAATTTCCATTTTATAACAGCACATCCATCAGATTGAGTTAGGAACAATCCATCTGACCTAATTTAATCTTAATCAGCTCTTTAAAGGCACTCTCTATAGTCACATTCTGAAGTACTCTAGTAAATTTGGGAGGGTATGCTTAAGTATATAATGTGTATTTAGGTAAAATATTTTGTCAAAACCTCATGTTTATGTTTTGAAAAGACTAGAGAGAACTTATTCAGAAGGTGTGTCTGTTGACTAAAACTGTATGACATGGATGCACTTATATACATGGAGGTAAACACTCATACAAATAATAAAAATATTTAAAAAATCCATTGTGATGATAGGTACTCTCATTTGATAGCTCACTGAATACTGAACCCAATATTTCATGTTTTACAAAGCAGACTCTATCACTAAGCTACACCACTGGCCATATGGTATGGTATTTAAGTAGTTGGTGATTAGCAAACAGACAAAAAATGATCAAATATATAGAATAACTGAACAACACTATTAAATAAGCTTATTTAAGGTGATGGAAAAATATTACACCTAACAAAATATATGCACTGATTTTGATTAAAAGTTACATGAGTCATTCAAGACCCCCTAACAATATCACAAATTTCAAAGAAGTATTAAAGTTCATCTAACACTTTAAATTAGAAATCAAATCATTTTTTAAAAGCTTAAAAATGTTTACAGACCTAGGCTGAAGAGATGGCTCAGTAGGTAAAATGCTTGCTGCAAAAGCATGAGGACCTAAATTTGGATCCTTAGCTCCCATGCAAAAGTCAGGCATGGTGATGTACAACTGTAACCACAGTGCTGATATAAGGTAGAGATAGGCAGATCCTGGGGGCTCATTGACCAACCAGTGTAGCAAAAATTGTGATCACTAAGTTCATTAAGAGACCTTGTCTTAAAAACTAAGGTGGAGGAGCTGGAGAGATGGCTCAGTGCTTAAGAGCACTAGCTGCTCTTGCAGAGGACCCAGATTCGATTCCCAGCAACTACATGGCAACTAACAACTATCTTTAACTCCAGTTCCAGGGGAATTTGACACCCTCTTCTGGTCTTAGCAGGCAATAGACTCATACACAGAAAACAAAAATAATAAAGTATTTTTTAAAAAACTAAGGTAGAGGGTGATGGAGGAAGATAACTGCAGTTGGCCACTGATCTCCACATACAGGTGAGTGTACCTGCACACACATGTGCACACCACACAAAATGTCTGCAGATAATTCATGGACCAAAAAGAAATTCTAGTGAGAACTAGAAAAGAAATCAATGAATGCAACAAAAATAAAAATTAAAAAGGTGCAGCTATGGATATGGCTCAGTAGTAGGACACTTGCCTAGCATGTATGAGGCCCTAGGTTTAATTCCTAGTACAGCAAAAATAAGGACACAAAAATGTATTTATAAAAAAATGTTTTAGGAAAGAGAAAATTAGTAATATTATGTGTCCAACTTATTTATAAATGCTGGAATTATTGACAAAGAAAGTACAAGGAAGGAAAAAGAAAAGCAGAAACAAGGAACCAAGAAACAGAGAAACAATGGAGGATCAGACAGTTGTAACATTATCAAAGACAACCGAAAGATGACAAAGAAGAAAACATGACAGCAGAAAACAGTCAATTGTTCTACCTGAAAATTTCTTTTCCCAGGATTCTTGATTCATACATGGAAGAAAATGTCATAATGAAACCCAGTATATATAACTAATATACACCAATAAAAGTTATTTAAAAGAACATTCTCAACCTTTGGAAAATTTCAGTCAAAAGGATGGGAAGTTTTATGAGTATCACTCCATACAGGTTTTATGTAATAGAATATTAAAATTATCACTCTTCCAATATCTTCCAAGGCTGGCTTCTTATTACTACTCTGCATTCTCTAAACAGCATCTCCTTAGAGACCTTTTCTGACCAGCACATTGTAGGACATACTGCCCTTTACAGTCTTCTTACCATACTGAGACTTTTACCTTTTATCTAGTAGCACTATATCATTATCGGAAATCATTTTATCCAGTCTTGTTGCTAATTTAAATTTTTTAGTAAAAACATTATTATTTTGTATGTATAAGTGTTTTGCCTGCATGTAAGTGCACCTATATTGAGCAATGGCCATGGAGACCAAAAGAGTTCCAGTTCCCTGGAAATGGAGTTAAGAATGGTTGTTAGTCACCATGGGGTGCTGGGAACTGAAGCCAGGTCCTCTGGAAGAGAAGCCAGTGCTCTTAATTGCTGAGTCATCATCCTAGTCTCCTGTTATTAATTTTAGAATTCTAAGTTTCCAATTATTAGAATGAAAGTTTCCCTTGAAAACCAACAAAAACCTTGATTTGTTTATAAAATTCTACACATTCGAGCCTGGCTCATATGTTAACAAACCTTTGTGCAATGAATAAACAGATGGATGATGCGTACTGGGATGTATGTGGAATTAATTTATTCATTTTGATAAACATTTACTAAGGTATTATTAAATGTGAAGTTCTGTTCTAGATAATAAGGACAGAGTAGTAAATAAAATAGACAAAATGAACTACCTTCATGATATAGCTCAACAAGAAAGTTCTAGGATTCAAGTTCTACCACTCAGAAAAAACAATCTGGTAATTATTCTTTAAAAAAATATTTTGAAAATGTATAGCTAGAAGAAATTAACATGTAGATATATGTGTGGTTGAGAACCAACTTCCCTATGGTTAACACTAAAGATTAAATGAGGGCAACACTGGACTAAAGCACCTTCCTAAACACTAAGCCTACTCAAAGGTTTGATAAATAATCAAAGGATTTTTGACAAAATGCGGCATTTACCTATCTTCAAATTATTTGTGGTCTTATGCCATTGTGTAGGTATTTGTCTTAGTGTTATCAAATTTTTATAACCTCATTATAAGTAATAATGTGAATAAGCCAAGAGAATAAGAGAGAATTATAAATGAAAGACCGGTTATTTTGAATCATTTTTTATTCAGACAAAACATGCTCCAAAGTGTTTTTAGCATAATCATAAAAAATACAGCACCTTAATATATAATACATAATTTTATATAGTACACAAAATGTTACATTAAATATGTAAGCACAAAAGGGTAAGACTGATAAAGCTGTAAATCTGGCCACTATATATATATAAAGAAAAACATAACAAAAAAGTACAATGTTTTGAACTTCCTTAAAAATAATAAAGATATCTATAATAGCTTGCAGAAATCATGGAAGAGAACAGATTAAAAGAATCTACTAGAGGAAGAAAAATAAGCTTAAAAAGAAAGAAGAATAGGGGCTGGAGAGATAGATCAGCAGTTAAGAGCACTGTCTGCTCTTGCAGAGGATCTGGGTTCTATTCCCAGCACCCACACAGCAGCTAACAACCACCTGTGACTCCAGTTCTTGCGCCTTCTTCTGGCTCCCCAGGCATTGCACAACAGGGGGGCACTTACACACATGCAGGGAATACACTCATACACATAAAAAAAAAAACTGAAAAAAAGAAAGCAGAATAACAGAATACGATGATCCTTAAGTGATGAAAAAAGCTGAAGAAGGGAGAGGCTGGAGGCAGTAAATGCTAAACTGCTGGGGAGAGAGCAAGAGCTGAGCAAGATCTCAGAGAGCAAATAGTATAATACAGATTGTTTTTTATGTAAACAGAAAGAGGATTATTTGTATTATTCAAAAAGATTATTTTACCTTATAAAACAATTTCAAATTTTTGGTGATAGTAAATTCCTCCCGTGAATTTAATGTAAAAAATTTTTATTCAGAAGATTAAAATGAGGTAAATAATAAGCTATTTATAATGAAAAGCACAGGACTAGGATGCCACCTTGGAATCTGAATTAAGGAATAAAAGTTCAACTTCTTTATGCTCTGTCTATATAAGTAAACATTACTCAAATGTCTATAAGATATAATCATTCATTAATAACACTTGAGTCTACCTTGAAACAAAATAAATGAGTGAATATAAGAGACAAACAGCTGGGTATAAATTACACTTTACTATCTCATTTTAATTGTTACTAATCATTGCTAAATATAACTATGAAAATACTCTTTACATTTCAACAGTAATTTCTTGTCAGTTTTAATTTCATTTAATTCTGTCAAAGTCCTTTACATGTAAACAAGAATAAGAAAAATAACCTAGAACGTCATCTTAAGAGTCACCCTAGGTTTTTTTTCAATACAATGGACATCTCAGTCACTCTCTGGAGACTGAGGGGCTAGGAATTGTTCCCCTAGTCAGAATTTCATTATAAGTGTAATTACTGGCAAGTTTCTTGATGGCAATCAGAAAACTAAACTTTTATTACTCTGTAGAAAGTACAACTAGTTTCAAGTCCTAAAAGATTCAATAAATGATATAAAGTTAGTACAAATACAAATATTCTAAATTTTCTACAGCAGTAAAGGAGGGATTAAAATCCATCCCCCCACCCCCTTAAAAGAAGATCCTATTATATCGCCTAGACTGGCTTAAAACTCACAGCAATATCAATCTCATTCTCCCAAGTGCTAGGATTATAGGCACGCACAATGTTCTTTTAGGGTTGGAGAGATGGCTCAGCAGTTCAGAGCACTCACTGGCTGTACTTCCAGAAGACCTGGGTTCAATTCCCAGCACTCACATGGTGGCTAACAACTGTCTCTAACTCTAGTTCCAGAGGATCCAACACTCTCTTGTGGCCTACATGGGCAATGCAGGACACAGGTACAGGCAATACACTCATATACATAAAGTAAAATAATAAAATATTGTTGTGAAGTTTTTTACTGTAATTTTTAATGAATCTTTGTGTATTTCATACAGAGCATCTCTATCATTTTAAATCATTTTTACACCCCCTTCTTCACAGGGACCCTAAGAGCACCTCAACTGGAATCCATACATTCTGTCATGTGTGTTAAGGACTTGTGTCAAGTTAAGTGTCCCCAGATGTTCCTCAGTGCAAGTTCATCCACTGAAGCCCAGTCAGCCTATATAGAGTCCCCTGCTTTAGGAAGATCAGCTCTTCCTCATCCAGCAATAATCACCTACCAATCTTTCTTCATCTAATATTGGAGTCTGTTGTCCATTGCTCCAGTTCTATGCTAGGTTTTTGTCTGCTTGAGCCTGCGTGGGTCCTGGACATGCTGCCACCAGGTTTATATGAGCAGGATTCCAGAAGCTTGTAGGATCCTATTTCTGTATGGTCATGGACCTCTTCCCTGGCTCTTAGTCCATCTTTCCACCCCCTCTTTCACAATGGTCCCTGGGCCCTGGGTGGAGAAAGTTTAATATAGGAGTCCTATCCAAGGACCAGCATTCTGAAGACTCTTGATCTCTAAATTTTGGCCATTTTTGACCTTCTGTGTTCCTGGCCCTCTGTTGCATGAGGGAGCTTCATTAATGAGAACTGAGAGATTCATTAGTGACCTCTTTACATCTCTTTTACTATGTTCCATGGGTCTTAGGTGTAGAGGTTACACTGTAGATGTGCCACTTAGGTTTGGGGAAATTCACAGACACTGTCTATGTGGGACCAGTTGTGGTACTCTGTGATAGTCTCCATTTGGTGCAAAAGAAGCTTCTTTGATAAGTGGTGACTGGGATATAAATTTGTCTGTAAATATAAGGATACGTATTTTGCACATAGTAAGAAATTACATTAGTCTAGGGACGTGACAGTCTTGAGGCTATCTTTAAGATCTATGATCTGTCAGTCATGTGCATTTGGCTATTGTTAAAGTATACACATGACTTTTCTTGATTAAATGGGCTCCAATTAGGTAGCAGTTGATTGCCTCCAAGATAAAAGTGCTACTCCTGCACCAATGGTATGTGCTGGGCTGATCCTGATTTGGTCATTTAGTCTTAAAGCTGGTGTTGGACCACTGATTGGTGTTCTCTCTTAGCAGCCTGTATAGTACTCTCGAGAGCCATGAGACCCAGCCTTCAGGGGAAGTAGCTTCCAGGTCAGTTCGAGCTCCATGATTCCAAATCCTGTGTCTGAAGTATATTCTGTCTTCAGCAATAAGGTCTTTCTTTCAAGTTCTGGGAGGCAATCAAGGGTTGTAGCAATAGCCTGTGTAATTTTGGTAGTCTTTTGGACTACCCTGGAAAACAAACAAAACACCTCATCTCCAAATACCATTATGATTTAAAGTAAAAAGGAAGAAGACTTTGAAACAAAAAATTTTCAGGGGTGGAATATATATTTCAAACCATAACAAGCTTCATTATATAGAAAACAAATAAACATTAGGAATGTCTAATCCTCTTTACCTCCTTCTTATCCAACTGCTTCTTTACATTTCCTGAATAGTGCCAATTTAATGAGGTTGAGAACAATAGTGAAGTGAGAAATCCTTTAAGTCTTATATTCTTGGCAGTCATTACTTTTCTGTTGCTGTGATAAACACCTTGACCAAGGCAACTTATAGAAGAGTTTATTGGGCTTACAGTTCCAGAGGGATAAGAATCCATCATGGTCCAAAGGCATTGGCAGGAAGCAGTCAGAGCAGAAGGTCAAGAGCTCACAACTTCAAGCAGGCACAGGAAGCAGAGAGACAAATTGGAAGTGGGCAAGGCTAAAGTCCACCCTCAGTGACATGCTTCATCCAGCAGGGTAGAATCTCTTTTTTGCAAATTGTGCCATCAACTGAAGTCAAATGTTCAAATACTTGAGCCTCCTTCAAACTACCACATTCTACTCTCTGGCCCCCATGAGGGGGGGGGCTGTATATATCATAATCATTCCCCCATTTAACATAATACAAAATACATATAGTTCAACTTTAAAAGTCCCCATAGTCTTTAAGTCTCAACCCTGTTCAAAAGTCCAAAGTCTCTTCTGAGACTCAAGGTACTCTTAAACCCTGTAAAATCAAAAGACAAATTAATCCTTCCAACACACAATGGAACCAAATACAGATTTCCATTTTCCATTCCAAAAGATAGGAACAGGGGTGGGGGTCGGGGACTAATGAGGAAATACTCCACCAAAACAAGATCGAAAATCAACAGGGCAATCACCAAGTCCTGCAGCTCCATATCTGATGTCTGGGACTTTAGTTCCAAAGGAACTTAGGTGATCACCTCCTGTTTTGCTACATGCAACATACATTTCTCTCTTGGGCTGGTACCACTCCTTGTATGCAGCTCTCCATGGCAGATGTCTGTCTCATGGCTCTGGCATCTCTGATATCTTAAGGTTTCCACTGCCTTCCAGGCTTCACCTTCACACAATGGCCTCTTGTCCTCCCAGGACTTTCTTTACATACTCTCCTGTTATATACTATCTGGCCTCAGCAGCTCTCTGAAACCTAAGAGGACAGATCAATACCCCCCTACACTCCTACATCTTTTTTATTCTCTAAAGACCAACACAACCAGGTTGGGATGGACCATGGTTTCTTTGGATCAAATCTGTAGCTGCTTTTGTATATTGTGGCTTTTCTAGGAGCAGAAAACTCCTTAGGCTTTCTCATTTTACATGCCAGAAGCTTTTCTGGATGAGGTCTTGTCCTGAGACACTCTTCACTGTTCAAGTGAAAATCTGGAGACCTTTCCTTAATAGCTCTAATCTCCTTAACAATGTCTTCCTAAGACATACTTTGGATGCCTTGGCTCCAACATTAAGCTCATTAGTGCTCTTTTTCTCTCCAAATCATACATTTTATATTTATTTCTGTCCCATTTGCTCTTTTTCATCATAGAACTGTGTAACATTCACTATTAGTAACCATACCACTGTTTCAAGATTAGGAGATTTTGAAATTTCCTTTGTCAAAGAAATTAACCTTTTACATTTTAATTTAGCCCCAGACAAGTTCTTGGGCCATGAACAGAGAGCTGCTAGATTCCTAGTCAAAATATCCTGTTTAGTTCTTTGCTCCCCTCAGAAACTTCATAGTTCTCAGCACTACTTTCTTCAATGTTCCTACTAGAATGGCCCATTAAATTCTGCTTATAGGATTCAACCTCTTTTTTAAGTCCAAATTTCCTAAGTCTTCAACATGGCCTCAAAAAATCAACATGATCAGCTCTTCACAATAACAGACCATTCTCTAGTACCAACCTCTGTGTTATTTTTCTGTTGTGATAAACACCATGACTAACAACTTTTATAAGGAAGAGTTTATTTAGCTATGGTTCCAGGGAGATAAGAATCTATCAGGTCAGGGAAGCATGACAGGAGGCAGTCAGGGTAGCAAGCTGTGAGCTCACATCTTCATGCAGGCACAGGAAGCAGAAAGTGACAAACTGGAAGTGGGCAAGGCTAAAGCTCACTCCCAGTGACATGCTTCTCCCAACAAGGCTACAACTCCTACACCTCCACAAACAGCATCACCAACTGGAGTCAAGTGTTCAAATACTTGAGCCTACAGGGGACACCTCATTCACATCACCACACCATACCTTTAGCAATAGCTAGCAAAAAGAAACTACTCCTTCCTCCTCCACCCATCCTGAAGGCCATCAAAATTAGTTCACTACTCACAGGGTTGTTGTGATGCTTAAATAGGTTAAAATATTTCAAAGTACTTAGGACAGTGACTGGCAGATACTAAGCACCATCTGTATGTGTCACTATAAGCACTATATAACAGTCATTGTTGCTTTGATTAGTATAGATCTAGTATTTAAAGGACTTACCACTGTACTAGCACAGTGAACCATTTTACACACAAGAGAATGTAGCTGAGACTGAACTGGTCCAGGTTCCATAAGGTTATTTTCTTGAACTGATCTTTTAGTTTTCTAGCTATCTACTACTTTAGGGTTTTTTGTTTTTGTTTGTTGTTGTTTTTTTTTTTTTTTTTTTTTTTTTGAGATAAGAGTTTTTCTGTAGCCCCAGATGTCCTAGAGCTATAGTGACCAGGCTGGCCTCTCACAGAGATCCATCTGCATCTGCGTTCTGAGTGCCTGAATTAAAGGTGTGTACTGCTATACCTGGTTTCCTGCTTTATTCGTTTCAATCTAGTGTTCCAAGAGTTAATGGCTTCACCTTCACATCCACATGCTATTTTCTAGCATGAAAATTCAGGCTTGATCTTTACCGACATTATCCTGAACGAGATACCTCAATTCCTATAAGGACTTGACTTCTAAATAAAGAATTTCTTCTCAAAATTTTAAATTTTAGTAATCCTTTAGGGCTCTCTCTTATCCTAAACCAGAATTAGATTAGCCCTACTCTGATGTTCATGACACTTTTTGTAGCATTCATTAGAACACTTAACACCTAAATTCCCGCATACTGTCATCTTCACTACCACAGGAATACTTCTTTAGGAGTACACAATATATTTCACCATAAGTCTAAACAGATTATTCATTTTAAAAAGGAAAATTATCCAACTACCATCAATCTATAGAATTAGTATCTAACTATGGTTTTTAAAAAAGTTGCTTTCAGTATCCTTTTCATTTAAATCTATAGTATTCTCTTAAAATATAAATTACAGATTTAACAATTATTCTATAGTTTTAAAAAAGCCAATAATAGAAATTTTATCCTAAATCTGGGAAATGTAGTTTTTATTTCCTTAGCCTACATTTTAAAAATATTATAACTTCCTAACAGGTAAATACATAAGATGTGGATAAAAGTTAGGAAGTAAGACTAAATCATTAAGTCCTAAGCTGTAGCAAAGGCAAGCTTGACATTCAGCACTTTACTTACTGTTGCATGCATCCTCTTTAATTTCCTTATCCAATTGCTGCTCCCACAACTATCAAACAGTTGCTGCAAAATTCAGCAGTTTCTGTTCCAATGTTAGAATTTGTTCCAACTTACTAAAGTTGGTCTTCATTGGACTTTGGACTGCCCTTTGTATAATAAAAGTAAGCTTATAAACTCCACTCTAGTAATATTTTACATAATGTTAGAACTACCCAGTGTAAATATACCTAGAGGCAGAATGGTAAAAATATAACCAATTATTAGTTGTATTCATCAACAGCCATCTCCAGCCTCATTATCAAATTAGTCAATGTACTACAGTATACTTCCCATTGTACAAGAATGTATGTGGTCACCATAGCAACTAAATCAACAAAGAACTATATTAGCATATGGTTCTGTATCATCCAATGTCAGTTAACAGAATTTAAGAGTATGCTGTTTCTAAACTGATTTCATTTTTAAAGCTAAAGTTTTAGTTACTTTGTTTCTGATTTTGGAAAATGTGAATATATTATATACACTACATGAAGACACATATGTAATGAAACAGTGTGTTTGTGCTGGCTATTTAACATATACCTGGAAATCATTATCTACTGATGCCTTAATTGTAAAAACAGCTCTACAACTTTAACCCATTTGTCAAAGCAGGATTGGTAACTTAGTATAATAGTTATCATTAACAATCACATTATACAAACATATAAAAAGGTAACTGGGTTTTAAGGATTTTTTTTAACCAAGATATAATCCGTATAAAACTTGTCCTATAAAAAGTACGAATCAGTAAAGTACGGTAGTGCATGCCTTTAATCCCAGAACTCAAGAGGCAAGAGGCAGGTGAATTTCTTGAGTATGAAGTCAGCCTAGTCTACATAGATTTCCAGACCAGCCAGGGCTATATGGTAAGATCCTGTCTTAAGTGGGGTGGGGGTGGGGAGAAGTCAGCAGTTTATTTTTAGAGTTGTAAAACCAACCATTACCACAGTTACAACTTTTTCTTGGTGCTGGGTCTACCACCAAGCTACATTCCCAGTACCAAGTACATTTATGAATACTCATTAATTCAAATAGAAACTACTGTAGACCTTCTTGACTGGCTTCTTTCAATCTACATATTCAGGCATAACAAGTACTCAAGTACTCCCTATTAGTTTGTGACTGAACAATACTGACTGTATATAGATACACACATGATTGTTTATTCATTTGTCTGTTGATAGGAATTTTAATTGCTTCCATTTTATCTGTTATAAATGATGCTATACAATTTTTTTCATAGATAAGTCAGACAAAGTAGGTTTAACAGATTACTTTCCAATCAGTAATATATAAATGTTCCAACTTTTCCATACTTTTGCCAGCATTTGTTATCATATATCTATATCTTGATCCTAATCTGAGAGGGAGAGCACCAAGTCTTCCACAGTTAAGTATAATATTAATGTGAAATTTTCAATACAGAAACTTGTGAAGATGGAGAAAACTCGTTTATACTGCTTACCTGAGCAGATGTTTTGTTTTCTTTTTCATTAGGAGAGGGGTGCTGAGTTCATTCAAATGTTTCTTTTGAGCCTACTGAAATGACCATGTGGCTTTTGTCCCTTTTCTGTTAGTACTATTTTGTGTTCCTGGTATAGATCCTTCCTAGTTGTTCTGTATAATGTTTTATATGTTGCTGGGTTGGATTTGCTAGGATTTTGTAGAGAATCTTATAAAGGATATTGGCCGATAGTTTTCCTGTGATGCCTGTGTCTAATTTAGGTATGGTGTTAATCTTAAACATTTGGTGGAATTTACCAGAGAAGCCACCTGTGTCTGAGTTTTCCTTTGTGGACAGTTTTGTTTGTATGTGTGTCTGTTCACACTGTACACACAAATTCAATATCTTTACTTGATACAGCTCTATTCAAGCTTCTTATTTTATTCAGTTTTCTTTTACATTTTTCTAAATATTGGTCTACTTCATTCAGGACATCAATTTGTTGGCATGTAACTGTGTAACCTAAAGATACTTTTTATTTCTGAATACTGGCATAAGATTTATCGATGTTCTTTATTTCAGTAACTCTTTATGTTGATCATGTAACTAATGAGTCAGCAATTTAGTTGATCTTTACAAAGAACTTATCTTTGGTGCTGTTAATATTTTTGTAATCTCTATTTCATTTGTTTCTACTTCACTTTTTATTACTTCCCTTGTGTTAGTTTTAAGTTTAGTTTAATCTTTTATCCCCCCTAATTCCTTGAGGTGGAAGGCTAGATTGATTCAAGACTGTCTCTTACAAAAAACATTGAGTTTTTACATCTACAAATTTATCTTTAAACACAGCTTTACTTGTTAAGTCATAAATTTTAGAATGCTATGCTTTTGTTCATTCATCTCAAATTATCTTCTAATTCTCATATGATTTCTTCTTTGGTCTATTAGCTATTTAGGACTACACTGTTGCTTTATAATATCTGTGATTTCCCCAAATTTCTTTGTACTATTGATTCACAATTTCATTGTATTCCATTTGGAGAATATACTTCACATTATTTCTAGCTTTTAAAGTTTATTGAGGTTGGTGTTTTATGGTAAGCATAGCCTATCAAGGACAAAAATCCAAATATACTTGAAAAGATTTATATGTGGTTACATGGTCTATTCTGTGGATGCCTGTTTATAGTGTTTACACTTCCTATCTCCTTTCTGATCCTCTGCCTTGTTGTCCTAAACATCACCGGAAGTGAAACTTTGAAGTCTCCAACACTATTATTTAATTAGTAATCTTCTCCTTCAGTTCTGCCAATTAATACTTTTGGTATTTGGAAATTCTATTGTTACATAAAGATTGGCTCTTTAAGATTTTTTTTTATATTTAATTATGCATTTGAGTGTGTGTGGGTATGTGCACGTGAGTGCAGAGGCCAGAAAAGGGTGTCAGATCTCCTGGAGCTCAAGTTACGGGTGTAAGCAGTTGCATGTGAGTTCTGGGAATGGAACCCTGGTCTTGTGCAACAGCAGTGCATGATCTTAACTGCTAATCCATCTCTCCAATTCCCAGATTGGCCCTTTCTATTATAAAACTAGTGATACCTTCTAGTAACATTTTGAACTTAAAAAAAAAAAAAAAAATATATATATATATATATATATATATATATATATATATATATCCATGAATTAAAGAGCTTCAATTCTGTTTTGTGTAACATATATCCCATCTTTTAATTTCAGTATTTTTATTACATATGTATTTTACTATGTAGTCAGTAAAGAATGTTGAGATACTTAACCTAGCAAATGAATTGAAAATAAAAATTTTATAATTTTATATTTGGCAGTGTACAGAACTGCTGGTGTACCTTGAACTCAGAACAATAAATAAATGTTCAAGGAAAGGACACATTCAATCAATCTGGCTAACCACTATTTGCTGAGGATTGGTGGAATCAGGGGAGGCTCTAGTAAGGAGTTAAACCTGTTCATGTAGCACCCAGGGTTCTAGCAACTGACTATCTGGGAAGAAGCATTCTACAATGTGATGGAATTTGTCTGCTGCCCCTTATTCTAATATACCTTTCACAGTCTCTCCTACAGAGAATTCAACAAAAATGGCAAAATCATCTGTAATTATTGACATATATGTCAGAAACTGGCACAAAGGCTCATCTCCTTGTTTCACAGGTTGCTGCAATTGGAACATCTCAGAGATCACTGGTGAGCTTTAATCCTGCAGAAAGCCTTAAGTCATATGCTTTTGTTAAATTTCCCCAAAGTTTAGAATTTGCAGAAGTTACATAGCAAATGTTATTCTAGAATATTCTTTTGTGGGGTTTCTGTTTGGGGGAGGGTTGTTGTGGTTTTGTAGGTTTTTTAATTGTTTGTGTTTTCTTTCTTCTGATAGGATCTTGCTATGTACAGTGTTGAGTAATATAATAAGATATGTAGGTTGGCCCTGAACTCAGATAATCCTCCTGCTTTAGCCTTCCGAGTGCTGGGATTATACCTGCCTTATTATGTGTTATTCTTTCCCAAAGATAGGTTACATTATTAGTGTGATTATAGAGCAAATATAAAGCCAGCAGCTAACCATTATACAGGGGGTATAGCAATTTCCAAAGGAGCATAAAGCTCTAGGTTCAGGCATGATCCAGCAACTTTCTAAAAACTGAAGGACTTTCTACTGCCACTAGAATCTTCCTGGATCTTTCCCTTATGCCTTCTAAGCCAAAATGATTTTCTTCAAGATTTTTCTCATCATATCACTGATCTGGTTTTGAAACTTTATTCACTATGTATTAGTTATCAGTTCAAACCTAAAACTTGAAATATAAGTTAAAATCCTTTATCAGTTACCTAGACTAAAACAATCAACCTATGTCTTCAAATACTGAAGATACTTAACCTAGTCAGTAAATTGAAAATAAAAGTTTTACAATTCTGTTTTTTTATTGTAAAATATTTCAAATATATGGAAAAGCAGCTAGTGCTACAAGTCATCATTTGTCAGATCAACCAGAATTTTAATATTGACAAATGAATCTTAGATGCTCTTTTGATAAGTATAAGTTTATAGGACTTTGGAAATTCAGAGTATATCTTTTTTGGTTTTAACATTCATCTATATTATTGTACATATTCATTATTAGTATATACTATATATTATTATTTCTCTGGGAGTCTGGTTTTGCTTTGATTAGTTTATACCAGCGGCATCACATCTTACATATCTTATTATATTACTCAACACTGTACTTTTCTAATAGGTTCACAGTATTGATGCATACAATGGAATACTGACAAATATAAGTATTTTGTATACAAATCCTCTAAAATCTATCCATATTTCCCTACTTCAATCACTTATATCACTTCCAGTTATTCATGCAAATAGATGCAATGAACAGTTCTGTATACGTGCTTCTGTATTTACATATATGCATAAGATTTTCTTGGGCACAATGGTACATGTCTGTCCCAGTAGAGGGAAGGAAGAGGCAAGAGGATGGGGGTTAAAGGTTAAATTAAAGGTGACCTTCAGGTGTTTTAACAAGTTTAAGGCCAGGCTGGGCTACATGAACCTTGTCTAGAACAAAAATCAACCAAACCAAGAAAAACAGATTTTCTATAAAGAGAAGAATCTAGATGCATACATGTGAGATTTTAGGTATGTATATACCTTTTCAGCTTAAGTATTTCTATATCATGCCCCAAATTGTGTACCAGCCATGTATAAGAAGTTTCCCTACTCACAAGTTTTTCAATGTTGTAAAGTTTGTTAATGTGCTTTCTCCTAAGTTTTTGTTGTTCTGTTTTGTTTTGCTTTGTGGTGGTAGAAATCAAACCCAGGGCCTCACTGAGATTTTAATTTGTGTCTTTCTCTTTGAAGCATAACTCCAACCTCTGTTCTTTCCTTAAACCTTTAATTAATTCTATGAATCACCACTAAAAGAGAGGGTACTTTGTATACAAGCAATTTGTGGCTACCTTTAGCTAAACAAGAAATATCTTCTATATATAATAGGCATTTATTAATGTGCCAGTCAGGATTACCAACTGTGATAGCTTTAAAAAAATAGTTTCTGAATTAGATAGTGAAAGGTGATTAAGTGGTCAATAACATGTCTACAGATACACATGAATTTTGGGATTGGTACTTACTGCCTAAGGAATAGGTATATTATTCACACATCTCCCCAAGGGGAAGACATAAGAGATCATTCTTGCCACATGAAATCTTGGGATAAGAAAATTATTTTTTCTAGTTTACTCAAGTGTTAACAAGTATTAAGTGATATTGGTGTTAAACCCATATACTGATTTATAATTGTGTGGGGCTGGAAACATCATCATTTACCTAGAAATCTTACCTTTTATGCAGCATCTTTTATATATTACATACAAACATACACACACATATAACACATGCTTATGGAATTAAATTCTGGGTCAATAACTAACAAAGCACTGAGAACAATAATCTAAACCAATTTAAAATGTGATGATTTACAGTTTGTCACATAATTATGATTACTATCTATGTATAAGGATGAAGGAAGAAACTACTTTTTAGGAAACTATTTAAAATACTGAAGAAAATACAGAGGTTACAATAAAATTATTTTTTCCTAATCATTTTCCTAATTAGTACTATCACCTAATATTAATTATTGAACACAATTATTACACAATAGTATTACATGGGTTGGTAAATTTTGGAGACAAACCAAGTACTTTAAAAATTGCCTCATAGATGAGTCTCCCCATGTCTCATGCAAAAACAAAGTTGAGAACATGCTCTTAAATTTGTTAAAATTTAACAAAACTATATATTTAACTATATTTAAAACACTCAGAGTTCTAAATGCTGGTTTGGCTATAGAGCAATACTATAGTGCTAGTGGGACTGTAGTAAATTAGTGGTTTACTTGGAAGTGGGTTACTTTTCAGCTTTTTCTTCTTCTCCTATCGGTGAGATGAGGAAAAATAATCTTATCCTAGAGGTGGGCATCAGGAATAATAAGAAAACAGAAGAAGTAATATGTAGCGTGTTTGAAGGAGTGCATAAATAATTCAACTGAATTTGAGATGCTCTGGGGTAAGTAGAGACAGTGAGAATAAAAGCTTCCAGTATTTAGAAAAACATTCTCCCTATGAAAGATGCATTCTATTGTGAGTAAACACTGAAGAAATGTATGTTCGTGGATAAACAAAGGCAACTGCAAGGCTGGTTTTGAAGCATTATTTTTAACACACCAAACTGAAAAATAATCCACATTTCTATCAATAGGAGAAAGAATGAAGAAAGTCAGGCAGAGTTTCATAATGGAGTATTATTCAGCAAATACAATGCTATAGGTAGTAACATGAGTAGATCTCAGACATACAATGCTGGACAAAAAATATTTGTTCTATTGTTCTAAATGCTTTTTGAAAAAAAAATCACAGAAGCGCATCATTTTAGGAACCTGAATACTGAACTTCTCTCTAGTGGTAAAAAGAAATAAAACAGTGGGGCCCTGTGAAATGGCTCAGTGGGTAAATGTGCTTGCTGTCTAAAGATGCAAGCAACAAACTGATTCCACAAAGTTGTCCTCTGATCATCACACATGTACCATGGCATATAAACCCACACATATACCATACACATACAAATAGTAATAATAAAGAAAATAAAAAATTAAGTGCAATATTTTAAATATATAACTACAGATGGTTAATGAAAATAACTGAAAAAAGAACTCAATTTCTCTCTATAAATATTTATACAAGTTTTCATTTTTGAAAATGTCATGCTTTCTATCAATTTCATATTATGAGCACAAAAGAAACCATGGAAAACATTTTTAAGAAGTTTCTTTTTCAGTTAATGTTTGTTATTACATAAGTTCGTAATCAGATTCACTTTACAGAATATTCAGAATTCCATGGTTTTAGTTGAATGCGTGTAACTGGTTTCGCTTACATTTATTATAGACCATAAATGCTTTTGTTAATGAATTCAAGAACTTATCAAAATCCCATGATCATTACTTTTCATTTCTTTAAGATATTCCTTTAAGAGTTTCATGTTTCTTTTTGTAAGTTTTGAAAAAACAAATTTATGAAAATGTTACAAAATTTTTAAGATTTTATTTTGTTTCTGTGTGTGTACAGGCATGTGTGTGGGTGTTTGCATGAATATGGAGGTCAGAGGTTAACCTCTACTGTCATTTCTCAGGAGCCACTCACCTTGTTATGATTACATGCTCTTTCATTGGCCTAGAATTCATCAAATAGGCTAAGATGGTTGGCCAGGGAGCCCAAGGATCTGTCTCTGCCTCCTTAGCATGTCACCATTCTTTAAAAAGAATATTTTCACTAATTCACTGAGAATTTCATAAAATGTATTTGATCATATTCACTCCTATGTCCCCTCCTCCTCTCAAGTCCACTCCCAACTTCATGTCTTTTTTTTTAAATCCATTGAGTTCAATTTATGTTGCCAAATACTCAGGAGGGTCTAGTTGTTGGATCACGGTAGATGAGGGGTCATACTCTTAAAACTGACTCTACCTTTCCCCGCAGCTGTCAACTGCCAATAGTTCCTCAGCTAGGAGTGGGGCTTCATGGCCACCTCCCCAGTCTATGTTGGGAGTCTGTCTGGCTTGAGCTTCTGTGGGTCTTGTGCACGCTGTCACAAACAGTGGGTTCATATGTGCATTTTCCCTGTTCTGCCTTAAAAACAGTTTTATTCTTTCCAGCTCCTATTCCATGCCAATCCTTCCCATGACAAACCTTAGGGGAAAGGATATCATATGGCTAACCCATTTAGGGCTGAGTACTCCACAGTCTGATTTTCTGCATGTTGACCAGCTGTGGGTATCTGCATCAATCACCATATACTGCAAAAAGTAGCTTCTCTGATGAGGGTTGAGTAATGCACTAGTGAATCTATGGGTATAACAAGTCATTAGGCATCAAATTAATACTATGCCGATTTAGCAGAATAATAATAGTAGGATGGCCTACTAAGTCTATAACCTAGCTACCCACAGGTTCTTGGCCCTGAAAACAGTGCCATCTTGTGGAGCAGGCCTTAAATCCAATCAGAAAGCATTTGGTTTGCCCGATATAACATTTGTGCCGCTACTACACCAGAAGGTACATCTTGCCAGGCCAATTGTTAATGCGACCAGCATGGTTCACAGCTGGTTAAGACTGATGATTATTTTTCTCTCCCAGTACCATGACCAGCATTTTCCAATAATACAAAAGCTAGTTAGTAGAGTGGAGCTTCAAAGCACAGGCTTGTTCTATAATGGATGCGTAATATTGTTGGCAACAGAGTCTTAATGTCAAGTTCTAGAAAGTAACCAAGAACAATCATGCCCAACTTTTTTTACACATACAAACTATCAGTTTTTAAATGCATAATTCATAAATTTATAACTTTTTAACTTTAAAGTATGATCACTTTTTAAAGTTCCTGTATCTGAATTTCAGTGAAAGTTTTCTTATTTATAATTTAGTCAAGCACAGTTTTCATGAAGATAAAATAGTAATAGCATAGTAAAAACTAATCTCAGAAATGAATCTTTTTAAGATTTACAGAAAGGGAGAAATAAAGGAAACAAACATCCTTTCTTTACTGCTATTTTCAATTTTCTCTGAACAAAAAGGTCCTAAATATTTTGGGCTCAATTTTCAATCAAGTGTCCAACCAAAGAGCTGCTGTGCACAAAAGCTAACAGATATATCAACAAAAATGAATTAGACCCCAAGACTGGGAAGTTCAGTGACATGTGATAAGAGTTTTCTACTTCAAAGTTCTAAACAGCTAAGTAAAATTTAAAAAAAAAACAACTTTCTTAGTTTTACAATTATTCACCCATCTGGCTTTGAACAGTTTTTTTTTTTATAAATACAGTAATATATTTATATAAAGACTTGATTACATTATTAATGTATGTAAATAAATACCTTGTATTTCAAAGTTCAGACACCAATTTAAAAAAACAGCCTAGAATGATACTAGAAACACGAATATAATCCATACAGAATAAAATTTACTCTCTGGTTATGTTCTTGCACTAAACCACAATTGGAGTGATAGTGAGAACTGTGACATACAGACCTCCTAAGAGCTACTCTTCCATATCAGCAATAGTTTTTTGGTTTTTAAAGATTCAAACCAACCTTTTCAGAACACATTAATCAAAATCTTGCAGGAATCTACTCAAGGAGACAGCTGGACCCTGGTTTGAACCACTTTAAGTTGCCCTACCCCTTTCTCCCTCTTTCCAGTTTCTTGATAGCATTGAACACTAACAGCCTCAAAATCACAGCAGGGGTGAATAACAGCAAACCAGCAGCGACTGGAGGGGCAGAATGATTTTGGAGCTCCACAGAAGATTCATCTCCCAAGAGCTGTCATTATTGAACTAATCCAGCAGTGCCCTGGAAACTCCCAGTCATAGGGTCAGAGCTCTCTTATTGCATGTTTGTCTAAAGCAGCGACATTTGGTTGACATTATCATTGCCTGTGGTGACAATAACAACTGGGAAAACAAGAAGGCCACCAAAATCCATGAAAAGAAAAAGCAACAGCTCTTGTCATATTCAAGGCACTCACAAACCTGCTTATTTGCATGCTGATGTCTCAGTAATTTAATATCTTTCCCATACATACAAAATTAAAATTCCCTCAATACAAATGATCCCATTCAGATGGGTGTGGTGGCTCATGCCTTTAATCCCAGTTCTTGGGAAACTGAGGCAGAACTCTTTAAGTTTCAGACCAGCCTTGTCTACATAGTGGGTTTCAAGCTAGCCAAGGCTACACAGTGAGATGCTGTCTCAAAAGACAAACAAATAAAACAAAAAAACCACAAATGATCTGTTTTATTCCTATGGCTTTACTATCTTTAATATTCTGGTAATTTTAGTTCTCTGACTCAAATCACATCTCTTTCATGAAATCTAATCTATTGGCTTATTTTTATGGCAATTAAAACCATGAAATTAACTAAGAATCTTACAGTTAGTTTTGAATACCTGTTTTTATGCCTTTTAAAAGTTGTTAATGTAGTAACACATAAAAACACTGCTATAATTCTAGCTTCAATAAAATGGAAATGTTCACACTATCTCTGAAGGCATTTATGAAGATTAAATGAACAATGCACATAAAGGGCTTGGCTCAGTACATGACATGTGGCAAGAGCTCGAATGGTAGTTGCTCTTATTTTTATTGCTTCTATTTACACATTCCCAAACACCTGAAGAATCATTAGATATTCTCTCCTATTAATTTCCATAGAATCCCAAATTTGATGATACTTTTGTTCTCTTCATTGTGGAGATCTCTACTTTTTGCTAAATACTTGCTACCTCACCCTAAAGTAAGACTATCCCAGTCCTTTGGTGGTCAATGAAATATGGAGGGCAGCATGTACTTGAACATGATTCTTGCAACAACCTATAGGCTGGGTTTCCACTGAAGATAATACAGGCAAAGCCACAGTCAACCTGTGAAGGACAAGCAGTGTGAGCAATAAAACTTGGCTTACTGAGTTTAAGAGGATATTTATTACCATAAAAGTATCTTACTTATCCTGACCAGCAAAGGCTGTCTTAGTGAGTTGTGCTGCCATCTACCCAAATACTCAAATAAAAGGCCTGAGGGAATTTTTATCCTTTCAGTTTGTTCTATGAATTGTTTATTAATTCTACTTAGTTAAGATCTCTCAAATCGCTGCTCATTAATTGGACCTTATGTTGTTCTTTGAGATATGTAAGTAATCAAAAGCTTCTTTCAATAGTATGTGTTGTCTTAGTCTCTACCATAAGGAAAAATCCCATTGATATTAATTAGAAGGTACAAGTTATAAAATAATAAAATAGATTAAATGGAGCTTATGATTAAAAATTCTGATAGGTCATGTTGAGTGGTTTTTTTTTTGTTTTTTTTTTTTTTTTTTGTGCTGGGGATCAAACCCAGGGCCCATCACAGGCTAAGCACATGCTCTACTACCATCTTAACATCTTAAACATATTCAGTCCATTAGAAAATAAATTCATACAAGTTATGGGTGAATTCAAATTAGAAAACTGTTGAGGTGCAAGAGAAACTTTTGAACTTCTAATGGTGGCATGGACACAGAGCTGGGCATTCCACTTTGGTGAAGCTTGTAATTCCTAAAAACTGAGCTAATTTGGAGTTTCGAACAGCATCAATTACACCCATGTTTTACTTCCTCAAAAAAGGATATAATTTCAAACCAAACATGTCTTAGTACATAAAATCATATGCTTTGGAATAAGCTTGGCAGTTTCTTACAAAGTTAAACATTGCTTCATAATGTGATCCAACATTCATTCTCTTAGGTAAGCACATCACCATGAACTGAAATTTATCGTCACTCAACACCCTGCACATGAATGTTTAAAGCATCTCTGCGTATAATTGTTCAAATCTGGAAGTAATGTAGATAGCCTTCAACAGAGGGCTAGGTAAATGTCTAGTCTAGACTAGTCTAGAGCGTCCATACAATGGTGTACTATCCAATAATAAAACAGAAATGAGCTAATAAGCCATGGAAAGAACCACCTAGACCATTATTGTGAAGTGAGAGTGACCAATCTGAAAAGGCTATGAACTGCATGAATTAAATTACATGGCATTATGGAAAATCTAGACATACAAAAGACAGAAGATGAATGATTGCCAAAAGTTCAGGGATAGTGAAGGAGGGATGAAAAGTGGAAAACATGGGATTTTTTAGAGTGGTGAAACTTTATGCTATACCAGATATTGTGTCAAAATTCACAGAACTACAGAACACCAAGAGTGAACCTTAACACTGTCATATTCTCAATAATGAGGTTTTGGTCACTGATGGACTGCATGTATGATAGTGGTAGTGTAAGTATTACCTAATGATTTCAGCTTGGTTGTCACTCATATGTTAATATTTAACGATAACATGTTAAAGGAAATCTCTGAAGAAGTATATGAGAACACTGCATATTACAGAACAAATTTTTAACATGTCTAAAACTGCTCAAAAAAATTACTGAATACACAAGACCCATGTAAACTCAAAACAGACAAAAACTCAGCATAGAAGTAGGGAAATGAGTAAAAAGCCCCAGCTTTAACTGAGGAACTATTGGTAGCTGACCACTGTGAGGGAGAGTTGGTCTTCTTTAAGGGAGTGACACTAGATAAGCTGACTAGGCTCCAGTGGATGAATTTACACCAAGGGACATCTGGGTATACAAAGCTGACTTGATAGTCCTTAATTATATGACAGAATGGATGAAATCTAGTGGAGGTGGTAACTGGGATAGGTGCAGTTAGGGGAAAAGGGTATAAATATGATTAAGATGTACTGGATGGGAGGCTGGAGAGATTGCTCAGTGGTTAAGAGCACTGACTGTTCTTGCAGAGGAGCTGGGTTTGAATTCCAGCACCCATATGGTGGCTAACAACCATCCATAACTCCATTTCCAGGGAATCTGATGCCCTTCTTTTGACCTCCGTGGGCACTGCACAACATAGGTGCACTTGCATACATGAGGCTATATGTTCATACACATAAAATTTTTAAAAATGCACACAAATACAGTAATAGTAAAAAAGTTTTAGTGTAATATGACACCATGAAACTTACATGCATAAAATTATTTAAAATATTGTATAAAATTAACTTTGTGTGTACAAATAAATTATGTATGAAATATAAATTTCATGCTTGGAAAAAAATGCTAAAAAAGTATAGGACAGAGATGGCATAAATACCGAAAAAAAAAAAAAAAAAGTTCAGCTGCTTGTTGCCAGTCACAATGAATGATCTCTATCATTGCTTCTTTAAAAACATCACTAGATGTCAGAAGAGATTCCCTCTAGTGTATTTCATAAGCCAAAAAAACACTGTATGTCATATGATATGGGAGCAAATATAATTTAGTATATAAAAACAGAAATTAATGAGACAGTTAATCTTAACAGTCAAATATAAGAAAATTAATTTGATTCCAAGACACACAATAGTGATTATCCCATTAAGTGTAATATTCCCAAGAAAGTCAAGACAAGAGATAACAGTAGCTGTGACATTTTCACACTATTCTTATATCTACCACTTTCCTCTGTCTGTAGCTGTTTTTTGTGTTTGTTGCTTTACCCAAGCCTACATGTAATGTACTGTGTCTCCAAGCAAGTTCTAACTTAACATGCCAATGATGTTTTTGTTTGTTGTTTGTCTGTTTCTGAGAGACAGGGTCTTACTATATAGCCCTGGCTGGCCTAGAACTTGCTATGTAGACCAGGCCTGGAACTCACAAGATCCACTTCCCCTGGCCTCCTGAGAACTAGAATTAAAGGCATATGCTACCATACTCAGTACAGTAAGTTCTTAAGTTACAGAAATGGCTGCTGTAAGTTTGCTATTTGTCTATTTCCAGTTATTACATATTTTTATTTAGATTTAATACATACTACTACAACTACTGGACCACTCTTTCGGGTTTATGTTTTAGTATGCATCTTTCTTAAGATCCACGTGCACTGAACCCTCTACTGATTTAAATTCTTTCTGGCATATCTAGTTTCTTTAGTCTTTAATTCATAACCAGTAAACATTTACTGAGCTCTTTCAGGTTCATTTCTACTATAGTTTCAGTTACTCCAAGAGGAAATATTACCTCCGTATTTTAAAAGTAAACATACTAGAAGCTTTAAAAGCTGGGGTACCTAAATCAAACCCAAATTTATCAATAAATCCAGTGTTTGTTCATCTTTAGCTCTTCCTCTGCTACACAGAATTTGAGGCCTTTCTGAAACTGTTTTGTGCTGCTGCTGTTGTTTTAATTTTTTAACCCTATGAAAAACTCTATTCTCTAGAGCTCAGGATTTCGCCCAATTCTTTAACTCTTATTTTACAAGCTTCTTTTATTTCTAGATCCACCCTCTGTATCCATCTGCACCATTACTGGAGCAGCCTTGATGCTTTCAAGATTTCAAGAAATTTCTACCAAAGGAATCTTTTTTCAGGAGGAGAGACACAAGTCTCCAGGCATTGTGGTGACGTTTTAGTCTGGTTCTGTGTCATCCCTGTCAACAGAATATGCAACTATAGCAACTAGGGCAATGTACTGTAATAACTGATTAATTTTATATATTTAATTGATTCATTATATATATTGAAGACAACTTGAAACCAGCAACTGGTTTCAGACAGTAAATGCTAACAGAAATCAGAGAATCTCATGCAATTAAATAAATATCTGAAGCATCTGATTATTGTGGGTAGAGGAATCTAAACTTCCATTTGATCATAAGGAAGCAAAATGAAGGTGATGCTAAAAGATATGTGAACACATGTGAAAATTAAAACCAAGACCTAACACTTTTTCTTGCCGTGTTTGCACCAGACAGAAAAATCTAGAATCCAAGTCCATCATTACTGTTTTTCAACAGCAAAAACAATAGCTCCTTACATAAGAAAATCATACTTGTAAAACATAAGAAAATAAACATTTCAGTTTCCTTACCTGTTGTGTTCCATCTGCACTTACAATAGGGGCAGACAGAAGAGAAATATCACTACTTAAAATCTGAGTTGTATCCAGCAGTGGCGGGTGTTCTGCCATTATCAATAAGGCATTAATATACCGGATAACCCTCCAACTCTGCAAAACAAAAATATGCAGCCATTTATGTATATATCCTTAAAATATATGAAAATACATCCAAACCAGGCGTAGTGGCACATGCCTTTAATCCCAGCACTCAGGAGGCAGAAGCAGGTCGATCTCTGTGAAATCAAAACCAACCTGGTCTACATGGTGAGTTCCAGGACAGTCAGGGTTACATAGTAAGACTCTGTTTCAAAAAATCAGAAACAATCAAAAATTTATTCAAGAATTATCTCATTACTTAACATTTTATCAAAGGAAATCCAAAAATACTCTCTTGACTTTATTCTGTCAACTGAAGTAGTTGTAAAGATGCCACAGAACCTCTACTCAAATTTGTGTATGTTCAGCCCTTCAATCTTGAGACACAGTTTAATTTAACCTTCACTATTTAGCGTACACACTGATATAGGCAGGAAACTACAATGGATGAATGAGGCACCTCTACCTCTGACATTTTTCTTTGAACCGACAAAATAATTACAAAAGACCCAATTTCCCTCATCATCCTGTTTGCCTTGAGGTGCTACACAAAAGCAATTATGATTTTCCATTGAATTCTTGCACAAAGTAAAACAGTAAAAATACTTGCTCAGAATTAAGACAAGACCTTCAACTTTTAGTTTTGAGCATTTATATTACTCATCCTCTTTTATTACCCTTTCCAAAGTAATACTAACTTTACAACAAAGCAAGTGTAAATAGTCTAAATGTGCTCTTCGTTACTTATATATGTTGTAACCATCTTCTCAGTATAGACAGCACTGCAAAACTCCATCTCTTAATAAAAGTTTATTCGTAGTATAACAAAGAGAAATAAAGATGAAAGAGCATTTAGAAATATTTAAATGTAGATATACTCTCACTCATACAAAAAGAAAAGATGTAATGGCAGGTACTATTACTCTAATCTTTACAATGAGAACCAATAAAATATCAGCAGAGTACATTTCAAGATGAGTAAATTGGACACTAGCATAACTATAACAATGTAATAACTGATTATATTTATTATTTTATTATATAATTAGCAATTGTTAATAATTTAATAGTTATAGTAATAATTCTCTGATGAATTGTAAAATAAACCTTTCTGGATGCTTGCAGCATTCACCATTTCAATGGTAAGGGTCAAGACATTCAGTTTTTATTAAGTTGATGTTCATTATTTTAAATTATTATTTTATTTTATGTTTATTAATGTACAGTTTATATGTATGTAAGTCCACCCTTGTTATATAATGCTCACAGAGGTCAGAAGAGCGTGTTGGATCCCTTGGAACTGGGAATTACAGACAGTCATTAGCTGAAATGTGGGTGCTAAAAATTGAACCTGGGTCCTCTACACAAGCAGCCAGATCTCTTAACTACTGAACCATCTCTCTAGCCCCCTTCTCTAAATTCTTGAATCTTCACAGAAACTTTCATATAACTTGACTTAATTTGAAAATAATTTTCCATTTTGATATATTAAAAACTGCTCTAAGACTTAAAAAAAAAATTCAACAGATACTTACTGAAGAATTTATTTAAAACCATAAAAAGGGTTATTAATATATAATGATATAAATTAAATCATTTAATTGTTTCATGAAAATGCATGTCACTTAAATTTACTTGTTATACCCACACATAGATATAGACAAATTAACTTCTGTTATCTGCATTACTACATTACGTAAAGACTAGTCAAGTTTCTGAATACTTTAAATCATGTCAAATAATTTCTCTGTGAAATTTATGACTAGAGGATAGCAAAGTGTCACTGGGCTATTTTCACTCTCGAATGCCTCACAATTTTGAACAAGACACCTTCCCAGAGTAAGCTCAGGATTAAACAGAGACTATGCAAGTAATTCATTTTTGTTCCTTCTTTCACTTTTTATTTTCCTTTACCTCCCTGCTTCCCCCCCACACACTTCCTTTCTTTCTTTTTGTTTTACTCAGGATGAACTTTTATTTTAAAAGATAAAATCATGCTGTGCTGTCCAGACTGCAAAGATGGTTACAGCATATGTAAGTAATAAAGAGCACATGTTTAGACTATTTACAAATTTAAGTTGATTTTTAAAAAGCAATAGAAAAAGAACTTGAATATGTTATTCATAAAAGAGGAAATTCAAGAGGCCAATAAATATAAACTATTTTCAAATTATTAACTGGTAGGAAAAAGTAAAGTATAATAGCATATGGCTGTGTACCTGTTAAGATGATGATGAAAACTGTAAAAGACAGACAAATGGTAGTAGAGCAATGGCATAACTGATACATTCGGAAAATCATTCTGAAAAACATTTCATAGTTTTGAACAAAGTTTGTTTGTGGTGCTGGGGATAGAAGCCATGGCCTTGCCCATGCTAGGCAGGCACACTACCACTTACATCTGCAGCCTTATCTACCAAAGTTAAACAAATGCACAATCTATGTTTAGTTAACAATCTAACTAAAAAGAGTCAGTGGATGCCAAAAAGTAATACATGTACATGTGATGAAGAAACAAGCTAGTACAAGAAAGCTCACAGCAGCAGGACTTACAAATAGACCTTTAAAGCCATACATAACCCCCAAACCTCTTAGAACTCAACTAATTCATTGAATGGACAAAAAAAAAAATAGTGATAGAGTATGAAAATTTCATAGATATAATATGAGCGAAAAAAATTAAAAAGGTATATACTAGACAACTTTCTAGAAAGTTCAAAAAATAGATAAAATCAATTAATTATTAAAAATCAGTACACAGGTTGCCTCAGGAGAGAAGATAAAGATAGGGACTGGAGGTGGTTTCTGGGATATGGATTTTCTTTTGTCTTGACCTGGAAACTGTTACATGGCTCTTTCCACTGAATTACTGAGTTGAATGCTGATCATATATATGTACTTCTCTGTTTGTATTATATTTTGTTTCAGCTGAATTGTGGTGGCACACACCTTTTCCAACACATGGGAGGCAGAGGCAGAGGCAGGTGGATTATTTTTTAAGCCAGACTGGAAAATGTGTGAAAGTTGAAATGATCACATGATCAACTAAGATCTTTCAGTAGAAGCATCTGACAAATTAAAAAACCATTTAAGAAAAACAACAAAAAAAACAAAAACCTGGAACATAAAAATCTGTCTTGGTATTAATAAAAGGTTATATATGAATAGCCTTTGTGGAAGGTGACAATAACTAAAGATTGGAAGCTTCAAGATCAGAAAATAAGGATGCCCATTTTTGTTATTTAGAATACTTATTTCAAATAGAATTTCACTTGTATAACTGGCATATGTTTATTGTACACTGTACGGGGTTTCACAAAAAACAACTTCTTTCAAGTATACCATGTAGTCTGAATTTTGACCACATTCATCTCCCCACACCCATCTCCTTTTGCTCCCTTTCCTTTTTCTTGTTTTTCTAAGACCTTGGAATTCATCATTAAATAATTAGAGACTTCTCTATTATTTTTTATTGTATGTCTTTCTAGCTCTAAACTTCCTTCTTGGAAATGTTTTAATTAAGGGCTGGGGAGACAGTTCAGTGGGTAAAGTGTTTGCTATGCAAGCATAAAGAACTGAGTTTAGATTTTCAGCATCCACATGAACACCAAACATGGCAGTGCGTCTATAACCCAGCACAGGGGTAGGGGTGGAGGAGACAGATGGATTAGGACCCCAGAGATTTCCTGACTAATCAATCTGGCAGAAGAAACAGTGAGATCTAGGTTCAGTGAGACCCAACCTCAAAAATTAAGGTATAGAATTCAATCGCGGGTCTCCACTTGCACATTCATGGCAAGTATATCTGCACATATATGTATATGTACACACACGCCCATAACCCCTTCACAATCCTTCCCATGAAATGCTTTCATTGTATCCTAAAGGTTCTTTTACCTTGTGTTTCTGTTTTCATTCAATTCTAGGATTTGAAATTTTGTCTCTTAATTTTTCTCAATGAGCCATTTAACAATGTGCTGTTTGAACTCCATAAATTTGTATGTATTCTGTAAGTTCTCTTTCTGTTGATTTTCTAGCTTTATTCAACTACAATCAGGTAGAATATAAAAATTTATTTCGATTTTCTTATACTTGTTCAGACTTGTTTTGTATCCTAAACTATGTTCCTCTTCAGAGAAAGTTCCAGGGACTTGCAAGAAGCACATACATTCTGCAGCATTTGGGTGCAGTACTGTGTTGGTCTGTTAAGGTTATTTGATAATATTACTGTTTTTTTGTTGATTTTTTTTTTTTTCTTGTCTATTATGACTGGTCTACTGGTGAGAATAGAGTACTTAAGTCACTCACTACCACGGTACTGGGGTCAGTTTGTGCCTTTATAGCCAGCAGTATTTTTCTTATGAAACTCAGTACACCCATGCTCAGTGCCTACACATTTAGAACTGGAATATCCTCTTGATACTAATATCCCTTAAATAATATGAAATGATTTTATCTCTTCAGTAATGATTTTGGTTGAAGTCTGTTCATTAGACATTACAATTGTCTATACCAACTCACTTTCCAGTTCCTTTTCCTTGAAATATCTTTACTATTCTTTTACCCTAAGGCTGGGTTTGTCTCTAACAATGTACTGTGCTTCTGGTATGCAGCTAGTTTTTCAAATCCAAGCTATTAGTCTTTAACTTTAGTTAGAAAATTGACACCATGAACATTCAGTTATGGAAAAGTATGCATTAACGCCTGTCATTTTGATGTTTTCACTTGGTATTTTTCTATTCATTTGCTTACCTCCTGTTCTAGTGTAGTCTCTACGTAGTGGCTTCATGAATGTGTTTCTATTTTCAGTGTGTATAATTCCTTCAAGTATCTTTGATAGTGCTCACTAGTGGCCATGAGTTCTTTTATCATGGAAATGTATTATTTCCCCATTCAATTATGAAGGATACCTTTGCTGGATATAGTAAATCTGGGTTGGTAGTTATTGTCCTTAGAACTGGAAATATATTGTTCCATGTTCTCCTGGCTGGACTGAAAGCAACTAATGGGAGGAAATGATTTAGCTGGTTTATACTTCTAGGACACATTCCATCACTGAAAGAAGTCAGGGCAGAAAATCAACCAGGCACTTGAAGGCAGAACTGCTTGCTTTTCCATGCAACATTACCTCTGCCCAGGAAACACACAAACAAGCAAATATAGCAGAAACCATGAAAAAATGCTGCTTGTTGACTCTCTGGCTCTCAGGCTCCTGCTTAGCTAGCTTTTTTATACAGGTCAGAACCACCAGCCTAAGGAATGACACCATTTACAGTGGGCTGGTCCCTGAGATGTCAATTTAAAATCAAGACAACTGTCAGGCGTGATAGTCCATGCCTTTAATCTCAGCACTCAGAAGGAAGAGGAAGGTGGATCTCTGTGAATTCAAGGTCAGCCTTGAACATACTGAGTTCCAGGCCAGCCAGGGCAACTTAGTAAGACCCTGTCTCAAAAAATAAACAAAATCAAGACAATCAAGACAGGCCAATTTGATTTAAAGAAGGCCCCAATTAAGACTCTGTTCTCAGGTGATTTCTAGTTGTGTCAGGTTAACATTTAAAGCTAACTAGGACATCCACTGTTATCCAGTGGATTTGCTGTTATACTGGGCTTGGTGCTTCTTTCTTGCAGCTTTAAATATTCTTTGCTCTGTATACTTAGTGCATTAATTATAGTAGGATGTGGGGAGATTCTTTCCTGGTCTTATTCATTTAGTGTTCTAAATGCCTGCTGTTATGTGGATACCCATCTCTTTCCTTAGATTTGGAATTTTTCTGCTATGATTTTATTGAATACATTATCTATATCTTTTCCTTTTTGTTCTTGTCCTTCTTCTATGCCTAATATTTATAAATTTGATCTTTTAATGGGTCCCACAGATCTCTATGTTGTCCATACTTTATCACTGTTTGAGTATTCTAATCCATTTAGCTTGACTTTAAGTCTTGATACTCTTTCACCTGATTCAGTTTCCCACTGAACTTTTCATTTGACTTACTGAGCCCTTAATTTCCAAATTTTCTATTTAATGTTTTCAATATTTCTATCAATCCTTTTCCATATTCTGTACTGACTTCATTTCATTCAGCCGTTTGTGTTCTCTTTGAATATATTGTTTATTCATATCCTCTTGTGCTTCATCAAATATTCTTATAGTCATTATTGTGAATACTCTGAATTTTCATTTAATTCATTCTCAGTGGAGTTCATTACTACAGAATCATTTTCAGGAGTCATGTAGCCCCGACTTTTCATATTTCTTGTGTTTCTATTTTGAGACTTGTATATCTGGGACTAGATTGTTGGCTGGATTCTTTTTTTCCAATAATATATTTTATTTCAGTAGAAGTATTTGCACTGCTCAAGTGGGACTAAACTGTAGTAGGATTGAGATTTTATTTCTCTCCATGAAAATGCCCATTTTTGACACTTGTATCAATGCAGAAATGGAAGTTCTAGCCAAAGTAGCCAAAGAAACAGAAATGTATTTAAACTGAAAAGGCATTTAAACGGAAAAGGAAGACGTAAAATCATCTGTTTACAGATACTGTTATTATGTAGAAACCCTGAAGATTCCATAAAAGTGTTGTAATTAATGAATAAATTTACCACAATACTAGGATACAGACTTAACATAGAAAAATTAGGTGTGTTGCTATACACTAACGATGGATACTGAGTCAAGAAAAAAAAAAAAAACAAGAATATTCAATTTACAATAACACTCTTATCTCTCTGGAAGTTTAAGCTCTATAAACTCTTCCTTCTTTAAGTTACCTAGGTCATGGTATTTTATCACAGCAACAGCCAAGTAACTAAAACAGCAACTGGTATGAGAGAATGGGCTATTGCTATGAAAAACCTGACCATGTTGCTTTTTTTGTGAGGAGAGGCGGAAAGAAGTGGAAGACTATGGAAATTTGAACTAGGAAAGCAGTTAAAGGCTGTAAGCAAAGCTTAAAGGGCCTTTCTAGTCGAGGCTAGCTCAAGATGTTCCAGAGGGAAAGAGAAACAAGGACTTAAATAGCAATTTGGCTATTTTGGTAAAGAATCTGGCTGCTGTCTGCCAGTAGCTTAAGAACTTGCTTAAGGATGAATTAAAAGGAATTAATTTCTTTCACAGAAGAAATTTCAAGACACCCTAGCATTGAATGAGTAGCATGGTTATTAATGGTGAATATTATGCTGATTTACAATGAAAAAGAACAAGTAGGGGAGAAAGAAGTACAAAATGTAAAGTATGGAAAGAAAGACAGCACTAGAAAGGTTAATGTTGTAGCCGAGGCAGCTAAAGTATGTCCTGGAAGAGAGGCTCCCATTCTTAAGCAGATCAGAGCTACTACAGAGAGGTCTCCAGATTTGTACTTAAAGGAAAGTGCCCTCAGGGAAAAACCTCACCCAGCTAAGCTTTCAATTTGTGAAAAGAAAAGGCCAAAGGAGTTTTTTGCTCCTAGAAAAACCACAATATATAAAATCTGCTAATAATGTGAGTGAAGGGAGCCAAGGTCCATCCCAAGCTGGCAGCAGAACTTTGAAGCCGTGCTGGTTTTAGAGATATGAAAGATGCAAGAGTGATGGGGATCATCAATCCTTCCTCCAAGGTTTCAGAGAGTGACTGAAGCCAAGCAATGTGTAGCAGGGAAGTCCTTGCATAAAGAAAAATCTGACCAGGCCCTGAGTGGTGACTGCATGAAGCTGTGAAGGTAAAGGCTGAGTTATGGTAGAGACCCTGAGAAGCTGGAGGATAACACCATGAGACATCTACAGAGTCAGCTGTATGTTGGAGGTAGTAAAGCTGGAAGAACAGCTTTGTCATTTGGAACTAAAGTTCTAGACACTGGACATGAACCTACAGGATTTGGTATTTACCCTAGTTTTCAGTATTATTTTATGGTATTTCCTCACTATGTTCCCATTCTTTCCTTTTAGAATGGGAATGTATATTGTTTCCAATGTATGTTGGAAATATGTAATTTGTCTTTTCATATTATAGGAGGTTACAGTAATAGAGTGCCTTGAGGACTGGAGAGATGGTTCAGTGGTTAAGAACACCAGTTACTCCTGCAGAGGACCCAGGTTTGGTTCCCAGCACCTACATGGCAGCTAACAACCATTCATAACTCTAGCTCCAAGGACTCCAATACCCTCTTCTTACTTCTGCAGGCACTCCATGACATGGGTGTACTTAAATGCATGAAGGCAATATATCCACACACTTAAAATAAAAATAACAAGTTAAAAAAAAAAAAGAGTGCCCTGAGTCTCAGAAGAGACTTTGGACTTTTCAAATAGTGTTGAGACTGTTAAATACTATCGGGGGGAGGGGAGACTTTGGAATTTGGACTAAATGCATTTTGCATTATGATATGATCATGAGCCTATGGTGGCCAGGAAATGGAACACAATGGTTTGAATGAAAAATGCTTCCAAAGCTCCAACTTTTTGTCCCCACTATTATCCCACTGGAACCAGCTCTTCCTTCTATATATGTCTTGGTCATGGTATTTTATCACAGCAACAGAAGAATTAGCCAATATAAGCATGAAACAAAATACTTAAAGACGGTCTGGGGAAATGGCTCAGCAGGTAAATGCACTAGCCATACAGGCCTGATGACATGATTTCAATCCTGAAACTCATGTAAAAAGCCGGAAGTACGCCCACTACAAGATGCAAGGCAGACAGGAGAGTCATCTAGAAGCTTGCATGCCAGCTGGCCTGGAGTACTAGGCACAGCAGCAGAAACTGTGAGAGACCCCACCTCATGAAGGTGGAACGAGAAAACAAACCCCCAAAACTTATCCTGTAGAACACATATCACAGAATGAGTATACCCTGGCATGAGCACTCACATGTGCGCACACACACACACACACACACACACACACACACTCATACAATAAATAAATGAACAAACAAATACTTAAATTTAGCCAAGGAGGTGAGACATGCACAATGAAACTATTGGAAGAAATAAAAGGTACAAATAAGTAGAAAATATCCTACTATTTTGAAAATGTCCATACTATTCAAAATAATCTGAAGATTCACTCTAATTCATACAAAAATGCCAACAGTGTCTTTTGCAGAAGCAGAACAATTCATCCTAAAATTCATGTTACTTCAAAGATAAAAAAAAAAACCAAAACAATTTGGAAAGAAAACAGAGTTGTAGGAACTCATACTCCCTGGTCTCAAAACGTATTACAAAACCATGGTAACAAAAACAGTATGGCCTTGGCATAAAGAAAGGCAAACAGATGAAGTAGATACCTCAGAAATACTCTCACATACATGATCAAACAATGTTCAAGAGTGTCAAGACCACAAGATGAGTAAATAATAATCCAAAAAATAGTGCCTTGAAAATTTGAATATCCGCAGCAAAGAATAAAGTTGAATTCTTACACTACATACAAACTTAATTCTAAATGTGTTAAAAAATTTAAATGTAAGAAATAAAGCTATAAAATTTCTGCTATAGCAGAAAAATTTCATAACATTGGACTTCACAATGATTTCTTGGATATGCTATGCATATACAGCAAAAGCACAAAAGAGACAGATGACAGTATTTCAAACTTATTAATCTTTATACATCAAAAGACTCAATAAATAGAAAAGGCAATTTTCAGAATAGTTTTAAAAACTCCAAACTCTCATAGATAGCTAGACTGCTATGACAAAATACCACACAGCTCACAGCTCTTGAGGCTAGGAAGCCTGTAAGTTGCTAGTTGCTTGGTTCTCTGTGATGACCCTTTTCCTCTCTTTCAGAAGGCTATTTTCTCAGTGTATTCTCAAACAAGGAGCTCTCCTGTCTCTTCATCTTAGAAGAACATTAATCTCATCAGAGGAGCTCCATCTTTATGACCTCATCTTAAACCTCATTATCTCCCCAAAGCCTAGTCTCCCTACATCATCACAATGGGAGTTAGGTTTCAAAATGAGAATTTGCACAACACACATTCAAAACTTAACAGTCCACTTTGTCCCCCAAATTCATGTCCTTTTCGAACCATTCCAATAGCCCCCAAAGTCTTCCTAGTCTAGCATCAATTCCAGTCCAAAAATTTAATATTATCAACTACATCAATGTGGGTGAAATTTATGACTTATACCAAGGCAATTCTTTTCCAGCTCTGAACTTATGAAACACTGTAAGTTATGTGTGATTACAAATATAATGGTGAGATAAGCACAGGCTAGGTGTCCCATCCCCAAAGAAAGAAGAAAAAAAGAGTGATAGGTCCTAAGTAAGCCTAAAACTTAACAGTACAAATACCATTAGCCCTAAAGGCTTGACTATAATCATGTTTGGTTTAATAGACTGCTTTCCAGACCTACTGGGCTCACCCACCTATGAAGTTTGACAAACTGGCTCATTTCTTCTATTTGGTGAAGCCCTAACTATGCACTTCTCTGCAAGGGCCTGACAAGAAGGCTCTGCTGAGTACCAGTCAATCTTGTCCTTTGAAGTGCAAATGAACTGGGCATGGTAGATAATACAATCCTAGCACTTGAGAAGCTGATACAGAAGTACCGTGAGTTTGAGGCTAGCCTGGGTTACATAGTGTTCCAGGCCAGCTCAGCTACCAGAGTGAGACCCTGTCTAAAAACAATAAAAATTAGGAGCTAGAGAGATGGCTCAGTAGATAGAAGCATTGGCTACTCCTGCAGAGAACCCGAGTTTGGTTCCCAAAATCCACATGGCGACTAACAACCTTCCAGAACCCCAGTTCCAGGGGATTTGACATCTTCTTTTGGCCTGCATGTATACAGTGAACTTACATATATGCAGGCCAAACACATACACATAAAATAAAAATAAATTTTAAAATTGCTAATTAAATAAAAATTAACTAAAAGCCCAGGTGGAGGCCTTCCTGGAACCATATATTCTACGCCTGCTGTAGAAGGTAGCTCTGATGGCCTCCGTCCCACCTTCAGGATCCTTCTTCCCTCTTCTTGAAAGACAGCATGTGCTCATGGTCTTCTTTTACTCTGTCCTTTTTGTGTTTCTTCTAGACCAAGATGGCCATGTTCCTGCTGATATAATCCTGGTTTATGCTGAGATGACTGATCAGTCTGTGATTCCTATCCATACTATTTACTTACCAACTAATCAGTCAGCCATACCATGAGCATTCTTTTTCCAAACATGCTTTCTACTTTTTTCTAATTATTAACAGAAAGTATTTACCAAACGTTTAAGTTTTGATTTCTTCTTGTTTAATAATTCTTTTTTTCAAACAACTCCTTACATCTTGAATTTCACTATAAGCAATGAGAGAGAACCAAACACTCTACTATTTTGCCAAGAAATCTCTCTAAATATCCAATATAATTTGTAAAAAATTATACTTTGATAAAACATCCAACCATAAATAATTCAGTCAAGTATTTTGCCTTTTATAACAAGGATCACCTTCTCTCCATTATCTAGTAACATGCTTCTCATTTCCAACCAAGACCTCATCAATGACCTTTGCCAACCACATTGTTACTACAATTTGTTCAGGGTCATTTCTGTGTCCTCTAAAAAAAAAAAAAAAAATGGGGCACTCTCTCCAGCTCTCCTCTTTTCTGAATCCTCACAAGAATTATCCTTAGCAGTACTGCACAGTAATCTCAGCTTTCTCTAGCAGGCCTCTGAACGTTTCCATTCTCTAATTTGAAAGCCACTCTCCTATTCCACAGTAATATCCCATTACTTGGTACCAATTACTGTCCACTGTAGCAACATATCATTGACTTGGAGGCTCAAAAAATAGACACTATTTCTAATAGTTCTAGAGTCTGAAAAGTTCAAAAGTTCAAGATCCGAGTACCAAAATGATCAGGTTCTCAAGGACCCTTTTCTGAGTATCAGATAGCTAATCTTACTGAATTCTCACATACTAGATGGCAACTACTGTAATTACACACACACACACACACACACAGGACATTGAGCATACTAGTCAAGCACTCTACCACTGAACTTATCCTCAGCCCCAATTACATATATTTTTAAGATTCATTATATTGTAGTTAACATCAAAGGTTTGAAGACTTAGAAAATATATACATATCCTATTTTTAATGTTAAGTAAAATTGTTCAAATGTTTTAGGTTTCTGATAAGAAATGAGAAGATCATTTTATAGACTGACCCTGTAACTTGTCTCAGGAAATTCTTCTATACATGACTTTTTTATTATTTTTATTTGATGTGTATGAGTGTACTACCTACATGTATGAAAGCGCAATATGTTGTGCAATGCCCACGGACGTCAGAACAGGGCATCAGATCCCCTAGAACTAGAGTTACAAACAGTTGTTAGCCAACATGTGAGTGCTGGGAATTGAACCTGGGTCTTTGTAAGAGCAGCCAGTGCTCTTAACTGCTGAGCCATCTCTCCAGTCTGCTATGCATGATTTTTCAAGTCCTTTTAAAATCTAATGTAGAAAACCTAAAAAGTATAAAACAAACAGAGACCTAAATTGGAAAAATACATTTTGGGGGTATTAGTTTATGAGAGGACTAGAAATCTGGGTAAGGTCTAAATACAAGCAGAATTTATTGACAGTTCTTTGAAGAGGTAAAGTGGTCAGTTAAGTCAAATGTGGTTTTGTTGTTGCTTAGAGTTTTCCATTATGAACTCTGTTTTTATACTGAAATTTTGCTCCAGGTGGTATAACTATACCAACAATAAAAAACTGAGAAATGAAGAAAAAGTTACTATAACATACTGCCATCTTGATAGTTAATACTTTGTTCATATGTAACTTTTAAGTAGTCCTAAATGCTACAGCTAAATGCAATCCTAAAACTCTTTGGAGTAGTTTTATGTCTGATTAATTTTCAGTTATTGCCTTAGATTAATTTTTAGTTTCTCTGAGTTAGTCAAATCAAAGCACTAGAAACACTGGCTTTCAACCTGAACATACACATTTCCCGTAGAGGTTCCTTGATTATAACTTAACTTCTGATCTAATAAAGTGGTTTCGGCTCTTTTTTGGTTAGTGTTAGCATAGTATATCTTTTTCTATCACTTGATCTTAGCCAAAAGGCTGAGAGGCTTTTTCCATCTTTTAACTTTAAATCTGCCTAAGTCTTTTAACTCAAAGCGGATTTCTTAGGGATGTGAGACTTGGATTTTGGTTTCTGAAAGTCCAGTCTAACAATATCTGTGTTTTAATAATCTTCAGACTGTTATATGCAATGTGACTACTGACAGAGGACTTAGTGTCTATCATCTTGTTACCTACTTTCTAGTTGTACCATGTGTTCTTTCTTCCCTTCTCATCTGCTTTGTTTTGGATTATTTCCTATTATACCATCCTATCTGTCCTGTGGGCTGATAAGTTGTAATTGCTGCATTACTTGAGTGGTTGCTTTAGCATTTATATGCCCCCCAGCCCTTATCTTTTTACTTTCAACCCTGGCCCTTTTTACTTTCAAGCTGTATTATACTGTTTCAGGAATAAGTATTAGAATCTTACAATAATAAATCTACAATTTCTTCCATTTAGCATTTTTGTATGTTATTATACAGTTTCCTTTTATATGTTAAAAGCTTGAGAATTACTGTGATATCCTGTTAAACCATGCCTTGCTCATACGCCCTTCTCCTTAACATCCCTTTTAGAAAGGTTGACAATAATGAATCCTTTCAAATTTTGTAGGATCAGAATCTTTTTGTCTTTGTTTTTAAAAATAGGTTCACTGGGTCAAGGCTGCCAAGCTTTTCTTTTAGTGTTTTAAAGATACTGTTCTACTATGTTCTACTTACACTGTTTCTGATTAAGAAATCTGGTGTCATTCTTACCATTGCTTTTCTCTAGTTGCTTTAGGATTTATTTTCTTTTTATGGCATCTTTCAAGCAATTTGATTACGATATTCTTTGATGCAGTTCTCTTCATCTTTCCTCTATTGTTTCTTGGATAATAGCTTTTTATCTAATTTGGAAAAAATTTTCGTTATTATTTCTTTAAACCAATTTTAGTTCACTTTTTTCTTCCTTTCACTTTGTATAGGTTCTATTGCTTTATCTCCATGTTCACTTATCTTTTACTTAGCACTGTCCAATCATGCCATTAATTCAATCCAATGTGTCTAGCTCAGACATTGTAAATTTTGTTTTTGAAGGATGGGGTGGAATTGAGACAGGGTCTCATTTGTAGCCAAGGTTGACCTGCTATGCACTACACAGCCCAGGCTAGCCTCAAACAGCAATACTGCTGCCTCAGTCTCCCTGTTGGGAATGCATGTATGAACCTGACTTGCAATATTGTAATTTTTAAAGAAAATTTTATCTTTATTTATGTGTGTATGTGCCACATGTGCACAGATGCCCATGGAGGCCAGAATAGGGCATCAGATCCCCTAGAGCAGGCATTATAGGCAGTTATGAGCCACCAGACAGACATAAGTGCTAGGAACCAAGCTCAAACTTTCTGGACGAGCAGCAAGGGCTCTTTAACTACTGAGCTATCTCTCTAGTCTCAATTAACATTGTAATTTTAATGCAGATTTCTCTATGGACACATTCAATCTTTCCTTTATTCTAACACTCATAATAGCTTCAATGACTATTAATTTATTACCTCTCTGATCAGCTTAAAGTGGTATTTCTCCTAATTATCATTTGTATTTGCTTGATTCTTTGGAGTCCTAGTTATTTGGACTGAATATCAGTACTATATGACTTATCCCGGAGAAATGTGAACAAACTCTAGATAGGACACCCAAATTTAGCTTAGTGAACCGATAAGTTTATTGTGGTTATTTGCAGTAGTATGAATGATGGTTATTTACAGGAGCATAGGTAACTCAAAGGCAGCTGCAACACTAAAGAGCCTACCCCAGCATAAGTGATAATTCACAAATGCTGCATCCCTAAGTCCTGGCCCCTGCCACACTTGCAGGCAGCTTTGTTGATCTGGTCCAAAAGCCTTCTCTCTCTAGCAGTTATTACTGCTGATAGAATCTAGTGAATATTCTAAGTTTCAGAAACTTTGAGACTTATGAACTGTTTATCTTCTGAGTCTTAATGAGTCTCTCTCCAGGATGAAATGCTTCAACTTGGAGGACACTGTTCTACAATGATCAGATATTGTAAATTTTACCTCACTGACTGCTGGATATTTTGTTCCTACAATTGTTAAACTTTATTCTAGATATAGCTAAGTGGCTAGGAAACAGTTTGATCCTTTTTGCTTATATAAATTGAGTTGCTTTTAGTCTAGTGTTAATTTCCCCCACCTGAGACAAAATCCCCCTCCTCTTCCTAGCATACTCTATTAAATGCCTTGTGAATGATAACACTTTCTACTTTGGCTACTGGGAATAGCTGCTTTTTCAAGGGGCCCTCTGTGAGTTTAGATACTATTCTATACAACCCTTTTAGTGTCTCCTTTCTAAATACATTCAAATGTGTCTTTTACCAGTACTCTGACTGAATATTTATGGAGAATCCTTTTTCGGATTTCTGAAGTTCTTTCCTCTTTGGGTCTCTGCCTTGTTAATTATAATCACCTTAGGTCTGGACTGCCAGCTTGATCTCAATCAGAGAGTCTGACAAGATTTGGGTTCCCCCTGACTGGGGTGTGCCTAGTAAGTTCTCCCAGGAAGCTGAACCAATTATAGGGCTTGCTATATTTTCCCTCTTTTGTCTGATACTTAATGTCTCAAGAACTACTATTCCAGATATTTTGTCTAGTTTTTAGTTGTTTCAAGAAAAAAAGCAAAGCTAATCCCTTTTACTCTATCATGACAGGGGACCTATGTTGTGACTTAATTTTCAGTGTGCCCAATGGCCAATAGAATGTCAAATCAATTTATCAGAAATATGACATTAAGAGCGATATTTTAAATTATAATTTACAATTTTATAATTTATTTTTATTTTGTATGTATGAGTGTTTTGCCTGCATTTATGTTTAAGTGCACCATGTGGCATAATACCTGAGACAGCCAGAAGAGGACATCAGTTACTGATAAATCCATTAGGTACAAGGCAGGTGCTGAGTCATCTCTCTAGCCCTAAATTTTTTATATACACACACACACACACAAACATATATATATTTTAAAGGAAAACCCAGAGTTCACCACTTGAAGTCAGCATGTTTCTGATATATCTTAAGTAAAAGAAAAATAGAAGTTATTTATTTACTTTGACAAATGACACATAGTACCTTAGCTTTATTTCAGTGTAAAACTTGGGGTTACTAACAAACCCTAGATCATTCTTGTTCAAATGTGTCATCCATAAGCCAGAATTAATACAATTCTAGAGTTTCCTGGGGCCTCTAATTTATGATTCTAAGGCATGTGACTGCATGCACCAGACAAGACTGTTAAAATCTATGGGGAAGATCACTTTGTCATCTGTAGAGTATCATCAGTGGACTCTTTAACTGGTACTGGTTTTTGTGGTGTCTTTTATTGATCAAGGTTTTCAAGTCTGAAAGATTTTAGTTTTAAATTATTATAAAGTTTTAAATTATAAATTACTATAATTTAGTTTATCATATTATACATTAGTTTTAGGAGAACGTTGTTCAATAAATCCTATAGCTTACAAAGAAATATATCTGCATAAATGAGAGTTCTTTTTATTTTTATTTTATGGGTATCAGTGTATTGTCTGCATGAGTTTAAGTATACCCATGTCATGCAATGCCTGAGGCAGTCAGAAGAGGGCATCAGATCCCAGGAAACTAGAGTTATGGATGGCTATTAGCCACCATGTGGGTGCTCAGAATCAAACCCAGGTCCTCTGCAAGAACAGTCAGTGTTCTTAACCACTGAGCCATATGTCTAGCCCAACAGTTCTTCTTTTTACTATTATTTGTTTTTTTGAGACAGTCTCACTACAGAGCCCAAGTTGGTCCCATCCTCATGATCCTCCTGTTTCAGCCTCCTGAATGTTGGGGTTACAGGAATATGCCACCACACCTAGTTTGGCTTACAAACAATAAGGATAAACAAACAAGGATAAAAAACATTATCCTTGTTAGGAAAATAGGTATGTTCATAAATGTCCCAATTTGGTTTGCACGGTAACATTTCATCAGTTAAATGCTATCTACTACTCTATGTTATTAAAATAACTTAAAATAATTTCCTGGTGAGATAATATATTTTCATGTATATGACAGTGATTAGAAACACAGTTTTATAATGTAATAGATTGACTCTCATGAAATTGCCATTTAGTCAAAAACTTTAAAATATTAACTATATTACAATAAGCAAATACATATTCACAGTCCTATCAGGAAAATGACAATCTACATTAACTGTTAGCAAAATTTTCTTATAACTTATTTATTGCATTCATCTCCATTTTCTTGTCCATTGGAAAGGAAAAGAGGTAAAAGAATACAATGGGTAAGCTTCACTCATCTCTCAGTGAATGAAGGGTTCACTTTTTCACACATTCTGGAGACAAACAACAATTCCTTAACAACAAAACCATACTTTAATGCTATCATGAAAATCTGGATTCTGGTAAAATAAATTGCCAAAGGAAATCTATGAAAAACACATCCCAAAGACACTTCTAGTCAGGAAATTAATGGGCATGATGGTACACACCTAATCCCGATACTCACAGGGCTGAGGGAGGAAGATTACTCTAAGACGGAGGCCATACTGAGCTACAGGGTAAATTCTTGGCTAGTCTGAGCTACAGAGCAAGATCCTGTCTCAAAACAAACAAAAATAAATAACAGTAAAAGCAAACAAAACCCAAAATATGGGAAATGAGAAAGAATCTATGGAAATAAGAACAACTGCACCCACTAAAGGACTGATAGTGTATGCCAAAAATCAGCTAAAAACTTGCTTTAAGTAGTAACAGCTTAAATTCAGCACAAAGCTCTAGGTGCCTGGTGTCTTCACACCTTTGGAGTCAAAAGATAATCACGCCTGGAACAACTCTATTTTTATCTACAGATATTTTACTGTCCTCTATAGAAGTATTAGCTTTTATATTATAGATCCTTCACTTTATTTTGGCAGAATTTCAAATTCCTGATTATGTCTTATCTGTGTGAATTTGGATTTACAACTAAATTACCATTTTCTGAATACTTTCTAACCATATTAACTCCTCAGTAGTTAAGTTTACAACACAGTGATTCCTGTGTAAATGCTACAATATTGGGATAATATTACCATAGTTAGTGTGGATCCCACATAAATTATTATGCAAATGGAGAATTTTATCATAAAAAATATTCTTTCATTTTCCATTGAGATACTATGTTTCTCAGTAGAACCCAGTAATTTAATGTATTTGTTTTTAAACTGCTATCTATGCCTGTGTTAAAAGTTATTTCCTCTAACACACTCATTCTCCTCCCAATTTTATTTTATTTTATTTTTGGTTCTTTTGAGACAGAACCTCCATGTATTCACAGCTGGTCTGGAACTGGCTATGAAACTCCTCCCACCTCTGCTCCCAAGTACAGGGATTAGAGGCTGTGCAACAATGCTAGGCCCCAATTTTATTTTTAAAACATCATTCTTGCCTTTACTCTTACTGGAAAGCTGATTATTTTTGATCTCTAATATTAACTGTCTTAAGAGTTCTATGACTGGGAACCTATCTCAGTGGCACAGCACTTGCCTTACAAATTTGAGGCCTTTGGTTTGATCCACAGTACTGAAAAAGAAAGGTGGGATGAGCATTAAAATGCAAAGGAGAGAAAGACTCAAAATATCCAAGCATATGGAAAGCATTTACAATTACAATTTGGGGGAGTGGGAGAGGGGGGATGAACCCAGGACCTCACACTGGGTAAGCCAGCACTGAGTTCCACCCCCAATTCCACAGTTAATAATTTTACATTTAAAAGGGAAAAGTAGGGGCTTAGAGAGATGCCTCAGACATTAGGAACACTGATTACTCTCCCAGAGAACCTGGATTCAGTTTCTAGCACCCACATGGCAGCTAACAACTGTCTGTAACTCCAGGGGATCCGGCATAGTCTTCTAGCCTCTGCAGGCTTTGCATGATATGGGAGCACTTACAAACATGTAGGCAAAACACACATGCACAGAAAGAAAGGAAAGGAGGAAGGAAGAGGGAGGGAGGGAGGAAGGGAGGGAGGAAAAGAAAGAGGGAAGGAGAAAGAGAAAAAGAAAGGGAGAACGAGAAAAAGAAAGAGAAAGAAGAAAAGAAAGTGGGGCTGAGATGGCTCAGTAGATATGAGCACCTGCTGCCCAGGCATGAGAACCTGAGTTCAGATCCCAGAACCTATACAAAAAGCTTGTTGTGGCCATGCACACATGTAATCCCAGTGTTGTTGGGGATCTTGAAATTGTTATTTCTAAAGGTATCAGTAACTTTAAATATCAACTGGGAAGCTTCTGCAAGTAAAAGAAGTTGCTATTAAAAATTACATAGAAAAAATAGACATAAACCTCAGCTGCCCAACTAGAGGATATGTTCAAAAACAGACCACCATAATTGCCCAAACCAAACCCTCTTGTGTTTTGTTACCAAGTATGTTAACATCACATAAGTTATACTTGCTATACTTAGATGTGGGTATACACATATAACTTTTAACTTTCTTGTCCCCAAAAGCAAGTTCAACTTCTACAACTTAACAACTATGGTAGGTACCATTTAAGACCTTTCCTTTGCACTGTGCAATAGATATTCCAAAAGTAGTTCTATATAAATAGAATCACATGTATGGTACTAGGATTTTTTTAATTTTCCATATAAAATATCTTTTAAGATTTTCATAAAGAAGTACCCCTTTAGCTACATTTCATGTTTTTTGATGGTGTCTAACTATCTCTTGCTTAGGTCATACTATAATTCAGTCTAATGATGGAAGCTTCCAGTTTTAATTCATATATTCCTTCTTATGCATGGTAAACCATGTAATAGCAATATTCTCAATTAATCTGTGATAGTATTTCTGTATCATGGATACTGTTCAGAAATATGCACAAGTAAAATAGACTGATACTGCCAAACTTTCCTCCTAAAAAGTAAAGCTATTAATACACTGTTCAATAATTTGAGTGCCTCTTTTCCAGTTTGACACTATTAAAGTTTTCCAATAATTTGCTAGTTTTCTTTCAAAGATTTTTTTTTTAAGTCTTCTCTCACTGATGTTTTAAGCTAAATTTCTCAGAATACTGTTGTGGCTATCTCTTCAAAACTTTGTAAGATCTCTATATTTTTACTTCTGTGAATTTATTGTTTACATTCTTTTCCATTTTCTACCAAGCTATCTTTGTTATTCTGCTAATTTTTAGGCAAATCTTACATAGCTTGAATGTTAATTTTGTCTATTATCTGTTAAATACTTTATCCTAGTTTTTTACTTGCTTTATTTAAATTTTTAAAATTCATCTGTTTTCATATGTCTAAGTGTTTTGCCTGCATGTATGTGTGAGTGCACCACATGTCGTGCCATGCCCACGGAGGCCAGAAGGAGGTATCAGATCCCCTGGAACTGGAGTTACAGATGGTTGTTAGCCACCATGTGGGTGCTAGGAATCTAACATGAGTTCTCAGCAAGAGCAGTGAGTGCTCTTAACTACTGAGCCATCTCTCCAGGCCCTAGTTGCTTTCTTCTAATGGTATCTAAGTCTAATGTTTTACCTCAAGTTTACAAAAAAACAAACAAAACAAAACTCAAAAATGCTTGTCATTTAAGAGTGCCATGAAGTGGTTACATACTTATCTTTACTCCAAACAGCAGATTGTCGCACACATTTAAAAATTAACTTCTCCATTGTTCAACAGTTCAACATATAATTCTTCTTTATTCATGGATCTTCTCCCTAATTTTTATTCTGTTCCTTTGATCAATGTGCTTATTCCCTGCTCCAAATTTCTACTATTTTAATAATTACAGTATTAGAACAACATTTTGATTTTTGATATGTAAGTTCCCCTTTGTTGCATTTCTTTTTGAAATGTGCTTGGGCATATTCTCTATGTTTTTCCCCTTCTCAATATTTGAATCTTCAATTTAGCAAATTTCATTTTAAAATCATATGAATTTCTCATTAGAATATGACTTTACAGACTAATATGGTGAGAACTGCCACTATGTAGGAATAGGTTGTCATATTCAGGAATATAGTATTCCTGAAGCTTTTCAGACTGTCTTGCGATTTTCTTCATATATTTATTAAACATTTTACAAATTTCTTGAGATTGATTTTCCTCAATTATTTTTACTAGTTGATTACTGCTGGTACATACGAAAGTTAGTAAATTTACCTTACAGCCATCAAAGTACTGAAACCCTTTATTTCTAGCTTATTCTACTGTATTTTATTTTTATGTTCACTGATGAGAAACTAAGCTTAACAAAAAGATGTCTGTCTCATCATTTCTATTCTATTTTGTCACTGTGGGTGGTGGTGGGTGGTGGTGCTGGTGATGACAGTGGTAATGGTGATGATGATGAAAGTAGTGATGGTGGTACTAGGCCCGTATTCTAATGCTCAGCCACACCCCCAGCCCTAGCTTGTATTTTCTTAGTTTGCAATCCTATCAGTTATGAATAAAAAGAATGATATTCCTCTCCAATTATTTAAAGGTTAATTTTCTTGTTTCTTAATGTACCAGCTATGACTTCTGCTCCAATACTCTGTTCCTATCTTTTAATGGAAGTGCTTATAATATTTTATTATGACATTCAATACAAGTTCTGACAGAGTAGTTTTATAAGGTTATATCTTGTTGACTGAGAGTTATTATGAGTGGTAACTAAATTTTAGAAATTTTAACACCAAAAAGATAATTATAGTTTCCCCTTAAATCTACAAATATAGTAAATTACATTAATATGTTTCATAATATTGAATCAGTATACTCCTCAGATTGAACATATTCTTTAGTACCAAAAGATAGTTTTTCTTTAAATCTGTAAATATAGTAAATTACATTAATAAGTTTCCTCAAACTGAATCATTAAATTTCTGGGATTCAATATATTAGAACTGGTATTACTTAATAATTATGACTCTAGGTTCTAGAATCATGTATGTTCAAATCCCATCTTTTCACTTAGTAGTTCTATGATCTTAGGCACATCAGTTAATCAGTTTGTACTGCAGTTTTCTCATTTTGAAAATAGTGACAATAGTACCTAACTCAGTTATTTAATACATGTAAAGTTTGGAATAGCACCCAGACCAGAAAGTGTTTAATACATTTCTTAATTATTAATTATTTACTAGGAATCCCATGCCTGCCAAGCACAGGGTAAATAGCACACTAAGGATAGGCAAACTAAGGCCAGTGGGTCAAACTGGCCTACTGCCTGTTTTTGTAAAGTTTAATTACAACGCAATCACACTCATTTTTTATAAATTTATCAGTGTCTGTTTTTTGCTCCTATAGCTTAAGTAGATGTACAGAGCCCTTATGGCCAACAATACCTGAAATACTGACCTTCTGTTCCTTTGTTTTAAAACTGTCAACTGTGGGAGTACTATTCAAACCCAATTTCATAGTTGAAATAACTTCATATATAAATGTATATTATATAGATATATAGATACACATATACACACACATACACACACATGCACTTGTGTCCACATTTATAACATTCTACAGAAAATGAGGCTCTTCAGAGTCAAAAGACAGAAAAGATTCACATCAGTAAAAATTGTATTTTAGTTATTTTAAAATATGTATTTGGGGCTGGAGAAATGGCTCATTGGTTAAGAACATTGGCTGTTCTTGCAGAAGACCTGGATTCAAATCCCAGCACCCACATAGCAGCTAACAACTGTCCATAACTCCAGTTCCAGGGCATCTGATGCCCTCTTCTGTCCTCCGTAGGCACTGCATGACATGAATGCACTGACATGAAGGCATAACATTCATACTCTTAAAATAAATAAAAATAAAATAAATAGAATATGTATTTATTTCCATGACTCTATCTCTTGTCCTAGTCTGAATTTCCAGAGGGAACAGAGTATGACATTCATTCTTGTGATATTCATGTTGTAGGTATATAGCGCAGTTTAAATTTTCAACAAATAGCAATAAATAATGAAAATAAGAATAGAAGCCTGGGTGATGATAATTTGATATGTCTGTCAGAGTTCCAGATATAATATCCTATGACATTCATTTTATTTACCATGTAATATAAGCTCTATCATCATTTAATCTTTTAACATATTCTAAGAGACAGATACCATTATTATTATTCCACTGTAAAATGAACAAATCAAGGCTCAGTGAGGTAAAGTTGTACGTTTCTATATAGCCAGTAAGGAAAGACAAGCAACAGATAGTCTCTGCCTAAAATATGCTCTTACAAAGTTGGGAAGTGATGGAAATCAATGATACAATCAGACAGTATGAACAGAATATGGATTTGAAAGAGACTAGAGATTATAATTCATGTAGGAGAAACTTTGGTACATTGCTAAAATTGAGGAAATTATTTAAAGAAATTCATCATTTTGAAATATTAGACTGAATGGAACCTAAAAGGTAGGTTAAGTGGCATAGCTGCTCCTACATCCTACCCCAAAGCCACCTTATCTTAGTAAAATCCAAGTAACAGTTAGATAAATAAATACTTGCCATACTGTGCTATTTTAAAAGTATGTCTCTGAAATAGCTGATTTACCTTGCCCTAACAATCGTCTAAGGAAACAGAAAAGTACTATAGTGGTTTGAATGAGATGGCCCCGTGGAGGCTCCAAGTATCAGGACATTTTATCACCAGTTGATGGCCTTCCTGGAGGAAAGGCTTCACTAGGGGCAGGTTTTGAGAGTTGTTAAGCCTTGGTGGATTTCCAGTCTCTTTCTACTTCCCATGGCTGCTTGAAGATGTGTGCCTCTGCTTTCTGCTCCTGCTGCAGCCACTTGGCCATGCCTCCCTGTCAGGATGAACTCTAATCCCTCTGGAACCTGGAAATGTAAACTCAAATAATCTTCTTTCTATAAGTTCCCCTGGTCATGGTGTTTTATCACCTCAACAGAAAAATAACTTATACAGATATTTTATAAGCTATTATTCTAAAATGTAAAAAAAAAAAAAGTTGTAGTATATATCACAAATGGAACTATTACACTGAAAAAACAAAATCAAGTCCTAAGAACAAGGGCTATCTTAAGGAAACCAAAATTCCAGAAAAATGTAAACAAAATGACCCCATGAACCCTTTACTTTTTATTTAACCCTTTACTTTTTTTTATTAGGAAAACTGACTTTGAAGTAAATGAAGTAACTATTACATTGACCAAAGCAGTTATATATGTTATCAACTTCTCTCAAAGCACCTAACACACAGGTTGAATATCCTTTAAAATGCTTGGAACCAAGAGCTGTTTCCATTTCAGATTCTGGAATATTCGCATATACCATATCATGAGCTATTTGGGGAATGGGAACTAAATCCTAACATAAAATTCATTTATTATATACCTTATATATCTAGCCTGCAGTTACTTTCCAGTATTTTTAGTTTGCTTACATTCTGACTGTAATCCATCACGTAAGGTCAGGTGAAGACAATCCATTTTTGATTCATGATTTTGGAGCATCTTGAATTTTGTATTTTTGGATTAGGGACGCTCAATTTGTGATTATGTTTTAAAGAAAAGTTTTAAATATGCTTTGAAGTATACTTATGAAACACCTGTTTAGAATCCCTGAGAGGTAGGAAGATTTTTCTTCCCTCCCAAACACTGTGGATGCAGGTTTATTGAAGACTGTATGTGCCTAATCCTTACTGGGGAAGCAGAAAGTAAAGGAAGTTTTAAAAAGCATTCTACAAAACTATACATTAAGATGTGTATTCTAAGAAAGAATATAGGGAAAAAAAAAAGTCAAACTGTTCTTTTCAACATTACTACATAGTCTGGTCAAAGGAGATAACTTTCTCATCAAGACTGATGACAAAATACACATTATAGTTTGTATTTCTACCAACCAGCACCTAAGATATCTCAAGAAGCAAAAAAGAAAGAAGTCATTTTGATATATAATTTTATTTATAAAATGAGAATGATCATGTATCTGACAGGTTTGTGCAGGATTTAAAAAATAAGTATAAAGACCAGGCCAGGTGGCACATGACTTTAATCCCAGGACTCAGGAGGCAGAGGCAGGTATGGAACTCTGTGAGATCCAGGCCAGCTTGGGCTACACAGTGAGACTCTGTCTCAAAAAATAAAAACAAAACTAAAAACCATGTTTAGACTCTAAAATCCAGTGAAGGCTCAATAAGTGTTTCTCAGTACTATGATCTTCTACTTGAAAAAGAAAAAAAAAGAAGACAGGACTATAGGACTTCAGTGTAGCCTCAGCAAACTTACTATGTAGACCACACTGGCCTCAATTGCACAGAGATCCGCCTACCTCTGCCTCCAGAATACTTAAAAGTGTATGCTACTACATCCAGCTATTAATTTCTTCTTTTAAAAATTATTTTTATTTTATGTGTATGAGTGTATTGCCTGCATGTATGTGAATGTAACCATGTCATGCAATGCTGGCAGAGGTCAGAAGAGGGCATTGGATTCTATGGAACTGGAGGTACAGATGGTTGTTAGCTGCCATGTGAGTGCTGGGAATTGAATGCAGGTCCTCTGCAAGAGCAGCCAGTGCTCTTAACTGCTGAGCCAGAGTAATCCATAAAGGTGAACTTAGTGCAAAAGGCTTATATTTACTAAGGACAGCAAAATTATAAATGCATAAAAAAATCTAACTATATATTTTGTTTTGGTTTTAATGGATTTTGTTTTGGTTTTGGGATTTTTGAGATTATGTAGTCATGGCTGTCCTGGAACTTGCTATGCATACCAGGATGGCCTAGAACTCAGGAGAGATCCACCAGCCTCTGCCTCCTGAGTACTGGGATTAAAGGCATGTGTTGCTATGTCTGAGTTGAGTTTCAATGTTTTTAGGAGGAAAATAAAGGGGGGAAAGGTAGTTCCCACTTTCCACATCTTTACTTTTTCCACACCTAACACCAACCATATACAAAGCCTCCTATTTATTAATGCCTGCTGAAAGAATGCTTTTATAGTTTGACCTCTTGGTATCACAAACCACACAGTAAACCTAGCTGATTAATTCATACAGTTACAACTTCAGGCACTACTTATGACCTGGTAATGGTACAAAAAACAAAGTGGGAAGAGATAAGTCTTAGAATTACATATCAGTAATTCAGAAATTTCAAAAGATGTTGGATGATGGGCTGAAGAGATGGCTTGGCAGTTAAAACCACTGGCTGCTCTTGCAGAGGACTCAGGTTCAGTTCCCAGCACCCTCAAAGTAGCTAACAACCATTGTAACTCCAGTTCTGGGAATCCAACTCCCTCTTCAGGTCTCCATGGCCACTGCATGCACAAGGTGTAAATTTACATACATGCAGGCAAAACACTCATACACATAAAATAAAAATAAATTAAGAAGGTTAATGTTGGATATAAATTAAATTTCAAAATGATTAATACTTCTTTAAAAATCACCATATCTATCTTAAAATAATTTTAATGGAAATATTTTTAGAGATTTCTAGGTCTTTTTCTTTTCTACTTTAATCTGTAAAGTATACCCTTTTTTTCAATGATTCTAGTTCATCATTCTAATTACCAATTGTTCCATACCACATGGGCTCTTCTGGGAGTTACGGCAGGATTTCAAAAAGTTCATCCTTTTATGTACTCATCTTAGACTCTTCTTAAAAACTTAAAGACTATTCTTCCCTTGCCTTCACTTTCAGACCACTGGGCCCCTAGCCAAGGTTTCTAAAATGCCAGTCATGTATTTAAAAAATGTAAACCCAGGATACCGTTGATATGCTTAACCTTATACAAATTCTGAATCAAGAGGTCTGTGAAGCTATTTCAATCCTACAAAACCTGGCTCAAGGGCTTTTCTTTTACTACCTAGTTCTGAGACCTAGACGAGGCTTCTGCTACAACTTTGATCATAAAATAACAACTATAGTAGCAGTTATTTTGGCATATTTTCCTTATTTTTATGTATCATAAGAAGTATAACACTTCAAACAACCATTAGGCAAAATGACAGGAGATACCTCCCAATATGTACTATATGGACACAGCCAGCCAAGACTCAAAGAATAAGACCAAAAGGCTAAATCCAGTCTGCAGACAGCTTATTTTTATTTGGCCATTGAGCCAAGAATGGTTTTTACATTTCAGAAAAAATTTTTTAAAACAAGCAAACAAATAAGAATATTCAACAGAGACTATAAATAGCTTGCAAGGCAGTACTTATCTAGTGCTCTTCTAGAGAAAAGTTGTCTATCCTTGATCGAAGTTATAGAAATAAACAAAGATCTACCCATTATACATAAAGTTTACGGTAGAACCCAAAATGTTAAGAAAACAGAAGAGACTCAGAAAAACAAACACAAAGTTTTCTCTCCTTTGCAACATCTTTATATTCCTTCCTGCCTGTGCATGGCATAAAATGAGAAGGGAGACTGGGAGGGAAAGAAGGGGTGTATAGGGAGAGGATGTGGAGACAGGAGAGGAAACAAAATGATAGCTTTCTGTCAGATGCAAGTATAGAGCTAGCTACACATGTATATAGACAGATGACATGAAAGCAGAAGGGCAGCTTTTGGGGGAGGAAGGGGACCAGCAAGAGACAGGGAAGGGCATCTGGGAATGGCAATGGAAGAAAGTGAGCCAACCACAATGATATTTTGTATGACAAGGTCATACTGAAACCCATTATTCTGTATGCTAACTAAAAATAATAAAAACAAAGCAAAAACAAAGTAGATAAACAGTTCTTTGAGGGGCAAGTTCCTACTGATACAGCAGAGTTGTCTTCTCCAGTCCTTTCTAGTCTGCTCTTGAATTCCCAGTGGGGCTAAGCTACAATCTCTAGCTAATCTTCCCTTTCTTCTTCCTTGGATGCTTCCAAATTAGTCTTCTTGTTACTTCTTTCAACTCTGCCTCCATTCTCCTTTGGAACCAGGTTAGACTTCCTCCCAACACCCAGCATGCTTTAGTCCTGGCTGTGCTTTCAGTTACACTGGGTGACACACACACAGAATAATAGGCTGTGACTTTTGCTGAGGCTCTTCTTTCTTAGTATCCTCATCTAGTTTATAACCTATTTGAAGGGACACATCCCATAGCATTTTTATCCCTTACTCTGATAAAAGCTCAATATTATCTGAGCCCATGCCATCTCCTTCCAACTACACTATCTTGAACTATCTATCTTGCAGAGAAAAATCACCTGAGGACTGGTAATGAGTGATAAGGATTGCAAACATCAGAAGGTGAAACCCATAAAGAACTTAATGGAAGCCCACAGGCTACACTGCAAACTTTAAAGTATATATTAAAGACAAAACCAAATTCCTGGGAGAGAAGCTAAAGATTATGACCTAAAACAAAAATTAGAGAATTATTTTCTAAATAAAAACTAAAGTATTAAAAAGGATAAACAAATGTAAAAGAACAAAATGTGCCTTTCAACACTATTGGTCATTAATTTTCTTTTAGCAATAGCTCTTGACATTGATACACCTCTGTTGTGCCAATATTATAAACTAAAGTAGTAAAGGACTCAGTGGAGTACTCATATACAGCATTCGAAATCTCTGAGCTAAAAACACAGGGAATTATTTGATGTAGTAGTACTTACTTCATAGGCTGCTTAAGAACAATAACAAAAAAACCCAACAGCCACACCTTCCTATCACCTGTCTAATAAATTTGGCAATCATAGGTACATCCTTCTATCATACTTCAAAACATAATCAAGACTCATTTTCATGGGAAAAAAAATCCACCAAGAAATGTTTTGTTTAAAAAACTTATTTTGGTTACATCATCAAATTGTATTTTAGTAATATAGGCAAACTACAGTATGTATAAACCTTGAATGTATAAACACCAAAAACTACAAATATTTTTTAAGACAAATAGAAATACTGCCTGTGAGTCTAAACTAAAAATAAACAAGTCATAAAATAAATGTCCTTTACCTAAAAAAAGCTAAAAGTCAATGAGAATATTAATTCTTCACTTCCTCTTCTTTTTCCTAACGTGTTTTTCAGTCCTTACCTCACTAGACAGGGAAGATGGAGAACCTTTGTCTTCAATGCTAATAAAATAGGCTGAAAAATTATAGAAATCTAACAAGTAAAAAGGAATCACTAAACGTGGTAAAATCAGCTCTCAGTTACGGGGGAGTGGGTGGGTGGGGATGACACATGACACCAGCGAATCTGTTTTCTTGAACACACAGCATTAATTTGAGAGAAAATTCCCCTTATGTTTCATGGAGGCCAGGGTTAAGAATTTATTTTTCTTGAATATTCAATGATTTAAAGGATTCAAACAAAAGGGGGAGGGAGTTAGTAGAGAAGCATACAGGTGGCTAAAGGTAGCCAGCCTGTCTGGGATAAAAATTTTTCACTTAATCTACACAGAGAAAACCAAGAGATGATTACGAAGGCAAAGAAGAAAATACAGAAAAACTTAATGGAAGGATGCTAAAATTTTTAAATACAAAACTTAAGCAAAAACGTCTCTTCCTGTCCCTTCATTTCTTCTTCTCACTAATGGGTATTGTCAGTGACAGCAAGAGCTGCAAGTAGGCTAAAATGCCAAAAACGCAATCTCATGTTTATATTTTATAAAAGCCATGTCAGAATGTTTATCGTTGCTTTCTGTCAGGCCCGCCATCTGTCTCCGTGGTAATTTATTTCATTCTTGAGAAAAATCAATTCAAAAAAAATTGTTGAGAAGAGGGGACTCATCTTTCTTGCACATTTTTTAACTTAAAACTTAGTAGACAGCAAGAATTACACACTTCTCCAAATACACAAAACTAAATATTTATCCAAACACAATATCTGAGCCACAAATTCAATTTGTTTCTCCCTGACATATGGCTCAAAGTCTTAAGTGGCATATGTTTAGCACTAGAACTGGGAAAAGCGCAAATTAAAATATTACAAAGTTCAATATTGTTCTTTCATTCTTAAACTTGATCTTGGCCAAAAGACCGAGAAGCAATGATACTTCATGTTCATGATAAGAGAAAAACGGGGCATCCAGTAGAATAGCAGACCACAAGAAGCAAAATAATCATGTGGTTCAGTTTATAAGTCTCCCGTGAACACTCAAGAGGGTTAAACTCTAAAAAGGAAAATCCTGTCAGCTTGTTTATCTTGGTTAAGAGATGGTCAGACAGAAAGGTGTCCAAAGGAACTTACATACCGACTGACACACACAAATCTCTAACGTGGTCCCTAGCATCCCCAGCAATCATCAGACGATCCCACCTCCCCAAACACCCCAAAGCTTTTAAAGGTAGTAGGTGAATAAGAACTCGATTTGCCTGTCACACGCGTTAGGACAGCAGTGCCTGCGATCTGACGCCCAAATCATTTGCTCTTTTCCCCTCACCTAGCTCACGACGTCTTCCAGAGCCCTGTCAAAAGTTCGACCCGGCAGCTCGCAGAAAGGCGAGGACTGCAGCCTCCAGTCCAGCTCCGCACCGAACAGGTGGCTAACTTACCTGGGGGAAGGAGCCGCCAAGCACTGGCAGCCGCCACCCGGGACCAAACCCCGAAGGGCGTGTTTTCGAGGCTTTAACCCCCGGCGCGCGGGGCGAGGTCCCCGGCGGCGGTGAGTAGGGAGGCTGCGGGCGGCCGCGGCGGAGGGCAGGGCGCTGGTCCTTCCCGGGCCGCCGAATGCCGGGGCTAAGGGCGCCGGCCGAGTCCCGGCCCCGCAGGTGCCCCGCAGGTCTGGCAGCTCCCGGGCCGCCGCCCCTCGGTCGCCCGCGCGGGCGCGAAGCCGGCCCCCCGACGGCCCCCCAGCGGCCCGCAGTCCCAGCCTAACGGTCCCCGCGACCTGGGCTCGGGGGGCCGCCCCGGCGGCTCTCACCTCCGAGTCCCGCCGCTCTGCGGCGGAGGAAGGCGGGTGCCCCTGGCGTCTCTTCACGGGTCCTGGTCGTCCTCTGTCTCTCTTGGCGGCGGAGCCAGTCCCCGGGTCCGCCGCGGCCGCTGCTGCGCTGATAGGGTTGTTTCCCGGCAGTGACGGCGCCGCCTCAGCCCCGCTCCTCGCTCCCTCTCCGCGTAGCTCCCGCTTTCTGTTTCACCCGAGGGACCGCGAACGCCGCCGCCGCCATGATTACTACGGAGCCGGGAGGAGGAGCCGAGAGTCGGCGCGCCCAGTGCGGCTGCGCGAGCCCGGCCGCCAGCGCCCCCGGCCGCGGGAACCCGGAGCCCCCGCGCGCTCCCGCGCCCCGCGTCGCCCGCTCGCGGACTACCAGGCGGGCGGCGGGCGAGCGCCGCGCACACCTCTGAGGCGTCTGCAGCCGGCGGGCCCGGCTCTCCCGACGCGGGATGCGCCTCGGCCCCAGAAGCGTGCGGATGATTGACGTTTCTGCGGCCACACACGCAGTTCCCAAAGCGTTCCAAAAGCTCCCCCCCTAGACGCATCGCGACCGCCCCTCTCGAAAGCCCAGAACGGCAGGTGCCTGCAGGGACGATCCTAGGACTAGGAAGCCCGCGAAGTGGCCGCGGACGAGTCCAGTCCGGGGCGTTTAGCGCCCGGGAACTGTACAGCTCCCGCCCCCCACAGAGGTTCACTAGAGTCGAAAGCGTCGGGGTGAGTTAGCGGGTTGGCCCCCCACCAGCCAGACCTGGTGGAAACACGCTACCTTAATTTTTACCACGGCGTGGAAACCGGAGCGGGTGCAGCAGCAGTTTCCTGGAGCCGCGAGCCCTGGGGGACGCTGCAGCAGTGCCTCGGGCTGCTGGGGCCGCTGCTCCGCCTTGTCACCGGAAGGCTTGTGCAGAGGGTCGTCTTTCGAACCCAAGTCCTACCCTAGCCTTTCACTTCTGGTAACGGATGTCACCAGGCTCCGCGTCTGACCTGTTCATTTCAGGTTATTAATTGTGTGTGTATCAAGGTGGCAGTCTTCTTAAGCCGTTTGACAGAAATCTCTTGAAAATGTACCTTTTAAAGGATACAATGGCTAACGAAAGATCGCAGCATCAGTGTGATGCCCAGACCTTATAGTAAAACCCCCAGGGATTGAGAGAGAGAGAGAGAGAGAAAGAGAGAGAGAGAGAGATGCTGCTTTGCGGGCTGTTCTCAACACTTTTGTTAAATATCCCTCACTTTTAAAAATCTCTTCGCCTGCCTCTATGTCCACTTCAACCCATTCTCTGATTCTTCTCTATTTTTCTGTTGTTTTGTTTTCTGTCCCTTTTCTTCTTTTTCTGCTGTTTTCTTTAGGGTTCCAGGAGATGGTTAATCGTATCTTTATATCCACAGCCAGCTAATGAGAAGTTCTTTTTCTTCCCTTCAGTAAATAGGCCTGTGATTCTATATCAAATGATATCTTGAGATATTTTTATTACTCTTCAGTAAAATCTTTTCTCTGTGAACAATGTTTCATTTTCTTAACTTCCAGCTTTGACTCTCTCCCAGACAAAATTTCTGGAAAGCTGATCTTGAAATAGCAGAAGTATAACTGCTTATTGTTTTACAATACGAGAATTTATCAGAGTGTGGGGGAGTTGGGTGGTTTCACCGTATTTGCTGCCCAGCTCTTGTTTGTTTTGAAGCTAAGCTAGTTTCAAACTTCGCACTAAGCACTTTCCAAAGCTTCCTACTTGTGAATTTTGTAAAAAATGCAGACTCCTACAATTTACTCCCTAGGCTCTAATTCCTTTGGCCAAGAGTAGGCCAAGAAATAACATTTTTTTTAAAAAAGCTATTGGGGCTGGAGAAAGGGCTCAGTGGTTAAAAGCACTGGCTGCTCTTGTAGAAGACCAGGGCTTCAATTCCACCCACATGTTAACCCATGTGGTGGTTAACAACCCTGTGTAACTCCAGTTCCAGGAGAATTCTCAACACCTTATTCTTTCCTCAGTGCGCACTTCACAACATGGATACACTTACACACATGCAGGCAATAAACTCATACACATAAAAAATAAAAATAAAATATTTAAAAATAAAAAATAAGCTTTACTTGTTAAAAATATGTTTAAAGCCTACCTACATGCCATAGACAGAGCAAGAAATAGTTACTATGCTGAAAGAGATGGAGGCATATAATTCAAGAGTGAAAGGAGGCCTGGACATTTTGGTATGATAACACAACACTATGAGGAAAGTCAGGTGAAGACTAAGGGAATTGTCTGTGGAAAGACAGATGCACACAGATGAATGACCCTAACTTAGACTCTATTATTAGAATTCTCTACGCACACAGAATCATAAGAATTTATGTTGGCTTTGAACAAGGCACTTCTCAATTCATTATTTTCTTTATCATTAAAGTAAGGACCACTGTCAGCCATCATCTTTCTTGAGCTCTCAGCAATGCTCTACACGTTGATTACAGTTCTTCCTTTAATTTTTCTTCTTCTTTTGGCACTTCGTAGTTTTCCTCCTACTTTTCTGGGTACAGCTTCTCCAGTACCTTTGCAGGGTGGCACACAACTTTAATCTCAGTCCTCCGGAACAGAGGCAGGTGAATCTTTGTAAGATCAAGGCCACCTTGGTCCACATTGTGACTTCCAGGCATGTTGGGAATAGGGAGACATTGTCAAAATGAAAACAAAAACAAAAACAACAAAAACGAACCACTTTTCAGATTCCTACTCTTCTCTCTGCCTAATAAATATTACAAGACTTCAAAATTTAGCATTTGCTTGTGGGTGGGGTGGGGTGCGTGTTCACATGTGTGGTGTATGTGGATTTAGATGTGTGGAGATCAGAGGTCAATATCAGGTGTCCAGGTGTCTTCTTCCATCACTTTCCATCCTATTTTTTGAGGCAAGGTCTCCCAGCTGACCAGCAAGTCCCAGGGATCCTTCCGTCTCTGCTTCCCCAATGCTGGGTTTACCCGCTTTTTACATGAGTGTTGGTGATTTGAACTCAAGTCTTTTGCTTGTGCAACAAGTGCTTTACCAACTGAGCTATCTTCACAACACCCAAAATTCTGTTTTAAGTCATTTTCTGTTGCTATTATAATCTTTCAGCCTATGCAGTTTCACATCACCCATGTGTTAGGTTTCACTTGTATTTTTGATAGTCTCCATGTCTCTGGTCCAGTCTCTTCAGCTAAATTCCATACTGTCATCAGTTGCTTTACTGATTAACATGCCCACTTAATGTCTCAGATTTTCAAAGTTTAGACCAAGTTGATGCTTTCCTTAATGATATACTGCTTGATCTGATGTGTTCAGATCTTCAAATCAAGCATCGACTGGTCACCCTTGTTTCCTTCACCTTCATCTCCCGTATCTGTTGCAGCACCAGTTCCGGAAAGTGCTTTCCCCCAAATCCCTCAAATGATTCTGCTTTCCTGTCACCATCAACCTGATTTGGTCTAACTGCCTTGTGTTCTCCACTTTGCAAAAATCATCTTTCAAAAAGCAAGTAAGGAACTGGAGAACTTGCTCAGTGGTTAAGAGCACCTAGTACTCTTCCAGAGGACCAAGGTTTAGTTCCCAGCACCCACATGGCAGTTCACAACCATTCTTTGCTTGAGTTCCAGAGAATCCAAGAATGCCCTCTACTAGCTTCCCCAGGGCTTTCGTGACACTTGTGTGCTTTATATACCTACAGGCAAAACACTCATTCATAAATACTTAAATAAATACAAGTAAGGATACTGTCACCTCTTATATAATACCTTCAGACAACTTTTCATTAGTTAGACTAAAACTAGAATTCTTAAAGTGGCCTGTAAAACCATGTGGGGGTTTGGACCTGCCTGCCTTTTCCAGGCTCATCACATATTGCCCTGCTCTTGCTTTCTGAATCAAGACTTCCTGGCCTTCTTTTAGTTTCTCAAATGTAGTCTGATCCCAATCACTGTAGGCTCTCTACACCCTACCCACCCTTCTCCCTTGTAACCATCTTTAATTTTTAATTTTTAAAATTTTACATCTATGAATGTTTTGCCTGCATATGTGTAGGTGTACAATGTATGTACATTGTCTGTGGAGACCAGAAGAGGGTGTTTGACCCCCTGTATATAGAGTTACAGAGAATTGTTAGTTCCCATTTGGGTGCTGAGAACCGAACCCAGGTCCTCTGGATCAACAGCCAAGTGCTCTTAGCCTCTGAGCCATCTCTCCAGTACCATTCCATTCACCCCGACCCTTTTCATCCTTCAGGGTTTGATTTGCATGGAACATTCATGGAAAAAAATTTCTGACCTCCCAGACAAGTTCAAGATCCTGGATCGATATCAGAGGTTATAAACTTTAGTGTGCAGAACTGCTGTGCCTGTTACTCCCTCCATGAGAACAAGGATTGTGTCTATTTTGACTTGTACAGCACCTGGCATTTAGAAAGTGCCCAATAGATTTCTTGAGTGATTGAGTGTTGTCCTTTGAGTTTCTTCCAACAATCTAGAAGGTTATTGGCTTGTGAAACCAGGAAATGACTGTTTTTTAAGCATTATCAAAATATGAGACTCTCATACATTGGTATGTCTTATGAAGAGGCACCAGCAGTTTTTGTTCTTCATTGTCTTTTCACATTAGTTTGTCATCAAGTATAACAAAGACTTCCTTTGTAATCAAGGTCTAACAAGCTTTCTTGCAGCCCTTTATAAAAGATAGGGGGTTTCCTAAACAGAGTTCCTTAGCTGTGATTTAAACTCATTGTTACCCCCTAAGATCTTGGAGATAGGGAGTTAATTAAGCTTGACATGGAGTGCTTGCTTTCTATGCTATAATGCAGTCTTTTTATCCCAAAGATCTGTGTCCTTTTCTGGTATCTATGAAACTGTAGCAGGTTAACTCACTAATAGCAAGGATGATAAAATTTGAGATCCATCACAAGATAGGATGGATTGAAGAAAGACAAGGAGATGAAAAAGTCAAGTATCAAGTAGAAATGTCTTTTATGGTATTTAGCAATAAAGAGGAGAGAAAACAGCAAATCGACTATTGTGATGACTAAATTTTAGCAAAATTAGTGGGTCCTAATTGAACAGAGCCACTGTGCCAAACAGAACACTACTACCGTTGTCCCTCGTTTTTGCAAATATGGATTAGAAAATAGTAGGTAGACAAGTTAACCCATACTTTTGATCATTTCTGAAAAGTGTGGTATCAAGTAGGGAAGGTGTGACAGGTTTTGGCGTGGGTAAATCTGGGCTTTGAATCCTAGCTGTATTGTTGACTAATTGATTAATTTTCTATAAATTACCTAGCCTTTCTCAGTTTCAGTTCCTGGTTCATATTCTAAAAATAAAATATCTACTTGGCAGGATTAAATAACATAACCAGACATAAAAATGCCTTGCATGTGGCTAATGGTCAATAAATAAATCACTGTGTGATTAGGATGACTGGGTTGATTGTGACCCAGTGAACGTAGGGAAACCTTCCTGCACATTGTTAAGATTCTTAGGAAGGGACTTGGCTAAGGTCAATCCTTGCACCACATTCCTGATCTAGTTTGCATATTTATTCATAATTATGCTTTCCCATAAGTGGGAGAGCTCCTTCCCTAAAGCAAAGAAACTGACTCAGCATAAGAAACAACTTGACACTGATATCGGTGTTCCCATCAGAGCAACTTTTCCACTGGCCATCATTCAATACCTCTGCTGACACTATTTTGCCATGGTTCTTCACTCAACAAGAACCTTCTCTACATTTTAAGAATGCCTGGAACCCGTATTACCACCTCTATTTAAAAGCCATAATGGGAAATTCCTATTATTACTCAACTCAACTTTGTTTTCTGTACTTACTTTCATCCAAAGTAATGTTGGGATCCTTAACTTTACTTTGAAAATAAGAAAGTCCATTAAAGTGATTCCTTAGGGTTGAGAAGGAACCCTAGTGATAAAGTACTGGCCTAGCATGTGTGAGGCCTTGGGCTTGATTCTCAGCACTGAAAAAAAGTGACTTCTTAAGTTAAGATGTAGTGTTTCCAGTCCATGCTCCCTTCCCTAGCCTAAGACTTAAAGTCAACAATAGACATTTTACAAGTATTCCAAAGGATTTGAACATCTTAGAGCAACCAACAGTTAACTTTCACAAGGATGTTCTTGTCTCTGTGACATAAAATTAACCTCGATTGATTGAATTATTCAAGAAAATTGCTTTCTTAAAGCTCAAGGGTTTTTTTCATCCTTTCTTCTTTATTGAGAAACTAAGAAAGACTAAGGAATTTCATGATCACAATGATAATCCTAATAAGCCCAAATTTGTCAGTGTTAATGATATGATTTCAAAGCACACTTCCAACAAGGGAAGAGACTTACGTGCTTACTAGCCAGGACTGACTGAATAGCTTTCTCATCTGAAAGGGCTATCCAATAATAAGTCAAATTATAAGGATTTTCCTCTTGGTTGAAAAAATTGTTTCTATATCTGTTCTTGGATCTGTCAGCGCCTCTTTGATGCTTTGTACAGCTTTAGGAAAGTCTGAACGCTGCCTTGGGGTTGAACACATCATTATCATTATCCAGCATAACCAGATGACATATGAATAGATTTTAAAGACAGAAGGAGATAGACATCTGTATGGAAAATGAGACAGAAGATGACTTGGCGTTTAGAAAACTGTCCTCAAACTACTTGAATTTTTCCCCCTAAAAATAAAAATAAAAAAGAAAAATTTCAAAACTAGAGCAATACTCTAAGATAATAATGATATTTTAATCTGGAAAAATTTTGAATGTACAAGTTTAGAAATAAGATTCCCATAATCGAAATTCAGTTGTACTTTACCACACTTGAGAAAGTTCTTTCTCAAATATCTACACTAAATATTTAAACAAAAATGCATTTTAAACTACTAGACAAATCCATTACCTGTTCATGGTAACTAGCATAAATATCTTTCTACAATCATTTGTCTCTATTATAATATTTTAATATCAATGTAAAGAGCAACAGGCATCTTTATATATGGACAGAGTTGTATAGTATAGGGAAAACTGGCACAGCATTGATAAACTGAAGACTTTCGATGAAACAAATACTAACTCATTATTCTGTTTTTCTCTTTCTTTCTACATTTTTTGAGATTTAACACTGAATTTTAAGTATGTTAGACAAACACTCTACCAGTGAGCTATATCCCAGCTCTTTCACATCTTTATGGTGAGATAGAGTCCCCTTAAGTTTCACAGAAGAGTCTTGAACTGACCACGTAGACTCACAGGCCTGGAACTTGCTATCTTTCTGCTTCTGGAGTGTTGGGGTTATAGACGTGTGTCGTCAGATCTGACTCTGGTTTTATTTCTTATTTCAATTTTTAATCTGTAAACTTAAAAAAAAAAAACCTAAGGAACTTCTGAAATTTGATCTTTTTTTCTCTTACACTTTACAGATGCCGTAAACCCAGTAGGATATATTATGTTGAAAAGACAAAACTAAAATTAACTTGCATTACTAAAAGAGAGTGAAGATACTTTTACATTAAAGAAATGAAACATGACTTTACTCAATAAACTTTAAGCTTCAAATTAGAGAAACTAATGGCATAAGACTTTAGAAACTTAAATGTAGTCCATTTCCCCAAGCTAGAAGAACCAAGTTAAAATCAGAGTTGTGGTAGAAATTTGAGTATGTTCCTACTCTTTCCCCTCCAACTGATTGTAAAAATCCCTGGGATTTTCACAAATGTTCTCCAAGGATTGACCTTCTGTGAGACTCCATGCTTCTCTTTCTTCTTATTTTGGTTCATTGATATATTTTCCCCTTTTTCTTCCAAAGCCAGCACTGCCTCCCACCACACACACTGTGGCATCATTAGCGCTGGGGCAGCCAACTCCTGACTTAAGAGCATGGATATAGGCACCAAGATAGAGTTTTCTACAGCTCCATCTTCTGCTGCTATTGCCTTCGACTCTTACCCTATGCACAACTCAATAAAACATTTAATTAGACAGTTATGGTATGAATCTGGTTTGTCTTCTCAAAACTTATGCTTGAGTTTAATTTTAGTTGTGGGAATGCAGAGCATGGAAACTTAATTTGCCCATAGCATTTAGAGATGAGGCCTTCAGAAGTGATGAGAATTAGGTAAACTTATGAGGATTAGTCCCCCCTGAAAGAATTTGTGTGGTTTTATAAGATCAGAAGTAATACATAGTCATGTTATTACCATCTCTTGTCAGTGATGCCTTGTGCCACCTCAGGAGTCTGTTAGAAGGCTATCTCTGGATGCAGCCTTTTACTTTGCATCTCTAGAACAATGAACCAAAATTAACCTTTCTCCTGTATAACTGACTTCATCTTGCTATTGTATTAGTAAGAGACAATGGATTAATATAATACTATAAGTTGACTGCAGCTCTGGGACTCAGACATAAGCTCATAGAATAGACAACATATTTCATCAAACCTTTACCTCTCCTGCTAGGCAACTGACCTCAAAGTAAACCTTTCATATCTCTCTTAAGTTTTTTTTTCCCTCTGTAAATAAGCCTATTTTATTATCTCTAATGACGTGTCCAAACACATTCAAATCCTAAGGCTAAAATGTCTAAGCTGAAGCTGTGACTCTAGCTACAAAAGCAAGTAGGTACTTCAGCTCAGGAACTTGTTGGTGAAATGACTCGCATATTAATTTTCTTCATAACAGTATCCATTTTATGTCAGGATGACACTAGATATCTTATTCAACATAGTAATAAGACAAACTCCCATCTATCAAGAATCCCATTTAAATTGGCAATCTTAATTGCTTTAGAGAGCATCTATTACAAAGGAGAGCACTGTTCAGCAATCGAGAAATAGTTATAGAATACTTTTATAGTAAAGACTCTATACAAGGAACAGATGCCTGGGCCTTAGCAGATTTCCTTTCTGTGCTGTTTTTACCTTTTGCTCTTAATGTCAAATCCATTGTTTCTTTCATTTATTCTGTGTGTGTACATGTGTGTGTGAACATTGTGTGAAGGCATGTCTTCCTCAATTATTTCTCCAACTTTTTTTTTAAAGACAGGTCTCTATTAAACCTGGAACTCATTGTTTTGACTAGAATAGCTGGCCATTCAACCTCTAGGATCTGCTTGTCCAGTGCTGCCTTCCAGTGCTGGGGTTACAAGCACACCCACATCTTTTAATGTGGATGTTGGGGATCCAGACTTAGGTCCTGATTGATGCTTTTGCAAATGTGAAGATCAGGCTATACCCTACTCTAAGTAATTTCATATAATGCAAAACAGTGGATTTCTGATTATGCCTTGCCTTGAGAGACTTCATTTTACAAGCTGCTTCTTTATTTCATTGTAAGGGTGGAGGATGATTGCGTTCTAGGGTGAACCAGCAAACAACACCATCTGTCTAGCATGACCCATGCAGCACAGGCTAATGAATGACTTATTCCTGGAAATAAAAAGGGTGCCACCCTATAAATTTATCAGGGTTAATTGCACAGGGCATATTAAATTATATCAGGGAAACCAGGCCCAAGAACTTACCAGACACTCAAGAATGAGGAAAAGATATAACTTCCTCTCCTGGACCCCATAAAGGGGTGGATACATACATAGCACTGTGATGCAACTGTCCCACGCCAACCTGTCATGTGATAACTGGTATGTGTATCAAGGACCAGCAGGCAGAGAATTCCTGACTATCCTCAAGGCTTCAACTCAGCTTGGTCTCCACTGTTGACATGGTCTACTCCATTGCTATCAGCCTGCTTACTCATCAGGATCTGGTCTTGCCTTCCTGTTCTGATCCCACAATTGTGCCCTTTCACCTTACAGATGGACTCAACTCTGCATCTTTACTGTCAGTTTGAACTCTCTCTCAGCCCACTTCTGAAACTTCTTGAATTCTGCTGTTAGCCTCTTTAACTTGTGTTCATTCTATAAATTGCATGTATGTAGATAGATAGATAGATAGATAGATAGATAGATAGATAGATAATAAATAGATAGATTGATTTAGAGTGTGCTGTGTGATATGTGATTGGAGAGTTAGTTATTAAGTAATTAATTAGTAATTAAGACTGCAATGAAAGAACTTATATTTATTTAGGCCAAATTACCAAGGTAGGTTGTATTATCTTGCAAATTGCTGTCATTGAAACCACTGCACCTTGTAAATTTATTATTATTCAGTAAATTCTGACGTGTGGAAGGACATAAGCATGTTGATCTATGGTTGGCATAGCCTAACATATTCACAACACAGAGTAAGCACTTTAGCCATTGAACTAAAGCCATCCCAAAGCTGCTTTGGGATGCTGGTACCAATGGGAAATTAGTAACTAAAGAGCTTAAGAAAGGAGATGGTCAAAAGACAGGACTTACTTCTTGTTCGTAATGGTTGTATGTATAGTTCATTTAAGAGACAGCAGCTAGGTTTTTCTGTTTAGTCCCCTGGCCTCTGTGGACCTGCAGGTGGTCACTATTTCCTTTGCCATTTTCCATTTGCTCTTTCAGTTTTCTAACACCCACATGACTAATGCCTTAAAAGAAATCTCTCTGTCTGAAATACTTAACATAGCTTCTGATTTCTGAAGCTCTAACTTAGACTTTGACTGATATATTTTTACCCAGATAGATTTAAAATGCTTAGTTAGGAACTCAAAATATACTTGTGTGAAAAATAATAATAGATACAACAAAATGAATAGCTGAGATTAAAGTTAATATAGGAGTTCCAAAGGACAATTGACCAGTCGCTGTGGGATGGTTAAAAGACAAGCTTCATGCTTTTAAAGTTGACTTCTTTTATGTAATGTTCAAAACAATGCTGTGATCAAAGTATTATTATTTCAATTCATAGATGAGAGAGGTTACTCTGAGAGGTTAAATCAAGGTTCACAGACATATAGCTAAGACAGTGGCATTTCTGGGCTTCACCTTCTGCATGCCTCAGACACACTCTTTCTATTATTCAGTATTCATTCAGAAAGTATGGAATTTGAGGTGAACCATGAAGGATGATATTCAAATGGAATGGTCCCAGTAGATTGTTCTAGTAGGAAAGATAGTTAGAAAGGCATTAAAGCAAGAAAATGCCAAGTATGTCTACAGGTAAGAAAGCAGGACAAACATCTGTGATGGAAGGTGTGGAGGTGTAGAAAAAAATACGTAGGGCCCAAGTTAAGAATTATTTAAAATGGTATCCAAGGAATTTTCAAACAATTTAATTTTTATGCAGAGTCAAGAAAGTGAAGGGGCAAAAGTGAAAAAGCCAGTTAGTGATGTTTATGACCTTCACTGGTATTTACCAAGTCACCATGATCATCGAAGGCATTTTAAACAACCAACACATTAAAACAAAATAAGAAAAACCATTATGGAAGAGGAAGAATTTTAACTTTTTATAAATATCAAACTGAATAAAAAAGAAACCACTTTATAAGGAAAGAGACTAATTGTTATCACAGACAAAAAGATAGTTACTTATTTCTTGCTTTAAGCAAAAGCAAATCTGAAAACAATCTCCAATGAGAGAGATTGAAGTAACTCATTCTTATAGAAAGATACTGGTCTTTGACTAATACATCTTTAAGGAATATAATGAAGAAATATGAAACAAGCCAACAACACTAAATTGAGAGATTCTGTTAAAGTGGACCACCAATCAGCCTGCAAGTGAACTAAGTTCTGCTATAAATCTCTACTTGAAGCAATTGGTTTCAGACATGTTACAGGTTAGAGAGACATTTTGGGGCTAGTTTAGAAATTCAACTAACGTTTATAACTTTGTTTCCATGGCAAAATGCCTTTGCCACTTCTAAACAGCAGACTTTCAGATTAGCTTTTGGAATATAACCCATTTGCAATTTGGGGACTGCCTGTGGTTTGAATGTAGACTGTCTATCATAACCAGAGCTCAACATCACTGAAGCTCAGGGGATTTCAAATTAGTTAGTGTCTTTCTTTCAAATCCAATATATCATTTTAGAATAAGGGATTTTTAAGAAGTTTTGTAAACAAGAGGCAAATCCAATAACTTCTCCATCAAAGACTTGATTCTGAGAGACTCAACATTTTATCCAGAAGAACTAAAAATATCTGAGCTATAATTTTTATCTCTACAATGCAAAGGTAAAGAAAAGTAAAGAATTGAATTGATTATCTTCAAAATGCCTGCCTAATAGTCTTCTTTAATAAGAACATTTGGAAGTCGCAGGCAATGTCTTTTTTTTTTCACTAGATTAGAACTGTAAAGATTGTTATAGTAATTTTCTAGCAAACAGTACACAAAAAGTTGCAGGCTAAGACCTATAAATGTTAATTTATGTGCAAAACTCTCTTCCAAGGAGATGAAATGCTTATTGATCAGGAAAAAAATATAAAAAAACACTTGACTGGATTTCTAGTTGATTCTACTCTTTCAAGTAATTCCTTGTTTCCTCTTAAACAACAGAACAATTGTAATAAATACAGAATATTTTTAAAATGTATATTTTATCAGCCTCTACTTACTAGAGATTTTAATTAAGCTCATTAAATTCAGAGCTGATAGGGCTGGAGTATACTATTTATATTAACAAAGTTCTGGATTTCTGGGCAAGCTTACAAATACTGTTGTTTTTGCTTTTCTTTTTTTGGTGTCAGGATCAGGGCTCCATGTAGCCCCCAGACTGCAGTTCACTATGTGGACCAGGCTGACCTTAATCTGGCCCAAATCTTCCACTCTCACAAAGATCCACCTGCCCTCTGGAGTGCTAGGATTTTAAAGGTATATGGCACTACCCCCAGCATTCAATACTGTTATTCTTTCTCTCTTTTTTCTTTTTTGGTCTTTTTGAGACAGGGTCTCCCTGTAGTCACAATTGGCCTGGAACTAACTGTATAGACCAGGCTGGCCTCAGTCTCGTAGATATTCACCAGCCTCTGCCTTTCAAGTGCTCCTATTAAAGATATGCATCAGTATTCCTGGCTCAATACTAGTATTCTTTTAAAAGTATTTAATTTATTATTTATATTTTATGTGTATGTACTGCCTGCATGTATGTACGTGCACCCATGTCATGCAGTGTCCCCAAAGGGCAGAAGAAGGCATCAGATTCCCCTGGAACTGGAGTTAGAGATGGTTGTTAGCCGCCATGTGGGTTCTGGGAATTGAACCTGGGTCCTCTGCAAGAGCTGTCACTACTCTCAACAGCTGAGCCATCTCTTCAGCTCCAATGCTAGTATTCTTAATGAAGCGTCACTTGATATTTTACGTTGGGAATTTTTGTTTCTTTGCTTATTTTATAAGCCAGATTTTTTTCCATTTGTCATATAGGTGATAGAAATTGTATCATTTATACACTAGAGAAAATATTAAGATCCTAACAGTATTTTATTTGTTCAGTGTCATACCTGACAGATTAAAAAGTATAACATTTAGAGTTCATCTGGTCCTATATAGTATGTACTGTCTTTATATACTCTATTTTGGCATTCCCAATGGTAGTAGAGGTGTTGACTGGACTGAAAATCCCTGGATGACAGATTATTTATTCAACAAGAATTTCCTGAAGGCCAGGTATGCTCATTGGGAACCATTCAGTTCCAACAGAATTCTAATTTGTATGATTTTCCCTATCTTTCCAAAGGGTTATGGGGGAATGTTTTCTTTTTTTCAAGCATTTTACAATTCATGTTTTAGTCCTTTTTTTTTAAATATAGAGTGAAGAAACATGGCTTTTTTCCTTTTGATTTTTAAAAACCACTTTATTGAGAACCAGTTGGCATATAAAATGTACACGTTTTATGTATAATATGATGTTTGAAGACAAGCATATACCTCATGAGACCATCCTTACAGTGTAGGCTTTGAAACTTTCCATTAACCTTAATTTTAATTTTTTCTTGAATTCTGACCTTTTAAAAGTTTCTTGTCGTATATATTGCTTTATATATTAGATGTTCATTTAATGTTGTTGAATATTCTTTGATGACATATGTGATCAATCTAAAAACATATGCCCGAAGCCTATTTTCCCCATTCCTACAAAACCCTTCCTATCTATTGAATTTGTTAATTTTGTTGTTTGACTTTTTATTATTCTTATTAATCACTGAGTTTCAGCTCTGAGTTTAAAAAATGTCCACTGAGATCCTAAGCTTGTCCTTGTAATAGCTCATTAGAGATTTCATTACATGTTTATAGACTGTACTTTTAAGTATTTACACATTGAAAACTGGTATATTTTCTTGGTGGTCACTGTTTCTTAATATTATTTAATGTCTTTCTTTGAAGACTTAAATTATCTTTATCTAATCTTATTTTTGCTATTATTATTTTTACAAAATATTTTTATTAATGCTTTGAAAATCCCATGCAGAGCATTTTGATCATATGCAGACACCCTCTCTAATTCCCACGTCTACGTCACTACCCCCTGACTTCATGTCCTCTACTATTATTTTCTTTTTTAATAGCCTATTGAATCTAATTTGTGTTCCCCAAATGTTCTTGGCTGTGGGTCCATCCCTTGGAGCCTGGTCAGCCCACCAGACATCATACCCTTAAAGAAAACTGACTCTCTTTCCGCCAGCAGCTATTAATTGCCAACAGATCCTCAGTTGGGGCGACAGCATTTTTCAATTTTAATTCTTAAAGCTATTTTAATATCTTCTATTTTTAAATTTTATTTTATATGTATGTGTGTTTTGCCTGCATGCAGTGCCCACTGAGGACAGAAAAGGGCTTTGGATCCCTTGGATCTGGAGTTATGAACCATTGTGAGCTGCCATGGGGTGCTGGGAACTAAACATGTGTCCTCTGCAAGAACAGCCAGTACTCTTCACTGCTGAGCCATCTCTCCAAACAAAACCCCCTTTTTAAGTTTTTTTTTTTTTTTTACTCTGTGTGTGTGTGTGTGTGTGTGTGTGTGTGTCTGTGTCTGTGTGTTGTTTGAACCAAACTTGCATTCCTGGGATGAAACCACTTGTTCTTGAATTCAGTTTGCAAATCTTCTGTTGAGATTTTGTATCTATGCTCATCAGGGGCACTTGTCTGTAATTTTGTTTATTCTTGTAGTATCTTTATCTGCTTTTGATATCAAGTACCAGCTTCATGGAATAGATTTGATAGTGTTCCTTCTCTTTATATTTGTGGAATAATTTGAGAAGTACAAGTATTAGATTGATCTTGAAAGTGTGGTAGAATTCAGAAGTAAGTCCCAGTTATCTTAGGCTTTTTGTGTGTAGAGGTAGGAATTTAATTACTCCTCAGCCTCATTGTCTGTTATGGGGCTGTTTAATTGCTTATCTCTTCTGGATTAAATTTTGTAAATTTTATTCATTAAAAATTTATCCATTTCTTTTAAATTTTCCAAAGTCTTGAAATATAAATTTTCAAAGAATTCCTCAGTGGCCTTCAATATTTCAGTCATTTTAACAAATTTTTTCCTCATATCTAATTTTATTAATTTGGGCCTTCTTTCGCTCTCTTTTTGATTACTTTGTCACTAGATTTGTCCGTCCTATTAAGTTTTTCAAAGACTGATGGCATTTGATTGATTCTATGTATGGTTCTTCTAGTCTCTGTTTCAAAAATCTCATTTCTCATTCTTATTATTTCTTGCCTTGTGCTGTATTGAGGCTCTTCTGCTCTCCTACCTCACTGAAATTTGAGGTGCATCATCATGTTACTTGTTTGAGACCTCTCTGCTTTTTTAAAACTGTGAACATTTATATCAATAAAGTTTCTTCTTTGGACTGTCTTGACTGTATCCTAAACCATCTGGTAGGTTGGTTTGTCATTTTTATTTGACTCTAGAAACTTTAAATTTTCTTTCTTGAGGCTGGAGACATGATTCAATGGTAAAGAGCACTGACTACCGTTACAGAGGACCCAGGTTCCATTTCCAGCACGCATAAGGTGGCTAACAGCCTTCCATAACTGCAGTTCCAGGGAATTGGAAGCTGTCTTCTGACCCCTGTGGGCACTGCATGACAGTGCACTTACATACATGCAGGCAATACACTCATATATATAAAATAAAAACAATAAATAAAATATTTTTAATTTTTTCCTCCTTGGTTTCTTCAAAGACTAACTGTTCATTCAAAAGGTGTGGTTCATTCTCCAAGTATTTTTGTAGTTTTGGTTTATTTTGCCTTATTTCTTTGTGATCTAATGATAAAAGGAGTTCTTGCTCTTTTTTCTTTTCTTTCTTTCTTTTTGTATTTGTTAAGGCTTGCTTTCTGGCCTATAAAGTGTTGAGTTTTAGAGATGATTCCATGTGCTGCTGAGAAGAATGTATATTTCCTGTTGTATGGAAATAGTCTATAGTCATCTGTTAAGTTCAGTTGATCTATGGTATAATTTTGCTCTATAGTTTCTTTGCTGACTATTAGTTTGGAAGACTTGTTTAAACATGCGAGTGGTGGTTTGAAGTTTCCCTTTATTGTCATATCAGAACATATGTGACCTTTTAGTTCTTGTTTTATGGAATTGGGAGGCCAAATATTTGGTGCTTAAATATTTACAACCATTATGTCTTCTTGATGAATTGTGCCCTTTATCAAAATGTAGTGACCCTCTTTTTGTCTTCTAACTAGTTTTGGTTTAAAGTTTACTTTATCACTTAGAAGAATCACTATATGGCTTCCATTTGCTAAGGGTTGTTGACAAAAGACGTGATGTTATTCTGATGTTTCTGTTTCTGTATGTGAGTTGACATTTTTCCCTTACAGCTTTTAATTATGTTTCTTTGCATTTTTAAAAACTAATACATTTACATATTTATTTTTTGTATGTGTGCACATGTGCACACACATGCCATGGAACACTTGTGCAGTGGTTAAAGGATAACTTCTGAGAGTTGGTGTTCTCCTTTTCCCATGTGGGTCCTGGAGGACAAGGATCTTTATCAGCTGAGCTATCTCTCGAGCCCATATTTTTGTCATCTTCACTATGATAGTGTGGAGATGTTCTTGTTCTCTGATCATGTTTATTTGGGATTCTAAATGCCTCTTGTGTTTGGCTTTCCATTTTTTTCTCTAGGTTTGGAAAATTTTCATCTATAATTTCATTGAATAAATTGTCTAAGACTTTGGATTTTATCTCAGCTCCTTCTTCTATCCAATGGATTCTTATATCTTGAACATAGCCCAAAGTTTTTGGAAGTTTTGATCATATTCATTTTTTTCTTCCAATATGTCTGTATGTATTATTGTCTTGACTGTGCCTTTTATTCCTGAAATTTGTTCTTCTGCTTGGTCTTGCCTGGGGTGGTGGTTTCACTGTGTTTTTTATTTGATTTATTATTTCTTTCATTTTAAGAATTTCTATTTGGTTCATTTACAGCACTGAAATTTCCTGTTTTCCTCAATGTTTAAAGGAATTGTTCTACATGTATTTATTGGGGGCACACACAGTACCATGGTGCATATGTGGAAGGAGTTGGTTCTCTCCTTCCATCATTCGACTTCTAGGAATCGAATTCATATGGTCAGGCTTGTCTCTAACTACGGAGTTATCTCACCAGCCCCTCTTCCATTTTTAATTTTTTGCCATGTTACTATTTCATCTACTTTAATTTCTTCCCTTCCTTCCTTCCTTCCTTTCCTTCTTTCCTAATTTCTTTTAGACAAGGTCTCACTTATAGCCGTGGTGGTCCTGAAACTTGCTATTTTGACCAGGCTGGCCTTGAACTCAGAGATCCACTTGCCTCTGCTTCCTGAATGCTGAGATTAAAGGCATGTGCCCCTATACCTAGCATGATTACTTTCTTATATAGGTCCTCAATTGATTTTCTTACTCCTTTTTTTTTTTTTTTTGCTAATTTTAGTCCTCTATGTGGTCATTGATCCCTTTTAAAAGTAAGACCCTCAAATTTTTTTCTGTTGCATAAGCTCTCATTATCTTTGCTTTCTAGTATTAAGAAGTTATCAGCTTATGGGAGTATCATAGTGAAATACTGTCTCATTTTTTCTTCTTTCCTCTCTCTGCCCACCCCACTGTTTTTTGGTGTTTATGTGAGTGTCCTAGTGAGCTGTCTTCACTTGAATTTATGTTCAGGGGGAAGCCAACTACAGTAACAAACATAGCAATTTAACAGCAAGCCTGGTGTTAACTGTAGAAGAAGACAATGTGAACTTCATTTCTGTTCCCTTTAAGGCTCAGAGAGAGTGGCATGAGGCTACAGGCCGGAGAAAATACAGTTTATAGGTTTTGTTATTTTTTTTCAGAGCTAAAGGTATCAATATTAGTAGTGAAGTGAAGAGAGACTAGGAAAGGGGACAAGAAGAAAGAAAGAAAGAAAGAAAGAAAGAGAGAGAGAGAGAAAGACAGTATATGGGTAGATGTATGAAAAGCAATTGAAAAATATTGTATATTAGGATCTGAGAAAGGAATGGCAGATATAAAAGCCTATCCAGTCAGATGTAAGTTGTAACACAGCAGCGGACGTGGAAAGTATAAAATACTCTTAAAAAGAATAATTAATTGATTTAAAGATTAAAATAATAAAAAGAAAAATAAGCAATAAGAGAAAATAAAAGTTACTATGCCCCCATCTGTTTTGCCTTCCTGGTTTCTCCTGGAAGAACAGGTGTGGTTTCTCCTGCTCTCTATATTGTTTTGATTTTGGTTTTGCAAACACCATAGATAGGGAGGAAGCCTACTAGCCTCAGGAATTGAAAGCAGTGAAATATGTCCTTTCAGAGAAGAATTTCTGTGGTCAAAGACTTCTTTCTGGCCCATCTACACATGACTGATTACCTCAAGTTGCAAAATACAGCCCTATCTCTGGTGCTTTTCAGGTCAGTCAGTCCAGACTTGAAGCTCTAAGGCAGTGTGATGGACTGGCCCACCTGTGTTTACCTGTTATCAGTCTGCCCTGAAAGTTCCACCATAAACTTCCTTCTATTCCTGGAACTCGTCCCTGTTAGGGCCAGGGTGAAGGGTGTGGTGGTGTGGGAGGTGGCGGGATTGAGGATCTCTGCCCTTCAGATTCCCATGCACACTCCTGTGACACTCTCCCCAGTCTGTGCTGCCTGAGGTCTGCTGCTCCCATCAGGATGCTGCACAGGGCTCCAGGTTCTTTCAGGCTCTTTGCTATTTCTGCATTCTGATCCTTTGATCTTCCCAGAAATGGTAGGAGGCTGGGAGGACAGTGTTGCCAATCTCTCAACTTCAGGTTCCCTTTTCTGCTGCTGTACCTGCAGTTGGTTCTGCTGTCCTCTCATCTCTAAACATGATGAATTCAGCCTTAGAATTTGGTTTTGAGCCACTGAACTCTCTCTTTCTTGGGCTCTTGTGGCTCCTAGTACTTGGAACACTCTTCCCTGGTTGATCCTGGCTCAGTGAATAGCTTGGTGAGATTCAGGGCACGGGCTGGTTTCTTTACAGAGAAATATCTCACCTAGTCTTATTTTTGTTTTCTATAGCTCTTTCTCTTATTCTCTATTGGTAGCCCTTTAATATAGAATTTCTTCCATTCAACTCAGGATCTCTATGTTAACCGTATTCAATCTCAGGATCTCTATGTTCAATGTATTTTGATATTTGCTGTACATCTTTGTATTTTACTTTATGCATCTAAAAATTATTATTAGAATTGGTTCATAGGTTTTACCAGAATGTCAAAGAAGCCTGTCACACAAAAACAGCACAAAATTTCATCAGTGTTCTTGGGTTGCCCTGCCAATATTTGGTTCCTCAACTAGAATTAATTTCAGAGGATGTGATCAAGGATGAGAACTAGGACCTCAATGAGGAAGTGCCTAAGGGAAGTATCCTTAAAGGAGTCAGCCATCTTGGTAACTGACAATATAGCATATACATAATTATGTCGGAATACAGTTACACTGAAGCAAGATAACCAAGAATGTTCAGAGAAGGTGCTGAATTTGGTCTTTCTGGCTCATTCTTTCTTACACCAGGTTAGCCCCTAGGTTCTCAAACTTTGATGTATATATGAATTCTGCAGAGTTTGTTGTGAAATACTGATTCACCTGAGTCAGAATCATTGGAGGCCTTCAACTTGAGGTACCAATGATACATAGACCAAACCCAAGAACCTGGGCTACAGATGTAGCACTTGTGCAGTGTTTTAAAGGGGCCTGTCGGTAACTGATGTGCATTCCATCTTACTGCCCTTGTATCTGAAAAGTCCTCTCATGTTATCCTTGGTACATTCCTTTGTGGTACACTTTTAAAGATCTATTAGGCTGACAGCATCTACATTTATTTCTTTGCAAATCCTTCCCCTTCCTCCCACAGTCCTTGATCCATTTCTCAATGCAATAGGCATTTCATATCATACTAAATTATTTGTTCAAACATCTATGTAACTAGACTGAGATTCTTGAGAGTAAAAGTTGTTTTTATCCATCATGATTTTCCCTTATCACATCTTAGACATTTGTCTTTTCATGGAGAATTCTCATCAACTTATTTTATTCTAAAGTAAATCTCCTGTAGGTTCAGACTTCTTTATGTAAATAAATGTTTTATTTATTTTCTCTTTTCTCACTTTCAGTATTCTTGGGAATATAGCCAGATACATAATCTATGTGTAAAATCCCATATTAATGATTGAGGCAGAGGTAGTTGTCTACTTAATGTTCATTTCCCCCTTTTTACATACAAAGCAAAAACAGAATCAAATAAAATATCTGAAACAAAAACCTATATTTCCCCATTTTTCTCACAAGTAAGGGCAATCATGTTATCTGATCTGAACTGTAAGCAGAAATTACTAGGTAACTCTCAAGAAACCATTTTAAATTGAGTATAGTATATACTCTAGTATAAAGTGCTGAACACTTGTCCTTTTCTCTCCCCTTCCTATCAGAACAAGATATATTTTAGGAAACAGAATAACAGCTTTAAGATCACAAGGTGATGAGCATGCTAGGATGGTTGAATACAAGGAACTTGGGTCCTAATTGTACTACAGAGCTGCTGACCAGTCCTGCATGTTTTACTTCTGAATTTCTTGTAACTAGACAAAAATGAAACTCTTATTGACTTAAACCATGCTTCTTTCTCTCTTTCCTTCTTCTCCTTCCTTTCTTTTCTTCTCTCCTTTTCTCCACCTTTACTTCCTCCTCAAAATTTAAAGTAAGCAATCATTTTAATATGTAAATTAGATACTGATTGCATAATAACACATAGTTTTAAAAAGGATGGCGTATATCTGTATTCATTGACACCAACAATGCTCCATGACACACTGTTAAATGAAAAACAGTTATAAAGTAGCACATATATTACTGGCACTTTTGTGAGAGTCACAAGTGTTTATGTATATATCTGAATATAAAATATTTATACATATACACAAGCTTCCTTACAAGCTGCTTACAAGCTACAAAGCCTCCAGTAATTAGCAATAATAGGATTCTAGATAATTTTGACATTATGTCTAATAATGTTACATATTGCTTAGAATTCTTACATGAGCATGGACATATAATGCAATACCAAAATAGAAGAAATTGTTAGGTGTGGTGTGCATACCTCTAATCCCAGCACTCAGGAGGCAAAGGCAGGCAGATTTCTGTGAGACTGAGGCCAGCCTGGTCTACAACATGAGTTCCTGACCAGCTTGGGGCTACAGGGAAATTCTCTCTCAAAAAGACCAAAAATGAATGTCTAAGTAAAATAAAGTTCAATAGTAAGAACATTCTTGTAAAATTTTTCCCTCTAAGAATCTCTTTATACAACACTGAGCAGATGGAGCAAAGGACAAGATTTTAAGTCACAGAAAGAGCTTGAGTTCTTAGACAACAGGTCTCTTTGGAATCTTTAAGTTGCTGTGAAGTCTTGCTGGGTCACTCTCTACTTCAGAGGGCACAGATAGTGGAAGTCCTATCTGAACCCAGCCTTCTGGCTGTCTCTATCAAGGTACTAGGGAGTAAATGGATTCACTTAGAATCTCTAGGCCACTTGGAACTGAAGAATTACCCAGCTGAGCCCTGCCTTACAAATCATGAAATATGACGAAAGGACCGCCATTGGGAAAAACAAAACAAAAGAAGTCGAACCTGGATTTTCACCACCGTCGTTCTCCTCTTGGGATATTAGTTCTACCTCTCTAGGTACCCATTTGTGAGGCTGAAGTTTTAGGGTAGTTGAATTACAAAGTATTTAGAGGCTTCTTGGGACCCAGAGGATTCCTTGCCAGGGTCTTCTATTCTGTTCAAATAGTCCTCTTAAAATCTGTCTAGAGCTGGGGCTGGAGAGATGGCTCAGTGGTTAAGAGCACTGGCTGTTCTTGCAGAAGACCTGCATCTGAATCCCAGCACCCACATGGCAGTTAACAACTGTTCATAACTTCAGTTCCAGGGGATCCAATGCCCTCTTCTGTCCTCTACAGGCATTGCAAGACATGGTACAAACATGCAGATAATACATACATACACAGAAATAATAATAAATAAAAATTATTTTGAAAGTCTTTCTTAAGTTAAACAGAGGGAGCTATAAAATTAAGAACTTATTTAAAGAGGAAGGGGGTATTGTCAAAAGAAAACAGGATTTAATGTAATTCTAAAGAGAATGTATATGAAAACACACAGTCACTGCTGGATACTGCACTGCAATAGAGTACCTTGGTGGGATCTTACATTACAACTTTTGGGGAGAGGACAGGGATTGTGTTCAAATATATCCCTGAAGAGGCAGAAGAGGGGCTTGGGAAATACTTTGGGAAAATATAATGAAATGTAAGAAGATGACTTTTTAAGAAGCATGTATTATCTAACTTGGGAGGATAAGTCCATTCAGACAGTAAGATAACCAGCTAGACTTCTGACTTATATGCATGTCCTGTATGATATACAGTACATATACTAAAAGTACCAGAGGATTGATTATGAGAGATGGTCACTTTAGGCCAGTATAATCTGCCTAAAAAGTTCCTGGAGAGGGTATTTCCATTTGGTCCTTGAAGGTACAGAAGGGTCTTTATAGGTACATAACAGGGGACATGTTTTCCCTACTTCAGTAGAGTTCATTAGAATGTATTTACTTATTATGCATTTTACAATAGTCTCCCTACCTCATTACTTAGTGTTTCTCTTAACAGCAAAATTTACATTGTATGAAGTATTATATATGAGGTAATTAACTTCTCAAAAGAGCACAAAAACACAAGGAGTATGAAAAATAAATGCATAAATTAACTTGATCTAGGATCTGTTGTGAAATGTTACATTTATAAATGAATTGGAAGTAAAAAATAGCAAAACACTTCTTAGTAAATATTTGGTCTGCTAAAACTGAAACTAAATCATCTTGCTTAAGAATAGATGACTTTAAATGGAACATCTTATCACCCACTCACCCACCCACCCCCACACACATACATGCCATTCCCCCATCCTCTCCAACAAAGGCTCAGGGACCATCACAGAAGAGAGGGTGGAAGGAATGTAAGGACTAGAGGTCAAAGAGGACCAGAGAAAAGCAGTGCTTTCTGGACATAACAGGACCTCTGCACTCATGAAATTTAGTGAGTGAGGAGGGGGTAAATATAAGCAGAAGACATTGTAGGAAAAATTCAAATAATTAATAAAATTATATTTAGAAAAAAGAATAGATGGCTTTAAGCCAAGCATGGTTACATGCCTGTAATCCCAGCACTTGAGAGGCAGAGACAGGAGGCTCACCACAAGTTCAAAGCAAGGCTGGTGTACAAGCAAGTTCTGAACCAGCCAGGGACTGTATAGCAAGATGCAAGCTCAACATAACAAAATAAAATGGCTTTAATGGTTTTTAAATGAAACTGCGGCATTTAAATACATCTTGCTATTTCTTGCTAGAGTCATTGAATTTCTCTACCTATGCTAGAACTATTTTCAGTTGTAAAACTCCAATATTTCACTGTTACTTGTTGTATTTCTTAAAAACAAGTCATTTATAAAGGTTATAAGGTCAACATTACAACTTATGAAATTGACTAGTAATTCATTAAATTTTTTCTTTCATTTTCTAAGATTTTTAAAAATAATGAACATATATTCCCTTTATAATAAGAGAAAAAGTTAAATATTATTGAAAATATGGTCAGTCTTAAAGAAAAAAAGGGGCACCCCAGAATTTAACCAGACACTCACTACACGTGTTTCAGGAGGACTATGGGCCTTTCCCCTCTTACCCCCTGTTTTTCAGTCACTGTACTTTAACACTGGACATTCAACAGTTGAGCTGGATTTGAGGTGAGGTACTCTCCTGCCCAAGTAGGTACGGACTCTAATAAGTAGTTACTGTACTTAAACCGCTTTGAAGAAGAAAGGTGTTATTTACCTATTACACATTGTTATGAACATCCTGCCTTTTAGAAGCACAAAGGGAAAGACAAAGGATCTGTTTTTATTGGTATTTCAAAGGAAACTGGGAAGGATGAATTATTCTCAAACCATGTAATCTTTTCCATATCCTCTACTAGATTTGATTTTGGTTAAATTTGTACAAAGAGAGATATGAAGTCAAACTCTAATTTTCCTTGTAGTTAGAACTAATACATTGACAACAGGATTTCTCTATGTGTTGGCTTGTATACACAACCTTGAAAGAATTTGCTTGCCTTTGCAAATGAAGTTAAATGATATTTTCATAAGCAGTGTGACTTGCCTCTAAAATGAGTACACAATATGAGAACGTGGCTTTTTAGTCTGGGAGTTATGAAACATTGTGCCAAGTCCCGTAACTGAGACATAGCAGTATAGATTTCTGAGGGTTTTACAATCATCCCTGGAAATGTCGTCAAATATACCTGTAGAGATTGGTGATTGGAAACATTTTTACCTTCTTCAGGAAGTCCTCAACAGTCTTAATAAAGCTGCCAGTTAAATGAATAGAATTATTAGACCCTTTGAGTCAAGTCAGCTTTTAAAACTGCTGTTCTTGATGTTTACTGTGACTAAGCCAGCTCTCCTAGCTTTTCAACTTCCTTAGTTAGAATTCCAACATCATCTAGTCTGAAGCTCGCCAAAGAGCTCCATTATTTGATATAAGTGGTATACTGAGGGGTACAAATTTGATTTCAAAATGATGTTAAGAATTTGAAAATAATAACTGAATATCTCATATCTCTCAAGATTATTGAAAAGAGAGTATGTACACACAGATTAGAGACATAACTTAAACCATCACAAATTTAGACTGGATAATTAGAGGATATAAATTTTGGCTTGGTGGAATGTAGTTTGAATTTAACACCAGTTAATTTTAGTAGAAGGTAATGTCTGAATTTTTCAGATTAACCAGCACCATGCTAAACTGCCTATTCTAAAATGGGAGCCTCTTTCTCTTTGGGTAATTCCCTATTATAAGCACAGTGTGATAAATTAAAATTTAAACTGTACCAAATTGAAAGTATAAAATCTCATCTTTGTTACTTGATGAACTAAAGGCTTACAAAATCGTGGTTACTCACAGTGCTGTTTGCCTCCATGTATCTAAATGTATTGATTTTGCAAATTAACTTGCCTCGTTACAAGGATAGTTACAATTCATAATGCAGTTACATTCTGAATGCATCAGAGCTGCAAAAGCAGGAATTTAAGTTAAAAGCTGAACTCATTTTTGATAAATATTCTGCCATCCTAACAGAAACATCACATGAGGTGTTCTGTGTCTCTCAAAGATGATTCAGAAACTGGTGAGATAATTTGTGCCATGTAGGGAGATATATGTTATGTTACTATCACTTGGGTGCCCAAGTGATAATTAGGACAACTATCTTGAGTCATTGAACTTAGTTTATTAACTACAGACTAGAAATATAGGCTAGGTATAACAGAATTATATCAATATTCTCTATTAATGTGGTAAATCTTAAACTTGGGAGTTATGGAAAACTAATACAAATAGATACTCCCCTGATCTTGCCCTCATTCTCTGGCATCCTTTAGGAGCCTGTCTTCAGGTATAACAGCTCCATCCTCCAGGAGTTGACCACATTAGCTGCTGCCTGCTTACACTCTTTCTGACTGGGAATTGTTATCACCACAAATTACTGCCTTTACCAGAGGATCCTCCTTCCCCCGACACACACACACACACACACACACACACACACACACGCACGCACACACACTAATAAGTGAAAGACTGCCTGTTAAAATGACTGGGATTAAAGGATTGGCCTCTAATTTGAGTTTGTGGCCACACTGAGGGGTTGTTCTTATTTATTTCAGATTGATTGAACCATCAGTTGTAAGAGCTTTGCTGGTCAGCTATTCTGCTCCCAAGTGCTGTCCTCACTGTCTTTGAAGGTGTCTTTTCTAAGAGCATATTTCTTTGGAAGCTTTGCAGTTACAACCTCATCCATTGCAACCAACACCTGATCTAGCCCTACTGTCAAGGAAATCATTTTAAGATAAGTCTGACTAAAGCATTGGAGGAATGTGCCTTTATTGATTGGTCCTTCTTCAAAAATACTATCACCGGCACCTGGCCTAAGCTGATGATCAACATTGCCATGATCAAACTATTACTTTGGATTAGTCTAGAAAGCATTTAATAGTAGAAAAGTTGAAACCTATAATTAATATAGAAGTTCTTTAGTTGAAATCAAGACCTTCAAGTTGATCTTCTGTAATATTGAAAGGGCTACAGGAATAGCGGATTTGAAGACATTCATAGTAGAGGTTCCCTGAGCCAACTGGTATTGTATTTGTGTATTGAAAGAGGAATGAGGGAAAGGCACATCAGGACAGTGGGAACCGGGAACCAGGGATGCTGAAAGGGAGGCTGTGGTCAGGAGCTGCTTGACATTTTTACTTAAGGTGACTTTAGATGAAGCTTCCCTGAATCATTACTGGCTACACAGATGATTTTCCTGAATTTTTTTTATCATTCATTTTGGTGCTAAAATGTATTTTGTTCCGTGGTCTTATATCATTTGAATATTTAATATGAGCAGAGTATTTCTCATCTTTTAATGTTTTTCAAATATTTTATTTATTTGTTATTTTTAGAAGGCCTGTCTTTTTCATTGATGTACACATACTTAAAACATATAATTTTATAATTCAACTATTTATAACATGTATAATAAGTCAAGTTAATTACAATTTCTACCTCCTCAAGTACTATGACTTTTCTGTGTTAAGACTGAAATTCATTACAGCAGCCTGGAGCTTCCCCATTATGCTTTGGAATACTGGAATGTCTTGCCTCCCCAGGTATGTTTTACTACCCACTATCATCCTCTCACAATCCATGTCCTAAGCTCGCATAACTTCTAGTCTTCCTTTCTCCTTTGTGTGATCCACATTTTTGGCTTCCAGGAAGGTGTGAAAATGTGTACCACTTGTTCCTACCCCATAACAACCCACTTTTTCTTTTCTAGCAAGACCCCACCTCCCTAAGGTTCTACACCTTCACAGAACAGCATCATCACCCAGGAACCAAGTGTTCAAACACAGAAACCAAATCACAGAAAATAATAGTAACATAGGCTCATTTATTTTTCTCATGCTGTCAACTATTGTGCTAAACTGTCATGTCTGAATCTAAAGGAATTTTCTGTCAAATTTTACATCAACTGTAATATTTACCTTTGTCAATTCCAGTTCTTGTAACTGACCTTCTGACCATCTGATTTATCATCTTTTCAGTGAAAATAAGAAAAAAATTGTAATGGAGAAAAAGTCATCATGTTGTGAGATATTTAAAAATATGATTTTCGTGTCAGGGTGATTATTTCCTTCAGCTTTGGCAGAGACTTGGAGCTCAGAGGCCATCTGGTGGGCAGCTCCATGACCTCACAGTCTGATACTTTTTTATGCTCTAGGCTCCCTACTATGAGAACCATTAAGTTAATATGGGTCATTATGTGAATGGGTATGTTGCCTGCATATATATAAGTGCATTTGTGTCATGTAATGCCTGTGGAAGTCAGAAGAGGGTGTTGGATCCCCTGGAACTGGAGTTACAGATGGTTATTAGCTATCATTTGGGTATTGGAAACCAAATCCTGGTCCTCTGCAAGTGCAGCCAGTGTTCTTAACTGCCGAGCCATCTTTCCATCCTTTTCATCCTTCTTTTGATGCTTTATAGTATTTGGATGAATGAATTAAGGAATGGCTGGATGACTAGGCAAGCAGGATAAAGAGAATACCAAGTTAAAAAAAGAAAAACAACATTGGTGTCAATTGGTCCTAAATTCATGGCCTCACAAACCATGTAAAACATGGAATATATCATGGATTTTTACAGGAGGGATAGGTAGCTACATTTTCATGTTGACTAAGTCCAACTGATATTTTCAAGATGGCATTTATAATCTCAAGTTGTTAATGACCTAAGCCTCTTGTTATAAGACTTACCATCTTTTAATTGCATGTAATTTCAGTACATGTTACAGCGCAGTGGAAACAAAAAGACTTACTTGAAGGTTACATGAGTGTGCAGACATTGAGCCATAAATGGCTTCTTTTTGTTCAGAGAGCCTGTTGCAGAAGGCCCCCTCCTCGTGTTAAACACAGGGTTCTGTATTGTCCCTGAGATCAAAGCTGCAGACTACAGATCACTTCTGGGTCTGTGGTCTAAATGGCTGTAAAATGATTCTTTGTCCAGATGAAATAACCTGGCTCAGATTTCTCTTGTACAATATCTTGGTACATTCCTTTCTTCCCTTAATCCTAATGACCAACATACTCCGGTAAAACATTTCTAAGAATAGTTTGAAATGAGGATAATAAGCATATCCCTTTACCACATTCCACTTTTCCAGGAAAAGTAATTTCTCCTTTTATTGATGATTATTAAAGAACATTTCAAAACGACTTTTTCCTTCAAATAAAAAATATAAAAGTATTAAAATTGTTCTACATGTAACATAAAGTAAAATCCATGAGCTTAATCTTTTAGTATATGATTACTTAAAACAGAAGTGGGAGTGGGTGTAATATTGAACCAAAATAATGATCCTCTTCTAAAGGTTAAAGTATTTGTGTTTGTAAATGACTCCTTGCTTTGGTCTCTCCATAACACTTGAGGTGGTTTTTAATGACATTATTTATTTGAAATGGGACAAGCTATTTTTAAACAGACATATTTAAAGTAACATTCAATAAATTGATTGATTCTATGCTGATAATCTATTAAGTATTTATAATAATAAGTATTTTTTAATTACCTGGAAACATCAGTTACCCTGAAGTGCATTTGATACAATAAGTAGTTAGAAAAAATACATGTTAGTTGCAGAAAAAACTGCAATGATAGTGACTTATGAGCAAAAGCAACTTCCAGAGGAAAAGATTTCTTCAAGAAAAGGTTTGTCTTTTTTGAGCCATGAGCAAATGTACTATTTAATTCCAAACCTTCTTCCTTGTTCAACACAATTAAAATGATTTGGGCCAGATAAAACCCATGAATAATTCTCAAAATATATATTTTTAAAAATAGCTTTCTGTGGAACTCACAATAAAATGGATATAATGGAATTAGGAACTCAATAAAGGAATTAGGAAATATAAGCCAACTATCTTTTGGATGACAGGTTTTCATTTTTATGTATTCTTATCTCTATACTCATAGATTGGCGCAGCTCTCAGACTTCATTAGAGAAACTTCACTGGTCAAAGTGCAGAGAATAAATGTCAGTGGAGTTCTCAGTCACAGATGGGACATCTGTATCACCCCTCCCAGGACTCAGGTACCATCAAGACAGAGGAACAGAAAAAATTTAAGAGCCAGAGGTCAGAGAGGACGAAAGCAAAACAGTGTCTTCTGGACGAAATAGACCACTATACTCCTGAACTCATAGCAGCTGTTGTTGCCTACAGAAGACCTGCACAAGATTAAGCCAATCAACATTCTAGCATGGCAGGGGAAAGGGTTCATGAGTTCCTACCTATAAATAAGGAACTATCGACAGGTGATGGCCTCTGTATGAAGGAGAGTCAGGTTTCTTTAAGGGTGTGGCCCCTCCTAGGTCCACATGCTCCACTGGATGGCCCTACACCCAACTGAGTATATGGGCAGCATATATAATGGACTCTATATAATGGCTTCATGTAATGTCTTCAAATTCCATCCACATTTCTACAAATGAGAGAAGATTTCATTTTTCTCTATGGCTGGATGATATTTGCATGGTGCACATGTGTGTGTGTGTGTGTGTGTGTGTGTGTGTACCACATTTCTTTATCTATCTGCTGATAGATTGATTCCATACTTGGTTATGAATAGCTCTGAAATAAAATGGGTGTGCAGATATTTCCTTGCTGTGCTGATTTTACTTGAAAGTCATGACTTCAGTTGCCTTCTTCAATTCCCATTGTAATGTCACTTTGCTAGCTTCATTTCCTGGCAGAGTTTTTAAAAAGAAGAGATTGGTTTTTCAAGGCTGATGCTTCAGGATGAAAAGGAAAGCCTCTTGTTCTCAATACAAGAAAAATAAAACTTTGGAAAAAATACTGAACTCATAAACTTACAAATTCCTAATAGAACAGTTCCAATTACATCATCAATATTTCATTTCAAATGAAGATTATAAGGTATTGAAAGACAATCAACAAAAGATTCAATTATTTTTCCTTGCCCTCTATTTATTTAGAAAGAAAATCTCATGCATTGTACATCTCACATTATCGCCTCTCAAATTTATTTTTTCTCCCATGATCTTTATTCAGATAAGAGTCTCAGATTCACATAATACCAAAGTCACCACCCCCAATGTTGTCTTGAGTCTTGTTTTTAAAAATTATTACTGTGTATTAGTTTTAGAAAGTAATGGGTTTCATTTCAACATTTTTATAGATGCATTTAAAGTCTTTTGCTCATGTTTATTCCCCGCAATGTCCTTTCTAACCCTTATCCCCTTCCTCTTCCCTAATAGTCTACTGTTTATTAATTTTCATGCTTTTTTACTCCTAGACTCTACATATGAGAGAAAGCACCTGGTACTTGTCTTTCTGAGTTTGTCTTATTCCACCTAACATGATGCTCTTGGTTCTTACTACCCTGACTGCCACCATGGAAGCTCAGCCCTTCATCATCTCCACTGTATTGCATTGACGCAGGACCTCCTGGTCCATGAACCTCCAAGCTTCTCCTTTTGGGCCAGAGAACCTCATGTCCTATTCCCCCACTCAAGTGCTGGGGTCACAGACACACTCAGCCGCCGCATTTGCTCAGGAAGCACTTTTTCCCACTGAGCCATCCCTCTAACCCCACTAACACACTATATTTTAACTATTTGGTTACATTTTCCTTTTCTCTACTATAAAATAAACCACTAACGTGGGGTGATCTTATTTACCACTATATCTCTAGGCTTAGTACATTGATGCTGCCACTCAATAGATATTTGGTGGAGAGTCTGGGGTGATGATTATTCCTGTTACTTGTGATGTTTGCATGGGATGCAGTACCAACAACTGGTTATATACAATGTTGATAGCAATAAGCAGAATTTTCTTAGTACTCTGAACTCCACAGAGGAAAGACAGATACACCTCTAACTTGCCTGAATTCTGAGATCAAGTAGTGTGATTTTCCCCAAATCCTGGATGAGAAGATTGTACATGGCTCCAGAGAACACTATATTCTTTGATATTAACCATGAAAACTTTCAAAACAAAAATATAAATTTTCCATGCCTCTGGGTTGTTTTCACAAATCTCTTTTCTATAAGAGATTTCTTTTTTTTTTTTCTGCACACGTAATGTTTTTAGAGTACTGTATTGTTAGTTAGAAAGCATTCTGTAAAATCTGTCAACCTATTTGGATTTCAGTGTTCTTATCTGTATCATGAAGCTAATGGTACTAAGCTGTTCTCCCAGGATGTTTGATTAAATATGTTTCTTGACATTGCACAGGTCCTGCATACATCAGCAAGGATTTTCAAAATAAAATGTTCTATATACCCAGAAAATGCTCTTATTTGACATTGTTTTAAAAGCGAGCACATTTCCATGAGGGAATGCTTGCACCATCAGCAAACATCCCACAGTAGATTTAAGGTAAAAATGGTTAGGGTTGCAGCCAATGTTTTATTTGGGGGTTGATAAGATAGTCAGGTATGTTAGAACATCCCCAGCCATAATTTTTAATGAAAAAGCAAGGGTTAGCGAAATGTAAGAATTTTGTTCCATGCTCAGTGCCTGTACTGTACAAGGATATTTTTAATATTTCTGACTCCAAGATAGCCTTATGTTCAGGTAGGAACAGAACTCCTGTGGTCATACCCTGTCCTGCATATAGTCTCGTCATTTCATGTGGCAGCAGGGGCTCATGGCTCTTCCCCCAGGCCTGACCCAGGTAGAGAATCTTTTTTCACAACTCTCATTTCTCTACCATCTGATTGCTCCTTTATTTGTACAAAAGTTTAAATAACAGCTCCCAGTTTCCTTCCCAGTGACAGCTGGGCCCGATAGATAGAGGGAAGAATACAGTAGAGGAGTGAGAAAATGAATGGAAAGTAAAAGGAAAATAGAAACAACTGCCCTAGATGCTGAAAGGTAGTAGGATGAATTTAGACTTATTGGTGGGAAAGTGGGATAATATTCTAACTTATAGAATAACTCTCTTACCTATCCAAAAACCTAGATTTACATGTTAATATATAAACTAGTGGCTACTTCCTTCTATGAATATAAATAGAAAAGTAACCTCAGTCCAACTGGGGGAAATGGCATATGCAAAGGTAGGGATCGAGACTGGGTAGGATCAAGCCCTGGCTGAACCTTTTAGAAGCTATAGTATATTCTCATAACTTGGTGTACTACAGAATCATCTGGAAATACATTTTAGCCTTAAAACACTCTATGGAAACACAATATACATAAAGAAACCAGTAAGTTATAAATACCTTATAAGCCCAATGAACCCAATGAATTTTCACAAGCTAAACACACTCACTAACTAACATCAATTAAGAGGGTTTTTCTGGCAGGGCTGGTGGAGCACATCTTGAATCCCAGCACTTGTGAGGCAGAGGCTGGTAGGTCTCTTAGATTGAGCCCAGCCTGGTCTACATAGCGAATTTCCAGCCAGCTGGAGCTACAAGGAAGACCTTGTTTAAAAAATAATGAATAAATAAATAAATAGGGACGACTGTTGGTATTTGCTTTTAAGGTTTAATTTCAGGAGCCATTCTGTGATTCACTGAGTCAGAAACTCAAGAATTGGAGACCCAAGAATTGAAGTAAATTTCCCAGGAAAGTTGTTTGCAGTCAGCCAGATTCTGAGTTTCATTTGTGAACTCTACTTGGCTCTAAGAGTACATGACTTGGGTAGAGAGAGATACTAGGGCAAGCCATGAGGCTGGGAGGAACGTGAAATAAGGGATTCCCTGATTGGAGAAGAATTCCAGCAATTGTTTGAGGAAGAAACAGAAGGGAAACAAATCCATCCCCAGCTGCCTTCACTTATTTTTTATTACTTACTTCCCAACAGAACTATAATTTCAATAAGGTAAATAGTCCCTAAGCATAAACACCAAGACAATTTTGTCCTCACTTAAGGCTAAATGTGCTTATATGACTGAATTTTAGCCAATAGTAGGAGCTTGCTGTTTATTGTTTATGTGTCCGGCTTCTTTCCATAGGCATCATCTGAACTTAAGTAGAGAGAGCTTTTATCTGCTATCTGGAACACTTTCAGGGGCTTCTAGAAAGTGACTTGCTCTGTGTAGGGTATCAGTTTCATCATGTCAAAACTGCAAGAGACTTTTAGAATCTAAGGGCACATTTCCAACCAGTTGGAAACTGGTTTCACTTCCTAAAGATGAGAAACTAGGGGAGGCAAGATGTGTTCTCAGTCATGAGCCATAAGAGCAAGGGAGGCTCTCACTCTAGTCTCTGTATCAATGGAGAAGGGGACTTAAACCGATGCTTAGGACTGGGCTGAGGCAAAAGTTAGAGAAAAGCAATAAATCCAGAGGTATCAGATATACAGGACTAACTGACTCAGGTCTGCAGCAAGACCAACTTCTAAGCCCTCCTAGCTAATATCTCAGATTCCCAGCTCTTATTTAGAAGATCGGCAGGAATAACACTTTTGATAACAGATATCAGAGCCTCAGATGAAACAGAAAATGTTTACTGATGAATTCTTTTTTTTTTTTTTTTTCAAGTAGGGATCAAACCCAGGCCTTCACACATTAGGCAAACACTCTACCAGTGAGCTATATCCTCAGGATCTCACCAAGTTTCCAGGCTGCTCTTGATCACTCTGTAAATCAGGTAGGCCTTGAACTTGTGATCTGCTTACCTCAGCTTCTGGAAATCTGGGATTACAAGCCTTTCATTGATTGACGTTTTTTTAAAGATTTTTTTTGTAAATTAACAAACTCTCCTGAATCTACATTTCCTCATCTGTAAAACTGCAACTAAAAATACCTAACTCATAGATAAAAAATATATGCAAGGAATTTGCAAATTGTGACATGTCATACAAATGTAAATCATTATTACTATTTCAGGAGAAGGATGGCAGCAATTTAACTGTGCTGAGCTAATTTCCATAGCATTTAAGATGAGTATAATTCATACACTGAAAATGAAAGCAGATAGATTTATAGAGTCAGGATTTAATTAGTAGATTTGGGATATGGTCAGGAAACCTAGGTCAAAAAGAAACTGTACTCTTATTTGCAAAAAATGCTAATCTTTTTAAGAGGTGATACTGCCATAGCTTTGTTTACTTTTTAATCATTCCGTAGGTAATATGTTTCATAGGAAAACTATGATTCATAGGTGTGCTGTTTATGATTCACCAGAATCAAGAGTAGCCATTTTTCCAGTTACTGCTTTGTTCAGAACAACTATTAAGGATCAAATAGAAGAGCCAGGGGGTGCTTGGTTTTCACCATAAAACCAGCACTGGGGCATCTAGGATTACAATTGCATTTGTTGTAATAAACCACATTTTATAGGTAACAGGTGTAAGCTGACTTATAGCCTAAATTGTGTGAGGCTATGCTCTCAGGCTGCTATAAAGGGATTTAGAAAGATTTATGAGAGTGACAGCCAAGATGATTCTTGGAATTGACTTTTTAAGGTGTCATTTTCATGAATGATAGGTTATAGTTACTAAAAAAAACATTCTTATAACAGCAAGAAATCTGTCTATAAGTGGAAGTGAGCTTGTTTAGTGAAAAGAAATTCTCATTATTTAACTAGAAAGTGCTAATCTTTGGACATTTCATGAATATAATTGGCTCTAAACATAGTTTGACTTCTTCAGGCACTCATATTCACTTATCCTCCTAGCAAAGGCCATCCCCCCAGTAGATTGTGAGTAAGGCACAGTCTACTCAGACTGCTGAAAACAGAATTTGTATTTAATTGCTGTTCTTTCTAACTATTACAATTAATTTGATAACCAAGAAATCAGTTATACTTCAAAGAAAGAGAGGAAGAAGAATAAAATACATATTTTATGGTCTTGTGTGATGAACTTTCTTTCCCTCCTTTCCCTGTCTCTGTGAGCCTGCCTAGGATGCCCATGCTTTTTCTCTGTGAATTACTTAATCCATACTCTCCTCTCATGTTTCAAACCAATCAGCTACTCCTGCAGAGGATGTCGACATTAGACTTAGAGGGAAATGAGGATTTAGTGCAATATCATAATAACTCTAAAGAAAAAAATTGGGGGGGGGAATTCTGCAAGTTCCTTTAAAATAATTGTTTCTTTTGTATCAAGGGTCATTTGTTTATTTCACATATAGTAAAAGCTTCATATGACCAAACTCTTTTCTAACCTTGAGAGATATTTCAGGAAACAAAATTTATCCATATTGTGGTGGTTTGAATGAGACTATTCCCCCACAGGCTCAAAGTATTCGGACATTTTGTCTCTAGTTGGTGGTGCCATTTGGGAAAGTCTTGGCAGGTGTGGTCATGCTGAAGGAAGCAAGTTACTGGGGATGGGTTTAGAGAGTTCTTAGGCCTTGGCAGATCTTAAGGATCTGCTTCCCGTGCCTGTTTGAAGATGTGAGTGCTTAGCTGCCAGAAGACACTTCTGCCACTATGCCTCCCCACCATGATGGACTCTTGCCCCTTTGGAACTGTAAGCTAAATAAACTCTTCCTTTTATAAGTTCCCATGGTCAGTGTTTCTATCACAGAAACAGAAAGCAAACTAATACACATATTGGTCTTCATTTGGATGTAAGAAGAAAATAAACAAGTGAATATTATATTATTTCAAGCAATGTTAAGTTTTAAGAAGGAAAAATAAAATAGATTGTTTTAGGAATGCAGGTGTTGGGTGGAAGAGCTATTATTTTCCTCTTCTAAACACATATGGTCTTTTTCTTTAAGAACATGTATCTTTTTCCCCTTGAAAAAATGCAAAGAAATAGACAGAAATAGAACATCAATGAAAATAAACAAATGGAACAAATTTTTTAAAAATCAACTTATAAAGGGATTATTAGATGATCTGATTAGAAATCATTTTTTTTCATAGCATTCATATGACACTTAATGCAACCAATACAGAAGCCTGTGTTGACTCTTAAATGCAGGGAAGCAAAGGAAATGGGCTTAGAAAGATAAGAAGGTACTCAGTAAGAAAGGACACTGGCAAAGGGAAGAGGAAAAAAATTCTCATTAAAATGTCATTAAATGAGAATTTGGGGTAAGATCAGATTAAGTAAAGAACCTTTGAGATAAAAGTATAAACAAAGCAAATAAAAGCAAAAGCCTGGCGAAATGGCTCAGAAGTCAAGAGCACTGATTGTTCTTCCAAAGGACCTGGGTTAGGTTCCCAGCACTTGGGGGATAGCTCTAGTTCCAGGGGACCTGATACCCTCTTATGGCCTTTTCAGGCATTGCATGACACAGGTGCACTTACATACATACAGGCAAAGTTCTCATATCCATGAAATATAAATAATAAATATTTTTAAAAGAATTTGTTAGGGTTGGCAAGATGGCTCAGTGGGTAAAGGCGCTTGCTGCCAAGCATACAAAATGAGTTCACTCCCTGGCACTCACATGGTAGAAAGAGAAAACCTCTACATGCCTGCCATGGCATGTGTGCAGACACACATACATACACAGACACAGATACAGAGTATGCAAAAATTTAAGTAGTTATTTCAAAATTAAAAGTCTTAACCAGTCTGTGCACTACTGACTATTTGTTTCTGTTTTAGACAAAGTCTCTGGACTCCTGTTTCACTCTCTTGTCTAAGAAAACAGGTAAAAATTTCAAAGTGCAAAGCCCTGTCTACCCTAAGATGACAGGATTACCAGCAATGTGAGAGACAGAGAAACAACAAATTAAAAAATCTTAGTCAGAAGGTATGAAGCTCTGACTTTAACTACAAAGAATCTACTCCAAATTGGAAATGTGTGGCCCAGTTTTCCCCTTTGAAAGACTAGTATTCATGCATATTCTTACCTTTGAAAATAATGGTTAGAACCATTTTCTGTCAATGCCTGTATAGATCTGCATTATGAGCTTAGTGTTTGCAGTAGACAGATGTAGATCCAAATTCCAGTTCTTCAAGGTATACACTGTGTGATTGTAGGCAAACTCATTCTTCCTGGGCCTATTTCGAACCCATGGCTTAAAGGTTATAGACCATAGAGGAGAGCCTACTATTATTATTTTTCTTAATGGTCATAGTATCAAAATGCCCTGTGAATACTTATCCGTGTACCTATAGATCAGTGCAGTTTGCAGTTTTCATCAGAGAAACTTCCTTTTGCAGTGGATACAATTAGTACAGAGACCTTCATCTGGTTAGAGTATAGAGAATGAGTAACAGTGACATGCTCAGCCCTCAATGGGACATCTATCTCATATTCCTTCCCACATGGCTCAGGAATCATCCTGGAAGAGGGGGCAAGAAAATGTAAGAGCCAGAGCCTGGAGAGGACTGCTGTGAAGCAGTGTCTTCTGGACACGATAGGGCCATTGAACTCACAAATTCACAGTGGTTGAGATTGCCTGCAGACAATCAAGTCAGTCAAAATTCCAACATAGATGAGGAGGGGCTTACAAAGTCCTACTCCTAGCTTAGGCAGTTGAAGGCTTGTTGGAGTATGGAGAGTTAGTTTTCTTCAAGGAAGTGGCCCTTGAAGTTTGCCCCTTCTCTAGTGGATGACCCTACACCCATGGACACATGACTCAGTAGACTATGAAAGAAGGACATGAAATCAGGAGAGGGAAATGGCAGGAGGAGTCTAGAAGGAGGTAGAGGAGGAATGGGGGTTGCTGTGATCAAAATGCATTGTATATGTCTGAAACGATCAAAGAATGAAAAAGTGTTTTGTTTTAATGGTACATGTCAGAGGGACTCACCTTTTGAACAACAAAAGAAATAGCATAGTATTGGATTATAACCTGAAGAATAAAATATACATTAGTCCCCAGTGACATAAACACATCATGGAATAAGCAAATAAATGAGACAAGTCTATCTTGCAGTAGAATGCCAAATAATACGTCATGTATTTTTTCTTCTAGGAGCTTAATTCCCTTGACTGTGGGCTGGACTGGCTGATTTACTTCCAGAGAAAGAGTTTGGAAAAGGGGAAAAAAAGGGAAACTTACAAAGAAAGTTAGGAGTGATACCTGAACCAAGTGATCAAAGCTACCAATTACACATGACGTCGACATCATGCATCCCCTGATAAGTGCTGAGAAGTTCATGCCACTGATATGTATTCCTCCCCAAGTCTCATAGATCCAGTGTAATCACAAGTAAGTATTATACAAATTCAAAATGAATGACATTCTGTAGAATACCCTACTGGTACTCTTCAACACTGCTAAGGTTGTGAAAAATATGGAAAGATGGAAATACTCAAAAGGCCAGAGGAGACATATTGAGGCCTGAAAACTATATTAAATGTGGCTTCTAGGTAGGATTCTAGGATTAAGGAGGGACATTAGTGGAAAACTGGTGAAATGTAAACAATGTATGGAAGACAGTTAATAACAGTAGTACCAACAATAGTAGTAATACTATCAATATTGGCCCTCAAATTTGACAAAGTACTATAATAATGTATGATGTTAATGTTAGGTAAAACCAAGTGGGTATTCAGGAACTCTCTATTATATTTCCAATTTTATTATAAATTAAAATACTTCCAAAGTAAAACTGTTTTAAAAATGAAGCCATTACTTATAAAAATATATTTTAATGGAAATGTAACTGTATTTATCAAGACAAAAATATTTAGTAAGTAAACTTAGGAGCAAAGGAACTTTTATCCAGGTAATTCAGATAAAATAATTTGCTACTGAGAATGAATGCTGAGATTGGTCTAAACTAATGGTTGACATGGATTAAATTTACCAGGGAATAGCTGATCTTTCTTTCAGACTATTTACAATTACCAGGTTGGTTGGCTGACTGAACCAGCAGCTACTGCAATAACCAAGATTTTGCAGCACTTGATCCCCCAGCACTGAGCACTTAGAGTATACTTCTCTTGTCTTTTTCTTCGAATTCCCTATCTCTTTTCTTAAGACTATCAGCATTCACAAAATCAATATGCTAGTGTCATACCCAAGACATCAGTTCATCTTGGCCTCCTTTACTTGGGTGTGCAAAAACACGCCGCACATGCCTGTTAGAGGCTGCCACTTTGCTGACCTTATTCTAACTTCTGTTATTCCCCTATTTTTTGTTTTTCTCTGCAGTTTTGTTTTTCATGTAAATTGAATCATCAGTCTTACTGTTCTTACTAAAGGTAAAGGTTTTTTTTTTTTTTTCTTTTCTGACATATGTGTTCTTCATGTTAAATTAACAAAGGGTATTCTAATCAGTGGACCATAGAGAGGCTGGTCAGAATGGATCGACCATTATACTATTGAAATAAGATTTTATGTTTCTCTTCTATTATAAAAGGTATTAGATATTTTTAAATCAGCAAACCATGACTGGCGAAGTGGGCTTCCCAAAACTGATCGATCACCATATCATGGGACTCTTTAGAAGATTTTATAATAAGTTTGTTCTAATGATTAACAACAAATTCTTGCTTTTGTACTCGGCTTTGCTAGCTTGTAGGTCATGAAAGACCTATAAAATAGACCCTGTTGCTTCAGTTTGGGGCCACTTTCCTCTCCTACTCCCGTGGAGAGTAGGTAGGCCCGATTGTAATCGTAATAAATTCCTTGCTTTGCTACATGTTCATCTCTGAGCCTAATTGGATCCCGACTCTGAGATCATAACATGCTGGTTAGTTCATTCCTCATCCAAGACTCAGTGGCCACATAGACAAGGAGTCTGTTCTCTCTCTCTCTACCTTGTATAAATGGCCTCTTTTCTCTCATACATGAACTGGCTGCCCCATGGGAACTTCAATGGATAGATGCTCAAAGTCATACTCATTCTCTTTCCACCTTTCATTTCCTGTTATATTTTTCCCTTACCTGTATGTCATTTCTCAGATTTAACAATTACCACTCAGGATCAAAAAGAAGCCACATGGGCTTGAAGTGTCTTCCTGCTATAAGCATTGGTTGTTCAAGTTCACCCTTGTTTTTTAGGTCATGGACTGAACTTACCATCTGCTCATGAGTTTGATCTTAACCCTATATCTAGCTTTCCCCAGCTACCACTGAGCTAGGTATAATTATTGGAAGTGGAATCGTCAGTGTAAAATGATAGTTCAAACAACAACAAAAAACCCAATGAATGTGTATTTGCAAGGGGCTAGTCAGTAAATTATTTGGGTTTTGCAGTTCTCATGGTCTTTCTAACTAGGTGGCTTCTCTGCAGCAGCACAAAAAACAGTCATAGGTGATACTTAAAGAAATAATTGTAGCTGTTTCAATAAAACTTTATGAAAATAAGTGATGGATAAGACTTGACCTGCGAGCTCTACTTTATCAATGCCCAATTTAAACCCCAAATAGGGTCAGAGGAGATTGCCTGTGATGGTAAACTGTGAAGCCTAGGAAACTCAGAACAGAATCCAGAGGATTATCATTGTTAAAAGAGTTGGCTCGAGAAGGTAATTCCATGAAAAACAGTCTGTGAGGGTGGGAAAAAATTAAGTTATAGTTGTGTTCTAGAAATCAAAGTAGCAATGTATCCCCGTAAAGCCATAGATGGGGATGGAGAGATGGCTCAGCTGTTAAGAGCACTAGCTGCTCTTGCAGAGGACTCAGATTCAGTTCTCAGTACCCACATAGCAGCTAACAGTAACCACAGTTCCAGGGGAATCCAGTGATCTCTTCCAACCTCCACAGGCATTTCATGACAGGAGTATACTTTTATACATGCAGGCAATACACTCATACACACAAAATAAAAATAATAAATAAAATATTTCTAAAGCCATAGAAAGACGGAGTCATCAGGTGATTGGAATTTGAGAACTTGGGCCCAATCCACCTTCAGATTTGGTGCTTTGTGGCAGAGATGAACAGAAAATTGGAGCTATGATCGTCTAAGCTGGAGCTCAAACCCTTGGTCCAAGCCATTGAAGGAATATTTGATATAGATGCATTAAAAAAAAACACATTTTCAGACTAAATAAGACCCGCAGGTTGCGCAGAGTGAACAAAACATGACTTTTGGTGTTCTGGAGTGATGGCATTGGGAAATTAATGACCCTATTGTCTAACAAAAAACATGGATTTTTTTCTTGAAAAGTATATGGAGACTGACTTCTCAGTTTATACCTCATGGCCTACTTTCCAGTTGGGAAACTGGAAATAGGACATTTACAGAAAGTTTGACATTATGGATAAAGCCAACCAACCAACAACCAGCCCCTAAATCAGCCCCTTGTTTCCTCCCCCAGATCTGTTTGTGTGGGCGTAGGAAAATTCAGGCAACTTTAGAAGCATTTCAACCCATATATTATATCTAAAATTCTCCTTACCAGAATTTTCATTTCAGAACATAGTTAAATGTGACATTTATGGTTAAGCAGTTTATCATAATATGTACTCATTTTTGGTGGTATTGGGAATCAAACTCAGGCCTTGCTCAAATTAAGCAAGCACATCTATCACTGAGCCACATCCCTCTAAACTATTTTTAAAAGAAAAAGAACATTCATTAGAAGTCATTTATACTTCACTCCTCATTCTTATTAGCACATTTTTAGGTTCAGAATATCTGGAATGGAAGTCTTGATTTTTCTTCTCTTCTTTTGCCCATGGACTTGTTCTTCTGGGACATAGTCCTGAAAGACTAACCACCTCAGAAACATTCTGGGGCTCAAATTGCATTTAATGAAAAAGAAAACTCTGTGATCCTGCTACCTCCTCGTTCTAGGAAATCTGCTGAGGAGCCCTTGGAAAACAGGACATAGTCTAGCGTTTACTGTTTACTTGAGATTGAGGAACAAGGACACTGAAAGGTTTGTAACTGCCAATTTTGCCTTTTGATCAAGGGGAGTGAGCTGAGTACACACTTATTTCACATCATTAGTGGGGCTCTTGACCACACTTCTCTCTTTAATTCTTTCCTGAGTCAATATCTAATTTGCCTTTGGTTTCTATATTGAAACAGCAGATTGTGAAGGATCAAAGAGGATAATGACAAGGAATATGTGGCAAGTTAGAGACATCTTTGTAGGAAGAATAAGAACTACACAGTGTGATTATTTTGAAGGCGTCTTCTGAGAAGTCCTTACAACAAATTCTATGATAGCATGCTTCAAGGGACTGTCCAAACAGCGTGTTTATTATTTAATAGTCATTCATCTGCTAGTCTTTCATTGAGCACTCACTATAATTATATCATTTGCATATATACACTTTCCACTATAGGTATATGTATATATACATACCATGCAGTACATTTACATACTACAATATGCTATACATGTGATTTGGTGAAAAGGGAAGTACAGATTAATGTATAAAAGATTGAATGGATGTTTGAATCCTGGTTCTATCATTGACAAGTTAGTTAACTAATGGTCCCCCAAGATATGTTCATTCAAAACCTCACAGAGTGACCTTATTTGGAGTAAGTCTTTCCAGATACTGTTAATATAAGGCTGTGAAGTTGGATCATCCTGAATTAGGTCAGGCCCTAAACTGAACAATAAATGTCTTAATGAGACATAAAGAGAGAAGACAAAAGAAGCCATGTGAAGATGGAGGAAGGGATTAGAGTTACACAGCCCCAGACAAAGGAAATTCAGGAATCACAGGCAGCTGCAGAGATGAGAAAAGTCTGAGACACAAATCTACCCATAGCTAGATATTTGAACTTCTTGCCACCAGGACCAGGAAAGAGCAAAGCTTTGTTATTGCAAACACGCATGTCGTGGTGTTGATTTGTTACAAGAGTCCCAAGAATCTCATTACTCTATGACTTTTGATTAGCTTACTCTTTCTTCAATCGATTTATTTCTATAAATGAAGGGAGCAACACTACCCACTCAGAGTGTGCAGATCCAATCAGATAACACACATAATGTGCTTAGCATGAGATCCAGCACATAGGGAGCAGCAAATGGTAGCAACTCTTAAGATATGGATGGTACTTAGGGGTCAAGTTCCTCCAGGTTGGGTACTTCCAGGTCAGACTGAATTTCTAATTTATCAATTGTGATTACTTGGACAATTCCTTCCACTACTTTTAGTTTGCCATCTGGAATATAAATTTTATATTTAAACTACAAATGCAGAAAGAGAAAGAATATCATAAGAAAAACCATAGCGGCCCCAGAACCTCACCCTTTATGACAAGAGAACAGTGCACATTCCTCCCTGGCTGTGGAGGAGCTGATTAGTGCTGAAAAGACATTCATCTGTATTTACAAACCCAAATGCACTTTTTTCATATTCTGTTATTTATATCTTTCCAAGTTTATTTATTGGAATCCCCTAAGTCTTTCAGGGTGAAGATGAAAAGGGCTAGGGGTGGGGAATAAAACCCCCTGAACATACATAATTTTAAAACCGTGCTGGGGGAGCTACTTCTTCCTATTTCAGGGCTGAAAAAAAAGATTGTTTCCTTTTACTAGATTGTTTCCTTTTACATATGTGATAGAATCAAGTAATCATAAATGTAAGAGAATATGCATTTTTAGAGAAACAAAATAAAGAAATTTTAGGAGATTGAATTTCTGTTTCCTGATTCATCTAATTTTTCTAGGTTGTTGGTGACAATAACTTTTAAAATGTGATATCAGGGAGGGAGGTGACTGTATTATATTTTAAAATAAACATATATGAGCATAAACATATGCATAGTTTTGTAGAAGTTTGAATTGTGAACTCACATTTTATGGACGTCGGAAAAACATTCCTAAACAGCTGTAAACACATAACAATGAGGTTATCCAAAATATTTTGCTTAAACAGAAGTTATGATTTCACAACTGTATGCACCAGCCAATTTTGTCTTGACAGAGGGAATCTTTAAGCCAAAGATTATTCTATCAGAAATTCCCTATGCTCTATTGCCTGTTTTATTTTCCATTTCTATGGTCATTCATCCTTAACTCCTTTGAACTTTCATTCTCCTCTGTTAGACTGAGAACTAGTGGGGCTTTTCATTCCTGCTATTCCTGACCCTTTTTTTCTCAGTGTTTTGTCACACAGATAGTATCCTCCAACTCAGTTCCAATCTATATGCAACTAATTCACAAATTGGGGATTCTGTACTTGAACTCTTTAACAAATATTTTTGACATTTATTTATTTGAGCTATGGGCACTTGTGTGGAAGTCAAAGCACAACCATAGTGGATGGTCCTCTACTTCTACCATGTGGGTCCTGGAAATAGAACTCAGGATTTCAGCCTTCATGATAAGTGCTTTTTACCCACTGAGCCATCTCACCAGCCCCATCTTGAACTCTTTATGCAGGTTGAAGCATGTGTACTGACATTATTACTTGATCTTCACTAATAGAAGTTTCAAAATTAGCACACATTTATGTCCCAAACTGAAATCAAACACATGAAGTTCCTTTCTATAAAATGAAGTTCTTCCATCAGAATTTTTATTACACTTGGAGTTTTGGTTAACTGATAATTTTTATTGCTATGAAATTTTTGTCTCCATTAGATCTATATATGAATGTGCTTCTTGTTCATACTGTATCATTTTTCTGTGGAATGAAATAGAGATTTGAAAAGATTTGTTGGATGTTGCATCAAATACTTTTGAGGGTTAGAGAGCAGAAATTTAAAGACTACAAAATTCTCCCAAACTTTAGTGAAAGCACTATGTCTCATAAGAGAATTAAGATATCAGGTGATCAATAGATGTTTTGCTTTAAAAACCATTAGTCTTTTGTCAAAAATTCCATACAACCAAATATTCATTCATTGTATACATATATAAAGATAAGAAATATTTAGAGATATATGTGAATATATAACATACCTACAGGTAGACATAGATAATTTTTTGAAAGAAAATTCTTTGAATGCAAGTGGTAAAATTAGATTTCTATGATTTAAAAAGCACTTAGGAGTTAAACATTATTTTGTCTTATTCCTTTGTTTGGCCCTCTTTATAACCAAAAGATTGTGATGATTCCAAATGCATGACATAGGATGGAAACGGTGAAAATGTAATAGATCCTGGAAGCTTAGGTTTCAGTTTTGCTGAGCATGTGTACTTTTCAAATCAGAAAAGCAAATAATCTTTGGTAAGAGTATGTTTGTGACTTTTAAAGACTTAAAAGACAGTTTCAATCAATAGGCCCCCACAGCTAGCTCCAAGGAGTAAATTTCCTTGTGTGATTAAACTATTTATCCCTACAGACTATTCTCTTGGTTTTACAGTAGACTAGGACTTAGCATTTGGACCTACTTGAAACACAAACACAGCTCTAAAATCATCCTTTTTATGAAGCAATAAGCCACACGGTTTAAGGAAGTAAATACTCAGCCTTAAGAAATAGTACTGAATGCTTTGAGAATTTATTTCACATTGATGGGAGCATGGTTAGGAACACATAGGAAGTTTTATGCATTATTGCAACAGAATGTCAGGCTATTTTGCAAAAATCAGCACTTCCGTTTAGTTTCATTCATTTTTTTAATGCATTTGTCTGATGATGGACATATAAACTGGTCCTATTTCTTAGATATTATGAACAGCACAGAAAAAATATGGATGTGCAAATATTTCTACAGTAGGACTTACATTCCCTTGAGTACCTGGCCATGTGTGGCATAGCCAGATCATACGGTAGTTCTATTTTTGGTTTTTTGAGGAACCTTCATTACTGATTTCCTTTGTGGTTGTGCCAGTTTAACTGCCCACCAGCAGTATATAAGGATTTCTCTTTCCCAGCATTCTTTAAAAAAATTATTTTCAATTGTGTATGTGTTGGGGGGGTGGGGGGAGGGGCATATGCATGTGACTACAAGGACCTGTTGAAGCCAGAAGGCATTAGATTCTTTGGAGCTGGAGTTACAGGTAGTTGTAAGTCACCTTACGTGGGTGCTGGGAACCAAACTTGGGTTCTCTACAAGAGCAGTATGCGCTTAACCATTGCTTCATCTCCCCCGCCTTCCCAGAATTCTTGTTGGCATTTGTTCTCACTTGCTTTCTTGATAATTGCCATTTGCCTGGAGTGAGATGGAATTTGAAGGCAGTTTTAATTTGCATTTCCCTAATGGCTAAGGATGTTGAAAGTATTTTTCCAAATATTCATTAGCCATTGTGATTTCTCTTTTGAGAACTATCTATTGAGTTTATTAACTGATTTCCTAGCTGGAAGATGTTTTGTGTATGTTTAAATTTTGCAGTTGTTTTTAAATATTCTAGATGCAGTTGAATACTTTGTGAGGATTTTTCTCATTCTTTAAGGTGTCTCTTTACCCTGGAGGCTGTTTCTTTTACTACACTGTAGCTTTTTATTGTTTAATTGCAATTCATCCATTTGTTAATTCTCCAAGGTAATTCCTGTGTGATTAATATCTTTTCAGAAAGTTCTGGCCTATTTTTGATTCTCAGAGTGTTTTTAGTTTTGTTTTCCTCTAGTAATTTCTGCACTGCAGGTTTTATATTAGGGACTTTGACTCAGTTTGAAATTATTCTTTTGGGCAGGGTGAGAGGTGTGAACCTACTTTCATTCTCCTACATATCCATATTCACCTTCCCAGCTCCATTTGATGAAGAGCCTGCCCCCGGCTGTATTCTATTCTGTTGGTCTACTTGTCTGTTCTGTGCCAACTGTTTGCTTGTTGTTTATTTATTTAATTAATTTATTCATTTGTGAGTGTGTGAGTTCCACATTGTGCCTGCAGAGGTCAGAGGGCAACTTGTAGGATTTGTTTTCTCTTTCTACCATGTGTTTCAATGGGGATCAAACTTATTCTTCAGGCTTGGCAACAGCCACCCTTACTTATTGAACCATTGTGCCCTCATGCTGTTTTTGTTGCTACAATACTCTAGTATAGTTTGAGATCAGGTACTGTGATACCTCCAGCATTGTTTTGGATTAGACTTGCTTTGGCTACTCAGAGTCTTTTGTGTCTCCATATGAATTTTAGGAGAAGAATGTCATCAAATTTGATGGGAACTGCACTGAATCTGTTTTCAATAATAAAGCCATTTTTAAAATAATATCTCTTCTAATCCACGAGCAGAGGAGATCATTCCATCTTCTGGTGTCTCTGATTCTCTTTTTTTTCCCAGTCTTAAAATTTTCATTGTAGAGGATTTTAATCTCCTTGGTTAAGTTTATTCCTGGGTTCTTTATTTTTTTTAAGCTATTGTGAATGGGATAATTTTTTAATTTCTTGGAAAGTTCATTATTGGTATATAGAATAGCTATTGGTATTTTGTGTATTGGTTTTGTATTATGCTCTTGTTGCTGAAGTGTTTAGCAGATTTAACAACTTTCTTCTAAAGTCTTTAGAGTCTGTTAAATAAAAGAATGTATCATCTACAAAGAGGGATAATTTTTTTTCTTCGTTTATTATTTGTGTCCCTTTTCTTTATTTCTCTTGTTTTATTGCTCCAGCTAAGACTTCAAGCACTATATTGAATAAAAGTATGAAGAACAGATACCCTTGTCCCAGTCTAGATTTTAGAGGAAATTTTCTCAGTTTCCTCCCAGTTTAGTACAGTGCTTTCTGTAGATTTGTTGCGTGCAATCTTGTTATCAGAAAATGTGTTCCTTCTGCTCATACTTTCTTCCGGATATTGGCATGAAGACATGTTAAACTTTGTCAAATGCTTTTTCTGCGTGTATCCAGGTGATTGTATGACTTCTGTCCTAGTTTACTTATATGCTGAATTACACTTATTGATTCGTGTATATAGAACCAAATTTGTATCCTTGGATGAAACAAAGGTGGTCCTGATACATTTTTTTCCTAACATGTTCTTGAATTCCATTTGCAGGTATTTTGTTGAAAATTTTCTGTCTATGCTCATTAATTGGTGCATAGTTTTGTTTTTTGGAATGTCCTTATATAGCTTTGTTACCAGGGAAATACGGGTTTCATGGATGAGTTTTGTAGTATTTATTCCCTTTTTAGTTACTTTAATAGTTGAGAAGTATTTGTGTTGGCTCTTTCATAAGTATATGATATAATTCAGTTGTGATTTTCAGTCTTGGATTTTCTTTGCATGGAGACTTAGTTACTGCTTCAGACTTGCTGCTGGTTAAGGATCTGTTTAAATTGGTTAAAACCTTATGGTTTAATTTGGTAGGTTATGTGTCCTTAGGAATTACCTATTTCTTCTAGATTTCTTTTCATATATAACCTTTAAATACTTTTTCAAATATTTAATACAAAGCTTCAACATATGCCCTATTGACTCTCTGGGTTTCACTGCAGTTCATGGTAGCATCTTTCTTTTCTTCTCTAATTTTCTTATCCAAGTCTTCTTCATATTTTGGTTAGTTTGTCTACAGGTTTGTCAGGGTTGTTTATCTTTCAAAGAATCAAATGTTTGTCTGATTTGTTCAATGTATTTTTCCTTTAGTCTCTACTTCATTCAGATTTGTCTTAAGCTTCATTATTTCTTGCCATCTACTGCATTTTTGGTTTGGCTTATTATTGTTTTTCTAAGACCTTAAGGTGACTCATTTGAGACCTCTCTGACCTCTTTAATGTATAGTCTTATAAGCATAAAATTTCCTCTTAGAACTGTCTTGGCTATATCCTAAAATTTCCCCTGATTTCTTCAATAATCCATTGGTCCTTTATATATTGTTTAGTTTCCAGTATTTGTTTGGTTTCTGTGGTTTTCTTATAGGAAATTTGTACTTTCACCTCACTTCACTGATAAAATATATTGAATTGTTTTCACTCTTTGGTATTTATTAAATGACTGTTTTGTATAAGGTGACCAACTTTAGATATGATTTCAAGAGAAGAATGTCTATTCTGTGTCTTTTGGATAGAATGACCTGTAAATATCTGCTAAATCCAATTGATCTATAGTACAGATTAACTCTGAAGTTTCTTTACTGAGTTTTAGCTTGGAAGACATGTGAGGTGAGAGAGGGGCATTTAAATCTTCTACTATATTGTATTAGAACCTGAATTACCTTTCACACATTTTAGAGGGTTTAAAAAAAAATAAAATAAAATTGGGCATATAAACATTCAGCACATAAATATATATGTTATTATATCCTTACGGTGAATTATTCCCCTGTTTTCCATAGTGGGATTCATGATATCTTCTGACTGGTTTTTGTTGGAAATATAAGTTATCACATATCAGAAAAACTATGTCACCTGTTTTGGGATTCCTTTGCTTGTTAGGTTGATTTTCACCTTTTGCTACTCAGTGCCTGGTTATCTTGCCAGGGAGCTCTGTTTCTTAGAGACCACAGACAACTGGGTTCAGCTTAAATCTAGTCAGCTAATGAGTTTTTATAATGGAGACTTGAATCTCTTTGCATTTCAGGTTATTGTTGAGTTTCATAATTCCTATGGTTTTATTGGTTATTGTTCTGGTTGGTTGGATTATTGTTAGTTCTTTACTTCTTTCTCTACTAGATTAGTATTTATTGTGTTGGACATGATGGACTCCTTCCTAGCTTATTTGTTCCTCTCATGAAATTTATTCTTCTCTTATACCCTTATAAAGGAGACTATCTTCCACCTTCTTCTGTGTATAATATTCCTTTGAGTACCTTCTGCATTTCTGATTTGGTTGTCATGAAGTACTTCAGTTTGTACTTGTCTTGGAATGTCCTTATTTCTCCGATAATTAAAAAAAATCTTTGATGAATCCATTCTTACTTAATCTTTGCAAAGGACTTTCTAGATTTTAGATATACTGATGAGAGATCTGAATTTATTCTGTTATTTGCCTCTGTAGATAATTTATGTTTTTCCCTTACAGTTTTTTTATATTGTTTCCTTGCTTTGTATTTTTGACATTTTGACTATGATGTATCACAGAGATGTTCTTCAGGTCATGTCTATTTTGAATACCCAGGGCCTCTTGTTTTCAGATGTCCATTTCTTTCTCTACATTTGTGAAGTTTACAGATATACTTTTACTGAATAAATTGCTGATGTTTTAAGGTTTTATGACACCTTCTCCCATTTGGGTTCTTAGATCTGATCTTCTAACTTATCTAAGATTTCTTGGAAGTTTTGGTCATGTGAAATATTTTTTCTTCATACACGATTGACTGTAACTTGTCTCAGTCTTGCCCTCCATCCCTGAAATTTGCTTTGCTGATTGGCCTTGTGCATTGATGCTGCTTTTTACTCTGTTTTTATTTGATTGATTGATTGACATTTTCATTTCCTACATTTATGTTCAGTTCTTTTCACAGTTTCATTTTCTTTGCTGAAATTTTCCCCATATTTTAAAATATATCTCTTAAGATCCTTACCATTTGCTAATCTTCTTCTCTAGATCCTGAATTATTGTTTTTTATACTTTATCTTCTTGACTGAGTCCTCTGTGTGATATAGTCATTGATCTGTCTTAATAATAGGATTTGGAAATGTTTTTTTGTGGAGTGACATGACTAGTGCTAATTGTGAGCTACAAAAATGTTACAGTGGCTTGTTTCTAATGTCTAATGTGTGTTTCTTTACTGTGTTTTACCCATCTGTCTAGATGGATGTATTTTCCTGTTTATATACTCTACTCATTCTTTGTTTTATTTTATGTATGTCTTCCTGGTGAGATTTTTTCCCCTTGGATTGATGTTCTCCACTACTATGGGGGACCTGGCTGGAGTAATAGATACACTGATTTGACCACAGTCTCAGTGTTAGCTTCCGGTAGAAGACACGTGTGCACTTTACTTTTGCCCCGGCGAAGCTCAGACAGTGGCATTAGGGTATTGATTGGGGAAAACATAATTTAGAGATTTTTGTAACAAAGGATGTTAATAATTAAGTAGTAAAATAGTAGAGAACAGGAAAGGGGGAGTAAAGAGGACAAAGCATGGCTGAGAGGGAAGATTAGAATTGTGGGAAATAATAGAGAAAATAATCTAAAGTAGATGCAGAGAAAGGAAAGACAGTCATAAAAATCTGTTTGGGTGAGATATAAGCTAAAACCAAACCACTAAGCAAGTGAAGTAAAACAGTGTAAATAAAGGTAAATTTAATAATAGATGCTATAACTTGAGTCAGTATTTCTTCCTAGTAGGGATGAGTGTGCACAGTGTTGTTTCTCTCACCAGTACCACCCACAGGTTTTTTAGGTATTAGTTTTCTGGGTGTGGTGGCAACATATCTATAAACGGAGTACCCTGGAGGCTGAGGTAGAGAGAGGTTTGAGACTGGCACTTGGAAACTGCTTTTGCTTTTACTTTTGACTTGGACCCACAAAGTCAGCTTGGTAACCACTCTAGGAGTGTCTGTCTAACCTACTCATCTCATAACCACTTTTTCCCCACAAACAAGCATCAAAGACTTCTTTGTACCTCCATGCAGAAGGACTAGAACTGAGAAAGTGATCAATGCACCACACCGTGGCCATGACTGTTAAACCATGCTTACCTCTTATCTCCTGCCACATTTCTTTGTTTACTTAGCTTCAAGGTAATATCAGTAAACTGAAGATGCACTTGGGAGGTCATTTGGCTTTTTGTCTCTTCTTCCTACTATAACCACAATGAATAAATTTCCTCTCTCTGCTTTTCACTGTTACATTCTTTAATTCATAAAATGGAATGGGTGACAGGGCCCAGCTTAGTGAAGCTGCCAGATCAAGGGTATTTCTCCTATAATTTCTCATTACCATTTGAGACAAGCCTGGGATACATAGCAAGTCTGGGCTACACAGTGACGCCCTGTATCAAAAAGAACCATATCATAGGTCTTGATGTTTAGTATTCATTGTCAAATTGACAAAATGTAAAATCACTGGGATATAGACCTCTGAGACCTGTGGGAGATTATCTTGATCATATTAATGTTAATTGAGGTAAAGGACCTACCCTTTGTGGGTGGGACCGTTTCCTAGGCAGGGCATCCTGGACTATGTAGAGTAGAGAAAGCAAGCCAAGCACTAGCATCCAAGCTTTCACTGTTCTCTTCTGACTGTGTATGGTTGTAATGTGACCAGCTGCTTCAGGGTCCTGCTGCTGTCACTTCCTTGCCATCATGATCTATAACCTGGTACTGTGAGCTAAACAAATGCTTTCTCCCTTACACAGCAACAAGAAAATTAAACTAAGGCAATACCTAATCACAAATAACCTAATTATATTGCTACTGTATGGATCAGATGACCAGTATCCAAAGTTCCATTGTCAAACCATTTAGCAGTGCATGTAAACCCAAGGATATAACCAAGTCAATCCTGAAATAACATTCTTAAACATATTGCTAGCCAGTTAAGTGAGGCAGGCAATCTTAGGGTAAACCATTGTGAAAAGGACTCTAATAGCACAGGAAATAAGTTCAGGAATTCACCAATGGGACTACATTGCTGAGCAAAGGAAATCACTGGCAGAGTGAAAAGCCAACACAGAAGGAAAAAAAAGTCCTTGCCAACTATATATCAGACAAGTGATTAATAACCATAATGTATAAAAAACTTAGAAAATTAGACCAAAAATATTGTGTAGTCAATAAATGGACTTATGAACAGAATAGACATCTGTCAAAAGAAGAAACACAAATGGCCAATAAATCTTTGAAAAAAATGCTCAAAATAAAACTCAATTGGTATCTCATTAATTATGAGTGTTTTTTCTTTTTAACTCATCATCTATTTGTTGCAATGTGATGAATCATAGTAGATTCATGGCTGGATGAATTTGCCCTTAAAAATAAGGAACAAAATACAGAAAATTTTAGTTAGGGGTAAGTTTATCATGGGGTCTAATGGCAAAGATTCTCTTCAAGTAAACTGTTCTGAATGTTGACATAAGTTTTAATAAGCTGATGTCTCACTTTCTATAACTATCCTTATTCAAAACAAGTCAGACTTCGAAATTTTTTCTGAAACTGTAATGTATTTCAGAAGCCAATATACTTAAAGTGCATTCAAATAATAAAATGTATCAAATGCTACATTTAGCTCTGAGCATATTTATATTTCCAAAGCAATCTCACAGCCTCTTTGTTATCACCGTCATAAATCATAACACAGATGGTGCTTCTTGATATCTTTCCGTTGAATTTTAGTCTGGTGCCACAGGAGCATCCTGCATCGATATGACTTTTTGGTAGATGGTTTAATTTTGCTGTTGACAACGCTGATATAAACACGTTATGTAATTTGCTCCACTATCAAATAAACTCACATGTGAACAGTTAACTCAGTAGCCTGATAGTCTAGCATGTGTTTTTGTCTGCATGAAGAACATCTGACATTTAAACTCAACTCAGAAAAATAAAAACAAAAGTCTACGCTTATTCTCCTGTATCGGAGGAAAGGCATTATGGAAGAAAATGGTGTTTTAATTATTACAATGGAAGAGTATCTTAGTTTCTTTTTATGTAGCTGTGATAAAATACCCTGGCAAAAGCAATTTGGAAAGAAAAAGGATTATTTCAGCTCACAGTTCCAGGTACAGACCATCATGATGGGGAAATCAAGGCAGCAGGAGCACCAAGTGGCTGGTCATATCACATCCACAATCAGGAAACAGAGCCAGATGAATGCAAGCTTGCTGCTTAGGTCCCTTTCTCCACTACACAATATAGGATGCTGGTCCAAGGAAATGGTGCTCCCCACAGTGGGCAGGGCTTCACATCTCAATTATTATAATCAAGATAATACCTTACAACATGTCCAGAGGCCCAGGAGATCCTGGATTCTGGCAAGTTGACAGCACCAACCATTACGAGAGTGTTGAAGGAGCATCCTTTCCAGGGTCTTTTTAAAATACAAGTTGTTATGAATGCCATCCAAAAATGGCAACCAGTAAAGTAAATGGAGTTATACTGATTTTGCTACAAGGTGAACCTGGTTCCATACTGTTGAAAAGTGTCAGTTTTGAGCTTCTGCAAGGAGATGAGCCTCTTCTGTACAGAACTCTGCAGGCTTAGTCCCCTACATTTTCATTTCCTGACTTTTCTTTTTCTTTTAGAATCCAAGGCAATGGTTGGGGTTGTAAGTGGGTCAGAGCACCTGAAAAGATATTCTACATCATTAGTAACTATGGAAACACAAATCAGAGTCTTATGTGATATGTCATACCAACTATGTTGGCTAGAATGAAAATGAGTAAAAATAACAAGTATTGGTGAGGATAGAATGAAACTGCAATTCTTCTCCATTGTTAGTGGTCAAATGTTGTTTTGGACCAACAATTAGAATTCCTCAAGAATTAACTGTATGATTCAGGATTCGACTCTTAGGTATATACTTAAGAGAACTAAAACATATCCTCACAAAAGCTTGTACATAAATGTTTATAGCAGCATTAATCATAGTAGATGAATAGTAGAAATAAGCCAAATGTTAACTAACTGATGACTAGATAAAAAGCAGTTTTATCTATGTAATGGAGTATTATTCAGCAGGAACAAGGAATAAAATATTTCATATAAACTATAGAATCAATGAACCTTAGAACATTATTCTAAGCGAACAAGACTGCTCAAATTGTTTGATTTCATTCACATAAAATATCCAGGAAGGCAAATTGATAAAGACTGAAAATAGGAATTTGTGGGCATGTGGAAAGGGGTGATGGGGTGAGTTTTTTTTCTGGGACTGATGCAAATGTATTGAACTAGTGGTAAGATATGCACCTCTGTGAATGTACTGAAAATTAAAGTTCAGGGCTGGAGAGAGGGCTCAGCGGTTACCAGCACTGATGGCTCTTGTAGAGGACCCGGGTCTGGTTCCCAGCACCTATTTGGAAGCTAACAACCATCCATAACTCCAGTTCCAGGGGATATGATGCCCTCTTTTGACCTTCTGAGAGCTTACATGATATAGTATGCAGGCAATACACTCATATATATTATACATAAAATAAAAATAAATAAAACATTTTAAAATTAAGGTTCAGACTTTGAAGGGGAGAACTTCATGACATATGAATTATATGTTAGTAAAGTTATTGCTTGAAAGAACATACAAATATATTTTTAGGTTCAGGTATCAGCCCTGTACCTGAATGAACCTAAGAGTCAGTATTTTATTCAATTTCTTAACTCTTGAGTACCTTTCCTACCTGACTTGAATCCAGGACTAACTAACACACTGAGGAATTCTGCCAGTGACTGGGTTTTACACTTTATTTGCTTATGCAGTTTCTTTTTATAATTACAGTTCTCCATATTGATATCCACTGACTGACCCTACATGAGTGCCAATGCCCCCTTCGTGTTAATCCTGACGGAAGCAGAAAGGTGGGGTCTTATTCTTAGGTAATCGTATGGAGTTCCCAATATGGAGTAGGTACTCCAATACCCCTTGATAAATTCTCATTTCTTAGGAAATGTTACCCATAATTTTCTGTTGCTTTTAAGTTAAAATCTAAACTCCTTCCTGAATAACATGTAGCATCTTTTGTGACAATACCCCATCCCAACCTGTTTAATCTCTTCCTGCGTACAGATCCCTGCATGATGCTCTGTTTTCACTGAACCTTTTGCAGATAATGGGATGTGTCATGAGCTCTGTCTCCTCTTTCCCATCATGACTTTCCTCATGAGCGTGCAAAACACAGGGTTTTCCATCTTGAGATAATCCTCCCATAGCTTCTATAGCACCTCCAACTCCAGTGTGTTTTCTCTCTGCTCCCATTTTCAGCAAAACTAAATTGTATCTACTCACCCTTTCCATTTCTCTCTCAATTTTCTGTCAAGTCTGTTCAATCAGCCTTTCATCTGTCACTGTATTGAAAAAGTGCTTATAAAAGCAACAATGACCTATAAATCCCAGCTTCTTAAAGTGGTTCACAACCCTGTATAGGGTTGTATACCTGAATGTGAAGGTATGAAAAATTAGCAATAGTTTTCTGAATGTACAATGACCAAAAATTAATTTTAAATAAAATGTGTAAACATCCAAGATGTTTCTGGGTGCTCTAGCCTGCGTTAAATTGGGTGATTTTCAGTTGAGCCTTGGTTCTGAATGCACAATGTGCATACTTCACTCTGAGCATACCATCATGCCTGGCAATACCAATGAAGCTGCTTGAAACACCTCAGCTTGGATTCAAGACCATTGTATATTAGGAACTGTAGTGTTTTTACTGCTCCTATAGATTCAATTACAGAAAACAAAGACTTTTAACATTTTCCAGCTGTTCCTCAGCATGCAAGTGTCAATTTAGTTTATCTTTGAATTGTGTTGTGCTAGAATGCTTGATTTTTAAAACTGCTCTTTGAGTTATTGAATTTGATAAAAAAATCATGAAATAATTTTTGACTTGGGATTAAGACAGACTTTCCAACAACTTCTGAATATCTGTGAATAGTTTCTGCCATTTTGGTATTTATTTACTTATTATGCATTTTATTTGTGTGTGTGTGTGTGTGTGTGTGTGTCTATGTGCACATGTGGAGGCCAGAGAACAATGCTGGGTGTATTGTCTATCACTCTCCACCTAATATGTTGAGGTAAGGTCTCTCACTTATGGAACTTATCATTTTGGCTAGACTGACTGACCAGCAGATCCCTGGCACCTACCTGTTTTTGTACCCCGCTTCCTGTGCCAGATCTGAGATCTGGTAGTCTCTGAAATACATCCTAGGGTCTGTAGGTAGGAGAACCAGGAGCTCTATGTTTGAGAGCAAGAGTAGATGACTGCCTCAACTCAAGAAGCCAACTTGAGTCCATCTTTCTTCTGTCTCTCTTTTTGCTCTATTTAGGTCTTCAACAGATTCAATGCCTGTGCACACTGGGGAGGTGCATCTTCTTTTATTTAGTCTATTGATCCAAATACTAATCTCTTCTGAAAATGCCTTCATGGACACATCTAGAAATCATGTTTTAGCAGATCTTGGACATCTCTTATTCAATTCAGTCTGACCGATAAATGGACCATCACAGATTGTTGTTGAGAGCTGGCAGAAGTGGCTGCGAAAGAAACAGTGTCTGAAGCCGGCTTGTCCTGCTACTCTCCATTCTGCTCTGCATGGCAGGCAACTGCCCCAAGGCGCCATTTCCCAGGCTTTCTTATTAGCAGGTTTCCTCTGGGTTTTGTCAATAGAAGTCAGTGAAAGGAGATGGAAAATTTTCTATCACTGAACAGCATTTCCAAAAGCAGCAATATCTACCCAGCTTCCACAGTAAAAGCAATAAAAAATTAGAAGAAGGACAGAGGAGATGGACCAGTGGGTAAAATGCTTGTTGCACAAGCATGAAGACTTGAGTTTGAATTTCCAGCACCTACATAACCTCCTGGTATGGCTGTATGCCAGCTAGGGGTGGGAGGGAAGCAATAGACAGGCAGACCCTGGGGAATCTCTGGTCAGCCGGTCTAGCTAAAATAACAATGGAATATGTTAAGATATGAGAGTAGGTTGTAGAAAATAAGAACAAAGGCAAAACTGTCAAATCATCATCTTCTATATCCTCTTAAAAAAGTTTATTTTGTTTTTTTGTTTATGTGTCTGTCTGGATTAATGTATGCCATATGTGTGTGGCTTCCTGCAGAGACCAGAAGAAGATCCTTTGGAACTGGCATTAGAGGCCATTGTGAGCTGCCTGACATGGGTGCTGGGAATTGAACTCAGGTCCTCTGGAAGAGCAGCAAGTCTTCCTAACTGCTGATTCATTTCTCCAGCCCCTATATTCTCATCTTTATCATCTCAATTACTTCGACTACTTCAACTATTCTCTATGTACTCAGCTCCCACTGTTGGCCTTGAACCCTGGCCTACCAACTTGTCTCCAGTTCCTCTGGGACTCTGGAATGCAGAGGTGGGCAAGGTAGCAGGTCAGGTGCTAGGAAAGTCATCAGTGAAAACCAAACCCTTTGGCTTCTTTTCTGTTGTCTGGCCTGTCCTCTGGTGTTTTATTGTTTCAATGATATTTTGCTCATTGTTGTCTTTCAGGTTAGCATTGTAAAAGAGGTACTTTGCCAAAGGGCTCAACCTGGCAAACATGCTCTGAGAGACTGCCATTACCAGGCAGTCTGTGCTGCACAGCAAGGTTGTAAAAGACAAAGGATGCCATACGTTCAAAGGATGGGATGATGGAGAGAGAAGCCACGCATCCTGGTTTCCTGCAAGTGGTGTGTCTGGCCCCCCTTCTTTTTAATGTACCACTGCAAATGGACATTTGCAGATCGCTCTTAGTAGAGATGCTATTCGTATTCTGGTCATCTTTTCCCCCTCTTTGAATCCTTTTTAGAAGAAACCAGGCATCACTCTGTATTTATCATGGTTCTTTATAGATCTGTAGCCTTTTGGGTCCTGGGATAAAGTGAAGATAGCTTTATCTGGCCCAGAGGTCTTTAGAGAGGAACACATCAGCTTCACATGCTGGTAGCATTAAAGGAACAATAGTTATAACAATTCCAACTTGAATAAGTGTATGTTACCAGTGAAAAATTCCTGCAGCTATTGTAGGAATTATGTTTCCTCCTCATTTCTTCTCCTTGCCCCCTCTCCTCTTCATCACTGTAACAACATGAAGAAAGATTCTGAGACAAACTATTCAGGTGGAATGAAGGCTAATTTGCAAAAAACATTCATAAGAAAACATTTTAACCTGAGACCTCAAGACAGGTGATGGATACAGTTAGAATTATGGGTAGAAAGTTTGGGAAATGTGGAGTTTAAGAGTTAATTTTTAAATAAATTTTAAAGTCATTTATTGCAAATAAATGCTAGGTAACTGGAAGGAAAAAGAGGTTCTAAAAAGATCAACTCATTTAATTAAAAAAGAAAAAATAATATTTGAAAGAAAGAAGCCACCATATTGTGATGCTTATACCCACTGCAAATTGTGTGCTTAGAGTTGAAAATTAGGAAATCTTTCTGATTTTCATAGTTTAGAAAGATTGGGACGAACCATTTCAGTTATGGAGATGTATCTTTCAGACCTTGCTTTATAAACAGAATCTGCTATGATCTAGTAGTTAATGGACCATTTTCTTCTTTGCTAACCTTTGCTACCTGACCTCTGTATCCCCATCACAGCCATATTTTCTCAGGTTGCCTCTGGCCAGTGACTCATCATGGTTTGGAACTAGGCATTGCCTCTGAAGAGCTATCCTTTTTGGAGTCTCTCTTGGCCTGGCTGAGATTTCCCCAGCTGTACTGAAGCCTGGAGCCCTTTCTACCCAAACCACCCTCCTTCCTCCTCTCCTTTCACAGGTATTGGACACACATCTTGGTCTGAAGATCTTCCTGTCTGACCCCTAACCTTTTATCTGTTATAGGCATTTCCTCCAATTTGCATTTCAGAAATTCTCAACTGACACTGACATCTTCAGATGCCAGCACTGAAACTGTTGGGGATGAACATTTGTTAAGAGGCTAGGGGCAGAGACTCAATGTCAGAATGCACCAAGAAAATAAAATTATGATCCTGAATAAGAATATCTTCATTTTCTACTTTGCCTGTAACACACTGGTAAACACTTAACATTATTTTGTTAAAAGAAAGCCTATGTCTTTATTTATCTTGGGAAATTGATGGCCTACTCTTCTTTTTGTTTGATCTCAGGTGGTTTATTTTTCCTCCAACTGACAATGTCCTATATTGTGTGTACATATATGTCAAACCATACATCTCTAAGGTTAAATTATGAAGAGACATCAGAGAAGAAAGCCTGCTAGGTCAGAAGTTAAGGACTTTTGTCCTTAAAGTCTTTCATGACATGCATAAAAAGTAGTCCATCATAGATGTCCACATCATAAAACTTGTGACTATTACTTAGAGGATAAATGAGATCTTGCTGTTGTGATTAGCAAGGATCAGGAGGAGGAGATATTAAGGTTAATCAGAGAAGCCCAGGTAATCATAGGGTCCTTATAAAGTGAAGGGACAGAAGGGACATTCAGAAGAAGAACTGATGGTCCTATGTTGCTTGGTTTTAAAAATCGATGAAGTGGCCACAGTCAGGGAGTGTAGATGGCTTTTCAAGTGGAAAACAAGGATACAGACTGCACATCCCCACAAGCATTAAGAAAGACTGCTGCCTTGCCAATATCTTGAGGTTAGCTCAGTGAGAATGATTGGGGATTTATAACCTCTGTAGCTCTAAGATAACATATTTGTTTTAAGTTACTGTTGGCAGTATGTTACCACAGCAGTGTAGGACTACTATGGCCTTGTTCAAGACTATGATTTTATTTTCTTGGCACATTCTGACATTCAACATTTGCCCATAGGCTCTACGAAAATTTATACAAACACTATTACTTGGGCCTGCCCTATGTCATCATCTCATTCATTCATTCGAATGTAGCATAGAGTAGAAGATTCATATTCAAGAACTGGGTTGGAACACTTACACTACCATTTACTGGTTCTGTGATCGTGGGCTGGATCTTCTCTGGGTTTTGGTTTCCCCATCTTCCAACTACGAAAGTGGTCAGTAGGCTTCAGGCTTTGTGACAAACCTAGCCTCCTGCCTCTTTTTAGGAAGTTTAATTGGAACACAGCTATAGCATTTAGTATCTATGGCTATACTATTTCAGTGCCACAGTAGAGTCTTAGAGCTGTGTGGGGCCATACTTCTTTAATCCCAGTACTCAGGAGGCAGAGGCAGGCAGATCTCTGTGAGATCAGGGTCAACCTGGTCTACATAGTTAATCCAGGCCAGCTGTGGCTATAGGGAGACCTTGTCTCAAAAAGATGAGAGAGAGAGAGAGAGAGAGAGAGAGAGAGAGAGAGATAAAGAGAGAGAGAATTTGACTCATAGTGGGAACTGAATAAACATTAGCTGTTATTGTTACTACCATTGCATGACCCTGTAGGCACATTGATATAAATAAATAATTGATTGAATGGAACAGAAGGAACCATTTAAATTTACAGCAGAATATACATTTTTAAATGTAGAATGAGAACTGGAAATATAAAAATCACTCTGACATATACTACCACAATAAGTAATTTCGGACAAGTGTCATCAGTAAATGTTGAAAATAGTCAGTCAAGGTATATTGAAAACAAACATTTGTATAGTTTTAAAATACATACTCCCTCTAGATGTTTGAAATTTCCATTTTACATGGAGAAACAGACACACCCTTAATTAGACAAAGTTAATATCACGTAAGACAGGTAGACATCATGTACTTCCTGGTGAGACATACAAATGACATATTTCTGTAGTGTTCCTACCCAAATTAGTTAACCATGAGAACACACCAGAAAAAGTCTGAGAGACATTTTATAAAACAAATGGCTCATACTTATCATAAAAGACTGTTGTAAATGGGACAGACTAGAAAACATGACAATTAAATGATGTAGGATCTTGGATTGGACCCTAGGCCAGAAAAGAGTCATTAGTAGAACAACTGATGATAGTCATATGAGGTCTGTAGATTAGTCAATAGTATTGTGTGGGTGCTGACTTTCTAAATTGTAAAGATTGCACTGTGGAAGATGTAAGCATTTAAAGAAAACAAGTGTGTATCAGAACTCCATGTAGTGTTTTATTTTTTTTAAAGAAAAATTTTAACAACTCCCCCCAAACTAAAGAACGACAACAAACCAAAGCCCAAACCAAAAAAAATCCCAAATAAGCATATATCTCTTTTTTGAATTATAATTTCTCTTTACTCTTAAGAATCTCATACATCTATACAGTGAGAGATGATCACACCCCCACCCCATTTCCCTCTTCCAACCCCCCATTCATGGGCCTCTCAGCTTCATGTCTTTTTACGATCTTTTTTTTTTTTTGATGATCTACGAAGTCCAATTAGTGCTGCCTATATATGCATGAATGCGGGGCCATCAAGGGGAGTAAAAAAAAGCACACTGTCCCCCACACAACTAGGACTCGGGGGACATCTGAGAATAAGAGAATACAGGAATGAGAGAATGGGGAGGAGTGCAGTGAACTGCTGTCTTCAGGACATGGCATGGCTGTTGCACTCATGAACTCACAGCAGCGTGCTTACCTGAAAAAAGATCAAGCCAGTCAAAACTCCCACATAGGTGAAGGAGGAGCTCTTACTGATTAGTTATTGGCATTTAATAGCTGTTAGGGGAGGGAGAATCATTCTTTTTTATTTGGTTTTCCATGTATTTTATTTTTGCAACTTTTTTTTGTGAGTCTCAAATGCTTCCCAAACAAAAATGAAAGAAAATAATGAGCCCTTTCTTGAAGGTACTCCTTCACCTTTAGACATATGTATTGAAACAAGGCAGAAATGACATAGAAGATTAAACCTTGGCACATGACACTAAATACAGCATGTATTAGGTATTTGAGCCCGCTTCAATAAAAACTTGAAGGTTGAACATTTGATTAAGAATTTAATGCTTTAGAATGACTTTAAATATTCAGAAAAATAATTTTTGACTTACAGAAATTTGAATTTATGGAAACTTCTCTAGAAAAGCAATCCTCTGAAGTAAAAATCATTCATAAACTAATTACATTTATCAGAGAAACTGAACAGATTCATGGAACTTGATTTTCAGGGAGGTTCTTACCATCTTGATTTCTTTTTAGATTATTTGTAATCAATTAAATGGGTAAATTTAATTGCAGCTAGAATAGAGTCAGTGTATTGAAGGTTTGGGATTCATATGTTATTATTCAAGAATGCACTGACTGAAAACAATAGAAAAGAAAGCCTTGGCCTAATTCACTTCTGGATTCTGAGAATAGCTTTCAATCTGAAGTCTCAGAATCAGCAGGGACATACTCTGGGCAAACTCATTACCTGAAAGGAGACTTTTGTTCATTCAGAAGCCTGCATTATAGAACCAAGGAAGATATATGAAAATACATACAATTCTCCAACAGGAAATGAAATCGGGTGCAGATGTAATGAATGTCTGTCCAATTTGGGTGATGGATGTAGTCCCACCTCCTATGGTATAGAATCGACACACTGATTTTGGAAGCATGGACTACTGGGGGATGGGAGTAGAAATGGTAAGATTTTCAGTGGGATGACCTGTGTCAGTCCACTGCAAAGATTAATGAATACATGAATTTTCTAACACATACTGACTAATTGTCTTTGGCAACACACCTTTAAGATGTGTAGGGGATGGCATTCTAGATAGTATTTGCTATGTGCTAGGCTCTAGGTTATACATTTTCTACATGAACTCATAAAATCCTCATGAGCAATCCTTCAGGTCATTATTAATTTAAATCTCCACTTTTAACTTCTCCACTTCTAGAAGTGGAAACTGAGGTAGAGAGGTACACTAAGTTGCCCATGTGGCTAGTAAGTAGCTGAGTCAGGCTCCAGACCTGGGCTGCCTGGCCCCAGCGCTTTGCTTTTAGCTTCTATGTTTCATTTAAGACCATTTAGAGTTTGATTCCTTATTATATTAAGTTCACTTTTATCTTCTGACTATATACCATCAAATTTCTATTGGTTTGGGATATATTATAATTACAGTCAATGCCTTATAAACACTTTATGTACATCAAATCATCTAATTCCCATACAAGTATGTGCATTTTAATGTCTACTTTGCAAGCTGTGGTTAAGTAACAGTCTCCAATAAGATATCTAATAACTCGTCAAGATGGGAGTCAGCGTTAGGGAGCCACTGAAGCAGAACTGCTTTCAAAGTTGGTACTGTAAGCTAATTTTGAAGGACTGCTATTTTCCCTTCAAATTTGTTCACTCTTTTTCCCCTATCACAGAGTTTTGGTGAATGCAAGACCACCCTGTTCGGCTTTCATTTACCCGATGCCCTTGAAGCTAGGTTTGGTTAGGCAATTAAGTTCAGACCAACGGAATGTGAGCAGGAGGAAATCCTGCAATTTCTACCAAGAAAACTGCTCGCTTTAGACTTCCCTTCTTCCTGTGGGGTAAAGTAGAGCTGTAACCCTGACCTGGACCTGCCAGACAGCAATACCACATTTCTTCTGTCCTGGACATGAGTCACAGCCCTTAAAGAACTTCTGTCACCCATCACATCAGAAGTGTTTTGATGACAAGAATATGCCCTGACAAAGGGGGCTTTTTATTGTTGTCATTTGTTTTTCTGGCAATAGCAGCTCAGCTTCTACCAGGATATCAGTGGGCTGAATTTTCTACATAATCACTTGTGCTGGTAGTTCAGTATCTAAACATTCTGAGAACCGTCACCTAGCCATGTTCTGGGTTTACTAGTTTACGAACAGAGATATATTGCTATTCACAGAACAGTGACTTCCCATTGCTACTAAAAATGCCGTGCTGTGTGTAATGAGGCAGAAGCAAACATGTCTATGATTTTTCTTTACGTGTACTGGGAACTGAACCTAGGGCTTCCTCACCCTACCACTTAAGATACCCTCAGCCCTCATAATATTTTTAAGTGAATTAAGTATCTTCAAAATGGTAGTGAGTGATCTCTGTCTTATAATATTAGATCACATTATGGTGAGATGGTGCAAAACTGCATTTTGCTTTCCTTTGTCTTTTCTGTTTCCTTTTTCTGCTTATCAGAACTTGAACTATTTTTTTCCTGTGAATCTATGTTATTTTTATTACATTTCATAAAGATGAAATAAGAGAATACACATACATATGTACATATATATTTTATATATATACAAACACATATATACAATATTGGCTGTTTTTAGAAATAAAGATCCAAAATGCATTGGCTTAGACAATTCTAGGGTTATTCCTTATTGATATAACAAAAGCAGGTGTAGTTCAGGTTGGTTGTTGGTAACTTTCCTCCACATAGTCATTCGGGGTCCCAGGCTGATTGAGACTCCACCATACTGAACAAGTAACTTCCAAGTTACCAAGTTATCTTCATTCCCATCACCAAGAATGAATAAAGAACGTGGGGAAATACTGATGGTAGGTGTTTAATGCTCAGGCCTGGAAGCAACATGGCACATGTTCTACTCACATTCCTGTGTCTAACTCAGTCTCGCCACACCTAACAGCATATTATCATGGTTAGTTTCTGAGGTAATATCCTTGTCCTCAGCTATTCAAGTTAAACACATGATTGAATAATACAGTTTTTAAACTTTTAATTCTTAGAATATTTTTTGTTTAAACTTAGTGCTGTTAAAAAATAATATTTGGGGTCTGGAGAGAGATGGCTTAGCAGTAAGAGCACTGACTGATCTTGCAGAGGACCTGGGTTTGAATCCAGAACCTACATGGCAGCTAACAACTGTCCATAACTCCAGTTCCAGGGGATCCAATGACTTCTTCTGGCCTCTGTGGGCACTGCACAACACAGTGCACTTACATACATGCAGGCAATACATTCATGCACATAAAAATTAATTAGTTAATTAATTAAAAAATATAATATAATATTTCATTTTTTTCAAAACTCTTTCATAAAGAGAAAGGGATGGAAAATTTCTTCTTTCTATAAAAATTCAGGTTGTAGCCTGTTATTTTTCAGCTTTGTAACAATTATATTGACTCACTCTGTTTTTATCCTCTAAGTTTCATTTCTGTGCTAGTGACACCTATTACTTATAGGTCAGGAAGAGAGCTGACATTCAGTCTCGTCTCTAGGGCGAAACTAATGAATTGTAAGATTGATTCATGGAGAACAAATTAGTTTTGAAACCATGGAATTCAGAAGTTTGGTATTTTCTTTTGTTAAATAGTAGGTTGTTATCTGTTATCTGTGACTGTTGTTTGTCTTTTGATTTTATAGAAATAAGCACTTTGTGTTCTTTACTTTACCCTCTTCCTTTGTATCATTTTGGTGAATAAAGAAGTAACTTCTAAAATACTGAATACAGTCTGAAGAATTATGTGAGACTTATTTCTTCTTGTGTCGGTTATGACAAATTCTTCTGACAAAGGACAGGTTGCCAGTCATTAAATAAATGCTCCTCCATCCCAGCCAGCATGAAATACTTCCAGCAGAAAAGTGTTCCCTGTATTCTGACTTCGGTTCTGGTGAAAGCAGAGGGAGGTACCTAAGAGTTCTGAGTCAGAGGAGCAGGACTGATGGATGAGCAGGCTTTAGGGGTCAGTATTAGGAAAAAATGAAAGACTATGGGTGTTATTTTCAAAGTTAAAAGCATCTCTGAGGATAGATTCCTGAGTGTGGTTTGAATAGAAAATTCAGTCATAGTGGGTACCTGAATCCTCTAGAACCTATCAAATCTCTTTCTGTCCCTCCTCCTGTCTTCTTACTTCTTTGACTTTTTGTTCTTGTTTCTTTCTCTTTTTTCTGACACTATGCTTAGCGATTTATCTTCTCTGCTCCCTAAAATGGTTAAAAATAGGATATTCTAAAATACGTACACTTATTGAGAAGTATTTGCAACACTAAGTATCAGTCCCTTTGCTGGGTCCAGGATCCCTAAGGACAAACAGTTTGCAACTTCTTCTCTCTAACAGTTCGTATCTCTTTGGGTCCACACATGCTCTTTGGGAGCATGCAAGGCAGAAAAAATAATTTTGCCATAGAGAGTAGGAGACATGTCCCAAAGAAGGAGACACTTGGGCTTGAGTTTTCAAGATAAGTAGGATTTACCAAGTAGAGAAGGATGGAAAATAAGATCTTTTACACAGAGAGAACATTGTGTAAACTCTTTTCCTTTTAGAAAAGATTTCCTAATACTAAATGAATGTCATTAAGAATTATTAGTGAAAAAACATTTCTTTCCATATCTCTCATGAGATATGTCACACTGAAGATGTCAAAACTTTGTTTTTAAACCTAGAATCCAGTTGTCTAGAATTTGCGAGCATAGGTGAGACTCAAGCAGTACAATGAATGATAGAGGGGAAAACGGGGTCTCCCATCAGAGTGCTCACTTTCATTCATAAAAGAACTTAAGAATGGGACTCTAACAACAATTTAGGACAATTTTATTCAAATTTAAAGAAAAATCCTCGGGTAGGCAAGCTGTAAATCTCAGTCGCTGCCCTTAGGAGGAGAATGGAGGTGAGAAGGGAAGAAGTCAGGACGCCGTGCTGCCGGGCAGCGCGCCTTAAAGGAAGAGTAAAAAACCCGAGATGCTGGAGCAGCCCAAAATCTTAGGGAAAGCATGGTTAGAAAAGAGATATAAAGAGGAAAAAGAGAGGTGACACTTTCCTGAAAAATTCAGGAAAGCAGGAAGGAGCGCAGGAAACGACATGCTTGTTGCCTAGTCCGCACTGCGCTAGGGGACGTGGATTCCGGGCTAGGAAAGTTCACCGTCTGATTAATGCACTAGGTATTCCACCTATCTGTTTGACATGACTTAAGGTGAACCTGCCTTCCTAAGAGCAGCCTTGTGACCTAGCAGAACTGCAAAGTCAAGGCTCCACCCAGCCAGAGATTCTTCTCTTGACCAGTTTTCTCTCCAGGGGCATTTTTACTACTGTAACAATGTCAGCAAAGTCTTCTCAGTAGCTGAAAGTTATATGGCAAAAATTCTCAGCCTGTAGAAGATTCCTTTACCCTCCCAGTCAGAGCCTCTTTCTGAGTACTATGGCCATGATATTAACAAAGCAAGTCAGTGGCCTGCACATGAACAACAGTAGGGAGGGCATTAGAGTCTGGGCTTATTACAGGTAGGCTTACTAAGCGTCATCATGAGTAGGATTTTGTGAGTTTGGAAGGAGTCAGAAGAGATAGAAGTAGGCTTAGAAGTTTCAGTCATACTAGTCTAGGGACAAAGGCCTTCGTCAGCTCTTCTTAGTAAAGTAGTTGCTTTAGTATTTGTAGTGATGATAATAGGTTCTTTGTAAGGGGATTGCATTTCATTCAATGGGCTATGCCTTAGAATTGTTTGTAATTTTAGAAAGAAAGCTACCTGGGGAAGTTGAAATTTTCATTTGAAAGAACTTCTAGAACCAAACTCTTTTAAAGTTTTATGGTTTTACTGAATATTTCTTAGATGAGTTATTACTTTATGTTTTTGCTTTTAAAAAATCTTAAGAAAAGCTCTTAAATGCCTTAATTTCTAAACTGAAGCAGTGAGCAGGCAGGACCCCATAGGCTCCAGACTTTCTTCCTATTCATGGGAGCCACCTATAGTTTGGGGCTAAGGAGGACAGAATTGTAAGGCCAAGGTTGCACACCCCAGAGTGGGATGATATTCAAGAGGAGCCACATTACACAAGACAGCTCATATTTACTTTCAAATAAAAACTTAAAACATTTCCAACATCCTGTTCACTTTGCACCCAACTACCATTTGTTTGTATAAGAAAAGCTTTGCAAGTGTGAAATCTGTCACTGGCAAGCAGTATCTTAAATCCTAGTGAATCACTGAAGCCTTGGCATGGACAACCAAACAAGTTTTAGTAGAGCTTGATGTTTACAAAGTGCTCTCAGTGAGTGTGTAAGCTTATGGAAACTGCTGGTGAAAAGGTGGAAAAGGCCATTCCGTGAGGCAGACACTTTCAAACCCTTGCTGTTCATTAGGCTATCGGGAGCTTACAATCTTGGGACCAAAGCTTTATTCAGACCAGATGCATCAAAATCTCTGGAGTGGAATCCAGGCAACAATATTTTTTTAAAACTCCCCAACTGATTCTAACTTGCAGCCAAGTGGATAACTGTTGCTGAAGAGTAAGTCAGAAATCCATTAGACATATAGTCTATTTGTTTGCAATGATACTTAACTTAGCATTAAGTGTTGTTAATAATTTTCCAGTATTGTGGATAAGGTAGAACATAAATGACACAGCCTAAAACCCAGATGCTCTGCTTCTAGGCATGTCTCAGATAAATTTCCATATAAGTCTATCAAGAAATATACATGGAAATGTTTTCTGTGGCAACATCAGTGTTAAGTTAGAAGCCACTCAGATATCTATAACTGGAAGAATGAATGGCATGATAAATCAGTATCAGTATTGATCTTAAAGCATGATCCTGAAGGGAAAAATAGAAATACAGTGTATTTCTTAATTACCTCTTAAGTAATTAAAAATACATAGTTAGAAAGTATTGATATGAATTTTATAAGAGGTACACGAAATATGGGAGTGAGGAGAGGAGAAGGAACAGGAAACAGGGGTAAAGGAGGCTGAAGAAATAATTAATCACCATATAAATGTGGGGACACCTTAGCAACTGCCAATGATATTAGCATACCTTGAACTAATAAGGATGCTGAGTTCTGTCTCTCTGCCTTTCTGGCCTAGAACTACAAGACGGTTCCTGGTATAAAGGGGTCTCAAAGAACAGACATCTGAAGGATGCTCATGTAGCAAGCATATCGCTAACGTGCAGAGGAAGACTCGAGGGAACATGACCACATGACCCCACCCATCCACCTGGAGTAGTACTTGCCTGTGACAAAGTTTTGCATGGCACTTGATCGTGTTTTATGATTGATCCCTGTTACCCATCCATTCTTTGAGGTATAGCTGTGTAGGTAGCTTCCAGAGTCCCCCAAACAGTGTGTTTCATCTGGGCTCCATACCACTCTAAGGGGTTCTGCTATGTCTATGCCAGGAGGAAAAAACTGAGGTCCAAGAGGTTTAAACAGCTTTGTCAAAATAAGAGCAAATGAATAGCACAGCTCACCCTAACCGGTGACTTCCACTGTCAGGCCTGTGGGATTTTCACATCATTTTCAGTGCAGATAATGGAGACCATTTCTATTATCTTCCTGTTCTTACCTCTCCTTTCCTCGGGGTCTCTCTTATTAATTTAGGGTCATGCAATAAATATTTAGTACTCTCTGGGAGAGACATGTTAGGAAAGTTAGAAGCGGAAATCTAAGAAAGTATTCCATCGCCCTTCAAAAACTTTGGTGAGGATAGGATATTCACAGAAAGTCAGTGTGGATTATAATGTGCCAAGTGTGATAGGATGACAGCAGGTAAAGGAGCTTTCCCCCAAACATGCCAAACTTGAGTTCCAATCCCTGGGACCTATATGGTGGGAAAGAATATGCTCCTGCAAGCTGTCCAGTGACTTCTACACATGCACCATGGCACATGTGTATATGTGTCTGTACACATATACAAAAATAATAAAAGCATTTTAAACTGAGCTACAAACAAATGTTATTGGGATAGTTGGTAGACTGAGATTTTTTTCAGCCATGAACCAGTGGTTTGAGTAGGGAAGTCTTTGTGAAGAAAGAATACTAATCAAGGTGGGATTTGAGGGCAAGAAAAGCTCTTTGAGGTAGAAAGGATAGTGAGCATGAATGCACAAAGTTGAGAAAGCACAGAGCATGTTTCAAGAACCTGCCTTTGGAGTGAACAAAGTTTGGGAGGGATGTTGTTGGGAAGAAAATTTGGAAAGGTAAAGTGGGCCCTGAGGCTCCTCACCACTGTGGTTTTGGCATTACCTATGAGCAATGAATGTGAAGAGAAGCAGTGTGTTCAGTCCTGAGTTATGTCCTGAGCAGCCTGAGCAAAAAATCATCTGGTAACTCTCTCCACCTGTCTGAAGAGAGAGAGAGAGCTAGGAGCTGGAGATTCTGCAGCAACCCCCTCTCATCCCTGGAGGGCAGTCACAGTGGCTGCAAGTCCGATGCTTCTGGTGGTCAGGTGACCCAGTACGGCCTGTGTTGGCTGGCTCCATACTCCCTGATCTTGCACCATAGGACTCATGACCTTCATTCTTGACCTCTATTGGTCATGGTCACTTGATCCACTCCTTTGGGGCAGCTTGCTTAACAAACAAATTGTTTCCAGTTCCCTGAGTTAGGCTTCAGAGGCCCAGAATAAGGTCTTACACTTCTTTTGTTTACTCTCCATAGGCACACAGTGGTCATGCAGCAAAAAACTCTATTAATTATATTAGCCTACTTCCTTCCCACAAAATGGCCAAATGACTAGTATTCATTCAGCAAACTGTTTAATCCTTTAAAGATTCCTAAGAAAGCTCTAAGTAGGCAAATATTTAGATGTATATTTTTTAATTAGTATAATTGTTCCATGAGTATTTTTAGCTGCTTACAAGGTACAGAAATCTTCAAAGTGCTAGTGGTTGCTTACACCCACTTCTTAGCCAATATTTTACCAGGCCCTGAGTCAGAGCCTAGAAATCAATTCTGCCCTTTACTGCAAAGTCATTACAGGGACAGGAAAGATGATCCTTGTTGTTTAATCAGTGTGGGTGCCAGAAAATCAAGACTTTGATACTGTGCTGGTGTAGTAAGGGTCTGAATGAAGAACTCCCACCGTGTAGAGAGAGAATTGTCCTCACATCTCTCCCTCTGCTGTTATGGCTCCCAACTTTTGTCTCCTACCCCTTTTTTTTCACCTTAAAATGTCTGTTAAGGAGGCTGGAGCATCTTGATTAACAGCACAATGGTTAACAGCATTAAAAGCCTTCCCAGAAGACCCAGATTCAATTCCCAGCACCTACATGGTGGTTTACTACCATCTTTAACTCTACTTCAAGGTGATCTGAACCCTCTGCTGGCCTCTGTGGGCCCCAGGCACACGTGTGGCACACTTACATACATACAGGCAAAATGCTCATATAATAAATAAATAAAACATAATTTTTAAAATGCCTGTGAAGGAGAGTACAGGGCCATTTTCTGAGGTTGTCTTAAGCCTGGCTCTACTCATTCTCACTAGGATGAGAGAGTTCCCGAAGTTATTCCAGTCCCTTCAAGAGTATTTTGTATTCTCCTTGTTCTGCTTTGTAAAGTTTCCTCTTTTACTTTGCTTAGACTAGAGATTTTCAGTCATCACCTATCTCTCCTGATGTTCCCTGCATTCTCTAATCAATTTCTTGGAGATTCTAGCAGAATGACTATGACATCTTGGATCTGTTCTTTGTCCTAAGTTTCTTTTCTTGTAAGGCAGACAGCATCATAGCATGAGCCAATAATTTTATTTCAATGTTTTAACAGAACTACTGGTCAGAATGATCTAATTAAGAAGTTATGGGAACAGAGTATTCCTAAAATAAGAGACTGTTTATGAAAGGTATCTGCAAACGGTCTCCGATGTAAGGACTTGAGTCTGTAGTTTTACAAATATTTTCGCTGTGGCGCTTCCTAAGACGACAGTGTTGTTACCGCTCTTCAGTTCCTTACAACGTTGTTGCTTTAGAGAAAGAATAGTTTTGTTTCCGCCTGTAGTTTCGTTATCGGAGTTTTCTTGTCAGTCTTTCAAATACTTTCTCTCAGCGCATTTATTCCTTTAGATATTTATAGTCAGCATTTTGGAGAAAGCTTCCCTTTTAATCTGCATCTTAGCACCTTAAAAAAGTGTGATCTGATTAAGGAAAGCATCACATTCCTGCCTGAATCTAGAACTGCAAGACACCACCTTCTTAATGTTATGTGCATTTATCTTAGTACTTAGAGTTTTTAAAATGCTTTCCTGTACGTTATTTTAATTAATTCTCTTAATTACTTAATGAGGTGTGCCAGAAAGTGCCATTTTTATTATTGCTACAGAACTACTGCATGCGGAAGGCAGAAAATAAACCCAGCAGCACAGAGGGTCACAGAATTGTGCCTCTCTGCCTCTTCCACACCACTCATCAGAGGTGCTGATTTTTATTTATTTCTGTTTTTCTTTTGGACATTTATTACCATAATGTCAAATAATATCTTTTGTGGTCCTTTTTTAATTTATCAGCCTTAAACAGAATCTATTATTTCTTTTTGCCAAAGATGGTGAAATTTAACTTCTTTATAGTACCTCAATTTTTTTTTGTTATATGTGTTATATAGTTTTTCCATTGGTTTAGAAAATTAAATAAAAGAATTTCAACTTTAGAAAAAGTATATGTTAACTCCATTTGTGGACGATGAAGATTTTTAACCCTTCCACTGCCTTCCACTTATACTCCCTTTTTATTCCTAGCATAGCAGCTCATTATCATACTTTCAAACCTAAGATTTTTCGTTTTCGTTTTCTGTGTTGTAACTAGTAGTAAGTCCTACATGCTATGTTTACAACTGTTTCTAAAATATTAAAAATTTTACTTACATAATTAGTTTCACTAACTAGTGATTAGCTTAATTAGTGATTAGTTTCATAAAGGAGAGAATCAACCTTGTAATTAAGTCTATGTAATTAGAAGGGTGACTATTTCCAGTATCAACATGAAGTGAGACATGTTTTATTAACCAGTGCTCTTCAAATTTATGCTGCAGTGTTTGAATTTGTTTCACCTTTGGACAAATGATTTTCTTAGACAGCTTTTAGTCTTTCCTGGAATTTTAAATTGCCTGCTTTTTTCCCTTGTTGTAATAGAAGTTGTTTCACTTTAAAGCCATGTCTCGGCTACAGTAACTGTTGGCATCTAATGACTCTTAGCCACACTTGATCTACTTGTCGAGGTTCCTTTTTATGTAAGCAACAGGTAATGAAATTTCAATCAATTTTTCATAGTAAAACAGATTGGAGAAGTTTTTTTGATCCATAACAAATCTGAAAATCTTCATACACAAACTTTATGGTTTGAAAACTTGACAAAACATATAATTATAGCTTTGAAAAAATTTTCCTTGCATCTCTTTAAAGCCAATTCTCTGCATTATATTCTAGTTCTAAGGTTAACTGATAAAAAAGATCCAATGTCAGGGCAACAACAACACTGGTTGTTCTTGCAAAAGACCTGGGTTTGAATCCTAACACCCACATGGCAGCTAACAACCATCCAGTTCTAGGGTCTCTAATGCAGTCTTCCATCTTCCACCGCATTTCACGACACAGGTGCACTTATTTACGTGTAGGCATGACAGTGGTACACATAAAAAAAATTTTTTTTAATTCATTGTCAATCTTACTGTTTTGGGGAAGAAATCTATTATTTTCCCCACAAAACTTTTAATGGGCAATCAAGATTAAACATTTCAGTAGGGTTTATGCTGAGATATGGTCTTCATATTGTTTATTTCTTTGGGGCTCTTATCGTGAAGGGATATTGAGAATTTTCATGTCTATGTCCATCAAGGAAATCAGGCTTTTCTTTTCTTTTTTTTTTTTTTTTGTTTTGTATTCATATTTGGTTTTGATATCAAGGTAATTATGGCTTCATAGATGAATTTGGTAGTACTTCTTCTCTTTGTATTTTGTGGAATACTTTGAGAAAATCTGATGTTAGATTTTTCTTAATGTATTGGTAGATTTTGCAGTGACTCTGTCTAGGCCCGAGTTCTTCCTGTTTCAATCTCATGGATTGTTACGGATCTGATTAAGATACTAATGTCTTTTTGATTTAACATTCATTGATCACTCATATTTAGATGTTGATCTTTTTCATTTAGAGTTTCTAGTTTTCCTAGAATATTTCTTCAAAGCATTCCTTAATGATCCTCCAGATTTCATTATACTCTATTATAACATCCTCTTTCATTTACAATTTTACTAATCTATATCTTCTATCTTCCTTTTCATTAGTTTGGCTAGAGGTTTGACAGTCTTGCTTATATTTTCAAAAAGAACCAACTTTTTCTTTGATCATATGTATTGTTATTCTAGTCTCCATTTCATTAATTTCTCCCTTGACCTTTATTTCTTGCCACCTAGTGCTTTGAGGTTTTACTTGTTTTTCGTTTTCTAAGACCTGGAGGTGCATTATTAAGTTATTTATTTGAACACTGTCTACTTTTGCCATGTGGCACTTATGGCTATAAACTTTCCTCTTAGAATTGCCTTGGCTGCATCCCAGGCTTCAGATAAGCTATACTTTCATTTTCATTTGATTATAAAAAAATTTAAATTTCTTACCTGGTTTCTTCAGTGACTGATCTTTCAAGAGTGTATTGTTTGGCCTTATGTTTATGTACATTCTGCAGTTTCTCCTTTTGTTAATTTATATTTTTATTCCACTATGATGTGGAAATATTGATATTGTATTTTTTTCATATTTGTGAAGGGATACTTTATGATCTATAATATGATTGATTTTAGAGACAATTTGATGGGCTGCTGAGAATATGTGTATTCTGTATCTGTTGGATGGAATATTCTGTAGCTACTGTTAAATCAAATTGATATATGATATAGTTTAACTCTGAGATGTTGGTTTTTAGTTTGGATGGCCTTTCTGAAGAGGACAGTGAATGCTGACATCACCCATTATATTTCTGTCTGATTTTTAATGCTCTTTAATGCTTGTTTCATGAAATTAGGAGCCCCAATGTTTGGCATGTACAATTATTAAACCTTCCTGATGGGTTATTCCTTTTATCAGTATATAGTGTCATTCTTTATCTCTTCTGACTAAGTTTGGTTTGAAATTTATCAGCTATCGGAGCAGCAATGCCAGCTTGCTTTTTGTCTTCCATTTGCTCCATAGTTTAACACCCATTTTATTCTCCGTTTGCATCTTTGTCAGTGAGGTGTATTACCTTGAGACATTTCAGTACAATGAGTTCTTTCAATTTGACAACTCCAAGCATTCTTTACCTCCAGGAAATTTTCTTGAACTGTATAATTAATTATTAAAGCTCTTGTTTAGTTTTTTTACATAATTCCTGTTAGATGCCTTTAGGTCTCCCAGATTATCTTCTGTATTTACAAGCTTTTTCCTTAGTATCCTTAAATTTTCTCCACTTTTATCTACTTTGTATAAGCTGTTTTTCTCAAATGAGAGGATTCCCTACTTTCCATTTATATTTATGAATTATGTGTTTGGTTATTTCCATAAGGAGCTGATAGAAATTTCTTAGTTTCTCTTTGGATGTGGGGTTCATGAACAAGGAGAAAATTTGATGGAGTTGCTTTAACAGTATGTATGTAATTAATTGATGCTTGATATCCTTAGTCCACCTCTCATGTCATGGCTACCAACTCTGGGGCTTGATAGTATCCTGTCTCCTTATAGGAAGAACATCTCCAAATCCTATCTCTGTTGCAGTCTTCTGCATGGGTCCTGGGATGTGTTTCTGTTTTTAAGGTTAAGGCATTTCAAAGTCTTCAATGCCTAGTACTATAATGGATATGCCACCTTTCTCATGATCTTTTTATTGATTCATGAGCTGTCTCTAGGGTGGGAGGGAGGTAGGAACATATCTTAGTCTGCTCTCTTGAAGAAAATCTTGTTTGTTTATTTGAGACAAAGTCTTACTATGTTGATGACCTGGTACTTGCTATGTGGCCTTAAACTTGTGGCAATTTTCCTACTTCAGACTTCCAAGTGCTGGGATTAGAGATGTGCATTGGCACATATATCTCTGAGCCAAATTTGATTGTTGAAAAATTTTATAGTTTCTGAAACTTGGGCTCAGAGAGAGATTAAATGCTTTGTCAAATGACTATGAGGTAATGAAGCTAAAATGTGGAGTTCTGGATTTCTTTCAATGTGTCTAATGTTCTTTTCATTTCTTACAATTCTTTACCACCTAGTGTCCCCTCAGTCTTTGTTAATGGAATTCAATACATCAGAACAGGACTGCTTACAGGCAGAATTTTGTACATGCATCTTTGTTTGTTAGAGCCAGATATAATGAAGGACAATGCTTTTGTACTTTATTGACTCTTTCCTAACTCAGTGGCATACTCACTTTTATTTCGGGTTTTCATCAAAATACCAGTGATAAAAAGATTTGAAAGTTTTTAGTTAAAAACACCATGAAAGTAATTTTCTACCAAGACAAGAGCTTTAAAACAAATGAGAGGGGTGAACAGAAGTGGGGTGGGGTGAGGAAATTACTGCTAAAGTTTTCTTTATGACTTATGAAGATCACATTTATTAATGCCCAATTTAGTTACACTTTCTGAAATCTAGAAATATTTGGGATGAAGAAAGGACACATAAGTTGACTTTGTCCACTGTGAGGTCAATACATATACCTCCCTTAACCTCATACCGTTCTATATTTTCCCATTCTTGCAACTTTTTGTATTCATTAACAATTTGGAAAAAGGAAAATGCTGGATCATAGAATCACGGCTGTTTTCCATATATGGCCTGTTAAGCAAAGATTAAAGTTTCTCATTTTTGTTTTCAGATAAATCATAGTTAATATTAGAGAGGGGAGTAGTTATATGTTAAGAATTCGTAATTCATATCCATATTCATTCATTCTCATTCTCTCTCTCTCTCTGATACAATCTCACTGTATAGCCCAGGCTAGACTTAAACTTGTACTCCTCCTGCCTCAGTCTCTCCAGGTGCCATCATGTTTGGCTGAGATTTACATGGCTCACCCTCTCAACTGGAGATGGAACCCAGGATCGTGCATGTGCCTGGCAAGGGCTCTACCCCTGAGATATATCACCAGTTCTTTAAATTTTTTTTATTTTAAACAAAGAAGCTTCTTTGATGAGGGGTAAGAGCTACACTTATCTGTAGGTTTAAGGATAAGTATGTAGAATATAGTTAGGAATTCGTTTAGGGAAATGGCAGTAGCAGGTTTCTCTCTAGGGTCTATGACCTCTCCAGCCACCAATATTTGGCTAAGTTTATAGCACTAGGCAAGACTTCTCTCCTACTGGGATGGCCTTAAATTGAATCAAACAAACATTGGTTACAGCCAAAATAAAACTATCACTATCGGCCTGTGGTGGTTTGAATGAGAATGTCCCCCATAGGCTCTAAGGATTTGGATATTTTGTCCCCAGTTGGTAGCACTGTTTTAGGTCTTAGAGGTCTTAGAAGGTGTGGCCATGTTGGAGGAATCATGTCAATGGGGGTGGGCATCAAGAGTTCTTAAGCTTTGTTGGATCTCCAGTCACTCTTTGCTTCCTATGCTGGCTTGAAGATGTGAGTGCCTAGCTTCTGTGTCTGCTCTAGCCACCTCAGTTGCCATGCCTCCTTTCCACGATGGACTTTTGCTCATTGGAACCATAAGCTAAATAAACTCTTCTTTTTATAAGTTCCTTTGGACAGTGTTTCTATCGCAGCATCAGAAAAATGACTAATAGAGTAATTGTTAGCAGAGAGTGGGCTGTTGGCTGTGAAGAACCTGACCATGTGTGGTTTTGGAAGAATGTGGAAGATTTTGGAAGTTTGAGCTAGAAAAGCAGTTAATTGCTAGAAGCAGAGCTTACCAGGCCATTCTAGTAGGCACCTTGAAGAAAATAGTGCTGAGAGCAATGTAGTTTCAGAAGGAAATAAAGAATTAAGCAACAACTGGCAGAGTCTGGCTGGAGTCTGCCCACAGCCAAAAAGCTTGCCTGAGGGTAAGTTGAAAAGCAATGGACTAATTTCTTTGGCCAAGAATATTTCAAGACAGCCTAATGTAGAAATGGTGGCATAGCTATAATGGTGAATGTTATGCAGATTTACAGTGAAAAAGAGCAAATGGGGCAGAAAGAAATGCAGAATGTTCAGTTTGGATTAAAAAAAAAAACACTAGGAAGATTAATGTTGGAGCCAAAGCTTGTGCCAAAGGAGAGGATCCTTTGGCAAGGAGATTAAAGCCAATAAGGAAAGGCCTAGAGATTTGTACTTAAACAGTAGAGAGAGAGCCTCCAGAGCAAGGCCACACCCAGTTAAGTTTTCAGCTTGTGAAAGGAACATGCTGCAAGGATTTCTGGCTAGGAGAAAAAAAAAGAGAGAGAGAGAGAGAAAAGCTTTGAAAGTGGATGAAGTAGACTGGGGTTCATCCAAAACCTGCAGCGAAACTTGGCAATATCCTTCATCTGGAACTGGCTTTAGAAGCATGAAAGATGAAAGATACAGGAGTGAAGGAGTCATCAGTTCTCCCTCCATGGATTCGGAGAGCTGCTGAGGCCAGGCAGTGTGCAGCAGGGGCATTCCTGCCTAAAGAAGGCCCTGACAGGCCAAGAAGCCCTGACACACCATTTTGTGAAGCCATGAAGGTGAAGCCTGGTTGGCAGTGGAGACCCCAAGAAGATGTTCATGATGTCAGAGTTGTGAGATATCTGCCAAGGAGAATTGCATACAGGGGGTGGTACCAGCCCAAGAAAGAAATGTATATGCCATGCAGCAAAGCTAGAGAAGTTGAACCAACTAAGTCCTTTAGAAGTAAGTCCCAAAATTTGGACATGGAGCTACCAGATTTGCCCTGCTGGTTCTCAGTCTTGCTTTGGTTCAGTATTTCCTCACTATGCATCTATTCCTCCATTTTTAAATGGGAATGTGTATTCAGTTCCATTGTATGTTGGGAGTATGTAATTTGTCTTTTGATTTTACAAGGATTTAGAGTTAAGAGATTGTCCAGAGTCCCAGAAAATAACTTTAGACTGTAGACTTTTGAATATTATTGAGGTAAAGACTATGGGGACTTTTAAGGATGGACTAAATGCATTTTTCACTTTTTATGGTCATGAGCCTTTAGGGGCCAGGGAGTGGAATGCGGTGCTTTGAATGAGAATGTCCCCTAGAGGCTCTAAGTGTTTGGACATTTTGTCCCCAGTTGGTGGCGCTGTTTTGAGGGGTCTTGAAAGGTGTGACCATGCTGGAGGAAGTAGGTCATTGGGGGCAGGCTTAGAGGGTTCTTAAGTCTTGGTAGATCTCTAGTCATGCTCTGCTTCCTGTGCCTGCTTGAAGATTGACTGTTTAGCTACTGCATCTACTCTAGCCGCCTCTGCTGCCATGCCTCCCTGCCATGATGGATTCTTGCCACTTTGGAATCTTAAACTAAATAAACTCTTCTTTTTATGAGTTCCCCTGGGCACTCATAACAGCAACTCTATCACAGCAACAGAAAAGTGACTAATTTTGCTGCTCTGGTCATTACTGTGGTTTGTAGACTTTACAGCTAGGTAAGACTGCTGATTGCTCTTCTCCCTTGGCATCTTGAATAGCACCTTCTGTACTCTGAGAGCTAGTCTCAGGGAGGAGGCTTCCAGGTCAGTTCCAGCTCAATTTCTCCAAGTCCTGTGTCCGAAGTGTTTAGTGTCTTCAGCAATAGGATCTTACCTTCAAGTTCTAGAAGGCAACCACGGGCTACAGCAATAGCCTATATTGTTTTGGGAATCTGTTGGACTATACTGTCCAACAACACTAAGAGAGGTAAAAGAGGTTTGCTCTGCCTGGCACTGAGATTTTTGTTAGCCTTCAGACACACACACACACACACACACACACACACACACACACACACACACATATTTTAAGGGAAGATTATAAAATAATACACATCTATGGCTTTCTCAGATATCCTTAGTGTTATTTATCTCTCTTTCTCCTTTCTCTCTCCCTTATTAGCATTCTCCAGAACTGGTCAAAGATACAGAGAATAAGTGACTATTAGGAGCCTAGGCCCAAGTGATATATCTACAGTGCAACTCCTACACTTAAGGCTGAGCAAACATCACAGAAGGCAGGCAGAAAGATCGTAAGAGCTGGAGGAACCATGCCTGCTGCTTGATAGTGTCCTCTGGATATGACAGGAAAGTTGCACTCATAAAATCTCAACAATATGATTGCCTAAACAAAGCTTGTCTTTGACAACACCAGTTACATGCCCGTATGGATGGAGGGAATTTTACAAGGTCCCTCCTCTAGAAGAACTACAGGCAACCAATGGCTGCTGAAGGAGAGAGGATCAGTTCTCTCTAGGGATGAGCTCCATAATAGATTATCTAAACCTAAAAGGTCAGCTCTAAACACATGTACACACAAGCACCATGAAATGGACTTGGTAAATTTTATATATAGCATACATATATGTAACAAGACTAAAAAAAATCAAAGAAGAAGTAACAAATTGAGAGGGTGTAGATGGAGGCATGGGAAGAGTTGGAGGGGGACCAGGAAGGGGTAGAATAATATAAATGCAATACCCATGTATGAAATTCTCAAAAAATAAAAAAATTAATAAAAATTAATTTATTTTGAGACAGGGTGTTGTTAAGTAGCCCAAATGACCTTGAACTCTCTTTATCTTTACCTGCCTTGACTTCCCAAATAGCTAGGTGTGTGCCACCACATGTAGCTTTGATATTCTATTCTAATTCAAAAATCTAAGAGCAAGAAATAATAGTTCATTCATCCATTCAGTGAATAAAAATCTTAAGTATCTTCTATATGTCTAGACAATATTATAAATTTTGGACAAAAGCTTAGCCAAGAGAGTAGGCAAATCATATATGACCCTTTCTTCATGAATCATTTAACCTAGTGGAGGAGAGATACATGAATCAAATTATAAGAATATATGATAAAATAATTAGCATTACTGGTAGCTGAGGAGGATATGCAGGGGAAACTTTTCAAGAGGAGAGATAATTGAGAAGTAGTCTGAAATTCAAGAGTGGGACAGGATGAAGAGGAGATATTATTAGGCAGAGAGAAGCTGTGAGAGCCCAACACCTGGAGGGCAAGGTGGAGCTGGAAGGGTTTCAGGCAGGATCAGAGCACCCAGGGCTTGTGAGTTTGGGAAGGAAAGGAAGGCAGCCCCTTTGGGGGTGGCCTGCCTGGACTTGTTTTCAGGAAAGCTATTCTGCATGTATTGGGAGGCACAAATTGGAGACAGGTGAAAGAGGATACAAGAAGTCGGGGGTTAAGCCATGTTAGTAGGCAGGTGCATTAGTTACTTTTCTGTTGCTGTGATAAAATACCATGACAAGGGAACTTCTACGGGAAGAAGAGTTTATTTGAGCATACAGTTTCAGGTTCCAGAAGGATTACTGTCTGTCATGGCAGGGAGGCATGGTGAGGTGGCCAGAACAAGAGCAGAAAGCTAAGCTCACACCTTCAAGCAGGCATGGGAAGCAGAGAGCGACTGTAACTCCAGTTCCAGTGGATCGACACTTTCTTCTGCCTTCTGTGGGCACTGCATGACACAGGTGCACTTATATACATGCAGGCATAACACTTACACATAAAATAAAAAAATAATAATTAAAAAAATATCTACATAAAGGAAGAACATTCCAAATTTTTTAACCCTTGCAACTCAGTGAAATTCTTGGATTTGGCTCACAGTTCTGAAAATCGAGAGACCCTCTTAGCATGAGAAAACAATCAGATGTCCTTTTTAAGTAGAAAACAGATATAAGAATTATGGAGTATTATCACAATATTTTGAAGCCAGGTAGCTTATGTGAGAAAAAAAAAAAACTTGAGTTGGGAACATTATTCATGAGAGGACGAGTCATCTCACTTCCTGTTTTCACTATGTCAGAAGACTAACGAAGCCTGGGGCTTTGTGTCCTACAAGTAAGAAAGGGACTCTGTTGGATTTTAAAATTTTTATAGCATAAAAATAAATGAAGACAGTGATGAGAAATGAATTTACAAATTCAGAAGATACATGTTTGAACAAAAAGACTGGATAATGAGCAAGCCATCAACGAGGAAAAGTCCTTGGTGATGTCTTGAGTTTTCATCTATATCTCTGGATCTCCCATTGTATTCCATTGTGTCCTGAAGACACAGCAATGGCCACTCAAGAGAGTCTGGGCAGTGGGACTGGCCCTCTCATCTTTTCTGATCACTATTTGGTACTCAATACAGAGTTATTTTGAAAGCATTTAATCTATACTCAGCTATCTCAGATGTCACCAGTCCTACTTTATTGCCCCACAGATGACTGGTTGGGTCCCCGGTCTTGGGTATCATAGCTAATAGCCTGATACTGTAAAAGAATGGCGTATTTGTAAGGCAGCCTGCATATTACAGGAATAGGAAGGGAACACTGAGAAATACTGTATTTCCTCAGCTTAGAGATTTCTTGTTGGAATTGCATACAAAAAAACAAGGTGTGTGCCACAAGCTGTAAAACACGTAGAGCCATGGCCTAAGACAAATCTCTATTCCTCTATTCTTAAGAGCAATATGCAGTAGCAATTAAAAGAGCATGGTTCCACCTCATGAGAGCACATCAATGCTGCTCTTAAGTCCCCCTGAGAAAGGCACAGACATGGGAGTCAGGAGGACTGGCTCTAAATATGTGCTCTGAACTTAGGAGCATGGCCCTGAATGAGCAGTTTCATATTTGTCTCATATTTGTCATCTAAAAGCAGGAGGTAATTGAATCTATCTTTAGCTATGCATTGATGACTCATGAATCTATATTTCTTTCCAGATTTCTCTCCTATGTTTATGTTCAATTGCTTCCTGGACACTCTCTGCATAAAGTGTTTCATGGGCAACTCAAACTCAATTTGTCCAAAACCAAAACTCATTTCTATCCCCAGCCCAAACCAAAACAAACCAAACCAATCTTCCCATGGGTTTCTCATATGGGTAACTAAGTCTTTCACTCAGCCTCCTTGTCTTTACCTTTGGCCCACTTACATGTTTTCAGTGAGTTGCTATATCCTATCAGTACTACCTGTCTCTCCATCCCTATTTTTATCGTTCTAGTGCGAGTCTCTGATATCATTCTGTTGAGACTCGTCCTGTCCTGTCCTCAGGATACTTTGTGCTCATATATCTTAAACTTCAGCTTCACAAAACTGATTTAAATTCTTGAAATGTGCCTCTGACTTGCCTTCCACTTGCCTTTAAAAGTGTGGTTCTATTTGCCTATGATGTTATGACCACACCTAATCTCTGCTACTTTTTGCTTAAATGTCTTTTCCTTAGGGCACTTTCCCTCATTCCCACCCTCCCCTGGATCAGGCTGGGAACCCCTAATCAACAGTTCCATAATGCTCAGTGTTTCCCCAAGCATACCACTTATCAAAGTGTATTTTAAAGATTTATTTTCCTCCTGTGCTTAAAACAAATGCTCCACCCATATTGCTTGAAACAAATATCATGGAAAGATGGAAGGAATCTAGGAAGAGGAGAGAAGGACTGTTTGAAAATAATATACGTACTTCATAAAAAGACAACTATCACTATTACTATTCCATGAGCAAGAGGTTTCAGAAAGAGCATCTTAGAGCTCTGCCTGCAGGGATGGGGGATGGGCGTAGAGCACTTCCTGAATGCAGGATGGAGAGGTCCTTGTTTATGTTTTATGAATCTGAGACTGTGTGGTGTGTGAGAAGGTTCCTTACAGACCCTTATTGTATACTTTTGCAGAGTTCCTGCCCTTCTTTAAGACTTGTTCGTGTGTGCCATGAGGAGCTTAGAAAAGACCCTCAGAGGTCTCTTCCAACTCTAAACTGATTTTATCATTATAACTCACTTTTTTCTCCTTGAGACTTTGGGGTCCCATTTATTTTTCCCCCTTACAATCATCCCTCTTTTCTAAGTGTATTAGTTGCAAGTGAAAATAGAGGGTTCCAAAGTTTGGGGGAAAGTAGACAAGAGTGTGTATGCTACCAGGTCACTGTACTGACTTCTGTTTTCAAAAACTCTATTTGAATGTCCAGATCTATTATATTTTCTAAGTGGCCTAGATTCAGAGTTGGTTTTTAATTCTCAGCTGCACCATCTACTGACAATTCCATCATTTTAAGGCGAAGTGGATGGGAGTAAACTGGGCTCTCATCAGCAACTTTAACTAAACTCCCTCAATGAAGATATATTGTCAAATATATTATGAATATCTTTCAACCAAAAATGTCAAGGAATTTAGTGAATACTGAGACTGACGTGGTAGCTCAGTCTTCCCAAGCTATGAATTTAGTGACTATCTGTGAATTCTTCTCTCAGTTCCCCACCTGGCTGTTTCCTTCTTATCATTCACAACTGAATCCAAGCACAAGTCTTTTATAGAGGACTTTGCTGGCCACCTTACTGAACTCAGCTTCCCTGCCTTCTCAGGCTTTCCTTGTTCCTTATTGTTATATAGCCTTGACTCAGCAGTTAAGAACACTGACTGCTCTTTCATAGGTCCTGGGTTTGATTTCTAGCACCCATATGGTGGCTAACAACTGTCTGTAACTTCAGTTCCAGGGGGATCTGATGCCCTCTTCTGACCTCCGTAGGCATTGCACAACACATGTGCACTTATATATGTGCAGGGCAAAACACTCATACACATAAAATAATAAATAAATAAATCCTTTAAAAAAACTATAGTGTTCATTTATTTGTGAACTCTCTCTCAATTTTCTTCTTTCTACAAGCTTGAAGAGAGGTGAAACTGCATCTATATCATTCACTATCATGTTCTTAGAATTTAGACCGATTACGAACAAAATAGGTATCTGAGTAAATAGCACGGTGAATGAATGAGCCTTTGGCATGTTCAGGAGTTTACTAAATCCATTCACTCATCAGCCCCAAATACTGGGGTCTCCATCTGAGCTATGAAAAAAGAGTAGTTCAATAGCATTAAGGCTTTTAACACTAGATTATATGGTCTCTCTTGGAACTGATGTTCCATGCTTTCTAAACATACTATCTCTATAAGAAGATGATGGTATCTGTACAGATACACATTCATGCTTTTCTACCCAAATATTCCTAATTCTTGGAATAAATAAAAGTCACTACCATTATTTTTTAAAAGCTCAATAATCTTTTATTCAAATGAAAATATTACGAGGAAACGTATGAGATGCAGTGAAGTAATGAGACAGAGTAGAGAGGCCTGGAATTTCTAGTTTTAGTAAATCACTCTAAGAAATGCCTTTGTCCTTAGGGAAGATTCTTGAATGGTTTCACTGTTACTGGATTAAAATGGTAATATGTAGTATTATTTTGAGGTCTACTATATGCCAAGTACTTTATATCTATGAACTCATGAATTCTCATAGCAACCCTGTAATCATGTTGTCATTCTCTGTATTCAAGAAATAAAGACACTAAGGGTTCAATAATTCATAAAACTTTGTGTTAGGCTCTTTGTGGTGGTGCTTTGCAGAAATAGTGCCAGTGATTCTCACTTCCTGGTGTTAATTCCCTTGAGTTGCCCCTCTCACAGTGAATTGGGGCTGGCCATTCTGACAATACAATAGGACGGAAATTATGGTATACAGTTTCCAAAGTAAGATCGTAAAGGCACATAGTTCCTTCTTGGACTATTTACTTCAGGGTAATCTGGTCACCAGGTCACCAGAACGTTCTAGCGGCCCTTGGAGAGGTTTATGTGGAAAGGGACTAAGTCTCCCCAGCAACTTGCAACATTGCTGAGAGACCTTGAAAATGCATCATCCAGTTTCCCTGTCCAGTTTCCAGTGCCAGCTAACTTATTGAAAGGTAACCAACCTCATGAAAGATCTTGTTCTAGGATCACCTCAGCAGGTTGCTCCCCAGTTTCTGGTCTACAGAAACTGTGAAAGATGAAAAAATAATGAATTAATGCTGTCACAAGCCAGCAAGTTTTGTAGTGATTTGTTACAAAGATCTAAGTAATTATTACAGTTTTTTAGATAGCTGTATAGCAGAATAAAGAATTTAATCGAAGGTCTCTTTCCAGAACATATGTTCTTAACCATGAATGCTCCATTTTCTTAATATTCATTTAAATGCAAAGTTGAAATTTATGCAGACAGTATTCAAACTCCATGCCACAGATATGAGAGATTTTTAAAAATATGTTAGTGGATCTAGAATTTGAAGTTGGGTGACCTGAACATTTCTTTGGGAAAATTAATATGGAGGTGGAATGCCAGATATTTGATAGAAAGGAAAGTGCCCATAAGTGTTGACACCCTCATTGGGAGGTTCCCACACTATTGAAAAGAACAATTATATGAACTGTTTTATAGTTTAACTGTCTTTCAGACCACCTTTGGCCACTAAGAATTTACATGGGGAAGCCATTGTTCTGCAAGAAGCAAGTTGTAAGTTGCAAGGAGCTCTACATATCAGCTCATATTCCCAAGGAAATTAATCATGGTTATTGTCCAACTCCCAGGTGGTAGGATTTGGGCCAGTTGAAGATTGTTTTTGGCATTAAGTAGAGCATTTAATCTCTGTTCTCTTGCACCACTCTAATAAATACCTTTATATTAAAACACATGCCATTATTTTTTTTGAAAGAATTGACCAAGATTTTTTGTCTCGGAAGTAAACTAACAAATAAGTGATAATTGAAACAAGCAACCCTGGCACAAGAAGAGAACTGATTGTGCTCTGTCCTTGGTAGACTTGAGTCATTTGTGTGGTATAGTATCTGGAGAATTCTAGTGAGTCATTGCTGACTGTGGAAGGAAATGTATTTTCTAAAGCTGTCTGTTATTTATTACTCACGCATCAGCACATACTGGTATCCTATTGACTGGTGATCTAATAGAAAGTTTCTCATAGACAGACAGTTCTGACACAATTCCCCTCTAACTCTGATAAATTTGGCACAGTTCTTTCATTCGGCTTGCAAGATGTTTGCTTTAACATTGTGACTTATTTTTGGCTTGGTGTTAAAGGGATTGTTTAGTAACAAAATGAAGCTTTGGATTTTGTGGCAGCCAGGAGGAATGCTCTTATTTTATAATGAAACAACTGAACAAATGTTCTTTACACTGATTCATTCCTCATGTGGGAAAAATTTCTTTTTATACATACTATCTCTCTATTGGATACATGAAACTGTTCTACCTTCAATATTTGGGAGAATTTTCAGTGAATGATTTGGGAACAATATCTGTAAATTGCAAAGATAGGCTCCTCTGCAGAAATAAGCACAGAATTGAATGTTAAGAACCACTTGGGTTTTATATCTAACTGGGCCAGAGTTTGCATATAACCTTGAGCTGTATATTTCATCTTTTTTAAACTTAGGTTTCCTCTCTGAAATGGGCAGAAAATTGCTTACCTATTTAGCTAAGCAGAAACAATTTCCTGATAGGAAGATGACTCAGTGGCCTAGAACAACTGTGTAGCCTTTTGGCCAGGACATCTTCAGGGAGTCAGAGAGCCAGAAGACTGGCGACCCCACCAGACAAATGCAGCCTGACACTGGGAATGGTAAGGAGACTGAGTCATCATCTGTCTGCTATTTACCAAGCACTGTTCGAGGTCCTGAGGGAATATAGCAAACTGGACATACTGAGATCCTCTGATTCATGAAGTTTCTGCCTAGTCTGCTTTGGGTGGGTTTCAGTTATCTAGACAGAGGTTTCATTGATTTATAATCTGGATGGATCTCAGGTTTGTTTGTTTGTTTGTTTTTTTAAGCACAGGGCCATTTAGAATCACTGTTCAGTAGATACAACCCTGGTACCTATAATCCCAGTCCTCAGGAAATGGAGGCAGGAGGATCAGAAGTTCAAGGTTATCTTCAGCTATATAGTGAGTTCAAGTCCAGCCTGAGATACATGAGACCCTGTCTCAAGACAGAAACAAAAACAATAAAACAATAAACATAACCCTGGGAGTCTTGTGGGAGAGGAGTTTGATATTGTTTGAGAAACTCTTAAAGATAAGCATGAGGAGAAACGCTGTTCTAGAGCTTGACTAAGCAGATCTAATGGTAGCATAGCTTCACACTGCCATGGTCTGTGACCTCAGGTTAGCATTTTAAGTGTCTTGGATAAACTTTCATTACGGAGGTTGTTGGCTCTTCACTACAAGCAGTGGAACCTGTCATCAGGCTGATACTGATCACGTTAGATGATGCTTGCCTGGCTCTGCAGCAATGCAGTGATGGATTAAGAGTTGCTGTTGATATTTGTTTATATTTCTAGATTTTGTAAATGGCTTCTTCCTTGGAAAGTTGATGACTGACATATAGAAAAAGGGCTACTGTTTTTTGTATGCTGGTTTTCTCTCCTGATAGTTTGCTAAAAGTGTTTAGGAGGTCTACAAGTTTTCTGGTAGAGCTTTTAGAGCCTTTTGAGTATAAGATCATATTATTTGTCAATAGAGATACATTAAAAAATTAAAATACACAAAGGACAGCAGATAAATGGACAAAATAAATAAGCTGAGGGGAGATTTAGAGAATTATCCATAGAAAAGCACCCAGAAATGACTGCCAGCGGGTACCCAGCTGGACACACCAGGCTGGGGTCAGTGGTAACTGCCACAGAGGTGCTACCCCTCCTGGACACAGGTACTAATAACTAGACTGTGGAAAGAGACAGACTAAGCTGCAGGGACATGACCAGGACCCAGATTCATCATGTGAAGACTACGGCAGATCTGTAGAGTGAAAACCTGGAGCTGAGAGACAACATGAACACTAACTTGAGGAATGTGTGGAAAGCGCCATGCCCACCTTTGCTTAGGCTGGTGACAATACAGAAGCTGAAGTGTGCTGAACGTGCCTTGTCTCGCCAACAGATGCAAGTCTTCCCAGGCAAGAACTGTGAGATATCACTGAAATAAACAGCTAAGATCCGGTCGAGAAGAGAACACCCAGCAGCAAAGGTAAATACAAGCTTGACTTTCCACATCCCTAAGAGACTTGGTCACAGAACACCCCATGTGGAAAGAATAATGTCCAACACACCAGAGATAACATTGTAGATGGTAAGCAGGGGATCTCAGATGGGAGAATATTTTTTAAATTAAAAAAAAAATTTAGAAAAAGTTTCTCACAGGAGTGCCAGGAGGCTTGATTTTTAAAAAGATATTATTATTATTTATTACTTTTATTTTTGTGTATGAATATATTGCCTGAATGCATGTAAGTGCACCTATCATTGTACAGTGCCTATGGAGGTCAGAAGAAGGTTTCCGATTACCCTGGAAGTGGAGTTACAGATGATTGCTAGTCACCATGTGGGTGTTAGGAATCGAACCCAGGTTCTGCAAGAGCAGTCAGTTCTCTTAACCGCTGAGCCATCTCTCCAGCCCCCAGAGGCTTGCTTTTAAGATGATTCCAGATCCAGTCAAGTTGACAACCAAGATTAGCCATCATATACATAATTTAAAAGTCATAACATATAAATCTATTAAAAAATAAAACATGAGGCAGTCCCTGTGGTGTATACATGGTGGCAGAGATATAAGATGTATGTACATATCTTGCAGAGATGTAAGCCTACATGCAGTGCTGGCACAGGGGGAGGGAGAGCGGGGAGAGAGACAGAATAGGTAGGGACTGCACTCCCTCAGCGTTCCAAGCCTGACTGCCTGGCGGGTCACTTTCCACTCCAGTGGACCAGTTCTTCCTCACTGTGACTCACACCTATTGTGCTAGACAGGACACACTCAGCAGTGCAGCCCACGGTGGCAATACCTCAAAGTATCACTCAGGACCCTCAAAGTTTTGTATTTCAAGTCATCTTTGTGTCAAAATTTGTGCTTCAACTGAATAGTTTATTACTCTTCCCTCACCCCTTGACATTGGCCAAGCTCTGTAATCAGTGATACAATGTATTAGGAGATGCCAATCGTCTCACCTCCACCCCACAAATCCACAGAGTCAAGGGAGTGAAGGGACCTTAGATCACATCAACCAACTTAAAACTGCTGCTGATTAACCCTAATTTTAGGTCTTTGGTCACTGTTGCTCCAGTGAGCCAGTCACTGGCTCTGTCTCCACAGTTCTCTCTTATAACCTTACTGAACTCTTTCTTGCTTCTAAAGCTTGTCTTCTCTCCTGTTGTGTTATTCTGAAGAAATTGCTTCTTTCTCCGATAGCCTAAAATCCAGTTCTGGGCTTCATACCAGAGCTCTGGGAGAAGTAATACATGAGAGTTTTGTGGTTTAATGATTAAACCATTCAGCTTAACTCACCTGTTCTGATTCTCAAAGCACCACCACAGTCTTCCATGATCAAAGATGAGTAGGAAACTAAGGAATGAGCTAACAAGATAGTACCTAAGCATGATGGTCTTGGCCAGTTGTGTGAGTAAAGGTCAAATTTAAGGGTAATTATCTTAGAAATAAGATGTGGATCTGACCCCGTAGAGAGCATGGAAGATCAATGTCAGAATTTCCTTCCTGGTATTTTTTTTTTAAAACAATTTACACATGTAAATATTGAGAAATGTATCTCATTCTCAGAAAGTTGTTTTGTTTCTGAATCAATTTTTCTTAGCAAGACTGGCAATATCAGGTAGCAACAACCTTTATGGAATGTTGGGCCTATTTATAAACACACAACCCAATAATAAGGCATGAATTTCCTCCACACCTAGTAATTGTGGGAAGGAAATATGATATTGTATACATTTTAAAGTGTTTTCAGAGCATTTGTATATTCAGTGTCTCCTTTCAAATGACAATTTTTTTTTTAATTCGTAATTTGACTGTGTGTGGGGGGGCGACTTTTAAAGGGAAAGAATTTTTAGAACAAGCTTTTACAAACTGAAATTTTACAAAGCCTTTTAAATCAAGTTAATCAAATGCTTTTGAGAACATTTAGAACGATGCACTCCTAAGAAAAACAGTATCATCAGTCCTATAATGAATGGAATCCCAGTGTAACTAATTCTTATAAACAAAGCTGAATGCTTAGCTTTAATCTTTTTATTATTTAAATATATTTTCATTATTTTTATTTATATATTTTGTGGGAGGGGAGGGGTGTGTGTGTGTGTGTGTGTGTGTGTGTGTGTGTGAAGGAGAGAGGGCAACTTGTGGCTGTCAGTTCTCTCCTTCCATGTGGGTCACAGGGATTGAACTCATGTCATAATGGCATAGCTTGAATGTTACACTCTGCTATTTGTGACTCACTCATGCCCCTCACTCAGAGCAATGTATGTGTGCTTGAGATGTGACAATGATGACACTGAAACCAACGATGATATTGCAAACAAAATCTCCACAAATGTTGCAAACAAAATGGGGTATAGGTTGATGACATCTGTCTGTGGCTTTGTGTGCTGTTCTGAGTCAGTAGAGTAAGAAAAACAATCTCTTCCTTTATAAACTATTATCAAAGATCATTCATGTCATACCATGCTTGATATGCTGTTCAATAAATAGGAAAGAAACCCTTTGTTAGAGTAGAGAATAGAAAAGAGGAAACAGTAGACTAGAATAGACAGAGTTCTAAGAGAACATAGAACACCTCAGAACAAGATCAGACCCACTCTTGATGAACTACTCCAAGAGTGAGATTTCTCCTTAATGCAGCACTGTATGTGCAAATGCACGCACCTGTTTGTGTATGTGAACGCATGTATATGTGTGTGCATGTGCATTTGCAGGCCAGGGGATAGTCTTGGGTGTTGTTTGCCAGGAGTTATTCACCTAGTTTCTAGAAACAAGGTTTCTTGCTGTGACCTGAAATTTGCCCATTAGGCTGGTCTAATCTGACTGGCCAGTGAGCCCCAGAGATCCTCTGACCTTCACTTCCCCAGGGCTGGGATGACAAGTGTCCACTATTGCTTTCTTTCACATGGTTCTGGTGAGTGAACTCAGGTCCTTATGCTTGCATGGCAAAACCTAACTGCCTGAACCGTTACCCTAGTCCCAGAATCTTAATTTTTGTATCATCTAGACTATACGTTCTTTGGAAGAATGGACCAAATCTTTGCTGCTTCACCTTCTTGAAAGGGGCTCACCAGATTAAGTAGGCCTACCCAGGATGGTTTCCCTTTTAATTAACCTAACCATAGGAGGAATATCACATTAAATCCACTGGTTCTGTCCATACTCTAGGTGAAAATTACACAGGACAACACACCAGGAGGTAGGACTCTTGGTGCTTATCTTTCAATATTGATACCTGTCTCTGAGAACATATTAAGATGTGACAATATATTAAAAAAATCTCACCTCTCACCAGGGCTCAAATATCAAACTTGTACTATCAATCTATTTTCTATAACATCCCCTAGATTTTTCTTTTAAAGATTGAATCATTAAAGTGTTTTTTGTATTTGTTATGGGATTATTTAAACTTAATGGAGCTATATTGGGAAAAGTCAATCTGATGTCAGCCATGTGAAGAACAATGACTGACTTGTGTATGAAGGCCTTAAAGGTTGGGTAATATATAAAGCAAAATTACCACAAACAGTAGATGGTAAAGGGAATGACCACTTTACTCTGTCTGAAGATGTAGCTGAATTTGTTGGTTTCTGCACTGTTTTTTTTTCTTTTATGTGTACATGTGTATTGCATGCATATATGTGAGTGTACCCATGTCGTAAGATGCCCATGAAGGACAGGAGAGGGTGTCAGATGTCCTGAAACTAGAGTTATGAATAGTTAGCCACCATGTGAGTCCTGAGATTCGAACCTGGGTCTTCTGCAAAAACAGCCAGTGCTTTTAACTGCTGACCCATCTCTCTAGCCCTGGTTCTGCCCCATTTTAAGGAAGATGGATAATGCAGATAAATAGACTGCAAAGAACTTAGGAAATGCAGTGTGAGATTTCATGGTAACAATCACCAAGAAAATCTTATTTATTCCCCTGACTTTGGCTCCCAGATACTGAGTAATGGTCCCATTCAAATTTGGTTCTGTGGGTGCCACACAAATAATTTGCTGACCACTGTGCATAGAAATTCCAGAACTATTGATTTTAATTTTCAATGAAAAATACTAAGTAGGCATGCTACTCCATTATTCTTTTGTAGGTTTCATTAGCATTAATCAGCACCCCAGCATTCTATTGTCTCTAGGTACAGCACCAGAACCAACCTTCTGACTGCAAAACTGAGGTTTAGGCTCTAAAGAGATGACAGAGGCCACTGTTACACCTTTTGACCCTGAGTGGCTCCTGTACTAGATAGCTACATTGTCTGAGCATCTTCTTAATGCAGTGTGTTTGACTGATAGTGTGCTTTGAGAAGACAATGTTAGTGACCTTAATGTTCTGAGCCCAAGCGCAGCTGGTGGAACAGGCTGACAACCCGAATATGGTTTTTAGCTGAAAGGAGCAAGTGACTGCGGTGGTCGCCACAGCAACGGTGTGACTGGAACCCTTGGGAGCTTTGAAGGGCAGCTGTGAGGGAGGCTTCAACTGGAATTAATAGTGACTTTTAGGATTAGGAAGCCTTTATGTTCTTTCTAGTAAACATAGGTACATACTGTGATTGTTCCTCAATATGAAACACTTGGCTTGGCCTTTATGCAATATTTTCCTCTCCTGGATTTCACGAATGCTACATAAGTCTTCATAACAGCCACCAGTGTGAGGCATAGGGAAAGAAAGAAGGAAAAGAATCAAAGGCTTTGCTTCAGGCCACAGAAGAACAAGGATTTTATCTAATTTCTGTTTCTGCATTCCTAAATTTCTCCTTTATAATTACCCACCAGGATGTGTTTGTCTCCAGAGTGAAAGAAAGGCAAAATACGATGCTGCGGGGGAGAATGGTGGGCTCAGAGAGCTGCTTTGACTCTGTTCTTTGAGGTCAGAGACTTAACCGCTTATTTCCTGATTGCTTTCAGCAGCCAGTCGCACCATCCCATCACCTGCTTCACTGGGGAGGTGGTATTATAGCTTTAGTAAAGGTGGATAATATATACTTGACTGGTACTTAGGAATTGTGAAAATCTTCAGAACAACTTAAAGAAGGCAGGTCCCAGGAAGATAGACAGGGAAATCTCAACCCAAGATTATTTTGGGGGTGGGGTGTTTGTGATTTGTTTGGCCTTGAGACAGGATCTTACTATGTAGACCTAGCTTGCCTGGAACTTGCTGTGTAGACCAGTGTGACTTCTAACCCACAGAGATCTCATCTGCTTCTGCTTTTTGAGTGCTGGGACTAAAGGCATGAGCCACCATGCCCGGCAACTTAGAAGTTTTGGACGGTGTTTATCAGTGCATGTCAGACCACAGACTGGTGAAATGGACTCTGGTCAAGAGGATAGAACTAAAGGTACCGGGTGCTTGATTTAAAATCTTTATGGCTTAAAACAAATACTGGAATTTTTTTTTGGAATAATATTGATCCACTAAACTGTAAAAATATCTTGTTTTGTAAATAAATATGCAGCTTAGACTGAGTTAAAGTCACAGATGCGTCTTCTATCTGACTTTATAGTCTTTGCTCTGTGTTATGGACTAAGTCTTTGCATTCCTCTGTATTAGTTTGCTTTCTGTTGATGTGATAAACACCATGACCAAAAGCAACTTGGGGAGGAAAAGGTTTGTTTCATCTTACACTTTACAGTCCGTCACAGGGAGAAGACGCGGCAGGAACTGGAGGCAAGAACCGAAGCAGAGACCTTGGAGGAACGCTGCTCACTGGCCTGTTCTCCCCTGGCCTTCTACAGCCCAGGCCCACCTGCCCAGGAATGTCACTATACACTGTAGGCTGGGCCCTACTGCATCATTTACCAGTTAAGAAAATGCCTCAGAGACATGCCCACAGGCCAGTCCGATGGAGAAAATTCCTTAGCTGAGGTTCTCTCTTCCCAGTTGTCTCTAGTTTGTGTCAAGTTGACAAAAACTAAGCAGCACACCCTCCAGCATTAACATGTTGAAGCCCTCAACCCTGATGTGGTGGCATTTGGAGGTGGGGCCTTTGCAGGGCACCAGGTCTATATGAAGTCAAGGGCCTCCACGAGGGGAAAAATAATGTCCTTATAAGGAAATAACCCAAAGCAGATTCTGCCCCCCCATCTGTCAACACAGTGATATAGGGACCGTCTATCAGCCCTGAAGAGAACCCTCACCAAGAAGCTAAACTGACCCACACCTGGATCTTGAACTTCCTGATATCCAGAACTGAGAGAAATCAGTATTGGTTAAGTCACACAGTCTCTCATTTTTGTTATGGAAGCCTGAACTAAGATACTGTGCTAAGACTTGTTAAAAACTGACAAGATAACTCTGCGCTATCCAGTGTTTCTCAAACTTACTTGAATAAAAATTCTTTTTGTTCTCAGATCATCTGAGAATGGGGGTAAAACTGTTTGTAGATGCAGCAAGAATGGCCCTGCCATGGGATTCATGATTCAGAGGGCCCATTACAGCCTTGCTGGGGCTGACCCCTTCTCTGACCATGGGAATAGTCCCCCGCAGAATACCGATTTCCTCTTACACGTCCCACCCTGAGCTTGTATAACCTTTATTTAATTTGCCCTCCCAAAGTAGACTTCCCTTATACATAGGCCCAGGGGTGGCCAAAGACTATCTGTTTAAAGGTTTTTGGTGACAAGCCTTGCATATATATGATACAGGAATATCAGAGCCTTTCTTGTATCTATTGTGCTTAGCTTAAGAGACTAGAGGCCTGGAAACTCAGCCACCAAAGCTACCTCAGGCCTCTCAAAAATTTGAAGAATGAAATTCATAGACCACAGAGGGAGAGTTTTAGAAAGGAGTATTTCATTATAGGGAGCTTGGAAGAGAGAAAGAAGATAGAGCACCTATACAGCAGGAGAGGGTCCCCGGGAATGGGATTCCAGAGCCTCATTGCTCTGAAAGTTAATAAGGGTGTAAGGGAGGAAGAAAGGAGGGGAAATGAGCTGGTCAGTCCAGTTCCCATTCCAGGTGCCCAGGTCCCTGGAGGTTCTGGTCACATCCTCAGGATAGCTTCCAGGAACAGGGCACTACTTTAGGGAAAAGAGATAAAGAAAAATAAACAGACCCCCCCCCCCACTTTCCAAAATGCCCAGCCTCTAGCTATGGTGGAACCAGACATATCTTTGGCTTAGATACTCCTGGTATCCCCAGCCTCAGGCGAGGACAAAGTAGGGACATTTCCAGCTCTTAGCCAAGAAAGAAACGGGTCACTTTTCTTTTGGACCATTTTATCCTTAACTGCTTAACAATTTCTAGTTCCTGTTCTCATGATGGGCATGAGCGGGGGAGGCACTGTTTACATAGTGTAGAATCAAGAATGGGAAGAGAAGGAAGGGTCAGGGGGAGCAATTTCACCTCCATCATCACATTTCAATTTGGACTGCTAGCACAGTCTAAGAATCAGACATTTGAACCTGAAGTTGTATTTAGTTTCCTAAGATAGGAAAAAATTTTACATAATAATTTTAAGGTTGATTTCTAACTGTAAAATATTTAGTCATATGATATGTGGGGCTGTATTTGTATTGTATATAACTTCAAGCCTTCTGAATGTTAGGAAAGAGCCCAAGCTGTTATATATAGGTCTTAGAAACCAGCTCTAAAGTCACTCTGTTGGTGTTACTGTATAGTACCCTACCTAGTGGGCATCTGGAGTTACCCACACTGCACACCACACCAGAAAGGAGGTATTTTAGAGAGAAGATTTCAAGTTGTTTTTCTCTCTGATTCTTTGTTTATTTTAGGTGTGTGTTGTGGGGGTTAAAGATAGATAGACAGAGAGAGAGGCAGCTGTAACATAACTTAGCTGAAGCTTTATAATCATTAGACTAAGACTGGCTATTGCATTAAAAATTATTGCATTGTGTTATATTGCATTACAGTACACTATATTCTGTCTTGGCTGCTAGGCAGGAAGGAAACTTAACTTTGAGATGGTCCTACAGTCCTTCAGCTTCCTTGGATTGCCATCAACTGACTTGTAGGTGATTTCTTCTAGGGAAGCACAGGCTACAATTCTATCATCCCTCAAAGACAAACCTGGAGTCTGGTAAGGGTTCAGGCATTGACTGGTACTTGACATAGCCAGCAGACATGAGAGGTGGCCTTGCTATTCCTTCTTCAGAGACAGGAGGGTACTTTCCCAATGCAAGGCTCAATGTATAACTCTCACTGTGTCTTAAAGGTCTGGCCTTTAAAATGCCTAGTCACAGAGACAATATTTTAATTATTATAAGTTAACATAAAGCCTTAGGTTGGTTACCTTCTCAGAAGCATCAAGATGGAACTGGAGGAAGGAGATTACAATATACAGAGGGGAAGAGAAAGCATGGGTGGTTTGCAGTAATGATTCTCAGACTTCAGATGGGACAGAACCACCTGGAGAACTTGGTGTAACCAGGGTTTCTGGGCCCCACCCATAACCCCAGAGTTTCTGATTCTATAAGCTGGGGATTGGATTTGAGAGCCCACATCTCTAACAAGCTCCTCCAGGTGCAATGGATATTGCTGGTCTGGGACTATGCTTGCAGAATTACTAATCTGTAAAGATGGGTGCTGTGTTGAAAGGCCACAGGCTTGTCCTGCAGGCCACTGGAAGTGAGCAGAGGCACAGCCACATAAGATGAATCCAGCTGCTTTGCATGAGTGTGGCCTTCAAGCCTCTTGTCATATCTGGTGTTTGTCGATTGCTGCTCTGGACGTACAACAGGAAACTATTCAGTGTTTTGTGAGTCAAGAGTTGCTCAGGATTTGTAGAAATCAGGGAGTCTGTACAACCACAAAATTAATAGGCATCTCTCCTGAAGCATTAATTTATCTGACACTGTTTGAGAATGGAATAAGTTTTCCAAATAACTTGTCAGGAACTTTCTAAAGGATGAAAGGCCTTGTGCTGTGAGGTTGGTACAGTCTCCTAAGATAAGCATACTTGAAAGTCAGTGCTCTGTCATCATCTTTATAGGCTCCCTTGGGTTATCTTCATTCAAAACAGAAACTTGAAAACTGAATTTTAATGAGGTTCCAAAATAGAAATGTAAGGTGCAGCATAGCTGTGAAACCTGTAGCAGCTGTGTCCCTGGCCCTACCCAGGTCACAGGTCAAAACACAATTTTCCATTTCAAACACAGCTTCATTTTGCCATAGTCATTTTAGGCTTAACATAAGAGATGTCTATTTTATGCTCACATAATGTTTTGGGGATAGTCAAAGGAGGTGGTGGCAGGTATGTGTGGCTACATGTGAACACATATTACACAGACATTCAGAGGCTCAGTCTGATGGAGGCACTGTCATTTTTAATGTCAGGTTTCCAAGGTTGTTTTAAATATCGGCATCTAGGAAACAGGAGGAAAGTGCATGGGTTATGATGGGGCCTCACATTGGTGAGTAAATCTTCTCTTGGCTAGAATTTAGTCATGAGTACAACAAACTGCAAAACGTGGCTGGGAGGGTAGGTGGGCAGAATACAATCCCTGGCGGGGCATCCACTCTATGCCCAGCTGTCACTTATAAAAGAAAACAGTACAGGAAACTGGGGAGATGACTCATAGGGTAAGAGCACTTAAGATGACTGAGTTCAAATCTCTAGCTACCACGTAAAAAAGCCAGGGTTGACTAAGTGTGCCATGACCTCAGCTGTGAGGGTGAAGACAGGCAGATCCCAGGAGCATGCTGGTCAGCCAGCCTAGTTGAAATGATGAGTTTCTGGTTCAGCAAGAGACCCATCTCAAAACATAAAGTAGAGAGTGGTACAGTAAAACTCCAATATCCTTTTCTAAGCTCCACATGATGGCACATGAGCCTATGCATCTGCATACACAGAAGCAAATACACCACTCCCAACACCCTGAAACCCTCCCTGCCCCCCACACAAATTTTTTGTGTTCAACTAAATATATTTGACATGAATGGAAAACATTTTTTAAATATTTTATTTTTATTTTATGTGTATCAGTATACTGCCTGCATGTGTGTAAGTGCATCGGTGTTGTTCAGAGGTCAGAAGAGGTCGTCAGATCCACTGTAACCAGAGTTAGGGATGCTTGTTAGCTCTCATGTGGATGCTGGGAAGTAAACCCTTGGCAAGAGCAGTCAGTGCTCTTAACCACTGAGCCATCTCTCCAACTCCATGAGTGGAAATCTTAAGATCTATCTTTCATGTTCTTGACTGATACACTAAATGCAGTATTTTCTTGAAAAATTAGTGCAATGTCTTTCAGTGTGTATTTCTGATTAACTTGATCCCATAAAGTGTTTCACCCCAAACCTAAATAAGACACATTCTATGATGAACAAGTTAAGAAACACTATGTTATCATCTTCCCTCTTGGAAAATCACAAAATACTTAGTCTTCTCAAAGATTTTGAGAAGTTGTAAAGAAACTGATTTGTTGTTGTTAATCTTCTGTTTTTCATGTTTTACCATGGAACGCTTCAGTCACGTGCATCACTGTCTCATGAATCTGCAGTCATCATTCGTATGTCAGTGACTGCTGTCAGCTTTGATATGGTGGCACAGCTGTTGGAGTAGGTGGGGCCTTCCCCCCTCCCCATCAAATGACCTGGACTATAGGTTTTACAGTCTTCTGTTTTTTGTGGTTGCTGTTGTTTGTCTGTTCGATTTTGGCTTTCTAATTCTTTCCTCCACGCTGAGTTGCTGCCCCTACTCCTTGAGACTGCTGATAGTTACGCTCAACAGTCTCTTGTGTCTTTTCCTTCTTGTCTTTCTATTGAGGAAACAGTCATCAACCTTGTCTGAATATAGTGAAATCAAATTTCTGAGAGAGCTTTGCAGGGCTCAGGGAGCGTCTCTTTTGAGGTAAGTGAATATGTTTCGTGAAGTCTGTTTTTGTTGTTTTGATATTTATGACTTACTTCCTGTTTCTTTTCTCTGTCGTGGAGAAATGCGTCCAGAGAAGCTGTCCTGAACAATACTGTTGTTTTACCTGATACTAAACCCAGTTTTACTTCAGTAATTGAGCTGATCTTAAGGCATAAACCAATGAACCCCATTTCCCCCCAAATTTACCATTAATTATTCTGTAATTCCAATTTCCACAGAGATTTTTAAAAGTTAGTTGCATTTTGATATGTGTGACTCTTTTTGTTTATCTCAAGTTACTCAAGCAGATGACTTTCTATGACCCAGTCGTTTTTTCACCTTTTCTTCATCTCTCTCAGGTACAGCTAGAACGATGAGAGGAGAGGATGGCATAGTTTAGGAGGAATGACTTCTGAATCTCAGTTTCCTTCATATCTGCCCAACTTTTCAATCAAAGAATCAAGAAATAAACTTCAGGGGAAAGGAGAGTTGGTCTTTTAGTTTTAAAATCTTCTTTATGATTTGCATGATGAAGGATTATGCATTTATAATTTCCTCAGAGTTGGAGACAAGAGTTAATGCCAGGCAAGCAAACAAACAAACAAACAAACAAACACCTGTCAAGCTAGGTGCCTTTAAACTTGAGTGTGTTATTTTAGCTGCCTATATGGGTTCGGATGACAAGAAGGAAAAGAAAAACTTGTGTTCTTTTCTATCAGGTATTCTTAGAAATGCCAACTCATTTTTCTAGAGTATATATAGCACAAGTTGACCAGAAAAATGAATCATTTCCAGCACTGTGTGGGGACTGTGACATCGTAGTAACACAACTTATTTTAAAAGCTTGAAAGCAACATTCTGAGCTTTTAAAGTTATGGTTGGATTACTGAAGTAAGACTAGGAAGAAGTCTGTCAGCAAACTCATTGGACTTAGTATGCATAACTGTTACTGCGCTGGATGGTAATTAGGTAGAAATTGTGTTCAGTAGCACATATGACTCTGGTTTGTCACAGGCAATCTGGAATTTCTAAGATTCTGGTGGGTATCAAGCTTGAATTTCTAAGATTCTGGTGGGTATCAAGCTTTGCCTAACTACTATCAAAAAGAACCAGAGCTGGACATTGGATAATGTGGTAAAATAACTTTTATTCAACAATAGGAAAACTATTACACTAGGAAAAGTCTCAAATTATAGCGAAGGAGAAGAGTAAGAAATGGAGTTAATCAGTAGACAGAAAACTACTAAGAGGAAGCATCAGTGATAAGGGGAATTCTGCTTAAAGAAACTTGATAGAATTCTCGCTGAAGGCAGGCCAGGTGACCAGATATCTAAGGGACATTATCTCTGTCTCTGTCTCTGTCTGTTTCTCCCTTTCTGTCTCCCCCATTCTTGCCATTTTGTATTGCTATGTAGCCTAGGTTTGCTGTGAACTCCTCCTGCCCTGACCTTAGAGTGCTGAAATTATGAGTGTGTGCCATCACACTGGGCAAGTGGGGAGGGAATCTTGTGATGCTAATTTAGCAGGATTATGCTAAAAGAGCAACTTTGTAAAGATGGATGTGATTCCAGTGTTTGAAGTATAGTCAAGAAGTGGGGGTTCAGGGGCCCACGACTAAATTTGATCAAGGAGGAAGTCTACGGCACCCTCTCTGTCTCACCTTTCCTCTGTCATAGTTTTCTTTCTCCAAGCCACGTAACCTATACTGATTCAGTCCCTGTACCAACTCAACTTTGGGCAAACAAAATTGCAAAGACCCGGATTGGTATTAGCTGCTAGGAACTCAAAGCTCAGTGGGACAGAATGGCACAAGACAGGAAAAGGATTCTAGCTAGCATGCTCTAGGATGGAATTAGAATCTGTGAAGCTTATAGAACTGTATTACCAGATGGACAGATTTCTAGAGTCATTTGGGTCTTTGTAAAAGAGGGGTTCTTAAATTTAAAACTTTGCAATAAATTTGCATCTTATCAAGCTGCAAATGTATTATTCCCATTCTGATCCAACATTCTGGTCTTAATGGTCTATTATTCAACTGAGGCCAACCATTCAATGTTCTTCTTTGTGCTCTACTTACAAAAATTTTACCTATCATGATATTTTTCATTTTTTTCTTAAAAGCCAAACTTGACATTTAGATCTCTAATCCACCCAGAATTGATGTTAAGTATAGTGTGAGGTAGAAGACAAGATTAATTTTATTTTTCCAGGTGGATATTGAGTCGACTCAGTACTGCTTTTTCCAATGGACTATCAGTTTCTACACTTCAGCACTGAGTTACCTAGTCTCAAAATAGGTAACTTTATATATTCTGAAGTCTTGGTTTCATTACTAAGTTTTCTCAAAATTATAATTTTCCCTCTATTTCTATTCCCTCATTTAAAGCTAACTAAGCATATGTAAGCTTTACAATGATAAATGATCATGGGACTTACTTTAGAAACACAAGAGTAGACAGTAACTCCACATTTCTACTGCACATAACCAAGCAGTCAAGGGGACCTTTGGGCAAAACCACATATGTAATAGGATTTGCTTTGGTATAGGTCCCAGCAATTCTGCTCCTGCTGTGTAAATCCTTCCTGTTTATCTCATCTAAATGCTGTCATGTGGAACTCTGAAAGATATAACGGCATGTGCATTCTTGAAGCCTTTTCTTGAAATTTTTTAATTTTCAGGATTTGGGAGATACATGACAACCAGACTTAAGTGGCATTAATAGCAACAATGTCCTTTATTAATGGATTTTCTGGCATCATTTGTATAGTTAGGAGCCAACACAAACAAAAAACCAAAAATCTCAAAACAGATCTCTCAGTCACCATGCTTGAAAAAAGCACGGGATGAAAACTGATAATTGAGATTCCCAGTTCATTCGTTGTTTTGTGTAAGTAATAGTTATAATACATTTCATCATTTGCTGTTTATAATAATTAGAATTTTCCAAGAAGAGAATTATAACAATTAACATTTATTGGACACTTAAATTCTTCTTCTAGTTTGCTGTTTGTTTCTTTTGGTTTTGGAGTCAGAATTTTGTTTTGTAACCCAATCTCATACTAGTCCTCAACACACTATATAGTCTAGGCTGGTCACCAAATCAAGGGCTGGGATTATATGTATAAATCACCACATGCAGCTGTGTGTGTACATGTCCTTGTGGTTATATGCATGCATGTTTGTGAGTGCTGTGCATGTGTGTCCACACATGTGGAAACCATATTCAACCACTCTCTACCTTATTTTTGGAGACAGGATCTCTCACTGAGCCTGGAGCTCACCGATTGCCTAGGCCAAATGGCCCAGTGAGTTCCAGGGAGCTATTGGTCTTCACCCTCCAGGACTGGTGTGATAACACAGGCTGTCCCACTAACTTTTACATGGGTGATGGGGAAATCAAGTTTTCTTGATTGTGTGGCAAATGCTTTACCCACTGAGCCTTATCCCCCCACTTTTGACCACTTAAATTCTGTACCAGTCATAATTCTAAACATTTAAACTTTCTAAAACCCTATGCCAGCTGTGTGTAGTGGTACATGCTGAGGAAGGCAAAAGCAGGTGGATTTCTCTGAGATTGAGGCCAGCCTTGCCTACATAGTGAGTTCCAAGCCAGCCTTGGCTACAGGGAGACCCTGTCTCAAAACCAATCAACAAAACAAGCAACAAAAACCAAAACCTGATGTCATGGATAATAGTGTCCCACCTTAGAGATGAAGTGACCGAGGAGGCTTGGACATGGTTGAAAATCTTGTAAGTGTCAGAGACAGAAATTGATTGCAGGGAGTCTGAGGCCATGCTCTCTTAAAATACTACATTATAATACAGGAAAATAATATGCAGAGAATGAAAACTGTAGGCTTGGGAAGTCAGAGCTCAGACTACGTGCTCTGAGGAACTGGACGTGTCTCCAGATTTAAATGGGGACTTCTGACAAGGGCAGGAAACTGTGGGAGGATTTGGGTGGGTCACAGGAGAAGTTGTAGGTGTGATAAGAGCTCTGTTCCAGGTGACAGGTCAGAATGACTAAACTATTTGATCACATCATTACTTTAAGTGGGGTGACAAATGCCTTGGAAGCTGCTATATTTAAGTGTCTAGCTGTCCTGCCTCTCATGAAACACCCTTATCTTTCTAACCTATTGTTTCCCAGCTTACTGGGAATGTGAATCTCTTCACATTCAACATTCATGTCACTTAATATCTGACTGGAATCTATAATGTAGAGTTAAATACAAATTGTCTTAAGTCCCCATCACCTTTTAAAATTTCTCTCTTATTCCTTTCCAATCTCCTTCTTCTTCTCTAATAATCAAGGGTAACATCGTCATCATGCCAATTTTGAGTGCACTTTTGTAGAATGCTTGGCAAGGTATTAAACACTTCAAATGTATTTTTTGTTTTCACAGCTCCCTTAAATGGAAAATACTGCTATTATCATTCCAAGGGACAGAGGAGAACATTGGGGCTTCCAGAGGCTAGCCACTTGTTCAAGATCAACTGACAACTGACACATTAATGAGTAAACTGGCAGAACCAGGTTACAAACCCAGATCTATCTGATCCAAAGCCCCAATTCTTAACCATCATGTTATGCTGCCAAAGGAACTGTCTTTAGTTATGGAGTTTAAAGTAAGAATTGAGAGAAGACAAATAAGTCTGAAACCCTTTTCATCACTGCATGTGTGGCTTCTTCCTCAGAAGACCATCTGGCCACACTTGAAGTCTGGAGGGCTTTTCTACTTGAATCTCAGTTATGGCTTCCATCATTCAGTACTCTGGCTTCTATTTTTATCTGTCCCTCTTGATATGTCTCAAGCTCTGTAATGAAAAGATCTGTTTTGTTTTTTTGTTACACCCTCTATTATCTAGTAGAAGACTCAGTACACAATAATAGTACAATTTTGTTATTAAAAGGCACTGTGAGGAGTTCACAAGGGTTGCTCTGAGAACTTCTTACTGTTCATGGGATTTGTGATACTGAGTAAAGCATTTACTCTCTCTGTGAATCTAAATCCTCAGCTGTGAAACATGGGTGATTGGTTCTTCATAGTGTTAGGATGTCTAATGACCACATGGATGTGAAACTCATTTGAAATCTGTAGAAAGCATTCATTAAATGTGAGCTGTATTGTATTCTACTATTTTGGTGGTCAGCTGCCAATCTCGTGCCTTGTCTCAAAGCGTTCTGGGCTGGGTTGGCAGTTGCCTAGGCTGATTTGTCTCCGCTGCACCCAGCTGTGCTACTTCGGGTAGTAGGTGCCACTAATCAGAATGGCCCATGCCAGACAGATAATCCACTTCATTTAGTGTTGAGGTTTATAGCCTCTCCTGTCTTCTGCCCACGTTTGCTCTGGATCCTAAGGAGATGTTAAATGAGCATAAATCTGGTTAACTATCAAGAAGAGGAAAGAAAATAAGGGACGCCACAGCCCAGGTAGCAAATAATTGGCTCCCTCACCATTGAAGGTTAAGTACAGTGACTCATCAAAGCACGGTGTTCCTTCTAACAGTCTTCATCATCCACATTTAACCTGGTTTGCTAAGTGCAGCAAGGACGTGAAGCCTCAGGAAGCTGACATCTTAAAAAGCTTTTAGAAGGCAATCAATCAAGGACTGAAGAATCTGTTCACATTCAACATTCACCTCACATTCAACATTCTCTGGCTCCTCCACCCCCGCCCCCACCTTATTATGAGATTCTTTATTTTAGGGACAATTCTTTCTTTTCTATTTCTGAAGAACTTATTTTCAATAATGACAAATTCTCTGAGGGTTTTAGGAAGCCTTCAAACACCTAGTGTTACCAGAAGGTGGATACACTTTCCAGCTGTTTACTTCCAAATTTTAAAAGGTTTGTTCATACAAATCAATGTGATAATCTTTTCCATAAAAAAACGCCAAGGATAGATTTAGTATAAACTTAACATATTGTTTAGTTAGACATATATTGAACTATAATACTCCTTAAAACCATTGATTACATGCAGAAAAAAATATATTTAGAAATTCTTTTAGGATTCTTTTTGACCTAGTATTTCCATTTCTGGTAAATAATCTTGCAGAAATGATGAGAAATGGTTATTTCTTGCAACTGCAAAAAATTAGGAAAAGCCCAGTAGCATATATTTAGGGAAATAGTTAAGCTAATTATTGTATATTGACTCATTTTCTGCTACTAAAAATTGTAATTTTTGAAAGTTTTGAGGGTACTATTTGGGAAAAGGAAAGGGGCCAGTGGGAGGGGGAAGGATGGCAGGGGACATGACAGAGGAAATAAAATTTGATACATGTGTATGAGAATGTCACCATGAAATCTATCATTTTGTGCAAATAAATATGTGCTAGAGAAAGGAAACAAATTCTGAAAAATGACATTAAAATTAATTGCAGAGAAATATGCTATTTAGTAAAATATTCCATAAATATTCAGGTATATTTATTTGTTTTTCTATCACAGGGATCCACTTAGAAATACACACATATTTATACAGAAAAGGGTCTGGAAGGAAACCCAGCAAGATATTAACTGAGCTTACTTGCAGGCAATGAGAAGATGTACAAGATTTATTTATTTTACTTTAATCTTTTTGTATCTTCCAAGTGTTCTGCAATGTGGATGTTTAAATTTTAGAGTAAAAAATGCTTGGCACAAAATTTCAGTTTTTATGCTAACATTTGTTTTATTTTATTTTATTACATTGGGATGAAACATTGAAAGTGTTGTGCTCCTACCAACTACAGAGAATAAGGAAGCAGGGCTCTGCATGTAGAGCTCAGCCAGCTGCCACCCATCGTGGTGTGCATTTTTGCATGTTTCCTTGATTTTGTAGGTCCACTTGACCGGGTTGGTAATAGAACTTTCCAGAAAAGTACCCAAGTCCTTTAGACTTGTGGAACACCTTTGCTGTCTTTTTATTGAGTCCTGCAGAATTCTAAACAGAATGTTGGGAAGAGAGAGAGTAATTCACTTTAAGATGGAGTTCAGAGTGGTTATGGTTCTGAGTGGGCCTTGGGTTTCAGAGTAGAACTAATCTCTCATAGCTGCAATCTCTATTCTCCTTAGTTTCCACACATGGATTAACTAACCTAATTGAGGTCAGTGGAATACCTTCCCTACAGTAAGCACTCAGTAAAAGTTAGCTGTTATTGAACTTCAAAAGAGATAGCACCCTGTCATCAGCTCTGCAGTCAAAGCAATCTCAGCAGGTGCAGTTAACTAGCTACTCTGTTGGTAGGAAGGAAGCAATTAGCTGGGGCTTGTTTTGTTGTTGTTGGAGGCAGGGAGAGGAGGGACTCTGCCCCAGAAGGGCCTTGCCAGGAAAACATAAAGTTGGAGGCAACAGGTCAAGGGTTAAGAGGAAGTGCTCAATTAAGGAGTTTGGAGGTAGAGATAGGAAGAGCTCAATAACCATCATTTTAGTGACACCTTACTGCTGTTGCCCTGGCCCCTGAGTCTCACAGACGCTGGACAGAGAGGAGGCCACTGCTTTAGATACTTGGCTCCTCCTCCACAGCACAATGGTCAGATGCCTCTTCTTCCAGCACCCCTGCCCAGGGGGAGTGGAGAAAGATGGGCATTTCTGACAAGGTGCTGAGCTCAGCTGGAGAACAGGCAGCAGTCCAGGTACTCCTTAGCAGGACAGCATGCACAATGTGCAGGGCTACCAAGTAGAAAGACATTCCTCTCCATTGTCAAAACCTCTGCATCTTGCTGCCATGGTGTCATTTCATCAGCTCATGTGAAGGCTCTGGGGAAATGAAACGTGTCCAGGATGACAGAAGAAAAATCAAGACTTTGACATTTGAGGCTCTGGGTTGCTTGAAAATAAATTAGTTCCTAGGAAATAAAAGAGAAACTTTGTCTTGTCTGATGGGGGAGAGGAGATTAAGAAAGAAATCCAGATGCTTTTGTATAAGACTGGAGAAGGATTTTTTGAGAAATGGAGCACAGAACATCCCTTCCTAAGACATGCAGGTGTTTCTCTGAGTATCCACAGACAGGAGTGGCAGAATGAAGTCAGGTTTAGCCCTCCTCCTCTGACACTTTCTTGGCAAATCAGCCCAAGGTGTGAAAGGTATCAAAGCCAGCATCTGGGTGTTCCTTATCATGACTTCCATTCCCATTCTGATGACCAGGTACCATTCTTACTGTGTAGCATAAATTCACATGAGTACATTTCCACCTCTGGTCAACAAAACTGTCTTCCTGAGGCTCAAACATTGTGGGCCTGGGTTACAATCCAGGAAAAGCCTATGATGTAAACTGAGTGGAAATGACACAGGAAGGCATCCTTACTGAAAGTATCACTGTTTTGTCACAGCAACCTAAAGCAAAGCAGAACACTAGCTATCACCCAGGCTGAGGTGGGGTTTTAGTGATATAGTAGCTTTTGAGTCATTCATGCTTCTATAAGTTATCTCAGTAACCTCACTGGTTCACCACCCTAGACTTGAGTGGAGTCATTTATTTGGTCTACTTGCAGTGACCTGTCTGTGGCAAACATGCTTCTCATGCCTCCCCAGGAAAAATCACACAACAAAGATAAAAATTATATTTTAAATTCTCATTTTGCACAAAATAACCCAAAGAATGGAAATCGGAACCTAGAACATTGGCTTGATACGCATCCTTGTGCTATTTCTGCTGCATAAACCAGAGAAGCACATTTGGAAGGAAGGATGATTTCATTGTGGAGTTAGCTATATTTGAACCACCTGTGGCCTTTGAGATAGCCGAATGTGGTAATTGCAGAGGCAAGTACAAAGTTCTGGAGGAAGTCTGGGTTGGGTTTTTCAGCAAATAACTATTTGGTAGGCCCTAAGCACACTTATGTTTGGAGAATCAAGAGAACAGAACAAGCGTGAAGGATGTTTTAAAGGTACCAATCCTTTAAAGGAAAGCAGGAGAGATACGGAGTGTCGCTATATGCAGCTGACACTTTCCTACCATCTGGGTCTGAATGGAATGCTCTAACAAAATGCCAGCCACTATATGTTATAAACAACAGACATTTATTTCCACATTATTATTACTGGATTATCATTATTATTATTATTATTAAAGACAGGGTCTCTCAGACTCCCCATGTTCCTGCATCAACATGCTAAATGTTGAGATGACAGGTATGTGCCTCCTCACCTGACTTATAACTGACATTTCTTGCTCATAGTTCAGGTTCTTACAGAGTTGGTATCTGGGGAGGATCCATTTCTTGGTTCATAATGTGGTTACTTTTTTGCTAGGTCTCTACATGATGCAGGAAGTGAGGTATCTCTCTGGCATCCCTTTTATGAGAGCACTAATTCCATTCATGGGGGCTCTTCCTTCATCTGCTCCCTAAAACCCTACTGCCAAAGGCCATCACATTGAGAAAGGGGTTTCTTCAACATATGAATGTTGGGAGAAAAAGCATTCAGTCCATTTCACTTAGTTTTGCAATAGAGACGAGAAAAGCTGGGGACAGAGGCTGTGGGGAGAGGCTGAGTCTTCACCATACTCCTGGCAGAGCCGGTCCCTTCCCCTTCAGTTAAGCCCTGCACATTCACGCACATCGCTTCAACAATTCTCTTTCTCTTTCATCTCATTAAGGTTTTGTTTTTCTACTCTTTCTGATAGGGCTTTCTCATCATTCTAAAGACAGACAAACAGACATACAGAAAATCTTCTTGAACTCATTTTACTTTCAGACCATTGCCTATTTCTTCTATTCTTAGCAAAACACCTTGAAGGAAGTTTTTTATGAGTTGCCTCTAGATTCTCATCTTTCATGTTGAGATCCAGTGAGAGGTGGTATCACCTCTGTTGAAGCTTCCTTGTCAAGGTCACTAAAGATATTCAGATGCTGGATTCAGTGGTCCATGAATAGTCCATGTTTTTCTTGCTGGTTACTGGTATTTGATCCATGTAATCAGTCCCTTCTCTTGAACAGTCTCTTATATAGTTCTAGAAACCAGTCCTTGGTCTTGTGGCACTTTTTTAAAATCTTTACTTTCTCCTATTTTAATTTTACCCTAATATCAGAATTTTAAATACCAGTCTGGACTTTCCCCCAGAACTTCAGACCACATATGCAACAGCTGTTCAACATCTACACTATGTCTAATTAGCATTCAACTCTAAGCTCCTAGTGCTCTACTCCTATGCTTGATCCCCCTAAAGTCTTCCTCACTCTGAAAAGCAGCAACTCCTGTTGCTTAGGCTCTAAGCTTCACGTTATCCTGGACTCTTATTCTCATATTCTACATTTTAGTTCTAAAAAGTGTTGGCACCCCATCTTCAGATTACCTGCGGAGTCGAATCGTTTCATCCCGCTAATACTGCAAACTCTCTAGGGACTAGGCCCTAGTCTAGGTCCCCATTGTCTTAATTAGGTTATCTGATTCAGTCTCCAAACTGGATTCTCTGCTCCCACCCTCCATCTTGGGTCTATTCCCAACATACAGTCAAGATGGTCCTATAAAAATGTTCCTCAGATCACACCACTCCTCTTCCAGTACATTTCCATCTCAGTCGGAGCAAAAGTCAATGGCTATGACCTTTAAGATCCTACTAACTTCTGTTCACTAGCTTTCTAGGTGACCCTTGGGCACAGATACACCACTCTAGGCATGTCATACCTGAGGACCTTTGCATACAGTTCTGTCAGAGATGCATTCTCCCCACCATACTGTTTAAAAATTCAACATTACTCCCTTACCACATAATTCTCTTTTCCCTGCTTTATCTTTTTCCTTAAGAATGAATTTTGTCCATTTTTTTGACTGCAGAAACCTCAACTTAGGATAATGCTTAGCACTTAGGATGCTGAATGGATGGGAGCAGTACACTGGAGAACGGGAATAATTGATCTATCAAGGTTCAGAGAGGGTGCAATGATCTTAGGGAGAATAGGTGCAAAATTCCCCTAAATTCTTATTTGAAGAAACAAGGCAGTGTAGAGACTCTTTGTGAAAGCTCTTGATACCATCATTTGCATATTGACTGGAGCAAATCAATAGCAAAGTGTCACCTTTCCCGTGTGTTTACATTTTTAAAACTTTAATCTCTAATTGTGGTGGAAGAAAATGTTCCTGCTTTAAAAGAATTGCACGAACTATCAAGAAGTTTGGTGGAGATTTACTCAGCATAAAAGCTTTCTTCTTGACCTTGAAATCATCTCATGCCTGACCAAAACTGCTTACTCTTGAACATACACCATTTCTGAAGGTCAAACAGATACTGTTGTTGGTATTCTTCTTATTCTTATTCTTGGCTTGCCTGATTGTGAGTCTGGTCTAGGTCTGATTCCACTGAGGCTTTTCCATCTTGTAACCCCACGGTACCTCATATCATAAGATCCAGAGCCAGTTGCTGAGCCTTCTTCCCTTTCCATATGTCCTTTTCTTTAACATAGGAACCCTGCTGAGAATTCTAGTAAGTAAACTCAAACCTCAAATCTCATATTTTCATTGATATCAGGTCTTAAACACTGAAACCAAGGTGAAGCAGGTAATTTGCATAACTTCTCCAGAGCAAGTATAAGGGGTGAAGAGCAAAGATGGAAAGAGAGAAAACCAGAAAGAGACTTAGATGCCGGAGTGGGCTAGAACACAGAAACTTGCTGAGCTCAGGGCACTTGCATTGGTTATCATAGTACTAAGTCCACAGCAAAAAAAAAAAAAAAACAACAACAATTGAGACTACATGTTGAATATTGACTAGATTCTGGGATAAATATAAAATAGTAAGAGGATAAAAACAAAAATTCTCCTGTTTTTACAGTAACATCTGTGGAGACACTGTATATTATTTAGGCTACTCTGCTTTTATTATATTATAATTTAATTGTCCATTTGAATATCTCTCCACTTATTACCCTAAAAAATCTTGAAAGTCAAGTATTTTTCTTTTTCTTATCATATCCATGCCTGACACTTTCCATTTATTAAATGAACAAATGAATGATTCATAGCAATGTGTGTGTATTACTTACCAATTATGCCTTATAACCACACTATACATTTGTAATTATGCAGTAACGATTAGATACGGGGAGTTCTGGTATGCTCTGTCATTACAGTCTAAATGAATTTTGTAACTGATCATATTTCTGTTTCTACTTTGATTATGAACAATAACTATGTAAGTCCTATTGCTTACACATATATATCAATCTTCATCATCTGTGTATATGGAGATTATTAAAGACTGTACGATGTATTTATGTAAGATATTTATAACAAAATCATATACATGTATACTGAAATACCATTTAAAATCCTTTTTGAATCAGGGTTGATATGAGTGTCGTACTACTTAAAATGAACTTTGTCGGGTTAGTTTTGTTCTGAGTTCACCCAAGCATAGCCATGAGTTTCCACAGGAACTAAATGCACGTGGGCACCCACGGCAATTGGTTTCACTATTTTGTTGTCATCCTTCATACACCTGCATCTGTAGCATTTTTCCAGTATGTTCTTGGAAGATGAGCAGGAGATAGTTACAGGAAACCAAAGACAAATCTGGCTCTGTCATAGATAAGGTGAATCTGAACTTCTTAAGAGTTTTACATCCCATTCTGAATTCATCTGTAGGTCACTTGGTATTTGACAGGTTTCTGTAGTGACTTACCTGTGTTGTCACTTATGGTAGATCATGTAGACTGTTTCATGTTTCAGTTTGTTTAAATATAGGAGTAACAAATAAGGATAATCTGGATACCAGAAGGATTTGTTGTGATAACACAACAAAGCTTTTGCTGTATTTTGTTGATGTACCATAGGGGTCTATTTTAAAAAATCTTTTATTCAGTAAGTAGCAGAACATTACCAAAGAACTTTAACAGATTAGATTTATAAGGGGGCAATGATGGGGAGCAAAGGCTACATTGATTTTGGTATACAACTGAGTTTTGTCTTTTATTTGTTTGCTTTATGGACCTGAGAATCCAATCCAATGTTTTGTGTATATAAGTCAAGTATTTTTCTACGGAGCTACATCCCCAATTCTAAAAGAATGTGTCTGCCCCCTTCCCACAAGAGCATCTCCCTCAAAACCTAGCTGGCCTGGAATTTGCTATGTAGACAAGAATAGCCTCAATCTCACAGAGACCCACCTGCCTCTGCCTACCAAGTACTGAGATTGAAGGTATGCACCACCATCCCCAGCTTTAAAGAACTTTAAAAACTATTTATTTATTTATATTTTTATTTTGTTTTATGAGTGTTTTGCCAGCATGCATGTAAGTGTACCGAGTTGTGGAATGCCTGTGGAGGCCAGAAGAAGGTGTCAGATCCCCTTCAACTGGAGTTAAGGATGGTTGTTAGCTGCTATTGGGTGCTCAGAACCAAACCTGGGTCCTCTGCAAGAGCAGCCAGTGCTCTTAACCACTGAGCCATCTCTCTAGCTCCTTAAAGGATAATTTTCTTTCTTTCTTTCTTTCTTTCTTTCCTTCCTTCCTTCCTTCCTTCCTTCCTTCCTTCCTTCCTTCCTTCCTTCCTTCCTTCTTTCTTTCTTTCTTTCTTTCTTTCTTTCTTTCTTTCTTTCTCTCTTCTTTCTTTCTTCTTTTTTCAGTCTCCCTGTAGCCCCAGTTGGCCTGGTACTGCTATGTAGACCAGTAGGTTGACCTTGATCTGATCTGTCAGAGATCTGCCTGCCTCTGCCTCCCGAGGGGTAGGATTAAAGGCATGTGCCATCACACTTGGCTGCCTTAAAAGACTTAAAATAAATTTTTAATTGAATTTTTGTGTATTTCATACAGAACATCTCAATCAGTCTTAATCACTTTCATACCCTCTTCCTCAATTGTACCCTCCCACAGTGCTCCCCCTTAATTCGCACACTCTGTCATTGGTATCAAGGCCTATTGTGTCATTAATTTTAATGGGCCTGATATTTGAGCCTCACTATAGTAGTTTGTTTTTGTTTTTGTTTTGTTTTTTTGAGACAGGGTCCTACTATGTAGCCCCTGGCTGGTCTGGAACTTGCTATGTAGACCAGACTGACCTCAAATTCACAGAAATTTGCTTGCCTCTGCCTCCCAAGGGCAGGAATTGAAGGCCTATCTGCAGACTTCTTCAGGGAAGAAGAGATGTCCGGAAAGGAACTATTCAGACAATATAAGCTGTAGAAGCTTTCATTGAATTCTTGAAACATCACAAGGATACCCTGTGATTGCTAATGCTTATCTAAAATCTGCTTAGTACACCAAAGAAGTTTTATGCTGGTAGTAAATATTAATAAATGTTTTTTGATGTAGCCCTTCTAGACAAATCTCTTGAAAATATACCAGATTAGGGTTTTTATGTAACCTACAATTTGCTACTACATACAGTTTCTTCTGTGGGAAATGAGTTTACTTCAAAATCTCCTAAGTATGAATATAAATAAGTATAAATAATTATAAGCATTCGTATGCTTATAATTATATAGCACATTTCCATTTTAAACACTTGGGTTTATTCTAAATGGATAGAATCCAGAGGAATGGTCCAAAATCCAAAATTATATAGACACATTAAAGACTAATCTCATTTTATTACTTACTACAATTGAGATGTGCTCAAAATATTAAAGCTGTCCATTCTGCAGCATGATGCTGTAAGTCCTCATGTATTATTCATGCTGGTGGTGGGTGGCTATGTGCTGCCTCATACTTATGTATAAGCCATACTGTTAATGTCTGTGGGGCATGGGGTCAAGCACACACATTCAGTGTTGGATTTGGATCTTGGGGCTTTTACAGGAATTGAAATGTGAAATTTAATCTTTTATATTCTGCAAAGAAAAACAATATTGTTTCTCATAAAAATACAACTCAAATAAAATTTAAAACCTCAGCTTCCCACTATAAAGTTTCCTCCCCCCATTAAAACATAGTTTTTTATCAAAAGAAATAAACCTGCAGAAGTCAAATTTAGTTCTACAGATAGCCTGTGGTTTCTTTTTACATTGTGTATATGTTGAATAAGGGTCTTGTTGAAATCCGATCCAAAATAATAAAAAATAAAGAAAATTTATCTTAGTGTTTTTAGTATTGTTTTTAATTCTTCCAAAAAGAGCTGGAGGATTAGGCCGTAGCTTTATACCACACAGAAAAGCAACTGGGTGAGTTAGCTGTGTGTCTTTGCCAAGCTAAGGTTACCCTGGGCTCCCCAGAGCAATGTCCATTTGAATGTGCATTACAGGTAATACACTATGATTTTAGAGACTCTTCAGGGAAAATAACCTGGGGATTTGCTCATGGCTTTGACCATATGGGACTCAGAAATCAAAAACCAAGAAGCTATCTCACGTTCCATTTTCCTGGTGGCTAAGGAAAGCCTTAATGATCTCTTATTTCTAGCTCTGTGCACAGCTCCAGCATTAAACAATGTTTCTGTGAGACTGTTTGTCCTCTCACACACAGAGTCTAGGACTCCAAGTTTGGCACCTGGCCCTAAATAAAAGTTTGAGAGGTGACTAACTGAAGTATCACAGAAATTGACTTTCCAGTTAAAATTGGCTTACCAGTTACAAATGAGTTTAGGTTTTATTTTCCTCTTTCTCGTGCCTAACTGATTAGAAACAGGATTAATTTGCATTAAGAGTTCCATTGTTATACTTCAGGAACAATGACTTCTCGCTTTAGATTTGAGAAATGCTTCTATATATTAAATTTTAAGAGGAAAACTAGAATCAGTTCTCATTTATCATGGGAGTAACAATCTATGTAGCCACTCTGAGCCTGGCCAGGTTTCAAGCCTCTGTCTGTGTCATGCATATTTCAAGATACCTCATTGTTATTCTGCAATAAAATTTGCAAATGATATAACTTGACTTTCCACTTACTCATGTACAAACATAAAAAACAAAGTGTAATATAGAACAAAACTGAAAAGATGTAACGTAAATTATGCATTTCAACATTCAAATCCTGAAACATTTCATGAGGAGTGAAACTTCTCTAAGTAGGAATTCTTCAATCCTCTGTCAACTCTGTTCTTGGATAATGTAATAAGCGAGTTTAGAAAAAGCCCTTACACTGGGCTTGGTGGTGCACACCAGCAATCCTGGCACTCAGGAGGCTGAAGCAGGGAGATCATGAATTTGAGGCCAGTCTGAGATACATGGTGAAATTCTGTTCCAAAGAAACAAAGTCCTCTAAAAAACAACAACAAAAAAATCAGCCACAGGGCTTAGAATAAACTCTCATCTTCGAGGTTTTTCATATTTCATGAAGATGTTATTTCACAAGGTTGTTGTTTGCATAGCATAAAATATCACATCTGAAGCACCTCAGGTCCAAGCTGTCTTAGTTACTTTTCCTGTTGCAATGGTAAAATACTCCAGTAAAAGCAACTGAAGGAAGTATTTATTTTGGCCACAGTTCAAGGGTCCAGCCTGTCATATGTTATGTTTGTAGGTAGGAAGAAGAAAGAGATGAATGCCTGTGCTTAGCTCATTTTCTCCTTTTTATATAGTCTAGCCAGGGAACAGTACCATCTGCAGTGGGCAGATCTCCCCGCCTCAGTTAACTTAACCAAGATAATCTCTCACAAGCATGCCCAGAGGCCATCTCCTAAATATCTTTGGACCTCCTCAAGGTGACAAAATTAACAATCAGGGGCTAGAGAGATGGCTCAGCAGTTAAGAGCACTGGCCAGTCTTCCAGAGGACCCGGGTTTGGTTCCTAGCACCTTCATGGCAGCTATCAACCTTCTGTAACTCCAGTTCCAGGAGACCCAACACCTTCCTCTGACCTCCATACGCACTGCATGCATGGATGCACTTATATACATATAGGCAAATTACTCATACACATAAAATAAAAATAAGTAAATAAATTTTAAATAAAATTAACCATCACGTACATTTTCAGATTGTCAGGTCTCAACATATTGAGAAGTGAAAATTATTGATTCAGTTTCTGCCTTTTCAAGATTTACTCCGTTGGACTTATTTTTTTTCCACCAGGCAAATGAGAACTGAGAGGAACTGAGACAGAAATGCTAAACTGCTGGTTTTGTGTGTCCCGCTTCTCAAGTACATGAAATCAGTATTGATAGACTTCAGTTTTTTCTCCTGGGTGGATACTTTTCATGATGGTAGTAGCCTCAGATACAGTCTGACTACCTGCTACTTTATAAGCTGTTGTTTGGTGTGTCGAAGATTTTATTGTGATTTAGAAAAGTGAGATGGCTTGTTACCTCGGCATTTTTCCTGGACAATGATTTATGAGGGTGGCGGCTGGAAGAGTAATGGCCTTCTGGAGGCAATGAACCAGGTGAGGAAGGATGGAGGTGCAAATGGTTCCTCCATTCTATATTGTGAAGAGAAATCAAGGGTATATTCTTCATAATGTCTAAAAAGAATTTTAAACTTGTATCATCCACAGAAAATACTTTAAAGAAATAAAATGTGGTTTTCTTATAAAAACCAATCCAACCTATATGCTAAGTCTGTAGATTCTAAAGATTTGTGGTTTTTTTGTGCACGAAGAGACAAAATTTAAAGGTATTTTTGTTATTGTTCATTTAGAAATCCTTGTGAACAATGATGTTTCAGCCATTATGTTTTCATGATTTAGAAAGCACAGTGGACCAAAGTCCTATTCTACATAACAGAAAAAGCCCTTTAAAAAAATTATCTAGAGCAGCACAAAGCCATCCCCTATTTTATGACCTCATAAACAATCACCGCGGGCTGAACAACTCCTGTGGAGATTCGGGCCTCTCTGGTTACTGTATTTCCTAGGTTTCTCTTCCCTGCTTGATTCTCCTTTTTGATAAGAGATCAGGTAACCATGACAACACTGCGCAGTGGAAGTCCTTTCATTTCTGTGCTTTACATAATCCTGAAAATAAATCTGCTATCTGTTTGACACTTGCTTCCTTTTCTTACAAACTTTTTTTCCTTTTTACTCTCAGCACAGTTTATGCTGAAAGAACCTTGCCACTTCAGAGGATTTGCTGACACGAATGTGGCTTCCTATTAGCGGCAGGTTGACTGCATTCTCTGAGGCTCAGATTCCTGGCATGGATTCTCCCTATACACACTTCAAACTAAATTATAGCTCTATTATCCAGTTATTGAAGACTGGTGAAACTGTGATGGTTCACTGGGGTCTTTTCTAGTTTAAGATTTATGCAGTCCAAGTGTATGCCACCTAAGATGGAAGCCACCATTATGTGGGCTCTGGAGGCCCTGGTTTCCAGGAATATACTAACAGGAAATTTACCCTAGTCCACACTTGATAGACAGGATTTATTGCTCATATTTTGATAGGACAGCTTGATCTAATACTTCTTGAAAAATAAGAGGTCTAATATAATTAAATATAGGAATATTAACATGCCAAATGACCAGCTTCTATTTTGTGCTCGGAGAAGATTTGATCTCCTGTTGTAAATTCTAGAAACTTGCTTAGCAATGAAGGCTTCCCTCACAACAAAACAAATTCCTTAGTTTCCTATATTAATGGCTATGCAGACATTTACACAAATTACATGACCATAACTCTTGATTAAATGAGAAGAAAATTATCATTGGGGTCAGAATTAGGCCATTGCTTTAAAAGCAGACCCAGCTCTTGTTTTCACTGGCTTGAGTTGTATTCAGGCTAACTATTATTGATAGATTTATTTCCCTCTTGGTTGTATCCCCCCCCCTTCCATCTCTTGGGAATATATGATACATGGCGCTTTCTCCTACATGGTTACCAATGAATGGTTATTGAGTTTAATGAGTCTATTCCACAGTGTGCAGTTCTCTAGTCTTTATTCAGAAAATCTCATGGGACTTGGGGCTCAAAGGAAAGATTTCATAAATGAGCATACGATGTGTTAGATAAGGCCAAGTTCATCCTCCTCAAAACACAGATAGCCTACTATCACCATGTGATGTCACCATATTGCTGCCATCCAGAACGACTGGACATGCAAATGACGATCATTCAAAGCTTAAGGATGTACAGCAGAGAGGGAAACAAATTTTGTTTACTCTCCATCAGCTCAAAATGAAGCAGACAAGCACAGGGGATAGTCTAGCAACCAGGGAGCTTCTTACAAAATCACCAGCTTGCGATTTTATATCTTTTTAAAATTTTATTTATTTTTATTTTGTATGTACTGGTGTGTTACCTGAATGCATGTAAGTGCACTCATGTCATGCAATGCCCAAGGAGGTCAGAAGAAGGCATTGTATCCCCTGAAACTGGAGTTATGGACAGTTATTAGCTACCGTGTGAGTGCTGGGAATTGAACCTGAGTCTTTCGCAAGAGCAGTCAGTGCTCTTAACCATTGAGCTACCTCTCTGGTCTATGATTTTCTATCATTATCTTCAAATGGAATAATCCTTCCTCAGAGAATTGTGAAGTTTTATTGAGTTAATGACAGCAGCTCATAGCAAACAGCAAGAGCTCAATAGACCTTAGTTATGATTATTACATTTGTTGTACATCTTTCAACACCTGGCCCTAACCTTTCCTGTTAACTTTTCCTGCTATTCTGTAGCAGATGAAGACCTCTTATGGAAAGAGAGGGTTTTCAGGACAAAGGGTAACTAGAGGGTGGGTCAGGAACAAACCAGGTTTAGACAGGATTTGAAGCATGGAGGCCACAGGAGACTTAACCAGCAGCAAACACATAGCCAAGATTCTCTTTAACCCAAAGTAGATTCACTTAGGTTTTTGTTTTATTTGTTTTTCATATCACATCTTATGACTGTACAGACAGATTTCTCTGAAGGAGGTTAAAAGCTGGTTTATGATAATTACCACTTAGGAATTAAAAAACTAGAAGGCAGGTTGTGTTTACTTCTCTGTCAACAATTACCAAGACCCATGCTCACATCAAAGGAGGGGCTAATCTTCATCTCCTGCTATCCAGAGTGGTCATGTGTCCTCTATGAGCACAGAGCTTTAAACCCCCAGAAAAGGGTCAGTGCCCAGGACTCCTTTTATTCACGTTTAAATAAAGTACATTATTTTTCCTGCTTTTAAGTATTTTCAACTGGAAACCAGCAAGGTTTACAAATAGACATTTAGCTGTAATGGTTTCCCATGAATATTTTCTATGCTGTATTTATTATCTATTTTGGCTCCCTAGTGACAGGAAGAAATTTCCATCTCAGAAAATATGTTTAGTTACTTAAAACAAAAATGCCCAAACTGTTATCTCTTTAAGCCTCTGAGAGTCATTTGCAGAAAATGTGTTTAACGTGGTCATTCTCTGAACTTGCTGTTTTGAAACAGGAAAGCCTAGTTTTATGCCAACGTTTTTCTTTTATACACTTTTTATTGAATTTTTGTGTATTTCAAATGGAACATCCCAACCATCTCTATACCCCTCCCCTCATTGGCACCCTCCCACAGCCCTCCACCTCCCCAGTAGAATTCATACATTCTGTCATCTGTGCCACACTAGTATCCCCAGACATCCCTCAGTGCAAGTTTATGGCTCTAGTCAACCCATCCAGAGTCCCTCCCTTAAGAAACTCTTCTTTTCCTCACCCAACAGTAATCAGCTGCCAATAACTCTTCAACTAAGATTTTGGGACCTGCGGCCCATTTCCACAGTTCTGTGCTGTGTTTTTTTTGTTTTTGTCTGCTTGTGTTTGCATGGGTCTTGTGCATGCTGACACCATTGCTGTAGGTTCATATGAGCAGGATCCTGTGGGACTCTATTTCCATATGGTAATTTACCTCCTCCTTGGCTCTTACAATCTTTCCATCCCCTCTTCTAAAATGGTCCCTGAGCCCTGGTTGGGTGGAGTTTAATGTAGGGGTCTTGTCCAAGGACCCACACTCTGCAGACTTTTATTCTCATTTTGTGATCTTTTGTGTTCCTAGCCCTCTGTTGCGTGAGGAAGCTTCACTGATGAGAATTGAGAGATGCATTTGTGTTCTCTTTAGCTCTTGTTCTGTATTCCATTAGTCTTAGGTGTAGAGGTTTCATTGTAGATGTGCCACTTAGGCTTGGGCAATTCACAGACAATCTTTGTGTTTGACTGGTTGTGGAATTCTGTAATTATTTCTGTTGTTGAAAAAAGAAGCTTCTTTGGTAATTGGTGACTGGGATACTTATTTGTAAATATAAGGATCTATATTTTGCATATAGTAAGAAATTACATTTGTCTAGAATGTGACAACACTGGGGTTTTCTCTAAGATCTATGACCTCTTCAGTCATGTGTATTTGGCTATGTTTACAGTACCACACATGAGTTTCCTCCCACTGAGTGGGCTTTAAGTCTAATTAGGTAGCTGTTGATTACCTCCAAGATAAAAGTGCCATTATTGCACCAATATCTTTTGCTGTGCCAGTCATTGATGTGGTTATTAGGCCTTAAAGCTGGGCACATTTTTCTTTTTTTAAACAGCTGTAGGAATGACAGACACACTTGAGTGGTGATCCTGGACTACAGAGTGAAGTCACTTTCTCACTGTCACTTTGAGCAAATTGTATAGTCTCTTCCAGTCCATTCTCTCGTATATTCAATGCGAGACTGAAAGGCTTGATTTTAAAGGGCTGGCTTCAGAACTTGTAAAGCCCAGTACAAAATGAAAATGGAACATCCCTTGCTCAAAACAGCAAGAAAAGTACTATTACAGGTACTTAACGCATCCCCGCTTCCTGGCTCTACTGCCTCCCAACTTGTTTTGGTAGTCTTTAAAATTTGCTCTGTGACACCACTCTAAAAGCAAATTAAAAACTCAAATTAGCATAGCATTCATCATTCATCTTTACTTTGTGCAATGTCAGCTTTAAATACAAATGTAAATGTGTTTAACTAATATCACTGACATACAATCTGTATTTCATAGCTTTTGAATGCATGTGCATGTCAGCCCCCAAACAGTAGAAACTGCACAGAACTAGCTGCCCTTAATGGATGAACCATCTCTCCAGTCCTTAATTTTCTTCTTGATATGGACACATTCTACCAACACTTTATGCCTTTTCCTTTCATTTACTGATGAGTGAGGAAGCTCTTAAAGGAAAATACATTACAGATTTTTCTTTCTCTTTCCTTGACTGTCAGAATCTTATGGAAATCAGAAGAGATGATCAGGTTGAGATGGTGAGCTTGGACTTCTTTCCAAAAGTGCAGTAATAAAATAGAGAAGTTTTTCAAATGCACTGAATAGGTGATTTGTGTTTCTTCGAAGACCATTGATTTCTATCTGCATTTGTAGTGAGTTCTGGCTCAAATAGAAAGTGTGGCTTCTTGGAGACTGTCATTCTTCCCCTCAGCCCTACTTACTCATAGGAGGAACAGACTTACCTTGAATTATGCTGAACTCTCAAGCGTGGTGGGTCCCCAGAATTCTGAGCTTATAGAATTCTGCCATATGTTGCCTGTCAACAAGGCAGTGAGGACTGTAAACACTTGTTGCATATATGTCCTTCATGCACATATGCTCCACCTTCCCATCTCCACTTACAAAATAGACACTCCAAGATGGACTCATGAATTTCAGTATGCATGACAACCTGTCATCATTGAACCTGGAGTGGGTCGTTCTGAACTCAGGACTCTACATATGTACACAGGTCCCCTAACCAGCCCTGATCCTTAAATCATCAGCTCACATGTACTGTTTTAATTGTATTTTGACCCAGTTTATTGCTGGACATGTCTTATCCATATAGTCACTTTATAGAATGACTCCAACTTAAGGAGTTATTGATCTTATCACAGCACTTTAAAAATCAGCTTTATTGCAAGTGCATGCATTCAGTTCACTTAAGGTGAAAGCAAAGTTGGATTCTTTAGTAAATGTATAAAGTTGCCCTTCCCTTACCACGTTCCAGTTTTAAAACATTCCATAATCTCAGAACATTACATCCTGCCTAGTAGCATCCTGCCCAGATAACAACACAGCTCTTCATAACACAAGTGGGTAGCAGTTCCTGCAGACAAAACCATTTTGGTTTTGTTAGGCAACTGTCCATCCCCAAACAGGGCAAAATTCCAGGAACATTGGTTCCTTGGACTGAGGATTCCCAAGGTAGAAGAACTGGTTGGAGAAGGACTTGGGTGAACACTTCTCATAAAAGTACCTTTGTCCTCTTCAAAGAGAAACAATCCCAAGGTTTGGTGAGTGTGGTCTGGGCTGCATTTCTGTGCTTGCTTCCTTTTACCCCCACCCGCAGCCTGTGGCTCCTTGGCCATCACAACTATAGAACCCAGTGGCTTTGAGAACATCAATAAAGAAAGTGGGAGAGGGTGTCCTCTTCCTGATCTCAGGCAGCTTGCCCCTCTGTCACGGTCACTGTTTCCACACCTATGCAAGGAGGAGACTGAAATTTACCTTGTGGGGTTGTCAAAGTCAAGTTTCTAGTCCACAGTACTCAAAAATGTTAATAATTTCTATTGGCTGAAAAGTGTTCTAAGTGTTGTTGTCTTGGACACTGCAGCCCAATAGCAGCAGCTTAGGTGGTGGTGCTGTTACCATGAAGTAGGTCAAATTTGCAGTGGACACTGAAGCCAGGACGGAAGGGCAGGACCTACACTGGATTGCAGATGCTCCACATGCATCCTGTCAGAAGGATTGTCATCTCAGCTTTGACAGTTGAGTTACAATGGGATTTAACTAAATTTAGAATCTTTTCTACTTCAAAAAAGTTATTTAAAACATTTCCCTTTTATGAACGACACTTTTCCCTTCTTATGAGGAGCCATTAAAAAAGAAAGATGTGTTCTTTCTATAGAAATGAAAGAGTAAAAGAGAGTAAATAAAAGGACTTCAGCTTTTCCTTGGTAACCTAAAAGACGTAAAGAGGGCGGGCTGCATTTTTAAAGCCATGCCCTGAAGTTTGTGTTTCCTCTTTCCAACGGGGACCAGCACTGGGGTGACTCCGGACAGAGGCCCACGCGTAGAAAAGTCCAGGAACAAGGGAAGTGTCATATCTTGCTTCTAGTACTGTGAGGTACTCACAAGGTCCCGGTTCAGCAAGGCAGTCCCCGAGACGAAGTGGGGAGATTCTCCCGGGTCAGGGGGGTCTGAGTGTTCTGCTCAGAAAACAGGGATCACCGATGCTCTTTATATTGCATCCGATAATGAGCACCAAGATGCTGGTAAAGAACTGCGTGGAGCTCAGTGACCGCACACCAGGCAGACAGTGGCAGAGGCCCACTACGGACTATGGAGGTCACGCTGACTATCCAGGAGGAAGAGATGTCAAATAAACAAAGAAACCTGATGAAAGGGAAAAGTGTCCAAATCCACAGTCTTCTGGAGGAGCAATTCCAGCCGGGAAGCCTCTTGCTGGCCCTGCATCAAGCTGGGGCCAACATGGTAGAGCAGAGAGTTACGGGTTAGACGACAGGGGCCTGGAGTTCTCTCTGAGGGAGATCAAAGCCCAGGCAATAAGCCCTCATTTGTAGCTCATGAATAAAGATGTTTATTGCTCTTTTTTTTAAAAAAAAAAAAAAAGGACTTCAGTCTATTTTTTTCTTTAAAAAAATTTTGGGGGCACATTTAATAAACTCTTAATTTAAATAACCCATGGATATCAGTCATCACCACAATATTTTTATACTAATTACAAATATATTAGTATGTGTTTTATAATAAAAACCAATATAGTATTGCTGATGTTTTTTATTTGGTTAGTTTTGAAAAATAATCATACTCTGTGGTCTAGCCTCCTCTCCTGGAACTTCCTAAGTAATCTAGGCTAGCCACAATCTCTCCATCCTCCTACTTCTCTATCCCAAGTACAGGCATCACAGGGCATGCCCCACTGTAGCTGGTGATTACTACTTTCATAAGAGATGGATTTAAAACTTCATATTGACTAAGCACAGGTCTGTAATCCCAGCTACCCATAGGACAAGGCAGGAGGACTGCAATCTCAATACCTGTCTGGGCAATAGAAGAGTTCAAGGCTAGCCCTGGAAGTTTAGTCACACCTCCTCTCATCTTTTCATATTTCTAGTTTAGATTATTTTCTCATAAGGCATTATAGCTTTTATTTGAATGCTTTTAAATAATATTTTATTGATTCTTTGCATCTGTCATATTTTGGTCGTGTTAGACCCCCCTCCCCCACTCTCCCCTAACCTTCCTACCCGTGTCAGTCACATTTCTGTTGCTCTGATAGAAACACTGACCATGGGAACTTATAAAAGGAAGAGTTTATTTAGCTTACAGTTCCAAAGGAGCAAGAGTCCATCATGGCAGGGAGGCATGGCGGCAGAGGTGGCCAGAGTAGACACAGAAGCTAAGCGCTCACATCTTCAAGCAGGCACAGGAAGCAAAGAGTGACTGGAAATCCCAGCAAGGCTTAAGAACTCTTTAAGTCTGACCTCAGTGACATGCTTCCTCCAGCATGGCCACACCTTCTAAGACCTCCCAGAACAGAGCCACCAACTGAAAACAGCATGGCCAAATTCTTAGAGCCTGTGGTGGTGGGGGGGTCTCATTCAAACCGCCACACTGCCCACCTCACTCCATGTCCTCTATTGTTTTTTTAGGGCCTACTGAGTCTAATTTGTGTTCCCAAATGCCCTTGAGGGCGAGTAGATCCCTTGGAGCCTGGTTAGCCTGCCTGAAACACCCTTAACCAAACTGACTCTCCCTCTCCCAGCAGCTATCAGCTGTCAATAGTTCCACAGATTAGCTGAGAGCTGGGGCTTCTTGCTCAATTCCCCCTCCATGCGGGGTTTTGGTCTGGTTTGGGCTTGCACAGGTCTTGTGAATGCTATTGAAAAACTATGGGCTGTGTCAAGAAAACACTGTTTCTTTGTATTTATCCACCACATCTGGGTCTTATAATGTTTCTACTCCCTTTTCCACAATGATCCTTGAGCCTTAAGAGAAGAGGGTGTGATATAGGCATAGCAGAATAATAGTAATCAGTTTTCCTCTATGGCCTCTGACCTGTCTAGCCACAGATTCTTGGCCTTCTTGACAGTAAAGGCTTCATTTTGTGACACTGGCCTTAAATCCAAAAGAAAGTGGTTGGTTACTCCCATAACATTGTGTCACTGTTGTGGCAGTGGGTGTATCTTGCCAGGCCAGTTGTTATTGTAGATCACAGGGTTCACAGCTGGGCAAGGATGAGGATTACTTTTCTCTTCTGGTAGTATGCATAGCATCTTAACAACTCTATGAAAGATGAAGCTTTGGGGTCAGTACCAACTTGATTTTTCCATGTTGGTGTATGAATGAACAATGTAGTATCTTGAGCAACAGGATCTTTCCATTAAGTTCTGGAAGGTAACCAAGAGGACAATAACCAATATTATCTGAGGGTCTATGAGACCTCTTTGGTCAACAACTCCCCAAAAAGGAAGTTCATTTGTCTTAGTTTGCTTCAATTGCTGTGACAAAACACTCTGATGGATATCAACTTGAGGAAGAAAGGGTTTAGTTAGCTTATATCTCCCTGGTCACAGTTCATCACTGAGGGAGCCCAAGGTAGAAACTCAGGTCAGGAATCTGGAGGCAGGAGCTGAAGCACAGGCCGTGGAGGAACACTGCTCACTGGCTTGCTCCCTTGACCCATGCTCAGCCTTCTTTCTTATACAGTACAGAGCAACCTGCCCAGGGATGGCACCACCCACAGTGGACTGGGCCCTCCCACATCACTCAACAATCAAGAAAATACCCCACAGACGTGGCTACAGGCCAGCTCAATGGAGGAAGTTCCTCAGTTGAGGCTCCCTCAACCTGGTGTGTCAAGTTGACACTAAAGCTGTCCAGCACATCATTCCTTTCACTGGGGTTTTAATTTGCTATCCTACGGTGTGTGGAAGGGACGTTTCCCTTTGTTATGTGTACGTACATGTATATATTTTAGGACATCTCTACAGCGGTGGAGCTCAGTGTTCGTTCCCCTCCCTGTGCTCCCTCCTCTGCCCCGCCCTTCCATTCCTTCCCCTTTGTCCTTCCTACTCCACAACCCCCCGCTCCTCATTTTATTACTAAATATACAAGAGCAGAGAGAATAGCACAAGGTGTCATGTCTCTGTCATCTTCAATATATCCAATAATTATCCTGCCAATCTTGTTTTATTTCTAGTGTTTCTGCTGCTTACTACCACCCTACAGATTATTATGCGGTAAATTGGTGATCCAGTCTTTCTTTGCTTTGATAGCAAATCACTGTATATACTTGTCTGCTTCCCTGATGGAGAAAGGGGTGAAATTCCATGTGAAGTCTGTTTCATAAAGGCCTTATTCTCATTCACAAGAAGACAGCTTTATAAACTCATCACTTCCCAATGGCACTACCTCCTAATATTATAGGTCAAACATCTCTACGCAAATCTAAAATCCAAAATGCTCTGAAATCCAATCAAACTCACTGTGAATTCTAGGAGATTCTCAGATTTCTGATGATCTTGACTCAGCCTCCCAAGTGCTGGGATGGTAAATAAGTGCTTCCACATCTGCCTTGGACTTTGTATTTCTTAAGTAGGCATATCCAACCAGAAAAGTCTAAGCAAATCTTCAAGAAACAAAACAAAACAAAAACTCTCAAATCTGAAACATCTTGGGCCAGGCACCTTGGATAAGGGAAATTCAACATGAATTCTGAAAAGACACAAACATTCAAACCACAACAATCATAAATGTCATGTAATCTCACCCATAAGGTCTCAGCTATGTCTTTAAAATGTTAGTACTCGTGGGACTGGAGAGATGGCTCAGCCGGTAAGAGTACTGGCTGCTCTTGCAAAGGACCTAGGTTCAGTTCTCAGCTCTCATGTGGCAGCTAACAACCATCCATAATTCTAGTTCCAAGGAATCTGACACCCTTTTCTGACCTCCGCAGGCACTGTATGACACAGGTGCACTTACATGCAGGCAAGCAGTACACTCATACACATAAAATAAAAATAATAGACAGAATATTTTAAATAAAATTAAAATATAAGTACCTTCCAATACAAAATAATTAGCACATAACTAACTTGTCTATGAAGAAAAGGGCCGTTAATGCCTTAATATCAGCACACAAATCAGTACTTATATTTTCCCAATTATCCATTTTTCAGAGGACATAGGATTTCAATAAAGTCTTTACATTGCAGCTGTGAAGCTGTCTCAAAACCCTCTAAACCAGTTTTTTAAATGTGCTCTCCAGACCCAAAGTATGAGTATCACCTTGGAACTTAGGAGCAATGCAAACTTTCTGGCATTAGTAATACCAGCTGACTCGGAAAGTCAGATGGGGATGACACAAATAACCCTCAGGGCAGTTCTGATGTACAGTACAGTTTGAGAAGCACTAATTTTTAGCTTCTCCCTACCTCCACCTTTCTGTCTTTCCTCTTGGAATTATATTTATTAAAGAAATTGATTACATGTCTTCATGGTGTTTAATTTTGTTTGCCATTTTGACGGGATTGAAAGATGCCTACAGAATTGGCAAAGTACATTTCTAGAGTTGTCTCTGAAAGTGTTTCTAAAGAAAATTGGCATGTGAGTCAGCAAACTGAGTGGAGAAGATCTATCCTAAATATGGGTCTCACCATTCCACAGGCTGAAGACCAGGCAGGAATAAAAATGTTAAAAAGGGGAAGGTAGCTTCCGTTGAGGGCCCCTCCTCACCCGGGTGCAGTCTCCTTGAATATCAGATTCCTGGTTCTTCAGACTTTGAATACTGACTCGAACTCGCAGCTGGGCAGGGGCTGAGGGGTCGCATTCTGGTCTTCAGCCTCAGACGAGGGCTGCATCTCACCCTCACTCGCATCTGAGTATTCCAGCTTCCTGGCCTTAGGAAAACTGATTTCTTGCCTGAAGAAAACCATTGTGAGACTGTGATAATATGAACCTATTGAGTAAATCCCCTCTTACATATGCTCTATTGGTTCTGTTCTGTTCTTGGGGAAGAGCCCTTGGAAATACAGTCAGCTTTATATGGTTCCATGCAGTCTGTACTCTACAAAATGAATCTATAGGTTGCTTTAATGTTTTTCAGTCTTTGAGACAGGATCTTACTAAGTAGCCCAGGCTGGCCTCACTCATTATATAGCCTAGGGTGGCCTTGAGCTCTCCATCATCTTGGCTCAGGTTCCTAAGTACCGATATTACAGATACACAGTTCCACATCTTCCAAACTGCCTACTTTAACAATTTACCGATTATTTCTTTAAAAAATATTTTATTTATTATTTTTATTTTTGTGTAAATAAGTGTGTTGTCTGTATGTTGGTGAGTGCACCTGTGTTGTGTAATGCCAATGGAGGTCAGAAGAGGGCATTGGATTCTCCTGGAACTGCCATGTGGGTTCTGGGAACTGAACCCCAGTCCTCTGCAAGAACAGTGCTCTTAACTGCTGTGCCGTCTTTCCAGCCCCATTTTTCCAATTATTTTTTAAAGAAAAGAATCAGTGCATATGTTTTCTGTGTGTGGATCAATGAGAGATTCAAACGTGAGTCTGGTGGGTTATTTTGAGTTGACAGTGTTGGTTACTTTCTCTTTTGTCAGTTGGAAGAAGGACTTTTTCTCAAATGAGAATCTTGTATTTTAGATTGTTTAATTTTGTATTTGTTATTGGACTTGAAATACATTTAACCCTCCTTACCTTCAGGTTCTGTATCTGTGAATTCAACCAACCATGAATCAGAACAATTTGGAAAAAAATCACATCTGTACTTAAAATATACAGACTATTTTCCTTGTCATTATTTCCCATACAATACAGTATAGCAAAGGTTTATACAGCATTTACTGAGCAGTAGATATAAGAAATCTGGAGATGACTCATAGTATATGAGAGGATGTACATAGAATGTGTGTGAATACATACAACTTTTTATATTAAAAACTTAGGCATCTGAGGGTTTGGGTACCCTTGAGCACCCTCAAGATAATCCCATGGGTACTGAGGTTTGGTTGTATTCCACTTTCAGACTTTGTATTGTGCCTACTAAATGAAATTACAGGCTTTTAAAGACATTAATAAAAAACTGGTACATCCAGTTATAATGGTAAGGCAGCTCTTTGAGGGACTGCACATTCTTGATTCATAATGTCTCTGCAGTATAAACACTTTCTCACAGGCTACCAGTGTGAGGCCACTGAGTACAGACTGGCACAGTCAGCAGTCAATAGCCAGCTTCAGTACACATTGCCACAGTTAACTTACCATCTCACTGGCTCCAATAGCTTGGGTGCTTTGGACAAAACTCAACATTTTCCTTGACTCTGTAAATCTAATAGCACTTGTAATTTCATGTGCTATCTTGGTTGAGCAATAGAGACAGATATTTAGTCAAACATTAATTTTAATATTTCTTTGCTGTTTTTTTTACAGAACTTTTGATATTTTCATAAATTGTAGCAGTGTGCTAGAAATTTTGCCTTCTGACAAATATTTGAAATGCAGCTCTCTTCTATTGCAAGTTTAATACAAAATTCTATGTTTTAAAAATAATTCATTCCTACTTAGACTAAATTTTATTTAGGAGGATTTGATTTAGATAGTCTGATTCAGATAGAATTGTAGTAGTGTTATAAATATTTAAGAACTGGGCAAAGGTGATACCTAAATACAAAGCCACTCCACTGTCTCTCTGGTTTGAAATACAGGAGGAAAGAGCTAAAAGAATCTTCAGGAGCTTATTTTGACAATTTTTTCTTTAAATTGTGTGTGTGTGTGTGTGTGTGTATCAAGGCACAGGAGTCCATTTTCTCGTTTTTGTTCCACCATGTGGGCTCCAGTGATCACTCTCAGGTCACCAGGATTGCACAGCTGAGCCACTCCTGGGACCAGTGAGATGGTTCAGATTTACCTACTGAGCCATCTCACTAGTCCCAGGAAGTTATTTTGAATGCTCAGTAGCTCACAGACAAATGAATGAGAGAGATCCCAAGTTTTATACTATTCAATACTGCCACAATAATTCTAACTTGGGAATGATTTTAAGTAGATATGACCAAATGTTCATCTTGATCATTAAGCAACAATGAAACTTCCAAACAATTCGGTAATAATACTTATGGAAAGCTTACTTTTGGTGATTAAACTTGCTTAGGTGTTTTGAAATCTTATATGATAACATCCAGTGGACAGTGGTTGTGTATAGATAATGTTTATCAAACACTATTAGAAATATTTTACTTATAAACATATTTGTTCCTCACAACAACCTTTTGAAGTAAGAGCTACTATTAAAATTTACTTAGTAAGGAAAAAAAGGAGACAAGAATTGTTAAATAAATACCACCCAACTGCTAAGGCAGAACCAAATTCTCAGCCTGTCAGAGTGACCTGAGACATGATGTTTATACTTAGGTGGTCTACTGAGTTTTCAGATGCTTGTAAGAAGTTGAGAGGTGACCTTGGTCTTAGAATAGTTTATTTGTGACTGCTTTTTCTGAAAGTGACCAATTCACAAGGGCCATTTTCTTGGAAGACCTTTTAAAAATCCTTTAAGACAGCTAGCGCTTGCCACTCTTCATTCCAGAGTCCTTGGCTTCCAGCTCATCCAGAAGTTACATCAAATTATTTCAGAAAGAAAAACAAAGGGGAATGGGAGAGAGAATGTGACTGAAGTCCAAACATCGCTTCAATCTAAACACAACATTTTATGGGGCTCGTGGCAGGTCATTTCCAAATCCTTGAAGGCTCAGGGATAGAACTGAGCAACAGTCTCTGCATCAACATAAACATCTACAGTGTCTCTCTTCAGCTCTGATGTCCTGATTCACATTCTGTCCCACTAAGTTCGAAAAGGAAAGATCAAAGCAAACAGCAGACTGTCTTGTATTTATTAAGCCTACCAGCTCTCTCCCAGGAGCAGAGGAATGGTCAACAGTGAGATTAGCTGTGCCTCTTGCTGGCCTGGAGGAGGAGAGCTGTGGACCCCCTCATCAGTGACCCCCCTTCCCCCTGCAGAGCTTGGTCTTCTTGGTTGTGCTTTCTGCCTAGACTAGCCCTCCAGTCTTTCACATTGAACCCCTCTGCCAGTGTTCCCAGTTTTCATAGGGAAGTTGTCACCAGGGCGGCACCCTGTGGATCTCTGGGAGGCTGTAGTACAGGCTCTCTCCAGCACTGGGCACAGAGAGGTTCGAAGTATTTACAGTAGGAAACAGGTGCAGAGCGGTGATAAGGAGACTGCTCTCACCAGTATTCTGACAGGGCCTCATGTCACCCTTCTCGGCCCAGCCTTGTTGGTAGAGTTTAATCCCTTGGATCTGAGATGCTCGGGAAACCCGTTTCCTTCTGCATTCAGACACGTCTATCTCAACTTACACTCTTCTCTGCTGTCCCAGCTACTCTACTCACAGTCTGGAATGCTGCTATTTTTGTACTGATTTTTTTTCAATATATATTTTTATCAAAATTTTATGGATTTTATACAATATGCCTTAATCATATTTAGACCCCCTCCACTGTCTGCACCCCCAACACCTCCCCACCGGATTCTGTGCACTCTGTCTTACAGTCTCTTAATTCACATCTCTTCGGGAAAACAGTCTTATTTATTCAGCATTATCTCTATTATTTCAACAACATATCTACATGCAACAGATATCCACAAAAGGCCAGTCCAAATAGGGGAAGCATGTCACTACAGGGAGCAGACATGGAGCCATTGGGGCTCAGAGGCCAGAATTTCAACATGACAATCTGTTGTCAACCCCACATTTTTCCTACTCCAAAAATTATTAGCTTCTGACTTGGCCGAGGAACACAAAACATTCACGCACAAACTCATCTAAGAAATGCTTGTAGTAGACCACCATGCTGAAGCCAATCACAATTACGTGGGTCTTGTCTGTAAGGATTGGGTCTTTTAGGAAAGCTGTAGCATGTATGCTATGCTATGAATGATCACGCTGTAGGTAAGACAGTGAAGCCCCTGAGAGCAGTGGGGTTCAGACAGGGAAGAGTCAAGACAAGACAGGAATCAGACTTTACAGCGGAAGTAGATTCTGGGCCAACTAGCCTATCTGATTTCCTTTTTAGATGAAATTAAGTATACCCAAATGTTTTAAAGGAACAAAGGAAAATGAGAAGCTATATAATTTAACTGTGTCAGAAGCAGATCTAGAGCACAGGTTTCTAGAGTTATTCCCTAGAACTGCTCTCTACACAAGTAACTTTCCCCAGTAACCTAAGAACATGGGGCCATGAGTTGAATATAAGTTAGCACTAGTTGGCAAAGCTGTGTGAGCATGTGTCTGTGTGTGGTGTATGATGTGTATACACGTGTGTATGTGTGCTGTATGTGTTGATGCCCATGCGTGTATGTGCATGATGTGTATACATGTGTCTATGTGTGTGGTGTATGTGGATGCACGTCCGCACATGCTTGTATAGAAGCCAAAGGTTGACCTTATCACTCTCAGTCTTATCTTTTGGGACAGAGGCTCTCAAGGAACATGGAATTTGCTGACTGGATACACTGGTTAGCCAACAACCTCCAGGATCCTCCTCTCTCTACCTTACAGCACTGGGATTACAAGCACTCACCACCCCCCTCAGCATCTTATGTATGTGCTGGGGATCTGAACTCAGGTTTTCATATTTTCATAGCAAGCACTTTATGCACAGAGCAACCTTCTGAGCTTCAAAAACTGTTTTAAAACTACGGTGGGGGTGGGGCTGGGGTTGTAGAGAAGGTTCAAAAGCCAACAGTATGTACTGTTCTTACAAAGGACTGCAGTTCAGTTCCTAGCACCCACATTGGATGGCTCACAACCATTTGGAACTCCAGCTCTGGGGAGTCTAATGTTCTCTCTTAGCTTCTGCATGCCTCTGTATTCATGTACATCACCCCCACCCCCAGATAGACATGCAATTTAAAACAAAATCTTAAAAAATAAAGACTAGGATGGTCCAATTAACTGGGAAATAGCATAGAAAAGATAAATAAAAGCTATTTGGTTAATCAGCCTCAGTTTTATTTGGTACTGTTGTGTGGCATTTCCTGAAGACAAATGAAGAAGCATCTATGGGCAGCAATGACAGACTAAAGAAACGGTTCCACCCAAGTCTACACTGGTGAGCCAGTGAGCGCGTGTGAAGTCTCATGAGAGCTGCAGCCATGGAGTTCCCCGCTCCACTCATAGGCAGTTCTACCAAAAAAGATCTCTCCCCAGCAATGGTTTGTGCTTCGTAACTGCGGGGAGCAACACTGTGAATCTGATTACTTTCTAAGCCTCTTGAGCCATGTGAGTTTTCTTCGCTTCCTGACTCTCAGTAGCCTCTCTTTCTTTTCCAGGATTGAATGTTTAGATTTGTAAGAAATAGCTATGCAACAGGCATGGATTCTTTGTTTTTGTATTATTTTCTTTTGAAACAGAGCCTCTTACTCTGTTGCCCTGATAAACTGGTACTCACTACGTAGCCCAGACTGGCCTTCAACTCAACAACAGACTTGCTGCCTCAGGGTCAGGAGTCCCGGGTCGTGTACCATCACACTTGCCTTTGATGCATTTCTTGTTGAAAAGACTACATCCTAAGGAAAGCCATGAAAATAAAGGACTGGGAAAGAAGACCATATGAAAGGATTTGGAAATAAGAGTTATTAAGTCTGTGAAAAGAATGTTAATGGAGGGACTCTTTAGCTTCAGAGATCAGGATGCCCTCTGAGCAGCTGCTTTCCCTCTCTCCAGAAGAGATACCTAGAGAAAACAATCTTGAATGTCAAGCCAAAAGGATGAAATTGATGTAACGAAAAGGTCCCCCATCTGAAAAGTCTTGTGCACACAGAGAAAGAAGCTGTGGAAAATGTTTTTTCTTTTGGTTTTATATGCAGGGAGAAACAATAAAATTCCCCAGATGTCCTGTAGAATTGCTAGAGGATGGGCATAGAACACAAAGTTTCTTAAGGCCTCCTGAGGAATGCAGACGATACTCCAACCGTGCTATCCCATGCACGATTGGTCTTAGAAATTAGGAACTAAAAATGGGGTGTGACGTTACAGTAGAACAAAGAGTAGGCTCTTTTGTCAGTCAAGAGCTGATGAAGTACGCTGCTGCACAGGTGTCTATTTTTGAATGTAACTTTACTTGCTGTGCTGGAGCTCAAACCCAGGGTCTTGCTCATGCTAGGCAAGTGCCCAACCAGTGAGCTACACTCTTACCCTGCACAAATGACTGTTTTTAAGTCAAACCTAAACAAGGTTATTGTCTTTGGAAATCTCCAAAGAGTCTCCAGAACCTTCTTATTTCCATTCCCTCCTCCCCCAATCATCATCCCTCAGTCCAACTCTCAGTCACAGACAAGTCTCCAAGTTGTTAATTGAGACTGTCATAAGTTCCTGATCCCAAAACTCAGACACAGAATCATCAAAAAAGTTGAAAATAAGAAATCCTCTGTCCTTTTCCAGAGATTCTGATTTAGTTGGTAAAGATGGTACCCAAGGACTTGTAATTTTGAAAAAGGCACTTTAGGTGATTTCAATGTCTATGGTTGAGGATAATTAATTTGTGATATTTTCTACTTGTGGTATGTTTGTCTTAACGAGACTTTTTTTAAAAATCCTGAAACTTTAGAAACTTTAGTCCTAGATACTTAATGTCTGGTGGTAGAATTTCTAATGTAGAAGAGAAGAGAAATAATTTGGGGATCTTATCTCCTAAACTGCTGCATATGAACTCCACCTACTTTTCAATATGATTGTGTCCTTGACTTTGGAAAGGAAAGTGCTGCCACCACAAAACACTAAGAAATCGAAGGAAAAGAGCAGACTTCTGAATATAAGGGACATCCGAAGGAAAGGACGAGGAAGACATGCAAGTCTGGGAGACCAGCTGATCTGCTTCCAGAGCACTGCACTTTGCTACGTACGTATAACCTGCTGTCAACTGAATTCTCACCTGAAAATTTAAAAAGGCCTTTAAAATGAAAAGTCTCCATTTGAAAATTGGTTTCTGAGTTGGGTTCTTTGCCTTGTTATATTCCATGGCTTGTCGCTCCATCTGCATTACTGATGTTGAAGTTATATATAAAAATTAGGAAATTCAGCAGTTTTCCTTTCCCCATGATCCATTTTAAAAAGATCACCTAGGGATCCTGCAGGACACTAAGGAGTGAGTTTGTAAAGTGCATTGGTCATGAATCATTTATAGATCCTCACACCACCGTCAGACTTGCTGCACGAATCCTCCAGACCTGACAGATAATGAGAGCTCTTCTGAGAGGTTCCGTGCTTCATAAACTGGAGTACCTGAGTATCACACTGATGGGAACACAATATTCTTAGAAGGACTTGATGAGCCTGAATTGGCTGCTTATTAGTAACATCAGTAGAGCCCAAGTGACAATTACTACCTGGTGATGGTCCCAACATAGGTGTGGTAGTCTTTATTGTTCTTCCAAAATCTCTGATCAGTTTCTTCTTGGGGACATACCTGCCTAAGACAATGGCCTTCCCAACCAATATTGTAGCTAGGTATGATTAAACTGTTGCCAATGAAAAGTGAGCAAACTGGTATAGGTAACTACTCCCTTACTTAACTGAAGGGACTTGCTGGTCTTGGTCTTTATTTCCCTATGAAGTGGAAAGCAGGCATGCTAATGAGCCAGCTCAGTCATGCAGAAGAGGTTCATGCTTTAGAGGAGCAGAGCAACAAGTTGGAGGGAATCTTATGTGGTAGAGTGAACCCCTCAACCTGAAATGCTCACCCTGGCACTTTCGTACCCAAAATAAGTTTTGGTTTTCTTTAAACCATTGTATTGTGGTCTCCTTGTTGCTTCTGAGGTTTTGCAGTTTCTAGATGCCTCTTGAATAAGATGGGGGACTGCTCTGTTCTAGCTTCCTGCTACTGTACTCTCAACATAATGCAGTTCTGACTTTGGTCCCTAAGAATGTGCTCCCTCATTGGATGCCAGTCATCTGTGCTTCTGACCAACTGACTAGATTCACTGTAAGTTCCCACCATCTCTTCTTTTGATCAGTCACATGGTAGAATGATTCAGAGAAACAGATTTACTTACTTAGTAGAAAAGATATTATAAAGGACACTGGTGAGGAGCAAGATGAAAATGAAACATGAGTCAAGGGGTCGGGGAAGGAGATGCAGAGATCTCATCCCTCCCAGGGATCTCACTATCCTAATACCTTTAGGTATTTTGCAGCCTGGAGGCTCACTGGACACTGTCCATTTTGATTTTATGGATGCTTTATTATGTAGGCAAGATTGATTAGATTTTATTATTGCCTGTTGCTCATCACATCAACCTTCAACCCCAGCTATGGTTTTGGATGTAGTTTTCCCTTCAAAGTTTCCTGTATTGAAAGCTCAGTCGTCAGTGTGTCAGGGGTTGAGGAGTGATGGAGTCTTAGGAAGTGGGGATCATAGTGAAGTAGCTGGGTGCTGGGGATGCTGCCTTTGGAAGACATTTAATGTGACTCTTCTGAGACCTCCGTCAGTTCCTTCAAGGGCAAGTTGTTATGAAAAGAGCAAAGCTTGTTGCTGAGTCTCCAGCTTCCTGACTCACGTAGTCTTATCTGCACCCACTCTTACCATTGTGATATTGCCTCTGGGCCCTACCAGAGACCCAAACCAGTGGGGCTGCCCAATCTCAGGTTTTCAGTTTCCAAAACTGTGAACAACAACAACAAAAAGACCCCAAATAATAACAATAGCAATAAAAACCAACCATTTCTTGATGTATTACCCAGCCTTGGAATATTTTGTTATATTAACCAAAAGCAGACTAATCCAATCCTTATCATCTAGGAGGTCTAAGAATGGGACTGAAAGTTTCATTGTTGTAACTGTTGTTCTTGAGGTGCTTTGTTCATAGTTTTACACCTTCTCACATGTGTTGCTATAAAACCAATTGCCCTCTAAAGCATCCTCAAAGTGCTTTGGAGTGAAATAAATTCAGAAGATACATATATTATACCTTTTCTTAGAGAGTCATTGTACATATTAATATCTTAGGAAACTTTAAAAGTATTTTGTTAAAATAGACTTAATGGAGAGTTTATTAAAAAAAAAACCCATGTGAGGACCATGCAAAACAACAATTGTCACTTTGGTGATTCCAAAGCTATGGGAGCTGTGGTCAGGAAGCAGAACGAAGGCTGCATATATGTTTCTTATGAGTCACAGTATCATACCACTTTTTATTTATTTTTAAAGGAATTATGATTTTCACAGACACAAATAACCTTAGAATGTGGAACATCTTTCCAGCTTCTCTTACAAGTCTGAAGACCTGCACTATGCCTTCAGGAAGGTATTGACTAGGAAGACCAGTCCATGGGGCTGCTTTGTCCATGTTTTATACCCAGCCCAGGGGACTGCTTTGCCAATGTTTTATACCCAGTCCACGTGGCTGTCTATCCATGTTTTATTTAATCCATCAGACTGTCTTCCAGCACATAGGCACAATCTCCCTGATCTCAGCTGCACCCACTTGCCCAAGATCATTACAGTAGGGCTTGTTGAATTCTGACATCCGTCATATGAGAGGCAGGGAGAGTTATGGGACCCTCACTTGAGCATCCAGTCGTACCTCTCTACTTATGATGAGCAGTACACCCTAATTTTCATGACCAGGCAGAAAGGCTGGAGTTCATAGGCTGGGGGAGACCATGGAGGCTCTTTGGCCATTTTGTATGATCATGAGGAAGTCATCATGCATGCCTGGGTGAAGACTTTCAGTGTGACTTAGGGATGGGGAGCACCCACACTCCTGTCAGTAAACCCTTACCCATTGCTCTATAGTAAGCCCAATTAACTCATTGGTTTCCCAGAATGCACTTTGGTGGAATCATATCTTGGTTGTCATTGGGACCAAGGAATGAAGGGGTGGATATTTTCCAACCCCCCTCCAAAATTTCCAGGACTGCTTTGTCTATATTTTATGGCCAGTTCATGGGGTTTCTTTGTTCATAGTTTTATACTTTCTCACTTGGGACCAGTGATTTAATGTGTTTCCATAAAACTAACTGCTCTCAAAAGCATCCTCAAACCAAGTGCTCTGGAGTCAAATAAGTTCAGAAAACCCACATATTGTCCTTTTTTAAAGAATCATAGTAAGTATTAATATTTCAAAGTCTGGGGAACTTTAAAAGAATTTGTTAAGTTGGCTTAGTCCAGAGTTTATTAAACATAATTGACAATGAATCATCCCCAGAATTTGTTCTGAACTTTATTAATGTCATGCAGAATCAGCATCTTCTGTAAAACACACTTAGGAAATGTAGGTCTATTTCACAACTTACCCTTAATTAGCACTATTTCCTAAACCACTGAGCAGGTCAATCATGAATATACAGACTCTAACCCTACATAAGATAGAGAAACATCGGAATTTGTAAATCTTGTTTGATTATTGGATGTTAGCCCAGTGTGCAGTAAACAGGAAATATTTTTATTTGAGAATATACCAAGAACTCCGGAGGCAAAGGAACTACACACCCAAAATAAAATCCTCACCCAGAAAACTGTCAGCATGAACTCAACTCTTTCTTCTCAGTACCCCTTTCAGAGAACTTACCAACACATGCACTAGTCTTTTCTGGCAACACCTGGTTTCTGTTCTGTTTCATGTTAGCCTGGCTTAGTAGAAAGCCTTGAGCCATAGAGTCACACAGCTGGATTTCAGTGCCTCTGTGATGGTTAGGACACTATTTTAGTCTTGCTGAGTCTCAGTGCTCGTCTTTGTAAAATGGGAATATGGATGTTTTTTAAACATTTCATTATGTTTGGAAAGCCCAAACAGAGCACATAGAATATGGGAGGAGTTTGCTAAACGGTGTTCAATCTCAACTTCTCTCTTCCCCCTTTTAATGTCTTTATCAATTTTATATTGACCTTATCCTATATTTCATTACTATAGTAGCCATCTCATATTCCTCAGTCATATGCAAGATATTTATTTACTATCCTTTCAAAACTGATAGGTAGACTTTGACTTCCCTCTGTCCAGAAAATATCCTCCTGCTAGTAAGAATTTTAATAGAATATGAACAGTCAGATCTCCATTTTTGTTCAATGAAAATTATGAATCCCCCCTCCCTTTAAGGAAATTATATGTGACTAAGATTTAGCTTCACTTGTTTTCCTACAACTCTGCTTTGACAGTGAGGGAACCAAATGACAAAGTCAAAACCGTACTTTTGGTAGCTTTAGAATTTTTCAGGAACTGAAACAGGACAGAAGATTAGCTAAAAGTTAAAGATGATATTTTGCTTTATTCTTAAGGTTGTAAAAGGCTCATCTGTTGCTTTTAACTGTGAGTACATACCTTATATTCACACAACCCTCCCCTGAGAATAATTATAAAAGTTGTAAAGCATGTTTTAAAGTCTAGTTATATAACCCAGTCAGCCAGGATTATAACAAAGGTAAAGTACTCACATTCATGTGCACAGATGCAAAAATCATGCATAAAATATAAATAGAATCCAGCATAGATAGAGAGAATGTATGTGTGTATATATATATATATAGTGAATGTGTGTGTATGTGTGTGTGTGCACTCTGACAGATTCGTTCTAAATTTTACATAACTAGGCCAACAGTACTCAAGAAAATCTTGAAGAACAAAGTTGGAGACTTACACATTGATACAGAAATTAAAACAAGGAAGCACACACAAATCAATGGAAAAAAAGATTTCAGAAATACACAAATTTAGATTCATGACAGAAGAGTATTCCTGTGAAGCAGTAGAAAAAAAATAACCTTTTCGGTGACTGATACTGAGCCAGTGGGATATCTGTATAAATAAAATGGACATTGAATCTGTTTTGCCCCACTTATTAAAACCAAATCCAGATAGACCCAGGACTTAAAAGTGAAGACCACACAGGAACAGGAAATGAGAATATGCAAAGCTATCTTTTATTATGTACCAAAAGCATTAAGCCAAATAAACTGAAAAACTAGACTTTATTAGAATTAAGAGCTTTTCCTCAGTGTTAAACAGAAAACACCAGAGAGGGATATTTGTACTTCATGTATTTAATATATTATGTACATAGTAAGTCCTATAAATTGGTAAGAAAAGAGAGCTATTCATTACCTTCTCTTCCCCCAAAGAAAAAGCTTTTGAGCATGCATTCACTTAGAGCACATTCATGTGACAATAGACACATGAAGCCAAGTGTTGACAAGGATGTGAAAGGACTAAAGTCACATACACTGCTGGTGAAGATAGAAAATTTTAAACTCTTAATTAATATCTATTAAAACTGAGCAGATTCATGCTTTAATCAAATTAGCAGTCTCATGACTGGATATCTACCCACTAGAAATGCAAATACATTTCTTTAAAAATGTCAGGTCTAAATGCAAGGATGTTCATTTTAGAATTTTTAGAATAGTCTAAAGCTGTAAAGGACCCAACATCCTCAATAACATCACAGGAAAAAAAAGTTGGGGTATTTTCATAAAATGTGTGCTATGCAGCAATCACAATCACAGTGTGCAGCTGCTGGCATCATGGATAAATATCACAAATATAATGTGGAGCAAAGAAGCAATAGATGAAAAAGTTATTGATTACCAAATTTAATTTCTTTAAAATTGTTGCTTTGAGTTCACTTTTTTCTTATGTGAATTATAATTATTTACATTTTTCCCAAAAAGTATTATGCTTTCAATTTTACTGGCATAAGTGAGTTATAATCTCTGAAGAATTTTCATGTTTCTGAGCTGGTGAGAAGGTTCAGCAGGAAAAGGCACTGACTGCCAAGACTGATGACCTGAGTTTGAGCTCTGAGATCCATATAGTAGAAGAAGAAAACAGACAGGTTGTCCTCTGATCTCCATACGCCCCACCCAACATGTTCGTGTGCACATACGTACAGTAAATAATTATGCTGAAAAGTTTAAAGAACAGAATATTCAAAAATAAAAAAGAAGATAACGTTAGTACCACTTCTAAATATGTTTAACCATACAAAACAGGTACAGTTACAGTGAGTTTGAGTTGAATTTGTGGTTATTCATAGAAAATTAAATGCAATCTAAACATGATCTTTTAAAAACATATTTTTTTAATATGTTCATTATAATGATCAATATATGATCATTATAAACTATGAGTAAAGTAAACTGAATGGAAGAATAATTATACATGCTTCATAGTTTGAGAATGCACAATATTTATGTCAAATAAATATTATTTACCTAAACAAAACTATCGTATAATTACACAGGGAGAGGAGGAGGCTAAAAACTGTGGTTGAGGCAACATTAAAGCTGAAACAAACAAAAGACAATTAGAAATAAGGAGATAGACAACCAAAAGAATTAGCTAAAAATACCTATATATTTGAAGCAGCTGCTTTGGAAGGCGGAAAGAACAGGCAAAGCACCAACACTTCTATACAACCAGCCTTGTAAAGCTGCATGACGACCAGGGCTTGCTGAATTGGGATCAAAATAACAACAAAAGTCAGTGGTAAAGTCACAGGCCAATGATCCTGGCACTCTGGAGGCTGAGACAGAGGATCAAGAATCCTAGGCCAGCTTGGGCTGCATAGTGAGACCCTGTGTCAAAAACAAAAGAAGAAAATAATTGAAGTTATGTCATTGTGGGCAAGTAACTTGATCTCTATTAACATCATTTGTGAAGTGCAGGAACGGATAGGTTAACCTTTCAGTTTGATTGACCTCTAGTCCAACAAACTTGAGTGTTAAGCTAGCTAGTTGCAACTTTAAAATGCAATATGATCCCAGGAAATGAAGCCCAAGTTTCATAAATGGGAGAGGTAATAGTGTCACCTAGTTGGATCCTTCAGTTTCAAGAAGGAACCTGAGAGAAGCTAAGCAATTTGTTTATAGGCACCAGCTCGCTAGTGGCTAAGAACACTAATGGAACATGGGTCTCTAGATCTTGATTTTTTTTATTATGATTAATTTTGCTAGAAAGGGAGGGACTTGTGAATGAAGTAAATAAAATGATTCAGAATACATAAAATCAATCCTTACATTATTATTTCTTGTGGTATAGGTAGACAAGTGGCTCAACTGAACTCCCTGTACTCTGTCCATGTCTGTTTTGGCAGTTATGTGTCTATTCCTAATCACAAGCCCAGGTTAAAGTCAAAGTTAAAGTCATCTCTAACATATAAATGAATCCATCTTCACAATACAGAGTATCAGAGGCATCAATTTCTATTGTCACTAAACCTTCCCTGAGGCTGTAAGTGACTTTCTAGACTTGTCCCCACACCAAGCCTGTGACTGAATCAATGTTCCGGCTACATCAGAAACAACAAGTGGGTACATTAAGCAGGTGATGGTTGGCAAGCAGGTGACCGTCTGCCTAGTCAATTTGCTGTGCTTGCCTGCATGCAAACACAAGAAGGAAATCTGAGAGGCCAGTTACTAAGGAGACCAAAAAGGTATTCTGTCTGAGTCATCCTGTTAGAAAGAGTCTGGGTAAAGTTTCCATGGTGAGGCTTCAGTGGCGATTACTTCACTTCTGACGTCCATTTCAGTGCACAAGGGATGAGGAATTAGTTTCAAATTAAACTTTACCATTTCCACAACAGTCAGAAAAAGGAAGGAAAAAAAAAAAAGCTTAGGCAGCAGGCAAGTGACAGCAGAGAGTGAGAGTGATTCACCGACTTAGTGTATGGGTCAGGCCACAGGAGAACCTCTGCCTTCACAGAGAGGAAGGGAAAGGGGAACAGGCAGAAGTCGCCAGATGAATAGATGGTTCTGCCTCTGGGCTGGATGGAGCATGGGTGACAATCAGTCATCTGACCTAGGAGAAAGAGCTGGGATAGCAACCTGATAGCTACCTTATTTTACTGTTGTCTTAAATCCGCCTGAACATCCAGCCCATCTGACTCTGATAAGATAAAGGATTTGGAGGACAGTGGCTTGGAGAGAGGGAAGGAAGTCAGGAACACTCGATTCACTTGTGACTACTTCCTGGAAGCTGGAGCACCACGGTAGAAGCATCGTGTGGTTAACCATCAGACAATGTTGTTTGCAGTCCCATGGTTGAGTCTTTTGACAACTTGTACTGATCTTCCACAGCATCAGAAAGGAGTAACACGTGCCTCGCGGTAGCTTGCTCATGATGGGCACCTAAGAAAGTCTGGAATTCCCTTCTCTAATCCTGTCACTTATAAAACCAAGCTGGAATAGAATCCAAAATCTCGTTGGGAGAGCTCATCAATGATCCAGCTTGACTAGTCAGAATGTCTCAATAAATGCTACAGCTTTGAATATAAGTCCAAAGGTTTTCTAACTTTCAGAATAAGAAGGAATTTCTCTCTCCTAAAGCAAACTTTCTTATCTTTGATCATTCTGAGTCCTGGGCCTGCTAGCTTCAGGTTGCTTCAGAATCACACAGACTAGTCTAAGCACTTCCAGAGAAAAATTTTGCTTCCTTCTTACACCCACCTGCCCCCGTCTGAATCCTGTTTCTCCAAAGGATTATAGCAGTGTGCTGTAGCTACCAAAACCATCTATTCCAGTTATTCCAGTTTCTCTCTCCTTTTCTTTTTTTTTTTTTTTTTATTTGTTTGTTTAAGTAGTATATGGTGAACCTAGGGACTAGCTCATGCTACATACGCACCCTATCATGGAGCTGCATCCAAAGCCCTTTTGCCTTTGTTTTGAGACAATGTCTCAGTAAATTTCTTAATTTACTCTGCAGCCCAGCAAAGTCTTGAACTTGTGATCCTCCTGCCTCAGTCCCCTGAGTAGCTGGGATTACAGGGCATGTACCTTTAGGTTTGGCTTCTCTTTCCACTTTTTTAAAAATAATGGAGCTACAGTTGGATGCTGAAGATAGCTGAACCACCTTCCCAGTCTCTCATGTAAGTAGGTATGTGTGATCATGGATGACAGTAGTATGTCCTTCACCTGTCTTTCCTTATCAGTGCAACTGGAACCTGGGTCTACTGGTATTTATTCCAACCCTGTGGTAGATGACAAGTCTGTGGTGAATGATGAGGCAGTGCGGATGGACAACAGCTGGCTTCTTGAATGACTTCATGGAATAGAGCTTATGCCAGCCTAGAATATTAAATGTGGCTGTAACACAAGGGATAAGCAGGCTTATTGAAATGAAAAGCACAGTATTACTTTGATGTTGAAGATGTGTCAATGGATCTCATCATGTCAGCAACCTAGACTTACCTCAGTTAAATTGGGCTTGTTCAGGTATTCCTCAGAAATGAGTACAATGATCACCTGTGTGTGTTTTACCAGCACAGAACACCTACCTCTATTTTGCTGGATATTGTTATACTTTTAAAGTGGAATCCAAGACTGAGTATTCCTATATATTTATAGCATATTGACTCTTTTCTAAGACAGGGTCTCCCTGTATCGCCAACTGGTCTGGAACTTGTTATCTAGACCAGGCTGACTTGGGTCTCACAGAGATCTACTTGCCTCTGCCTCCTGAGTGCTGGCATTATTACACCTGGCTTATATTGACTTTAAAAAATACTTTATTTATTGTTGTTATTTTATTTTATGTGTATGCATGAGTGCATTGCTTCCATATATGTAAGTGCACCCATGTCATGCAGTGCCTGTGGAGATCAGAAGAGGGTGTCAAATCCCCTGGAACTGGAATTATAGATGGTTGTTAGCTGCCATGTGGGTGCAGGGAAGTGAACCCAGTTCCTCTACAAGAGCAGCCAGTGCCATTAACCACTGAAACATCTTTCCAGCCACCATATTGACTTTTAAGCAATATAAAACTCTAGTGTCTCTTACCTGTTTTGCTGCTAAACCACATATTCTCCAACCTATACTTGTGAAATTAGAATGATGATATTCAAGGATATTCCTTCTACTCGTCCTTGTTAAGCAACATCTTAATAGATTTAATGATCATTTAATCTATCATTCCACTTTCCAAAATGCTTTTTATTCCCCTCTAGTTCATCCCAGGTTTCTATGATCCATATTTTTGAGTTCCGTGTCATCTACAACTTTGTTTTAGCTTAAGTTCATCCTTTGATTAGGAAATAAAATGCTTTATTTCGTTCTAATAAAATGTTCCCAGAGTCCTCACTGTGCATCTAGACAGCATCTCTGTGATCCCTAGAGCTGATGCAGTGGTTAAGGCTGTCCCTAGCACTGGAACACTGAAGCAAACAATGAGGTTTTCCCTAACATGCCAGGAACTACATGTGCCTCAATACTTGTCTTCTTTGTCTTGTGGCCCATATCAGCACCTTTTCTACCCATGGAATTATACTGTTTGTCTCTAAATAGAAAAATTAAAAAGAACCAGTCCTTCCACTTCTTGGTAAGTTTTCTTTATTTCTTCTCATTTGTACACACGTACATGCAAGCACAAACATAAGCACATATGTAATTGTTTTAATGGTCTGCCATCTGCAAATGGGCATGCTAATGTAGCGTCCTAACTGAAACTGAACAACACAGCACCCCTCTGAAGGTAAAACTAAGTTTTCACTTCTAGTAACTATTTAACTCAGAGAATATTTACCAAACAAAAATGGTTCAACTCTAATTTTAGTAACCACAAACAGGCTGATAATTCTTGGTAGAGAAAGTTGAAAATGGTATTCCAAAATTGTCTTAAATTTCTCTATTTTTCTGTTGTCAAACCATTAATGCTGACTGAGCCACTGGGATGGTGACTGCCCTTGTGGATGATGAAAGAATAGGAGTGGAAGGAATGTGCTTCCCTGAATGACCTTATGGAACAGAGCCACCTGCTAGCCTAGGACATCACCTGAGACTGTTATACAAGCAAGGAGCAAGCTTCTGTGTTCTTGATTCCCTAGATCAACGTTCCTATAGACTGTCACCATGAGCAGTCCTACTGGATTCCGGTCCTGAGCAGCATCCCTGCCTCCTCTTTCTCTTAAGCTCCATCATCATGCTTTGAATTCCCTGGGCTTATTAGGAAATTCCAACCAGACAGGCCCCATATTCCTGTTCTTCACCAACTTAAGCCAAAAGTCAAAGAACATGTGACACACACTTGCCAGGTCAAAAACATATCACAGTTTAGTTTACACATTCTAATGGCCTGTTTTGCATTAAGTTAGTCTCATCAAAGATTAGGAATGGACTAGACCCTGAGAGGCTGGAAGAATGTGGAACACTCATGCAAAATGAAACCTGCTAGAGCAGAGTTGTTTTTCTTTGAGTCTGGCTTCTGAACACTGGCTGTTTCCATAGAGCCTGCTGGTTTCTGGATCTAAGTAAAAAGGCTTTAATTGGTCAGTCATGAATAGCCGGGAAGTTCATCCCATCTCAGTGCCTCTCTCATGCTTATCTGCAGAGTCTTTCTATGTTTTACTCTGTAGTCTTAGTGAAACTGGGTGGAAAAGACAAGTGACCGACAGCTTCCATTAAAGCTGTGCCTTTGCTCACGGGCCCAGCTCTTCCCAGTCAGTTCCCACACACTTATCTTTACACATCGGTGACAGTTCCTCCTGAGCAGGGAGAATATCACACCTTAAAGGCTTTGCTTGGTCTGGGGATGTAGCTCAGCAGTACAGAGCCTGCTTGGCCTGTGTATGGTCCTGGTTTCAATCCTTAGCACATACAAATGGTTTTTTTTTTGGTCATTGTTGTATCCAGCATCTGATCTAGTCCTCTCCCCCTGCTTCTTGTCTTAGGGAATGGCACTGCACTGAGTTCTTAAATGAACTTAAGGAGTCATCCCACTGTGTGACTCATAAACTAGAATCTCATCTGTAGCTGCCACGGAGCCTTGTTTACATTTATCTCCTGAATACTTCCTGGCTCTGTCCCCTTCGTCCCTTTCATCTTTATACTAGTTTAAGCTACCATCTCCTCCTAATGCCTTATCACCCCCCAGCTGTCCCCCTTCTAATCTAGTCTACACTGGAGCCAGAGTGGTACTTTCAAAGCAAAAATCTTTTTATGTTGTTATTAATCTTCTTTCTAAGTCCTTGTGCCCAGCAACAGCCAGCCTGCCAACAGAAAGTCCTTAAACACACATAAACAGAGCATTTCCAGGTTCTACCAGGAAGACAGAAAACTGCTAAAAATAGTTCACCATTGACCCAGAACTGAGACTTGAGGCCTAGGCAATGTGGACTGCTGTGGAAGGAAGCACTGTCTCCGTCCCATCAAATGGGATGGGAGAGTAAATGCTGGAAAGCCTGTGCGTCTCAAGTGGTTTTCGTACTTACATGAGTAAGTACTGACAACCACTGTTCACTGCTGACAACCAAGAAATGTGAGAAGCCAAAGAGACACAGAAAGGGCTCAGGGAGGCTCTCCACTCTCCACAGTGTCCTCAGCTCATCTTCTCCTATGTTCATATTTTTAAACTGAGCACTTCAAACTTTATTACATCATATGCGTATAGATAAGATGGTCCAAATTTAAATTTTCCCTTTGTAATTCTCACTATTCACACAGTGAGTCCTCAGTCCTTTTTTTTTTTTTTTTTTAACTGGGAACACACTGGTAGGGATCACACACTCAAACAAGCTAAAGAGGTCATTTGTTTTCCATCCCTGGACACAAGAGCTTTGAGACACCTCCACTTCCTTCTTTATTTTCATCCCAGTCCCCGGTCAACCTAATCAGCATCTTCAACACAAAAGGGTTGCATATTTTGTTTGAAATGTTTATGGATGAGTGATCTCTCAAGTCGCTTGGGCTATGCTGAGAATTTTGTGTTCGTACCACCTGATAGGTCCTCAAAGAAACGAAGAGCGAGCTGTATCGTGGCAACCATTTCCTGATTGGTAACAGACTCCAGAGGGCTTTCAGTAAGCCACACCTTGGCATCAACATGTGTCATTAGAGGCAATTTGGAATTTTGTTGGTAAAACTGTGAAAACAATGATGATAATCTTTTTCCTTGAAAATCTTTATTAAGTTTTTCACGCTGGCACGCAAAGTAAAGGATTTCATTATGGCATTGCAGACATATGCATGATTGCACTTTGTTCTTACTCCTCCTTGTCCCGGTTCCCTCCTGACCTCCTTTGTGCTCCTCTGGGGTCCCCTTCCTTCATTACCCCTCCCCCAGCCCCAGCCTCTCAGCCTACCTTCTGACTCTCTCTTGTCTCCTTTCTACTTTCAACTTACACACACACACACACACACACAAATCTTAGACACAGCATATGAAAAAAAACAAAAGCACGATACTTGTCTTTTCAAATCTGGCTTATTTCACCTAACATAAAGATCTCCTGCTCCATCATTTTCCTGAAAATGTCAAGAATTCATTCTTTATGACTGAATAAAATCCCATGTGGTGTATATGTACCACATTTTTCTTTTCCCATTCATCTAGACTGGCTCCATTTCCTGTCAATTGTGAATAACTCAGCAAAAATCATTGATGTGTAAGTTCTCTGTACCCAAGAGTGGCATTCATGGGTCAGTCAGTAGTTCTCTTTGAGTTCTTTTAAGAAACCTACATGCTGATCTGTAGTGGCTTTACAAGTTTACACTCCCACGGGCACTGCACAGAGGTGCATCTCCCTGCCTATCCCTTACCAGCATTTGTTGTTTGCTTTCTTGATGCTAGCCATTCTGAATGCAGTGATAAGGAATCTGAAAGTAGTTGAATGATTTTTCAAATATTTATATTTGCATTTAGTCTTTTAAGAACTGCCAACTCAGTTCATTAGTCAATTTGTTGATTAGAAATTTATTTGGCGCTTCATATTTGTAATTCTTTGTATATCTTAGATGATAATCCGGAGTCAGTGTATAGTTGGCAAATATATTCTTCCTCACTACATAGGCTGTCTCTTCACTGGAATGGTTTTCTTTGCTGGGAAAGTCTTCTTAATTTTGTGTAATCCCACTTGTCCGTTCTTAGGCATACTTTCTGTACTCCCGGAGTCCTCAGAAAGTCCCTCCTTGTGACTATATGCAAATGTTTTCCCCAGGTCTTACTCTAGTAGTCTCAAAGTTTCAAGTCTCACATTAAGGTCTTTGATCCATTCTGAGTCGATTTTGTGCAGAGTGGGAAATATGCTGCTTGTCTAAGCAGTGGCAGAGTTGCTTTTTTCCATAAATTCTTCAGCTCAGTCATTTGGGGATGACAGTAAATGCCAGCTTCAGGAACCACAGTTCTGCCGAGCCCAGTGGCCAGCACTGCCCTGGCCGTCTCTTTCCACTTATGGGGATCCCGGGTCCTTGTGTGTGTGAAGCCCAGCGTATCCTCTCCCTGGCTTATGCATTCTATGATGTCTATGCTGAGGAGTGACCAGCACCTCACCTCCCTGCCTGCTCCCATGGCCTGCACAGTAGAGACAAGTACTAGGTAGTTGTCTTTGAGACTTTGAGACTACTAGAGTAAGACCTGGGGAAAACATTTGCATATAGTCACAAGGAGGGACTTTCCGAGGACTCTGGGAGTACAGAAAGTATGCCTAAGAACGGACAAGTGGGATTACACAAAATTAAGAAGACTTTCCCAGCAAAGAAAACCATTCCAGTGAAGAGACAGCCTATGTAGTGAGGAAGAATATATTTGCCAACTATACACTGACTCCGGATTATCATCCAAGATATACAAAGATATACAAGTACTAGGAGAAACTTTCCTGGCAGTTTCTCCCCGCGGAGGATTGGGTAGCTCTGGCTTCTGCTTGCTTCTTTTCTGTCATCGTTCTCTTTCTCCACAATGTTCAGTTACCTTATCCTCCCTTTGTGTATTTCTCATGCTCATCCAGTCTTTGTTTAATTTATTCTTTTTTCATCCCAACTCTTCTTCACCAGGTCACACAGAGGCAGTTTCTAATCTGCCATCTTACCTGGACTCCTACTTTGTTCTTTTGAGATAGACCCTCACTTTATCCAGACTGTCCCATAACTCACTATATAGCCCAGGCTACCAGTCCTCCTACTTTAGCCTTCCAAATACTGGGATTACAAGCATGAGCCACTGCCTCCAGCTTGTTCATGCTTTTTGATGCTCCAACAATCTTATGAGGGGAACTGATTGGTGCCTATGGGTTTTGAATTCCCAGTACTCAAATTCCTCCCTATTCTAGGGCTTAATAAATCTTCCAACTTATATGTCTTAGGTAAAGTCTTTAGATTTGGGAGGTTTCCTACCGCACTTGTCACTCTCTCTGTGAAGGCACAGGGACAAATGACATCTCTGATCTTTCTAAGCTCAGCATAAGTACCTTCAGGAACTTTCCTGACATGTCAACTAATCAGTTCTCATTAGTAGATGACTTTATAACATTTTGCATATCCTAATATTGGTTACCATTGCAGTTTGCATGCTTATAAAATTACTTAAAAACTTTCTGTTGCTCTAGGATATCAATGTTTTGTTTCGTATATTATTGCTTCCCCTGTCTATCCTAGTGCCTGGCATGGTCAGCACTCAATAAATTTAATGAATGGACTAATGAATGACCTTGTATTTGTTAGAGAGAGGAATCACTGTGTAATTGACTTCTCTTTTCAGATTGGGCTTGGCAGTTTGTCAACAAGTATTTATTGAGTTTATGAGGCAGAGATGATTGTTCTATATTTTTTAGTAGTCCTGTAGTATGTGTTATGTGAACTCTGTGCTGCAATTTTAAGAAAGACAAACGAAGCACTGATCTTCATCTTCTTATGAGATGGAAGATAAGTAACCAGAGACCAACAAGCACTGAATCAAATCACTTGCAAAAATAACACAAAAGACAGCTCAGATGGATGGGAGGAAAGTTACCAATAGCTTCCCCCTCATCATTGACTTGGAGCATTTTTATTAAGGGATTTCACTGTTCTGAAAAAGTGAAATATGACACGATGATTCACCACAGGTAGCCCACAGTGAGTACTGTATAAAATGCATCGTGGGCAAATAGCCTGAGCTAGTGTAAATGTCTGCCTCTGGGAAGAAAGAAGAAAAGACACTTTATAGAGCGGGGTCAGTATTTGTAGGTCTGTGGCACAAAATAGAAGAAGCAGTTCGGGAGACTGTGGCTGGTTTAGAGAAACGCCACTGTCTTCACCACTCATCTCTGTGGACTCTTTTCTGAAAAGGTACTCAGTAAGGATTTAAAACAACAGACTTGATCCTACACCAAGTCTCCGATGGGTGCCATGCACAGAAACGCAGCTTCATTAGCCACAGCAAGCACTGTAAAAACCACAGCAGAGTGGCCACCAAGGGAGGACCCACCTTATCTGCGGACTGTTCGATGTCAAGCTCACCTCTCTTGCTAGATGAATACCGTGCACCTTTAGAGCACTTTAATGAAGAACATGCTGTGTTGTTGATTAGCAAACCAGAAACTTAATTTAAAAAATCCAAATCTTTATTTATCCAAGATGTCTACTCCAATGTCCTAAAGTGGGTAACATTTCAGTGCCTGGGACAATAACATCTCATTTGAACTTGCCTTAGAAGAGATGCCATAGGTTCATTCAATATTTTGCTGGTTATAAAAGTTGAAAAATTGCGCTTGAAAATTCAAAACCATTGGTGATTTAGCCCAAGACTAATATCCTTTCAAAGATGTGAATTTAGTGGTGAACTAGAGTAAGGGGAGTTCATGAGAGATGAGGGAAATGTGAGGTTTTGAGAAGGGCAGTATCTAAAGGATTAGTCATGGATGCCAAGACACAGGGCAGTGGGTAGGAAATGGTGGCCATTTGTTGTTTTTGGCAGTCCGACAGCAATCTGTTTCCGCTGCTCCTTTCCTTTCTGATTACTTTTAAGAGAATTCCTTCCTCCCTGTGTGGCACCTTGATAGCTGAGGGAACGGACCCCTTTTCCTAAGAGGACTGAAGAGAAACATTGCATCATCATCTCCTGGGGAATGAGCACATGGTGTGGGGTTAACCAATTGGACTCATTGTATTATAAATGGGCTTGTGGGTTTTTTGGTGTTTGTTTTGGTTTTTGGATGTTGTTGTTGTTATTAGACAATGTCTTCCTATAGTCCAGCTGGCCTGGAACTCACTATGTATATCAGGTTAGCCCTGATCTCACAGAGATTGCCTGCCTCTGCCTTCTGAGTTCTGAGATTAAAGGCATGCACCTTTAATCCAGGCTGAAATTCACTTTCTTATTTGTTTAGTCTGTGTAGCTTAAGGCACTGAGGATTGAATCTAGGGCCTCAAATATACTAGTAGAGTGCTCGACTCCTGAGCTACATCTCCAGACTCTTCTCAGGAATCTGAATCTCAAGTAAATGGTCAGAGAAGATGAGGAAAAGACCATTTATTTCAGAGGCAGACTCAGTGGCTGAACTGCCCACTCTGCTTTATGGCTGTGGTAGGATTTTGCTGCCTGACCCTCTGGGTGACCTCAGTTTCTGCTAATCTTACTGGTTCAGTGCTTATTTCTCTAGCCTCCTGGTGACTCTCTGTGCCCTTGTCTGCCCATCAAACTCCTTTGACTCAAGATAGCAAGAATGACTAATATATAAATAGTAAGTTCATATGAAAAAAGCTGCTGAACCAGTATGGAAAAAACTTACTGTGGAGGTGGAGGAACAAGTCTAAATATGATAAAAATAGATTCTATGAATTTCTCAAAGTATAAAAAAACTAATTTAAAAGAAAGAAAGAAAGAAAGAAAGAAAGAAAGAAAGAAAGAAAGAAAGAAAGAAGGAAAGAAAAGCCTCTTAGCAGCTATTGATTGCCAGTAGCTCTTCTGTTAGGGGTGAGACTTTGTGTCCCTCTTCTTGATTCGCGCTGGAATTTTGTGAGGACACAAAGTTGGGTGGGTAGGGAAGGGGAGTTGGATCTTGGAGGATGAACATGACCAAAATGCACTGTATGAGATTCCCAAAGAATTAATTTTAAAATTCAAAAATCAAATATCTTAGTGGGTGCTGGGGAATATGCTCAAAGTAATATATATCAATGTATGAAATTATGAATGAATAATTTTTTTCAAAGAAAAAAAGAGTATTCAAAGGCATTTGCTCATGAAAGGGTAAGGTCTGGGAAGTCTAGGCCAGAATGATAGGATGTTTCTGGGTCAGGATTCCAGGAGAGAACAGCGGGGCTTCTCAGCCTCTGAGGGAAACCTCAGAGTTAAACAGAAAACAGTCACGGGCACAGAGAAAACCAGCATAATCGCTGCAGCAGTACAGAAACGACGAGGTTTGTAACAGCGGAAATTTAATCTGAAAAGTAAGATAAATCTAGAAGAATTGAAAAAGTCAGTAAAGGGAAGGAGAAACAACGCAGAAATGAGCAGTTACAAAAGGAACATCCTCCCCAGGCTGACCAGGGCGAGGAGAGGGTGGCTGAGGAGGGAGCAGCCGCCCATGGCGGGACCCAAAAGGGACGTGGTGACCATGACCGAGGAAGCTGTGCAGTTGGGACGTGCAGTAACTCCCGGAGGTGCCTACTCTGTGGAAGGAGAGAAGAAGGAAGGAGAGAGAGACAGAAAGAGCGAGAGCGAGAGCGTGAGAGAGAGGAAGGAAATACCCCCCATTCTTGCCCCTCGCCTCCTATGTGGATTTAGATGGAAACCAGATGATGGGAATCTGGAAAATGCAACTCACAGGGGATGCAGTTGAGAACAACTAAGTCGTGACCCCACAGACTGCCTCAACATCAAGGGCACTTGATGTTCAAAGGCAAGATCGGATAAGGAATCAGACAGCTTAGGTAAAGTAAAGCCACACCTGTCCGGAACACGCCAATCATCTGCATTTCCTGTTGCTGCTGTAACAAATTATTTCAAATATAACAACTCAAAACAACACAGATTTCTATTACGATTCTGAAGTCAGATGTCTAAAACCCATTTCACAAGGATAAAGCCAGAGTCACCCAGGCTGGTTCCTTCTGGAGGCTTCAGAAAAGAGTAGTATTTTTATTATTTTTAGAAAATCTTAGCTTCTAGAGGCCACCTGCACTCCTTGGCTCGGGGCCCCTTCCGCTAATCACTTCGCTCCCTGCTTTCATTCTTGTATCTCCTCCAACCCTCGTCTTCTGCCTCCCTCGATAAGAACTCCTCATAACTGCGTTGATCACACCAGGATAATTTAAGATAATCTCTATTTCAGTATACTTCCTGTCACCCCAACTTCAAAGTCTCTTTAACCAGGTAAGGTAACATATTCTCAGGTTCTAGGTATCAGGACATAAACATCTTTGAGCGATTATGCAGACATTGTGAACTTTTGGAATGGACTCCATGTGTGGAATTACTTGGAACTGGCAAGAGGCAATCAATTTACAGGGTGCCCTGAGATCCCATTTGTGAAATAGGATGCTGCACTTTGCATGTCCACTGGAGGATCATAGACAACAACACAGGAAAGAAGGAAGACTGAGTGGGTGAGGGGGAGTCTCATTCTAAGGAGAAGGCACTGAGGGGCAAGCATGGCCATCTGTCTGAGCTTGACTCAATCAATCAAGGCTCAGCAGCAGATTTCTCATGGAGGATTGCTCCATGTGCTGTTTTCTTGTGCCTCCAGAGTTTTAACCACATAGTCTGAAAAAGATATGTGAAATGTGCAGAATCTTACGGAATTTCATCCAAAGGCTTAGAAGTACAGTGATCTACATACACGATGTGATAAGAAAAGCATTCAGTTAGTTACAAAAGAAAATAGCTTAGCCTGGCCTGGCCAATGATTTGAAAATTTCAGATCATCAGAAGAAAGAATTACATCTAAACCAGGAACAGCCCACACAACTGAAGGAGATGAAATTTAGCACTGTCTTTTGTCACAGAGGCTATCAGAAAAAGTTTTAGTGGGGCTGGAGAGATAGCTCAGCATCTAAGAGCACTGGCTACTCTTGCAAAGGACCCAGGTTCAATTCCCAGCAGCCACATGGCAGCTAACAACCATCCTTAACTCCGGTTCCAGGGGATCTGATGCCCTCTTCTGAGCTCTGTGAGCAGTGCATGACATGGTGTGCCTACCTACATGCAAGTAATATACTTATACGCATAAAAATTAAAAATAATAAAATATCAAGAAAGGAAAAAGATTTAGTGTGTCCCTCCGTGACTCAGAAAGACTCCTTTGGATTGACTCGGCCTCCAGGTCTGCATTCTGATCTCTGATCAATAAGTAATCTGAGGTTTACTAAGAAATTAATTCTGTTGTGAACATTGTGAATCCAGAAACCTCAGCTCATTTAATATAGAAAAAAAGAAAAATTTAACCTAGAAATGATAATGTCTATCAAAACCATGGTATTAAGAGGTAACTGTAGGAACGTTTAAGGAACACTTAATAGTAAAAACACATTACGACATAAAGAATTTGATGCAGGAGAAAACTGGAAAATCAGTCTATACATCCCCCATATATATATATATATATGTTTGAATTGGGGCATATTGTTTTAAAAGACATGAGAAGAATATTTTATAAAATTGTGTTATAAAAATAACAAGACTACAAATTAATTAAGACTAGATGAAATAAATCACCTAGAGATAGAGATAAATGAATTTCTTAGCATATTATATAACTTTATGCCTCTTTTCTTAATCAATAAGCATATGAAAAGACTCTCAACATCACTAATAAACAGGGCAATAGAAATCAAAACCACAATGAGGGGTTTGAGGATACGGCTCAGCCATAAAAGTACCTGTCATACAAGCATGGGGACCTGAGTTCAGATCCCCAGCACCCATGTAAAAACATGCCAGATATGATAAAACTTGCCTGTAACTTTAGCAATGGAGGAAGGCATGGAGGAGAAAAGTGATTACTGGAGTTTACTGGCCAGGTACAGTCTCAAAAGATAAGATGAGATGAGATAAGGAGAGATGGCTGATGGGTAAATCACTTGTTGTCAAGCTTGATGAGCTGAGTTTGATCCCCAGGACCCACATAGAAAAAGCAGAGAACAGACTCCACTAAATTGTCCTCTGAACACCGTACTCACACATATGATGTGTGTGTGTGTGTGTGTGTGTGTATGTGAGAGAGAGAGAGAAAGAGAGAGTGAGTGCAGACATAAACTTATACAGAAATAATCATCAATAAATAAATCTAATTTTTTTAAAAGCTAAAGTACACTTTGGACACAGGACTTGCAGCAACCAAGCTGGAACTGAACAGGAAGCCTCCTCCCTGAAGACCAGCTCTCATGGTATCAGAGAATACTATCCTAGATGCCAAGGGAGAAAATACCAATGGTCCCACCCAGCTGAGAAGCCTAATAAACAACAATGATTGGTCCAACTAACTATCGATATCGGTGCAGTAGTGGCATTTTTTTTCTTGAGGGTAATCAACATCTGTGTAATTGGAAGTTAAGGCCCATTCAATGGGAGGGAACTCATATGCTGTACTGTAAACATAGCCAAACACACACGGCTGGTGAGGGCTTAGATCCTAGAGGAAAACCTACTTTTGCCACATCCTTAGACCACAGAATGTCCTACTTTATTCTAAATATGAATCCTCATATTTACTGACAAGTGTACCTTTCATCCCTCATCAAAGAAGCTTACTTTTGCAATGTGGAGATTACTACAGAATTCCAGAACTAGTCAAACACAGAGAGTAAATATCTGTGAGAACTTAACCCTAAGTGGCACATCTTCAATGTAGATTGTACACACAGGATAGATAAATGCATCTCTTAACTCTCACCAGAAAAGTTTCCTTATGCAGCAGATGATGATTAACACAGAGACCCACAATTAGCCAATGTGCAGAGAACAAAAGGCCACAGAGTACTTATCCCTGAATAGGACAGCTATTTCAAACCTCTGTCTCCCAAGGCTCAGGGATCATTGTGGAAGAAGAGATGGAAAGATTATAAAAGCCAGAGGGGGTGGATGACCACAAGGAAACAGAGTATGCCACACAGCTGGTCAGTCACTCACATGAACTCACAGTAATGGTGACAGCATGCACAAGTCTTTTAAACACTCATATCAGACAAAATCCCAACATAGTCCCCAACATGGGGAAGAAGTTATGAAATCCCAACCCAACCAAAGGAAGTTTGGGCCATTGATGGCTGCTGAGAGACGGTCTCTTACAGGGACTCTTGGTTGACCCAGTGGATGGATCTACACTGAAGGACACTGGGGGACACAAATCATATTCTAAGGCATATATATGAGCATTTATTAAGTTGGGAAGGGGCAGTGGGGAGAGGGGAGCAGAGAGAAGCACATATAAATGCTGTCAAACTATAGTGTATAAAAATTGCAAAGTTCAATTTTTTTTAATGAAAAAAAAAAAAGCTAAGGTGACTATTGGTGGCTCTCTCCCATGGCCTGTGAGCTGTCTAGTTTCAGGTTCTTAGGCCTGATATCATTATCAGGTATGAGGCTCCATCCTATGAAACAGACCTTAAACCCAATTAGAAAGTGGTTGGCTACTCCCATAATATTCATGCCACTATTGAACTGATGGGCATATCTTGCCAGACCAGTTGTTGTTGTAACTCGCAGGATTTACTTTCTCTTCATGTAGCATGCATAGCACCTTCCAGCACTAAGAAAACTAACCAGGAGAGATGAGACTTTGAAGTCAACACCAGTTTATTTCTCATTGTCTGTCGTTATAGCTCATTATGCAGTGTCTTCAGTAATATGGTCTTTCTGTGATGTTCTGGTAAGAAACCAAGAGCAGGGGCAATGGCCAGTATTATTTGAGGGTCTATGGGATCCCTGGTCAACAACTTCAAATAAAGGAGTCCACCCCTGGCACTGGGATTTTACTTTGCTAGCCTATGGTATCTAGTAGTGGCAATGTCCCCTTGTTATAAGGTAACTCCTTTTAACCTCTTTCTAACAATGTATACTTTAAGAGGCTTCTACAGTGGATGGTTTCCATATGTCAGGTAGGGGTCTAAAGGTCTTTCGTGTTAGTTATCCCTCCCCTGACTGCTTCCTCCGTCCTACCCTCCCATTCCCAACCCCATTTAACCCTTTCTACTCTGTTAGTCCCCTTTACCCCTCTATATTACTGCATTTTGCCTCCCCTCCCAGAAGTGCCCCTCTAACCCATGACTGGTTATTGATTTTCTGACTTCTCTGGATTTTCAAATTGAAACATGCATATCTAAGATTTCAAAGCTTAGCATCCAGCTGAGCGAGAACACGTAACATTTGTCTTTATGGGCCTGGGTTACCTAACTCAGAATGGTCGTATCCAGTTCCATCCATTTACTTGAGAATTTCATAATTTTGTTATTTTAAGAGCCAAATAATATTCCATTGTGTATACAGATCACACCTTCATTATCCATTCATTTTTGATGGACATCTACATTGTTTCCAATTTCCGGTTATTGTGAAAAGATAAGCAATGAACATAGACGAACAGGTTTATACCTGTAGTAGAGAATAGAGTGTTTGGGGGTTATATGCCTAAGAATAATGTGATTATTCTTCTAAATAGATATAGTATTAAACTAACTCTTAATGACTTATTGTTATACCCATAGATCTCTCATCTCTCAGCAGAGAAGCTTGCATAGTAGATGGTGATTAACACAGAGCACCACAATTAGCCAATATGCAAAGAACAAGAGTCTGCAGAGTGCTTGTCCCTGAATAGGACTCCTTTGTCAATCTTCTGCCCTCCAAAACGCAGGGATCATTGTGGAACAGGGAGCAGAAAGACCCTAAGAGCCAAAGGAGGTGGATGACCACAAGGAAACGGTATTCCAGACAGCTGGTCAGTTACTCATGTGACTTCCCAGCAGTGGTGACAACATGCACAGGTCCCATGCAAACTCAAAAACAGACATGGGAAAGTGGATGAGAAATCCCAGCCCTACCTGATGGCTTCTGTGTATGTGTGTGTGTGTGTGTGTGTGTGTGTGTGTGTGTGTGTGTGTGTGTGTTTAATAAAGGCCTATTGAGTCTAATTTGTGTTCTCTTTAGCATGGGTTCATCTCCTGGAGTCTGGTCAACCTACCTGCAGTCATATCCTTAAAGAAAACTGACTTTCCCTCTCCCAGCTTCCAAGGCTCAGGGATCATTGTGGAAGGGTAGGTGGTAAGGTTGTAAGGGCCAGAGGTGGTGGATGAATACAAGGAAACCACGTTTTCTGGACACAGGAGGACAGTTGCACATATGGGAACCCACAGTGCTTGTGAAAGCATGCAGAAGACCTGGCCAAGATGAAGCCAGACAAAATTCCAGCGAGGATGCAGGAGGTGGGCCAGAAGTCTCAGCCCTAGCTCAGATATGATTGGCAATAAAATTTCTTGATATGTTAAAGCCAAATTGTTTTCTGCCCATTATCGATAAATAAAGCAGTGGTGGAGAAAATGAAGTAAGAAGCTCAGCTTGATTGTCCTGTTTGACAGAGTTTGAATCTTGGGGAAAGTAGAATGCAATAAACACGTCCACTGATGTAACCAGTACTGCCAAGAGCTGATTTGATTGCACTGTTCGTTCACAGCACACTAACATTACTCTCTAGCTTTGTTTTATTATTTGTATTTATTAATGTATTATAGTATATCATATGTATTTATATTTATAGTATATCATATGTATTTATATTTATTAATGTATTACAGTATAGCATATGTATTTATATTTATAGTATAACATATGTATTTATATTTATTAATGTAGTACAGTATATCATGTGTATTTATATTTATTAATGTATTACAGTATATCACATGTATTTATATTTATAATATATCATATGTATTTATATTTATTAATGTATTACAGTATAGCATATGTATTTATATTTATAGTATATCATATGTATTTATATTTATTAATGTATTACAGTAGATCATATGTATTTATATTTATTAATGTATTACAGTAGATCATATGTATTTATATTTATAGTATATCATATGTATTTATATTCGTTTACCCCTGTATCTCTGCTCCCCACCTTCATGTTTGACATGTATGACTGTGTGTACGTCCCTCCCTCCCTCCCTCCTCCCTCCCTTCCTCCCTTCCTCCCTTCTTCCCTTTCTCTACATATATGTAATTTTTATTATTTTATTTTATGTTTATGCATGTATCGTCTGCATGTATATAAGTGCACTTGTGTCACACAATGCTCGTGGAAGTCACAAGAGGGTATTGAATTCCCTGGAACTGGTTATAGATAGTTGTTAGCCACTATGTGGGTGCTGGGATTCAAACCTGGGTCCTCTGCAAGAGCAGCCACTGCTCTTAACTGCTGAGCCAAATCTCCAGCTCCTATATATAGATGTCTATATAATTTATATCATGCTACAGACCTCATTCTGTTTGATTTTTTTTACCCTAACACTATTTTTTATTTATTTATGCGTGCATGCACATGATGGGGCATGCACACGCCACAGCACTCACGCGGAGGTCAGAAGACAACCATGGGAGTCGTTTCTCTCCTTCCACTTTGTGAGACAGAATCTCTCTTGTTGTTTCTGTACCACATACTCCAGGGTAGCTGGCCAAGGAGCTTCCAGCCATTTCTCCTGTCTCCACCTCCTATCTTGCAGTAAGAGTGCTGGGATTACAGATGCACGCCACCACATCCAACATTCTAACTTGGGTTCCAGGGATTGAATTCAGGCTGTCAGAATTTCAGGGCAAGTGTCAGGGCAAGTGCTTTCACCCACGGGACAATCTCCCTGGCCCTTTATCTAGCGCTGTTTTTGAATGTCCTATCCATGCCAGTTGATGTACCTCCAGTTCATTGTCTAGTGTTCCATACTGAGTTTATAGTATATTTTATTAATGCATTCCTCTAATAATGGAAGTATTTTGCCATCCATCTCCTCCTACAGTAAACTAAAATGCTGTACTGGCTTGCATTGTACTCATGATCCTTGGAAGTATGGATGCTTCTTTCTGGATTAGCAGTCAACAGTGAGTCTGCACATACTGAATTTTATTATGTTTTGCCAATTATGTCTCCAGAGAAGCTGCATGGTCCTGTGCTTCCATGTGCTGCATAGAAAAACTGTTTTCCTACATTCTTGCCAACACTGGCTGTCAATTAATTTTTAAGATATTTGCCAGTTGTATAAACGGTATTTTAATCTCTTCAATTTTCATTCCTGTAGTTGCTAATGAGGTCGAACATCTTTAACACTTGATAGCCATTCTGATTTCTGTCTTCCCTAAATTGTTTATTCATATTACTTGCCCATTTTGTATTGAAGTTTCAGTCTTTGTCTTATTAATTAGCAAATATTCCTTGACATATTAAACTTGCAGTTTTTTGGCATAGTAAATGTTTTCTCCTACTCTTTGGCTCAATTAAATTTTTGTAGTGATATTTGTTGAATAGAAATCCTTAATTTTGATATAGTCTAATCCACAAGTTATGACTCATATTTAATGATTTTAGAACGTTGCTTGGGAATCTTTCAACCTAAGGTCCATCTCTAATACTTTTCTACTTATATTTTAAGCCATCTAGAATGTTTCTGCAAATGTAGGGTAAATAAATATGAATGTTATTGTTCTCTACATGTGAAAAAGTCAGAAGATCCCAAAGAAAAACACCAGACGTTTTGGAAATTAGATTACATGAGACATTAAATGGATAAGCAAAAAAAGAATTCCATGATCAAACAAGTTTGGGATAAGTTTAGTTAGGCAATCATAGACAGATTTTTATCCTACAAGTCTTTCCAGAGTTTTGAATGATCTTGTATACATTTTCCACAATCAGAAGGGGTCCATATCAGAAGTAGGCAAACTACCAGTCTCCATTGGCTCATGGTCAGTTTTTATACAATCTTCAGGCTAAGAATACTTATGACCCTTTTAAAAATTATTTTAAAAGATGAAAAAGAATATGTAACAGATAAAATGCAACCACCAAAACCTAAATATTTATGGTTTGGCCCTTTATAGAAAAAGTTTACAGATTCCTGACTTATAGGAAAAACAGTGTCTAAAAATATATTGATCCAGAGCCCTTTGGTAGAGGAAGGTCTTGTGGGGATTAGTGCTCTGTGGCACAAACAGCAAGAGGCACTGGCCTGGGTCAGATGGACACAGCACTAACAAAAGTATAAATCTGGGAGTCCTGAAGTTATTAAAGATTCAATTGATCGTCTTGGTTATTCAGCTCAACCTTCTACCCAGTGTTAATCCAACTGTAAAACAGTCTGACCTTTCTTTTCATTTACACAACCGCAGGAGGGAGATGACTTTGGAAACAGCTCCACACACTCATCTCTTTCCCGGTGGCTGTTCTGCCACCTACTCCTGCACTTCAGTCTATTTGTGCCCCTACTTCAAACCTCTTACTCTGAATTCTAAATTCCATTTTAATGTTTCCATTGCATCAGAGTTGCTAAAAATACTCTATTGATAAACCTTATATTTAAACAGCTGTTCTTCTACTTTTTTTCTGAAATTGTTCCTTAAAGGATCTATCTAGGATCGTTTCCTTTCTCTGTAGTTTTCAATACACTTTGAAGAGACAGATTAATAAATATTTAGTATGTCACTTCCAATAGCCACAATGGAGTTATGAGACAGGGTAATAGAAAAGGGAAAAAAAACCAACTGACCAGAGTGTCGTGTGCAACAACTTTTTGTTTTGTTTTGTTTTGTTTCTTTTATTACTATCGCTTAATTTTTTATTTTAATATTTTGTTGAGTTTTATGCATTCATAGAATACAACTTAATCAAATTTAGATCCTTAAAAAATTTAGACCCCTATCAAATTTAGACTATAACTGGTGGGGAGGAGGATCCTCCCCACACCTACAGTCTCTCCCTCCCCACAGAGTTCAGGCATTCTGTCATATATGTTAAGACCTACCTCGTCAAGCAATTCTATCCAGCTGTCCCTCAGTCAAAGTTCCTCCACTGGAGTCTAGTCATCCTATCTAGAGTCACTCCTTTAAAGATTTACTCTCCCTCACCCAGCAATAATCATTTGTCAATAGTTACTGACTAGTGTTGGGGCCTGCTGCCCATCTCCCCTGCTCCATGCTGGAGTTTTTTCTAATTAAGTTGGCATGGGTCTTGTGCATGCTGTCAGCATATGAATGTTTCCAGTGGCCTAAAATCCTGTGTTTCCTGATGTTCATGCACCAACTCTGGCTTTTACCATCTTTCTGCCCCCTCTTCCACAATGAATGGTCCCTGAGGGTGGGCGAGGTTTAACATAGGAGTCCTATTCAGGGACATGGACTCTGCAGTCTCTTATTCTCTAAAACTTAGTTGTGGCCTTCTGTGTGCATTGAACTCTGCTGTATGAAGAAGCTTTGTTGGTGAGAGTTGAGGGGTGTATCTGTATTCTCTCTACCCTCTGTTTCACTATGTTCCATGAGCCTTTGGTGTAGAGTATGTAGATGTGTCACTTAGGGCTGAGCATCTCTTAGATATATATATTCTCTGTGTGTGACCTATTGTAAAAGTCTGCAAGAGCCTCCCTCAGTTGCAAAAAGAAGTTTCTTTGTTAGTGGTATATCATACATTTGTCAGGGTAAAAGTCTGGTCTCAGGAATCCAAAGCAAGATGGGGTTGGGGATAGTTGGTAGAGGGTCTAACAAACTAGGCTGGAAAACTGAGGTGGTCTGAGTGCAGGGGATTGGGAACACAGTGGGTGGGTCTGGACTAAGAGGGTAGCCCAGAGATCGGGGGTGTAAAGACCAAAAGTTGGCCTGTGCCCAAGGCTAGAAGGGGACTTTTTTTGGTTGGTTGTTTTTTGTTTTTTGAGAGACAGAGTCTACCTGTAGCCCCAGCTGGCCCCAAGCTATGTAGATCAGGCTGGTCTAAACTTCACAGCAATCTGCCTGCCGCTGCCTCCCAGGTGCTAAGATTAAAGGCTTATGTCACCACACCTGGCTCCATGCAAACAAATTTTTGAATATCTATCCTGCTGATAACATCTGTATGTTAGGGTCTGAATATTTGCTCCCCTCCCCCAATTCATATATTATAAGCCTAACCTCTAATGTGATGGTATCAAGACAGGGGGAACTTTCTTGGGGCATTGATCAGTCCTGGGCATGTACCTCAGGAATAGAATGGAGGCCCCTATGCAGCTCCTGCTTTTTTTTCACAATGTGAAGATAGGAGGAAACATTAATCTGCAGCTGGAAAAGAGTCTCTACCAGGGCTGATTATGCTTATTCTCTGATCTTGAGTTTCTGCTCCAAAAACAGATGTCTGTTGTTTATAAGTCACTGAGTCTATGAGGCTTTGTTATAGCATCCTGAATGGGCATCGTATGAGAGTATTATATTCCTTTTAGAGAACAACTCTAGGAAGAGACATGGAGATTTAGAAAGTTCTCCCTAGACTGCAGCCAAATTAAGTTCAAAAGCACTGTGTGTTTAGATGTGTGGGAAATACTGAGTGTGGGCTAGACACAATGACTCACTCCTAAAGAATAAGGAAAAGGGAAAAATATAAACTATGAAGGAAAAACCTGGTAAACATCACCTCAAGCAGATGACCAAGACTACACTCATCAGCAGAGCTGCGTGGTAGTCACGTATCCCTTAGCTAATGTGATGACAAGTGTACTTGACCTCCATGACATTCTCTCCTAAATCCTGAAACTCAACCTTATCATAAAAAAAACAACAGCCTATCCAAACTGGAGGTCATTCTACAAAACAACTGACTGGCTTTTCTCAAAATTGTCAAAGTCAAGTTAGTCACAAAACAAAGAACAATGGAGAAACTGTGACCAGAATAGCAGAAGGCACCAAAGAAAAACATAAGTGCATGCCACAGGTTCAGATCCTGGTGTCCATAAACAGCAAAGAACTTTAAAGAAAAATGGTGAAATCCAAATGAGGTCTGAAATTTAGTTAATAGTAATGTGCCAATATTGGTTTCCAAATTTAGACTGAGGTACAGAAATAACTCAAGATGATAACCTTGGGGAAAACTGAAGCCGAATAAGGTGCATATGGGAACCCTACCATTTTTGCAACTTTTCTGCAAATCTAAAATTATTCTAAGTAAAAAAAAATGAGCCCATACCTGACATAGACTTGGGAACCTGAGGCTAAACAGTCAGAGCATAAAGGAGAACCTAATACTAGTTTTCTACTAAACAGTTATATTAAAGTGACTCCTAATGACTTATTGTTATACCTGTAGATTAATACATCTCTCAACTCCCACCAGGGAGTTTCCATACACAACAGGTAGTGATTAACACAGAAACCCACAACTGGCCAACGTGCAGAGAATAAGAGACTGCAGAATGTTTATCCCTGAATAGGACACCTATATCAAACTTTTGTCCCCCGAGGCTCAAGGATCATTGCAGAAGGCGGGGTGGGGTGGGGGAGAAAAATTGTAAGAGCCAGAGGTGGTTAATGACCACAAGGAAACAGTTTTCCAGACAGCTGGAAAGTTACTCATATGAACTCCCAGCAACCGTGACAGCATGCACAAGTTCCACGCAAGCTCAAACCAGAAAAAAAGAATCCCAGTACAGACATGAGGAAGTAAATGAGAAGTTCCAAACCCACTTAAGGGACTTTTGGCAAATTATAGTCTCTGGGATGGGTAGAGATAGTCTCTCTCTTCCAAGCATGGGACTCTTCAGAGATTAATGAGGTTCCAGGCCATGAACCTACACCAAAGGACATTTGGAGACACAAATTAGACTCTATACACCATATTATATATAATATATATCATACCTATTATAGAGTACATTAAATTTGGTGGGAGAATAAGAAAGAGGATCTAAGTACCATCAAATTATATTGTATGAAAAATCGTAAAACTTTAATAGAGGAAGAAGAAGAAATAAGGGAAGGATTCACTATAGGAAAACAGTAAATTCTGATGAATTACGAAGTGGTAGATCATGGTGCATGGGCAAAGCTTCTTAGGAGTACAAAGTAGAGAGATTCTAGTCAGGTTGTGACAGAAAGTGTCATAGAACATAAGGTGAGAAAATGGACACATTTCAGTTGAGAGGATCAGCATGGGGAAAAGAGGCCAGTAGTCCAGGGCCAACGGAAAAGAGCTCCTGAGAGAAGGGGTCATGTTGGCGGGACATGAGGTTGGGCAAGTCTAGTAAGACCAAACAGTGGTAGGGCCCCCTGTCCAGGAAGAATAACTCAGAGCTGGTATGAAACTTCAAGAGGTTTCCGAAAGAGAAAAGGTCTTGATTGGCTAGAGAAGAGGCAGTACAGTGAAGATTTTCCAGCCACTTTAACAGAGAAGCCGTCAAGCCTCAGACTGTGTTGAAGGCAGGCATGCAATGAGGGGATTACACAGTCAGGCTGGAGGGCTGGCATGCATTCTCTGCAGAATAACTCTTCCAACCAGTTTCTGACTAGATTTATGGTTTGAAAAATATCTCTTAAGCCTGAGGTTGTGATTGCTTGTGAAAAAGATCAACAACTGTGCAGGATCCTCCCATCTAGTCTGTTACTTTTACATTCTTAGGTCAAGATGGTGAATGTTACATGTGCCCCCCTCTGTTGAGTTTTTGGACTTGAGCTTGACCCGATAATACTCCTGCTAACTGTAGCACCCTCACCATCTGTCGACGTGACCAGAGGCCACTGATTCTCATTCTAAATGGGTTTTTTTGTTGTTGTTGCTGTTGTGCTCAGCAATGTGCAGCCTGTCCCTAGCAAAGAGCAAGAGCAAGCTAATAGGCAAAGTAAAGAAGTCTAATTTAAAACCCATGTCAGGAATGGGAGATGGCTCAGCCGTAAAGTGTGTGCCTTCCAAGCACTAGGACCTTTGTTCAGTCCCCAGAGCCCTCCTAAAACAGCTGTGCATGATGGCATGCCCTTGTAAACCAAAAGCTGGGGAGGCAGACACAGGTGAATGACCAGGGCTCCCTGACCATCCTATCTAGTCCATTTAGTGATTCCAGGTCAATAAGAGACACTGTCTTAAAATAAGGAGGCTGGTGTTCCTGAGGAATAATGTCTGAGGTTGTCCTCTGGCCTACACACACACACACACACACACACACACACACACACACACACACACACACAGACTTATAAACATGTACAAGAAAGATACACAGACAAATACACATGCACTCATAAATGCATAGACAGACAGACAGACAGACACAGACACATACAGACACACACACACATACCTCAGGTCATTTGTTGAGACTCACAAGCTTCCTTTTCGTGGTGAAGGGCATCAGTTATAACCCTCAGCCTCTGGAATTATTTCTCTCTATATATATAGTTAACTGTCCGAGTAGCTTATTTTCCTGGCACTTTCTGGAAAGTAAAACTCATAATCGCGACTTTTATGATATTTCTGTTATAAGCATGTCTATGCTGCGAATTTGAGATGGCCTTGGGTCCTACAGAAGTTTTAGCTATGACTTGGGCATTGTGAGCAGTAACAGATGTGTCAGACTGGCAGGGGACTTGTGGCCCCTATCAATGACAGCCTGAGTTTTCTGCATCACATCTTCTGACAAAACAGTATTCCTCTGCCACGGAAAAGGAAAATAGCAACCCATTTAGCCTCTGCTCACCGCACTTCCCTTCCGCACTGACTCCCTGGAAAGCAAGGCCCAACGTTCTACCTTACCCTGGTAAGGGGATGTGCTAAGAGGTAAAAATGGTGGCGCCAAAGAGCTGCGCATGCGCTCCAGCTTGGAAAAGAGGCTTCAGTTCACCACTGCGCATGCGCTCCAGCTTGGAAAAGAGGCTTCAGTTCACCACTGCGCATGTGCTCCAGCTTGGAAAAGAGGCTTCAGTTCACCACTGCGCATGTGCTCCAGCTTGGAAAAGAGGCTTCAGTCCGCCACTGTCCTGGCTCTCAATAGAAAACACCAACGCAGAAGCTGAGATCAGCACCTACCTCCCAGTACTCCAGCTGTGATTCACAGCACCGTTCTACCAATGCGACCTGTGAGCAGCACCGGAGCACGCGGCTCTTGAATGGAGAGGGACTTATTAACGGTGTTTCCCTCCACTCTCACCCTTCGCTCATTTTCCCAGGATGACCTGCTCCCTCTTCCCACAGACATCTCATAGGTGGGGGGCCATTTGTGACTCCTGAAGATGGAATTTAACATACTACCCATGTGAATAAGATTCAAATATCTTAGCTAAAGTGTGAGTGTGTGTGTGTGCGTGTGTGTGTGTGTGTGTGTGTGTGTGTGTGTGTGTTATTTGCCTCATAGTTAATACGTTTTGGTCCATGGTCAGCTGGTTGCATTGTTGTGGGCTGGCGATGAGGCTGGACATCCTGGGGCCGGGCGTGGAGTGGAGGAGAGCAGTTCACTTTACGGTGGACACAAAACGGAGAGAGACAGGCAGGGCCCAAGGACACGATATCCTTCACAGGCAGACCCCATTAACCTGTCTTCTCCAGATAGATCTCATCCTTAAGTTTTCCACTCTTTCCCAAAATAGTGCCACATCTACGAACTATGCCATCAACACACAAGGTTTTCTGGGGGACATTTTGTTCTAAACCACAGCATTGGATTTTCCATGAACAAGGCAGTTGAGTTCCCACGCTTCTTTTTATAGCTGTACATCTTTGATAAACTCTGAGCTTGTATATCTCCCCTGAATATCTACCCTGTACCAAGCACTTTCTAAGTGTTATCTCTAATTCAGGCAACAGCCTTGCCAAGTATATTTTCTTTTTATCATGTCAAAGATGAAAAACAATAACAGCAGAAACAGTCTTCAAGAAGTCCTTTTCTGATAAGCAGTAGAGCTATGGTTCACACTAACATGTCTGTTCACTGTGTCATTGTCTTGAAGCGTAAGGAAGAAAATAATCATATGAACCAGGCAGATATGAATGCAATATACAAGGTGAACCAACTGGAAAGATACACTTGAAACATAGGCCTGTTTTCCTAATAAAGAATGAAAACTAGGTACTAGACTTGTTTCCTACCTATTGAAAGTTTCAAATCAACACAGGTTATTCACAAATGTCAAACATCAGTTAAGAAATAGTTCTGTTGTGTCATAAAATGCTCAACTGACTATCTTAAAGATTTTGTTTTGCTTTAAAGGACTTAGGATGCATAACAGGGTCACCAGGAAGACAAAATGGTCATTAAAACCAAGATGGCTATAGTCAGGCTAAGCTGGATCCCTACATCAGATTTCAGAGTACCCAATTCTCCTAATGACTATGAGTATTTGAATTGTTTTCTCATTTGTTCAATAAATATGAGTTTGTTCTATGTTCTTGGATATCAAGGGCGTGGCAGTAAATAAAACCATCAAGATTCCTTCTCGTGAAGCATGTATTATAGACATTTTCTATTACATACATAAAAATTTTACATTATTAAAATGGAGTGATGGACTCAGATGTGTGGTACTTTCTATACGATGCTCATGAAGACATCCTGAAGAGGTGACATTTAACTTGAGATCTCAGTGGAAACAGGGTGCCAGAGAAAGAAGATCATAGGGATGAGCAGTCTAAGCAGAGGAAGCTGTTTGTGCAAAGGCAGGAATCAACTTCCCCACTTGAAGATCAGGACGGTGGCTGGAGAAAAGAGGGGGAGCAGGTGAAGCACTGGAGAGAGAGCACTGTGGACAAATCCGGGATACTTCCTGGGGACAGCGTTCGTAAGAGTTCCCAGTGGGCTGGGAATGAGAAATAAGTACAAGCAAAGAAGGAAAATCCAGCTTCTGACTTAAGTACTGAGGAAGGAAACCTTGGTCAAGAGCAGGCTTCAGTGCTGGGTTGAAACAGGTCTGTTTAAGGATACAGTTCATCATGGCAAGGAAGGCACTGGATGGCAGCAAGAGGCAACTGGTTCCCTATGCTACATCCATAGTCAGGAAGCAGAGAGAGATGAATGCTGGTCTCAGCTTGCTTTCTCCTTTTGATTCACTTCAGGATCCCATCCCTTGGAAGGATACTACCTACACTATAGTAGGTCTTCCCACCTCAATACACTCTAGAAACTTCCTCAAAGACATGTCTAGAGGATTGTTTCCATGGCGATTCTAAATCCCATTAGGCTGACAAGATTAACCATCACAAACCAGATTCATATAACCAGATCATTAGAGGCAAGACACCACAGAGGGGACTCAGTCACCAAGAATGTTTATGGAGAGAAGGGAATTCAGAATAGATTTCCAAGGATATTCCTGCATTAAAGGTTTCAAATACGAGGGAAAGCCAGAAAGCAAGATTATAGTGATTGTAAGATAAGCAGAGAACCAAGCAATAGATGGAACCATAGAAGTGGCAAAACAAGGCCAAAGCTATGTTCTGGGAGAAATGTCCACCATTTCCAATGATGCTGAGACTCAAAACTGGGTATCACCAGTTAACTAGGGAAGATGACTTTGGTATCTTTACCCAGAACAGATTCAATGAAGGAGGAGGAAGAGAAGCCCAACCTTATCGGTTTGAAGAGGGCAAGTATATTAGAAAATAGAGACAATGACCACAGGTAAGTCTTGTAACAATTTTTCTGCCAAAGAGAACAGGCTCAGGGGGGAAGATTTAAGACAGAAACAAATGCAACATGGTGATCCAGACTATGGAAGAATTGTTTGCCTTGCCCCTTAAAACAGCCCTCTAAAAATGATTCAGTTTTATTATAGTCACTTCCATTTCTGCTAGTTTATAAATACTTCAGAGTGGGGTTGGAGAGATGACTCGGCAGTTAAGAGGATTGCTTGCTTCTTGCTGAAGACTCAGGTTTGGTTCCCAGGACCCATATGGTGGCTAACAACTATCTGCAACTCTTGTTCCAAGTGATCAGATATCCTCTTCTGGCCTCCACAGGCATTGAACTCTTGGGTGCATTTATGTACATACAGGCAAAACACTCATACACAGAAACTAAGAATAAATGCATTTAAAAAAATTAAATAAATAAATGCCACCGGGTGGTAATCATGTGTGGTCCATTCTTTTTACTGGGGATGTGATAGGGAGCTTTATTCTATCTTAAACGCAAGGACTTCAAGACCTCAGTTATCCACAGTGGTTGAGCACAGCACTTCCAGCATAGTGGGTGCTCTACAAACAGCTGTGGAGCTGAATGAGTGTTTCTGGAATGAATGCACATGTGGATGAATGAATGTGAAGTTCTGCAGGAAAATCTGAATCATGAACTTTTTTCCTCTTTTGGCCTTCCCAGTTTTAAAATCTGGTTGAAACATAGATACATACATATTTAATTTTTACCTAGAAAAACAGATTTGTGATAAAGGAATTGACCTATTTATTTATAGTCCTGTCTGGACTGATTTTGATTTCCTCTTGTTTTGAAATACCTTTCAATTTTTAGAGGGATGTCCCCTTTTATCAGCCTGAAGAGATACTAAGATAGATGTAACCGTTCCCATTTTAGAGATGTAGAAACAGAGGTCCAGGTTTTATGATTTGTTTATGTTCATTCAGCTCTCTGGTGCAGAGCAGGATTTGACCTTAAATTTCCTGGCTTTTTATTCAATGAATTAGTCCTTAAATTCTCAATTTAATTTGAGCTCTTCCCCCACATCCTGTGACTCATAGAATCCACTCCTGTTTTTATTCCACTTGTTTGTTTCTGTGTAAGACAATAGCAAATCTGTATTTCTCAGGGCTGGTCATGGCTCATTACGTTTCTGCACAGTTTTAACCTTTTCTAAGTCTACAGGCAGATGGAATGGACCATGATGAGGCTGATTCTTCTTCGTAGAGTTGTGAGCTGTATGGCATAAAGAGCATTCAGGCTGGAGGTTGAATCCCTGAGTGGCATTTGGGGTTTGGAAATATGAAGCCTTGTGTAGCAGCTAGGATAAAACTTTACTGTTTATTAAATCAGAGCAGATGTTTTGCTCTGAAACTTGTGGCAAAGGCTCTTCCTCCTTAGAAAGATTGTTGAAATTCAGTGTGTGGACATGGGAAATGTTTGCATGAGTCACATATACCTGTGACCATGTTATGAAACAGTCTTGACAACCAGAGGATGTGTTCTTAAATCAACAGTGGACACAAGAGGCTCTTTATTTCCTGGCAAATGAAATCAAACTAAGAACAAAATGATGGCTGAAATAGTGAATATCAGAAAGTATGGATTTACTGACACTCATGTCCAGGACAGACTCTCAGACTTGTCATGCTATGTGCTTGGCTGCACTTCCATGTGAGCACAGAAAATTCAGTGCACAAGCCATACAATATGTAACGAGAAGCAGATTATTTAAACAATTTTAAAATGTGGACATGGTTTCTATTGTAGCATTGTGTCAACTTTCAAAGGGTTATGCAAATTGTATTTTTTAATATTTAAATTAAACTTAATAATGCACAGTAATCTTGAATCTTTGACATTGTCAGGAGTTGACAGAGAGAAATAATGATATTGTCTTATAGTGAATTGGAAAATATATATACATTTCTATATATTTTTGGTCATGGCCAGTTATAAAGCATTTTAATGGTAAAACTATTATTGTCCTTCCTTCTCTCCTCACTCAGTCCCCTCTTCTGGACACCCTCCCCCAAACATATATTCTATGGTGTCCTCTATTCTAGATGGTAGGGTATAACAACAAACAAGGAGGACATGGTCTTTGGCTTCATAAGGATCACAGTTGAGGTGGGGGCCTGTGATAGATGGGGAGATTTGAGAGACAAATGGTAAACTGAATACAAGGAATGTTTAGTCAGTTGAATCAAAGGAGCTAGTGATTTGTTAAGCAAGGAGGTGGTTAGTGAGGGTGAACAAGGAGCCTCTTGCAAGAAAGACCTATGCGATTTATAGTCTATCTAAATAGAGAGGAAGAAAGACAAGAAGATTTCTAAGTTAAATCCAAGGGAAACATCTGAGCAAGGCTGCCCTGTCTCTTCCCATCTACATCTCAAGAGTTATCTGAAAGTTCTTTGGGACCCACAAATAAAACAATCATCCTAATAAGCTTTTCAGATGAGCTGTTTTCTGACCTGACAGCAATGAGCATTCTAACTTGACTAGCTTAGGAACCACGCCGGAAATCTACCTTGGGATCTACTAGTACGCATTTGGATGCTTGTCTTTTCCTTATTATATATCATGTTCTGAACTTCTGGAGAGGGATGATAATATTTTACTTACTTTGTTTCTGTCTAATGGAGGGCTGCGCATTTGAGAGGCGACAATTACTTGTTGACTTGAATTATGAGAGAGTAGTGTGAATACCAGCTATAATGGACTTGTGTATACTTACCTTGTTTTTATCTGACCCTGAGAACAATGTGTTTTTCTGTGTGTAACTCCTAAGCAACAGGCTATGTCTGTCTTGCCAACCATCTATCAGTAGGCCTCATGTACAGTTTCAAAAACAGTTTTTGAAAAGAGGAAAGCAACGTTACTTAAAATTTCTGAAAGCATTTTGCATGTTGTTAGGGAAAAAGAGCAGCAAGATCAAGCAGTTTCCATGAGAAGCCATGGAAAGCACTGCTCGAGCATTTTGCTGGTAGAGAATTCCTACTAATCCACAGTTTCTGAATCAGCCAGATTTGATTCAATTATTCTATCCTCTGTTAATTTTTGCAGATGATCAAACTTTAACTGATTTGACACATTGGTGCTTGAACGTAAGAGGATGGTGACTTCTCACTGAGCAGAAGTGTTTCGAGGAGCTTTAGGAGTGGGTGCAGGTCATGGAAGTCTGGGGCAAGCCAATGGGATGGGGCTCCAATTTGCTACTCTTATCTAGGGTTGATCATTTGTATTTGTTTTGATTGTATGTCTATAAGATTTTCTTTGAAGAACAAGTTCCACGGCTTAAAAGAAAAAAAAAAACAAACAAACTTCAAAAGCCACAGCAACATAACAGTCTTAAAGCTCTTCTCAGATAACATCCATCCCCCAGATTGTGGGTGTCCTGAATAGCTTTGGGAAGGAACAGTCTGGTCTCATAGAAAGATATTTAGTAGTTTAAACTGATAAAGCCATAGATACAGTTGCAAAACACATTTCTATCATTGCAGACTTAATCTTTTGCTAAAAACTACTTGTTTTCTTATGTAAACCAACTGCTGATTTTCTGAAAGTAATAATATTTTATGTCTTTATTTAATTTAGAAGTGTCTAACAGGATAAAGTTACTCTGAATGAATAACTAGATAGATGGATGGATGATGGATGATGGATGGATGGATGGATGATGGACAGATAGGTGACTTAGACTATCAGAAGAGTAGTTGTGGAACAATACTAAGACCCCAGATTGATGATTTTGTTCTAATTCTAGCAAGTCTGTTTTGATAAGACCCTGAATAAATTAATCTTGTAACCAATTATATGAAAGATAAAATTAAAAACCAAAGCGTGTTTTTCAAATTAAGGATAATGAGTACTGTTTCTTGGGAATAGAGAGTACATGAGTGAAATTCATTTCAAAGGCTTATGTTATAATTAAAATGTTAATTATAAGATATAGCTTCTGTGGATGAAACAAGTCCAGAAAATGCAATAAGAGCAGTTTGTTCAAATCTTGGGCCAATATTCTGAGTGGACAAAACTCTGATTCATCATTGCTCAAGGAAAGAAAGCCAAAGCTTGATGAAATACAGGCTGTGTTGGGTTTTTGCACATTTACTAACAGCAATGATCTAGTATCCAAAAACATGTTGAAAATCATGTCAAGCTTGAAGAAGAAAAGTGAACACAACCATAAAAACTTAAAGGCTTATACCCCTCGTTATTTGCCTTACATGACGAGTCTATGTGAGGGTAAATTTGGTAGAATTTGATAATATGTTTTTGAAGGGCTGGTGCTCAAGGATGTTAGAGTTAAACTACTAACTCTAGGGGTACAAGACATAGACATAGAACAAAGAAAGTATTAAGAAACACAAAGAGAATAGTGCGCAAGTGATAAGAAAATTCACAAGGAGAAGAATAATCGCTCCCTAAATATTTCCGATTACTTGGATTTCTTATGCCTTGAGTTTTCAATGAAATGAAATTTTGCCTCTTTCCCTTAGCATAAATAAATATGTAGACAGCATTTCTGGCAAGGCATACCTTCCCTGAGGGCCCCCAAGGATACCTTTCCCTAATCATCAGTCTCTTCTTGTTTGTGGTGGTCTACTCTGTTTTGTTTCCATCCGAGGTCTGACAACACTTGAACTTCCTCAGTTGACTCTGATTCAGGGTCAGAGTTGAATCATCAGACTGAGTGACCACACCAAACCATGTGTTCTGTGTTAAAATTGTACGTGCCTGTGTGTGTGTGTGTGTGTGTGTGTGTGTGTTCAGCAAATGAAAATAAAGATTCCCCAGGACCTACATTCTTTATTATTCCAACAACTACCAGTGTTTTTCTACAATACTTTGAAAACATTGTGTCCCTTATATAGTCAACTGTCATATTTTTACAATGTAGGATAGTAATATAACCCAGAAAGGCTAAGAATAAAATTGATATGTGTACCTCTCCTAAGTACAGTTGGCCATCTTATAAGTATTTTTAAATTCAATGTACGCACTCAATTTTCCTTAGTGGAAAAGGTATCTGTATATATGTAAATCCCATCCCAACCTAATGTACAGCTTTACATTTTCATGTATAGAAATTCTGTGAATTTTTGTATTCGTGTCCTTGTCCTCTGCTCCTCCCCAGCCCATCCTAGTCTAGATTTTGTCCTCACCAAGGCACTGAAATTGCTGTTATGAAGGTCACCGTGTATGTATGTGTCCTGAACCCAGTGGATCTCTCTCGATCTTAAGTTTTCTAGACCATGTGGCTCAGCTGAGGCCTGTGTACCCATTCTCATTCTCTGTTCCCAGGCATATTGGGCCTAACGCCCTCTGTGATGCTCTCCATGCTCTGAACTTCCTCCAGAGCATGAGCACTCCTGCTACTCGTCCTATTCCTCTGTCCGCTTAGGGTCTCAACATAAATCCCGTGGACATTAAGATCACTGCCATTCCACTTCAAAATATTCATCAGACATGTAATTATTAATTTTCTTTATTTCTCCCTCTCTTCTTCCCTCCCTCTCCAGTGCCTTTTATTTTAACCTTTTCACTCTCTCCCTATAAGTCTCTAGGAGACTGAGCCCTGACTGTTTTCACTATTGAAACCTCAGCACCTAGATCAGTACCTAACAAAGTAGTTGCCAAAGGTTGTTGCTATTATTAGATGAATTTACAAATTGTTTCAGTCATGAATTATACTTTTATACACCGTCATTTTATGCCAAATATCATGCCTATTATGAATTTTACATTTATCGAAATTACACATGTACACATATGCATGAACTTTAACTTGGAAGCCTATCAACAAGAAACTGTGGAGGCTTAGCTAAACGGAATATTCCACAGCAATACTGCAATTCTTGTTATATAAAATAATGTGGATAAACCCTACAAACATGCTAGTCAATAAAACCAGAAACAAAGACTGTACAAGTATGATTTCAAGAAATTCCAAAACCAGAGGGTATTTATTTCTGATGTCACAAGTGATGATGTTGGCTGTCCTTGGTGGGATGTTGGTGATGGAAACAGCCACAGAGAGGTCCTCTGGGCCACCGGTGACGTTTTGGACCTGGAGCTGCTAAGCAGCCTGTTCATTTTGAATTTTTGCTGCTTACATAATCGCTCATATTTGGTTGTGTTCTGCTATGTTTTCTTTTAAGAGTTTACTTAATAATTAAACACACCTGCAGGTTTTTTCAGAGTTGGGTAGTTCTGTTTAAAACAGATTTTCTTTGCTTCTCACTCCTTGTCACCTTACAGCTTATCTCCCCACAGATATTCTCTGTCACCCCCTTAAAGGTAGATTCTCTTGCTTTTGATATCCATATCTCTAATTACATTCCTAATTTCAGGTCTTGATTTTTCAGTTTTAAGACTTCTCTATGGAGCTGGAGATAAGGATCAGAAAGAGTACTTACTGCTCTTCCAGAGGACCTGAGTTCAGTTCCCAACACCCGTATCAGGCGACTCATGAGGAAAGGGTACTTGAACAGTGAAAATGTTAAGATTTTACATGCATGAAAATGTCTTCATTTTACATTTCAGTAATGATTTTGCTTAATATGGAATTAAATGTTTAAAATAATTTCCTTCAGAACTTTGAGGACATTGCTCTTCTCATATGACTCTAAACAAACATTCAGAAGTCTACAGTCATTCTTTTTGTGTGTGTTCATTTCGTCTCTGTAGAAGCTTCTCTATGTACCTGAGGATCTGAAATTTCATACTGCCGTCTTTTGTCATGCATACATTCAATTCACCCAGAGCAGTGGTCTCTGCTAGAAGGCCCATTACTTTGAAAATTCAACTTTAGTTCTCTTTACTGAACTTTGGGTCAATTCGGTCTTTGGGTTAATTCTCTAATCTTTTTTTCCTTAACTACCATTTTTTAGCTCCTTTCAGTAATATTCACTTATCTCTTTGGAGACATCAGTGTTTTATTTTTCTTCTCTACCCAACAACTTTGTGAGTTTGGTCATAGTGGGGTGACATGGTGTAGGTGCAGGTTATTGATTATGGTTTTCCTGGATCTGTCTCTGTTTGAGCAATAGACATTCCATGTACTAGAAAGCTGTTAGACCCTACGTGTGCCATTTCTATAAGATGAACTGAGGACCGTTGTTGGGTGCCAGTGTCTTTCATTCTTTCCCCTTAAGATGGCGGACTCCCCAGAGAATGTGATTCCAATCCCCTCCTTGGTGATGTCTTCCTTGTGAAATTTCTTGAGTTGGGATTGAGGAGTGCAGCAAGATTCTCAGGTTCCAGTGTGAAATGTCCTAATCCTGCTTCGGGTCTGACTGGTTTCCCCATTCCCACTATTTACCGCGTGTCTAACACAAGACAGGCACTGTTTAAGCCCTGGGGAGGCAGCAGTAAAGAAAACACAAACCTTCTCCTGCCTTTGGGAAGCACACAAACAGATAAAAGGATAGGTAGATGGATGAATGACAGATGTTTAAAGATACCAGAATTTGTCAGAAAATAACAAATGGGTGAAAAAATAGAAGAGGGAAAAAGGTCAGTCCGAGGTGAGAGCAGGAGATGGTTTTGCACAGACTGGCCCAGGAAGCTCGTGAGAAGACGCCACTGAACAAAGCCTGAAGGATCCAAGTGAGTTACTGGGGGGCAGGGGTGGATATTGGTTACTTTTGCATTGCTGTGATAAAATACCAGGACCAAAAGCATCCTAGGGAAGAAAAGGCTTATTTTGGTTTACGGTTCCAGAGACAGTATGTGATGGTGGAGAAGGCATGGATGCAGGTGATGGGGTCAGGAAGCTGGCAGATCATATTTCCTCCACATAGAAAACAGAGTGATTGAACAGAAAGTGGGTGAAATTATAAACCCTCAAAAACCCAACCCCAGTGAGTACTTCCCCTAGCAAGTCTCCACCTCAGAAAGGTTCCATAACTTTCCCAAATGGAGCTACCAATGGAGATAGAGTTGTTCCAATCTGTGAGTGCATAGAGGACATGTCTCATTCAAACCATGACAGGGGTACATTTGAAGAAAGATCCTGCCAAGCAAAGTGCAAAAGTCTTTGAGTTAGATATGTACCTGACATCTTTAGAGAAGATCAGGAAAACTTAGAGCTATAGACTATTAACCCAGTAAGTATGGGGCAGAACAGCCATTTGAATTGCCGCGTGGAAGCAAGACTGTAGAGACACAAGGAGAACAGCAGGGAATCCCAAGTCTCACCAGGATAGTGTGTAAGAAGACCAGGGTGGTAGCTGTGAAATTCTGGATCAAATGTTTCAAGATCTACTCATTTGTTGTTAAGGAGGTGACAGAAAGACAGGGATCAAGGATAGCTCCAAGGCTTTTGGCCTGAACAATGGGAGTATGGAATTGCCATTTTCTGATACAGTGGTAACAATGAGAGAAGCAGGCTTAGCACTGTGTGGCCTGGACAGCTGTGGAATATATGTGTAGAGTAGTGGGTGGGTCCACAAGTCAGTTGTTCTGGAAGGTCAGGTAAATTGCCTAAGGGCGGACGTTGATGGAAAAATGCTCCAAGGATGGAATCCTGTGGTCCTCCAGCATTTGAAGGTTAAGTAGATGAGGAGAAAACAAGGGAGACTGGGTAGGCAGTCCCTATGAAGAAGAAAGAGAATCATCAGAGAGCACTGTCCTGGAAAGTGACAGAGGAAAGTAACTGGAACACTGCTTCAAGGAAAAATGGATAATCAACGATATTCTGTGCTGCAGAAGAAGCAGCGTAGGTGAGACCCCCTCATTCACCCAGCCCAGAGAGCACGGATCTTAACCACTCTGGAAATAAACTCCCTGGCTTTTGCTGGGATTCAACGAGAGATGTACAATCTCCTAATTATGCAGAGTAGTAAAAGAGATAGTGAGGCATCAAATTGCTTCCCAGACTTCCAGCCTTTCCCCCAATTTTTAGCTCCCTGTTCTTCACGCCACTTTTCAGATGATATCAACCATTTCTGAACCTTTGAAAAACCCTGAGATAGACAATAGATTGATGCTTTAGTTTTAGATGTATGCTTTCCTTTCTGATAATTTGCAGATCTACCTTCTCAGATTTCTGGTCATATTCTGCTCGATTCTTTATGCACTTCCAAGCTTTGCAATTACCATTGCTATTGTTTCTTCCTTCACTGCAGGCTTTGGAGTTTGAAGTTTTAAAAAATGACCTCTCACTATCATTGGGAAGGGAGGGCTAGTGAGGCAAGTGTCCAATTCATTCTATTTATTTGAAAGCTATGACAACCATTTTTAGTGGTATAAAGTTGTCTGTTTGAATGTACATATTTTTTTAGCTGTTCCTCAATGCTTGGACAACTGGGTTGCTTCCAATGACATATAACACTATGATATAAATGTTCTTGCATATAACATTGTCCATGATTAAGAATCTTTGTTACGGACTGATTCCCAGAAGTATAATGACTGTGTTGACAGGTATCAGCATTTGATACAATGAAAGGCATATAAGGCGTAGAGGCATAATCCTTGGAGTCACATTTGAGATGCTTTTGTCTGGATGCTTGCTCTGCCATTTACTAGCTGTATGATCTTGGAGAAATTTTTCCCCACATTTTCTTTATCAGCAAAGTAGGAATCCTAATAGTAGTGTTACAAAGGGGGAAATGTAGATGAATTCGTGCACAGGGATTAACGTGCACCAAATTAGCTGGCAAGACCGTACACGTGTACTTTCATTTCCTTGGTTCAGAGGCCAGTGCGCTGGTTGGTGAGCACCAACAGATAAGAAACAGTGGGACCCCGAAAGAGTGATGATCAGTGATCTTGTGACAAATCTAGATGTCAAAGCTAGATGACAAATTTGTATCCTAATGAGAATACTACTCCCACTTCTGGGACCCTGCATTAATCTACTTAGTACTCTCTAAAATCATCTCATCTTGAATGACTGCTCAAAGGAAGCACTTGGTAAAAGATTTCAATGCAGAGGCTGGATAGATGGCTCAGTGGGTAAAGACACTTGCATCTAAGCCTGATGACCTGGGATCAAACCTTGAATCCCACATGATGGGAGGAAAGGACTGGCTCCCTTAAGTTGTGAGCTTCTCCTCCATGCTGTGGCCCATGCACCCCTCAATCCCATATACACAATGTTTTCTTTTTTTAATTTCAATCCTTACACACACACACACACACACACACACACACACACACACACACACCTGATCAATCCTACTACATTGACAGAATGGTTCCATGTCTTCTGTAAGATTTGTGTGGTGCAGCACTTTGAAGACGGCAATAATTATCCAAGGTGTGTCAAGCAAATTCATGGGACAAATCTTCCAGAAATGTTGAGATAATTATACTGAAGTTAGTACCTGGACTACAAGAAGAGCTTAATTACGAAGCTGAGTTTTAAAAGAAAAATAAACCTCAAGAAAACGGACAAGGTGATACTTCAAACGTCTGCTTCAAAAGCAGACGAAGAATATAATAGAATCAAGAGGAGAAAGACATCAGATGGAAGTGAATCACAGATTGCCATCTGCCCAGACTGTTTAATGGAACAATGAACAATTATGAAGCAAGCTAGTAAATGATCTAATAAAGAAATTCAATGATGGGGACTGTTAAAAATTTCTAAACTTAAAACTAAGATTTGTTAGATCTTCTGTACAAGGGTGAAACTCATGTGTATGACAGAATGATGGACTAAGAGGGGAAAACTCATGCCTCTGTTTTTGCTATAAGAAACAATAACTGATTTGGGGTAGACCAAGGGACCTTGGTCACACAGACATCAACCTGCTTCCCCTGTAATAGATTTCACAGTGATTGTTAGGTGGGCTAGAGGGACACAGTCAAATTCTCCATATACAAATGGGGCCATTGTCTCTAAATTGTCAGTTGTGTCATGTTTGTATTAAGGACCCAGGAAGTGTTATTCTGCTGCCGAACCATCAGCATAAGCTACTTGTACTGTTTTACAGTGTGCAGGTTATGGTTGAAATCAGTGAGGTGTGCAGTCAGGACTCAGCTTTCCAAATATTTAGCTTGCCTGTTCCAAAGTCTAAGGTTTAATTACTACTAAAATGGCTCAGTCTTGGTATCATTGATTACAGTTTTCATGTACTTACCTATTTTTGTTAAAATAAATCCTGTATAAGAACATAATAATTGTATCTTAAAATTGTTCTGTGTGGAAAGACACTTAGAAAAGTGCAACTGCTTTTCCCTTGACTTTTCTTGCATTGGTGTATTAAAAGTTCACTCTTGAGTGTGAAAGTTCTTTTGTGAAGAATTCCTCTTTCACAAACATTGTCAGTTAGAGCACTTCATGACTGTATACATTCTACCGATCACACGGGGAAGACATGCTAGACTTCCAGATTGAAAATGTATGTGGTTTCCTGGACAACTGAAGTTAGTCAAAATGTCAGCTGATCATAATGATGCCTAATGAAGTTGCTGTGCCTTATGACAAGTGGACACTGAGTTATGAAACTTCATTTTCTGTATGTTCATGACACATTGTTGCTGTCATTGAACGAATGCATTCTTTTTCTTTTTCAGTTGGCCTTAGGCATGTGTCATTGTGGCATATGGTTGGTTATGCATGACGATTTAAAATATTAGGATTTTTAAAACACACAATATTGACTATTGTATGTGTTTTTCAAAAGTCTCAAAGCAGTTGTAGATTAAAATAATTAGCTACCTTTCACATTTCCAAATCACAAGTATAAAATAGAATCAAGGCAGCAAAGTAAACATGAAATGACAATAAGTGGTTTTAGGGTAATCTTATTTTAGGTGCTGCAGAGTCAGGGGAGTTAATGGGCTTACTCTTTTAAATGTGAGTTCATAAAGGTGAGTTCATTAAAAGTTAGAAGTATGATAATGCACTTGGTTTTGCAATTTTGCTAACTCTTCTATTCACTTTCGGATTAGTCTGCAAATCAAAGAAAATCTTGTTCCCTTATTACGTGAAAAACTTCCTTTCAAATACTGTAAAATGTATTCTTTCCAAACTTCTCTTTTAGAATTAGTTTTATCTATTAGTTGCTTTGAAACAAAATGTTAACCTTTGAAACTCTGGGAGAAAACTTGGAAATTAGAAAAAATTACTTGTTTTAAAAATTCAACATGAGTACAACGTACATGTTACACACTGAGCCTTTGTACTGTGCGCTTGGTGGATGTGTTACATTTTCCAGTAAAACATGTCACAAATCAGTGCTTTGGGATTCGAGCATGCTTTGTAGAAACAAAACACCATGCAGCTCAATCCTGATGTCCTCCATAAAGGACGGAAAGCATGTAATTATCTTCTCTTTATACTTTTTCCAGCCAAAAAAATCTACATTAAAGTTTTCAGCTGTTGTTATGGCTTAGAAGGAAGGCCACAGCAATATTTTCTTAACTCCATCTTATTATTTTTCTTCTTGGAAGAACTCACAAGCAGATTTTAAATTTTTAAATTATTAAATTTTTAAATGCTTGGAGAAGACTATTTTGCTCAACCAAAAGCTGAATTTATCTACAGATTTTTTTTTTTTGCTGTTCCATAAAATCCAGATGCTAAGCCAATTCCTAAGAAAATGTTTGTTATATATTTGTCTGATCTAGATCAATTATTGAAGTAGTATTTTACACATGGAGGTTATTCTGGTTAAGTTACTCAGAGTGGCTTAAGGGCCCATTTTGACACAAGCCAGATGTAGGTGGTGGCATATACCTTTAGTCCCAGTACTAGGGAGCAGAGGCAGGCAAATTTCTGTGAGATTAAGGCCAGCATGGCCTAAATAGTGAGTTCCAGGGTGAGAGACCTTTCTTAACACACACACATGCATGCACAAACTACACAATGAAATTTGATGGTTGGCTCTCTCACCAAGACTTATGTCTGTAAATGAATTTTAAATGTAATCGCTTTAAATTTTGCTTGTTGCCTGATCATATATGAGTTTGCTATTTTCCAAAGAAATATTTAGGAAACCGTTAGAGAACTGAATTTAGTTTCATACAAAATTCTTTAATTTAATATTAATATATTGGAATTTTACTGGGTATATATGCCAAAGAATGCAAAGATCTGACATAAAGGGCATCTATTGTCATTTGGGGAAAGGTGCACATTTTTGATGATCCTGAATTATGTGGCACTGTGGCTAGAACCACAGACTTCTTCACCCAACCTCTTTTGGTCTGTCAACTATGAATTTCTACATATAAAATTACTACTGTCTAGTAATATATTAAATCTCATTCTCTCATCCCTTACATCAGTATATAGAATCTTCAAGACTGAGATATAGAAAACATGTGCAGGTGCCTTTTGTGGTTAACGTTATAAGTAATAAGATGCTAAAAATCTCTTCTTTACATAAATAAACCACAGGAAGAGTTATTTGAATCTACATCAAAGAATAAGCCTAAATTAAGTCATTCTTCAATCTGTTGCTTTAAGGCAATAAATAAAAACAACTTTATTCCCACTGAAGATTTTGTTCTGTGGTTCACCTGCCTTAAATAAATGTCAGATATAAAAGGGGTCAAGGAATCTTAGATATAGATACCTGTGATATAAATACTTGTGGTTCACTTTAAATTGACATAATCATTTCAGTTAGTAGAGAAATCAAAATATGGCCTTTTCTATAAATTAACACAATACTTAAAAATATATTCAAAAACAAACTACAGGTGTGGTGACACATGTCTTTAATCCCAGCACTCAGGACAAGAGGCAGGTAGATCTCTGTAAAATGGAGGCCAGCCAGGTCTACATAGTGAGTCCCGGGCCAGCTGGGGCTACAGGGAGACCCTGTCTCAGAAAAAAATCTAACTAAATAAAACAAGCCAGGCATGGTGGCACATACCTATAATTCCAGAGTTTAGGGTATGGAAGTAGAAAGATTAGGAGTTCAAGGTTAGCCTCAGCTGTATAGCAGAATTGAGGTCAACCTGGGCTACCTAAGACCCTGTCTCAAAAGAATCAAAATAATAAAATAAATCTAATTTGTGAGGTTATAGACATTTGGGGGTTTGAATAACTTGAGTGACGTCTTTTAACTACATTTAAATATTTATTATTTCTTCATTGAACATCTACCCCATATTAATATATTGCACTGTATACATGTAATGAGTTTCTGAATAAAGTTATATAAATTTCAACTAAATCTTTTAGAAAAATGTGTTACATGATTTTGTTTCATTTTATTGAATATTTAAAAGAAAGTTCCTCATTGCTGAAGTGCATTTCTGCTTTTGATTTATTGCATAAACTTTGTTATTTGTAACCTGTCTCATATAAATGTTTTCAGATTAAATAGGTACTTGTAAAAGATTTTCCTAAGAATATAGATATCACCAAAGACATGTTACTACTAATTAACAACCATGTTGGAGAGACAGTTTTAATAGTTTGGAGGTTGTGAATGTTTTGATTGCAAGCTAATTTTATATAATTAGGATGTATCTTGAGTAATTACTGAAATGCCACTGAAGACAGGCATTAAACTGAATTTTCTTGATAGAATGAGTCAAATGCACTTTTTCTTACAATTATCAGAACACATATTTTCTTTTAAATAAGTTCATTATCTTCTCAGCACCATCTGATAGATCTTGGGAGCTCCTCAAATATGAGAAAGAGATAAACATAACAAATGATCTTGCAATGAAAAATGGGGGCATACAAACTTATGAAAGAAAATTGAGGTTTTAAATTTTAATTTAAGAGCCTTTTATTCCATGGATGCAATATAAGATAATTTATTCTTATTTAGTTTCTAGGTTCTTAATAACATGAGAATTTTATTACAGTCAGACTTTGGTAAAAATGCTGACATGCTTATTTGTAAAGAACATAATTTATTCTATTAGATTTATGTAAGAGCTTTTTCCGTACTCAAAGGTACTTTCATAAGGGTGTGTGATTTATTTTTTTAAAAAGCAACTCTTTGGGAGGCATGGTGGTGTACACTTATAATCCCAACCCTCAGGAGACTGAAGCTGAGGACCACAGGTTTAAATCTAGCTTGGACTACCCAATGAAACCCCATCTCACAGAGAGAAAAAAGCAAAGGTTTGTCCTATTTTCAGCAGTCACTTTACTGTTATTAGGCTTTAGGTGTGCATGGGGCTGAGGAGATCAACTAAGGGGTAGAGTGCCTGCTGCACAAACAGGAACACCCACTCAAAAGACCATGTACATGGAACGGGAGAGTCTCACCAGACCCCAGCCCTAGCCGAGGACATCTAGACAGTTGATGGCTTCTCAGTGTTCTTTAAGGATATGGGCCCTGTGGGCCAACCATGCTCCCGTGGATGGCCCAGGAGTACGTGGGCAGCACAAAGGACATAAAAAAGAAGACAAGAAGCAGGGAGAGGTGGGAGGAGTTAGGGGAGGAGCGGGGGTGAGCATGATCAAAACACACTGTTCGCAGCTATGAAATTTTCAGAGTTAATAAAAATACATTGTAAAATAAAAATAAAGAATAAATTTTAGAAATCATGCCTGATGGCACACTCCTGTAACGCCAGATAGGAGAATTCCGGGGGGCCTTGCTGGCCATCTTGTCTACCCAATCAGTGAACTGATTCAAAGAGAGACCCAGTCTCAAAAGTAATATGGAAAGTCATAGAGGAAGACCCCTGCCATCAAACTCTGGCCTCCACATAGGCACACACACACACACACACACACACACACACACACACACACACATCCAAAGTTTGAGAAAATGGAACATGGCATGTACATCAAGAAAAATGTTCAGTTATGCCACTTGTTCTTGGGAGATCGTACTCTGCATCATCTTTAATGTAAAACTCTTATCATTAAGTCTGTCTGGTAGGGTACTAGGTAAACCTCAGAGAGGATGAAGACAGTTGCATGGTCTGTTGCACATTGTGGTCCAAACAAGCACTAGACTACTGAGTTTCATCACTTCCTTCCCAGTCCAATACTCTGGTATATCATAAGATATTTTTAGTTGATGTTGGTGAGACATTATTTCTAGCTCACACTGGTTAGAACTCTCTATGTAGCTGAGGATGAACTTGAGCTTCTGAACCTTCTGCCTCTACCTCCTGAGTGCTGGAATTATAGACATGTGCATGATTTTCCTATGGAATTTTCTAGCAAGCAAACCTTTATACTAGTAAAGTATTAGCTGGTTACAGGAATTTTTAAAAACGAATGAGTTTGCCATTACTTTTCTTTTCTGGATTAGAACTAGAAAAACCTGAAATCATTATTTTTTTAAGATATATAAAATTCCTTTAGGGAGCAACAAGGAACATAGCATGTGTATGAAAAGCTCAAAAAATATTAAATACACTGAGGATGCAGAAGCCCTGGAGTTGCTTACTAACCCTACTTCACAACTTCCAGAAATAGTATGTCCTCTTGATAGCTTTATATTGTCAAATAGAATTAAAATGGCTGGATACTTCCTTTTCAGAAAGTTATAAATTTCAGCTTAAAATAATTTAATTGCTTTCAGTGCTCAAAAGAGGAAAAAAAAAGAATTTTATACAATTTCATACTCACTATTTCCTCATCACTATCATGGCTGACAATTGCTTTTCAAACCTTCAATGTTATCAGTCACTCATGAGAGTATTTTCTTAATGATGTATTGCCAACCAAACATGGTCACTTTCTTCAAATACCTTTAACTCGCCCTTGACTGACTATGATTTTGCGATAAGAACATGGTATAAAAGTCCACACTGTAAATATTCCAGCCTGTGAAAAGGAAATCTTAGCAAAGTGTTAACAAATTCTAATAAAAAGACTCCAATGGGGAGACACATCATACAGAAATTGGACTGGAGCAAAGTCAGTACATCCTCCTGAAGGTGGACCTGAGAATGCTGTGGCAGAAAAAGAACTATATTTAACCCTACAGAGTTTTTCCCACCCCATTCAGTACATGTGAGTTTGGGAGGAAAGCTGAATGGGATTTTCTTTCATTGGTCTAAGTCTAGTGTAACTTGTATGAGGGGAACATCTCTTACAGATTGTGATTCCAGGTTTAATATGGTTTCCTTACCTCATGCCTCTTAGATCCAAAATAGCACTGACATCGGGACCATGTTGCAATGTCTTTTTGAATTAAGATTTACCTGTCTATCTATCTATCTATCTATCTATCTATCTATCTATCTATCTATCTAGTCATTATATGTATATGTATGAGGTTATGTGCACCAAGAAAGTCCAAGTTCCCTAGGGGGATAGGGATTGCAATGTCGTTAAGGGCACACATGCCTTGGGTGCATTCTCAGTCAGGATACATACTTTCAGGCTAGATTTCAGCCTCTGAACCAAGGTTCCTGAGCGGAACCTTTAGCATTGGGAACATGTGCACAAACTTTAAGACAGTCTCCCAGAAATTGATCATGGGAAAAAGCTGAACTCTAAGCTGGTGACAATATGTCTATTTACATAGCTTTGAGACAATGACTAAAGTCCACTCAGTTGCTGGATGAAAATGTTATGGTGACATGGAGTTAAATGGAGGCTTGTGAAATATGAGTCATGATGACAAGCCACAGTGACAAGGTCTATTGAAACATCTCTCACACTCAGAGGCATTATTGACTTTGTTGATGCCAAAATTAAAACTCCCCCCAGTTCCTTTATTTGTAACTTCATTAAATCAGATGTTGCAGAGTGATCTCGGGTAAGCTTGTAGAGAAGTGGGACTTGTAGAGACAGTGTCATCTGTATACATCTGGCCACAATATGCTAATGATGAATATGCCTTTCTGGCTGATGGGGGAACGAGAGGTTAGGGCATGAAAGACGTAGAGGAAGGGTCACAAAAGGAAAATGAATGTCAGTTCTCAGCCCATACTGCCCCAGGGACCCCATGTTTGACCCTCTGGAAGAGCATTTCCTTACAGAAACATCAACACTTGGAGCCTAAGAAGTTCTTCAGGAACCAGGTGACAAGACCTAGCACAGAGCTTAGCTTAGGAAATGGGTAGCAATGTCTTGAAATTTTGCCATCCTGAGGTTCCAAGCAGTGTCTGACCAGTGGAAGACAATGAGCTCCTCCATCCTATTTTGTCTGAGGACCTAGAAGCTGTGACGTAGAAAGGTGATCCCACTGCAGATAGTACAGCCTAATAAGAAGGCTGGGTTAAAGGCATGTGAAAGACTGTCGCTAACCCATGTGACATGCATTGAAAGACTCTTACATAAACAGGAATGCTGTAGAGAAAGATAGGGAGAGCAGGTCTTCAGGCACACAACTAATGTTAATGTGATTCCACTGAACCGCAGGTTAATGATAACTGGGAACATCTGGGTGCCAACAGTGTAGAAGGACGGGGTTCAGAACATTGATGAGCATCATGATAACTGGAGCTGTGCTGAAACAAGCCTATTGTGGAAGTTATGTGAAACCTCTATATTTCTTTTCTTTTGTTTTTATTACTTTGTTTTTATTTTTATTTTTTAACTGAATCGTTGTGTATTTCATACAGAATATCTAACTCAATTTTAATCATCTTTATACCCCTTCCCCACCGGGACACCCTGAAAGCCCCCCAACTGGAATCCATACATTCTTTTATTTGTCTTAAGGTCCATTGTGCAAAGTCAGTGTTCCCAAATGTTCCTCAGTGCAGGTTCATCCACTGAGGTCTAGTCCACCTATCGGGACTCCCTTGCTTTAGGAAGATTAGCTCATCTTCACCCAACAGTAATCAGTTGCCAATATGTCTTCAACAAAGATGTGGGTCTGCTACCCAGCACTGAAGCCTGCTCTTGATCAGTTTCATGCTGGGTTTTCATCTGCTTGAGTTTGCATGGATCTTGAGCATGCTGACATCATTGCTGTAGGTTTATATGAACAGGGTTCCAGGAGCTTGTAGGATTCTATTTCCATATGGTCATGCACCTCCTCACTGGCTCTTACAATTTTTCTGCCTCTTCTTCTAGAAACCTCTACAGTAGCATACATTTTAAAATGCAGTCTCACATCTTTCTCTTACTTGAGCCCTGTATGAGAGGTAAATATGTTCCCCCGTTTTATGAAGTTGGAAACTGAGGTGTAAAGTAGTGAAAGATGTAATCTGACTAGGTTACGTGTTACCTGTGCTAAGGCTCAAACCTCATCCTGCATCTTTCCACAGCCAGGGTTCTTTCGACAAGGGGAAGTCATTGCATTGTGCAATTTGAATGGTGCCCTGGTGTTTTTGTTTTAAACAAATGGCTGCTGTGCCCAAACGTAGCAACCCTGCCACTAAACCACACAAAGCAGCACAAGTGTTCCATTGGGAAAGGCGCCCAACTCGGGTGGACTTTGTGGAAGTAAGTTAAGGATCTTTGTCTTTTCATCTTAAAATTCACACTCATTCAAGCAGCAAGAAAACCATTCATTTCTTGGCTTCGACCAGTTTCCTAACTATAGTCTATCACTTCGTCTATGAATACTTGATTAAAACAGATGAATAAAACAAATGCTAAAAGTTAGGAATTCAAAGATCTAGCATTTGAGAGTATTCATACACCACTGTGCTGGACAGAAGACATCCTAATGGGGCAGACAGATGTATTGTGCATTAGAGACCACTGTTGTTGAGTATTGATATTCTCCTAGCAAACTTCCTTTCTGTGATTCCCTGTTGTACATTGTGATGGGTATTTGTATTAATTTACTTACCAAGCACCTAAAACATATTTCTGGAGTAAATTGTGCAAAATTATCTATTTGCTGAATCTGTGTTGCGCTATAAAGCTGGAAACACCAGACACCTACTTTTCCAGGATCCCTTGCAGCTAAGAGCCCTGAACGAAACCTAGGCTCCAAATCAATCAGATGCACCGAGCTTAGAGTCACACAATGGCAAGGACCTATCTTTGGTGAGAAAGCAGCAGGAACATTCGGAGAAAAAACAAGATTCTGAGGCCAGTGTCATGATGATTGTGACAGCATCTGGTAGTGAGAGCTAGAAGCACGGAGGGCACAAGTCCCCACAATTCAGGCTCAGCAGGACTGCTGTGAGAACTTGGGGGATCCCCTGAAGCATGAAAAGAGGTGTTGTTTTCTAGTTCTCATAATAAATTGGATAGTTTTTAGATAATTTCATAATAAATGCCTTTTTCCTGTTATGTTACTTGCAGTCAAGAATACTGAATGATATGAAAATTGGCACTGACTGGAATGCGTGCTTCCTGTGCTCTGGGTAGCTGAGAAAGAGTCAGCAAGTTCCAGTTCCTCATCTGCTCATGCCTTCAGTCCAGAATTCAAAGTCAATAACAAAGAAATAAAAAAAAAGTCCAACCAATCGAGCAACCAGACTCCTTAAAGTTTGACCTTGAAGATCCTTTTAAAATTATAACATCAGTGGATACACCATTAGCAGACATGCCTTGTAGGAGAATGTGGGCATTGTTCGAGAAAGACTACAATCTTGAAAATGAGCAGGGGTGTGTGGAAACATGACCCGAGTGCTACGGTTCCCATAATCAGAGCAGACTGCACCTAAAGCCTCACCAAGGCCCTTTTGCCAGCTGAACCAACCCCTCTTCACTTGTAGATCAGCAAGGTATTCCTACTTTGCTTGCAAACTTTAAAAATGATCTTGCCTAAGGCAATTACCTGGAAAGGGTCAGCCAATTCTCAGCCATCACCTTTCCTCCTCCTCATTATCTTTAGACTTCAAACCAGGGTCAGAACTCAGCATGACCAGGGATCCAATTACAAAGTCAAACCCAGAAGGAAAAGAAAAACGAAGCAGCTGCAAAACTTTGTCAGTTTATGTCAGCAAATGCCGTGAGGACTTGTGAAAATGAATGCGGGAGCACTACACAAAGAGTAAAGCAGATAATCTCAGATCAAGATAAATTCCTCTATGCAATTGCATGTCCTTGCAAAATTCATGTGTTGGAATGTAAGCCCCGTTTCAGTCTTTTTTCTGTGGCTACAACTGAAAACCACAGATAAGGTTATTTATCAAGAAAAACGGTTTATTTCACTCATGGTTCTGGAAGTTTGGGAGCATAACAATGAGATTTTCTGGGCATCTATTGAGAACCTTTCTGCTAGTTCATGAAACAGTGGAGGGGGCAAATGCGAAGAACAAGCAAGCCAATCAGAAGCAGCTCAATTTTATATCAGAGGCTCTCCTGTGGTTGTCCATTCATCCATTAACCCATTATTAGTCTGTAATAGATTAATCTATTATTAAGGGACCTAATTATCTTGTAAAGGTCCCAACTGGTTCCCTCTCTTAATACTTCACAATTAGGATTAGATTTCAACATGGGTTTGGGTGGGAACATCCAAACCCCAGACTGATGACATTAAGAGATGGGGCCTTTTCAGATGTGTTTAGCATCCTAATGAGAGTTTCCATAGAGCAGCAGTGCCCTTACTTCTCTTACAGAAACAAGGTGCATCTAGCCTCTAGAACTGAAAGAAATAGTCTTTGTTCTTTACAAATTTCTATTCTTTATAAATAGTAACTTATAAATACCTGTTTCTATAGCAGCAGAAATAGACTAAAACATACCACTTAGGAAATACTGTGCATTCAGTCTACTAATTAAAGTACCTGAGATATTTTTAAATATTTCCTTTTTTGAGAGACTGATGCTTCAGGTTAGCTGGTCTTCATTTGTTGAAGGTCAGAAGCGAAGGGTTGTTTTTTAGAATAATACAGAAGACAGAGTAACAGGCTTGGAAAGCAAGAACATTGGAGGGGACTTGCGGTACTTACCCACAGGCTAAAGATGTCCTCAAGAAGTTTCAGCCCACACTCACTCACCATGGCTTTGAGAAATATGCTGATCAGTAGAGATCATCACATTTGGGAAGCACTGTAGGCCAGTATAGTATAGTCAGTTTCTGAGGTGCTGGGAACCAAACTCATGACAGGCAAGCACTCTACAACTGGGCTACAGCTTCATCCTAGACTTTTAAGTTTTCATGATTATATTCTTTGTACACATACTGAATGTACAGTCAAGAATCTGCAATTTTTCAAAAAACAATGGGGGCGGGGGTAGCGAGATAACTCAGTGGTTATTAACACTTACTGGTCTTGCAGAGGATTCTGGTTTGGTTCCTAGCACCCACATGGTGGATAACAATCATCCACAACTGCATTTCCAGGGGATCTGAAGCCTTCTTCTGGCCTGCAGGGGTCTGCACATTTGTGGCACACTTACATGCAAGAAGAGTGTTCATACACATAAAAATAAATCCACGTTTTAATTTTTATAAACAATTGAATTAAGTATATCATTCAGTCCTGTCTTTTCCATCTTTGTTTATCTTGGACTTTTTATCTCCTCGCTTATGCCAGGAGACTTTCAGTTCGCCTCCTTTTGGGTCTGATTGTTTGGCTTGGTAGTTAGCTCTAATAAGGGCTAAGGAAGATTTTGATTTCTCAAGAATTTCAGGTCTAACCTTTTCTCTCGTTAAATACTAAGTTATTACTTCAAGTTTAATTTCTCATCACTGGAAACTTTGATACTTTTCAGGGGATTTTCTGTCCTTCACAGTACTGTTTGCTAAATGTTGCTCCCGTAGTGAGTCTCTCTACCATAATTTTTGCCACATTTTTATCAATTGAATTTTTTTATATAGATCGTTTTTCTCCTTATCAGTTATATTTTCTTCGTAAACTTTTTACTGGTTGTTCTCGACTGACATTATGCAATTAAAACTAATCTAAATTACACTTCCTGTAACGCGGCATTCCTCAGATGCTCAGTACATTGTAAGCAAAATATTCCTATTTTGATGCGTTTTTTTATTATAAATGGATGTTGAATTTTCCTCTGTTTTAAAAAACATGCCTCAATTGGAATGAAATCCCCATTTTTACATGGAGAACCAAGGAAGACAAGCAGTGCTACTTAACCATTTGAGACAAAGCAGACACGGCGTTGAGACTAGTATTCAAGTGAGAATAAACAGCAAGCATCGAGCTTTATGAGGAACGAATTCAGTGGCTCCCACATGCTTGCACGTATCAGTGTTACCAGGAAAGCTTGTTAAGATAAAATCAATAAATAAAAACATGATAAAGGCCTAGGCCCTATCTATTCCTGTAGTTCATAGACTTGGTAAGTAGAGACAGGAACGTTTAGCATTTCAAATAATTCCCCAGGTTATGCTTTGAGAACACCGACCTAAGAAGAATAAAACAGTGCATCATAAAGATGCTACACAGTTGGGGAAACCTCCAGTGCTGTAAGTGTTATGAGCAAAGGCGGTACTTGAGACAACATAGAAGAGACACTTTTAAGACTGTCAGTTTAAGCCTGAAGGCCCTTGAATGGAGGTAGGTTGGGATTACTTAAGAAAGAATCATGTAATCATTATATTTGTACCATCTTGTGACTGCTTTAAGGATTCTGTGGTCATTTACTAACAGAAAAAGAAATGCTTGGATGATTGAGGACATTAGACATTGTCCTTGTGTAGCACTAACTTCCAGGCTCCACGCTTCAGTTCTCATCCACTATAGTGCAAGCTTATAAGAGTCATATGCCAAACAGAGATTCCACCTAGTTCCACATCACAGGAGACTCAGTGAGATCCCAAACCTACCTCATAGGTACTCCCCTAGTTTCTTGTTCTATCATTATTATAGATTTACTCAGAGACCTTCAGAATCCACTGAATGTATTCTTGACCCCTTCTACCAAAACAATAAGGTAAAAGCAATGTTTCATCTTTGATGCTTTAGTCTGCTAGGGATGTCTTAACAAAAATACCACAGACTAAGTGTCTTAAACAACAGAAATGTGGGGCTGGAGAGAGATGGCTCAGTGGCTAAGAGCATTGGTGGCTTTTGCAGAGAACCGCATTCAATTCCTAGCACCCACATGGTAGCTAACAGCTGTCCATAACCCTCTTCTGACCTCAGAGGACATTGTACAACATAGGCACACCTATACACATGCAGGCAATACATTCATACACACAAAATAAAATAATAAATAAAATATTTAAAAACAATGGAAATGTATTCCTCACAGTTCTGAAGTCTGAGATGAAAGTGTCAGCAAGATGGGTTTCACCATGAGGCCTCCTCTTGTAGCTTGTAGTTGGCTGCCATCTCATTATGTGTTCACATGGCCTGTCTATTTCATCATACATGTGTGTACATGTACAGGGACAGGGGGCAGTGAGAGAAAGAGAGACAAAGACAGCAAGGAGAGACCAGCAGTCCAATAGGATAAAGGCCTTATGATCTGATTTAATCTTAACTACTTCTTAAAGACTCTGTCTCCCAAAGTGATCAACTAAGGATTCGACATATGAATCTACTGAATATACAATTCATTTCACAGTACTTCTAAATTAAAGATATAAATTCTATTCTTGTGGATTTGAAAAGATACACTTTCATGTACTTATTTGACAATTATTCATTATTAGAATTAGATATAGTTTTGAATAATGATAACAATTTATTGTAAGCCCAACCAGGGAGTTAGTCCAATTGCAACTACTTGTCTGGTCTCTATTGATGCGAATACTAGGAACCTATGGCATCTCAAGTGCTGCTATTGATCTCTGTCCCTTAAAGCGGGAAATGCTGAGCATGGTTTGCCTTTACCCAATAGGACAGAAGAATATACAAATGTTCCTTCACTTATAAAGTAATTACATCCTGATAAACTATAGGAAGTTGAGTAAATTGTAAGTCAAAAATTTATTTAATACACCTAAGCTACCAAACATCATAGTTCAGTGACTCATTACACTATAGGTTACTAGTTGCTTACTCTGGTGGTTGAGTGACTCATTGGAGCTGTGGTTAACAATCACTGCCCAACATCCTTTGATTGTTATATAGGATATAGCAGGAATCTATCCCAGGAAAAGATTCAAATTTGAAAACTGAAATACATTTTTTATTGAATGTGAATTGCTTTCACTGTGTTATAAATATGAAAAATTCTAAGTCAAACCATGTTAAGTAAGGAACTGTCTGTTCCTTCATTGTATTGCATCAGAGACACTCCAACTCCCTGGTCTTGTGCAACAAGTCATTCTGCAGGGACCTTGATTATCTATCTCATCTCACAGAAAAGCATAGCGTTCAACTACATTGTTGAGATAGATATCTGGGAGGCAGCATTTGCTGAAACCCAGCATGCTGTGACTGAGGGTATAAGGCATTAAGGGATAAACTGAATGAAAACACTAGACAGACATGCAGATTTTGCTGTTTTCTTAATCTTCTCGGTAGTAAAAGTTCTGGACAGCCGGGTTTCGTTAAGAGGGCACATGGTACAAAAATAGCATGTCAAACCCTGGACCATTCTGAGTGCCTCTACATACCAGGCCCAGAAAAGCAATCTCCACACTTTTGAAGCAAATAAAGAAGCCTCTCATCTTGGGCAAAAACGATCTTTTGGGCTTGTTAGTAGATCCTTTTGGAAATTGATGGGACATCAATTGTAGTCTGGGTTCTTTAAGGTTAATTATGTATCTAGTCATGAACTTAAGAACAAGAAACTGACCTATCCTGTAGATATTATCAGCCACCTTTTATACTTAAACTAATCTTTTCAGTAGACTCATACACATGATAGAGTGCCAAGAATGAGTCTATGTAGGGAACTGTCAATAGAAATTTTCCCTTTACTGGAGCTAACCAGGCTCCAAATATTGCTACCTTACCTGGATTATCAACCATACTAAACCCCCTAATGGGCTTTAATATCACAGAGGAATTTGGATCTGGCTTTGTTTCTTACTGTCTAGTGTGGGTCTTCTATCATTCTATTTGTGGCCTTATTAAACACCTGCTCTAGAATAACCTAGTCCCAGTACCTGAGAACCAGCTTCAAGGTCATAGGAGACTGAAGAAAGAGAGGGAAACAGCCAGGATTTCACAAAGCACAATTAGTTGGGAGGACTTTCTGACCAGCAACCCCAAGTCTATCTCCATTATCTGGGTCAAAAGGAAGAGTATATTGGTGAAGACAAACGTGATAAATCAGAATGTACTTAATTTATCCTATCCGAATCAGGCATAACCCTAACACTAGGGGCTGGTTATAAAGCTCCACATGTAAGGGCTTTGACAATACATAGAACTCTAGGAAAGTATGTGGGAAAAACCAGCTAAGGTTACTCTCAGGCAATTATGGCAGTTATGAGTCAAGATGTCAGTCAATAAGTGAAGTTGCATCTATACAACACCTTGCCCTCAATCATGGTATCCTATACAAACTTCATATTGAGCAAAGAGCTCGCCTTACAGCAACAGAGGGATGGTACGTGGTTGAATTGCCTGTGGATTTTAAACTTATTTTACTAAGTAGTGCATTGCTTAAAGTAGTTATATTTGGAGAAAAGTGAAATGATTGAGAGAAAAGTCAATGATCTATAGAAAACTCCATTATGCCGTAATGAGGAGGTAATGCCTTGCAGAGTCGTAAACAGGCTGCTCCTCAGCTTGCAATAGGACTGCACCATGGTAGACGTCACGGAAGTAAAAAATATTATAAACTGAAAATTCAGTTAGTATACATAATCTACTGACACAGTTTGGCAGCAATGCACACTGTGGAGGTGTTTTCCTTATGACCAAGTGGCTAACTGCTACTGCCCAGCATCCTGAGAAAGTATGTATTGCACATACTAGCTCAGGAAAAGACCAAAATTCAAAGCGTGGTATCTACTGAAAAGTATTTTGCTTTTGCACCATCATAAAGTTTAAAAAGTGTGTGGGGACCATCTGTAATTTGTATATCTGAGCCAGTGGTGTGCTATTTATCACATAAGCAGAACTGAATACAGGACAACATGTGTGTTCATAAATTACACTAGTATGTCCAGTGACCAAGTAGCAATTTTTTTTCCTTCATGTCCCAGCAGCTCTGGACTGTCCCGTTTAGAAGTACTGACTCCAAATCAAAAATGCTTACTCAGGATAACATAGAACTAAAAATACACAGGGTCATTTTAGGAGTTTCATATAATCAAATACAAAAGTTAAAACACAGAACATGCCAGGTGCAGTGGCACACACCTTTAATCCCAGGACTCGGGAGGCAGAGGCAGGCAGATATCTACGAGATCGTGGCCAGCCTGGTCTCATAGTGAGTCCAGGCCAGCTGGGGATAAACAGGGACACTGTCTCAAAAAGACCAAAAAGAAAGTTTAGCAAGGGTAATTAATGCTTACCTCACTGTAAAGAAGAAATGAGTTCTTGCCTCACACAGGGCAAGAATCAGTGTTACAGTCTTCAAAGACCTCTCAGAATTACCATGTTCAATGGGAGAACTTAACATTTTTACTGATCTTATGTATACAGTGTTATTAAAGAGTCAGAACTTTCAGACGTGCAGGTCTACAAATTCCCTGGCAAAGTGCAAGTGTAACAGAAGAGAGGAGGAAAGTTATAAATATCCATATGTACTTTGGGACCAGTTGTACTGAAAAAAAATGTGTATGTATGTGTGTGTGTGTGTGTGTGTGTGTGCGCACGCGCGTGTATGCAGGTACACGTGTGTGTATATGTGGAGGCCAGAACAACCTCAGGTGTCATCCCTTAGCAGCCATTCACCTTGTGTTTGTTTTTGTTCTAATGTGTTTTGTTGTTTCTAAGACAGGGTCTCTCCTTGGCCTGAAGTTCACCGCTTGGGCAGACCTACTGGCCAGTGAGGATCTGCCTGTCTGTCTCATTAGCACTGGAGTTACAGGCATGTACCACTGCACCAAGCTAGCTTTATGTGGGTTCTGGAGATCAAACTCAGATCCTAACTCTTGCAAAACAAGCCTTTTACCAATTGAACCATCTTCCCAGCCCCCCAAAAAATATTTTTAAAGGATTGTGGCATCTAACTATGTCTTCTTTATATTCATATTCATATAGTATATTCATATACTTAACTGTTTCTCCCTTTCTCCCATTATTTTGTACAGAATTATTTTTTAGTAGTTTATGATTTAAATCTACAGAATTACAGAAATTACAGAATATCAACATAGACATTCCTTTTCTAGGAATAGGAAAAGACTATTCAAAGTTCAGGATGTGAAGCCAAATGTAATATCTGGAGAGAGTAGGAATTGTTATCTTTTGGAGGGGACAGAGGGAGAAAGTATAAGATTTTATAAAAAATGGCTACATTTTGCTCAGCAGGGTCATTTAGAGTATGCCGGAAAGTATCTATTATGATTGGACAGCAAAGGAGAGGACTGGTGAGCATTCATTATTCCTACTGGCTAGGTACCTCAAACTACTTATGCACTTCCGTGAAACCTGAAGGCCTGTGGTCTGATGCGGTATCTTCATCATGCCAGTGCTGAGATGGAATCTAGAGCCCTGTTCTTAGTTGTGAACCAAAACTTTATTCCCTAGTCATTCATGATTCCAGATGTTGTTCAATATAAATTAATCCATGTAATTTATATTGAACAACATATAAATAAGTACTACTAGTTGTTTAGTACTGCATATAACTAAGAATGCTAAAAGATCGTTCTCAATCAACAGCCTTCTGTCCACTATAGTAAAAGAGGATCCTGGGACTGGAGAGGTGGCTCGGTGGTTAGGAGTACCGACTTCTCTTACAGAGGACCTGGGTTCAATTCCTACCACCCACATGGTGTCTAACATACCATCAGTAACTCCAGTTCCAGGAAATCTAATGCCCTCTTCTGACTTCCATGGGAACTACATGACACAGGGACTCTTACATACATGCAGGCAATATACTCATACACATAAAATAAAATGATAAAATATCTTTTTAAAAGAGGAAGGAGATTCCTTATGTAGCAGATACAAACCTTGCCATTAGTATAAAGGAACAGGCTCAGTTATGTAGACATTTTCCCTGATTGAAATACTCCCATTTGCACAGAAGATAGATGCTCACACAACTTACAAAGCTCAGAAGCTCCTTCACCTTCTCCCTAAGATAGCAAGCTAGAAAGTAGTGAATCTAAAACCAGTTCTGAAGCAGAATTTGAGTCTGTGGACCTGCAGACTATCATACTGCAAAGCAGTCACGCCTCATTTATACAGTCCACTGGAGCCATGGTGCTAGAGGAATGTCCATGTATGGAGTCCCCCTAATCTGTGCCCTCAGTAAATACCTATGGAGGTCATGGCAGAGACCTAAGTGGGTGAGAATCATTTTTCAGTCTTGAGAGTTTTCTAGATCGTACATCTTGGACTCTTTTAAGTTGTTTCTGCTGTAGAGGCAGGTGCCTTGAAGCAGTGTAATTACTATGTAGCTCCCTATTAAGTTGCCCTTCCCACAGCCAGATTCAGACAAATGAGAATGTACTATTCACACTGGGCCTATGTGTAATAAGGGAGATTCCAGTCTTTTTAGAACACGGAAAAATAAGGAATAAAGCCAAGCCAACTCAATGAGGTCCAGCTATTGAGAGACTTTTTCATCTGCTTGCAGATGACTTATTGACAAGGAGATAATAGAAAGTTGGACAGATTGTCACAGAAACAAAATTCTCATGAAGAAGGTATCTCACTGAAAATCTCCTCTGACTATACAGAAAAGGAGGCTAAACCTTCTAGCCCTTTCAGCTGCATGCTGTGCACATATGTAGTTTCATTCTTTTTAAGTTTACTTTCAAGCCCTTCTCTAAGACTTCGTCCTAAGACTCCCCTGAGTCTTTTAAGCTAGAATTACTGCCTCCTAGTTTGACATTGACTGACAGACCCTCATGTTGCTCTCACAGGAATTTAGAAAGTCAATTTTTTTTGCTTTGTTCTTCTCACAGCAAGTAAAAAAAAAATCATTTAGGCTTTTCTCTCTTGTTGATACTTCAAAATCAGAATAAAGAGGAATACACAGAGCGTGAAGTATTATCCATCCTCTCAAGAAGGCGAATCCAGGTATTCCTGCAGCAAGTCTCCATTGCTGCTCCTGTTTAAGTCACGGCTACCCACTCATCCCCGCGTTCAACAGGCACTATCAATCTTCTTTTAGTTCTCAGACCTACAAAAATGCTATTGCTTGTACCAAGCATGGTGGCGCACTCCTTTAATCCCAGCACTCAGGAGGCAAAGGTGGGAGGATCTATGTGAACTTGAGGTCTTCATGGCAAGTTCCAGGCCAGCTGTGGCAACCGGGAGACCCTGTCTCCAAAAGAGAACCAAAACATGCTATTGCTTATGTTTAAAAAGTAAATAACATGACTCTAACCAGGAGTTCATTGTCTGGTTGGGTTGTGAGAGGCAATTGTAATAGAATCATACAAAAATGTCCCTATGTATTCTGATATATACAAATTGTCAGAAGTTCTCTGTCAGCAAGTCTGGGGATCCCAGGACTTCTGTGCTCACTGGACAACCTTTCCACATTCTTGCTGACTGGCCCCCCACCCCCCGCCTCTTCTTTCAACTACAAGACAAACTTCATAACATGACAAAGGAGGACAAACCACAGAACTTCATCTCCATGAAATGCAGCAGACCACTTGGCTATCTTGTTTCTAACTAGAAAGAAATTATTTTCTTCTCTCTGAAAAGGAAAGGAATCATCTGCATAGATACATATATTAGGAGTTTGTTGTGGTGGTATCTTCTTTGTCTTGATTTTCTAGATTTGCATTAAATATTAGCATTTCTCTTAACAGTAAGAGTCACAGCTTATACTTTAGATACAGGCCTCTGGGACACATTCCAATACTTTGAGCTTCATAGGTGCACATGGGTAGAAGTGGGAAGGTTTTATATTCATATCCAAGGAGGCCTAACCATAGACTTAAACAGAAAATGTATTTGTATAAACAAAGCCTTGAAAAGCTCTAAAATATTTGCCTCCAAAGTTATGTATCGGTAATATGCGACTTGTATTTATAACCTAACCAGCCCATTTTCTTTCCACTGCCCCAAGCTTAAGACAAAGGATGGGGTATGGAAATGACCTGTGGTTTACCGCTTTAGACTGTTTTTTCTCCTAAAGCTGACTCATCTGGCAAGACTAAATGGTTTCAGATCTTGAATCTATTTAAGAGCAAAATCTTTTGCTTATTTTTTGTCTCCCTAAAATGTTCATTAAATTCAGACAGAGCCCTCTGCGGCCAGGCTTTGCTTATAGCTGTGAGAAGCTAGTTAATAATAGCTCAGAGAATCCCAAAGGACATACCATACCACGGCTCTCATGAGAGTGGAGACTCTTTGTTTATCTACCAAATCTATCCACCTACACACCTATGTTTTATCTCATCCACCCATGTTTTTAATCTATCCACCTGTCTATCCAACTATCCATCCATCCTTCCATTTCCACTCCAATGCACATTGATTATTTGCTATCTCAAAGATAGTGTTATTGCAAAGATTCACAAATGAATAACATGAAAACAAAAATAACACCTTCATGGGAAAGACAGACAGGTAGACCAGTTGTAATATGCATAGGCATTTTTTACTTTCTCTTCACCATTATATATCTAGTCCTAAGAACGATGCTGAAACACTCAGATGCATATTAAATGAGCAAAGAGGCTAGTGTAGCTCATGCAAAGTGACCCAGAAGAAGATCAGTAGTTGAGGCTGGAGGCATTCCAGGTTAAGGCTAGTTGGGTAGAGTATGGACTGTGTGAGACTTTGTAACAATTTTGGTTTTTACTCTAAGAAGGAAGGGAATCCATATGAATTTAGGCAGAAAAGCATAATGATAAAAAGGTTCCTGTAGCTTATGTAAGAGAAGATAATGAGCCAGAGATGGCAGTGAGCAGTTGTCAGTCTGCGGTACATTTTGAAAGTATAGCTGATGGGATTTACCAATGGACTGGAGGTGGGTCATGAAAGGAGAGAAAAAAGTGTCAAGGAGAATTCCAGCCTGCCAGCTTGGAGAAGACAGGATGATGCTTGCCTCTCTTGATCCACTAGCTAACTCCCTCCTTTCTTGATACTTGGCTCAAATGTTCTTTCATCACAGATTTCCCTGACCATACGTATCAAGCATTAGGGCTAGTCACTCAACTCTCCTTTTAAAGAGATGGTAGAATTGCTCTTTTGTGTCCTATTTAATCAGCTTGACCATGTATTTGGTTTTGGCTAATGAAATTATAAGGCTATCTGACTTGCGCATTTTCAGGCAAAAACTTTAATAGCAGGTGCATGTTCCACCTGATTTTCTTTCATCTCTGCTAGAGCAATTAGAAATTTCTTCTTGAGTCTATCTTTAGAGTGAGGAGTATGGGTTTAAGTTCCACATGATCTTCAGTGGCCATAAAACGTGGACTAGAAGCAAATCTTTGTTGTTATAAACCACTAGGATTTTAGAGATTGTTTGTTACTACAACATAGCCCAGCTTTTCTGACTGATATATTTTGTGTAAATACAAAGACTCATCTCCTTCCTCAGCTCTCTATACTCTCTCACATTTACTACCTCCTAACATCATACATATTGTCTTCCTTTCCTTTGTTTCTAGCTATTCATCTCAGAATGAATATTCCATGAGGGTAGACCTCTAGTCTGATTGGTTCTCTGTGGTATCCAGTACTGAGATCAATGTCTGACTTACACCAGACACTAAGGAAGAGCTTGCTCTGTGAATGAAGAGGTGTGGGGGGCACTAGGGAACACGTTACAGCGCAGGACACATTGATGCTGGATTTCTAAGGATCATACGAGTTTGCCTAGGGAAGAAAAAAAATGTGAAGAGACTATGCCCAGGAAGCTCTAAGACATTCAGTAACCTTAGACTTTAAAGCTGTGCACAGAATTAGAGGTCAAGAAAAGTGGTCTGATGGGAGATAAGATTAGAGAGATAGGTTGGATCTGGTTTTTGAAGGACCCTTCTGTTACCTTCTAATATGCTGGGACTTTATTTCTTGAGCAGTAAATGAGCCAACAGAGTTTTTAAATCAGGAAATGACAAGAACAGTTTTGATTCTGCCTGGACAAATTACATCCAGGGAGTAATTTCTGGTCCTCATTTCTCTCTGGGCACTGTACTGATGTCACCCTTCATCAAATCATTCTTTCATTTTTTTTTTTTAACCCCAACCAGTGTTTACTGCTTGCTGAGAGAAATGCACTGCTTGCTGAGGCGCTCTGTGCCTCGGATGAGCGTCTCTGGTCTGGGAATCAAAGCTAGCATACAAAGGACGACTACACAAGCCACAGGAAAAAGAGCCTGGCACATGGCTTCTGGCTTCTGTGCACCCTTATTTTCACGTTCACAATTCCTCTGTTCCTTAGATAAGAGCTTCCATCTTTGATTCTAACCTTTCACACTGCTTTCATCTAGTCTAAAATAAACCATCATCATCCTCATCCTTGTTATCATCTATGTTTTCATCCTCTTCGCAACCCAGCAAAGGTTAACATTTTAAAGCACTTTACAGTTTACAAATGATTTCAGCACGTGCATGATCTCATTTAATCCCTATAAGATCCCTGTATATATTATTTCCATCTTACTGATGAAATTAATACTAAACTAAAACAAAAATGAAAAAGGATAAGTTTTAAACTGCAGTTTGTCCAAAGTCATGCAGTCAGGAAGGACTGGACTTTAGACCACATGGAAAAGATTAGTAAGAAAACATCTGTTCCCACTTGGAAGTTCTCTCTCTCATAGTTTCCCATTCAACCTGATTTTGTCTCTATACAAAAGTATATTTTGATATCTATGATACTATAGACCAAGTGGTAAAGAAAACAGTCACTACTTTCTGGAAAATTATTACCACTGAGTACAGTTTACAGTCTTCGCTATACTAGAGAGAGATTTACCTTTGACTACAATTCCTAATGAATTGGTAAGGAAACTCATCGAACTGCGTGGTCGGAGCACAGTAGGGGTATTGCCTCTGTGGCTCCATTTCTCCAGCTGCCCCTCTTTAACACATGTAAAGGTTTCTCTAGATCAGCACAAACAGATTGAGCTTGGCTGTTCTTGTTTGCCTCACTAGCTGCTAAAGAGTAGCCTTTCTTTGCTGACAGAGGACATTAAGCTGCCAGGCCTCACAGATAATTATTCCAGAAAACAGATTTCTTCAGAAAAACCTGTGTCACTTGTCTCTTCCTTTAACATGCTTTTCTGTGACTTAAGTGACTGGAATCTCACCAACCTCCAGAGCTAATCTGTAGCCAGTTCAGCAGCTCAGGCAGGGACAAGAAGTACCACAGAAAGCCAATAGGCTTTTCTTTTATACCAGGGCCCCATCTAAGTACATTTGGAATCTCTTCTTTACAAATGGTTTCCTGGCAGGACTCGATCCTTTGTGTCTTCCAGTTTATAAACTGACATCTTGGTGTTCCTCTCTTCCTGCTCTTTGTATCTGGAGATGAACTCAGAGGATGCTGTGTAGCTTATAGATACCTAATTAATAATTCCTTATCCCTGGTATTCCCTGACTTTCTTGGGGTTGTTTGTATTTCCAATTTTATGACAACACAGCCTTTAGAAAAGGAGATGATAGACAGATGATAGATAGATAGATAGATAGACATTTAGATGGAGTGACAGACAGATGATGGGCAGAGATAAGGAGACTTATCTTAGGAAGTGATTCCTGTGGTCTAGAATGTTGAGAAACCTTCTATCTACAAGATGCAGAACCAGGAAGCCTGTGGTGTAATTAAAAGCCAAAAAGCCTGAGAACCGGTTGGACTGAGGGTAGGTAGCAAATGGTATAATTTCTGATCTGAATCCAAAAAGTCAAGGGCCAAGAGCTCTGACATCCAAGGGCAGAAGATAGGTGAATCAGCCAAGCAAAGTGAATTTGCCCTCTGTCCACATCTTTCCTCCCACTCGGGCCCTTCCCCACTGGCGAGGACTATCTGCTTTATTCAGTTTGCCAAATAAATGCTGTTTTCTGGAAACACCCTCACAGACACACTGAGAAACAATCTTTTTCCAGCTATCTAGGCATTCTTTACTTAGTCAGGTCAAGTTAAGGCATGAAATTAATCATCATCACTCTACCTACACTCTAAGTAAGAACAAAGAGTTCCAAACTACAGACTGGTCACATTATGCAGACAAAGCAGGCATGACCTTAAATGAAAGAGACAGAGGAGGTCTGTGGGCAATGGGGGAGGGAAGGAAGGACTCTATCAGTGTCATTACGGAGGGAGAGTCTCCTCTTTATCAACATTCTCATTCTGGAGCCTTCTCTGTAATTCATTTACCAACCATTATGTGGCCTCTTGAGCTAAGAACTGGGAATCTAAGTGGATGATGTTTGCTGACTCTGGTAAAACTGAGGCTCTGCTTCCAGTGTACCCTTCTGACACCCATCCAGGGCACTTCCTACTGTGGTTAACCATAGGCATTTATACATTTTCTGACCTTCAGAGTCTTATCTACCTCAGTGCACAGGTGAGGAGTGGGAGGGGAGGACTGGGCTGCTCTCAACCGAAACAGAATAATTTCAGTTGTGAAGAATGAGATGGAAACAGGCAGAACAGACTGTAAGCCTCTTATCTTAAAAGTGGGCATTTTAGGGACTGGAGAGATGGCCCAGTGGTTAAGAGCACTGGCTGCTCTTGCAGAGGACCTGGGTTCAATTCCCAGCATCCACATGACAGCTAATAACCATCTGTAACTCCAATTCCAGGGGAATTTGGTACCTTCTTCTGTTCTCTTCAGGCCCTGTACAACATGGGTGCACTTACATACATGCAGGCAATATACTCATAGATATAAAGTAAAAAAAAAATAAAATTTTAACTGGGCGATTTAAAGACATTAGAGTCAATAGCATGTCATCAAAGGTGAAGGAAGATGAGGCTCATAAAAACTGCAAAATGTAGATTACTGCATTTCTGATTATAGAAGTCAGAGGAATGATATCAGTAAGATGGTAGGATGGGAAGGCCTAGGCCCCTCCTCCTGCAGAGATATGGTTTTAATAGCAGACAGTCTAAATATATCTGTGAGAAACCCAGAGACCAAATAAAAAGTTCCTCACCCCAAATGATGATGAAGTCCAGCAGAAAAATCTGATGCCTTCCACTGTTTCCCACCAGAGCACCCTACACACCATGCCAAGTGATAGGACGGAAACTCTAACTCTCATATTCTCCCTGAGAAGGGAACTGAGTAGAACAGATGTCAGAGTTTTTGACATTTAGAGGCTGAGGATTCTGACCTCGGGACTGGTTTCAGTCTTATGTCACAAAACAACACTAACAGAAACAACCCATCAGGTCCAAGTTGTCTGAGAATGAAGATGGTCAATTGGATTCCACAGTATGGCAGAAATACCCTGGAGTCATGCTTTACCACAGCTCCAGACAACCTGCAGCATCACATTTAAGCATCTGGGGTGTTCCTGTATGGAAACTGGAAAACTTCCTCAAACAATCAGAGAAGACACGTGCCCAGAAAAACATTGAGAGGTCTCCAGAATGTCTAGCCTGGTTGACTGAGAAACTTCTCTTTATACAAAATCAGATCACAAAGTCTGGGAGAGTTGGCTGATAATACCAACAATGACATTAATGACAACAGCAAAAATACTGAGGCATGCAAAGAAACAGGAAGTCATGATACACTTTAAGTTAAACTTCTAGAAATGAACCCTTAGACATAGAGAAACGTGAATTGACAATTAGCTAGTACAATCATAAACATGCTCAATAAAAGAAAATATAAAAACAAATAAATGAAATCAGGAAAAATAACTCACAAAGTAAAATTTTCAATTAAAAGTAACTACAAAGAAGAACGAAACAGAATTTCTGATCTGAAGAATACAGTAACTAAACTGAAAAATTCACTAGATGGTCTCAATAGCAGACTTGATTAGGCAGAAATAAAAAAGAATCAGTGAGCTGAAAAAGAAGACCTGTTGAATTACCAAAGCAGAGAAACAAATGTAAAAGAATAATAATAAAGAGAGCTCAGTAACAAAAGTATATACATATGGCAGTTCCACAACAAGTAAAGGACAAAGGGGTCAGAGAACTTATTTGAAGAAATAATAATAATAATTGAAAACGTCTCAAATCTGATGGGAGAATAAATACACAAATCTGAGGTCAAAGAAGTCCAATTAGGATAACTCTAAAAGATCTACGAAGCATATCATAGCAAATTGTCAAGAGTAATAGACAATGAGAGAATCTGAAAGCAGCCAGAGAAAAAGTGATTCATTATATATAATGGAATTCCCATTAAATATCATCAGTTTTCCCAGAAGCGGCCTTGCTAAAAGGAAGTGAAGTTATATATTCAAGATAATGAAAGGAAAAAGTTCCTACCGATTAAGAAAAATATTTCTGGGAAACTGTCTTTCAAAGAAAAGAAGAAATTGAGATTTCTCCCAATAGACTAAAAGTAAGGGAATTATCACTGCTTGTCTTGTCTGAGAGGAACACTGGAGAGAGCCTTAGAAGGTGAAACAAAAATTATAAATACCAGCACAAAATCACAAAACCATAGTAAAATCTAAAATTCCTGGCTAAAGAACTTCATATAATGCAATAGTACTGGCGAGTGATTTACTAACAAATCTAATATGGAATATTTTTTAGATAGCAAAGTGTATGTGTTAATTGACATACAACAGAAAAGGTGATTTTTGTTATCAATTACAACGAAGAGGGCAGAGGTGTAAAGAAGCAGAAATTTTGTAGATGATTGAATGTTCAGTTGACGTTGTTAACCTCAAACAGTCAGCAGAGCGTTATGATATAATTTATGTGATTGCATTGTTAGCCACAAAACAAATCCATAGAACACAGAGAAAGAGAAATTAAAGAAAGAAATTAAAAACCATGTCACTTCAAAAATCCTACAGCATGTTAAGGCATACTGTAAGACAGAGAAAGGACAAATGTCTTCAAAACAGACAGAAAACAATTTAAAATGGCAATCATAAATCCTTCCCTATCGGAAAATTTAAACTGTAAACATTAAATGCAGCAATGGAAAGAAATAGATTGGCATGATAATTAAAGACAACAAGATCCTAATGTTTTCTGTTCATAAAATACCCAGTTTAGAGGGAAGAATACACCAAGGTTAAAAACAGAAGATGGAAAAGATTTTAAATCATAGAAAGTTAAAATCGGCATGATCATACTGACAGACTTTAGGGCTGGGGGACAGTTCAGCCAGCAAAGTGCTTGCTGCATGAACTTGGGTGTCCTCATCACCCAAATGGAAAGCTGGGCCTGGTGATGGCACCTGCGGAGGTGAAGGCAGGGTCTCTGGAGCTTGCTGGCTGGCTATTCTTGCCAAATTGATAAGCTCCAGGTTCGGTAGAAGAGAGGTCCTATCTCCAAAATTAAGGTGGAAAGCTACAGAGAAAAACACTCAACATCACCCACTGCTCTATATATACCTTAAATACCCATATACACAGACATACTATGTACACAAACATATACCATGTGCACACACACAAAACAGACTTTAAGACAAAAATTGACAAGAGGCAAAGAAGATTATATAATGATAAAAAGGCCAATTTCACAGGAAGATAACAGCAGTTGTTTACTTACATGTACATAGTATCAGAGGACAGAAATATCTGAAACAAATATCACTCTCGAACTCTGAAAACACCCCCAAACTCACTTTGTAAGGGAGTACTATCCTAACACCAACACTAGACAAAACCATGATTTTAAAAGGTAGACTAATATCTATGACTAATATTAAGGCAAAAAATCTGAAAATAATAGTAAACTGTATTTAACAGCTGTTTAAAGGACATCGCAACCAAGTAGGGTTGTACCTGAAAAGCAAGTTCAACACATGAAGAGTAATGAATGTAAATAATAACATCACATTTAAATGACAAAGGACAAAAGTACAAGATCATCTCAATGAAGAAAAAGCATTTGGCAAAATTCAAACCCTTTCACAGCAACACCACACAACAAACTAAGAATAAAAGGAAACGACCATAATATAAACGGAGTTCTGAAAGAAGAGCCTCTAGTTAGCATCATACTCAACAGGAAAAGGATGACAGTCTTTTATCTAAGGTCAGGGAACAGGGTAAAGAGGCTTATTCACACGATTACCATCTGACATACTGCCAAAGTTTGGTAGAAACTTGACTAAATAAATAAATACTTCTGAACTGGAAACAAGAAGTAATGGGCTCTATTCAGATTCTAGGAAACACTAAAGAGTCTATCAAGGAAAAAAAATGTTGATATTTCTAAAGAATTTTAGCAAAGTAGCACAATATGAAAAGTTGGATTTAAGACTGTGAATGACACCTATGTACAGACCACTGAGATGTCCAGGAAACGAAGTGGAGATACTTGGAAAGCACACAACCTATGAGCTGGGTGACAGGGGACAAACACAAGCACACTTCAGTCTCAAAGAAGCAAAGGAACAGAAAGTAGAACAGGAGGAGAGAGTGCAGAGTTCATTCTGGGGGTTCAGCCTCAGCTAGGGAGTACCCTACTCCTGGTGTGGGGTTCTACAACTGCAGAGAGCTGGAGCTGTGACTCAAGTCAGAGAGAGAGCCTCGGAAAATTCACACTGTAGGTAACAGATAAAAAGGAGGGGGAGAGAGAGAGACTGAGACTACACACGGCAGCTGCACTTGCAAAGCAGAGATCAGAGACTCAAAATCACAATGAACTTGATGCATCACAGAGAAGATTTACAGTCCAACTACATGAGAATCTTGGGCTCTACATACCATATAGATATGGAAAAAGTCCTTTTTTCTCAGCAGTAGACTTAAGCAGTGGCAAGAAGTCATTTTGAAAAGTCCTCAGCTAAGTCAGTGGCCCTATGACTCTAGGGGCAAAGGTCTTTCTCTGAATGGCTCATTCTGGAAGCCCAGAGCAAATGTCACTGGACTGTCCTCTGAGACCTGGCCTACAGAATACCTCTAGATAAAGAGGAAAAAACTTGATGTCAAAATCAGTTTGTGTTCCACTAGGTGAAAATCTGGTTGTTAGACTTCAGTGGACCATAAAGTCAGACCCTGACCTGCACCCGTGCAAAGAACTGCATAGAAACAGTCCTTGCACTCACACCCACACAGGGCACCACAGAGGGATAGGTTCTGCATCTGCACCCATATGAGGGACTATACCCAGACCCTGCACCTGGACTACTGTGAGTGACCAGATAGAGACGGTTTCTGCACCTGTGCCCAGTCAGGTGACCGCAGAGAATCGTGCTATCACCCCATCCAGCTCTGTTTCCTCTTTATACTTCCCTGATTTAATATCTGCTTTCATTGCAGTCAGGCTGTTCCTTTCCTCCTCTTCCTCCTCCTCCTCCTCCTCCTCCTCCTCTTCCTCCTCCTCCTTCTCCTCTACCTATAGCCTACAGCTATAATCACCCCACCCTTCAGATCTTGAGAGCTGGGACTGGATTAGCTTGACTGGTTGCATTTTTTACTTTCCCATTTGGCACCTATCTTTGTCTCCTCTTCTACTTACTTTATCTCTTTATCTCTGTTCCTCTATTTATCACTAAACATATTCTCCTTATTTTCATTACATTTTTACCTTCATTAGCCAATATCTTAGTATATATTATGTTGTCCTCGTTTCTTTACGGAGTCAAAAATATTGGAATTGGAGGTGGAGAGATGGCATAGCAGTTAAGAGCACTTGGCTGCTCTTGCAAAGGACTTGGGTTTGAATACCAGCACCCACATGGCAGCTCACAACCACTTGTAACTCCAGTTCCAGGGGATCGACTCCTTCTTCTGACCTCCATGGGCATTGCATGACACAGGTGAACTTACATACACGCAGGCAAAACACTCATACACATAAAATAACAATAATTAATAAATAAATAAAATATTTAAACTTATTGGAATTGTGGGGATAATGGCTTTTAATTGATTATTACTATATTTTTATAGTTGGCATATCCAACAGTTATGATTGCTTTTCATTTAGTGTTCTGTGCTCAGAGTGGTGCAGAAGATCAAGTAAAAACACACAGCTGAGGCTTCAACTTCTAGTTAGGTGGAGAGAAAATTGACCTCAATCCAAGTGTTACTTGAATATTGCAAATAACTGAACTGAAAGGATACAGGTGATTTTAAAAACCCAACAAATGATATAATCCAATGCACAAGTCTCAAGACAGTAACACAAGAAAGTTGAAAAACCAAGAATGTAATTCCTCCAAAGATCATCAGTTCAACACTAATGTGTTTCAGGAAGAGTAATGTAGAAAAAAATCACAAAGAATTCAAAATATTGATGATAAGAATTTCATCAAGGGCTGGAGAGATGGCTCAGAGGTTAAGAACAGTGACTGCTCTTACAGAGGACCAGGGTTCAGTTCTCAGCACCCACATGGCTGCTAGCAACCAATGATTTTCCAGGGGAAGGCCAGCGCCCTCTTCTGACCTCCATGGGCATTGTTTGACATGGCACTTACATGCAGGCAAAATACTCTTACACATAAAATAAAAGTTTTTTAAAGAAATTTAAAAAGAATATTTGCTGAAAATTAAAGAAGACACAAATAATCTCCTGAATGAATTTGAAAAGAATATAAAGAAACAGTTGAATGAAATATAGAAAACAATATAGGGCATGAAAATGATAGGTTCAATAGAAGAATGGAAATACTGAAAAAAATCAAAGTGACAATTTGAGAATGAAAAGATCAGTAAATCGAATAAAATTCAATAGGTTTAGTCGATGACAGGATATGAGAACTGGAAAAAAAAGGTGAATTAGAACATTGAGACAAAGACACAATAAAAAGCATGAACAAAACATATAAGGTGTGTGGGACATAGATGAAAGAACAAATTTTAAAATCACAGGTATAGAAGAAGAAATGCAAGCCTCAGGCATAGAAAGTATAGTCAACCAAATCATAGGAGATTTTCCAAATAACAAGGAAAAAGAAGGTCATCCAAACACAGGAGATAGTTATTTATGTAGCTAGTTTGTGTGCGCAAGTGTGTGTGTATTGTGTAGCCATGTGTGTATGAATGCGGGTGCACACATGACATGGTGCACATGTAGAGGCCCACAGACAATTTGGGGGAGTTGGTTCTCACCTTCCACTTTGTTTTGAGGCTTGTTCTTGCTGCTATACTGAGTCTTCCAGGTTAGCTACCTGTGGTCTTCTGGACAATTCTCCTATCTCTGCCTCCCATCTCACCATAGGAGAGACACTCTACAGATTCAATGCAACACTTATTAAAGTCAAATGACATTCTTCACAGATCCAGACAAAAATCCTAAAGCACAAAGCAATCCTGAACAGAAGGAATGCTGGGGGAACCACAATACCTGATTTCAGGTCATACTATAAAACCACAGTAGCAAAATCAGCTACACATGCAGATCAGTGGAATGGAATAAACCACCCAGAATTAAAGCTGTGCAGCCAAATCCATGCACCTCAAAACGTGCTACAAATACCAAACATACCTGGGGGAAAAGAGCCTCTTCAGCAAATAGTACTGGTAATATTGTATGTCCACATGTGGAAAGATGAAACTAGAGTCTATCTTCTACTCTGTACAAAAATTAATTCAAATGGATCAAAGATCTTTAAGATCTGAAATTCTGAAATTCTTAGAAGAAAACATAAGAAATTACTTCAGCATGTAGGCATAGGAAGAATTTTCTGAAAAAAAGGAATTTAATAGCTTAAGAAATAATCCCAAGAACCGACAAAAAGGATTGTATGAAACTGAAATTTTTCTACACAACAAAAGAAACAATCAAGCGAATGAAAGGCTTACAGAATGGGGTAACCTCTTCTCTAGGCATACACCTGACAGAGAATTAATATCTAGAATACATGAGAAACCCTCCAAACTAAATAATAAACAACTTGACCTCAAAATGGGTTAAGTAAATGATTCTCAAAAAAATAAGTTAAAAATGGCCAATAAATACATGTGAAGTGTTCAACATTCTTATCCATCAGCAAAATACCAGTCAAACTTCTATTGAGATTCCATTCCACCTCAGCCAGAATGACCAGCATTTAAAAAATAAACAAACAACAACAGATGCTGCTGATAATTCAGGGAAAAAGGAACCCTATACTCTGCCAGAGGATGTAAATTGGTCCTGATTACTATGAAATTATCAAGGGGAGGTTCCTCATGGAACAACAAATAGAACTGTCACATGACCCAGTTATACCAGTCCTGAGTATACACCTGAAGGACTCTTAAGTCAATGTACCAGAGAGATCCTTTCACATCCTTGTTTAATGCAATGCTACTTACAATAGCCAAATTAAAGAATCAGTCTAGGAATCCATTAAAAGACAAATGAGTAAAGAAAATGTTTTATCTATAGACAATGAAGCTTTATTCAGCAAAAAATAGGATAAATTTATTTATTAGAAATGGGTACAGTTGAAGAGCCTCACATTAAGCAAAATAAGTCAAACTCAGGAAGACAAATATATATTTCCTCTAATTTGTGAATCCTGGATTTTTCTATACATACATAAAACTACATATATACAGTGTGTGTGTGTGTGTGTATGCATGTGTGTGTGTGTGTGTGTGATGAAAGGAAAATGGAAACTGGAGGAAAGCAGACTAGTGAGAAGAACAAGGAGAAGTGAAAAGAAAGAGGATGAAAAAGTCAAAGAAAATTACACACTTTAGTATTTCACTGTTATTTTTGTGTGCATGAGGGCATTGCCTGCATATACATAAATGCACTTGTGTCATTCAGTGTCCACAGAGATCAGAAGAGGGTGTTGAATCCTCTGGATGGAACTGGAGTTGCAGACAGTTGTTAGCTGCTATGTGGGTACTGGGACTCGAATCCAGGTCCTCTGTAAGAGCAGCCAGTGCTCTTAACCGCTGAATCATCTCTCTAGTCCCCAAATTATATACTTTAAAGAAATTGTCTTTATGAAACCCATTACTCTTTGTGATGAATATACACCATTAAAATTATTAAATTAAAAAAGACTACAAAATTAACACACAAAAATCAGGTGCATTTCTGTATACAAGCAATGAAAATATAAAAAGTAAAATATGCAAAGAATTGCATTCACAATTACACCAGCAAGATGCTTTTTTGATGGTCTACTTCAGCACATTGGATAACGGAGCAACATCTTAGGGAGGATGACAGAAATAGCATTCCTAAGAAATGAAAACATTTGGGGGCAGGTCTTTTTGAGACAGGACCTTCCCCTATCCCCAATGACTGGTCTCAGTATCACAGAGATCTGCCTGCCTCTGGGATTAAGGGTATACATCACCATACCTGGCATCTAAGGATTGAAAATCTTTTGTGTTTATACTTCTTTATCTTGTATTTATACTATCTTAGTTTCAGATTATACTTGACTCCATAGACCAAAAAACTATGCAAAAATCCATGTCATTCATGATTAAACCTTTTATCTTTTCGATTGATTTTATTTGGCAATTTGACTAAATCTTGTCACCCAGGATATTATTGTGTATAATGATAAGTTCAATATGTAGCCCAAACATTTTCGATAATAACATAGACTGAGAGGCTGGGAAACTAGAATTCACATTTCCTAGGCAATGTGTATAATCAGCATGTTCACGGTGGAATGGGGTGTGAAACTGAGAAGAAAAAGAAGATACATCAATTGTCCTTTATCAAGAAGGATCATATCCTCAATCCTAGTTCCTTTCTCGTCCCAACCCTGAAGGGAATCACTACTATTAATCACTTCCATTCTCTTTCCATCCATGTTCCAACGGGAAAGAAATATAACTGCCATACGACCCAGCGACACCATTCCTGAGAATACACCCAAAGGATTTAATATCTTACTACAGAGAGACTTCGCATGTTCACTGAGGCTTCTATTCACAATAGCGAGGAAACAGACTTGATGTCCATCACTCATGAAGAGATGGTGAAAATGTGGTACATATCAACAATGGAATAGTTGTAAAGAAAAATTAAATCATAAAACTTGCAGGTAAATGGAGGAACCGGAAAAAATTATACTGAGTGAGGTCACCCAGCCTCCCAAAGGCAGATTTCAGAAGATGGCAAAATCTGATTGCTGAAGACACACACTTTCATTTCAGGACACAGAGAAATCAGTCTTGAACTTACCAGGAAACTCTCTCTGCTGGCTGGCTTTCAGAGTTCTGGGGGAGAAAAGGCATCAGTGGTATTAACCATCACTGAATCCTGCATGATAGAGTACTGACCTGCCAGGCAAGATGTGTCCACTGGTGCAACAGGCAAGATTGTTGGGAGTAACCAATTGTTCTCTTGATTGGATATGAGGTCTGAACCACAGGAGGGAATTCATGCCTGGTACTGTAAACATGCTCAAAACCCATGGCTGGACAGGCTTGGTGGTGCCCGCCTTTAATCCCCGTACTTGGAAGGTAGAGACAGGCAGATCTGTGTGTGTTCAAAGCCAGTCTGGTTTACATAACAAGTTTCAGGCCAACTAGGGTTCCAGGGAGACCCTGTGTCAAAAAGACCAGTAAAGAAAGAACAGTAATAATAATAATAATAATAATAATAATAATAAAAATTTTAAAACCATGGCTAAGGGAGTAATAGGCCCCAGAGGAGAATCTATTAATGATATTTTTCTAATGGCCACGTTCTCAAATTGCTTTCTAAATATTTATGTTTATAACCACAAATTTGTGCTGCTTTCAATCTTGGGTCAGAGACGCTTCTTATTGCAGTAGGTAGAGCTTTCTGCAGAGGCGCATTGCCATTCCAAGTGCTTAGAATGAGCAACTGTGAGTACTCAGCCATGGTTGAGACATCTAAATCACTCCCACTCCAAGGCTCAGGGAACATTGCAGACAAGGGGCCAGAAAGAATGTAAGAGCCAGAGGATGGAGAGGGTGCTGTGAAGTGCTGTCCTCTGAACATGACGTGACTGCGGCATACATCACCTCACAGTAGCTCTGGTTACCTGCACAACATCAGGCCAGTTAAAAATCCCAGCATGCAATGGAGAGGGGCTCATCAGGCCACACCTCTGTCTGAGAAGTTATGGGCAATTACTGGCTGCTGGAGGAAGGAGCATCACTTATATAAGGGTGTGGCCACTAGTAGGTTCCCCACACCCCAGTGGATGGCCCCACATCCATGGGCAAACAAGCAGCACTAAGTGGTGAATGAGTTGTGAAACTTAATTAATTTTATTATTTCCTATTTATTAATAATTAATTAATTAATTTTTAAAAGATGACATGAAGTTTGGAGAGAAACATGGGGGTGTGGAGAGCTCCTAGGGGGAAGTTGAAAGGGGAGAAAGGGATGATATGATGAAGATACATTGTATACGTGTATGAAACTTTCAAAGGATATATAAAAATTAAAATTAGAAAATAAGACAACAGAAATAAAAGGAATAACAATAGGAAAAGAGGTTAAATGATCTCTCTTTGCAGATGACATATGGTCCTAAAGCCATAAAAAAAAAAAGCCATAAAGATTCCACCAGGAAATTCTAAAACTGATAAACACATTCAGCAAAATAACAGAAAATAACAGGATACAAAAGCAACATACAAAATTCTGTACTTTTCTACAAATCAATGATTAAGAAATCAGGGGGGATGGGGCTGGAGAGACGTCTCAGTGGTTTAGAGCACTGGGTACTTTTGCAGAGGACCTGAGTTCAATTCCCTGCACCCACATGGCAGCAAACAACTGTCCGTAACTCCAGTTACAAGGGATCCAACTCCCTCTTCTGACCTCCAGAGGCATTGCACAACATGGGTGAACTTACATATATTCAGACAGTTCTCTTGTATACATAAAATAAAAATAATAAGTAAAGAAATAAAAAAGACATCAGAGGGGAGCACTCATTTATTATAGATTAAAAAAATACCTAGAAGCAAACCTAACCGAGGAGGTGAAAGACAACTACCATAAAAACCTTAAGACACCGAAGAGAAGCTGGGGACATTGGAAGACAGAAAGGACCCCCAGGCTCATGAACTGACAGAATTAATATTGTGACAATTTATGTTACTGAAAACAATCTACAGTTTCAATACACTCCCCATCAAAATTCCAACGGCATTCTTGACAGACCTAGAAAAAAAAATCCTAAGATTCATATAGAAACACAAAAGACGCCAGACAGCCAAAGTGACCGAGCGATAAAGAATATTGGAGTCATAAAATGCCTGACTTCAAGCCGTACACTCAGACCATAGTAACATGCCTGCCATGCACTGACCTCGGCAGACACACGACTGATCCACTAGACTAAGGACCCAGATGTAAACCCACACAGTGATAGTCACCTGGGAATATAAACTTGTGAAACCTCTATGAAAATCAGTATGGAAATTCCTTGAAGGACGGAAGGGAGGAAGGAAGGAAGAAAGGAAGAAAGGGAGGGAAGGAGGGAGGGAGGGAGGGAGGGAGGGAGGGAGAGAGGGAGGAAGGAAAAGAAAAGAAAATCTAAGTACTATATGTATCTATATCACTCTTGCATATATAACCAAAGGATTCTAAGTCAATACCACAAAGATATGTGCACAGCCATATTGATAGCTACTTTATTCATAATACCAAGAGATGCGACCAGCCTAGATGTCCATCAACAGATGGATGAATGAAGAAAATGTGGTACATATGCACAGTAGAATTTAGTGCAACTGTAAAGACATTTGCACGGAAATGGATGCAACTGGATGTCATTATGTTCAGCAAAATAAGTCAGACTCAGAAAGGCAAATGCATCATGTTCTCTCAGATGTGTAATATAAATTTAAAAGCATGCATGTGTACGTATATATGAGTATATTTATCTATGAGTGTTTCAAAACTAGAAAGGGGATTGATCATGAGTAGGTTGGAAGAGTGCTCAAGGGGTGGGAAGTAGGTAATGGAGTGTGTGTGACAGGAAAGAAGAAAGGGAGCAGCTGGAGTAGGAAGGAAGAGGCCCACGGAGGACGGGACCCCAAGAGAACAACATATAATGACATAAACATATGGACATGACACGATGAAATCATGATTTCATATACTAATAGAAAGCCATAGAATAGACCGTGGCTCAAAAGGATGGTAAGTACAATAACAACATATCCAGGGTCCACATCTCCCAACCCGGGGACTGAGAGAAACCTTCACTAAATGTCACTTGATCTGAGTTGCCCAATGGATATCAGAGCACCATGAATGAACTCAGGCACACAAGCCTGCCCATAAAAATCCCTAGGTTCTACTTTTTATAGGAATGGACTAAGCAAATTACAGTGATGTTGTCTGGTGAGAAACAGGTCCTGCTGGTCACTGTTGTTCATAGATGTTCCTCTCTGGAATCAGATCATTTGACATTGTTTCTAAAAATTGTGCTCTGGTGCTGGGTGGGTGAATGTTGCTAATTACAGCAAATAAAAATTCTTACAATTTTTAAGGCAGAAAAATTTGTGTCCATTTAATGAAAGAAAATTCCATCAGAATTTCAAGTTTAAAACCTGCCTGGGCTCCAGAATGAGTTCAAATCCAGGTTGAGCAACTTAGTAAAACTTTATCTCAAAAAAAAAGTGGGGGGGATGAGGACTGGGGGATAAAGCTCGGTGGTGAGCACTTGCCTCGCACATGAGAAGTCCTAGTTCAATCCCAGCCCTGAAAAAAGAAAAGAAAGAAAATTCCAGAGCACAAGGCAGTTTGTAATTAAAAGTGGCCATTCCCAAATATAGTTCATATGTCCCTTGTATTCTTTTATAAGCCACAGGCATCTGCCAGCTGCTGCTGTTCAAACTGGAATGTTTATATCCAGGCAGAGGGACAAAACCATGGTAGAAAATGAACAGGCTGAACCAATAAGAAGCAATACCAAAAGACCAAAAAGAAAAGCACAATCAACTTTTGCCATATATTTTTAAAGAACTCCAGTCCAGTTGGAGCTAAGAATGACTCATGCTGTATATAAAAACACCAGGAGGAATTACGCAGGAGGGATGAACAAAACCAAGACTGTTTTACATAATTCTCATTTTCATGCAAAGAGCTATTCAAACAGCTCATGAAATTAGCCAGTGATATAAGTACTTCACTATTTAGAGTGTCAGGCAAAGTGCATGAAATTTTTCTAGATAAGCATTATGACAGCTGGCCAATTAAGCGACTGTCATAGACCATATCCTACCATAAAGAGCACGGGGGACATGTGAAAGTCTCACATAAAGATGGATAATATCTAGGATGTACGGATTATAACGAAGACTCACTTGAATGGCTTCAAAAGTGGGGGGAGGGGACTGATTAACCCTGATTCTCAAACTTGGCTACCTATCATGTGGAGGAGTTTTCCAAACCTGATAACTAGGTATCACTGTTAAGTTGTGATTTTTAATCATAAAGGAGTATGGCCTACAGATCAAGAATTTTTCAAGATTTTATTGATTATGTATCTGTGTGTGTGTGTGTGTGTGTGTGTGTGTGTGTGTGTGTATGAGTGCAAGTGCCCCAGGAGGCCCGAGGCCTCAGATGCTCTGGAGTTACAAACAGTTGTGAGCAGCCCTGATTGGGACTTACATAAGAGCAGTACATGTCTTAACCATTGAGCCATCCCTTCAACTTTACAAACTCAAGATTGAAAGTCTAATGTCCAGCAAAATGTAGTAAACACTGTGGACAACTATAGCCACTAGAACTGGAATGGAAACATGCCAGGATGCAAGGCAAACATAGTTCCCACATGGTAGAACTTCAAGGAGCTTCATTCAGAAAGTGGTCTGTATGAATGGGGCTCAGCAGACCCCACAAGGTACCCAGCCCTGTGGTGGTACCTGCCTCTCTCTCCAGTGTCCTTAGAGGAGAATGCATGGTCTTTTATTCAAGGCCTGAATGCTATCTGTGTTCTTTCATTATGGCTGTATCCCTAACCATCCAACTCTCCAGATCTTCTGAGTATAAATTCCCAGAGAACTTAATACACTAAACTCATCTTCTTGAAACAAAGGAAAGAGACCACCTGCTACTACTGACTGGTCAATGAATGAGCTAGGTAGCTACCCCAGGCCATCATAAGGGACCAGGGTTCTGAATATGCCACATCCCAGGAAGTTTGAGCAGGAAGATAACTGCCATCTCCAACATGGGAGCATTTGTCAGAGACCCACACATGCCATTAACGAGGGTGAACAAAGTTAATTGTCAAAGTCAAGATCCTTTGAGAGTAACATGGAGAAAGCAGATGTATACTAGAACAGCTCCAGGCCAAGTGGCACACAGGGCCACCTGGTTTGGATGGACAGTTAACAAAAGAGAGGAGAAAGGAGTCCAGATACAATTCAAAGCCTGATTAGATGGAAGGCAACCATGTGTCACAGATGGAAGATAGTGAAGAAGGATTGCCACAGAAATATGCTCAGGACGCTTCCACGGGGTGGAATTCTTAAAGATGAGTATCCCTTCATCCTGATAAAAAGGCGTATTACCCACCTAACACAGTGTCTTAGTTTCATAGGACTTGCTGCCTAAGATAACACAAATTCTAGAAGTCTAAACTCAACACTTCTCTAAGGTCACACTGTCTCCAAAGGGTGGATGGAATGCTTCTTACCCTGGCTGTTCAAGGCATTGCCTGGTTTCCATTATCTGCCTTTGTTTTCACAGGGCCTTCCTCCTCTCATCCATGTCCCATCGGCAGTTGTCTCTTACAAAGAGTCTTTTTCCAAATAAGATCACATTCAGGGGTCAGGAAGGGGCATGTCTTTTGTGGAGCCACTGTTGAATCCACTAGAGCAGCTAAGTTCTTAGACTGAGCCTCTTCAGAGCGATGTGGTCTGAGGAAGAGGAAGTACACACAAATCCCTTTTCAGGCACTTTAGAAGACTGTGAGGCAATGCGGCAGATAGCTCATGAGAAGGCAAGGCATAGGTTAGCTAGATCAATTCTGAGCCAGTTATTCAACCTACAGTCAGTTCCATTCCAAGCTTCCATGTTGCCCTACTTGAATGGTTTCCAAATAAAGCTGATTTGCTCACAGTCTCACAATGGTTGCCTGAAACTTCCAGCACTGTAAATATCCTTGTTCTCAGCCTCAGTGGAAGGGCAGTTCACTGGTCTGAATAGGCTAAGGAAATGATAGGATTTTATGATAGGCTCAAATGAACTGGAACTCATCCCTGTAGCTGGACAGGCTCAATTCAATCTAGATCACACGACTGATGTTTAAAACATGATTCAGAGAGAATGTAGGGAGGATGCTGGAAATATACACATAATAACAACATTACAGGTGTCATAAATGAAAATGAGAGATTAATAGCTAGAAGGAGTGCTCGTTATGTATTACGCACTATATATTAAATGCTTGCAACCACTATAAGCGGTACTATCATTATCCATTTTACAGAAGAGAAAACAAACAAAAGATACCAAGTAGTCTATGTAAAGATGCACACTAGTAATTGGAAATATGGGATTCGTTTTCAGCTGTTTTTTTCTATTTAAGACAGAGTCTTATGTAGCCCAGGCTATCCTTGAACCCAGCTTCCCAATTCCTAGGATTACAAGCATGTACTGTTTTATCCAGCTTAATTTCAGCTATATATTTTTTAGAGCTGGGGTGTGTGTGTGTGTGTGTGTGTGTGTGTGTGTGTGTGTGTGTGTGTGTTTGGAGGGTGAGGTGAGTACAGAGCAGTAAGGAGGGAAGAACATGGTTCATGATTTGATGAATTTGATGAGATTAGAGCAAAGAAGATGGTGAGGCACTGAAGACCATGATGATGAGGGAGACTGTACTGAGTGAAAAAGGAGAAACATATCACAGCACGTTATTCTCAAGATAAGAACTGTCACCAAATTAAGTTTTTAAATATCATTCTGGTCATACAATGGAGAAGGGGCTGGAAGGCCGCAAGATTCGACCCGGGAGGCCAGGAGTGCAGATATGGATGAGGGCTGAGAGGGGTGGCGTGGGCAGCAGGAAGTAACAGGTGTCAGGAAGTAGAATCAGTAGATTTAGCAATGGCATGTAAAGAGATCCATGATGAGCCCAGACCTCTGCCTTGAATGACTCAACCCATTAGCTGCCATTAACTGAAATGGTGATAAGAGCTTACACTCATTAAGTACTTACTTTATACCAAGCACTTCACTGGGACTTGCTCATTTAAGCTTTGCAGTGTCCTTATAATACTACACAGTGAGCAACCACAAAATAGCAAAAGCACTTAGCAGTAAGCATTTATTTAGCCAATGCTGGGAGTGAGGCTGGAGGAAGTGGGGGTTAATGGAGGAACAGCTGAGGAGTTCTGGCTTTGTTCCATGTGTCTGTTATCCTGCTCTTGGGGCCAGCAGGTCAGGGAGGGCGCTTCCTTACTAGATAACATTTATTGTTATCGGATCTAAAATAAAGATACTGTTTTAGGGATAAATAAGTCAACCAATAGAATCCTCCCCTGCCTCGCACGAAAAGAAAAAGCATGAAGAGATAGGAACTCTTATTGATAGCGACAATATAAAACAATGCAAATGCTTTAGAGAGTAATTTAATAATACTTAGAAAAGTTAAATAAATCTGTGCCCTGTGACCCACCAATTCCCCTCAAGACAGAGTGAGCAGGATCCTCTAAATGGCAACTCCATACATGAGAGGGATGTCATTATGACTTAATCAGTAGAGAAAGAGCAAGTTGTCAACAAATGTCACTAGGGATGGTAAAATTAGATCCTCACTATGCACCGATATGGATACAGAGTCAAGTAAATCAAATAGATTTTAGCCAATTATTTTTAGATAATATCTCATAACCTTTGAATAGAGACTGATTTCTTACAAAAAAGAAACCTTGTTCAACAACATAGTCAAACATCGCAGTTAAAATTATTTTTAACTGGCAACCATTTAGTATCAAGAAGATATCTAGAACTTGGAAATCTATATAGAGTGGTAAACAATATAATGGTGAAACAGACAATATAAAGAAACAAATCAAAAAGAAGAAAATATTAATTGTCATATGTGTCTGAAAATTTTCTGGGGCTCAGTAAGGTAGCTCAGTGGGTAAGGTCACCTGCCACCAAGACTGACAACCCAAGTTCAATCTCCGGGACTCGCATGGTGGGAGGAAAGAACCAGTTCCACTGGTGATCCTCTGACCTCCACATATGTGCATTTTGTGTGCATGGGTGAGCACACAAAATAAATAAAATGAAAAAATTCTCAGAGTCACTAGTGATCAAAGAAAAAACAAATTGAACAAGATTTTACTTTATTGTGGTCAGTTTGGCAAAGATTGAAAAGTCTGACATTATCAAGCTGGCAAGGATCAAAAACGTTGGCATTATGGAAGATTTTCTTAACGGCTGGTGAGATCAAGAGCCAGGCAAGGTGCAAATAAAACCCACGCACCAATACCAGAATCTCTAGCAAATAAATGCCAAGCAGCTGGAGAGAAGGCATTCTCTGAGGTGAATGAAAGAAAGGTACTGAAGTCTCATTAGCAAAAACAGGAAACATTAGGAAATGGAAGAGAATGAGAGTCCAAAGTCTCTTCCAGAGAGCTCAGCCCCATGTGCAGAGAGCTCAGCCCCATGTGGAGTGAGTGCAGCAGCAAATGGGAGGGCCATGGCTAAAGGAAAAGGGAACCTCAGAATACGTACACTGTCCTCCCAGTACTAGATAATATAGACAGAGGAGAGAGAGAGAGAGAGAGAGAGAGAGAGAGAGAGAGAGAGAGAACAAAAAACAAAATCCATGTGGCAAAGAAAAAGGGATGAAGGAGGAAGATAAACATGTGGTTGGGGGAGGGGACCCAGAGATTCAAAAACAACACTGAACTCATCACTGAGCAGAACTGCATGCAAGGGCTAGGAACCCTGAGGGCCGAATAATATGGAAAGGCTGGCAAAGTCCTCTCTTAGCATTCAACTGGAACTGTGAATTAAAGCCATTTTTAAAAGGCCTGTGCTAAATCAGCAACTAGGTGGCTCCACTGAGCTAGAGGAAAAGGTTCCTCCATGCAAGGCCACTCAGGAAGCATGGGCACGTGCCTGGGAACACTGTACTCTGAAAGCTGGCTTGCCGAAATCTAGTCTGAGTCATAGACTGGAGTAGCACTCACTTGCTCCCTAGAGAGAGACAAGCAGTTACACTTGTTTTAAGAATCCAGTGGAGTTTGGGACAGTTCTATTGAGTGGTTAGGGGTGGAAAGACCACCTAGTATACCAAACCTTTAAAGAACTAGCACAGCATTCCTCAAACTATTCTATAAAATTGAAAAGGAGCAAATGCTACAGAACTCTATTTACAAAGCCAATACCGACCTGGTGAGAAAACCAAATAAGGTCACAACAAAATAAAGTAAGAGACCAAAGTCCCTGATGAACATGGATGCTAAACTTCTCAATAAAATACTTGCAAATTAAATTCAGCAACACACTGATCATTTGTCACCAAGAAAGAGGGCTTCATTCCAGGCACGAAGGGGTATGTCAACGCTTGAAAATCAGTGAGTACAGCATGGCACATAAACAGATTCCGGGACAGAAATCATGCAGAAAATGACTTTGTCAAAGTACAACATCCCTTTGCGATAAAAGTCCTGAAGAAATTAGGAATAGAAAGAACACATCTCAGCATAATAGGGGTGCTACAAAACAAAACTATAGCCAACATTGTACTAAGTGGTGAAAAAGTAAAAGAATTTCTTCTAAAATCAAGACTGAAACTAGTGTGCCATTTCCCTCCACTTCTGTTCAATACAGTGTTTGAAATCTTCTACAGAGCAATAAGACAGGAGAAACAAAAGGGGCACAGATAAGAAAAGAAGAATTCAATTTATCCCTATTTGTCAACAATATAAACCTATACTTGTGATCCCAAAGACTCAACCAAAAATATTTTTAGACCTGGTAGATCCTTCCAGTGATGTAGCAAGACATAAAACCAACATGCAAGACTCAGTAACTTTCTTAAAAACCAGTAACAAGTATGCCAAGAAGAAATCAGGAAAACAGTTCCATTCACAATAGCTTAAAAGAAAACCCTAGGAATAAATTAGGCAAGGAAGTAAAAAAAGCCTCTACATGAACATTTTTTAAACGCTGAAGAAAGAAACTGAGGAAGACAGTGGAGGATGGAAAGATCACCCATGCTCACAGATGGACAGAATTAATATAGTGAGAATATCTGTAATACAGAAAGCAGTTCACAGGTTCAACGCAATCCCTATCAAAATTCTAAGACATTCTCCACCAAAAAATTGAAAACAATCCTAAAATTCCTATGAAAGCACAGAGGACCCTCACAGCCTAAGCAATTCAGAACACAGAAGTCAACCAACGTGCTACACCTCATTTTTGACAAAAATGTCAAAAACTCATATTGAAGAAAAGATAGCCTCTTCAGCAAATTTTCTGGGAAAAGTGGACATTTACATGTAGACGCATGGAGCTAGATCTCTATCTCTTACCTTGTATAAATATCGATTCAAAATGGATCAAAGCGGCTGGAGAGCTGGTGAGGACATTAAGGGCCCATGTTTGTAACCAAAATGGATCAAAAATTTTCAAAGCCTTAGAGCTTTGAAACTATTAGAGGAAAATACAGAGGGAGAACATTTCACAAATAGGCACAGGCAAGGACTTTCTTAAGAGAACACCAATAGCTCAAAAAAAAAAGAAAAAAAAACAAGAATTGTCGAATGGGGTTGCATAAAATTAAAGAGCTTCTGTGTAGCTAAGGAAACTGTAGCTGAATGTGCAACAGCTTACTGAATGCGAGAGAAATCATTACTATACATCTTACAGAAGATTAATATCTACAACCAACAAAATACTCAAAACCCAACAAAGATTAAACAAGCCAGTGTCTGGGTTGATGAAATGAGCAGGCAGTTATCAAAAGGTGAAGTACAAATGACTAATAAACATGAAAAACTGCTCAACATCATTAACCATGAAGGAAATGCAAATCAAAACCATCTTGTCAGAGGCAGGCAGATCCTGGTCAGGGCTACATAGTGAGACCTTGTATCAGAAAAGAAAAGCCTACCTTGAGATTGCTCTTCAGCCCAGTCAGAATGGCTAACATAAAGAAAATAAATAACAACAAATGCTGATGTAGATGCAGGGGACTTATATACTACGAGTAAGAATGAAAATTAATCTAGTCGCTATGGAAATCTGTAAGAAGATGCCTCAAAAAATGAAAACTAGAACTAAGACATGGTTCGGCTGTACCACTCCTAAGACTATACCTAAAGGAATATAAGTCAGCATACTACAGAGACATCTATCATATTTATGTTGATCATGACACTATTCATGATAGGCAAGTTCAGGAATCACGCCATGTGTGTCAAGAGGTGAATGGATAGAATGGTGTGCATACTTACTGGAGTTTCAGGTGGCCATAAAGAAGAATTAAGCTATGTTATTTTCAGGAAAATGGATATGACCGAAGAGCATCTTATTAAGTAAAATAAGCCACACTCAGAAAGATAAATGGTATTTGTTTTCTGCCTTATCTGGAACTTAAATTGTATATATGTATTATTAAGTCTCTCTCCTACACATTAAGCACACATGTACATGCAAGCACATATGACATGAAAATAAGGAAGACTATCTGAGTAAAGGAAGGTGACGATTGGGAGGGGAGGAGGGGAAAGTAGATGAATATGATCAAGATATTTAATGTAATTGAATGAAAATCTTTATGAAACCCATCACTATGTACAATGTGTAATGTCGATGAAGATTAATTCATTGATTAAAAGACTGGGAAATATTCTAAATTAAAAAGATATTTAAAAGACCACAGGTACATGAAAATAAAATACAGTTCTGGATAGGCTGGAAAACAATGAAGGACATATAGAGTCAATAGGGTAAATCTGAATCTGAATTGTATACTAGATTGTAGAATTCAGCGTTTTATTCCTGAATGTGACGATTGCATCATGTTGTGGAGAAGGTCCCGATTTTAGGCAATATATTTCAGTGTTGTTTAATGTATTTATAAATGTCAAAATACACAAAACTAAAGACCAAAATGTTAAAAAAAGAAAATTTATTAAAATGCTATTAAATGTTAATCTAGATGAAATATGATCATTGTACCTTTTATGGTATGTGTGTGTTATGGGTGACTGTGGTGTGTATATATATGTACATGTGTGTGAAATATGTGTAGCATATGTGTACAGCTATGCAGACCCATGCACATGTGCAGAGTTTGGAGAAGGATGTTGGCTGTCACTCTCTGCCTTGTTCTCTTGAGATAGGGCTTCTCTCTGAGCCTGGAGTAAGACATCTAGTCCCAAAGGTTCTGGAGACTTGAACTCAGATCCTCACACTTGCACAGCAAGTGTTATTACCCAATGACCCATCTCTCCAAGCCCTTCTACAAACAGAAGACAAGGACAGATCAGTCTCTCTTTCTTTCCCTTTCATGTAGTCTAGGCTAGCCTCAAACTTGCTATATAGTCAAGATGATGTTGAACTTCCAATCTTCTTGCCTCTACCTCCTGAGTCCTACAGTTACAGCATGTACTACCTCAGTGTTTCATACAGTGCTGGGAGTTAAACCCAAGGCTTCATAAGTGCTAGGCAAGCATTCTACCACCTGAGCCACATTCATAGCCCTTGTCATTGTTTGGGGTCATATAAACTGATAGTCATTTTAAAAAACAATTGGGCTATATCTGGTAAAGATATTTAGTGTATATCCCCAGATTCTTGAGACATTTCTCAAAAGCACACAAGTAGATGTATACAAGACTGTTCACAAACGTATTGCTCTTACAGAGAAAAATAGAATAAATGTCTCCAACCGCAGAATAGATATAAAGGCATTTGCTCCAATTCTGTAAAGTGAATGGACGAGTCCTGCCTTGGCCTCTCCGGATCTGGGGTTATAGGTGTGTGCCACGGCACCACCACCACTTTGTATGTGAGTTCTGAAGATCTGAACTCAAGTCCTCATATGTACATGGCAGGCACTCACTGTACTGTCTCTCCAGTCCATGCTCCAATACTGTTAATTCTCAAAAAATATTATTGAGTGAAGAAAATGTATAGAAAGATGAATACAGAGGATATTATTTCTATATTAGAATAGATTGATGCAATATTGTATCTGTTTATGAATCCATACCTAGGTAGCCAATGTTTTAAAACATTGAGGATGACAAAAACAAACATTTAAATATCAGATAGAGGCTTCTGGCAATTAACAATAATATAATACAGGGAGAAAGACAGAGTGGGGAATTGTGGCTCTCTCCCTCCTCACAGGACTTTTTAACTGCATCTATAATTTACTTCTTTAAAAAATAATCTGGGAATAACATAATGAAAGGTTAGTGTGTGACGAAGCTGGGTGACAGAGAACAGATGCTCATTATGTGATTCTCTGCAGTTCCCTAGAAGCAGAAAATAGATTGATGATATACATTTGAGACCTCTGGTGATACAAGACTAGAAATACACATTCTGCTTTGCCTTTGTAGGAAGCATATTAGTAACCAGCTCTAGACCCAGGGTAAGGCTCTCTTGAGGCTGACTTGAGAGTGTTTGTTTTGAGCTCGGCTTGCTGCAGTGCTTTGTGCCCACAGCGAGCTCTAATTGATATTTTGAGCACTGAGCTGACCCTTAACACTGCTTCTCTACAGGTTTGAGGATGTATGCATCTATATCTGTGAGGATTCAGAAGAGAGGGGACAAACTCACATCACATGACTAAAGGAAGGCAAATGGCTGAGAACTGACTGTGACTAGCTCAAACCCACCGGGGCTGCCACCCTCTTAGGGAGAGCTCTGGCTGTTGCTTAGAATGGGAGGAAGGCTCACGGTGGCAGCTGGTAGGTCTGTCCTCATGTCACCCTGTTTTAAACAGGGACCTCTAGGTGAGCACCCACATGTTCTCAAGGAATCTATAGGGTAGTGTCCCACACTTCCGTTTAACAGCCTCAATAACAGCAAATGCATTCTGTCTCAATGGTAGCTGCTCTCGTCTCATGTCCCAGGGCTATGCTCTGGGGCCAGCACCATGAAAGCCTGATTTTAAACACAATTTTATGACTTGGGATATTCCACTGGCACATTAGTATCCAGCTCCAGACCCTGGGGTAGCGCTCCCTGAGAGCAAACAGGGTATTCAAGAATCTTTTTATTTGCTGAAGGGCCCATGAGCACCTGTTAGTACCCAGCACAGGGCAAGCAAAGACAAATAAGACCAGGGCAAGCTCAGATACTTGGGAAACTCCAAGTCTGGTGTTGGGGCCAACAAACAGGTAAAGTACAGTAAGAGATGCCCTCAATGCTGATTTTTACAGCATCCTCTCGGAACGAAGGAAACACGTGCACCCTAATGGCTAGTGGGCATGAGTACCCATGTGAAGCCTTGGCCTGTGAGCGACCATAGTGACCTAGGGTGCGCCCTCAAAAGAAGAAAACAGCTGCTGTATGACTTTTGGGTCTCCCATCTTCAGTGCAACCTCAGGGGCTACCTCAGCACCTTTAGTGTCCAGATCATCCCCTAATGCCGTTCATCTGCAGTCCAGTTGGTCCATCAAGATGTCTAGGAGGAGAAGAGGAGGAAAAGAATGCTCCAAAGAATTCTAGAATCCTGTCCACCATCTCCCTCTAAAGGCTTCAGTCTAGGCTCTGGAACCGAACGGTATCTTTAGACAACTTCATCTCTCAGAGCCTCGGTTTCTCTAGTTGTCAAGTGGGAATACGAACCATTGCAACCTCATGAGGTGGTTGGAAGAGTTAATGAGACAAAGAAGGTAAGGCAACCGTCTGTGCAGGGTCTGATTTATCACAATTATCTAAGTCGTCTATAAGTTTTGTGTCTCCGTTTGTCAGCCCCTCTAATCCTCTGTAATTTTCTGTGAAAATTATTCTCTTTTATTACACTGGATTCTGGGATGTTATATTTCATTTGTTTCAAGCTGAGGCCAAGTGAATCAGAAATTTGTGCCCCAGCAACAAGGTCTCTGGTACAGCACTGAGGGTGCATTTGCCTCTCTCCCAGGGACCCCGCTCAGCTGCCGCCTAGTGGCGAGTCTTATGATAGCAAAAAATGGCTCCCGAGAAGTCAATCAGAATCTTCCATGGTAATGAGACTCAGACCATACAGTCGTGGCTATGGTGGCGTGATAAATATTTAGTCATCTTTATAAACGATGACTCTCTACATGCTTCTGGGATACTGGAGGCAGCCTTTGAAAAAATTCCATTTTATGATTATCAAATCATAGGACTCTTAGGATTTGCTAAATATAGTAAGAAGTTTTCTCTTCGAAACGCATCCTAACAGACAGCAATTAGGCTGAAATTGGGAGTATAAGAGCGTTGTTAATATTTGCTCAGAATTTAGAATATGCTAGATTCTAGTTTAAAGAATTATGCTATCTTACTTAATCTTGAAGTATTTGTAATAATAGCAAATTCAAGGTTGTTATCACTGTTGTACCTATTATTTTTCAAGTGAGAGAATCAAAGCTTAGATTGGCCTGTCAGGCAGCTCCTAAGTGGTAGGACTGGAATTCCAACCCGACAGTGCCCTTCACGCGTCCTCTGGCGCGTGATGCTCTTCACTTCTGTGTTCCAGCATTCCAGAATCTGTTCGTCTTTCAAACTTTTGCCAAGGTCATGTTTGGTTGGCCTCGGGTTATCAGTCATGATCTGTGCAGACCGTCTTCCCTTATGAATTTCACATACTCTAGGAAGATTAAAAGGAAAGTTAAAAAGAAATTGCAATACATCTACATAAATGCTCCAGGGGGTGAGCTTGGGGAGCTAAGGGTGTTACAGGTGCAAGGCAGGATAGATCCCTATGGGATGAATGGGAATTAGGCAGATCCTGGGACGATGGGGCTGTGATCAGTACACTTAATACAAGATAAGCAACAGACACAAGGGACCACAGGTCCCATTTGGGTCCTGAGTCCTGGGAAAATATTCTCAAGACTGACTAGCTTCAGGGAGAGACTGAGTGCTGGCTTTTGCTTCCCTGTCTGGCAGGTACTGGCTACCACACCATTCTAGAAAGAGTACTGCTTTGCAGAGGAGATGCCCTGAAGAGGGGTGAGAAGAGAAATGTTTCTTCCACTTATGGCCTGGAATATGCATTGGATGCTGTCCTGGGTTCCAGCAGGAAACCTGATTGATCATGTGCTGGATAACTTTGTCAACTTTGACACACCTGGGAACACACAGAACCTTAGTTGGGGAATTTTCTTTATTGGACTGGCCTGTGGGCATGTCTGTGAGGCAGTTTCTAGATTGCGAGTGCTGTGGGAGGGCCCAGCCCACTGTGGGTGGTGCCACCCCTGGGCAGGTGGTCTTGGGTTGTAGGAAAAAAAAAAAAAGCAGACTGAGCATGGGCCAATGGAACAAGCCAGTAAGCAGCATCTTCCATGGCCTGTGCTTCAGATCTTGCCTCCAGGTTCCTGCTCTGTTAAGGTCCTGCCTTGACTTCCCTGAGTGATGGACTGTCACTTGGAAGAGTAAGATGAAATAAACTCTTTCTTCTCCAACTTGATTTTGGTCAGTGTTTTATTACGGCAATGGAAACCAAGCCAGTACACTGTCATAGCTCTAGGATCAGCCGTGCCTGGCCCAGTGGACTGACCAGTGTTGTATGACCAGGACATCTCAGTACCATGTGTATAACTTCGTGAGATCTTAAAGCTAAAACTAGGGGAGATGAATCTTATTTTCCTATTAAACAAAACGGCAGAAAAGAAGGCATGCACTGAAGGCACAGCTGGAAGAGGCTTCCTGTTGTGTGGTGGAAGTACCTCCTATAGATGGTGCAAAGGAATCAGGGCTCGTCTCTAAAGTATGAGGCCTTGGGAAGGCCTTTCCATTCTTAGCTCCAGGTGCCTCTCCAAGGCACAGCTTCACTGATTAAATGCTTAAATGTAAAAGTCTTTACCAACTTGTGAGTAAGCCAGGAAGACAGACACATACAGCCACAGAGCACATGGCTTCCCAGTTGACTGGACTGCTGCCTGATCATTTTTGTCCCCTCTGCTTAGTTCCAGCCTAACCATGCCATTCTCCTGCGGCTTGATGACACTTGAAGTCTTGTTTGAGTCTCCAGCCTTTCCCTTTGGTTCAGGTTGAAATTGTTCCAGAATTTCCCCGATCCCAGCCTTCTGTTTCTTTAGCAATTTGTTTTGTGTCTTTTAATCAAATCTACCCTCCTAGGCCCTTCCCTCCCCACAGGGAACTCCTCCTCAGAGATTACTGTATTCCGTTGTTTAGGTTTTTGGGGTGAGTTATTACAACGGGCGTCTTCCAGTCTTGGTGGCAGGGGCAGGATTGTGTTACAAGAGCATATTAGGGTGAGTCACTATGGTACACTGTTGTTGAATCTAGGGGAACTTGGCACCAATTCCTCTATCCTCTACCTGATGCTTAGCATTCTATTAGCTTCCTTTATAGTATGGTGGTTAAGACTTTGAGGATGTGGACTTACATTCTGCCACTGATCATTTGAATAGTATTGGGTAGTTTCCTTAGGTTCCCTTCACATAATGAGTTCTAATGAGTTCCCCTATCGTCCCTGGGATTAACAAGATGGGAACCACATGACTCTGAGAACAAGACCTGGCCAGTTTAAACACCATGGAGTATCTGCTTTCTTTGGATAGCAACTCTTTTCTTGCTACTTTTTTATGGTCTCCTCAACCATGATCAAATCACCATTTATCCCCTACCCCGCCCCCATATCTTATTTGGATAATATTTACCTATAGAAATGGGTTTCAGAGAACTTCACGATGCCAGTGGGAAGGAGTATTTCTTTATAGTGACCTTTGAAAGGCTGGAGGAAACCCATGTACCAGCGGGAAAGAACTTGCTCCTAGTTAACCCTCCCACTTGAAGTATCACACTGCGTCTTTCTCCGGAGTCTCAATCCAGCTGCTCATCTGTGTTCAGTTCCAGCCGCCGTGCCTATTTCCTCTCAGATAAATCACGAATCTTCTCCAGTCATGGCTGTAACTAATTTACATTAGATAGCACCCTATTGAAAGTCATAATTTATGTTTATGGAGAACAATATTCTACTGTGTGATATTCTAAGCTTTTTGGTCTTGGAATCTGCCTGTGGGTTTCTGAATTGGATTTGGGTAGATGTCTGTCTCGGTGGGTTTCTGAATTGGATTTGGGTAGATGTCTGTCTCGGTGTCTTTGTATATATTCCATAAACCCAAGCAAACACCTCACACAACAATTACAGACCTGTTTCTTTCTCTTCGGGAATGGCTTTGCAGAGTAAAAACATGCTGCTGCTTTAGTGATTCATTTATGACAGAGGGGCCAAAAATGTATCCTGCTGGAGAAAGATCGTTTGCCTTAAAAACAAAATTCTATTTCTTCAAGTATACTGTTATTTGATTTGCTTTATTCTTCATGGATATTACATTTTTATCTGTGGTTTTCTGAGTTCTGATACAGTTGTATCATGAAAAGATGAGAATCCAATATAAAAACTTTAGTATTTAGTTCCGATTTACTTTTACCTACATAACAGGCATAAAGGATAACGTGACTTTCACTGTTGTCAGCTCCTGTGGCTCTATACCCAAGGAGAAGAACTATAACAGACTTCCTTCAGTTGAAGATGTGTCCCACTGAGGAGGAAGTTGGAAAGTGGTCATTGAATTCTTTCCAGTTTTGTTCACTACCACGCTTCTTTGACAGCAATAGAAGCAGTGTGTGTGTGTGTGTGTAAATTGGTAAAGGAGAATGTTAACACAGAGGACATGGTTGCAAGCATGGGTACACTTTCCAAAGCTGAGTCTCTCTCGTTGGGGAGTTTCTGTTCATGTGTGTTACCTTTCCACAGCTGGATAGAAAACTGGGATTCTCATATATGGCCTTTATGATTAAAAAATTTATAGGTCACCTGGGCCAGGATGAAAGATCAATGCATAACATTTGTTTGGGGTACACGGTCCCCCATTTCAAAGCATCTCTGTCTCTAGTCTTATCATGTAAATAAATAATTTTAATTACTTTAATAAAATTTTCAAATAAAGATAAATCATGGACTAACTTTATATGCTGAAAACTACACAATAAAAGAATAAAGAATTTAAATAAGTTGAAAGATATACTATGTTTATAGATTAGAAAACTCAACATAATACATATATGTCAGTTCTTAAAAAAATTATTTGTAGGTTTAATATAACTTATATTGGTAACCCACCTACTAAGATTCTTTTGGATTTTTTGCCCTTGTTTATTTGGTTGTTTGGTTGGTTGGTTGGATTTTTTATTTCATCCTAGCTTTCGTTGATCCTTTCCCACACCCTTTTCTCAAGGTTATTTTTACAACTGAAACAATTTTTCAAAAAGAATAAAGTAGAATGAATCATTCTGCCCAATTTTAAGACTTACTGCATACGAAGTAATTAAGACAGAAGGATTTTGGTGAAGGGATAGAAACAGATTAATGGGACTTAATAATCAAAAATAGATACTTATATATCAGTAATCTTTGTTGTATTTGATAAAATACATGTTATAGAATTAATCTTAACTATTTAAAGTATACAGTTTGGTGATAGTAAATAGATTCATTACATCATATGACTATCTTCACCATCTCTTTCTATAATATTTTTCAAGTTTTAAAATTGAAACTTCAGGGTCAGAGAAACAGCTGAGTGGGTAAAGATGCTTACCACCAAGCTTGATGACATGAGTTTGAGCCCTGGATCCCACATAGTGGAAAGAGAGAACCAACTGTGGCAAGTTGGCCTCTGACCTCCACACAGATGCTACAGCACATGTGTGCCCACCTGACAAGAATTTTTTTTTAAAGTCTGAAACTTTATGCCCATTGAATAGTAAAATAGTAACTCCCATTCTCCCATACCTCCAATCCGAATTCTGCCTTCTGATATCATGAAATCTGATCACCTAATTTCTTCAGATAAGTGACATCATGCAGTATTTATCTTTTTGTGTATATTGCAAAATTTCTACCTTTTAAATGTTTAATAGCATTATAATCACATAAGTAATATTTATATAAATATAAGTAAACATTATATAAATAATACAATAAATAATATATAAACATAATATATAAATACATATAAACTATATTTATGTATAATATATATATAAATAATGTTTACTAACATTCCATTGTATAGCTAGACCACAGTTTACTTAGCCATATAATGAACATTAGTTTGTTTCAGCATTCGAGCTGTTGTAAATAATTCTCCTGTAGACATCAGGGAACAAACAGCCCCCTGAGACTTTCGATTCCTTTAGGCATACGCCATGAATTGGTTGAATTGCTGAATCATCTGGTAATCATATTTTTAATTCTGAAGAATTAATTTAAAGTGCCATACCGTTTTACCCAGCAGCTATTCCAGCAGCATACAGTGGTTCCAGTTTCTCCAAACCTGCTATTGTCTGGGTTTCAAAGGTTTTATGGCTGCTGTGCCTATGAGGGCGACATCACTACTTTCTGATGAGGTCCAGCATCTTACCATGTGATGGGTTTATTGAAGTGTCCATTAAGTTCTTTGCACATTTTTTACTTAGTTGGCTTTGTTGCTGTGGATGTTCAGCAGTTCTTTATGTACCCTGGACATTAATTCCTTCTAAGATGTATGTTTACAAACCTTCTCTTTTTCCACAGGCTGTCATTTTCAATGGTTGGTAGGATTTGGGAATGCACAAATCAACTGACTTGACCAAGATGTAAACACAACAGAGGAAGAATTATCTTTTCAACAAATGTTACTACAGTAACTGTGTGTCTATAAGCAGCCACAAGAAAAGAACTTTCAATTAAACCTGTTAAATGAAAATTAACTCAAAATGAACCTCAGATCTAAATATAAAACACAAAATGTCTAAAATGTTTACATGGAACTGTTTCAGGATCAAAGAGTAGGTGGAAAGTACTTGGACATAACACCAAAAGCACAATTCATAAAGAAAAGCCGATGTGTGGGATTTCATCAGAAGGAAAAACTTTCTTCTGTGAAAAAGCTTCTACTTAAAGGATGAAACAACAGGGCATGTGCTGAAAGAAACAATTCCAGTTCAGACATCTAACAAAAGTTACATGGAAAACTAGTTGTCAGGGAAGAGAAACCCTGGAGAGATCTTCTACAAATAATGGTCTTAGGAAACAGAAAAGAAACCATTTCCATTTGCCTAGGAATGCCTGTCTGTGGTCCCAGTCCTGGCCTGGCCTCAGCTGGGAGCTTATCCATAACCCCCATCCTTTCTGAGACCTTGTTTCAGGTGGACATACTCTAGAAAGCCCCAACCATGAAGTTTAGCCTTCTTCTTTTTTATATTTTTATTTGAGAAAAGGTTTCATTACATAGCTCAGGCTGGCCTCAAATTCACAATTCCCTTGTCTCAGTTTTTCCAAATGCTGGGATTACTGCCATGCATCACCACACCTGGTTGGATCCAATCTTCTGACCACATGGGTCCTGTCCCCACCAAGTTTGGGTGCCTCTATCAATGTCAATCTGAGCCAGTGCTCAAATAGTCAGTACTACAGGGCCAGCCTTCTTAGGAGGCCAGCCTCATAGCCAAAACAGTTACTCAGCTGCCCTTTTTCTGGAGTACTTCCAGCCTCTGTACCCCAATTCCAACCTGGTGTGCCTTGCTATGAAGCCCTCCTTCCTTCCGTACCAAGGCCTCGGCCTACTCTCTTCCATGACCTGCACCTCCTAGCTGTCAACCCTGCTCTTTCAAGTCTCCTGATCTCTCTTGGGATTTCCATCAGCTCCTGCTGCCTCTTACTCCACTTTACATCCCACGTAGACACAAGAACCTAAAGAAAAGCCATCAGCACCTAAGCTGTCCGCTACATGCAGATGAAGTCCAGATTATCTCTGATGCTGGAATTCAGCCCCATCTCTTGAATGTCTAACAACTTGCTGGTGCATTGCCAGACCTCAGATTTAACCTACTTACATCTGTCCTGCCAACAAACTCCAACCTTCTGCCACCAACCTATGCTGGCTGTCCTGTGAGGCCACTGCCTGCCGCTCTCCAGTCGTGTTTTATGCGCCCTTTTCCCCTCTGTTGACAGTACAAGTTCTCAGGATTCCTGTCAGCTTTAGTCATGAAACAAGGGACTCCTGCATCTGTCTCTTCTTTTGCTCCTTTCTGAGTCCCCTCTAAATACCACTGCCAGCATCACTCCTAGAAACAACCCCATCCACACTCCATTTGCTCAGAAGTTTTCAGAGACTTTACTTATCTAAAAGATTAAGCCCACATTCCCAGCTTACCTTTACAACTTGCTGCCTACCATTCTCCTAAAACAAAGAAACCAAATAGATTGCTATATTCTCGTGCATTGATGGCACTGGGCCAATTCCTACCTCTATGTGAGTTAGTTCTTCTGTCTAAAGTTCTTGCTAATCTTCCCTTCATTTCTGTAGATCCCTGAATGGCCCTTATTTAATTCTAGCTGTGAAAAACCTTTCCTGAGGCTGCGTTCTGTCTGTGATTTACCTTGGATTTTGCTTGTTTCAAACACTGACCAAGTTTGCTTTCTGCATTACTGTGTATATGTCTGTGTCTGGGTAGTCTGTTATAAATTCCTTGAGCACAGGGCCCAGACTACAAATATACACAGCCCACCTTACCTAGTACAGTCTTGCGTGCAGCCAGAGCTCAGAGTGCAAGCTCTGATTCACACAGTTGTCTGCACAAGACATATTAGCTAGGGGTAAGTGGCTTTATCATCTTTCATTCTTTCTCTAACCTTGGATGGAAAGTTGCACAGACTAAAATGAAATCACAGAAAATTGGATAGGAAGTGATTAATATCTCTGCTGCCTCCAGGAAGTGCCAGGATTTGGCTAAGTGGGGGCCTTTTCCATCCAAATTTGAGAAGCCAGCAAGTGTTGTTCACACAAGCAACTGCTAAATGTGAGCCTGAAGGAGAAAGGGAAGAAATAAGCTCACTGCTTGTTACCCTCAGGGTCTGCTGACCCGGAAGTGTTCCTACGCTCAGCAGACTTGCTCTTTCACACGGACTACAGCCTTTTCCTTCAAAGCAGCTGTTCAGTGAAGAGTCCAAAAGGCTCCTGCTGCAAGTGATGCTTGCTTCTCCTTGCCCGAGGCCCCTCTGGAGGTGGTGCTCCCTATCACATTTGTCACAACTGTCCGACCTACAGAAAGGGCTGAGGGACTCTCCAGAACAGAACATTTGAGACTACCTTCCTTGTTTTGCCCTGCAATTTACACACAACTAATCTGATTTAATCCCTGTTTTTCAAGGGAAAAAGCAGAGATTCCGAGACACTAAGGAAGCTGTCATGTTCACACAGATCCTATGGAACAATTCCTCTGAGACATAGCTGAGGCAGCTCTCCCCAGATGGGATGAATTGAAGCTGTGCTCCCAGCAGCCTAAAAGCCATTCAGCTCTGCAGTATAACTTCCCCAGGTACTAAGGAGACTGTCCACCGCTCTCAAGATTCTGACTCATCTGGTCCCTGACACTTGGAACTTGTTTTGTTTTAGAACAGGGAGTCAGTTCTTTTGTTCTATAAGTAGAGATGCATTAAAATGCAAAAACCTTTACAAAAGGTAGCGGCAGCTGACTTAAATTTTCAATAAAGTGAAGGTGACTGATAGGTAACCTCACTGAATGGAAGGAACATAGGCTCAAGAGTCAAATGGAGCTGAGTTAAAGTTGACTCCAGAAGATAGAAGGCTGTGAAATCCTGAGTTTGTTGATTGACCTTGGTGAAAATAGATTCTTCATCAACAAAATGAAAATTAGGATACTTACTGTTAAGGGAGCCTATAGTGATTCTACGAGAAGCTCTGTTGGTTTTTTTTTTGGACAGGTTCTTATTCTGTAGTCCTAGTTCAGTGCCTGGCACAAGGGGCTGACACAAGGGACAACATTTTAAATGGCAGTCGTGCCTTTTATGACTATCTCAGCTCTTCCGGATGTTTGAAATGTTTATTTTTATTTTATATGTGTGAGCATTTTGCCTGCATGTGTGTACGAATGTGTACCACATGCATGCAGTACCTACAAAGGCCAGAAAAGGGTACTGGATCCTCTGGGACTGGAGTTTGAGACTGTTCTTAGTCACCATGTGGGGCCTCTGCAAGAGCAGTTGATGTTCTTAACCACTAAGCCATCTCTCCAACCCACTCCTCAATATTTTTGAGCTCACAAAATATAAATGCAGAGAAGACATAGAAAATATCCCTTGGAAAGACCGGGGTAGGTCTAGCACCATCTATTAAATGGCTTCCTAATCTTGGGCAGTGCATTGCTGGGACAAAACACCTGACAAAAGCAACTTGAAGAAGGAAGGAGCTATTCTGACTCACAGTTCAAGGGTATAATAATACATCATGGCTGGAAGGGAAGGTGAGGAGGAGAAAATGGCTCTTACAGTGGTGGCAGGAGCATGAAGTAGTTGGTTACACTGCATCCACACTTAGGAAGCAAAAGGAAATGAGTGCAAGTACTGGGCTCACTTTCTCCTTCTCACCTGTGGGACACCAGCTGCAGGAGGTGGCTCCACCCACACTCAAAGCAGGTGGAGGCGGTTCCACCCACATTCAAAGTGGGTCTTCCTTCAGTAAAACTTTCTGGAAATACCCTTGTAGACACACCCAGAAGTATGTTTCCATGGTAACTGTAAATCCAGTCAGACTGACAATGGAGACTAACCATCACAGACATGTTTCTCACCCTCTGAGGCTGAGACTTCTCAATTTAAAGCTAGGCTGGAGAGGTGATCACACAAATTCTGAAACATGACAATGCTTTATGAACTGGGAAGCTGTGTTTTAACATTCAGTACAGTGGCTATTGGGAAGCACAGGAGAGTGAAATGTTAGTATTGGTTTAGAATGATAATGCTGTTGATCTAAGGACTGATTACAGATGCTGATTAAGATGCTGATGGCAGACTTCTCCTGAAAATATTAGGAAATGTACCTTCATGTCCTGAATTTTTTAGAAATATGTAATAATATGCTATATGGTATATATCAGTCTCATATGCATCACATAATTCTGACAACTGGCTGGTCATGAGTGTGTGTGTGTGTGTTGGTGTTGCTGGGGTTGAACGTAGCATTCATCACATGCTGAGTAAGTACAAGTGCTGTCACTGAGCTGCTCTCCTGCCTGTGTTGTTTTGTTTTGAAGCAGTTCATAAAACTACTTTGGGGCCAATCCAAGAAAGAAATGCTACCTGTTGACATACTAATGTACGGAAAATCAAATATAATCTCTTAGGCCAGGGCCTTAAACATCCAGGCATAGCCCTTAGAGCCCTGCCAGCCCAGTCACAGTATGGCCCTGAACAGGAGCTTTGAAATGGCCAGACCTGGCTTGAGAAGCACCCCAGACATGGGCTTCCTCTAAGACAACTGGGAAACAAACATGGAAAAACCATTTGCAAGGTTCAGACATGTGAGTGAAGTGCTGGCTGAGTTCTTTGAAAAGTGCCTTTTAAGTTGATCAGGCTATTTGGGTTCCACCTGTGTCTGCTCTGGGGTCTAGCTCAGACTGCTCTCCAGAACTTAAAGGAAGGGAAAGGCATATCTCCTGCCCAGAAGCCTTCTCCTTCTTTCATCTTGTATTAGTTCTCAGTGTTCATCTGTTGGTTACAAATCTTGCACTGTGTTTTACTAATGGATCCACTTTCCTCCAGAGAATTCCTCAGTGTGGCCTGGCATACCAACCAGTTTTACTCTAGAGAAGTAAATGCAGCCTTTTAGGATGCAAATCAATGCTAGACAGAAAGACACAGATTTTCAGGAGCTGCTGGCCAAGTGGATCCACTCAGCAGCTATGGAGAACTTGAAATATGAAAATTAATTAAATTCAATTTGCTAAATGACAATTATCACTTCAAATAAGGATAATGTGATAAATAATCCCTTCCATAAGGGAACAATTATTCCAAGGCCACAGGTGCCTCATCTTGATGATAATTAAATTTTGTTTTAATCCAAATTTATGAAGCAAGCAATATTGATGACAATGACAAGCCAAATTCTGCTCTGACACAATCCAGCAAGGGATGGAGGGTCTCAGACACCTCTGCCCAAAGTTGCTGTGTTGGAAGATGGAGCGAAGCCTGAATGTGCGCACAGCGCCCCCTGGCGCTGGCTTCTGGTAGCTACCTGAGCACAGCATAGACCTGCTAACAGCAGACTTCTGATTCTCTTGGTGTTCCCGAAGAATTCTGCAGCACCAGTCCTTGCAAGTAATCAAACACTACACCATCCACCCATGATATCCTCTCATCCCCACTGACGAGTGACTGCAGCAGTTGACTTAAAAGAAAAGTTGGGAAGAGGAGACGCTGAGTAGATCAGCCTGCATAAAATACTACTGGGAATTTAGTTCCATTTGTAGAGTGCTTGTCTAGCATTCACGAAGCATGGGTTTGATCCACAGCACTGCATAAGACCCAATGTGCTAGCACATGCCTGTAAGCCCAGCACCCAGGAGGTAAAGGCAGGAGCATCAGGAATTCAGAGTCATCCTCAGCTACACACTGAATTTAAGGCCAGCCTGAAATGCACAAGACCCTTTATCAAAAAAAAAAAAAAAAAAAAAAATTTAAAAGATGGGGACTGGAGAGGTGGCTCAGTAGTTAAGAGCACTGATTGTTCATGCAGAGGACCTGGGTTCAGTTCCTAGCACCCACATGACAGCTAACAATGGTCTGTAACTCCAGTTCCAGGAGATCTGACACCCTCTTCTGACCTTCATGGGCATTGCACGATATGGATATACTTAAACATACATGCAGGAAAAACACACATACACATAAAAAAAGATTAAATTTTTTAAATTAAATTATTTTATTTTCTAGCTTTTCTTCTTGGGCAAAGTTAAACTTTAGAAATCTCAGCATTTCAATTTCTTCCCCAGTAAGGCTGGAGTAAGATTTGCCTGCCTCCTAGAGCTGTGACGATTCAATGGGACAGAGGGCTACTGGCAGCACAGATCCGCACACACAGCATATGCTGGGTAAACATTGGCCTGTTTCTCCCTCCTTCCAACCCCTGCGGTCATGGCCAGTGGAGCCCCATCTGCTCCTGAGATTGCTCCTGAGCCTCTCTGAGGAGCCCAAGGGTCCCTCCTTGTTCTTGCAGCGTTGATCACACCACTGGAACTCTTCATGTGCTCCTAGGTTGTTGACACCATACTTCCTCCCCTGTTGTCATCACAGCTAATCTAACTGGCAAACTCAGCCGTGAGTCACCCCACAGCCTGATGGCAGTGATGAGGCTGTCAATGACCCTGACACAGCTCAGCTGACACCCTTTGCTCCTACCCTGAAGGCACAGCTGCAGAGTGTCTACTTGTCATCACCAGGTCTCTTCTCTGAAAGCCGTTCCTGCTTCCCTAGCATCCCCAGGATTAGTCAGACTGGATGATGCCATCAGGAGAGTATACTCACCACACCTTACAGGCTTAGTTCCCTGGCCTGTGCTCAACCTGCTTTCGTATACAACACAGGACCACCTGCCCAGGAGTGACCCATCCCACAGTGGGTGGGTACTCCCACATTACTCAACAATCAAGAAAAATGCCCCCATAGATATGGTCACAAGCCAGTCCAATGGAGGAAATTCCTCAGTTGAGGAGGCTCAGGTGCATCAAGTTGCCAACTGAAGCTATCCAGAATACCCATTTCCTCCTAGGCACTTTTCTGGGTAAACCCAGTGCCCTCCAAGGACAGTAATGCAGGTTAGCATTTCCCAAAGTCTTTTAATGAGTCAAACATGGTGGCACAGGCCTACAGTCTCAGTACTTGGGAGGCAGAGGCAGGGGAATCATAAGTTCAAGGCCATTCTGGGCTGCATAGCAAGACTTGCAGGACCCTGTTTCATAGAAGGGGAAAGGAACTAGGGAGAGAGCTCAGTAGTAAGGTACTTGCTGGGCAAAGATGAGGGCCTGAGTCTGACACCCAGAATACCCAGAGCCCACACATAAACCTACACCTGGTGTCACCCAGTTAAAATCCTGGTGCCGGGGAGGGAGTGACAGCAAGTCTAATCTAATTGATGAGGTCCAGGTCAATGAGAAAGCCTGTTTCAAAGAAGGTAGATGGTGTTGCTGACAACAACACCTGAGATTGTCTTCTGGCCTCCACGTGAGCGTGCATACACACACACACACACACGCACGCACGCACGCACGCACAAGATTAAATTTCTTTTTATTGAAAATCTCCAAAATGAATGTGAACGCTGCCAAGGTAGAGTCAATGATGATAACAAAGGTGCCTCTCTGGTTCTGGAGGTTGATAAGGGGAAGGCTGGGACCAGGGACAGGAGTTAGATGGGATTCTACTTTATACTTAGTTTGGCTGTGAGTCTAAAACTGCTCTAATAAGTGATATTTTTAAGGCTCACTATCTAATTTTTATATTTATTTATTGTGTGGGGATGGGCGTTCATGACAGCCTGTATTTAGTAGGTAGGAGAAGCTGATTTTCCTCCTAGGTCTTCAGGCTTAGCAAGAAGAGCCTTTACCCACTGAACCATATCGCCAACCCTTAAAAAGGTCTTTTAAGGAGAGAACAGAGTAAGAAAAGCTGTGGAGAGGACTGGGAACCATTACGTTGAATGGTAAGACCTTTCAGGAAGGAGGCCAGAACGTCCTTCAATTTTATGGCCTAAAAAGCTCTCAAATGCCCACTCCCCAGCAGGAGCTGAATGACAGGCAGAGGAGGAAACCAGGGTTGTGGTGAGGATCCTTACAGCCCAATATCATCAGAAGTGACAATGACTCCTTGAAGCCAAAGACCCAGGGGTAATGGGTCCTCCCGCAGAATGGAACAGAAAACCCGGAACCCCGGACCCTCCAGTCCCACGCTAAGTGTCTCATTTCGCTCTGGGTAACCCAGGAGGCAAATGTTAAAATTGCATTTTCAACCAGAGAAGAATGGCTCGCTCAACGTTAAGTAAATTGGCAAAGTGCAGGGCCAAGGGCCTAGATCCATACCTACATTTGTCCTTCTTTGATGACAAGAGTGAGGAAGGCCCTTCTTAATGTGCATTCTGAGCTCTGAATGTGGAAATGATGCAGGGGGTCGGGGGAGCTGCGAACCAGGAGAAGCACCCGGGGAGAGGTAGCTGCTGAAGGCGATGTCACACAGTCGTTTGACAGCTTGGTTCAGAGGATTCCCAGACCGGATAACAGGAAGGAGGCACTGGACGGCTCTCTGCAGAAAGGGGAGCCATGCCAGAGGCAGCCAGGCCAGACCAAACCTAGACCGAAGCAGAGGCAGCAGCAGAGGGCGCTGTGCAGCTGTGGCGCACCGGGTCTTGCCCATGCCCAGCCACACACCGCAGATTCAGCAAAGCCCAGACTGGGGCCCAGGCTGGGGGCCAGGGCTGAACCAGGGGCTGAGCTGTATCTGTTTAAACGAAATTGGTTTCCTTCGCTAAAGACCAAGTCACACAGAGAAAGAACGTTTCATAGCATTGGTGAGTGAAGCTTGCCTCCTTAATTCCTTCAGCTTTCTCTTAAGAAAAACTCCTTCGCCACACTGGGTGTGCAGAAAAGTGGGCACCGCGCAGAAAGTGGGTGCAGAAAGTGGGCGTGCCGCGTCCCATTATCAACAGAGGTGTGGGTGGTCTCTGTGCCTGCCCTGGGTCTTCTGTAAATTCACAGGCTCTGTTACATGTCAGTTCTGAAGACCAAAGATAATAAAAGTCGAATAATTGACTCTGCCATTCTTTTTGTCCTTAGACCACCTGGTGAGGTGACACAGGTCTGTAATCCCAGGACCTTAGAGCCTGAGGTAGGAGAATCATGAGTTCAAGGCCAGTCCCGGCTACATAGGCGATCCTAGATCAAAATACAGGAAAAGACCTCATCACATTTTCATTAAAAAATATTGAGGCCCTTAGTGAGGAGGTGGTCAGGAGATTTGCCCTGCTGAGGACATCAGAGGATATCAGAAGACATCGGATCTCGTGGACCTCGCCTGCCCCTCCCCACTCTCAAGTCTCTGAATAAACTGGTTCTACTTTAAAAAATTGTTGAGGACTTATTGATTGAGCATCTGTTTATATAGGTTCTACGAATTTAAACATGACAAATTAAATTTAATTTTTTCATTAGAGTTCTAATTAGAATATTTATTTGGTTAAAATGTTTTTAAGAAAAATAGCTATGTCTTCAAAATAAAAAATAGAAGATTGACAGTGAGCTCCATTTCTGGCTGCTTAGATGTCTGAGATGGCTTAGCTGGTCAAGGCACCTGCCACCAAGGCGATGACCAGAGTTCAATCCCTAGGACCCACGCCCACAGGTTTGTTTCCATGGTGATTCTGAATCCCATCAAGTAGACTGGAGGTTTGGCTCAGCAGTTAGGAATACTTCCTACTCTTCCAGAGGACAGAGTTGGGTTCTCAGAACCCACGTGGCAGCTGACAACAGTCTGTTACTCCCTAGGGCAGGAAACAACTGACTCCGAAAAGTTGTCCTCTGATTGCCAGCCACACTAGCACTATGGCACATGTACACACACCCACACCTACACACACACACACACACACACACACACACACACAATCAAGTAAATAAATACAAATGTAATTAACGTTTGACTTCCTAAAAAACAGCAGGCTCTGTACATGGCACTATATTCTGTACTCAGCCTGCCACAGTATGGCAGATTATGTGGTCTCTAGAAAAGCTCTGCCACACACTTATGAAGGACTGGAAGTAAATAAAATGCAAATAACATTTTACTATGCTGTGAAAATAGCACTGACCTAGATGCTCAATAAGCAGCAGTGATTACATCGCTTCCTGTGGATTTATGGGAGATGCTGGGATCGGAGACAGCAGTGTCTCTTGTCTTTTGTCAGTTTTCTAGGCAGCAATCCCAGGAGGGTGACCGACCTAGGAGGCAGCCTTCTGCTCAGAGAGTGTCTGACTGGAGAAGGTGAAAATTTTACTTAGCATTCTGAAGAACTGATGGCAAATGAAGTAATCAACAAAATGAACCAGACACCACACAGTTGGAATAAGGGGGATATAATGGACCTGGCAAGGCAGTGTCTGTCCCCAACACACAAAATCAAGAAGCCACTCAGAGAACAGTTGTTTAACCAAACACTTCATTTTGAATTAACATAAAATCTGCCTTTCAATGGCTTCCCAACTGTTTTCATTTCTTTCCTGCATTTGATCACCAGATGCATTTACAGTGTTTCTATTTCCTGCCCAGCAGGTAGTCCCACTGAAGCCTGATGAATCCTGTGTTAACAAAATGTTGCCTCTTGCACCTGGGCATCCTCTGTGGGCTGCGCTATCCAGCACAGCTGTGAGTACCAAGTAGCTGGAGAGCCTAGGCCTCCTACAGAGGAGTAAGTCCATCCACAGCGCCAGGCTTAGTGTCTGGGTCTCTGTCAAGGGTCTCTGTTACCTGGGTTACAGAATCCTCCTCCTCCCTTAGGGTTAGGGTTCATCCCCCACCACCCTCTGTTCCAAAGCAACACTCCTTTCTTCTCTGCTTTCTCTCTCCACTCCACTTGAATCTTTCTTTCTAGTGCCTCACTGCTTTTTTACCTCGTATGCTGGTTACTTTATGCCTTGCTGAGATGAAACACCTGGCAAAAGCAATGTAAGAAAGCAAGAATTCATTTCTACTCACAGTTCGAGGACACAGTCCTTACAGCAGAAAGTCGTGGCAGCAGGCACTTGAGGCAGTCAGGAACGCTGGACACGTGCTACCCACATCTAGCAGGGAGGTCTTCCCATCTCATTTAACCTAATATAGAAACTCCCTCACAGGCACGCCCAGAGGTTTGTTTCCATGGAGATTCTAAATTCCATCAAGTAGACCATCAAGATTAACCATCCTGGGACTGGACATCTGGCTCAGCAGTTAAGAATATTTCCTACTCTTCCAGAGGACAGGGTTGGGTAGCCAGAACCCACATGGCAGCTGACAACCGTCTGTTACTCCAGTTCCAGGAGATCTGACTCCCTCTTCTGGCCTTCAGGGACACTGCCGTACATATGTGTGGGTAAATCACTCATACACGTAAAATAAATAAATCTTTTTTGAAGATTATACATTACATCAACTCTCTATTGAAGCCCTCCTGCACCCCCCGCCTCTCTCCCCTGCACCATTCGTCATGTGCCAGGGCCATCTGGGCTAGCTTGTATATTACTGAAACGTAACCAAAAAGTCAATATTATTATATTTTTCAGATAAGAAGAATAAGGCACAGAGGATTCAGCATTTGTCTTGGGATCCCCTAGCCAGTCCTTGTTGGAATCAAGATGTGAGCCTACAGCTGTCTGACTTTCCACCTTATAACCAACATCTCTTTCATGTAGCTTTGTCACTTGACACTGTCCTGTCCACTGGCTTTCCTTTGCTTGATCTTACCCCCTCCCCTATATGCAGCCTACAGTGAGTCTGGAAATGCAGACTGTGGACCTACCATGCACCAGGAGCTGTGCTAAGACACTGGGGAGAAAGCGCTGAACCACCTTATCTCATGCAGCCTTCCATCCCTTCCGGTCTGCACTGACAGTGGCTTCGTGCAGGCTCCTTTGTTCATTTTCTGTCTTCTGTTTTTGTCCTACAGGCACTTCCAGAGTTGGTTTGAACAAAGTTTTCTTTGTGCTTTGTTATAGGCCCCTCCCAACCTTTCCTCCTATGAGGTTGCATCCCTGCTACTCCTCATTGTGTTCTGAGCCACTGAAATGTTAGCAGGCCACGATCCACTAACTCTGACTACGTCCTCACCCAGACTATGCGTGCTGCAAGAGAAACCCATGCAACATGTAGCGATAATGATGCTTGCTAAGTTGGGATTTTTGTTTTTGAAACACAGTCTCATGTATCCCAGGCTAGCCTTAAACTCACCATGTAGATGAGGATAACCTTGAACTTTCAATCCTCCTACATCTACTGCCCAAGGGCTGGGATAACAAGCATGCACCACTGTATTCAATTTTATGCAGTGCTGGGGATCAAACCCAAGGCTTGCCTCTATGCTAGCCAAGCACTCTATCAATGCATATAGATACACAACCCATATGTAATATCTCTTAAGATATCAAAACTTCTGCTGAGTGTGGTGGCGTATACCTCTAATCCCAGCACTGTGGAGGAAGAGATCTCTGTGAGTTCGAGGTCAGCCTAGTCTACACAGTAAGTTCCAGGCCAGCTGTGAAAACAAGAGACCCTGACTCAAAAAGACCATAAATAAATAAATAAATAAAAGATATTAAAACTTCTATAAGAAAATAAAATATTTGTGACTCTAAGTGGAATTTTTAGAAATGTTGGATTAATAAAACAATATTAAATAGATATTTTCTTTAATAATTTATGTACTTTGATTTATTATGTAAGTAATTTGAAGAGTATTGCTGACTGTTGTCAGGAAAATGGCAATTATTTGATAAGTGTGTGCATAAAATTACTACAGGTAACAAGATGGAGAACAAAGGTAAGGGCTGAGAGCTCGAAGTGGACGGAGGAGAGACCTGCGGCCACAGATGTGTGAGGTCGACGGGGAGGACTGGGGGGAGCTCCTTTTTGCTCTACTTTAAGACAATGGTTCCCATGGGCATTTTTGTGAAAGAATGTAATGAGACATTCTACTTGCTAGTAATCACGCTTTGGTTTCTGGTTTATTTGAATGAGGTGTCATATTATGACCAGACCACAAAACTGCTGTCTTTACAGGAATAAATGTGCAAGGAAAATCCATGAAATTATTTAAAATGATACATTCTTCTATTTGACCACCTCAGTAAACCCAAGGATTTTCCATCTGGAAATTTTCATGGTAAGTGTAAGAATATTTCCCCGAACCTCACAACTGACCTCATAGACAGGTATATACACATACACACACACGCACACACACACAGAGTGAACTGGCTGAGAATTTATTCTGCTCTGTTTTATTTCATTCACTTACCATTTTGCATTCTTGTAATATATTTCATATTTTCCGACCCTGAGTTTCCTTACTAAAATAAACAACATTCAGGGAGTGTCTGCCATGGAGCCAAGCTTTTCTGGTTGCTTTTGTTGATGCTGCCTCTAGTGCTTGTCTCTAACAGTGAGGCAGATTTTAGTCTCTCCAGTCTTAAAGAAGAGGAACTGGAGGTCAGGAAAATTGCTCACCCTGACTGAGCTCTTGGGAGCCTGAGGTCAGAGGCAGGTTCCCAAAGTATGGACCCCTGGCATCCCGTGACGCTCCCTACTTCCCAGAACCCTTTGTCTGGCATGTTTTACAATAGCTTGGGTCTCACTAAGTTCTGTTTCTTGAAGCTTTGTGGAACATTGAAAGTAAACATACATAAAACTCCAAACCTTTATTTTAAGGCAATGGATCTCAATCACCCTTAAACAGTCAGTGGTTGGAAGTGAATTCAGCCAAGCTTGGGTTCCTCCAATTTCTAGTGCACAGCTTCCATAGTCTGACCTTAGTTTTCAGAGATTATGAAGCTATCCTGGCAGGAGCAGTGATATTCTAAAGAGAGACACTTCAATGGACCCCAAGGAATTGTGATTCCCCTAGAAGTTTCGTACCAGGAAGGAAAATGTCGGGGCCCTGGTGCCCAAGAGAGGGACTTGTCTCTGGGAGAGGGATGCCACTAGTACTGACAACTTGTAGGAAAGGCCTGGAACGGAGCCCAGACAATGAGTGGGCAGGACCACGCGCTGACCAGGACCGCTCGATGACACGTGCCCTCTATTTAAACCTAAACCTCATGTTAGTTTGTGGGAGCTAGGAGTGGGCGAGGCACTGGGCCTCTCTCTTCTTCCTCTAGCGTGGCCACATCGAATCACTCTCCCTCCACGTTTCGCTGTTGCTTGTCTCGTTTACTGACCCTAGTGAGGGCAGGAAGTAACAGTGACGGCTTTCTTCCCATGTTTCTGGAAGTTGCATAAATATGATGAGGTAAGAAGCTGTTTATAGGCTTCTGTATTTGAGAACAAGTTAAGGAGGTCCAGAGAGCTTTGAGTCATAGAGAGCTTGGCCTTCATGATGTCACTTCTATCCACAAAGGTGGCTGGAGTCATTTGTTCCAGGACCCCAGTGGACCACCTGGAGCTGTTCCAGTAGGCCTGCTTCTCCCTCATCACAGGGTGAATGCAGACTTTTGCTCCCTTCTATACAGGACTGCTTTAGGCTGCATAAGCATTGTGATCTCTTAATCGAGAACATGAGCTTGCACTATTTTTGGAACACTGAAAATAGTAAAATTCAAATACAAAGAACAAACAAATTAAGGAAGGGCTGTAAACACAACATGACTATTTACTGTAGGGAAAGTTTTACTGGTGATGTCATTTGTATGGTGAGCTCCCCAAAGCTGTTTAAAATGTAAGTTAAATAATAAAACCCCATTTTTAAAACAAAATATCAAGGAGTATGTCATAACTTGCTTTCTTTAGAGGTTTATCGATATATTTCAAAATTTGCAAGATGGGACAAATGCTGTTCTTCCCTTTAATAAATTAGAGCTATAGGTTTGGGAAAGGGGCTAACACAAAATTACTAATCAGAAATGAGCTTTCTTAGGAAAGAGAACCTTGCGGCCCTGGGGCCATAATTGGGCCTTAAAGTCAGAGAGCATAAGAAGGGCCAGTACATCAGACAAGAGACAGCAGATGCACCACGAGGTGGGACAGCATTAAGGACATTATGAGAACATGAGGAGAGATGGCTATCACACTAGTGTGGTGGGGGAGGACAGGCTTCAGAGAAATCCCCCAAACAAAGAAATCCCCCATACAGCTATAACAGTACAGTCTTAATGCAAGCCTGAATGCATGAGAGCCAGAACCAGGTGTAAGTCCCAGTCTTGGGGCAGAAGACCTCTGTCCTGGCTCTAGCCACAGAGAGAATGCTCCTGTCCTCTGCCTTTTGTTCTTTTCAAGCCTGCAATAAATTGTATGCTGCCTATCCTCTTTGGAGAGAGCCCTCTGCTTAACTCAGACCACTGATTCCAATACTAATTAATCTTTTCCAGAAACATCCTCACAGACCCACCCAGAAATAACGTTTAACCAGAAAAAAGTATCACATTTAAAAAGGAAAAAAAAAAATGATCAGGCCAGGCATATTCAACGAGAATTTCCAGGTGCAGGTTTTGTTTTCAGCCAAAGCGGAAGGGGCAGACATGACCAAAATGACACACCCTGAGGACTAGCAAACATGAGTCACAGCATCTGAAACTGAAGGGTCCTGTGCTTAAAGTTTCAAGCCATTTCCTCCTAGGCAAATCTAGTATAATTAACTTGGGCTTATTCTTTCCGACAGAGAGCGGGAGAGAATGAGCCATACACAACTGAAGATAATCATGAATGAATTGTTTCACTTCAGGATGTGCTGCTAAATCAATATTAAAATGCCAGTCTATGTGCTCATGGCAGAGCTATGCTCCTCATGCAGAGTCTAGCCGTTAGTGCACTCCCTTCAAGGCCTCTGTGGGTCCTCTCCACCTCTGATTGCAGCATGCCTTTCTTTTGTCTCTTCCTCTGCCTTTTTCTGCTAAATCTCACCCTGTCTTTAAGGTTAAGCCAAATGCGGTTATGCATCACTATGGATGGGGATGTGTTTCAAGAAGTGAGCCTATCGCCGTTTCTGTTACCGTCATGACTCACCACTCGGGGCCAGCCCAAGTGGACTTTGGGGGGCCAGCCGGAGGGATTGGGGTGAGTAGACGCAGAGTCAAGCCGCAGACTCTGGGAGTGGGATGGGAAGCAGGCCAAGTGTGTGGCACTGCACACTCGTGTGGCCCTGCACACTCGTTTACTGAGTAGGTGCACAAGCTCTTATAGGTCTGGACAGCCTTATGGGGTGGGGTCCCAAATACAGCCAATAGTAAGTCCCCAGATACGCAGGTGCTTTCCAGGTGCTGGTCTCACAACTAGCCAGAGCAGAACACCACGCCCACAGGAACCATTCCTCTATTCCTCCTAGCAGGTGGCCTGGCTAGGCCCACCTTGCATTATGCCCAACATGAGCCCGTTAGGCAATTTTTCATTTGTGTAATTGTCACAATTGAGAGCTAAGATGGCTCCAGTGTCACTAGGTGAAATCATCTTAGAGGCCCCACTGACAGGAACTTTGCTATGTGGGGCACGCTGCAACCGATTCCCACAAAGCCTTCACTTGGTCTGAACTCTTCCTTCTCCGAGCTGTTTTGCATGTCTCTTACTTGTAACTCTTGTCACTTCCTGAGCTACGCCTTGGTGCTTTGTGTCTCTTACCATTTCTTTGCTAGTCTCTGTCTTATTCATCTTTGTGCCTTAAGGTGGCAAGGATCTGGAGGCTGACATACAGGGTCACCCAGTAAAATAATTTGTGGGACTGAATTGAACGGTGGTTCTTATGTTTTCCGATTCATTTCAAATAAAGCTATGAAGCTTGCACTTCAAAGTCTGACTTGAAAGAAGAACTTATTTTCAGTGTTTCTACCTTGTAGGCAGCAGAAGACTATGTTTGATTAGGCAGAAGTGGGGGATAGACTTTTGGGGGTGACTGGGGAAACTGGCCAGTTCCCTGGGGCTGGCAAGGAAGAGGATTCATGGAAGATACACCTTTGTTGGGACTCCAAATCAGTAAGTAAGATGTTCAAGTTTTCAGGAAGGACAAACTTGTGGGGGTGAAATTGGAAGAGAAATGTTCCTGTCACCAGGATATCTGTTTACTAGATGGGTGAAATGAGGAAGAATTGGACCCTACAATTGGAGCCAACAAAAGGTAAGCAGGACATAGGGTCTCAAAGAAATGGAGTCAGGCCACCCTCCTCATTAAGGTGTCTACAGCAGGGCCTACTTGAAAGAAAACACAGAGATAGGTCAGGAAAACCCAAAACTGGTGCATGACAAAGCCCAAGAAAATTAAGTGGAGGGCTAGGAATGTGTCTCAGTTGGTGGCGTGCTTGCCTAGCATTTCACAAAGCTCTGGGTTCAAATCCCGGCACTACATAAACCAAGCATACTGGTGAATGCCTGTGGTTTCAGCACTCAAGTAGAGGAATGAAAATCAGAAATTCAAAGAGTCAAGATTATCAACTACAAAGCAAGTATAAACCAGCCTGGGCTACTTAAGACCTGAGAGAGAGGAGGAAGAGAGGGAGGGAGTGAAGGAGGCAGGAAGGGAAGGAGGGAAGGAGGGGGGGAAAGGAGGAAGAGGAAGAGAAAGAAGAAGAGAGGGAGGCAAGGAGGGGGGGAGAGGTAAATTATGTCCAATGGACATTGTGTTGAGGTCAAGCACAGGATCACATGTGTGAGCACAGCATTAGAAAGAACAGCTAGATTAGAATTAACAGAAGAACAGATGGAGATAAGCAGTTCTCACCATGAAGGGATGCCACAGATTCATTCCAAAATAAAATCCCAATAAGTCAGCACTGTTAGGTTACAGATGTACAGATGTTGCTGCTCTAAGGAGATCTGTCCACCCTCAGCCCCAGCCTCTCTCCCTCTAGATATTGCTAGGGTGAGCTGACAGAACACGTGCTGTGAAGTCACAGGGGGCCAGACCCTGCCCCTGATTCAGTAATCTGAGGCAACTGAGGACAACCCTGTACTGTGGGCGACGTATTAATCCTGTGGCATGGGACCTTCCTCTACGTCAGGAAACCTGTAACGGGGAGCTCTCCTGTGTCCCCTGGGACTAAACTGTCTTCAGAGCCCCGCCGTGCCGTGCTGTGCTGTTAGTACTTTTAATAGGTCTCGTACCCTAACTGATAGTTTATCTCAGCATCTTTCTCTCACACCGCCAATGTCTTCCCTAAAGTTCATGAAATAAAAACCTTAGTTCTTTTCCTTCAAAGAGGCTAATAGACTTCCATTTCCGACATTATGGAGGATATTTTTTGACAAAACTTATGTAGTCTTTACCTGGGAAGATAGCTAAGTGTTAGAGTGTTTGTCTTGCATGACTGAGGGCCTTAGTTCAAATCTTAGTACTGCCAAAAATGGAAATTTTTAAATAAAATAAATAATATAATCTTAAGTGTAAGTAGAGAATAAAGAAAGAAACCTCAGAGAGATAAAGAATTAAAAGTGTAGACCCCGAGAAAAGGGCGCAGCAAGCAACCACTTTCACCAAGAGTATTTTCTGAAGTTAGTGAACTTACACAACTATTCTGCTGACATTCTGCGACAGGGGGTCTGGGGTGCAGCCTACATACCACCTGTATTAGCTACTTTTCTATTGCTGTGTAGAACACTGATCAAAGCAACTTATAGGAAGAAGAGTCTATTTAGTTTTACAGTTGCAGGGGGTTAGAATCTACATCACCGTGGGGAGGTGCAGAAGAGGTGGCCAGAGCTGAAAGCTTAGCATTCACATCTTCAAGCAAACACAGGAAGCAGAGTAAAACTAGAAATTCTGCAAGGCTTAAGAACTCTCCAAGCCCACTCCCAGTGACATGCTTACTCTAGCAAGACCTTACCTCCTAAGACCTCAGAAAACAGCACCACCAACTGAAGACAAAATATCCAAATACTTGGAACCTATAGGAGACATTCTCATTCAAACCACCACAACACCTAAGAAATCTAACAGAAGATCTGTTGCTGTGTACAAAATATCCAAGACTTAATGGACTAAATCAACAATGCATTACTCTACTCAACTCGGACAGAACTGTCCTGGGAAGGTTTCCCCAAAGGAAACTTTTTGGCTCACAGCTAGATGGATGGAGACTGGGACTCCATCTGAAGGCTTTGCTGTCTTTCTAGGAGGGCTTACTCACGTAACTGACAGGTGATGATAGATGTTAGCCAGGAGGTCAGCTAGAACTGTCAATAAAAGCATCTTCACATCACCTCTCCAGATAGCTTAGTTTTCTCACAGAAGGCTGGTTAAATACCAAGAGAGAGTATTCAGAGCTAGTTACAAGACACCCTGGCAGAAACCTCAGGGCTTGTTTTGGCTAGCCACGGTAGTCCCAGAATGTCATTCCTGCTACACTCTGCTGGGACAGCCATATTCAGGAGGAGGTGATTTAGAGTCTAATTCTTGATGTGATGAGCATACACACTTCTAGGTAAAGAATTGATGAAGATCACATTGGGACATGATCTATCCTGCTTCCTGAGTGAATGTGGAACACTGTGGGTGCTACTTTCATCATGAGTATATATGAGAAACAAGCCAGTGTACTGTAGGGAGTGGTGATGCGCTTTGCCAGCTGCAGCCCTAGACTGGGTGAAGGAAACAAATTTTCCATCCTGAAAATTTAAAAAAATATATTTTTAAAATTTTATTTTTCATTGTATGTGTGTGTCTGTAGGGTGGCGGAAGGTGTACATGAATTTCAGGTGCCCTTAGAGGCCAGAGGTGCTGAATCCCCCTAGAACTGGAGTTACAGTTCAGGCAGTTGTGAGCCTGCTGACATGGATTCTGAGAACTGAACTCCGATCCTCCGCAAGGGCAGTCTGTACTCTTCTTAACACCGAACCGTCTTTCCAGCGCCTCTGACCCACGCTAAACATTTTTAATCACAGACTTATCATTGGGGAGGTTATGCCCACAATTTTTACTTTTGTTGAGACAGAGTCTTTCTATGTAATACTGGCTGGCCTATAACTCACCATGTCGTCTGGGCTAGCCTCAAACTCATAGCAATCCTCCTGGGTCAGTCTCCTGAGTATAAGGATTATAAGCTTGTACCACCACACCCAGCTTAGAATTTGTACTTCTAATAGGGAATTTTAAAATTAAGTGACACACTCAATCTTATGTGGTCCCAGGATTATAATGCATTAAAAATATCTTAATAAAAGTATAACCTTTGTGTAGGAAAAATAAGCCTTAAAAAATCCCCACTGATAAAGTTCCAACAAACAGGAGCCTGTAGTTAAAATTAACTGGCTGGAGAGATGGTTCAGTGGTTAAGAGCACTGACTGCTCTTGCAGAGGACCCAGTTTTGAGTCCCAGCACTATATGGTGGCTAACAACTACCCATAAGTCCAGTTCCAGGAGACTAATGCCCTCTTCGAATCTCCCTGGGGCATTGCATGACATGGGTGCACCTAACTACACTCTAGCAATACATTCAGATAAAATGAAAAAATAATAAATAAAACATTTTTTTATTATAAAACATATCACATTACCATTGCAAGAGGCAACAGAAATGAGAGCAAGATCAGATTGGCAAAGACTTTGAAATAGACTTTTGGACCCAAGGCAGGAAAAAAGTGCCCTTCAGCCCTTTAAATCAACTCATTTTATTCTGAGAGGAACGTTTGCTGCATTCTATACATTCTGGTACAAAAGTTGGACTCCAGATTGCTAAGCATAAAAGTCCAGCATTGGCTTCTTTAATAATCAATATATTATCTGATATCACAGTTCTTCATTTCCAAGAGATCCAGACTTTAATTATTAATTTAAAAAGAGTTGTTTATTTTATTTTTGTGTATGCATTTATGTGTGTGCATGCATTTATATATATGTATTTATATACATATGTGTGCATCACATGCATGTTTAGTGCCCACAGAGGCCAGAAAAGGTCATCACATCCCCTGGAACTTAAATTATAGGCAGTCATGAGGTCCCATGTAGTGCTGGAAACTGAACTTGGATCCTCTGAAAGAGCAGCAAATGCTCTTAACCACTGTGCCATCTCTCCATACCATTTTCTTATTAATTTTGATCAACAATTAGGTTAATGACTAAAATAAGTATTCAACAGGAAAAAATGAGTACATTTCAATAAGTTAAGAAGTGACAAAATTAACAATAGCAAAAAACTATAAACTATTACCATGTCACTTTGAAAAACAAATTATGAAGAGCAAATTACGACGTCCCTCTGAATTTTTCCGGAGTTAGCTCCAGGACTCCACCAAAATAATCCCTCATACAGAGTGGTGCTGTGTCTGCATCAGCCCTACGCTCATGCTCCCGTGCACTTCAGATGTTCTCTAGATTATGCACAATATTTAATGCAACACAAACACTACATAAAAAGATATTAGATCATTTTGCTCAGAAAACTGTAACAAGAAAAAAGTTTGTACATGTTTAGGTATTTTTTTCAATTGTTTTTTTTGCCTGAACCTAGCACACCATAGGTGGCCTTTACTATGGATTAGTAATTTTTGAAGAAGACATATTGTCTTGGTTTTTTATGCTGTTTTTTCTTTCTAGAACTTGTGCATCAGAAATAGTTGTTAAGTATCTTTCATTCCAACCATTTTTCTTCTTTCAGTGGAGGCATTTACAGTGTTCAAGAGGGGACTAAGTCTTAGTGGTTTGAGGTGTCATTTCCCTCTGTGGCGCTCTGAGAAAAATCTGAAAGAACATCCAAAGAATTCAAAAGAAATATTATAGCTATATGCAAACAACTCAAAAGAAACATGAATATACTCCAGAAAAACAAACAAAAAGCTGAGTGAAAATAAGGAAGTCAATACAAGATATGAAAATAGAATTCAATAGATAGAATCACTGAAGAAAAGTCAAACTAAAACAGTGTGGGAAATGAAAAACTCAATAAGCCAAAGGAAAACCTGAATGTTCTTTTGTTTTCAAAAATAACATGGTTACTACTTTTGAAAACCATACAAATAGAATGGATCATGTGGAAGATGGCATCAGGACTGGGAGACAAGGTAGAGGAACTGGAACATTCAGGAAAGGTCAGCCCAGTTAATGAATATATGAATGCATGGAAGAGCTTAGGGACATCATGAAAAGTCCTAACCTTCAGATTATGGGCAAAGAAGAAGGGGGAGGGGCCACCACCATATCAAGGTCATAGAAAACATGTTCAATAAAAATCATAGAAGAAGAATTCTAAGACAAAGAGATGTTCTTCCAGGTACAAGAGACCTGAAGAAAATAAAACAGACAAGACAAGAACTGAAGCTTTTCCAACATATTATTGTTGTAATATTAATAACACAAAATAAAGAAATGATATTGAAAGCTGCAGAAGAGAAAGTTCAAGTGACTTATAAAGATAGGCCCATCATTATTTGACAGAATGTTCTTAAGCCAGAACAGCCTGGAAAGATGTATTCCAAGTTTTGAAAGACCACAACTATCAACTTAAATTCTTATAGCCAGCAAAACTCTCCATTAAAATTTAAGGGCAAATAAAATTTTATTATTATAAAAACAAATTAAAGGAATTTGTGATAACTAATCCAGTTCTATGAAGGATAATGGAAGGAATACTCCAATCTGAAGAGGAGGGTGAACACATCAAAGAGATAACAGCAAATGGATAAATAATGTCAGTACAGTTAGTCAAAAGAGTTCTAAGAAAACATAAAAAAATCAACAACTGATACACATCTGTCAGTCATAACTCTGAATATTAATGGTCTCAAATCCTCAATAGAAAGATACAAACTAGCAGATTGGATTAGAAAATAGGATCCAACTTTTTACTGCCTCCAAGAAACACATGCCACCACTGAGAAGACACACTCTTAGGGTATAAGGATGGAAAAAAAGTATTCTAAGCAAATGGAACAGGGAGACAATAAGCATAGCTGTTCTAATAGCTGACAACATTGGTTCCAAACCACAACTAGACAGATCATTAAAGGACAATCCACTAAGGGGATACTACAATTCTAAACATATGATCCTCAAACACAGGAACATCTACGTTCATAACAGAAACATTAATGGATCTAAAACCACATGTTAACTTCCAACACAGTGATTGTGGGTGACTTCTATGCTCCATTCTCACCAATAGACAGGTCATCCTGACAAAAAATAAACAGAAACATGGTAGTTAAACAACATCATAAATCATATGAACCTAACAAACATCTACATAACATTCCACCCAAACACCAAAGAATACACATGCATTTCAGCAACCCATGGAACTTTCTCCAACATTGAGTACATATTAGGACACAGAGCAGGTCTCAACAATTACAGGGAGATAGGATAACATTCTGTATTCTATCTGACCACAATAGAATAAAGCTATTTATCAACAATAATAGAAAGTGCACAAAGTCATGGAAACTAAACAACACACTGCTGGATGAAGGTCAAAGAAAAAATCAAGAAGGAAATTTAAAAATTCCTTGAATGGTGTGAAACTGAAAACATTCTAAAATCTAGGGTCACAATCAAGGCAGTCCTAAGGAGGAAAGTTTATTTCTAAGTACCTATATCAAACAATTTAAAGGATCTCAAATTAATAACTTAGCGATACAACTGAAGGCATTGGAAAAACAAGAATAAACAACTCCCCAAACCAGTAGATGGGAAGAAATCATCAAAAGTAGGCTGATATTAACAAGTGAAAAACACACACAAAATCAGCAAAACAGAGTTGGTTCTTTGAAAAGATTAACAAGATTGAAAAATGTTTAGCTAAACTAACCAAAAGAAAGAAAAGACCCAGATCAAGAAAAGTTAGAGATGGAAAGGGAAACATTAAAACAGATACCAAGGAAATTCAGAAAATTATAGATACACTTAAAACCTCTGTTATGCTAAATTGGAAAATCTAAAAGAAATGGTTGAATTTCTAGATATATATCACATAGCCAAAACTAATCAAGATTAAATAGTGATTTAAACCAATCTATAACCACTAATGAAACTGAAGCAGTCATAAAAACTCTCTCAGCTTGAAATAAAAGTCCAAGACCAGAAGGATTCACTGGAGAATTCAAAATTCTACTAAAACCTGAAAGAGCTAAAATCAATACTGGTCAAATTAATCAATGAAATAGAAAAGGAAGTCTTTCTGATTCTTTTTTTATGAAACCAGTATTGTCCTGATATCTAAATCAGATAAAGGCGCAACCAAAAAAAAAGAGAAAATTACATACTGCTGTCCTTGATAAACATAGATGTAGAAAGTATTAATAAAACGAGCAAACTGAATTCAAGGTCACATTAAAAAATATCATAATCATGACCAAGTTAGGAAAAGAAGCCAAAGTATGCCTGTTTCCAAATATTATGATTCAATACATAAAAGACCCTAAAGACCCCATCAAAAACTGAGTTGATCAACACTTTGAGCAAAGTGGCAGGTTACAAAATTAATACACAAAAATCAGTAGCCATGCTCTATACCAATGACAAAGAGACTGAAAAATAAGTCAGGGAAACAATTCCATTCATAACGCACACACACTCCCTCTCTAATATGCCCACACCCACACAGAGAGAGAAAGAGAGAGAATCATGGGAATAAATCTTATCAAGGAAATGAAAAACCTCTATAACGAAAACTGTAAGACACTGAAGAAAGAAATTGAGGAAGACACTAAAATATGGAAAGGCTTTTTATGTTCCTGGGTTGATAAATTAATCTTATGAAAATTTCTAGCCTAGTGAAAGTAGTCTACAAATTTAATGGAATAGCATTTAGAATTAAGGGGCTATTCTTTAGACATAGAAAAAACATCTCAGAATATATATGGAGGCACTCACAAAAGAGGACAGTCAAAGAAACCCACACCTGATTTCAAATTATGCTACAAAGTCAGAGTACTGAAAACAGCACTGGCACAAAATAGAATACAGATCAATGGAACAGACAGAGGATCCAGCTATCGGGCCTCAAAAATAAAACCGATTGATCTTTCAGAAAGAGGCCAAAAGCGTACGTTGGAGAAAACATGCTTTCTTCAGAAAAGTTGTTAGAAAACCTGGATATCAACATGAAGAAAAATGAAATTGAAAGCTTATCTCTCATCCTGCACAAAACTCAACTCCAAATAGATCAAGGACCTCAACATAAAACCTGATACTCTGAAACTGTTACCGGATAAAGTAGGGACTAGGCTCCAACTTATAAGCACAGGTGTGGACTTTCTGAATTGGGCTCCCGTCATGCTGGAAGACCAGCCCTTGATGACAATGGGACTCATGAAATTAAAAGGCTTCTGCATATCCAAGGAAACTGTCAACCAAGTAAAGAGGCTGTCCACAGAATGGGAGAAAATCTTTCCAACTACACATCTGACAGATTAGTGCCTAGAATATACAAAGAACTGAAACAAACAAAAACACTTAAACACCAAGAAAACAAAACAACCTAATTAAAAAATGGGCCATGGAACCAAACAGAAAGTTCTCAAAATAAGAAATGCAAATGGTTAGTAAACACTTTACAAAGTATTCATCATCCATCAAGAAAATACACGTTTAAAAACATTTTAAGATTCCATCTCACCCTCTGAGATGGCCAGCATCAGGAATACAAATGACAGCACCTGGCCGTAGTATGAATTAGCATAACAGCTCTGGAAATCAGTCTGAAGGCTTCTCAAAAAAAGTAAAACTAGAACTACTGCATTGACCCGGTTATGCCATTTCTGGGCATGTACCCAGAGGACTTTACATCTTGCTACAGAGCCACCTGCACATCCATGTTCATTGCTTTTTTATTCACAATAGCCTAGAAATGGAATCAACCTCGATGCCTGTGAACTGATGAATAAATAATGACACTGTGGTATGTATACACAATGGAATATTACTCAGTTATAATGAAAAAGGAAATCATGAAATTTGCAGGTAGATGGATGGAACTGGAAAAAAAATGATAACGACTGAGGTCACCTGGGCTCAGAGAGACAATTGCTGCACATTCTCTCTCATATGTGGATCCTAGCTTTGAATCTTTTGTTTTGAGTGTTTAACTTGGAATACATGTAAAAGTCAAGTAATCAGAAATGGACTTTGAGGAACAGATGCATTAAGGGGAATAGTTAAAATGTAACTAACAAGAGAGTAGGGAGAGGGAAAACGGGGTGGAGAGGTTCAAGCGTAGACGGGCGAGGGGTGGGGAAGCGAGGAGTGGGGAAGCGAGGAGGAGGAGGAGCGCCTGAGCACAGTGAGAGGTGAATGGAGATGTTATATAAAAACCTACGGACTTTCAACCAAGGTAAGAATATATATAATTATAGGGGACAGTTAAACACAGGTGATATGGCAGAATTGGGTGGGGAGAACAGTCTGGGCTAAAGGTTTAAATGGGGCTGGGTGTGGGAGACAAGGGAAAGCAAGGAGTCAGGAGTGGGCTAGCCCAAACTATTTAACGAATCCACTAGTTTGTAAGAAAAATTTTAAAAATGTAAAAGGGGGAGCTGGAAGCCAGGTGTGGTGGCACACCTCTTTAATCCTAGCATTCAGAATGACGCAGAGGCAGATGGATCTCTACGAGATAAAGGCTAGCCTGGTCTACAAAGTAAGTTCCAGGCCAGCTGGGGCTACGGGGAGAAGGTGTATCAAAAACAAACAAACAAACAACACCTTCCCCAAAAGAAAAAGAGGAGAGTGGGGTTGAAGAGACGCTTCAGACGCTCTGGCTGCACTTGGCAGAGAACGCAGGTTTGGTTCCCAACACCCACACGTCAGGTATTAACTGTCCATAACTCCAGTTCCAGGGGATCTGACGTCTTCTTCTAGTCTCTGAGGGCATTGCATGACATGAGTACACATACATACACACAGGCAAAATATTCATACACATAAAATAAAAATAAATAATAAATCAAAGGTATCCTGCATGGGTGAACAACACTGCTTCCAGAGACACGCAAACCTTTTAAGTCCCCATTAACAAGGGTAAGGACAGTTAAATTGTGTTACACTGTCACGGAAGCAGTTTTCAGTTGCAGCCATTGTTGGGTTCATTTTCTCAGCCAATTAAATAATTAAAAGGTATGAAAAATCTCACACCAATGAACAGCAACAAGCAGACAAACTTTTTATTGAAAGATGAAGAGTCATATACATCAACAAGTTCACACAGAGACGGGGACCTGGGAAACAGAAATCCGGCCCTTCTGGAATGGTCTATGCCTTTATAGCCTTTAGGGGGTTCTCCTTCCCTAATTTTTAGAGTCACTTCCTTTATTTCAACTGCCAAGCCAGTGAGTTAATGGCCAGGAGCCATGATTACAGAGGAATCAATCCAAACCTAAATCTCAAAGTAAAATTGAGATACCCATCCATTTCTCCCCTTCTCCCGCGTTCTATATAGAATGTCCCTGTCCCCAGGGAAGTGACCCAGACACACCGCTACTCCTCACGTTCTTCCTAAACCCCTTGGCAAGAAAGAGGCAAAAGGCCCAATGTTCTTCTTGTACTCACTATGCTAAAACCCTGGGGCAAAATGAAATTCCTCTTTCCCCTTACTTATTAACTTTCTTTCACTTTAATCCTTCTCCCCTCTTTTACCATCCCTGTCTGGACCCTGACTTGCTTTATTACAGAAAAGTCTTCCTCCTCAAATCAAAATCTCCCCTCACGCCAACCAGTTCTTATAATTACACTGAGGCCTATAGTAGGTCTGTTAGTAGCTGTACCCCAAGAGAATGCATAGGAATGGAGACTTAAGGAGGAGTAGGATATGCTGGGGGAGTTGTTTTGATTTTTGAGACAGAGTCTCCCTATAGCTTCGGCTGCCTTGGAATTTGCTATGTAGACCAGGCTGGCTCCATCTCACAAAGATCTGGCTGTCTCTGCCTCCCCAGTGCTAGAATTAAAGGCATGTGTACCACACCCTGAGAGGATGTTTTAAAGTTGGCAATTTAGAAAGTCTGATTGGCCAGAGATCTCTTATAGGATCCAATGAAAAGCAGGATCAACCATGCTTGAATTTTTTTCCCCAATATCATATTTTGGCATGCAAACATCTAGTAGAGATTTATGTCTCCTACATCCCCCACTTAGTATCAACCACTAAAATAAAAAATTAATGAAATTTCTGAAACAGGTTTTATTAATGGATATTGTGGTCAGTTAAATAATGGAAATGATGCAAATAGAAAGTAATTTGGAGACTGAGTGAATGAAAGTGGACACCGTAATTCATGAACAATCCTTGCACTCTTAGTCTTGGCTTTGAGCTACATACAAAAAGGAAGACTGCACTTTGTCTTTGATTTCTGTACATCTTTTCTGAATATGGCCCTTAATCGATCCTTGAAATTCTCCCCAGCAAAATAATAGAGAAACGGATTGAAGCAGGTGTTGCCTGCAGCCAAAGCCAGTGTGACAACCGTGGCTTTATGCAATTCGTCCTCACAAGAATTTGTGCTCCACATCATCAAGTGGAGGGTCCTTAGTGCGTGGTAAGGCATAAAACAGAGGAGGAAGATGATCAAGGCAATGATGATGGTGATCAGTGCCTTCCTGTGAGAAGCCCGCTGAGCTGATTCTGGAATCTCTACTTTTAACAGGACCCGGATGATCAGCAGGTAGCAGACAGTAAGTGTGAACAACGGCAGCAAGAAGCCTACCACTAAGGCAATGTGATTCATGATCAAAAGCTTATCAATTTTTTTCGGATTCAGCTCCAGGCACGATGTGATGTTGTTCTTTCTCTCATAGCCATTCTTGAGAAGCACGGCTGAGGAAGCCATGATGAAGACCCAAATGATCCCGCAGAGCATCCAGGCACCTCGGACGCTGGTGGTGTGGAGACGTTGGAAGGGGTGAACGGTGGCCAGGAAACGCACAACACTCAGCACGGTTAGGAAGTAAATGCTGGTGTACATGTTGACATACAAGGAATAAGACATGATTCTGCAGGCCAGGTCCCCAAATATCCAGTGGGAGTTTCGGAAATAATAGTCAGCCCTGAAGGGTAGAGTGCTTATGAATAGGAAGTCTGAAATGGCCAGGTTGAGCATGAAAACATTCACAGACGTGGACTTCTTGTAAGTCTGCAGGAAAACGTAGATGGAAAAGCCGTTTCCCAAGGCTCCCCAGACAAATATTACCAGGTATATGATTGGATAAAATTCTCTCTTGAAGTTTTCAATTGTGCAGTTACTGTTGCTGGAGGTTTCATTTAGTTCCATTTTTGTTATGAAGCTGGATAGAGGCTAGGGTGTAAGTTTTCTTTCTGAATTGGGCAAAGAAGAAATACACACAAAAAGTTAATTTGTACCTTTCCATTTTCTTTCCTTCTTGCTGATTAAATATTTTTGTATTCAATCACACATAAAGAAACAAAAGCTCTTTTTTATGAAGTTTGGGCTTAGTGACACTGCCTTTAATCCCAGCACTCCAGAAGCAGAGCAGGTGGATCTTTGTGTGTTCAAGGCCAGCCTGGTCTACATAATGAGTTCCAGGACAGCTGGGGCTAGTGGGAGACCCTGTCTCAAAAAGATGACAATAATAATAATAATAATAATTTTTAAAAATGAAATGAAACACACTGGTAATGTCTTTAGTATATGCTTCTTCGTATTTCATGATACAATTCCAAATTTATAGGTTATAGAATGAGCAATAATGTATTTAACTGAATCTGAGGCCTCAAGCTGTGCTCATGGCTACAGGTGCCTCTCTGGTACTGCAGCCTAAGTCTACGAGACAGGAGATTAAAGGTGGAAGTGGTATGACATTTCTCGGGTGCTGACAGACCCTCCAACCTGTAGTTCTGCAGAAAGAAAAAATACTCCTCTTTGGTATGAAGAAGGAATAAAACTTGGCCAGATGATAGAAAACTAAGAAATGGTTGAGCAGCAGACCTACCCTGAAAAATTAAAGAAAGCTCTCTAAGTAGGAAGTAATTAACAAAGGAAATAATCTTATAGTATTAGAGAAAAGAATGAATATCCAACTACAGCAGCTTTTCTTTTCTTATATGAGTCTGTTACATTTGATACTTCAAGTAAAATCTACAATACTGGCTGACATGGTTTTAAATGGACTTAGAGGAATTATTTAAGAGTATATCATACATGAGGGAAAAATAAAAGTATATAAAGGGTGTGAGGTTTCTAATACCTCATTGGAACCAGCAAAATGAGGCTAACAGATAGTGATAAGTCATATCTATGTAATTTAATAGCATGAATTAAATAAATACACAAAATATATACTAAGAAGTTAAAGATGAATCAAAATGGAATTTTAAAGTATTCAGATAACAAGTATGAAGGCAAGGAAAAGAAACATGTACTATAAATTGAAAAAAAGGTGATATAACCTAATATGTTAATTAAATACACTAAATATCAATGTTCTAAACTTACCTATAAAAAAGTGGATTGGAAGACAGAAATGTAAAAATAAAAGACTTATCTAGATACTGCACAAAAGAAATTCACCTCAAATAACAACATTGGCAGTATGAAAATAAATATCATTTAATTCAAAACAAATCAGAAATGGTTCTGTTAGTATAAAATAAAGTACACTTAAGAGTAAAGAAAATGATCAGAAAAACTAAAGGAAGATTCCCTACTGATAAGAACATCTCTTCACTACGGAAACATTCGAATTCTAAATAGGTGCACCAAACAACAGAGCCACAAACTAGGTGAAACAAAACAGACAGAACTGAAATGAGACAAACAAATCCCAGTTGGTGACTTTAAGATCTCTTGACAATTGACAGAATAAGCAGATGGAAACTTAGAAAGAATACGGAAAAACTGAAATCTAACTGTTCATTCAGCAAGAGCAGAATATGCATTCTTTCCAAGAACTCACAGAAAACACACACACACACACACACACACACACAGGACATATATGTAATTGTATGAACTTAATCTAATAGACAGGAAAATATCTTTAAAATGTTTAATGTGTGGAACAACAGGAAGGTTGATTATTCTGGTCACAGATTAATGCAAATGGTCCATACAGAATGCTATGGTTTGATTATAGCGTTCTCCAAAGGTCTGTGTATTTAAGGGTTATTCCCCAAGGTGGCACTATTGGGAAGTGTTGTGGATCTTTAGAGGACGGGGTCTAGTAGGAAGTCTAGTGCCTAAGGGGTAAACCTTCCAGGGCTGTGTGGGGCTCGGGCTCATCTTCAGTGCGGCTTCTTTGTAGATGAGGTGAGCAGTTCCTCCTGTGGCAATGTATGGCGGTGGAATCTCCTCATCATGAACTGGCACCTCTAAAACCATGAGCCAGCTGTTCATTGCCTGAGGTATTTTGTTAGAATAATGGGAAGTTAACTAAATACACAGAAGTACAGATACAGGTAATAAGACAATAACCATTTTGTTTATTTAGAAACTTTAGGAAGGAAAGTTAAGTTTCTTCAGTAATTTTAATATGACATACACATTTTATTTGATGGAGTTAATTTTAAAGACAAACATTTTTAATTGATGAATTTGATCTTCAGCCATTTCATACATGCATACATGCATTCTGTTTACTCTTACCCCCACAGGCTCTTGTCTCCCTCCCGCGCCTGTCACACACACACAACCCCCATTCCTTCCTACATTCATGTCTTTTTGTTTGGTGATTTTTAACTAGACTCTCTGTGTGACCACTGGTTTGCAACTATGCATTGGCGCTCCTCATCAGTGGGTGCATAACTGAAGACAATGACTGTCCCACCTGCAGAATCCATCAGCAGCCAATAGTTCAGCAGGAAGAGGTAGAGACCCATGAGCCTCTTCTGGATCCATGACTGGCTGCTGACAACCCAGTCTTGTGCCGGCCCAGCAGAGGCAACCACAACTGCTGTGCAATGCCTGTGTCCCATCAGGAGCACAGCACTTCTCAGCTCTTCTCCCCACTCTCCAGCACCTGCATTTCCCCTCTCCCGCCTCCTTGATGCTCCCTGAGCCTTAGCAAGGGTGCTGTGAATGTCGTGCCCAGGACTGTGCACTCAACTGTCACTTTTACGCCTTCTTTTACTGCTGTTCACTCCAAAGAGACGCTTATCTGATTAAGGGTGGGAGGAGCATTTGCCTGTCCAGATGAGGTGCTGGTGGGACAGTAGAAATGTGCCAGAGATGTTAAATGTACTACTTAACATATATATATATATATATATATATATATATATATATATAGAGAGAGAGAGAGAGAGAGAGAGAGAGAGAGAGAGAGAGAGAGAGAGAGGCATGAAAGCATGTTAGTAAAGCCTCTGTTGCAGATTGTTACAAAAATAATGTATAAAATATATAAAATTAGAATTTGGGTCTTTAATGTAAAATAATTGTACACATACAAATAAATATTTTTGTCAATAAAATATACTGTTCACTTTTGTCTCTTTTAATATCCTTTTAAGCCATTTTCATGGGTATTGAGAGATGCTCATTGGTTAAAAGCACTGGCTGCTCTTGCAAAAGACAGAGGTTCATGTCCCAGTATCCACATGACGGCTAACAACCATCGGTAACTCCAGTTCCAGGAGATCGGCACCCTTTGCTGGTCTTACGGGCAGTACCGTGTACATGGTGTTACATACACGCAAGAAAAATAATATGCAAAAAATAATTTTTAAAAAATCAATTAAAAAATTAATTTAAAATGATTTTCAGAAAGATTGCTTGTTTAAAAAAATGTTAGGTTCCTAATATCTCTTGTTAATTGTGGTTTTAAAGAGTTACCAACAACTATTAGACTGTAGATATTTAAGACATACCATGTCTTCTTGAATAACTTTTATTAGTTCCTCCATTCCCAAATTCAGTTCCCCAAATCAGAATAATCAAGACATAATAAGACTTTGTGGGCTTACACTATCTTTGGGTTGCTACAAGTGGCCTCTAACAGATTCCTTCCTTCATCCTATGAAAAGAAGGGCGATGAGAACAATAAACGTTCTAGATATCCTTTCAGTTTTAATTACTTTACAGCTAACATAAGAACTTTTAAATCAAACTTGGCAATTAAAAGCTGATAAATAAAAAAGAAAGTTGATTCTTGCCTTAGTTAACTATACTTAAGTAAAATATAAAAAAATTTTTTTCAAAGTTTTTTTTTTTAATTTAAAAGACGCATTCTTATTGGATAGGGAAGGGACTCACAATGCCCCACCCTCTAGCTAAGAGTTATTGGCAGTTGATGACTGAGAGGTATGGGTGGGCTGTCAGTTTTCTTTGGGGAGTTGTGGGTTTCCCCTGGTTGCTCAAGTTCCGGTGGCTGGGCCTACACCATTTGTTCATATAGACAGCACTAATTAGCCTTAGTGAGCTATAAAGAAGAAATAAAATGATATGAAGTTGGAAGGGGGACATGGACAGAGGTCTGGGAGAAGTTGGGGGATATGAGCAAAAAATATTGTATACCTGTATGAAATTCTCAAAGAAGAGATAAATAAAATATAAGTGAATACTAATTTAAAAACAGAAGTATGGTTATGTAAGCACCGAAATTACAACAGCTGTGTTTCAAAAGATTCTTTTTCTTCTAAGAGTCTAGGCTCACAATGTCATTTTTCTTTTTTGTCATTCAACAATTGAACAAATCCACTAGGGGCTCCAACTAAACTACAAAAGAAACATCAGAGACCCTTCATTTAGTTATTTCAGTCCTTCCTTGCTGTAGTGGCCCCTGTGTCTGTCTTGTTTAAAAGTCATACTGGCTGCAGCAGGGCCTGTAAAGCCTTAAACCAGCTTAGCACAGCTTGCTGCAAGGCCCTGGCTACTCAACTTTCCTGCTGCTTTTTACTGATAGGGGAAAACTCAGTTGCCCATTTGCCTATGAAGTTTTTCTTTTCCTCCATACATTGCTGCAGCATTCTAAACCCAGGGATCATGCTCCCTCCCCAGTGTTTAGAAAAACCGTCCATGATCCCAGTCCTCTGTTAGGAAACTACCACATCCTCCCCAGGCCTTCCAGCATCTCCTGATTTAATTTTGTTTGTTATTGTTCATAAGTAAAAAGAAAAACTAGCAATTACTAAGAAGGTGATGCTATTACTGACTTGAATTTACCCCTGAAATGTGAGTTTCTCCTAGAAATAAGTTTTGATGACTGAAGAAATTGTCCTCCCCACACCTGACATCTGAGAAAAGAAAAAAGAATTTCCTCAGATCTTGGGAGACTGAAGCAGGAGTATTTTAAGTTTGAGACCAGTCTGGGAAACACTGAAAATGCTGGAGAGGGTAGGAGACTGCAGGAGAGGAGAAAGGAGGAGGAGGAGGAGGAGGAGGAGGAGGAGGAGGAGGAGGAGGAGGAGGAGGAGGAGGAGGAGGAGGAGGAGGAGGAGGAGGAGGACGAGGACAGCTAGAGAGCAGAGGGGAGAGGAGCAAAAGAGAAGGAAGGAGAAGGGAAGGGGAAAGGGAGAAGGGAAGAAGGCTCTTTTGACAGTGTAACAACCCTTTTAAAACAGTGAATGAATTGAGAACCTTGAGATAATTAGCTATTAAGGAGGAAGCTATAATAAAAGCTAAATTTAGCAAAACTATGTCATGATATTCCTACAGCTGAGAAAAGTTATCAAAGACATTAAGCCAGGATTGTTGGAGTAATTTAAGGAGCTTTCCAGGAATATTCCAGCTGGTGTCCTGCCTTACAGGAGTACCGCCCTTGCAAGGCTACAAGAGTGGACCATGGACAAGCAGACCAAAGGCTTCAGGTCATTTAACCACTTGCTAAGGGTGTTTATTCCCAGAGTAGGTTCCGGCTGTCTTTGCTGGAGAGCTACGTCTATAACGATAGAGTAAAAATAGTGTGATGGCTAATCTTGGTGTCAACTAAAACGCAAGCCTCTCTCTGGGCACTCCTGTGAGGGACTTTCTGGATTAGATTAAATGTGGACGGCGCCGTCTGCTGGCAGCCAAGGTTAAAGGACGTGGCAGGAGGAGACTTGCCTGGTTGCCTTCACTCTTACTACCAAGTTCATCCTGTTACTGTGGCATTCCTTCACCAATATTAGAGTCAGTTTCTTCAGGCTTCCAACATAGACTGACAACCAGCAAATCTCCAAGAATTCTCTAGGCCTTCAGCGCCAGATTGAACTGTCTCAACTTCCAGCCTCATACACTGAGCAACTACTGGATTCTTGGTCTCTCCAATGTGAGACAGTCATTGTTCGACTACCTGAACCATATCCTGTAATAAATCTCTCTATATATGTGGGGGGTATATTCATTCTATCATTTCTGTTCCTTTAGAGAATCCTAATTAATACAAATAGGTTAGTTTTATATTTCCAATTCGGGGAATTCTAATTCTTCTCTCCAGGAATAGAGACACATATTTTTTTCACTAGTACGGTTATTAAAGAACAGTAAAGTGTTACCTGTTACGTAGAAACTTCTCTGTCATCATCATCTACAAATATCAGCAAAGGTAATGAGAACCAAAGGAATTCTAGAACCCTCAAATTGCCACTGGCCCCATCATGCCATTGGTCTTGACAGCAGTAAGGTCAGGTTCCTAGAAGACTCGCTAATATTTTCCTCTGAGTTCCTAAGAGTGGGCCTCATGTACTCCAGGATAACTGCCAGTCTTTGGTTCTATTCTGTTACATACTAAAGGAGGACCAAAGGAAACTTCCAGCTCAAAAGACTTGCCAAAGTGGCCTCTGTGTGATTTGAATACTAGATATTTGGTCTTTCAGAAATGACATCAGAGAAAAACTCATGAACTTCTATAAAAATGACCTCATTGAGACTGTTAGACACAGACAGAAAACCTGAATATCTTGACCTTGCATTTGTGTTTTCCAACTAAAATGATCCATGTAACCAACTACTGGAAATCTATTACTTGACGAAATCTCAAACTGAAGATTTGTAAAAATGCCTCAGTTATTAAATTGCCGAAGTGAACAGCTTCTGCCCCAAGCTATTGACAACCGCTGGCTGCAGAAACAGTAACTTTCACATAAGACAGAACAAAACAAGTTCTCTGATCTTTAGTATCCTGTGCCTTTCCATCTCCTCAGCTACCCAACGGCCACATTACTGCTCTCTGGTCACACGGTCTCCCTTCTCTTCACTCTGTCATTTCGGACCCGTTATTTTATTTTTGTTACTCAGCAAAAAGAAAGCTGAAAGGATATGCACTGATTGCTCACAAAGTCTAATAACTTTTAGAGGGAAAACAGCATTCTAAACATAAATTTTCTTCTGCATATCCTATCTGATACTTAAGTTTCGGTTGCATAATTCCAGACATCAATCTTTTAAAATTATTTATTTATTTTTATTTTATGTGTATAAATGTTTTGCCTGCATGCATGCAAGTGTACCCACATGTGCAATGCCTGCAGAGGCCAGAGGAATACATTAGATCTCCTGAAACTAAAGTTACAGATGGTTGTTAACCGTATGTGCTGGGAACAGGATGGGGTCCTCTGCAAGAGTAGCCAGTGCTCTTAACCACTGAGTCATCTGTCCAGCCCCCAGGACATCAGTCTTATAAACACTGTACATTGACCACACACATCAACCATGTATTCCTGCTGAGGTCTTCACAACCCTGATAGCAAAACCTGACCTTATAGGCATGGGAACAAAAGAGGAGTCCTCTGCTGGATAGGAATAGTCACTTCATTTCCCTCAGAAACACTCCATTCGGCCCTGCAAAACCTGTTTAACTTCACTGGCAACATCTGCCCATCTCCAGTGATGGTGCCACTAAGCACCATTCCTGTCATAATCAGTGCTTGTTAAATGCCCAATATCAATAGTCTGCCCTGCTGAGACAGTCCTTGTGTGTATAGATGTTAGGTTGACAATCACATGCTACACATGAGCTTGTCCCGGGTATTCAGGAAAATTGTTAAAGTTCAGATGTTTTAAACTACCACTCCTTCAGTGGATCGTGTTCTCTCTCCTACCCGGAAAGAATTCAGAGAAATCCCCAAAGGAGACAAGCAGGGGCTACTTGAGGGAACCCCTGGAAAAAGACCCAGACCCTGTGTTACAGACCAAGCGACAACTTCCACAGCTGGGGTAATACTACGGGAGATGGCGGTTCTAAACTTTGGATGTGACCCTGGAAAAGATCATAAATTACACAATTTTTGTTCTCCATACCGGGGTTTATTTAAATTTGAATCTATTAGGCAGAGTTGTCATAAGTAGCTACATTGTCCTTAGTTTTTCTTAGCTATCCAAAGAGAAATTTAAGCTAGAGTAAACACTTCTGGCTGCACCTGCATAAACACCACAGAGCAGCTCATGAGTGCGGAGGGAAGGCTGCCTGAATAGCTGGAAGAAAGGGGGAAACACACATGCTTGTTGCCTGAGTACTAGTCTGGTCCCCATTTTAGGAATCTGTTTTGATAATGACCATGTTTGCTCCTGCAAAATCCTGCTGCTTTGAACTCTCTTCCCAAATTACCTCACACCAGCATAAATCCTGTAATAATTCCTTTCAAATACTTTCTTCCTAAGACACTCCACTTTCCAACTGTTTTAGTGTTAGTTCTTTAAGATGGAAGCACTCCTTCAACAATTAGGAGAGATATAAAAATGGACATAAATACTCTCTTACTCACAGGTTTCAGCAGGTATGAGGCTCACCTGGAAGTCACACACACTGAGGTCATGGAGTTCAGGTAGGGACAGAGATAGGACTCATGGGTGAATGATTTATTGAGTCTCAGGTTCTTGTAGTAGCTCTAAAGCAAGCAGAAACAGTTCCAGGAGTACCACTGTGACTTCACAGTTTTATAGTGGTCAGTGAGGCCAGCCAAGTAGGATGTATTAGCTACCCTGAAGGAAGTGGTCACCAGGAGGTGGGTAGATAAGGCAGCCTTCTGGATCACCACACTGAAGAGCTGGGGGTGAGGTGGTAGAATTAGAAACTAGAAACTTAGTTGCTAGAGTGACTAAGTTCTGCTTCTGGTATGAGAAAATTAAACTTGTATTTATTTTTTAAAAGATTTATGTTATTATGTTAATTATGTATGTGTGTGTATGTCCATGTGGGGTATGTGAACGTGAGTACAGGTGTCCATGGAGGCCAGAGGCATCTGATTTCCTGTAGCTGGAGTTACCAGCTCTTGTGAGCCATCTATAGTGGGTGCTGGGAATTGAACTCTCATTCTCTACAAGCATAGTATGTGTTCTTAACCACTGAGCTATCTCTCCAGCCCTAAAACTTATATTTTAAAATGGATGCTTAAGTTGCATAAAATTATAAGACTTTGGGATCAGAGAGATGGCTCAGAGTTTAAGAGCACTGGCTGCTTTTACAGAGGACCTGGGTTTAGTTCCCAACACCTACATGGTGGCTAACAACCATCCATAACTCCAGTTCCAGGGAATCCAATGCCCTCTTCTGACCTCCATGGGCATTGCACGACAAGGGTGGATTTATACACATGCAGGTAATACACTCATATACATAAAATAAAAATAATAAATAAATTTTTTATACATTATGGTGTGCATTATCTCTTCATACAAAGTCACAGACTCAGCTTTGCTTAGTTACAAGCATTTTCATCATGACCTTTGACTAAAGGGCATTGCCCCTGAGAGTCCACATAATATCTAAAGAGTAAGAAATGTACAGGAAAGTACTAGTTTAATCTAAGCAAAGATACATAAACATATTTCAGATGTAGCAGGACTGTTTTCTAATTTTCCCTCAGAGACTCTTGTAAAGATATAACACAAAAATAGTTGGTATAAAAAAAGTGCATGATATACTTGAACTAAATTATCTTTATGAAACTCATCACTATGTACAATAAATACCAATAAAAAGTTTATAAACTTTAAAAAACAGGATAATATGAAAATAATGTTTTTTTAAAGTTTTGTTATTGTTTGTTTCTTTCTTTAATTCTGTATTTCCCAAAGGATCTTTGATAGAACATGAATCTCATGAGATATTTCCTGTTTAAAGAAAAGAACTCTCGTGGTCCAATCTGACTGAAAACAAGCTGCAGTTCTCCCTCCCTTGGGGATTCATGATGCCTCAAAGGACCCTGAAGAAGAAGCAGCCAGATTTCAACAGAATTTCTCTCCTTATGTTGATTTTTAATATGAAATATTGTTGCACATGAACACATTCTACTATCCCACAGAACTAACGTTCTATATGCTGTTATTTGGGAAATGCTTATGTCATTGCATAACTTATCTGGAACTCTACTTGGTGGGACAGATCAATCAGCAAGGGAGGCAGGGAGGATGGCTGCAAGTGTCTGGAGTCTGGGAGTTGTAGGCACGGGTAAATTAGCATTTCTAAGCATTCTGATTGTGTTGTTTCCTTGGTTAACTTAGCAAAGTACCATAAGTTTGGTGGCTTAAAACATCAGAACTTTATTCTCTTAGAGTTCTACAGCTACACATCTGAAATCAAGTTGCCAGCAAGGCCATGCTTTCTTTAAATACTGGAAAGAAGAATCCTTTCTTGTGTAACCTCTGGGAGACACCAGCAATCAGCATCCCTTGGGTCAAGATCCCTGGGGTCTGTCATCACAGCATTTTTTTCTTCTTCTGTGTCTTCACACTATCTTCTCTCTATGTGTGTCTCTGGTCTTCTTCTGAGGGAACACCAGTCATATTGGACTTGGGCTCTCTTTATCCAATATGACCTCATCTTAACATCGTTCTGGCAAAGATCCTATGTCTAAATAAGGTCGCATTCGTAGGTGAATTATGTTAAATATTTATACATGCTGTTTTGTAGGATATATTTCAACCCCCCAAAAGGTATCTGTACCATCTATTTCATAGAGTGGTTGTCCAGGGCACACAGAGACAGAATGTGCAGCACGGGGCTCTTGCACTGGGCTTCTTGCTCCCTGACCGCTCCACCCTCATAAATCAATGCAGAAAGGATCTGACTTCAGTTTCAGAAAAAAAAAAAGCAAGATTGGGAAAGTGTAAGTAATATAGAATTGTTTAGGAAGCAAAGAAATTGTCTTGCAAATGAAGAAAAGGTAGATAGAGAATGGTTCAAAAGGAGTCCGTGTCCATAATTGAAAGTTTGGATTTTATCCTCCAGGCTACAAAAGCCCCCCAAATATGGAAACAGGCTTGCATTTTTGAGAGGTGATTCTGGCAATAGATGGAAGAAAGTCTGGGGGAGGGTTGGAGGCCAATGTCAGGAAGCTGATAAAGGAACAGCAGTTGAAAAAGAAACCACAGCAAGAGGAGAGGATGATCTTCAGTTCTGCACATGCTGCAAAGGGGTTTATGTTTATGTCATGGAAGGAAGACCATCACTTCTCTCTGAAGACACCAAGATTGTTATTCTCATGCTACCAAATGACTAGCAGGAAGATAGATTATATAACACGAATATGCCCACCAAAGGGATGATTCAGCCTGAATGAGGAAGAGCAGGACACTGTGAGATTTCGTGGTATTGCTCAAAACATTATAGAATTTGAAACTTATGAGTTATTTCTGAACTTTTCCATTTTATATTTTCAAGCCATAGTTAACCATAGATAACTTAAAGCACAGATAAGGAGAGCCTGCTATGCATTCCGCTTGAAAGTCAGCAAAATTAGTTTGACTCCCAACCCTCCCGTATTCTGTCTGAATAATGTTGCCATCTGAGTTTTGGTTTCTACTTTTAAAATACATTATTTATTATTTTTATTTTATATGTATGAGTGTATTGCCTACATATATGTAAGTGCACCCTTGTCATGCAATGCCTGAAGAGGTCAGAAGAGGGTATCGCATCACCTGGAACTGGAGTTACAGACAGTTGTTAGTTGCCATGTAGATGCTGGAATTGGAAGCTGGGTCCTCTGCAACACAGTCAGTGCTCTTAACAAGTGAGCCATCTCTCTAGCCCCAGTTTCTGCTTTTAAAATGAAGATAATAAGATCAGTCCCTTAAGATTGTTTTGGGCTTAAAGTAAAACAAAGTGTCAATTCTTCATTATAAGTGGCTAACCAAGTGCTAGCTTCTCTCCCATTTCATTCTGTGGCCTGCTACATGTCTGTCTCACTTCTCGTCCTCTACACTGCACTCCTTGAATTAGAGGGCAGTCTGTTATCACCTCCCAAACTCTAAGGGAGGGAGGTGGGGAAAATGGGGCTCTGGGAAGGAAGGATGGGACTAAAGCAAACACCACATTCTAGTTCTCCATGCCCATCATCTACACCTTGCAGTAACATGATGGGAGCTCCAAAGGGCTTGGGGAAGGCCCGCTCTTACAGTTCTTCAGCACTCATGGCTTCTACCTGGCTACCCTTGCTCATCGCCTGAAGCTTCCTCTGCAGTTGTTCCATTTTCCTGGCGTCCCCACCTTGCTAAGTACGGGATTACGCCCTTAATTCACTCTCATAGCTCCATGCATTGCTAGCTCAGTGCAGTCCTTGAAAGAACCCGACTGCTACACACACTGGGTCTGCCTGTTTTCCTTAGAAATCTGGGTGTAAGTCTCCACAACACTTATTATATTCATTGTGCCTGCAAAACCAGAATCACATGAGTGACACCAAGGTCTACCACAAGCTCCATCAGGCTCTGAGTGTCCTGAATCCAAGGGGAAAAACTTTCTAGTCAGTTCTGTGTAAACAGGGCACTTTGGTGATGCTTTCTTCTCAAAGGAATGCATGCCATTTATATGCATTTACATTTTGATATCTTAGAGCCTGTGATGGACAGACTCTTGCTGATTTCCTACTGGTCCCCTTAAGGCATCTTTCTTGCTTCACTGATAGAAAGTGATTGACTTCTTTTTGACTGTGCTAATCTCTTCAGGAACTACTTTTTTTCTTAGACCAATTTCACGTGGGATTTTTCTGACAAAACTGAAAACTCTTTGAATAGTCTCATTCTAGTAAGTACTCCAAATTCTCACAATAAAGCTGGCTTAAAGCAGCTATCAATACTGAGTATGGGGCTTCCTTGAAATTTCTCTCAGTAGATTAATTATATTGGCTTTAAACTGAGCCTCATACAATATCTATTTTGCCTTTTGCATGTCACCTTACCACATTGATACTTCACAAGGTTCTCTCTCAGACTCACACACACATAAACACACACACATTCCTGAAGCTTAAGGTTAGTTCTTTTTTGTGCTTTGATAGATACATTAGACAGATTAATCACATCGACTTTCTTAGATTATCAGATTTGCAAGAGGAAGGAACAGTCTTCTACTGGCAGTGCACACTCTTCTGCCAGGCGCATGTTTGAGAACTTGATAAACTCTCCATCATTAAACAGTGAATGTTACCATGACACATCCTTAAAGCACCTGTGTTAGGCACAGAACAATAGAATGTGATGATCCAGGTGTATTTGTGGCCCTGTTAGGCTTCTACTTCTCTGCCTTACCTCTAATCTCCCATTAGTTTTGGGCTTGACTAGGGTAGTAAAAGACTTTTGTTTTAATAAGTTACCCTACAATTCATCTCTTCCCCTAGTGATGTTTTATTCTAAAACTTTAGAATAGAGCTTGGATCTTGACTCCCAGAGCTACTGCACACAGTAGGATTTCAGGGAGGACATACTTTTTGTAGTTTTTATAAACTGTACCACTTACTTTTCTCTCTGCTGGGACCAAATACCTGACAAGAAGCAACTGACGGAAGGAAGGGCTTATTTTGGCTGACAGTTTCGGGCCATGTGGTCCACCATGGCAGGGAGGCAGCACGGCAGGAGCACGGAGTGGCTGGCCACATTCCTACAGTCAGGAAACAGCCTGCCTCTAAAACCTCAAGAACTGCCTGCAGTGACCCTATTCCTCTAGCAAGACTCCACTTCTTAAGGTTTCCATGACCTCCCCAGGAAGTACCTTCAAGTGGGACCTAGAGTTCAAACACATGGGTCTATGGGGAACCTTTTATATTCCATCCATAACTGAAAATTTTCAGAGAAGAAAGTTTTTTGAAGAGGCCACGTCTGCCTCTTACTTGCTGTGCCATCATGGACAAATGCCTGAGCTTCAGTTTCCTCATCTGTAAATGCCATAATGACATCACATCCTTCATACAGGGTGAGCATTCAGTGGTATTCACTACTATTGTTAAATTTCAAGTTTAGGACTTAGGAGAACTATTAAGAGAACTCAGGTCCTCCAGGTAAATGGGTCCTAAGCAGAAACATCTCACCTCAACCACCCCACCACCACTTGGGGATCAGAAGCATGTGTCGGTCACAGATTAGTCAAGTCCCACTCCCACTCCCATACCCAGAGAAAGAGTGATTCCTGTCACATAGCCTAAGTTACGCATGCCCCATCCCTTACCTATTAGGGTCATTAACTAAGCTTCCCTCAGAAAACTCGCTTTGTCTGACAGGTCTGAAGCCTCTTACTTCAGCCCCCTACTCTATGGCTTGCTATAGCAATAATAAACCTCTTGACTAAAGGACAATTCAACTAAGCACTTTGTTCTCTTCTCTCTCTCTCCCCCCCCCCATCTAACATTAAGGGGCAACATTTTCTCAAGGCATTGGTACAAATATAAAAGCCAAGTCTGAGGGAAGATTTAATAATTCTAAATTGTGGAAGGTGTGGTATTGCTTGCCCTCAGCCGCACAGACACAGTGGGAGAAACTCAGAGAAGAGCACAAAGTCAGGGTTTGAATTCCGGCCCTTTCACTTAGTGGCTCTATCACCTTGGGTAGGTAGTTTTATCTCCATACGTCAATTTCTCTTTAGAAAATATTTTATTATTTTTATTTTATGTGTATGAGTGTACTGCCTGCATGTGTGTAGGTTCACTAATGTCGTGCAGTACCTGTGGAGTCCAAAGAAGGCGTCAGAGCCCCTGGAACTGGAGTTACAGACAGCTGTTAGCTGCCATATGGGTGCTGGGAATCGAACCCAGCTCCACTGCAAGAGCAGCCAGTGCTCGTAACTGCTGAGTCATCTCTCTAGCCCATATCTCAATTTCTTAACAATAAAATTGGGGCAATAATAACCCTTACTCCATAGATTTATTAAGTGTCATATGAATGACACTTAAGTCAGGGCCTGGACCACAGAAAGCATCAGAGAAAGAGTCTTATTAAGTGTCAGCTGTAGGCATTGCACATGCTCCAAAGTTAGTTCCCTCCTCTTGAGCAGGGACATTAACCTAACTACTGTGATTTTTAGAGAATGTTCTAATCAGACAACTTAAGATCATATACTTTGATATGTCTAGTCCTTAGAACTATAACATGAAACCAAGATAATGAAATTCAGAAGTTATCTGAGAGGGCTTTCTGAATTTTTTCAGATCATTCAAGAATTTAATCAGGACAGAGGTCAGAGGACAACATCCCCCAAATCTTCAAATCATCCCTCCCCTCAATCTTGTTATATTTCTGAGAAATCTGAGGGATGGTGATGGGTAGCTGGAAATTCTACTTACAGAAAATCAATTCGATTAGGAAATCAGAAGAAATAAATTTCTCAGAGCATTTGATGTCCTACATGGACCTTGGCTTGTTGAGACAGCTGTACATTAAAGTGACTTCACCATCTGTCCCTTGAGAATTCCCTCAGAGCTTCCCTCGATGAAAACAATGGGCTAATGCCACTGATTTCTCACAGCTACTGACCTACATGTGGCTCTCAGCTTCAGTCTACCTTCTCCTCTCTCTAGCACTTTCTCTGACCCAGGAGAACACAGGAACCAACAGGCCCTTCCTTGCTTAAGCCATAAGGCCTTCTTGAAAGCATAACTACTAGGCCAAGTTGTGGGCAGGGCTAGACATATATTGTGCAGCAGCTGTGGCCTTCTTCCACTGAAGGGAGAACTTAGCCCAGACCACAAAGCCGGTATAACACGTCATCTGCTGCTGCGTTTACCGTGCGTGAGGAGACAGAGGCACTCACGAAGATGCGTGTTGCCGGAGCCATCACTGCCGCAGAGATCTTCACTGATGAAAAACTACGTGTAGAATGCACGTGGCCCACAGTTACCCCCCTGGACTTTAACAACTGCTATCATTTTTGTATCTTTTGAAGACAGCTCTCCCTCCCTTCCTTGTCATGATTGGTCAGTTTGTACATTCTCTGCTGGGGGTGCTTTCTTGAGAATCTTAAACACTAATGTGCCTATCGATTGCGCACATTTACAGATAACTACTCCCTTAAAATTGGAGTCTTTTTACAATTTCATCCATTTGTGTGATATTTTGAAGGACAAAAGTTCCCAAATCACAAATGATTCCTGGAGATCTAGCCACAGTCGAAACCCTACTGAAGATTGACACGCAGGCCTGTGAGGGAAACCCCTGACTCCAAGAGCAACACAGGTGTCGTTATCTCCTACATCCTTCATCCCACGTGTGTCTTTGCTAAACTTTCCTCTAATACTTTCAAAAACTAATTTATCCTCCCTGTTCATCCTAACCACTAATATTCACCACAGAAAACAAGCACAAGTCAACACAAAGTGAACACATGTAGAGTTCTGACCTGACCTCCTTGGACAGAGAGATTATTTAATTTTTTAATCCATTATTTTGACTAAGTATTACCTTCTCTGTTCTCAGCTTTCATCAAATCGATCTCCTTGGTCAAAATAATAGATGAGTCCATACTGCCTATTAAACCCATAGAGCCAATTATACTGTAAAAACTCAACTTTTAGGCTGGCAAGATGGATCAGCCTATAAAGGTACTGTGCCCTGCAACCCCGGCGACCTGAGCGTGATCCCTCGAACCATGCAAAGTTAGAAGAGAACCAACTCCACAAAGTTATCCTGTGTCCTCCACACACGTGCCATGATATATGCATGCCCTCCCTCCCCACACATTATTAAATGCTAAAAAATACACCTCAACTTTCTTGTCACTTTCTAATGCACTTCATCTGTGCATTAAGACTGGAGATGCCTGCCATTATTCTAAGTAAGGCCAGAGAGCCTGCAACACGGCTCTAATTCCCAAGTGCTCTGATTCCCAAGACAAGAAAGAAGATCAGCAAATGCTATGAGGCTGCTATGAAGCACATATGATTTAGCTGCTTAATTGGAACTGAGGGGGAGGAGAGGAGGGAGAGAAAGGGACGGGAAGGGAGGGAAGGGAACAGGAGAGGGGAGGGATGGGAGGGGAGACCCTTCGTGCCTTGGCAGCCTCTACCCGGGGATTTCTTGTCTCCTGCAGTTATTCCAAGGGGTATAAGCTGTTATCCCACCAGCAGAATGCCCACTGTAGTCCTTCTGTAGGCCCAGCATAACATGTGACTATAAATGTGCTCAAATAAATGACACCTGAGCCATCATATAACGCCTTCTCTTTATGGCTCACTGTAAATATCTGGGGGGCGGGATTCTTTTTCTTTTTAATAGGCCATTAGGATGTTTCCTAAAGTTCAGGTCAAAGATTTAGGAATAAGAATATAAAATTAAGGACACAGAGGTAGGGACCACCTGGTAAGGTGCCCTGTCTTCAACATCATAGAAAATGAGGTTGTTTGCCTACTAAGGGCAGCAAATCATCTTTCTCATTCTCAGCCAACAAGATCCCCATAAGAATTTATGACCCACTTTCAAATCTCTCTCAGAGAATTTGCCAGACAGCAGAGACCTGTGAGGCAAGAAACCAACTTTATATAAAGACTCTGTGATGCCTTCAGGTTCTCTGCAGAGTTGACAATTGCTTTTTATAACAGAGGTAACACTGTTCTACAAGCTCATGGGAGAAGACTTATATGGGAAATAGTATTTTTCTCTTTCTAGAAAAAATTTTGCTTTAATAATAATGAATAATTAGAATTAATGAATAATAGAAGTAATGGATGAACATTTTTCTTAGCTGAAGTTATGCATAAACTGTCACAGTAGAAACCTCCCCTTCCCTTTCTTCTCTCCTCCCTTGTTCTTCCTCCAGTCTTCTTCCAACCTATTTATCAATCTTTGATATCTATCTATCTTATTTCTCTATTTGACTATTTTGAGACAGGGTATCAAGTAGTCCAGGCTGAGCATGATCTTGAACTCCTGATCCTGCAGCCTCCACCTCATAAGCACTGGAATGCCATATACCATCATTCCAGATTTATGCAGCACTGAGAATCAAGTCCCAGGCTTCCTGCTTGCTAGGCAAATTACTAGCCAAGCCATATGCCCAGCTCACCATCCCCTCTTCAAAATCTCCCTTGAGGACTTTAGGCTTCATGCTAAAGGGGCCAAAGGTGATGCTGTCCAAACTGGCTTTTCCTAAAGACACTTCCAACTTTGGATTTTCTCACCGTTCAAACCCTCATCATGGATCCCTTGGGTAATAACTTCTTTGTCAAAGAAGCCATACTATACAACCACCAAGTCATCAATCCAGTGCAAGTGATCCTTTAGATAATGTCAAATATCACATCTTTTCCATGAATCAATTAATAGAAAGAAATCAGTGACGTCAACAGTGATAAGCAGAAGTTGTAAGTAGAGTCCACATTTGTTGGTGAATTTATTTACACTCCCCCATTTTTCTCAATGAAGAATGATATAATGCATCTTCAGACTCTTCATCAGCAGAATGGATGAGACTGCACATATTCACTCATACAAAGCTAGGAATAGCCAGCATGCTGAGGAAAGTGTACATACAATGCTGTGGATTTCTGGCCTAAGTCTGAAAGAGCTCTCGAGCAAAGATGAGTGACCAGAGCAAAATGCTTGCTTTTCTTTGCATTGTTCAGTTGGGTGCTGCATTAGCCAAAGTTCTCTGAGTAATCGCATGATCCCTTATGAGGCTTTTATCTTTTTAAATATTTTATTTATTGTTTTTATTTTTAAGTATATGAGTGTATTTCTTGCATGTGTGTAAGTGCATCAGTATCATGCAATGCCCTTGGAGATCAGAAGATGGCTTTGGATTCCCCTGGAACTGGAGTAACATAATTATTAGCCACAATGTGGGGGCTGGGATCAAACCTAGGTCTTCTGCAAGAGCAGCCTGTACTCTTAACCGCTGAGCCATCTGTCCAGTCCCCAGGCTTTTATCTGACAAGCCTAGTTTGGGGTCTCTGGATCTGCTCTGCAGGACAAACTAGACAAGCAAGAGGAGTCTCAAGCCTGGAATACACAGGAGGTACTAGGGGAAACCCACGATGCCTGAGGGAATGCTGACACACAGCCATGAGTTTCTGTCATCTTTTCTCCACAGCAGTGGCTGAGAGAAGAAGGAAGCTCCTTTTAAACCCCAAGTGGATCAGAAGGGACCTGAGTTTGAGTCTCATCTCTGCTTTCTGTCACATTGCTTCACCCCTCTAAGCTATAAAATCCTAATCTTCCAAGGGAATGAGAATGAATGAAGAAAATGAAATTGAGCTGACTGAACTGGTTCCTAACACACTAAGTGCTCAGTCACTGCTGGCCACAATCACAAACAATGTATGCAACTACATACCAAACTCAGAAAACGGAGATCAACTTAAACAAAGAAGTGGGGGCCATTTCGTCTGGAGAGAACGCAATCAGACAGACATAGACAATCCTATCTAATTTACTCTTCATTTTTATTGTACATGTAATATGTGTTTATGGTAAAAACCAAAACAAACGAAAAGGTAATATAAGCTGAAATAGATTTAAATTAAAAAATTTTATCACAGACATATCTAAAATTTTTTGCATGTGCTTCTTTTCATCATTCTCCAAATATACATAATTATTTTAAACATAAAAGGGTGCATATTACAATGCTACTTTGTACCTTGATTTTTTTCTTGTTAGTGAGTAATGATAATCTTTCTTTGCCAAGTGATAAATATCAATGTCATAATTTAACTCACTAAATGCTAATCATACAGACATAACAAAATTCACTGAATCAATTTCATACAATAGTTATGATTCAGGTTATAAGGAAGGAACCATGTGCCCTGGGCTTACCAGATTGGTTCTGCCTTGGAAAATATCCTACAATATTTGGGCTTCGGCTTTGTCATCTTAAAAATAAAAATTAGTGCCGTCTGTGGTTGAGCCTTTAGTTCCATCACCTGGGAGGCAGAAGTAGGCAGGTCTCTTTCAGTTCAAGGCCAGTCTGGTCTAAATAGTGAATTCCAGGTCAGCCATAGTGTGGCCTTATCTCAAAAAGCCTAAATAAATAAATCTCTCTATAGATAAAGGGTACTGCATGGATCAAATATATATATATATTTGATCCATATATATATATATATATATATATGCTTCTATATAGTAAAGTTCTACATGAATGCTTATATTCATCAAAGATGTTAAATAAACATTCTTCCTCATTGAATAAAAATAAGAAGAAATTTGGTTTGACATATTGTTGATCAAGTTAACTTCAAGAATATTCTTGCCATAGGCTCAGAATGCAGCCAGGATAGCTTCAGCCTGAGTTAGTTGCCTTTGTCTGTCTCCTGTTCCTAAGAGAAACGTCAGAACACTGCTGATATAAATCCAGTCCACTTTCCTTAGCAGAACATGGAATCTAAAGAAGACCATTGCTCTCACAAAGCCAGGTAAGCCACCAGACCCCATCTCAATTGTCTTTGCTAAACCTGTGGTAGGTTTATGACTAGGTACTGGTATATTGTACTAAATGCCCATCTCCTGTTTGATCTTGAAAAGGTTATAAAGAAAGGACATCTAATTGTCTTAGCAGGTACTAACAGACATTGAGCTTAAGGTTAACATAGTTAAAATCTCCTAGAGACTCAACTTCTCTAGTTCCTAATTTCCCAAGCAATGGAAACAAATAGACCTCCTTTACACATTAGCAAATTGAAGCTCTCAAGTAGATTTTCATCTCAGGAATTTAAGTGGTTGAGGTATGATAGAAATTGCTAAAATTCTTATGGATCCCACAAATTAGCTCTATAATGTGAATTATTTATATAATACTGAAAGGGAGGTTTGAGTGCCTTGTTTGTAATTATATCTCCTCATCTCTTAACACAGACAACTCTGAGGTATGTGAAAAGGGGACAAGAAGATACTTCAAATAACCTATGCTGTTTTTATACTGAGCACTCATTCAAATCACAAAGGAAGTTTGGGGAAAACAAAACATTCTAGTGAGTAATTAGTGCCCAAACATTAGTTTTTGGTTATGCTGCCGGATTGAGAAACACTGATGGGGGCCTGGAAGGGAACTGATTCCAAGTACACATTATTTCTCATCTCTTCGTGCTTTTGAACAAAATCACTGAAATACACATTCTCAGATTTAATCTCCTCTCTTCCAAATGTCAAGATCCTGAGTAGAAATAAATATGTATTATGGAATAAAATGGCCAAATCTATGAGAAACAAGGAAAATGGTATATGACCTCAAAGAGAGTAAATGTCAGTACAATGTTGTGCAGCAATTTAAAATTATGAATATGCAGAATTCATGACAGCACAGATAAAACATAGCTATAATAGAAGAAATGGAAATAAATTTGCCTATATTGTATAGCTACAACTATGGAAATAAGTTAAAATTACACACACACACACACACACACACACACACACACACACACACAAAGAATAGAATAAAAGAAAATACCTCAAACTTCCAAGTGAGGCTATCTTGGTGGTGGTCGTTACTTTTTTCTATTTTTCTGTACTGTTCAATTTTTTTTAATTTACCACACATATGGTAGAGATAACACTAATAGCTGAACAAAACAAAATTATTTTTCATCAACCATTCCTCCATGAAGTGATCATCAAGGCACAACTAATAAAAGTGAAAGCCTACCTGTGTCCTTCTGCCTTCAGCTGCCCTGTCTTCTGCCCTCTGCGACTCCCCGCTCTCTCCCCATGTAATCCTGTTTGCTCCTTTAAAACAAAAGTGAAAATGGCCAGTTCTGTTTTATGAACAGTGTCAGCCAATAGCAAGGAAAGAAGGATCTTTGGTCAGCAGGTCATCTGTGCTTTGCAGTTGATGCTGGAGTTGGTGCTGGCTTCCTTCCTCAGAGAGGGAGGAGCTGCAGTGAGGAACTGCTCTACATCTAGGGACGCTGGCATTGCCCTGCCCTCCGATGACTGGGTGCTTTTGTTTGTTTGTGTTTAATTTTTTAGCAGCAACTTTTACAGGACATCAATGCAACATGATGGGCCATAGTCAGGAGTTTCAAGTAGCTTTTATTTCTCCTCGCTGGTTTCTGTTTCCATGATTAGCACACCAACAGAGCTGTTCACACACAGCTTTTCCAAGAGCTTTGAACATTCTCACGAGCTCTGGCTTTCCCACCACTCAGACACAAGCCTTACTCATCCTGCTAGAAATGCTCTGTGAAGGTCACAGTGACCTCCTTGGTGGTGTGTGAGATGTCCTTCCTCTGCCTTCACTGTCCTTCCCCTCTTGCTTGCATAGCTAACTTTGGAGACTTTCTGGAATGTTCTCGTTCTCCCTGGTTTTTCACATCCCTCACATTGCTTCTCCTTTGCAGCCTCTTCAGAGTCCTCTTTTTTCCATTGATTTTCCACGTGCAGACTTTTCCCACAGATCTGTCTTCTGACTTCTCGGTTTCTTCTCCTCTTGTTTCTGTCTGCCTTACCCTCCTTTGTGACCGACTTTAATATGGCCCAAATAGTGTTCGCTTTTTATCCCAGCGTACCTTCCTCCGCCTTCCTCATGTAAGCCAGTAGAACCACAGCGAGTCATCCATTTAACCCAGCCATAACCCATAATTTATCTCGATGCCCCACTTTCTCCCACAGTCCACACCCAGTGCATTGTATTCGTTCTAACTTCAAAATATGTCACAAATCTATGTCCCACTCCTGTTCAAACTCTTCTCATTTCATGAATAGATAGCTATAGTAATGGCTAGAGGTATAGATCAGTGGTAAAGTATTTTCCTGGCATACATAAGGCCATGGATTTGATTCCCAATGTCACAAAATAAGGAGAAGAAAAAGTAAAGAGAAAGGAAAATAAACTTCAGTAATATTAGGAAATAGAGATTTTTAATACGCTTTACAAATGTGGGGGGAAAAGAAGTAAAATTGTATTTGTGGCCAATATCACCTCAAATATAGAAAAACACAAAGATTTCATCCACAACACACACACACACAGAGAGAGAAAGAGAGAGAGTTAAAAGTAACAACCAAATAGAACAAAGTTTCAGGTCACTACAAAAACCATCTTCATTTCTGTACATTAACAATGACCAATCCAAAAAGGAAATTAAGAAACCTCACTCATAAGTATCAAGAAGAATAAAATACTAACTTAATAAGAAGAGAAAGATTCATATACTAATGGCTATAAAACACTAATGAAAGAAATTTAAAAAATGCAGAAGTGGAAGGACATGCTGTATTTGTAGACTGAAAAATTTATATATTGTTAAGGTGTCAAAGTAATAAATGATTCAGTGTGATTGCTATCAAAATCCCAGTAATAGTTTTCACAGAAATAGCAAAAAAACAAATCCATCTTAAATTTCACATAGAATCTAAAATTACCTCTGAATAGCCAAACTAATCTTGAAACAGATCAAGCCTCAGACTTCATAACTTCAAAACTTAGTATAAAGCTCTAGCGATCAAATCAGTGCCATTTTCATGTCAAAACAGGCAACCAAACCAATGAAATAGAATAGAGTACCCCAAATTAACCCTCCCATACACAGTCAAACAATTTTTGACAAGGATGCCAACACCATCTAATGTGGAAGGACAGTATTTTCAACATTTGCTTTGAGAACACAAAGAAATCTACATACAAAACAATAAAGCTGGACCTTACTCAATACCATATACCCATACACAAGTAACTCAAACTGGATTAACCTGAATATAAGAACCTAAATGTATAAAACTATAAAAATCTTAGAAGAAAATATAATGAAAAGCTTTATGATTTCAGATTTGATTTGGCGATGATTTCTTGTTTGTGGCACAAAAGACACAAAGGACAAAAATAGACAAACTGAACATTATCTCAATGGAAACCTTTTGTGCATCAAAAGCTGAGTGGTAGAGTGCTCGCCCAGCATGCACAAAGCCCCAGTTTCCACGCCAGGTAAACCCACCCTCTATATGCACACAGAGATACTAGAGCACAGTAAAAACATACGCCACTGAAGAAAGGAAATGTTGCAAATCATATGTGATAAGGGACTAATGCCTAAAATGTACAGAATCTCCTACAGTGCTTTCTAAAAACCAAAGATACCTGACTAGATATTTCTCCAGAAAAGTCATATAAATGGCCTAGAGTAAGTACATGAGAAGATATCAGTCATTAGTTCAATATCATTGATCATTAAAGAAATGAAAATCAGAGCCACAATGAGATACCACTTTATACCCATTAAGGTGACTACTACTTTAAAAACAAACAAACAAATCAATATACCAAGTGTTTGCAAGCACGTGAAGAAACTGGAACCTTCATGCATCGCTGGTGGGAGCACAGAATGGTGTGTGTGCTATGGAGCAAAGCATGTTATATAAAATGTAAAAGCAGAACCATATTAATAGTCTCCCAACCCCTTGGGCCAGAAGGGGCTGGATGAAGACCCCACGGGGGCTCCTAAAGCCTGGCTCCCACACTGTAGCTCCTAGGGCCCGAGTCTGAGTGTGTCTGTGTCACCCTCCAGCCCGTCGACGCCACTCCTGGGAGCTGTCATCCTGCTGCTTCTCCATGCTCCAGTCAAATGGAGCTATTCATTTACTTTCAAAAATAAAAACGCTATTTTAGGGCCTGAAAGGAGACTAAACTATGAACGTCAAAGAATTCATCTGTGTTGGGTAGAAACGAGCAAATTCTTCCTTAAAAAATAAACTGAGAAGGCTGTTTTCGCTATCTGTAGCTTACCTACTGGAACTGGAACAGAACTTGAACGTCGTGGACCTCAAGCCCTTTGTGAGACATCTGAAGAAATGAAGTTCTGAACACTGGAACAGCTCAGGTGAATACAATGTCATTCCAGGCCTAGAACCCAAGGCAGGGCTGCCATCCTACCCCACTTACCTCTGTCTTCCCCGGCCCCTAGGACATGGGGAAGCAGCTTTAGCTCTGCCTCTACCCTCACCGAAGTTCTCCTGCAACCCCAGAAACCATTTATCCTGTGCCTGGCCCCATCCCTCCCCTAACCCCCTTCTTCCAAGAGCAAAATCTAAGAATCCTCACTCACCCTGCCTGTGCCTCCCTCACCTGTCCTGAATCTCGAAACTTGGGGGAATGAAAAAAAAAATTGTTCCCTGAACAATCCAGACCAGTGCCACTGTGGAAAACATTTCAGCTCTGTACTCCCAGAGCTGCCTCTTGCAGGTAAAATGCTCAAGGAATAGAACGTGTATGTTGAGATCATGAGAAAGTGGTGAGCCTGATCCCAGACCTCAAGAGGCCAAGGTTAGCCTGGGTTACATAGTAAGCTTACTCCAAGTTTAGCATAATAGATTATGTGGATGGTTCTGGGCTAGCTTTAGCACTAAAGGAATGTGAGTTTGCAAATAGGACTTGTAACGTAGCAGATGAGCTAGCCCTCAAATCCTAAAGATGCTGTGTTAATCTAATCACCTTTCTCATCGGTATGACAAAGCACCTTGTATTAGTTACCTTTCTGTTGCTGTGATAAGCATCATGACTAAGGTCAATTATAGAAGGAAAAGTATTTGACTTATGAGAGAGAAGGTGATGAGGCAGATGAGCAGAAAGCTTCAAGCAGGCACAAGAAGTGGAAAGAGGCAAAAAGGAAGGCTTAAGAACGCTCAAAGCCCACCTCCAGGGATGTGTTTCCTCCAGCAAGTCTGTATCTCCTAAAGCTCCGTGAACAGCACCACCAGTGGGGACCAACTATTCAAATATCTGGATCCTAAGGGTGACATTCTCACTCAAACCACCATATACCTGACGTAAACAGGAGGAAAGACTGCTTTGCTGATGGACCTAGAGGTTTCAGTTCATTGTAGCAGGGGGAGCATGGCAATGCAAAACAGCTCAAACCGTGATAGAGCGGGAAGAAGAGAAGCAGAGAAAGCAGGATTCCAGCAGTTGCTCTGGCTTTCTCCTCCCCTCTTTATCACGTCCAAATCCTCAGCCCATGGGATGGTGCCACCCACATTCAGGTTTGGTCCCTCCTCCTGTGAATCATTTCTGGGAACAGCCTCATAGACACACCCAGAGATGATTCCATTAAACCGACAACACAGTGCAGATTAACCATCACACCTCCCTATTCTCTGCCAACACTGGGTTAAGACTAAATTTAAAACCGGGATTTTAAGTGCGAATATATGTGACTTAAAAAGAGGGCCCTCTCTAATAACACACCCAGGAGCTAGTCTTGGCCCCAAAGTACCCCAGACTCCCCCAAGAAAGTCTTCAACGGATTTCTGCCCAGTTCTGGACAGAGAATATGAAATGCATCACTACCATTCTTCCCTCTGGGCTTCACCCAGTGGGTGCTCTTAGGCCTTTACACAGCAATCACAGCCACAGCAGGGGTGATAGGCACAGTGTGGTCTGTCCTCCATTGCTCTCTGTAGACACAATGACCCAGCTCGAGCAGAGAACTTGGGAATTTGGAAACATCCAGAGGCATGAGAAATGTTGGGGACAAGGACAGGACAGAAGAGATATACCGGAAAACACCGCAGATGAAGGCCCTCCACCCCAAGCGCTGCACGGCTGCTTCTCCCACAGAGAGGTACTTTCGGCAGACCAAGACCTGGGTCTGTTTGTTGTCAGCTCCCTTCCTCACCTCTCTCTACTCTGTTCCTTTGGGGCAACCTAGGGGCTCACCCCTAAAGTTCAGACTCTCATGTTGGCTCAGCTCTTCCTTGTATTTGGTACAGGAGAGAGGTGGGAAGGTAGAAGAAGAAAAAGAGAAAAAATACAAAGCATTTCTCTGCATCTGCTCTGCTGCTGGCATTTCCCATGTCATGTCCTCTGTGGCCAGCCGTGGCTCCACTGTGTGTGGTCTCATGTTCTTCTCTGCATCCCTGAAGCCCAAGCATGGTACTAACTTCTGCTTCCCTCATCAACACCTGCTTCTTGTTGTTCTCTCGTCATTTCTATTATCTCTGTGAGCCAGCCCATTTTAAATTTTCAGAGTGAATCCAAGGTCTGCGGGACCTTGTGGTCTGTGGGACCTTGTTCTGATGAGTTCCTAGCTGCCGTAGGAACCGGGGTTCACTACATTCAGGGGTGCCAGCAGCTACTAGGGGCCTTCCATGTGCCCATGCAAAGTCTTTCACATATATCTCTTTATCTTTATTACCACATCTTGTTCATTACATATTGTATCATTTTACAATATTAAGTGACAAGAAATCTAAATATTTAAGATGGTAATTATGTAGCTGCCTGCCATTAGAAAACACTAATGATACAAATCATAGATCCCTCTGACATTAAAAACCCATCTCACCATATTAAGGAATTTCTCTTTACTGAAAAAAAAAATTCCTCATAGCATTGCTGAGCATTTATATAATGCTTATATCAATTTGATGCTTACACTTATAAAATAGTTAAATTAGCTCTTAAGATAGGAACTGTGGATCCTTCTTAAACTGGGCATATGCAACAGAATGGGCCCTAAATAATTATCTAAGGAAAAAAATTATCAAAAAATGCATTATGTATTTAAGACTATTTTGCAATGGTCTTAGTAGCTGGAGACTTTAGGATTCCACAGAACCCAGGAAATTGCATTATTTCATCCAAGTCATTAGGGAGGTCCAAGCACCAAGTCACATAGGGACCACACAGACTAACCAATTCACTTTGCCTCTCACAGATGAGCCATGAGGTTCCTGCTGGTGACAGGCCAAGGTACAATTAGTGCTGTGGAAGACGGAAGTGGTGGGAATCATACTGCTTTTAAGTCACTCTGACATAGCAATTTTTAATACTCTTAGGATGATGACATTTACAACTTTCTTCCTCTGGTGTATATAAAAATTCCACTGTTCTGAACATGCTAGCTAAGTAGAACCCAGAAGCATGAAACTCTAGCGGAATTGGAGGGTATTTCAAGAAGCCAGCTTAATGGGACACTAGAGTTTTTCCTGTCTGTATAAAGAAATAGGGAAAAAAAAACAAGTTTTTCCTTATGGGCCAGAACCAGAACATCTGAGATACACTGTCTGTACTGTGACTGACGCATGGTAGGTGGTCAGTAAATATTTGTTGCATGGATGAATAAAAGGAGTGAAATAATTTTTTCAACCTCTAGAGATAAAACCAAGGGTCCTCCTTTCCTTTATTCTTCTCTCTATACATTTTCTTAACAGACCTAAAGCAGGTGTGCTATTACCACTCTGGACAAGGAATAGATACTGACACTAAAGACCCTCAGAAGGCCACTACCTGGTTAAAAAAAAAAAAAAGGCAGGAGGTGACCTTTCTTAAGCATTTTGTGGCAGTGAGTCCTGGAGGGAGGATGATCAATCCCATGGCCCAGCTAACACCTACAGATGCCTTGTGGGAAGAATTCTTCTGGGCACTAGTCAGAGGGCCTTTCCCCCATTAACAGCAACCTGAGCCCCGGCCTCACCAGTGACCAGAAAACAGTGGCTGGGATTCTAATCCCTCTCCTGACCTGGTCAAGGGCACAACTACACTCTGTCCTATCTGACTTTGGTCAGCTTTTCCTTGAGGAAGGGCTCTCAAAACAAAATGTTTCTTACAAGATATTCCCATTAGTATAATAGTGGCACAAATGTTCTGGGAGTAACCAGTCATCCTCTGGATTTAAAGCCTATGGCATGAGATGGAATCCAGACCTGCACTGTTATCAGGGCCTGTGGCTAGATAGGTCATGGGCCCTAGGGGAGAACCTGCACTACTATGCAGGGGACACTACTATGTCCATTTAATAGTGTTAATCCTACTAAATGGACATAGTATTAAAATGAGTCCTAATGACTAATTGCTATACTCTTAGATCAGAGAAGCTTCTCTCAGTAAAAGGCAATTATCACAGAGACCCACATGATAGCTGCGGGAAGGGAAAGAGTCGATGGGAAGAGGTAAACATTAATGCACTTTAATCACAGTGAAAAGGAACAACAAATTAACACACACTATACTGAATCACTGCATATATGTCAGAAACAAGAGAAGTGAAGAAGACCAAGGGAATACAAACCGGAAAAGAAGTGAAAGTATCTTTATTTGCAGATTATACATAAAAAGTAATAATAGATAAAATACTTTTCAAAAAAAATGAAAATTTGAAATTCATAGGTAGATGAACGGAACTGGAAACAATGATTGGGTGAGATAACCCAGACCCAGAAAGATAAATGTCACCTGTCCTCTCTCAGGGATGTGGATGTTATAGCTTTGAATCTTTAGATACATGTGTTTCCATTGGAAAATCGCTAGAGGTCAGAAAACTAGTAAGGAGCCATTGGAGAGAGGCTTCATGGGTGGGAACATAAAATGTGGTGATATAAAGGGGAAGGTAGATTAATGGCATAGGGAAGGTTAGACTGGGTGGAAATGGGAGAGCTGAGCAGAGGAGGGGTTATAGAGAGGAATAACTAACCCTAAAGGCCTTTTGAAAAAGTCATACTGAGACCTATTACTATAGAATGAAAGGTTCTTAAAGTATATACATCCATGATATCAAAGAAACATTTAAATGAAGTCATTCTGTAACAGGGGAATAATGTCCCCACCAAACACACCACAGCCTAGCAAATAGAAAGACTAATACCAGGAATGGACTTCCTCTTTTGAAGTTGTTGACCATGGGTCCCATAGACCCTCAAAGAAGATTGGTTATTGCTCTTGATGTTAGTTTCCTGCCAGAACCTGACAATAAGACCTTATTGCTGAAGACACTATACACATGAGTAGCAGAACAAACAAGGAGAAGTCAAGCTGGTGCTCACATCAAAGCTTCATCTCTACTGGCTAGCTTTCATAGTATTAGAAGTTGCTATTCATGTTACCAGAGGAGAAAACTAAACTTCAGCCTTTCCCAACTCTGAACCCTGAGAGCTACATTAACAAATAGGCTTGAAAGATATGTCTACTGTTAAAATAACTGCACAAATGTTATGGGAGCAACCAACCACTTTCTGCTTGGATTCAAGGCTCACTTCACAAGATGGAGTCCATACCTGGCACTATTTATCAGGGTCAAGAATCTGTGGCTAGACCTAAGAGCACAACCTACTATTATTATTCTGTTAAATGGACATTAAACTGACTTCTAATGACTTATTGTTATAACCATAGATTAACACACCTCTCAACTCAGCTTCTTCTTGCTGCAGATGGCAATCAATAGAGACTCACAACTGGTCAACATAGAGAGAATAAGAGACTTCAGAGTGCTTAGCCCTGAATGAAACACCTCTGTCAAATCCTTGCTGCCCAAGTCAGAGAGGTTATTTCAGAACAGTAGGAAGAAAGACTTTAAGACCAGAGTGGGTGAATGACAAGAAACCTGTTTTCCAGACAGCAGGGCAGTTACTCATGAATCCACAACGATTGTGACAGCATGCACAAGACCAACATAAGCTCAGGCCTGACAAATTGCCAACATAGAACGGGTTGAAGCCCCAACCCTAGCTGAGGAGCTATCGGCAACTAATAGCTTCCAGGAGAGGGAGAGTCAGTTTTTTAAAGAGTGTGACAGTGGATAGGTTGACCAGGCTCCAGGAGATCGTCCCACACCTAAGTGCTTTGGGAACACAACCTAGACTTCATAGGCATTAAAAAAAATGATAGAATACATGAAACTGGTCGAGGAGTATTAAGGGCAGCGCAGATGGGGGAGGGTCTGCATATGATCAAAATACATTGTAGAAGCTCTCAAAAATTTAATGAAAATATTTTTTAAGAAGAAAGAAGCTAGGAATGGTGGTGCATGTCTTTAATCCCAGCACTCGGGAGACAGAGGCAGGGGGATCTCTGTGAGAGCAAAGCCAGTTTGGTCTACATAGTGAGTTCTAGGCCAGCTGAGGCTGCAGGTAGACCGTGTCTCAAAAAAAGGAAGAAAGAAAAGAAAAGGAAGAAAGGAAGGAAGGAAAGAAAGAAAAAAATAGAAGAAAAAAAGAAATCTGGGGGGGGGGGGGATGCAGAGAATAATTACCAAATAATCTGACTTTGCACGTGTCTGATACGTGGCCCCCTCAGTGCCACGTGGTGTTAAGGCAGGACTTCCTGAGACCATAACTCCAAATCAACCCTTCACAGAATGCACATCACGGGCAGGAGGCAGTCAATTCTACTTGCTGTGTGGCACTTAGCAGAAGCTGCTTGGTGTCATTATGTGTGTTGTCCCCGCCCCCCCGCCCTCCAGCCAGGTCATAAGCTTTTCCTCCCTGCTCTTGGCACCTAGCCTGCCATTTGAGAGTCAATCAATGCTCAGTAGTTAAAGCAAAGTGAATTGAATATGTCTTTCTCACTTTGTTCCATTAGATGACAGATCCCACAAGATGAGAATTCTAAGCCAACCCCAGGGAAGGAGCTGATGTAGAGTCTTCTCACCCCTTTTATTGCTTCCTTTCCTCTCTCTTTCCATTAAATCTCCTTCCTGCTCCCTGTTCCCTCTGCACCTGGCCTGGCTTGACACTGATCAGCAATTACAATGGATCTATTGCACGGCAAGCACTGTGCTCAATGCTGGGTGGGTGTAGAAACAACTCTAATTTCTAGGTTCTCTGGCCTCTAACTCAAGTAGCTACTTTATTCATTCAGCCTCAGCCATCTGCCCTCATGAATTCTGTCTCCAGTAGCCACACCTCCTCCAAAGTTTCTATTCTAATGGGCCACTTGTTCTCAATCACCACTTCCTCCCTTGGAGACCCTGGTCCTTTGTTCTACCCTCTCCTAAACCCACAACCTTCAGTCATCGCTCTGTACCACTGAATCACCTGGCAGAATTCTAGCCTTGATCAATCCATGTCTGCTTCCTTCATCTCATTCTCCAGTGGCTGAAACAAGATGCAAAGCGAATGACCCTGCAGTTTGTAACTTTACAGTCATGATGGTTCCTAAACAGGCAATAAATTGAATCCCCTCTCTCTAGGGGATTAGACTATTAGTTCCCTTCTCTTTCCTTAAATCTCTTATTTCCTTGCTTACATGATATCATATCACTCTTCCCAGAGAAAATACTTATAACAGATGAGAATGCCCTCATTCCCACCACAAAACCCCATAAAACCAGAGACGAAGGATGGAAGGTTCCCATGCCTTCCCAAAGCCAGCTTCTCTCCATTCATCTGTGTCTCCCTGCTCAAGGCCTTGTCCCACAGCATAACTTCTTCTTCACTGTGTAAGAACATTTTCATTTGCCCTCCTATGATCCAACTGAATATGTTCATTGACCACACGATGCTGTCCATCCATTTCCTGCATATCTCTGTCTTTTTGGAACAGAAAACTCTTCTTTTCTACTCCCTTATTCTACATCCTCCACTCCCTGTGCAATGCCTCTGTGCTTGTCAACCAGCGGATGACCTTAATAAGACCACCAATGGTCACTGTTGGTCAAGTCCAGAGGTCAGCTCTCTGACCCCATCCTCCTTGATCTCCGCCTCTTTCACTTGATCCCAGTAATCATTCCACTTAAGTGACTACTCATTGACTTTCCTTTTTTATTATGAGAAAGTTATATGTAAGAAAGTCTGCAGGATGTAGAATGAACACCTACATTCATCACCTGGCTTCAAGTCATGACCAACTTTGTTTCTTTCTATCCCAATCAAGCCTCTCCAAATATTTTCAGGTATATCATATCATCCATATTTAGAATGTATCTATAAATATGAACTTTTTCACAGGAAACAGCCACACTATCATTATCAACCACTCCCTAAACTAACAGCAATCCTTAATGTTATCAAATATCAATAGCTACTTTCTTCTTTGATAGCTCTCTCTTTCTACCTGACCCCAAGTATTGAATCTCAAGACTGTGCCTAAAGAAGGTCTTTTCTCTTTTTATATGCTTTCCAAATGTGACTACATCCAACCAGACCTTTAAATGCAATCAATTTATTGATGACCCCTCTGAGTTCCTGTTTTCTTTTGAATTTCTAAGGAGTATACCACTTTGATACAGCAAAGCAGGGCCCCGAACTCTTCTCCATCCACACTTATCTCGAAACCTGCTCAAATCTCAGCCTTACTCATTCTAGAAAACAGCACCATGGTCTCTACTTCCTGCTTATACACAGATCTGACAGGTTTCTTGGTTTCCTTCTTAACTTACCTGGGAGACACTGCTATTCTCTCCAGTGCTCATTTTCTACTTCCTCCATAAGAATATGCTGGACACATACTCAGAATAAAGGCCATATTTCTCAGCCTCCTTCACAGCTATATGTGAATTCATGGTTAACAGAAGAGTCAGTCACTCACCCACAGGCAGAACTGAAATGAGAATCCAAGTCTCCACATTTTCACTCATATCGCCCATTTACAGAGTGCTTTTTAAGTTATTGGACTCAGTTTTACACAACGGTTTCTGATGAGTTGAAAAGTAATTCCATACCCCTTGTTAGATATTAGTTCATAAATTTGAACCCAAGACAATCAGTACACAGTGTTTAACTAGTCCCAGGCAATGGTTCCTAGACAGGGCAGGTGTTAAAACGTCAAGTCAATGAAATGTGAACGGAAGTACGTTGAAGGAGGCTCTGGGATTTTCCCCGCTCTTCATGGAGTGCCACAGATAAGATCAAATATTGTACCACGTGACTGTGAGGGCCCCCATTCCTGTAAAGATCTTGACATCAGTTTGGGAATGAATCTGACACACAGAAGAGAGCAAAGTCAAGGAGATCTCAAACAGAGGATCCTGAATGAATCCTGTCTGGTCCCTATTAACCTCCAGACTTTTCCAACAACACAAGTTGCTAAATGCTGAAGTGCTTAAGCCACTTCAAGTTTTCTGCTTACTTGAAGCTACTCATTTTTGTGTCTCTAATCCAGTAGTAATTCCAATTCCTTTAGGAATAGCCATAAACACAAGAGGCTTTGGGGTGCTAAGTAGTGTAGGTTGGCAAAGACCTGGAGAATGTATTTAACTGTATACTCTATCAAAACAGTACCCCAAATGCTTTCCTGCTCCAGTACCTTCAAGTCTTCAGTAAAATCATTCTTTCTGGTGGTGCTTAGTGTTCACTTCCTTTCTATCCGTCACCTGTCCTCCACACCCTCCTTCCATCAGACCAGGATGTAGAAGATGAAGTCCCAGGACCGACACACAGGATGAAGCTTTGTGACTGCAGCAGGCCTGCCTTGCTTACTCTTGGGACAGTTCCTCCAAGAGGCCTGTCAAACCCCTTGGGGAATAAATTTGGAGAGGACCTGTCCAACCAGGCCTCCAAGCACACCTGATCTCTCTTGACTTCCTGTGGTGGACAGGACCTAGAACGCTGCTAAGCCTAAACCTAGGGAGCACTGTTTGTTCTTTTATCTTAAACACTGAAACCAAGGCTTAGAGAAATTAAAATTTTTCCAAAAGATTCATACGAATGCCTTGGCCAATGTTATACATGTATTTGTTATTAATGAGTCAGGTTTTATAATAAAAGCTTTCAAAACTGGTGATTGAAGGGCAGCATGTCCTGCCAGAGAAAGTGCGACGACATTTGCCTTTGAGGCCACACATGGAAAAGCCATGTGGTTAGGAGAATTTTTCACTGCCTTGTCCTGTTCTGCTTTGCTGAGCTTTGCTCCGAATGGATGGAGTAGTATAAACCGATCGTCAGATGTGTGTGGGCCAGAGGAAGTTGCAGTAGGTAGGCCCAATGCCAGCATGAGGAACAGTGCAGACTCTCTCCATTGAGATGAGCCTGGATCAGAGACTCCTCACAGTGAGAACCGGTTCTGCCTCTGGAAAAAGTTCACATCCTATCTGCCTGGCATAATGTGTAATTTTAGACTTCCAAGGAAAAGACAAGGCACATTTTCAGGTCTCACTAATCTTCTCTGGAACTTTTGAGACATGTCTCTGGTTTGTTTTACTTCTCATTGCTTTTCTTGGAAACCTACCCAAGTACCCAACTTAGGGACTGAACAAAATTTCCCATTTTGAAAAGAGAAAAGACCCTGGATCTGTCACTTGGAACCACAACACTGATTCCACCAAAGGAGCAGCTGTCATTCTCCTTTGTTCTTTGCCGATCTTGACGGCAGGCACTGAAAGGAAGGAAAACGTAAGAGAAAGTCGTGTCGAGACCTGGAATGTTCATCCCCACTCCTTGCAGACTGGATTTCTTCTCATCCTTCAGCTCTCAGTGTAGGCAGCAGCCTTTCCAATCACCTATCTGTGGTGGACACCCTGTGATGATTAATTCTATGTGTCAGTCCTTTGCCGAAACCAATATATGTGGTCAGCTCTTGTCCTGGATGTTTCTGCAAGAGTAATTTTGGGTAAGATTTACATTTAAATCTTCAGACTTTAAGTAGAGTAGATTGCTTTCCTTACTGCGGCCAAGCTGCATTCAGTCAGATAAAGGTTTAAATTTTTAAAAGGAAAAAAACGTTAGTCTCCTCTGGGAATTTCTGGCTGATGGTCTTTGAACTTTGCCTGTGACACAAGCTTTTCCTTTCTCCACAGCAGAGTGACTTGGCCATCTGCAGTTCTTCCCCCAAGTCTCTAGCTTTTCCCGGAAGACCCACAAAGCTTCCACAATCAAGGAGTTCATTTTCATATCTGGGTCATGGAGTTCTTTTTTTCTTTAAGACAAGACCTCAATGTGTAGCCCTGGTGGGCCTGGGACCTACTATATAGACCCCCTGCCTCTGGGGCTCACATGCTGGGATTAAAGGGTGGGCCTCTACATCTAGAACTCCTTTGAGACCTTTTCTCTGGAGGACCCCATCCATAGTGGGATGGAGGGAAGGACCCCTGTTCTTGTCCTTCAGAGACTAATCCCAGTTGTATAGCCATTTTATTCATGTTTTCCCTGTGTCTTTATCAGCTGTGGCTTCTGTGAGACCAGTGTGTCTGCTTTGTTCTTGCCGGCCATGCTCCTGGCTGCCATAGTTTGGCTCTTAATGGTAAAAGCTTGGTTTCTTTCTTGACACTACTGGAAAGTTCAAGAAGGGGCCCTAGCAGGACGTTTTTAGGTCATTTGTGGTATATCCACAGAGGGAATCATGGGGCCTTGCTCTCTTCATCTTTCTCTCTTTGTTGCCTCCTGTTTTTAGTGTGAGAGTTTGCTGTGTTCTATGGGCTGCCCACCATGATGTGCTGTCTCACCAGAGGCACAAAAGCCTCTGGTCAATGGACCCTAGATGGGAATCTTCAGAACTGTGACCCAGAATAAGTCTTTCATCCTTTTATTGTTGTTATTGTCTCACTGTGTAGCCCAGGCTGGCCTTGGACTCACAATCCTCCTTCCTTAACATCCCAAGAACTTGGATTACAGGTATGTACTACCATGCTCAGTTAAAATTTTCTCTGAAGAAGTTGATTCTACTTTGTATTTGTTATAGTAATGAATAGTCAGCTAATATACTAGCCCAGAAGTTTGGGGAACCTAGAAAAACCTATTAAATCTTAGTTGAGTGAGGTAGAAGTTCTTCAATACCCTATGAACTGGGAGACCTATAAACTGGGAGAATTCCTTTGTGCAAACTAGTATTCTAACATGCACGAGAACATTGTTTTTAAAGTCCTCGAAGCTGGACTGGCAAGGTGATTCTGTCGGTAGAGGCACTTGCTGAGTTCAAACCCCAGGACCCACATGGTTAAAAAGAGAGGGCCAACTCTGGAAAGTTGTCCTCTGATCTTCACATGTGTGTGTGTGGCACATGTACACCCACATATACAGACACAGAAAATGAATGTAATAAAAAACATTTTAAAGTCCTTACAGTTATGATGTGCAAATACTTTCATCCATGAAGATAGCCAGAATCACATATGTACTTATACATACAGAGAGAGGCAAAACAGTACACAAAAATAACAGTGCCGGCAAACACGCAGAGAAACCGAAACCCTCATACATTTTTGGTGAACATATAAAATGTTATAGTTACAGTGAAAACCAATTTGGTGGTTCCTCTAAAAGTTCAATGTATAGTCAACCTATAATCCAACAACTCTATTCACATATATACTCAAAAATGAATGTATGTCCTCATAATAATTTGTAAATGAATGTTCATAGCAGCATGATTTTTAATGGCCAAAAGCTAGAGACATTCTAAATGACCATCAACTTGACCAATAAACAAAATGTCATGTTTCCAATAAAAAAGGAATAAAATACTGATTCGTGCTGCAATATGGATAAAGCTTGAAAGCATCGTGCTAAGTGGGGGAAGAAAAAACAAGCACAAAGGGCCACATGTCCTATGACTCCCTTTATTCAAAATGCCCAGGCTATACAAATCCATATAGATGGAAAGCAGATCAGTGGTTACCAAAGGCCGTGAAGCTGCTCATGGATAGAGGGATCTGGGGAGAGTGAAGAAAGCATTCTGGGAGTAAATGCTAGTAACGATTGTGTAACTTTGTAAGCATGCTAAAAGTCTCTGGAGTAGAGACTTCCCAATGGTGAAGTATATAGTGTGTAAATTATATTTCAACAATCTTGATAATAAATAGAATGAGGGAGAAAGCATTGACAGGAGGCTTATGGCCAGTGCTGGTACAGTATGTGGTCTGCAGTGGAGTGAGGGGCACAGCATCCCAGTCACTCCAGGTAAGGACCCAGCACTAGGCAAAGTGGTCTTCCTCACACGAGGAGAAAAGTAGTGCTGGTTTCTGGTATGCTTTTTGACATATAAACACATTTGCAGATGCCACGCTGTTCTTAAAATTGGCAGTGATTGTAAATTTTATGAATGTCTCCTCTTTTTAAAAAAGATTTAATTCATTATTTTTATTTTATGCATAAAGTGTATTGCCTGAATGTATGAAAGTGAACCTGTGCCGTGCAATGCCTGTGGAGGTCAGAAGAGGGCATCAAATTCGACGCTGTCGTCGAATTCACCTTTGCAGAAGGTGGTGGGTGCTGAGAATCGAATCCCAGTCCTCTGCAAGAGCAGGCAGTGCTCTTAACTACTGAGCCATCTCTCCAGCCCCTGAATGTCCCCCTCTCCTTGAAGATAATGTGTCACAAACCTCTGTTGAGAAGTCATGGTCCTAAACCATCTGCCCACCCTTTCTCACTTCTTCCCCTATGAACACAAATCTTTGGGAGAGTATTTATACAGAAAGCTTGGCTGGTAGAAAACGGCACACTCAGGCTAGAGAGATGGCTCAGCAGTTAAGAGCGCTGGTGTTCTTGCAAAACACCCAGCGTGGAATCCCAGCATCCACGTGGTAGCTAACAATTATCCGTAACTCCAGTTTCAGGGGATCTGACACCCTCTTCCATCCTCCACAAGCATTGCATGACACAGGTTCACTTACTCACATGCAGGCAATACGCTCATTTGCATAAAATAAAAATAGATTAAATCACAAAATGGCACACTCCACTACTACAAAAGCATAATCCTCCCCACATGTAAGTTTTATGGAGTACTAAAGACCGTCTTTCTCAAACACAAAAGCCTCTCCTGTCTCACTTCACAGCCATGCACACTGGCTAATGCAATTTCACTTCTGTTTCTGATAATTGCTCCAGGCATCTATCAAAGGCAGCTGCACCCCTAAACACCTTGGGGCCTGATAAGAGAAGCCTTTGGCCCTTCTCACTCCAGGGATGCCCTTCAACTCTTGGAGAGACCATGTTGAAAGAGAAGATGGAAATGCCTTGGACAGGTTTGAGAGACCACCTGTTACACGTTCACAGGACACTTCCTCCCCTAGAATGCCTGACTCTTTCAAACAAGAATTCTTAAGTTCTTTAAGGGAGCAAATGGAGCAAAGGATTATGACTAGCCTCTATCTCACCAACCCTATGTGCACTCAACAAAAGCCATCAGTGTCCCCTTCTCACAGAATAATGTCACAGAAGTGTGATGTAGATGTCCGCAGGTATAAGGGTTGGCACCGGAAGACTTCAGCCCACTGCAGGAATAGGCTCGTGAAGTCCCAGATATCCCTGGTCAGACGGCTAGCCTGTTCTTTTGAAATGAAAAATCAATAACTCTGCAGTTTTTACTCTATATACAGGAAAAGTGACTCCTAAACTCTTATTTTGAATGCTATTTGGAGCAAGCAGCAGAAGCCTGGGATTTTGTCAGCAAACTAACCTTGAGTCATCTTTGAAGTGTGAGCAGGGTACAAGAATGTGTGCAGGAGGATGACCAGATTTACCAGTTTTCCTGAAAAACAAGTAAAGAGAAATAGATCCAAATCTCCATTAAAGAACTAGGCCTCCAATTCCACCAGAGCTATTAGCAGTGCAAGGGGATGGGAGAGGGGAGGCCTGCAGATCAACCAGGGTAAGAACATGAATTCTGAGAAATCCTAAGTAGTCATAAAGCAGCAAAGGCAAGGGAAAGGTGAGCTGGCGATTTCTGTGTTAGAAATCTGTCTGCGGTAGTGGGGCTAATTGGCAGGTGCCTCATGACAGGATCACACATGGCTGGGGATCTCATCACCAGGAATGATCAGCCAAACTCGGACCAAGGGACAGTCCACAAACTCACCAGCCTACAAGCATTCCAAATGAGTAAATAAATAGGTTTGTATCATAATATACACAGGCAAACTCAGGAAAGGCTATAGAGTCCAAAGATGTGACAACAGAACACAGCACAAGGTGTTAGATTTTCTCTTGCTACAAAATCCATTATGGTGTCAACTAAAATTAAATAAATGTACTATCTGTAGGCAAGAAACTAGTGTTATAACAATGTGGATTTCCTGGTTTGGGAAATTGTGCTGTAACTGTGAGAAAATCCTTGTTTCTAGAAAACACACACTGAAATAGTTAGAAGCAAAAAGATAACACGTTTGTACTTTACTCTTAGATAATCCAGGAAAATATCGAGAAGGGGCAGTGCAGGAGAAGAGGAAGAGGAGGAAGAAGAGGAGGAGGAGGAAGAAGAGGATGAGGAGGAGGAGAAGGAGGAGGAGGAGAAAGAGTATGCATGCACTATGAACAAAATCAAGATTCTGCTGTTAAGAAGGAAAGAATGGATGCTGGACCACAAAACAAGCACACTGAACTCCTAAGTATCTTCTATTGCTAAAAATATAATTTTGTCTGTTCAACCCTACCCTGTGTAATGATATATAATATGTAATGTGTAATGATATATAATACATAGAGGGAGATTTTTTTCCCTCCGGTGGGCTGAAATTGCTTATGGAAAAAGTAAGACAGTACTCCACATTGTTATAACACTAGTTTCTTGCCTACAGATAGTACATTTATTTAATTTTAGTTGACACAGTAATGGATTTTGTAGCAAAAGAAAATCCAACACCTTGTGCTGTGTTCTGTTGTCACATCTTTGGACTCTATAGCCTTTCCTGAGTCTGCCTTTGTATATTATGATACAGTAAAACAAACATTCCCAGCAGAGACCTGCAGATGGGTTGCCCACAGCAGAGTCAGTGAGAGGCACCGCCCATGTCCCTCCCTTCTCCTGTCACACCCGCTGACAATAAGAAAGGAGAGAAAAGGAGTCCTCACTGGTTTGCCTAGTTCAACATGCACGAAAATAAGCGATGTCTTTCCACTTTCCAGAATCAAAGGAAGGTAGATCTGTATTCATTACTTTTCACAGTACTGCAACCAAACACCTGACAAGAAGCAACTTAAGAAAAGAGGGACCATCTGGGCTCTTGGTTTGACCCAATGCATCACGGCGGGGAAGGTGCAGCAGCAGAGTCGGCGGAAGCAGCCTGTTCACGTTCAGTGACAAGGAAGCAGAGACTTGGACTGGAACCAGAACTCAGCGACAGCACTCCAGGTCTGCTCCCCACTGACCCACCTCTTCCAACAAGGCCTCACTCCAAAACATTCCACATCTTTCCAAAACAGAACCACCAGTGGGGATCAAGTGTTCAAACACACGAGCCTGTGATGAACACTTTACATCTGAACTATGACATTCTGCCCTGTTGCCCGTAGGCTCATAGCCATCCCATTATTCAAAATTCATCCAGTCCATCTTCAGAAGTCTCCAGATATTACAGTTCCAACACTGTTCAAAATTTCAAAATCTTTCCTGAGACCCAAAGAAAGCTCTTACTGTGAACCCCTGAAAAATCAAAGCACTAGGTACATACTCTCAACATACCTGGAACAAAGTAAACAAACCCATTCCCAAAGTGGAGAACAGGAAAAGAGAAAGGAAAGATCAGAACTCAGACCCAAGCAAGACCCAAAGCCAGTAGGACAAATACCAAACCCTGAAGCTCAATATCCAGCATCCAGGGTTCATGATGGCATCATCTAGGTTGAAACAGGCTTGGGGTGCTCTGCCCTTCCAGCTCTGTCACCCGCAGTATATAATACTCCCGTCCTCCTGCATCCACTTAGCTCCTGCAGCTTTCTTCAGCGGATGTCCCAGGTTTCCTGCGTCTCCAGCTTGCCAACTGCAAATGCAGGTGTTTCCTATCGATTCTGTTGCTCTCAAGAACCCCAACTAATTCAGAGGGAAGAGGGAAGTGCCATGTGCAATAGGTGAGACGGCAACACTGAGGGCTAAATGAAGAGGAGTCATCCAGCCAAAGTTAGACAAAACACAACAGAGTCTTCCATAAGAGACTCTGGAGTCCAGAGAAGCCATGTCTAGTAAGAGTTCAGTGGATGACCCAGGCAGGTGAACACTTACAACAGTGTTTTATTGCCCCGGGCTAAGAGACTCAACCTACAGCTCTGATATCTGCTTTGGGGTGGCAAAACCCCCTGAAGGCTGGGCACGGTGGCACACACCTTTAATTCCATCACTCTGGAGGCAGAGGCAGGTGAATCTCTGTGAGTTCAAGACCAAACTAATCTACATAGCAAGTTCCAGGCCAGCTGGGGCTACAGAGAGAGCCTGTCTCAAAAAGACCAAAAAAGTAAAAGTAAAAAATAAAACCCCTGAAGGACAGATAGAATGGCCAGTTAGAGGCTGTCACTCTGGCTATTTGAGTCTGAGCAGCCATAGTTACATGGTCAAACCTGGAGGATCTGATGTGACTTTTTAGTAAACATTCCTGCCTCAAAACAACATTTTTAAAGTCATACATAGTGGGTGCAAATATGAGAGCTTTAGGGGACTCAAACAGATCTATGATGGTCCTGACACAAAACTAGAGGAATCTGATGATTTGAGCAATGCCCCGAATGAGAACTGTTTTCCTTGGATAGTTCTACCAAATTAATATGGGTATTTGTGAGGTTAGATAACACAGTGGTCAGTGTGTTCAGTCCTGCTGTCAAACACAGGATGGAATCTCCACAGCAGAAGCTGGATGTTTCTGGATGAGTTACCTAAACACTTCACAATTACATTTTCTACTTTGTGAGTCTGGGTCAATCATAGTACCAATCTCTGAATAATAAATGAAATAATTTATTAAATAGATGTAGCATACAGTAGAAGTTCAACAAATGTTTTATTCTGATTGGCCCAGTATCATTATCATATCCATTTCCTATAAAAGGGAGGATAACTTCAAGGCTTATTCTAAGAAATCTAACAAATTCCTTCTACTACAGTCTTTTTCCAAGTCAGAATCATTTTCAGGGGTCCAGATACAGTGTTCATGTAAATATTTGTACTATAATATGTCTGTAGAATGGACAAGACAGAGATCTCACCATCATATGCTTGTAAAACCCCCAGTTATGAGACCAAAGACGAAGCTTATCCCATGAAATGCTGAGACGTGACTCAGATGTCAGGCAGTCTGCCAAAGCAGAGCCACAGAAACTCTCTCTCTCTCTCTCTCTCTCTCTCTCTCTCTCTCTCTCTCTCTCTCTCTCACACACACACACACACACACACACACACACACACATCTTATGGATGTAGATATGAAAACACAGTCAGAGCTAGAGCACATTTCATTTCCCATCAGCTCCAGTTCAGGTCTAAGCTGCCAGCTTCTCTCATCTGAACTCCCTGATCCTACAGCTGCTTATTGCTGCGTATTGAAATGTAAGATCTGAAACCTGCCACTGAGAGCTTGAGTTCTTATTTGAAAATAGCGGGTTTGCTGATGCACTCAAGATAAGATGATGCACTAAATTCCTATGACCCCTAGACATTTGAAAGGGAGAAAGGGAGGGAGGGAGAGAGAGAGAGAGAGAGAGAGAGAGAGAGAGAGAGAGAGAGAGAGAGAGAGAGAACTTTATAAGGCACAAACCAAGGAATATCTAGAGTCTTCAGAAAGAACATGGATTTTTTTAATAGAACTCAGAATTGTTAGAAAATGTATTTCTATTGTTTTAAGCTCCCCATTTGAGACAGTGTTATAGTAGCCCTAAAAACCTGAGCACCCTTCTGTAATCTATATAGACATAGGTCCAAGAGTAATCTTTTTTTTTCTTTTGAGACAGAGTCCTGCATATCCCAGACTAGCCTCAAAACTTATTATTTGGGCAAGGGTGGCCTTAAAGTCCTGATTCTCTTGTTTCCACTTCTTGAGTGCTGGCATTACACCCTATCTATGCACTGCCAGAGACTGAATCCAAAACTTCTTGACTACTAGACAAGCACCCAGTAAACCAAATTACAGCCCACAAGAACAATCTTTTTAAAAGGTAACCTGGAGCCCTTCTCTGCTAGGTAGTAAGAACCAACATATCCTCTTCCCATTGTTTCTCTAGGCTGCCAGAGAACATCCTGACTAGCTGAGACAAGTAGACCTTTCCTCCCTCATCAAAGAAACTTCTTTTTGCAACATATGGAGACTGTTACAGAGTTTGAGAATTGGTCAAACACAGAATAAGTGTCTGTGAGATGCTTAACCCTAAATGACACATCTTCAGTACAACCTCTACACATAGGATGAATGCATCTCTCAACTCTCACCAGAGACGTTTTCTTATGCAGCAGATGGTGATTAACACAGAGACCCACAATTGTCCAATGTGCAGAGAACAAGAGGCTTCAGAATAAGACACCTATTTCAAACCTCTGCCTTCCATGGCTCAGGGATCATTGTGGAAGAGGAGGCAGAAAGATGGTTAGAGCCGGCAGAGGTGGATGACCACAAGGAAACAGAGTTTTCCAGAGCTGGACAGTTACTCATATGAACTCACAGCAATGGTGACAGCATGCACAAGTCCTATGCAAGCTCAAACCAGACAAAATCCCAGCATAGACACTGGGAAGTGGGTAAGAAATCCCAGCCCAGCCTGTGGAACTTTTGGTAAGTGATGGGTGCTGGGAGGGTAAGAGCGAGGATCTTACAGGGATGGGACTCTTGGTGAGCCTAGTGGACGAACCTACACCAAAGGACATTTGGGGACACAAATCAAACTTTATAGGCCATATATATCCACATAGACATATAGATATATATGAACTTACATTAAATTTGGCGGGCAGAAGGGCAGTGAAGGGAGGTGCAGATAGGGGATGGGATCTAAATACCGTTAAATTAGATTGTATGAAAATCTCAAAAATTCAGTTAGAAAAAGAAATATAACTAAATGTTTAAAAAGGTAATCTGTTCTTGTTGGTTGCTTGTGCAGTTTAGAATCTCCAGATCTATCTCTGTCCAAGTCCTTCGAGCTGCTAATAAACTGTCTTTGATGTCTTTTCCTCCCGATGCTCTCCCCTTGCCTGCTCGGTTATGGCCATCCGTGCTTCCTTGCTGTTCCCTGAGTAGCTGAGCATTCTCCCACAGGAAGATCTTCGCCTCCTCCTGGAAGGCTGCTCTCTGCTGTTCAGACGGCTTCTCCCTCAGTCAGCTCCATCTTTGATCACCATCACCTTCTCAGTGAAGTAAACCTTAACTACCTCACTTAAAATTCCAATTAACCAAACTCTTCATTACCAAAGCCTTTGCCCAGCTCGACGTTCCCCTGTGTTCGCATGCACTCACATGTCATACAATTTACCAATCTAGTATGTCTTTTCACAGAGCTGAAATGTAAGCTTCACGGGGCAGGGGTTTCTTTCTTCACCATTAAAGACAATAGAAGGCACTCAGGAAATACTAACTGGATGCATGACTACTAGTGTTGGGGCAAAACTGAGTTCTTAACAAACGGCATCTTTTAAGTGCAGATAATTCTCCTCCCAGTGGTTTGTGAAGTCTGAATTCCTTGGTCAGTTTATTTTCAGACCATAGTTCCCAAATCCAATTTAAGATGGGATCTTACCAAATCAATTAAATGAAGATTGAATCAGAAAACGCATGTAAATGTAGCTAACACTGCTCTGGAACAGCATAGGTACTTGATAACATTATTTCTCCTCTCCTTTGCTGTGAGTAGAGGATTTTAATATTCTGAAAGAGTGAGTCAGGGACTTACCCCCATGAGTCACATGAATCTAATGACAGAAATGAATCATCCAAGACCCCACAAACCTACACCAAAGACTGCCCTTCCAGACTCGTAGGTAAGCAATGACGTAGCAACGTGGTGACCTGATGGAACAGCGGTGCTAGAGGTGAGAGAAGAACACCCGGCCTTCCACAGCCCACGACTCAACCTCCGTTTGGACATTCGGGCAGCCTTCTAACCGGTGATGTCTTTGTGCTTGTTCCTCAGTACCCTCTGGCATTATGTGTCTATGTACCACACAAACATCAGAAGGTACAGAGGAAAGAAACCTGGTGTGTGGTCACCATTTCATACTTTCAGGTTGATAATCTTAGGGACCTGCCTTTCTAGGTAGCAATGTTGTTCCTTAGTGGAAAAGGTTATATTTCTTTTTTCAATTTATTTCTAATTGCATATGTGTGTGTGTGTGTGTGTGTGTGTGTCGTGTGTGCCTGTGTCTAAGTATTGTACATGGGTGCAGATGCTTGTGAAGCCAGAAGTATCATATCCCCTAGGAACTAGAATTGCAAGTGGTTGTGAGCCACCAGATGTGGATGCTGAGAATTGAATCAGGTCCTCTGGAAGAGCAATATACATGTTCTTAACTGTTAAGGAATCTCTGCAGCCTGACATATTTCTTAAAGCCTAACCCAGGTGCTGATGTCTGCTCCTCCTCAACCTTCTCTTTTCATCCTAGCTTGTATTGAAATCATGAATGACTTCTTAAAATCTTAAGTTTAAGGCTATAATGTCAGTAAAGTTCAAACCATATCCCAGAAGCTCTAAAAGAAGTATCTCAAAGAATATATATGAAATTTCTAGGAAGGGGCTGAAGATGTCTCAGTGGGTAAGGTGCCTGCTGACAAAACACTAGAGCTAAGTTTGGAGCCCCAGTACCCATGTAAAAACTGGATGCGGCCGTGTGAATCTATAACCCCAGCACTGGGGAACAGACACAGGCAGATCCCAGGAACTCACTGACTAGCCAGTCTAGCCAAAACAGTAGCTCCAGGTTCGATGAGGACACCCTCTCTCCATGATGTGCAGAGAAGCAGGTGAAGAAGTCACTCCAACTCCAAACACTGTCTTCTACATGTGCCTACATGAGCAAGCATGTATACATGCATGTGCACGAGTCTGTGCACACGGGCACACACACGCACAAAAGGAAAAAAAGAAATTTTCTAGGAATACAGAAATTACAAATGAGAAAGTCCCATTCTTCTTATCTCATTTTATTACCTCAAGAGATAGGTGTTGCCATTTCTGTAAATGAGGGACAACATATATTCAGAAAATACTGCTTGATCACTGTGTTACTTTCTTAGGTCTGTTCTAACAAATTCTCACAAACTTCATGGTTTAAAGCAACTAAAACTCATCCTCTTTTTCATCTATAAACCAGAAGTCTGAAATCACAAAATTAGTCCTGAGACAGTTCTGTCTCAAAAGAATCATTCGTTCATTTTCATTCATCCATCCAACAAGTATTCACTGGACGCCTTCCATGCATTAGCAGGATCTGAAGTTTCTGGAAGCTCTAGGAAGAACCCTTCCTTGCATTTCTCCTAATCACTGAGGACTGCCAGGAACCCTTGTGTTCCTTGGCTCACAGATCTATCATCCCAATTGCCGCCTCCATTTCCAGTGGCCTTCCCCTTTGTGTGGGTCTCTGTATACCACATCTTCCTCTCCTTTATCTTATAAAGACACCATTCATTGAATGTTTGGCCCAAACCTCTAGCTCCTTCACTTGATTACAACTCTAAAGACCTTCTTTTCCTAATAAGGTCATGTTCTCAGATACCTGTGGATATATCTTTTGGGGGGGCCATACAACCCACTGCAGTTCACTAAGAAATGAGAGAGCCAGACCTCACACCCCAACTTTTTCTGACTGTAGCAATCTAAACACATACTTGTCATGCTACCACGGTGATCCCAGGGGAACTAGAACAAGCTCCTCTGGACGGGCAACAGGCATGAGGACAAGTACTTAGTCCACGATCTTTTCCTAAGAGAAAATGCTTATTTATGACTTTTCCCATAGTTTATCTAGATTAAAATAGACCCTAAAAGCCTCTCTGCTCTCATGAGCTCCCAGTTCTTCTGAAATTCTTTAGAAAGCACGTGGGTAGCTTTCCTGATACTTTGTATGATTTGCACTGTCACTCTTCCTATGATGTTGAAACTGTCCTGAGAGCTGTCACACCCTTCAGCAGAGCGCCTAGGAACATTGCATTTATAAAGATGGTGTTTTAGGGGTGTCGTCCTAATTTGCTTTCAATTGCTGTGATAAAACACTGATCAAAACAAACTTGGGGAGGAGAAAGTTTATTTTTATCTTACATCTCCCAGGTTGTAGTTCATCATCAAGGGAAGTCAAGACAGGATCTTTGGGCAGGAACCTGAACTACAGAGTACGGAGGAACGCTGCTTACTGGCTTGCTCTCCTGGCCTGTGCTCAACCTGCTTTCTTATATAACACAGGACCACCTGCCCAGAGATGGCACTGCCCACAGTAAGCTGGACCATTGCACATAACACAACAACCAAAACATGCCCCACAGATATGACCAGAGGCCAATTCAATGAAGGAAGTTCCTCCGTTGCGGTCCCCTCCACCCAGGTGTGTCAAGTTGATAACTGAAGCTATCCAGCACAGTGGTGCTGGGTTAGACCTACCCACAATCTCTGGATAATCTTTAATAGATATAATGTTCAGGAATATTGTACAATAAGGACTGTCTTAGCAAGGAGTTGTCAGGCCCTGACTCAGTTCCTGAGAGATAATAATGAAGTCTATAAAATAGTCTGCCTAAGAAAGGTGTATGTATGCTTACTGGGAGGTTTGCGGCATCCCAGATAGTATTCTAGCAGTGTGATTTATGATCAGAGTTTTGGAGCAAGTGGTTCACCTTGATCTCTAGAAGGACTGAAATAAGGTCAGCTGCATTAGCAGTCTGCCATGCCAAGTACCTACTCCCTGAAAATATACAATTCTGGAGACCAAGGCTCAGATGGGCTTCCTGCTTGGCAACACTTTTCACATCATTACAACTGTTGCTGGGGAAATTAAACTCTGTCCATATTTCCTCACTAGAGAGAAATTTGGATGCTAGTATCTGGACTCCATCTTCACACTGTTTTCTGTTGTTGGTGTTAACCAGCATTCTTTCACTGTTATGTGGGTAACCAGCCACTTTCTGGGTGGATCTGAGCTCTGCTTCACAGAAGGTAATTCATGCCTAGCACTATAAGGACTTATGCCCTAGGGAGAACCTACCAGGTTATTTTGGCTAAATGGTCATGTTGCCAAACTGCCTTCTAAATACGTTTATACGCAAAGATTCATGCTGCTGTCAACCTTGGTCAGAGGTTAATGCAAAATTTTCTAACTTATCAAAGTGCTGAGAATAGTGACTCTGGCATACTCAGACCTAAATAGGACATTGATATGAACCCCCCAATCCCAGAAGAGGGGACAGAAAGAATGTAAGAGCCAGAGACTGGGAAGCAGTGCTGTGAAATGCTGTCTTCTGAACACAACCTGACTACTGCACTCATGAACTCACAGCAGCTGCGGTTACCCGAGATCAATCCAGGCAGCATTCCAGCATGGCTGACTGACGGGATCATGAGGCTCTATCCCTACCTAAGGAGCTATTGGCAGCTGATGGCTGCTGAGGACAGGGGAATAATTTTCTTCAGGGATGTGAGCTCTGGTATGCTGTCCATGCTGCAGTGGATGAGTCCACACACATGCACATGTGGGCAGCACTATTTGAACTCGTGGATTGTTAAAAAAAAAAAAAAAAGAGGACATTAAGGGGAATGTGTTGGGGCGATACCAGGGGAAAATGGAAGGGAGTGGGGGGTAAATACATTCCAGATACACTGTATACATGTGTGAAATTGTCAAAGAATAAATAAAAATTCTGTATGAATAAATAAACCATAACCATAATTATAACTGAATGTGAATTCTATGAGTCCCACCAGATCTTTGAACCTAAGGGTGACCTTGGGGACCACTCCAATACATGAACTGTTATTAATAAAAGTTAATTTTTTGTTTCAACAATGCTCAGTTCCTTTCAATATCAATTCTTGGAAAACCTCACTAAGTTATAAAATCCATTCCAATGAGGACCATGTCTTTCTACGTTCGTCTTTACACTTTTCTCTCTCCCAGAACTTAACACAGAGCTTTATATATACTGGATGTTCAATGCAGATTAAATAGGAATAAAGTTAAATTCTGAGCCTGTGGTGATGTATTTCTTATAGCTAGTACTACACCAGGCTTTGTTGATAATGGCTTTAAATACTGCTTTGAGTAGGACTCCAGCCTGTATCTACTTCACTCACACAATCTGGATCACTTAAGACAGTGATACGCACCTCATTTGATGGATTTAGGGTCTTAAACTCATCTAAGCTCTCTTCTTGAAATTTGTTCCACACTGCAATGCAGCCAAAGCTGATGTGCCCGAACTGATCGGGTTTTGGAGAACATAACCTCCCTCTTCTCGTTCCCAGCAGAGGAGAGCCCTGGCTGCCTGTAGCGGACAGCACGACCACCAGCTTCTGTCACTCTGACACGTGTAGTCGTTCCATGCAGTCATAAGGAGGAAGTCTTTCCCTACATTGAGAATTCAGTGTAAGGCAAATCTGGGACTGAACAATTCAAGTTACAGCCTTGAAACAGATACCATTACTCTACATGACAGACAGCAACGTTCTCAACAGATTAGTAATTCATGACCAGAGTTTTAATGGACTCTTTCAGTTGGGTCAAAAGTCTGTCTTAAAAGAAAAAAAATTGATAAGTGACTGAACTGTGGCAATTATTAGGATATTTCCAAATGCCCAGATCTAGTGTATTCTTTAAGGATCCTTTTCTGCTTGCTTTGGCATAGAACTAAATATTTATCAAGACATGATGCCAAGTAGTAAACCAATAGACAAATGACCAATGTGCACTGAAACATACTATGTATACCACAAGCACTGAACGCAGGCTGGAGGCTGTATGCTGCAGTCACCCAGAGATGCTTGACCGCTTCACAGGCTTGTTTTTGTTAAACATTTCTGTTTGTCCATCCGCTCGTTTTTTTCTCACATCAGTGTCTTCAATGGCAACCTCATCTGGAATAACAAAGCAGAACGAAATGAGTATGTCAGTTAGCTGGGCTTGGTGGTAAAAGTTTGTAATCTCAGCCCCTGGGAGACTAGGGCAGGAAGACAGCCATGAGTTCAGGGTCAGCTGGATGACATTAGTCAGTTCCAGCCCAACCTGGGCTGCAAAGTGAGGCCCTGTCTCAAAAAACAAACAGCAAAACTTGAGTAAGTCCTCCAATCCCAGTACTCTGGAGGCAGAGACAGACAGATCTCTGTAAGATCAAGGGCAACCTGGTCTACATTGTGAGTCCAAGTTCCAGGTCAGCTGGGGCTACAGGGAGATCCTGTATCAAAAAGACAAAAAAAAAATTTTAAAGTACATAACAATCAGACTGAAGTAGTAATAAAATGTCACCCTTAGGCTGGGTGTGGTGGCACACACCTTTAATCCCAGCATTTGGACGGTAGAGGCAGGTGGATCTCTGTGAGTTAAGGGCCAATCTTGTCTACATAGTCAGTCTCAGGCAAGTCAGAGCTACACGGTGAGACCTTGTCTAGATAAACAAATCCCAATATAGAAAGCCCAGGATCAGTGAATTCACTACCAAATTCTACCAAACCTTTACAGAAAAACTAATATCAATGCTCCTCAAACGTGTGCACAAATAGAAATGGGAAGCACACTATCAAGTCCAATTCACAAAACCAGCATTGCTTTGATGCCCAAACTGGCTATAACACAACAAAGAATGACAACTATAGGCTAATTTCCGTGATGAGCATGGACCTAAAACTTCTCAGAAAAACACTTGCAAACTGAATTCAAGAGTACATTAAAGAGCTGAGGAAGCTCAGTGGGTAAAAGAGCTTGCTGCACAGGCATGAGGATCTAGTTCGAATCCCCAGCACCGTAAAGAAACTAGGCATGCCTAAGTGCAGCTGTAACACTAGGATAAGGAGGCAAAGGCAGGTGGACCCTGAGCGCTAACTATCCAGTTAGCCTAACCAAAATTGTGAACTTCAGGTTCAATGGGAGACCCTGTCTCAGAGAGTAAGGTAGCGTGACAGATAGAACAGGACAGACAACATCCAGTTCTAGCCACCACATATGCACACAGGCACATGCACCAATATACAAGCATGCACACTTACATAACACACACACACATACACACACACGAGAGAGAGAGAGAGAAAGAGACTATATTACAAAGATCATACACCGTGACCAAGCTGGTTTCATTCTAGGGATAGAAGGATGGCTCAACATATGCAAATCAATTAATATAATATAGTACATAGACTTAAGGACAGAAATCACTAGATCATCTCACTATGTGTAGAAAAAGCGTTTGACAAATTCAACAGTGATAAAAAGCTCTGATGAAACCAGGAATAGAAGCACAGCTCAGCATGGTACAGCTGTGTACAGCAGCTGACAGCCAGCATCAGAGCAACAGGACAAACTAGAGGCATTTCCTCTAAAATCTATGAGGCAAGGATACTTGCTCTCTCTACACTTGATCATATAGTGCTGAAAGTCTTGGCCGTAGTAATAAGGCAAGAGAAAGAACTAAAAGTAAGTCAAATAGAAGAGCAAGACATCAAATTATCCTTATTTGCAGACTTAATAGATCCTATAGACTAAAGTAAAAAACACGTATCTGATAAGCAGTTTAAGCAAAGTATCAGGAAGCAAAACCGATGTATAAACAGAAATTTTTCCACATACCAATAAAAAATTTGCTGGGAAAGACCAGGAAAGCATCCCTACTTATAACAACTTCAAAAACCTAGGAGCTGGGCATGGTGGCACACACCTTTAATCCCAGCACTCTGGAGGCAGAGTTAGGCAGATCGCTCTGAAGTCTAGGCCAATCTAGTCTACATAGTGAGTTTCAGGCCAGCTGGGGCTACAAGGAAACCCTGTCTCAAAAAAAACAAATAAAGATGTAGGAATAAACTGAACTAAGGCTGTGAAAGCCCTCAGAATGAAAACTTTAAGACACTGAAGAAAAAAAAAAAACAAACTGGAGAAGACACTAGAAGATGGAAACACCTCCCATGCTCATGGATAGACAGTTAATATTATAAAAATTGCTATATTACTGAAATCAGTCTATGGATTCAATGCAATGCTCACCAAAATTCCAAAGACATTTTTCATCTAATCAGAAAAAAACAATCTTTAAATTTATACAAAAGAACAAGTGACCACAAATAACCAAAGCAAACCTAAATAGAAAGAGTAATGCTGTAGTCAACGCAATACCTGACCTCAAATTATACTACAGAGCCATAGCAACAAAAGCAGGATGGTACTGGCACAAAAATAGACATATAAACCAATTATGCTGGTTAGAATAAGAGTGTCCCCCATAGGCTTCAAGTAGTTTGCCAGTAGCTGGTGGTGCTGTTTGGGGAGATTTTAGGAGATGTGGCTATGCTGAAGGACGCATATCACTGGAGGCAGGCTTTAAGAGTTCTTAAGCTTTGCCAGAGTTCTGGTTGCTCGCTGCTACCTGTGCCTGCTTGAAGATATGAGTGCTCAGCTTTCTGTTCCAGCCACCTCTGCAGGCCTGCCTCCCAACCTGGAACTATCTCCTCTGGAACCTAAGCTCAAATAAACTTTTCTTTGTATAAGTTGTTTTGCTCAGTGTTTCATCATAGCAGCAGCAAAGTGACTAAACATAGATCAAATAGAATACAGTGCCACATAATTACAGTCATCTAATATTTGGCAATGGTGTCAAAAACATTCATTGGGAAAAAAAAGCCTCTTCACCAATTGGTGCTGGAGAAACTGGATATCCACATGTAAAATAACAAGATCAGACCCATATCTCTCACTCTACACAAACATCAATTCAAAATGGATTAAAGACTCTAATGCAAGACTTGGAACTCTGAGCTGTTAGATAACAACATAGAGAAAATGCTTCAAGATCTAGGTATGACTCTGTGCATTTAACGTTCTACTAAACTGGGGAAAAACCGGAAGCATTTCTTCTAAAATCAAGATTGAATGAGGATACCTCTTTCTCTACTCTTTTTGGGTGAAACTGAAAAATCTATACAACAAAGAAAATAATCATTAGCATGGAAAGACATGCATAGATAATGAGAGAAAAATACTTGCCAACTAAACTATACTTCCAGCAGGGTATTCACATATAGAAGTTATGAAGAACTCTAAAAGTTAAACAGCAAAACAAATCAGCCAATCAATACGTGGGAGTTAGAGAGTTAGCCATGAAAGAAATACAAAGAAGTAACATTTGAAAAAACATTCAGCATCCTTAGCCATCAGAGAAATGCAAATTAAAACTGTTTTGAGATTTCATTTCACCTCAGTCAGAATGATCACCCTCAGGTGAATAAATGACCACAAATGCTAGCAAGGATTCAGAGAAGGAGGAGCGGGGTGCAAACGGGTACAGCCACTACAGGATCACCATGAAGCTCCCTCAAAAAGCTAGAGGTAGATCCATAGCTGAAGATGATCCAACTGTCCCATTCCTGGGTACCCAGAGGATTCTAAGTCACAGCACTGTAGAGATGCTTGCACATGCATGTATTTTGCTGCACTATTTACAATGGCTAAGATGTTGAACCAGATATATCCATCATGGGCCCAGTGGTCCCTGCAGAATCCTCCCACTGATGAAATACTGAACTGAAATTTGAGTCCTTATGACTTAAGAGCCTGTATTCTAGAGTTTGATAATATGAAGCCAAGTCACACCTCTAGACTACTTTGAACACTCTAAGTTTCTAAAAACCCTAAGAGAGAGAGAGAGAGAGAGAGAGAGAGAGAGAGAGGCTGTGTTTTATCCACCAAGCTCAATGTTTCAAAAGCAAAAAGTACTAACAAAGGGTCCCAGCAGTGCTGGAATTTATTCCTCTATATAATGAAGTTGCAGCTGGTGATCTGGTTTCCTAGAAGAGAAGACATTAGAAATACCTAATTAGGAGAAGATAACAATTAGACAGAGACATACTGACCACAGTGAGGAATGAACCCTGATGACCCGTAATGAGATAGACCTCGAGAAGGACACAGGAATACGGGGCAGGGTAGCCTGTGGACAGGCACCTCAGTCCTCCAGGGACGCGTCAGACTTGAGTAGGCCTCAAAATCCCCTGGAGGGCTCACTGAAGCACAAAGTACCCGGTCCCAAGGTCAGAGATTCAGACCAGTCATGTCTGGAGTGGGGCCTGAGCACTTGCTATTTCTAACTCTTTGCAGAGGAAGCTGTTCCTGTTGATTCAGGGGCTGAGCTTGGAGAATTACTACCATTTATTATGACCCAGGGGACTTACTGGTGCTGCCAACAATAAGCCCACTTTTTAGGAAAGGAGTAGACTATTCTGGGTTTCTTTGTTATAAGGCACAGGTATCAACTGCATTCAGAGTAATTTTGGTCAAATTTGTTATAATAAATATGAGAAGGGACTCTGGGAGGTAAGTTCAGGAATTAGAAAAACAACATTGATAAGGAACCCTGTTCACATGTCACCTTTTCTAGGATCCCCAACAATATCTATTCCTTATCATCTTGTCCTACTTTTTCACTCTGTAATACTCATCACAACCACATAATCCATATTTATTTGCTTATTTGTATAAGGTCTTTCTCTCACAGAAAGTAAACACTGTGAGGGTTGAACTCCCTGAAGGAGCCCCCAGCCAGAGGTTCAGATTAAGAAATTTACATTTCTGACTAACTCCAAGGGATGCTGTTGTTGATTCTTATTCACCATAGACTCCTCAGAGAACGGGACCTGGCCCTCAGCAGAGTCTTCCTACACAGCAATTGCTTAAACGAATGAACAAGCAAAACATTGCATTTGCTCTAATGCTGATAGAGGGACAAAATACAGAAAGGCAGCCAATTTCAGAAAGTCACACTTCAAGAAAAAGTTCCCAGGGCTGGAGAGATGGCTCAGTGGTTATTAAACACTGACTGTTCTTGCAGAAGTCACAGGTTAGATTCCCAGCACCACATGGTAGCTAACTCTAGTGCCAGGGGAATCCACTGGCCTCTTCTGACCTCCATGGGCATCGCATGTATGGGTGTACTTACACACATGTAGGTAAAACACTCATACACATAACATTTAAAAATAAAATATTTTTTAAAGAAAAAAGGGTCCCTATTCTCTGCAGCCTTTAAGAAAATAGAATTTAAAGGGATCAGTAAATAGAGAAGTGAATGCTGTTTGTGAAGACAAGGTTTTCTTGTTTCATCCAAATGCCTAGAATGCAATTCCAGCCGCAGGAGGGTGACAGAGAAGCTCCAGAGGACACTGACTCAAGTTTATTTCTTTCTTGGGTGTTCATGCTGAGCTCATGACTTTCCTCAGAAACTGAAAAATCTTGGGTATAACAGAGGACCTTGAGACAGAGATGGTTTTTGGAGGCCGTGAGATGTATTTAACACAGTGGACAGCCAAGACAGCAAATAGTGTGGCTGGGCTCTGAGGAGAGTTCAGGCCTCAACACCAGGGAGAGCCTGCATGATGGAGACTCTGGAGAGGACTCAGTGCCCAGCACCAGGAGCAGCCAGCATGGTAGGGCTCTGAGAAGAAAAACCGGTGGCCACACAGCCAAAGTGGGGTCTCTTCCTTCACCTCTGAGGATGGGGGAAATTTCACAAGTATAGCCAGGCCCCCTGATTCTCAGGCAGGAGGCAGGATGTGAGTATATACTCACTTCCCAGGTGAGATATCCCCAAACCGGGAAGTTGGTTAGCTAGGAACCTACAGTTTCTTAGTAGGGTGCCTGTGAACATCTGTGGACCGGGAAGAGTTGCTGGAAGATATTGTGGCCTGAGAAACTACCAGATTCTGACATTCCATTTCTACAGAAAGTGCATTCCCTGGCCCCAGAAGATATATCTCTTTCCATGAGTTCAGTATTGTTGGTAAAAGAAGGCACGAACTCCATGGCAAGCCCCCTGCACAGTGGCTCACTTGAGCTGCAGGAAACGATGAAAAGACTCCACGTATACATCCATTCACCAAGCTCCCTTAGATGCACCCTGTCTTGTCTCCCTTCTCTTCGAAGCTTCGTGCCGTTCTTCCTCACAGTCACACACCCCTACCACACACCCCAGCCACAGAAATGCAGAACCAAAACAGCCCTCTACTCACCAGAAGACTAAGCACTGCGGGGAGAAAGCTGCCTGCTCCCACCTCGTGAACACAGGACCTGGTATATAAGTCTGAAGACTCAGCATGGTGATGCATTCTAATAATCCCAAAACTTAGAAGACTGAAGCAGGAGGATTGCAAGTTCAGGGCCAGCCTAGGCTACATAAGAAGACTATCTAAAAGAATATTTGAGGAATAAATACATGAACGTCATACTCTTTGTTATATCCATACTGTGTAAGAATTTGATTACAGATGACATAATGAAGGTCTCTGTTGAGGTTAGAGAGAGGTGCTTTATACAGAAGTTGTAGAACAGTGTTTGGGCTGATATAACTAAGAAAAACTAAGTTCACTCCTTCCTGGGGTCTAGCCAGGTTGTTTGCATCTGGAAACCCAATCTTCATGGTGCATCCAGAGTTAAATACTGAAACTACCTTAAGCTAATCAAACTCACAGGAGACTCACAAGAGACCAGAGTACAATTAATTAATTTACAATACGCCAATGGGACTGGGAATTTGACTTATTAAGCACTCTGCCTCTTAGTCTAATTGGGAGGCTACTTCCTTCAGCTGCACTTCTCTAGAGAGCCAGTCCTTATTACCATCACACAGTCCCTAGCATAATGAATTATCCCTCAGAAGACAGGCTCCACGAGGACAGGCACACTGTCTCCTAGGTACATAGGAGAGTTTGATGAATGGATGTGTATGTAGGCATGCTCATGTGTGTGCATGTGCGAAAGCCAGAGGGCAGCCTCTAGTATCATTCCTCAAGTACTGTCCATATTGTTGGTTTTGTTCTGGGAGGCAGGCTTGTGAGTCCCAGAGATGTGCTTGTCTCTGTCTCCCCAGTGGTGGGATTACAAGCATATACCACTACACAAACATTTTTGACATGGCTTCTAGGGCTAAAACTCAGGTTCTCATTACTGACCGAGTCATCTCCCCAGCTCACGGAGCATTTTTTGAATCTGCATATTGTTAGAACAAAGAAAGTTTTGCTTTATAGTCCTATTGGACTGGGTAAGCTTATGTGAACTGATAGTCATCTCTTAAGGAAAAGTAATTGCCAAGAAGAGGAAGTAGTGGTCATGCTGCTATCTTACAAATAGCAGCTTCCCTGGGTGATCCTGAAGACACTGACTGTTGGTGCTTCCTGGGCCTTTTCACTCAGAGATCTGTCCTCAGATTGGCACATTCTTTCTTCTGACACGCCAATTGTTAGAATTTATAGTTCAGAAGTGATGATGGAGTCAGAAAAAGGACTTCAACAGTACCAGATGTCAACAGATCAAGACTGCATTTATTGCTGCACAGCAAAGGGCAGCAGTCTTTCAGCAGGATCCAGGCTACTGCTAGAGGGGTGGAGGAAGCATGAGGTCTATTTTATACAGGGACTACAGAACACGGACAGGGTTAGTAGTAGGGATTTTTTGCTGGTCAAGGTTTTTCTGTAAAGCCTATGGCCTCATTTTCTTAGAACTGCTTGCTCAAGCCAGACAGGCTATCTTGGGAAACAGCTTGTCTCAACAAACAGTTCTTTCTAAGTAAATTGTGACTGACCAAGGCAGGTTGTGCAAAGGTAGCAATAGCCCTAGAAGACTTATGGCTTTCAGTGACTGGGGCATTCCATCACTGGTTGCAACTTTCTCATTTACATCCACCTTCTATTTACTTCGCTTGACGACAACATATTGCTACATTGGTCATCTTCTCTAAAAGAGATGATCTCGAGCTTCTCCAACTGCTTGTTTATTTTCGTGGATGGAAAGATAAGCAGTTCATATTGATTCATCCTTGTTTCATCCACAAAGGTCAACTGAGCTTTCAAGTTTAAGGTTTCCAGTATCTCTAGCAAACATTCAGAGGGAATCATGAAGGATTAGAAAGCCAGGGAGCAGCAAACCCTGAGTCCTGCCTCCTGAACAACTGTAACTGTAAAAGTTTGTTACATGGCTTAGCAGGGAAATCAGACAGAAGGATGTGGGAACAAAGAGCTTTATTAGCAACAAACCGGAATGTGGGAAGATGGAGATTCTTGTCAGAAAAAGGAAAGAATGAAAAGAGGAAGGGAAGGAAAGACAAAAGAAAACTTCCCTAATGGCTGCTGGGGGCTAGAGTCTGGAACAGTGTTCATAGATCCCACAATGCTATGCTTTTCTGGCACACATGCTGCTCTTATCTGAAGATCACCTAGTATTCTAAGTTCTACAGAACTAACAGAACTACAGAGACTGTAAAATTTATGATTAGAAAGTTCCTTGTCTAGCCTTGCATGAGCAGGTGCATTGACATAGATACACACAAAGCACTCATACACATAAAATAAAAATAAATAGATAAATAAAAAAATTTTAAAGGCACAGAACAATGAAAGAGCATGAACTTGCAACTTCCTCCAGAGAACAATTTTAACTCACTATAGGTCGTCAGAGTGTCAAATAAAGTCAAAGCCAGTGGGAAATCAATAATATATTATTCAACTGTGGGACACCTATAGTTGGTGAGTTTTAAAGTCCACTAAAAGATGAAGCTAGAGGATTTACTTAGGTTCCCCTCTGTTATGCAACTAGTTCTTGGCTCTGCCCATTCTCTGTCCTAATGCCTTACAGCTTACCAACACTTTTTACACTTGAAAAGATGTTCATCATAACCACCTATCATGGTACAGCAACATATAATAAAGCCATTTTGCAGAGGAGAGCATGATGGGTCTGGGTCAAGTGCTCTGACTAAACTGGCACTGCTAAGAAATATGAAGTTGCTGTTTGAGCTGATTTCATAGGACTCCAACCCAGACATCTTTCCATTATACCCTCTTCCTCTAAAGCACAGGGTTGTCACTAATGGTCAGTTTCAAGTGCAGAGGAGTGACTAAACCCAAAAAGTATCCAGGTACCTTGGGTTAAGAAGATCAGCAACAAAGTAGGAATGAAACCACAAGTCACCCAGGTGCGAATCTCCACTCTGTTCACATCCCCATCAACACCACTTCCTTGCAACCTTTTCCTGCCAATCCTCACTACTGTGAGCACTGAGAAATCAAAAATGTATAAATTCCCATGTATAAAGAAATGCAAAAGATAGCTGTGATGATGCTCATTTCTAATTCCAGTACATGGGCAGGTGAGGCAGCAAGACCACAAGTTCCAGGCCAGCCTTGACTACACAGTGAGATCCTATCTCAATAAACCAAAAAAGGAGACAAAAAGAAAGAAACACACACACACACACACATTAAAAAAGAAAACAAGAGGAAGCAATGTTGAACAAACAATGCTGACCCAGTTTTGGAAGATAACGTTTGTACATCAGGTGCTTTCTTGTTTAAAAGTACTTAGAAGATAAAGGTAAACTGTGGCTCGAAAAGTAGCACAATAAGATAAATCGATGGGTAACAGGGGCGGGGGGCTAAGAAACATAGGAGGTCAAATCAGACAGTAGAACAATATATTCAGAAAGAGAAAAAATGCAGGAAAGGCTTTTTAAAGAAAGAGTACAAGAGCATTTGGAAGAAACCAGACAGTCTCTAACATAATGAGTGAAAAAGAGCCTGGCCTACAACACTTCATCATGATGTGATAGAAAGTCAAAGCTTCCATCAAGGATACACAACCACCGATGAACAATGAAAATGAGCATCACTTTGGACTGTAAGCTAACATATGCTGGAGAAATGCCTTAAAACGGGACTAGGCTAGGAAGCAAATCTCTCTATGGAATAGATGGAATTTAGACCTTTTCAGAAACATAATGACTAGAAGGAGATCGTTCCTTATGTATGCTTTCTCAGAAAACAGGATGCAATTAGTCAAAAGCATGAGAAGAAAAAAGAAGAATAAATCCAGAAGAGTGGGCACCATGATAAATCTAGAAGTCTATTCCCAGGACAGTAGCAAAGAAGGACCTCAGGAAGGAAGAGGCGGTGCCCACTTGGGGAAGGTAGGACACTCCATCTTCTAGCAAGAAGCTCAAGAGAAAGTTCCAGAGAAAGGAGGAACTCACTAATTGACAGATGTTTTTGACCATGTTTTCCAGATCACATGGTCAGAATAAAGGAGTGGTACAAAAAGAAAAATATTTGAGACAAATATTAACTCTGGACAGCTGGACTATTACATGAGAAAGGAAACGTAATTGTTAGTATCTGGCTCAGTGCTGGGCATTTCTGAACTGAGGGGAAACCTGAATAAGACTTCTTGTTGCCATTACTTTTAGTCACTTGCTTTTCCTGCAATGTTATAGGACATGTAGGCAAGCAGTATGCTCTACATATCTATAGCTTTGCTATAGATAATATTCATGAACTAAAATTTCCACCGAAAAGTCACACCCACGCTAAGTAGTTTACAAGTTTGATTAACTGACTGGAACTTCTGTGATTGTATAGAATTATTATTTTATGCCTTAACAGTCTTAATGGCTATTCACTGCCCACTCCTGAGTTCAGCTTGAACATCTTGTGATTATTAAATAAATCCTTTTGAAATCTACAAACAGAACCCCTGGTTTCTTACTATAACACATCATGAAACTGTTACCACGTTGGAATAACCTGAATCTATGCTCCCAGGCCATAGATTCCATCTTTGGCTCTAGAATAAACTATCTTTATCCCTTTGAGGTGCAAGTTGGTTTTCTTTTTTTTCACACCTGTAATGTATTGGTCATTGTGTAATAGTTGCCCTAAATGTTTGCCTTCAAAGAGCAGAAATGGGGTAGCAATATTGAATGTGAAACAAGAAACCATGATTATTCATGTAGGGAAAGAAAAATAGTAATTTGTATTCTCATTTTTCTGAATGTAACAATGGTTGTTCCTCTGAGAATTGTCCTGGACAGAACTGCTCTGGCTTTGCCTCCCTTTGCCTGGCATTCAAACTTTTAAAAAGGAACAACCTAATTGGAAAATATATTAACTGCTAAATAGCATTTCCTTAGGTTTTCAGAACCCAGGATATCTGGTAGCCTTCAGATAACACCAGAATGCTTGATGTCCCTTCCTATCCTCCAATTCTGAGCATCAGCTAATACAAAGCACGGAAATTTATGTGATGTTTAACTTGCAGAAAGTAATATTTGACCCCAAAAGGTCAATGTCAATTGTAATAATCTAGGCAGGGTTGGGGGGAAGACACACACCCTGGAGACTGATGACCCCACTAAGCATGGAGTCTTCCTGCCTATTGTCCCTGCTTCTCCATTCCCTCCCTATAAAAGTCCAAGACGGGACATGTTGTCAGGACGCAGGCATGAATAAAACTGATTCTCTTCCCATCAATTCTAGTCTCCCCGTTATTGGTTTTTGAGCAGCAAGCAGCTGAACCTGGGTCTGGTAATATGAATTTTTACTTGGGATAGATGACTATACCAAATGAAAAGAAGGCAAAAAAGCAGATACTCTGTAACATACATACCTCATGTATATGTACACAGGAGGTAGCCAGGAAATGGGTAATTCTTAGCAGTGAATCTCAGAAATGGCTTTGACTCAATAATGGAAAAAGAAAAGCTGTGGGAAAGGCTGGTTTAGGGGAAACAATCAGGAAGAGTGCCTGACCAAGAGTGAGGTTTGTCATAGAGATGAAGGTCCAGGCCCTTCCCCAGTGACACAGGTTTCTAGCATCTTTCTCTTGGTAGTAAAGATAGAAAAACATCTTCAATGATTTCCTTTACAGAGGTGAATTTCCTTTATAAAAGAGGTCATGTCTACTCTTGTTTTCAGAGCTGCTCCTATATATGGAGATTCCCCAAATAATCAGCTCAAAAGAACCCTTATGACAAAGAAATATATTGAGAATAGCACGTTTCTGATCTCCTAAAGTCATAGTTTAGGGTAGCACATCCTGAACCCATAATTTGTCCTAAATCCTTTAATGCTATTTGATTTGTATGTTGTAGAATGCTGTGGGGAGTGTGTGTGTGTGTGTTATAAGGATGCATACACATATCTACACATTCATTTGAAAGGTTAAGGGATATGATATAGTATAAGAAGATTTGTAGAGATGAAAAAGAGGATGTATTAGTCATTGTTCTGCTCTGTGATAAAATATCATGACCAAAGGCAACTTACAGAAGGAAGCATTTATTTTGGATTATGGTTCCAGAGGGATAAGAGTCTATCATGGTGGGGAGGTATGTCAGCAAACAGCAGGTATGGCAGCAGGAGCAGAAACTGAGAGCCCACCTCCTCAACAGTAAACATGAAGCAGGGCATGAACAGAAAGTAGGGCAAGGCTATCAACTCTCAAAGCCCGCCCCCCATGACATGTTTCCTCCTAAAGATTTCATGACCTCTCCAAGCTGGGGGGCGGGGGGTGCCAACAAGGGACCAAGTATTCAAATATGTAAGCCATTTCTCACTCAAACCACCACAGGAGACAATCTCTTTTCTTGTCTACTATAAAATATCACAGCCCACACCTCTATAGCAAAAAGGTTAACAAGAGCAAAGGATAACACTTATTTTTCTACAAGCTATACACAACATAGAAGCCTACAGAGTAAAGATCCAAAGATACTCTAGATGCTTTCTGATTCTATGCTTAGGTTCAGTGAAGCAGAGAAAGCCAAAGAGAAATATGATTAGAAGAGGAGTAGGACTTAGGGAATTATACTGAGTGAGGAAATCCACAAGGCCCTGTCTGTCCAGACTCTCCATGACCCTCAGTTACAATGTTTCTCCAGTTATGAGGCAGAACCCTCTGGGATCAGCCTGCATTTCATTACGGCCAGCTTCTGGGCAGAAAAGCAGAGGCAGGTTAAAATTAATGATTCTAGATTTTGTAGCTGACTTTGAAGAAGACAACTTCTGGTTTTTTGCTATGTCTTGCTTTAGGGATAAGGAAGGAGTGTGAGTTGGCAGGCAGGAGAAAGCCAGAGAGAAACTTTGCTCTGAGCATGCAGACGAGGGTCTTCATTTGGGGTGTCATTTCCTGATATCCAGCAGAACTGAAGATGGAAGCTCCAGCTCTTGCCAGTCTGCCCTGAGGCCCACCTGAACTAAGTGTGGATCATCACACCCCCTCTGGGCATTACCTGTTCATGTACCTGAGCAAACGGGCAAACAGTAGCGCAGGCTGCCAGTCTACTCTTCAAAGCATATTCCAGAACTTGTTTAGGAACACTGTGACTTTCATTAATTAAAGGCACTTTTGCCTTCATGGCCCCTTTCCTTGGGCTTTGAAGAAGAAAAAAAAAAATCAAAGATTATGTTTGCCATCTTTGGGCACAAAGGTTAATAAAAAACAAATTGTGTTTGTTGTTATTTATTTATTAATACTGGTTTTTTTCTTTTTTTTAAAGAAATTAAGATGTATTCGTGGGCCTGTATGCATCTCACAGTCTTGAGGCACCGTGCTATCCCTGCCTAAAAGGAAAATTGACGCAGAAAACCTGCCCAGGAAGAAGGGACAGGCTGATGAAGCACTCTGCTACCCTCTGCTGGTTCTGGCAGAAAAGTGTTAAAAGCCAAGAAATAAAACCAATTGGGGCAAGGTACACTTTGTTATGGAGTGGCTAGGTTAGCTTCAGCAAATAATTTAGAAGCACGTCTAGCTCACTGAGTTTCCAAAGGCTAGCAAAAGTTTGTTGATTTCCTGTGAGGCCAGGCTTATGTCCACAGATATCCAAGAGTCCCAGGGATTAGGTTTTGTGCACAAGTTCAGCCAAGCTGACGTTGATAGCTGGAGTCAGACCTGCAGTCATTGTGAGGTAGGCAGAGACCACATCTGCTCCCTGTCCCCCTGAGACTCCTTTCTTCTACACTCTGCCTTCTTGGAAAATATATATCAGTGACCAAAAGGTGTACCAAAAGGATCCAATGTATTTTTTAAACTCCACAAATATGTTATTTTGGAGCACAAAAATCATAGGATTGTGATTTCTTTTTCCTTTCCATTTTAGTTCACTCAGGCTGTTATAACTAAAAACATGTACTGAAGGGCCTATAAACATCAGAGATTTATTGCTCTCAGCTCTGGATGCTGGGAAGTCTAAGATCAATGCACCTACAGAGACAGTGTCTGGTGAAGGCTTCCTGGTTCATACATGGTAACTGGCTTCTGTGCCCACATATGGCTGAAGGAGCAAAGCCTCTCCAAGGTGCTAATTCCACCATGAATAATCTGTCCTCATGACTAGTCCACTCCCAAGGGCTCCCCTTCAGTTATGAACTGGATCTTTGATCATGTGCTAAAGACTAGGTCTCCCAGCTGATCCCACTGTTGAAGATAGTACATACCTTATAGGTGGTGGGTCCCAGTCAGAGGAAGTGGGACATTGGGAATATACCCCTTGAAGGGCAGATTGGGATTGGACCCCTGCCACATCCCCCCCACCACCACCACCTTGGGGCTGTTACCAGAGAACACAGGATCATTTTCTACAGGTCCTTAGTCTTGGAGGTAAAAGAATTCAAAATCAACTCATAAAAAATACTCAAGGACAATTTTGTTACAGCTTGTGAGAATAACAAGAAGGCAGGCAAGCTTAGCAATAGAAGTCTGCAAGCAGTTGGGGGCCTGGTGGATGGGGGAGTCTCTGAATAGACAGTAAGAATGCCTAGAGTATCCAGGCAAGCAGGATTTTGGCTGGTATCCAAAAAGAGATAGAGGGAAAAGAAAAGTTGTACATTTTGAGTTAGAACTCAGAAAACCAGCAAGCTTAGCTGGGAGGAGCTGCCACAAATACATGGAGCAAGGACTCCCAGGGCACATAAGTACATCGCTCACTGGAGGATAAGCATTCTTCTCATCTTTTTAACATGTATTCAGGTATATCAGCATTCCTGAGGGGTGGGCTCCTGACCTGGTGATTGATAGGCCCATTTGAATTAACTCTTAAAGGGACAGGGACAATTAGTACGTAATCTTATAATCTTTGGGGCAAATAACAGTTGACATATCCTCCCAGAGGGAGATATAGCTCAGGTCCCATTTCTTTAACCAAAGCTCACATTATAAAGTATATTTTTAAAATTAAAATAAAGTCTATGGAAACAGCTATGTTTTGCCAGGGGAAATGGCTTTCCTTTGATGAGCCTTCGCAAGGCTCTGCTGCCTCCAACTTCTTTTTCATCTGTAACTTGAATCTTAAGGAGGGGCAGTTATGATGCTTCCTTTCTCTTCTTACTATGGTCTTTAAAATTTTGCGGGCAGTTGTCATTTTTTTTTACCTTGCTTAAAATCATTGTGTTATTAGAGGCAGAGGGGATGGAGTCCAAAGCTAATGACTAGGGAAGACGGGTCCATCCTCAGTGACTTCCAAGCCTGCTGGGTGACTACCTACTCATATCTGCTCCACAAGGTGAACAGATTCGCTCAGCCGTGTGCTCCATGCCATAATATGCTACACCACATCAGGCCCAACAGTGATGGGGCCGAGTGAACAGACACTGAAAGCGCAGGAGCCTGAGCCAAGATAAGTCTCTCTTTCTTTCAACCTGATTTTTCTCTCCAGGTGTTTTGCCACCGCATCAGAAAGGTCACTAAAAGGATTTCTAAACACCATCATTTTAGGGGGTAGGATTTCAATCCGTGAATTTTCAGGGTACACAAATATTCAGCTAATCCCAACTTTCAACCCCAACAGTTCCTCACTAGAATCCCTGCTGGCTGTTACACGGGTCCTGCGCTGCCGGCCTCAGCAGCAAAGATGGGCCCTGCCTCAGAAGGCTCCACACCCTGTGAGTGTGACGTTCCGGGTAGCAGTGTCCCAGACCCTACTTCCCAGAGTCCGAATTCAGTTGAAGCCTCAATTCCAGCTCTACCTCGTTTTCCTCAAGCTGTGCCTGAGAGAGACTCAGTGGGTAAGAGAAACTGACATTTGCATTTATATGGAATCCCAGATTTAAGTTAATTAATCAAAACACAAAGCTACCCTGACAAATTCTTCCAGGAAATGCCAGAAAGCTAAACAACGGCACACCTTGTTTGAAATAATTATTTCAACCGAGGTAAAATCTGGCAACAGGATCAGAAATCCAGAAACTCAAAATCCATTATCTCTGTGTGGGAAACGTTCACTAGGAAGGCTCGGTCCATAGATTCCAACAGGATGAGCTTCCTTTCCACTTTTCCTCCCTCCCTCCGACCTTTGTATCCACTTCACCAACAAACCACACCATGACTAAAAAGAAAGAAAAATTCTCAGGAAAAAGGGATGCTTTCTAAAGTAAATGGGAAAATCAAAAAATTCATAAAGGCAGACTGAGGCAGAGTGCCACCCCATTTCAAACATTTGAGAAACCCACACCCTTTAGGTTCCTCATGACATAAAGCGGGAGGCTGTAAGGAAATCACTTGAGTGAAGGAAAAGAAAGTTCAATGCAAAAAGTTATGGAAGAAAGAATCAAGAACTGATACATGATAAAAATGTCCACTGAATATAGTAGTTATTTCAGAAGAACTGGAGAGAGAGGGGTGCTAGGCTTTGGGTGTGCAGGAATAGGAGAGGAGACCTGAGAGAGAGGCAGTAAGTCAAATAGTACTGCAAGCAAGCATTTTGTTAATGCCACAGCAAGCAATATGGCAGGTGTCTGAAGGGAGTTTCAGCCAAACCAGATAAAGCAAGGTGTCAGCTCCTAAAGGTTTCCGAGGGAAGGGGAGGTTCTGTATCAAAAAGAAGTAGACTTAGGGGATGGAGAGATGACTCAGTGGTTAAGAGCACCTATAACTTTTACATAGGACCCAAGTTCAGTTCCTAGCATTCACACTGGCAGTTGACAGCTACCTATAACTCCAGTTCCAGGAGACCCAATTCCCCCTTCTGAATTCCACAGTCACTTGCACTCATACATGGACATACTTATACACAGACACACACATATACATATAATTAAAAATAAAATAAATCTTTTAAGGGGCTGGAGAGATGGCTCAGTGATTAAGAGCACTGACTGCTCTTATAGAGGACTGGTGTTCGATTCCCAGCACCCACATGGTGGCTAACAACCATCTGTAACTCCAGTTCCAGGGGAATCCAACACCCTCGTCTGACCTCCTTGAGCATTGCATGACATGGATGCACTTACAGGAATGTAAGTGCATCATGTACGTGGAATAAAAATAATGAATTAAATATTTTAAAATAAATAAAACCTTTAAAAATAAAAAAGAATTAGGCTTAATTAATGTGTTTCCTATGCTACTTGACTGAGGTCGGGGAGTGGGGTTTGCAGGGGAATGAGCCTTTGTTAATGTGTGACCCAGGTCACACGACAATAGTCAGGCTGTCTTCAACCTTCAGGTGGTAAGCAGGCTGGGTGTGTTCCCACAGGGCTCAGAGCAGTCTTCTCTGTTTAGGGCCTGGCTCACAGCAGCCCTCTCTGTATAGGGCCTAACAAGGAATGTAGCATTCTCTTCTAATTCTTTTGGGGGTTTGATATATTTTCTTAAAGAGCATGGATTGGATTACCACACATGCAAAAGGATTATAAAATATAAATTATTACTTTCACCTACTACAAAAGAAGATATTAAATTATAGCCATGAGAAATCTCCAGGGAGAGAAAAGTGGGAAGAGCAGAGTCAAAGCCACAGTCAAAGCACTGGATCTCCACTCAGCTTTCTAAGCCTCAGATTCTTAAAGTGAAAACTAAAAGAAATACCACTCATCAGCTAGGACCACCATTCCCTCAGAAGGATGAACGAGATGCCAGTTCCTTATTGCTAAACCTCTTAACCCAGTGACGCAAGTTTAAGTGCCACGGCTCCAAACAAGACTAGCCAAGGGCCTTTCCATCAGGTTGGGTCTTAGACAGCTGAAGGGTCACCAGCTGAGGAGCTGTCCCAGTAGACATGAGCCTCAGATTCTTGCCTGGTCACCTCTCAGGCAGATGGCCAGCACAAAGGTCTCAGAAGCCTGGATATGTCACATAAGGAGGTGCGAACACATACACACAGAAAAAGGCCAAAATGATGCCATCATCTGAAATGAGGCAACACAGAAACAGGTGTCACAGGGCAGGGAGGGACACTCAGGGCGGAAGCCCCAAAATTCAGGGATGATCCTTTCTTAATTCCAGGGTTCAAGTAGAGCTGCCACTAAACCCTAACTTGGGTTCTTCTTGACTCTTGACTCTTTACCACCTCCACTCTGACTACAGACCGGCACATGACTAACAGTCATAAACTGGCCACCTTGCTGCACTGGGGAAGGAAGGAAACAAGAGAGAAGTCAGCAGTGGGCTCAGGTAATAACTGTCTTAGTGTAGGCTGCCTGACCAAAGACATCACAGATGGGGTGGCTTAGACAACAAACACATGTCTCACAGTTCTGGAGCCAGAAGTTCAAGGTCAGGGTACCAATGAGATCAGTGAGGATCAGAGTCCAGATGGGCACCCACTGAGATTTCTAAGTTCTTAGGTATCAGAACAGTGAACTGGACTAGAAACAGACATGTGGGTAGTGACAGCAACAGAACCAGTTCATTAAGAAAGAAAAAGTGCTCTTGCTGCTGAAAGTGGGCTCGTAAGCTGCAAAAGAACAGATGCCCAAAAGCCTCAGACCACATGAGTTCTGATCCTTTGCAGGTCTTCACATAGCGCCTGCCTTCTCTTTGTGCTTTTTTCCCAAAGGCAGTCCCTTACATATAACCCTGGTGGGGAGGGTTTCCAGTCCCTCTGCCAACTGGCTTCTTTCATATGTTAATCTCGGTGCCTCTCTCCCTTCCATTGCCCTACTCTCCTGGGGCACCGATGGGGGTGGGTTCTTGGTGAGGCCTCCCTTGCTGGACACAACCACTTCCTTGGATCTTCACGTGGCAGGGAGAGAAAGCAGGCTCTCTCCTGTCTCTTCTCCTAAGGCTACTGAACCTCTCATGAGGGCCCTGTCTTAATTCTTTTCTTGTTGCTGTGACAAAGTATCCTGACAAAAGCAACTTAAAGGAGAAAGAGTTTCTTCTGGCTCACAGTTGAGTGCCACAGTCCATCATGATGGGAAAGTCACAGCAGCAGAAGTTTGAAGCAGCTGCTCACATTGCAGTCATAGTCAGGAAGCAGAGGAGGGAATAGATGAATGAATGAATGAGTGAGTGATGCCATGCTCCGTTTGCTTCTCATCTTAAATAGTCCAGGATCCCCCACCTAAGGAATGGTCTCAATAACAGTTAAGGCGGTCTTCCCTCATCAATTAACACATCAAGATAACTCTCCACAGACAACATATCAAAATAAACCCCCACAAACATGCCAAATGACCCATCTCCCAGGTGATCCTACATTAGTCAGGTTGACAGTACTAACCATCACAGGCCTCACCCTAATTTCCTCCCAAGTACAATCACAGTCAGGGTTAGGTTCCAAAGTACACTTTAGGATAGACAAACATGCAGATTATAATAACACATTTTCCAGAGTTGAACCCAGAACTCTTCAGGAAACAGAAATTAAGTGGGAGAAAATAATTTATGCCATTCCTAGTTGAGACTATTATGCCCGCAATAGTGAGCACAGAAAGGTTAAATAAAGGAGGCGGGCAGATTTGTTCCTCCACAAGTTTGAGGACCAGTGGGGAAGAGGCTATGCAGCCGCACCACCTGCTGTGCAGAGGTACAAAGACAGAGGCTTAATCTGGGCAGACGAGGGAGTTCCGGGAGACAGAGTTGCAAAACAAGGGGCCTTCCAACCAGGGTCAGGCTGGGAAAGCCAGAAGGGTAGTCTGGTAGTGAAAAAGGCAGTGCTACCAGGTCTTGGTGGGGTCTCCGGAAGGGGACCAGGCACCATAGGTGAAGCGCCAGCTGAGAGTCAGGATCTGGGTCCCCGAACCTCCTGACTCTACCACTCAGCAAACCGAGAACAGTGAGGGACAGTCTGGGGACACAAGGCTGAGAACCTCCGGGAGTAGGTAGTTCAGACTTGACTCTGCCTGAGCTTTCCTCTCATGTCTGAGCTTTGAATTGATCCAGGATCATTTGTGTAACTGATGTCCTGTTTCTGAAATGTGCCTCCTGCTTAGCCTGCTTCTAGAACCTTCTGGATGATTCTGTCCTGTATACACTCAAGTAATTAGCTTCTTATTTCATTGAAAAGTCAAAGTGTACTTATGAGCCTCATCCTCCTCCCCTAGATATGATCATTCCTGATGATACCAGTGACCCTGCTAACAGTTCATCACAAATGCATTTAACCTGGCAGTTATCTGTCCTGGCCTCGGTTTACTTTGAATAATTAGTTCCCTATTACTCTCCTGAGCACTGCATCAGCTCATCTTAGGCCAACAAACCCAGAGCCCAGCAGCAGACTCTGTTAACAGTAGCAAGAAAAGCCCTTTAAGAGAAAACTCCTGGTCAAGTGAATAAAATCTCTGCCCTGGATGGTGACCCAACATTCCGAGTTGCACCGAGTCAATCAGCCAGCCAAGGCATCATCTTAAGCTACGCTAGAGAGATAGGCAGAATGATTAGGCTTCAATGAGATGGAGAACTCTTCCTGCCTGGAATCCTGCCCCCTGGTGCTGTAGCTGATCCAGCAGAGACGTGCAGCTTCCCAAGTCTACCAGTTTTTCTGAATTCCTCAGAATTCTGAATTCTTCATAAAGCTGTAACCTGTACTTTTCTTCTCGCTGTCTCTCATCTGAGCATGCTTTCCCGAATACTTGGAGCTGCCCCAACAGTTTGGGTTTTCTTAGTCTTTCTCTAAGCTTCCGTCCCTGCCATGAGGCTGCTAACCTCCATGCTGGCTTTAAACAAGCATGACTTTTCTCCTCTCCTCCATCCTCCTCCAGGCAGCTGTTGAGATTTACAGCTCACCTGCCTTTAGGGTTTTTCTTTTAACCCCTAATGAAATTGTCCTTAAGTTTCCATTTGAGTACATTGTTAAATTATTTTATTATTGAGACTAAAACCCCAAGAGGAATGAACCCCCATTTCTCCTGATCAGTTCCACTAGACTCTACTATAGACAGAGGCTAGACATTGACCCGACTCCAAATTAGGACTCCAGTCTTGCTGTGGACAAAGAAGCCAGCCAGGAAAACAGCTGTGGCAGCAGTCATGGCGGGAATCTCCAAATCATGGGCTAAAGGCTTTGCTGTGGTGCTCTGAAAGAACCCCCAAATCTCCAAGACTACCAAGCCAACTCCAATAAGTTCTGTACTTCAAAGCTTCACCTAAAGTTTGGCACCTATCTGTAATTTACAAAAGTCATACTTAGTAACAGAATAGGATGGGTAACTGTTCTCTTATTAAATTCAGAACTCAGGGGATCCCACAATCCATAGAGTTAAAGGATTCCAGAGCAGCTGTTCTTCCTTCACATGCTGTGGTTTAAATAAAGGGTTTCTCTTTTTCTATTGAAAAAAGTCAGACAAGTCATAACAGGTGGAAGCAGTAGAAACAGGGAGGCGATGGTTATCATCAAAACCGGACAGACAAAACAGACAGCCATCCGAGGAAAGCTACTGATTACACTGGTCAGCAGAGAAGTGCATGTTCTGTTTAGAGGAGTGAGGAAGCCTCAGATGATGGAGCAGTATTTACTGAGATGAGGGGTAAATGGAAATAACAAACAATCCAGTGGACGAAAATGAGGGCATGTGGACCCCTGCACAGTGTTGTCTGGTGAAGCATAGGCTGCACTGTTAACCTATTTTCAGATAAATACAATGATTCTTAGCATAAGTAACTCCCTGGTGTTGTATAATTAAAAATTATTCATTATCTGAAATTCATATTGAACTGGGCTTCCAATATTTTTATTTGCTAAACCGGACATTCCTACTATTGCAGGAAAAATGGAAAATGAAAAATGGACATTGGGATGAGACTGGAGAGTAGAGCATGAGAGAGATGGGGAGGGGAGAGTCGGTGAGAGGCTGTCCAATGAGCACCACAGAGGTTTTTATAGAGGATGCTGGAAAGTATGCTGTACAGCGCCAGCATCTTGCTCTTGTGAAAAGATGGCTTTGTTGCTTAGAAAGATGGAGGCTGCCCTCACTAACCCCAATTTATAGCCATCTGGGAAAACCCATCACAGCTGAAGTGGTTTCCATGGCAACATCTAACTGCCAAATACTCAGAGGCATTTTCAAGTGCCCTGTGCACAGAGGCTGTAGTAGGTGCTCAATAAAGCAGAGCATGATACGTGAGAGAATTTAGTAGTAGATGAATTCACTAAATTTCGGCGTCTAAAGAAGAGGCAACTCTTGGCAATCCCAGGTGTTCCTATCTGGACTTATTGCCGGTGTTCAGTCTGTAAGAATGGACAGCCCTTCAGACAGTCTCAGCTGGGACAAGAAGCTCCCAAGCGAGAAACTACCATTCTGTACCACGCAACTCAGGAGGTGTTTCCATTTGCGAATTTTCTTACCTTTTCTAGTTACATCTTTCATTGTTAAAGGGTAGAATAAAACCAACTTTTCCCAGAGGCAAGATAGATTTTTCCACAAGACAATTTACACAGCCCTGCTTTCTCAGTTCTTTGGTTTGACTTAGTAGACTTGTTTTGGAAAACTAACATATTCCAGCTACTCTCCCATTTATTTAAAGATTTATGAATATCCAAGTGATATTAGTTCCAGTCAATTTATGTAATGTTTAGATAGAAGTTTTTCATCTCTTATGATGTTTTTCACTTTTCCTGTTCCCGTGAAGTTTGAATTCTGGTTATGTTAACATGATTCTGGATCTTTGATAAAATTTCAGATCACATCCCCAAAGACATTTAGGTGCACAGCATATTTTTAAAACTACCAGAATCAGCCAGTCAATCTGGGTCTTAAGCACAATGTCTCCAACAAGAGAAGAAAAAAAAATGAACAAACCAGACTTGGCTTCCTGGTTTTTGCTTTGAAGCACAATATTCCAAAGCTATCCCTGAAAGCACCAGACCACGCTTTACAAATGCCATCCAAAGGTGAGCCACCACCCAGATCCCCGCTGTGCCCTCCCTCGCCCTCAAGCTTTTCTTTGGCTAGAATTCTAAAAGTTGTCAGCTTTCAGAACTCACCCTACCTCTCTTCAGACATGGAGAAGCGCATGCTTCGGTCTGTGGAAACTGAACTGGTACAAACTAGGAAAGTGCATTTTAAACCCAGATAACATGGGATGAACCGGGACAGGAAGGAAATGCCACTGAACACCTGTCCTCTGCCAGGTATGGAGCTAGACGGATAGAAACATGAAGCTAAACTGGCCCTCTCTCCTCAAAGACCCATGAGACATTCTATGTGAATAATTATAGTACAAGATAAAATAGAAGATGTGCCTTAAATGGAACAAAATGCTACAGGAGTTGACAGGAAGGAGAGGAAGCAGGAAGTTGCAAGAGTTAGTATTTTGACAAAGATGAGGGTCAAGACAGACGGCTTGAGAGGCAAGCATGCCTCTTTGCATGAGGCAAACCCAGGTCACAGCAGGAGCTAAGTCTGAAAAGGTAGGCTGGAGTCAGATAATACATTTGTGGAATGCTACATTCTGGCATTCAAGGTGTTCCAGGACAGACAGGAGACAGCCTTCATATTCTCCCTCCCACCTAGCTGGGCCCTCTTAACGTGGTTTTTAATATTTATGTCCACCCTAGCCACTTTGTCCCGTGCCCAGCAGACAGGAAATCTCTTGACTTGTCAATAGGAGCATAAAGTTACTATAAGGCGGCATTATGGGTAACTCCTAGGACCAAAAATTTATCTTCAAGGCCTCAAGAGATATAAAATACCTATTTTACAGAATGCCTAATCCTTAAAAACATGTTAGGAGGTCATCATAGTCAGGACCTCTAGGTAACTCTAAAGAAAAGCCATTAAAGACTAGAACAGGGCTGGGGTTGTGACTCAGTTGCTAGAATGCTTGTCTTACAGACAGGAAGTGCTGACTTTGAACTCCAGCACTACATAAACTGAGCATGGTGATGTATGCCTATAATCCCAACACTTGGGAAGTGGAAACATGAGAATCAGAAATTCAAGGTCAACCTACTGTAGCAAGTTCAAGGCCAGCCTGGACTACTGAGATTCTGTCAAAAACAATAGTATAGGAACAAGAGTCAGGAATAATGGAGCCATCTGAACAGTGACAGCCTCAGCACCCTGGTCTATGGCAGAAGCATGACTCAGATGACTGTGCTCCTTGGATATAATTTAGGGAGATGATTATGTCCACCGCCTCATCTTCTGTGGCTTCTCCCTCCAAAATTGACTGTCTGAGAAAGATCTTAGTGGGCTCAGCAGGCTGCTCCTCCACTTCTGACTATAAACTCTGCCCCAGTGTGTAAAAATGTGCACCAAATGAGCAACAGCTCAACCAGAAAGTTCAGACCAGGGTGAGGAGAGGACCATGTATATGAAACAAAGGAGTGGCCTTCAGCACGCCTAACGTGCTGGGTAAGAACTCTACCACTAAGCTACATCCCAGCTCAGATTGTTAGTTTGTGGTAACACTAGGATTCAGCAGGATGAATTCAGGCTCTGGCCTTGCCCACAGCACTCAGGTGTTAAAGCCCAGTTGTTCTGTTAGTTCTTCTTGGGCAGTGACACCAGGACTTGATAATAAAGTAAGCAGTGTACACAGGTTCATGTGTCATCTTCACATGACTGCCAACCACAGCCAGAGACAGCACCTTCCTTATCTGGAATGTGACAATGCCTCATCCTCTTTGGCTGTCATGATTCCATTGTGTAACGGGAAGGAAGAGAATGTGCCAGCCTTGTATGGGCCTGAGCTCTGGATTTGGGAGATCTAGTTGATGTGAGACTTGGAAGTCAAAAATACATAGTACTTTTTGACCAGCTGGTTACTCTTGTTGGACTTCTTCAGCATTTTGTGGTTGGTCCATGTGTGGGATACCCACAGCTTTGATCTCAGCACTTGCTGCTGATACCCCAGATACAGATGGAGAACTGGGGAGGGGAACTGACTTATGACTCCCTAGGTGTTTGTCTTTCTGAAGGTTGGGGTTCTTCCAGTCAATTCACAGTTCCAATATCTCTCAGTTCTTGCAATGGTTCCCACACAGGACCTACACAGCTTCCTATGGGGTATCAGAAGAGGCCTCACCACTCATACTGTTTCACACAATGGTAGCCAGAAGAACTGCAATTCTCTAAAGCACAGAACATATGTGAGAAAGAATATCTGTGTTCTTTGAATAGCTTCTGGCATCAACTTGACACACCTAGGAAGAGGGAACCTGAATTGAGGAATTTCCTCTATTGGATTGGCCTGTGGCCATGTCTGTGAGGCTTTTTCCTGACTGTTGAGTGATGTGGGAGGGCCCAGCCCACTGTGGGTGATGCCACCCCTGGGCAGGTAGTCCTGGGTTATATAAAAAAGCAGACTAGCACAGACCAAGGGAGCAAGCCAGTAAACAGTGTTGCCTCCAGGTTGCCACCCTGAGCTCTTGCTTTGGTTCCCCTCCATGGTAAACTGTAATCTGTAAGGTGAAATAAAACCCTTTCCTCCCCAACTTGGTTTTGGTCAGTGTTTTATCTTAGCAATAGAAAGCAGAACATCCTTTAGAGTTAAAGCTATGATGTGAATTCAAATGTTGACTAAAACATGTCCAAGGGGGAATGTGCTTGTTCAAAATTGTTTTAGCTACTTACGAGCAAAGCTTGAGGAACATTAGACCCTTAGATTCTCTCCATGCTGACCAGCACGGGCAAGTTTTATGAACTGCTGGAGCTGAGATTCTAGGTTAGACCTGCAGAGGGCAGCATTGCTAAAATGTTACCAGCTTTATAAAAAAGAGAAAACCTTCCTACCACCACCCTCTGCTCCATAGGTCATTCTAGGTTATTTCCCCTCCAATCTTCATTTTAACATTAATGAAAATGAAGTTCTGTGTTTGTTGAAAACAGAGTAGCTATTTGACCATAACAGAAATATTCTATGGAAGGCACATTTGTCCAGGGCAAAAGCTGCTAATTTTCCCCACCCCCGCTTTTTAAAACGAACTTCTTTCCACCTTCTAAAGCAATTCTTAACATTAAGTGAAAGCTCGAAGATTTCCCTAGGAACAAATAGCTATGCTATTCCCAGAACGAGGGGAGTTTTTGTTTAAATACACACACAAAAAAATGCATGTCTGCAAGACTCCAGGACACAGCTCGCTAGCCTCCCTGAAGCCTGCCTCCACCTGGCTCAGATGGCTCTGTGCTCAGCTGCCCTCAGAAGGAGCAGGCAGGCACCATCTAGAACTGAAAGGGACTTTGGCCCTGGTTGGCACAGAACACCTAAAGCTGATTACAGCTTTTTACATGGCTTATTGGGTCCAGGAAATTATCTGATGCCATGCTATTAAGAAAATGATGTGATTTCCTCATAGTTAATGATTGACAGCCTGGAGTAAGTGACACACCTTTATATTTAAAGCACAGGTGATGCACACAGGCGGATAATCCCTGGTTCACACTGAGCACTGCCAGTGGCAGGAACCAAAAGCATCTCGCAAAGACAAGACACGACTGGTTCCGATGTAAAGCAGAAGTGTGGAGTCCGGAGTTTTGTCTCTGAGACTTCCAGTTCTTCTTTCCAAGAGTGTCTCCCCTCCCAGGAAGGTACTCTCTACCCCCAACACTCCGCACTCACACAAAAGCTGTCACCAGGCAAGTTTTGACTTGTGGATATTAGCTGTCTCCACCAGGGCTTCTGAGCCCTTGGATAATTTGCTTTGAAATACAGGGTTGTGCTCCCCTTAAAGCAATTCCAGCATGAACAGGTGTGGCCGGGGCCTCTCCAGAAGGCAACTCTGCAGCTGTTGTTGAGCTGGGACACAAGGGAAAGGAGCAACTGGCCTCCACTCAGTTTTCACACATAGGACAGCCTAAGGCTTCACTGCTCATGTGTTCTGAAGGGTCCTAATCTAAGCCTGCTGAGCAAAAGCCTGTGTTCATAACCAACTCTCTGCTCCCTGGACTGGCCCATTAACTAAGATAGTGACACACTCTTGTAAACCAGCACTAAGTCTGAGGCCAGCTTGAAATACATAGATAGTTCTAGGCCAGTCTTGACGATATAGTAAGACCCTGATGGAAATCATCATTGTCATCATCATCAAGATCCCACTGAGGAGCTTCAAAAAGGAAAATACAGGTAAAGCATCCTCTGAATACTCTTCCACCTGCATAACTTCAATCTCCACTTGAGTCTTAGAGGAAAGGAAGTGTTAGGTTCCTGGCAGCCTCATAAAATGGCGTTGCAGCTTCCAATAGTCTAAAATGGTGGATGCAGGCCTAGCCCAGGCAAGTTCCTCTGCTTAACAGGAGACTAACCAATCCCAAGCTAAACCACCCCGGCCTACATCATGGAGAGCTACCCAGACCCCTAATTGCCTATAAAAGCTGTTTGACTTCTGTTGCTGGCTGCTGTCTCTCTGATCCCAGGAGGCAGTCCAGCAGCTTGATTCCCCCAATAAACTGATGTTCCCATGGAGTTGTCTTGGTCAGTAGTCTTCATTGAACACCTCGGGTGCTGAAACCTGGGAGGGACTCCTGGGTCTCTGAGGACATGGTCCCTTCTCCTGAACCAAACTGATGGCCTGGACACTCCTGTGATACAGACCATCCTGATGGCCGGGACACTCCTGTGATACAGACCATCCTGATGGCCGGGACACTCCTGTGATACAGACCATCCTGATGGCTGGGACACTCCTGTGATACAGACCATCCTGATGGCCGGGACACTCCTGTGATACAGCCCATCCTTGTCACTGCTCCCCATATCCACCACATCCGGCCCCAGATTTGGAGTCCATTTTTCTCAACTGCTTCCCTCTGCCCTGCTTGGGTAAGTGCTCCCCTTGGGGAGCTGCCAATCAATCTATTTTTCTGCCATCTCCTCATATTCCTCCTCCTCCTCCTCCTCCTCCTCCTCCTCCTCCTCCTTCTCTCTCTCTCTCTCTCTCTCCCCCATATTCTTCTCCTGTCTATCTCTCACCCTCCCTCCTTCCTCTACCTTCCTACCTGGAGGTCCTCCCTTCTCTCCAGAGGTGTTTGACTCCGTTTTAAATCATACCAGTATCCTGAACATCTCCCCATGCCCTGCCGGGGTGCCCCTCATTTGTCCTCTGGATTCCATGACCAGTGACTTGGGCATGATTTTGTGGGGGAACAGTGGCAGGGACACCTCTCTCGGCTGCCCCTGAGGGAGAGACCTCACCTTCCTGCCCTGTCCTGGACGGGGCCCTTTGCTCTGGACACTGCCTTTTGGTCTCTCTGTCTTGCCACTTGCCACTCGCCTTCTAGTCCCCTTCTCTTGCCTGCTTTCTGAAATCCCTTTCCTCCTGGGCTCAGGGACACTGTCAAGCCTTGACACCTTATTTTTATTGCAACATGGCTTGGCTCCAATATAAACTTGGTAAAGTCTCATAGATCCTGATGACATCTGCAACCACATGGGCAAAACAGCTGAAACCGCCCCCCCCCCCTTTGCTCTGCTTATCCAATTCCCTCTTCTCTGCTTCATCCTACCTTTGCTGAGTGCTTCTGGATCTGACTGCAGGCATGTAGGTCTCTGTAAGTCGCCCACTGTTCTAAATTCTTCAGAAAAGCACAATTTCTCTGCTTTTCTTCCTCACATCCATTTTCTAAACATGCTCTCTTCAATGCTGCCCTCGAATCTTGTGCTTCTTTGTGTTTCTCTAAAGCCTCCTTCCCCAAGCCTCGTGGCGGCTGCTCCGCCCTGTGTCTGATCTCCATGCAGGCTCTAAACTTGCATGGCCTCATGGCTTTCTCCTTTCTTCCCTCCATTCTCTCCTCAAGGCAGCTTCCCGGATTCTCAGCTTGCCTACCTTGAGGATTTTTCTCTAAGTTCTAATGAAATTGTCCTAAAGCTTGTTTGGGTCCATTCTTGAGTTCTTTTGGGGTTGCGACCAGACCTCTAGGGCGTGCTCTTTCTCCCCTACTATCTTAGTGACCTCAAATACACCCCAACTCTCATTATTTATTTGTTGTCATATGGAAACTTTCTACAGATGTAGTGAATTTGGCCACTAAGCAGGTGAACTCTTTTATCTAGCTTGCTGTCTTGCCTCGGGCATTTGAAACTGTGAACGATTTGCCTCTTGAGAAAAAAGGTTTTGAAAGTTATTTCTTTCCTGGACTTTTTCTCAGGCTTTGGGTGTTATGTTTTGTCTTGTTTTTGTTGTTGTTGTTGTTTTTATCTCCATCCTAGTTCTCTAAAAGAGAACAGTCAGAACAAAGGAGTAAGCTGGATCTCAGGCCCCACTGGGCCCCAAACAGTGCTTAGACCTTTTGGTCCCAAGGCAGCTACTTTTCTAACTAGATGTAAGCATATTTTAATTTTGGTGAACAAGGAGAATCACACTCCATGCTTCGGTGAGACATGTTGTCAGATCCCAAGGATATGTACACTGAACATAGCTCCCCATTTTTTCTGCTGCCTTCGTGAGTTTCTTTTGCAGCTACAGCTTGTATCTAGGAGTGAAGACATCCAGAGGACATTGCTTCATATTCACAATTGCAACGCCTGGTGAGAGACACGACTCCCTTCCTTGGTTTGAGACTATAAGTTCGTTTGCTTTGCTTTCCTATTTGTGGCCTACATATCTGAGGGCATTTTCTCTTGCTGTATTTATATGATTTAACTGAGTGTTTTCTAAAAGTAAAAAGAGATTATTGGCCACATTTAATTTGTGAAATATGTAAATCTCACAGGACTTGTGTCCTGGTGTGGTATGGGCTCATTTTATCAAGGGGCTGAGCTCACTAAGGTAGTCTTGTGGCTTGGTGGACATTATGACTAGTGACCTCATCAAGAATGAGGCAGCCATGTGATCTTGTCTCCATCTTGGTTGATGACATCATCAATATGGAGACAGCCACCTGGCTTTGTTGCCATCTCAGACAGGAACATTTCAAAATGGCAGTGACCCATGTGACCCGATGTTGCGTAGAAAAGCAGTTTTCTCTGTCTGCTATGAGGGATGGACTTACAAATGTGATTGACATCAAACTAACCAATGACTTAAGGGGGGAGGTTTAGCAGAAACTCAGGGAAGGCTGGGAAGGAGAGAGGTGGCCACAGAGCGAGGGCGCCATGCTCACGTGCGTGTTCCGGGGTCTCGGGAGGACCTTATGAAAATGCAGCTCCCCTCCCCCAGCCCCGGGGATGGGTCCTTTGTAAGTACCCTGGGATAAATCCACTTTTTCAAAGAGCACTCTGTCTGCTCTGTCCTTTCAAACCTGGGGATGGGGTGGGGCTGAAGGCTGAGCCTCACCGTGAGAAATTCATAATACACCTTGCCACCATCTTAATTCAACCACATTGCATAATTCAAAATGTCAATACCCAGGAGGATACTGGTAACAAGGTCAATGAGTTTTAATGTCAGACTCAGAAAGTAGTATCAGACTCTCACAATGGTAGTTTAAATTTTAACCTTCTTTTGACATGTTTATAAATAGGATTATTTTGAGTTATAACATCTTGTATGGTTTTTACTGTTTTTTTTAAATGACTATTTAAATGTTTACATTGTTTTACATATTTACTAGCTTTTAAAGGGAACTATTTTGGGATCTGACATTGTTTGCATCACATTTACCTGTTTTTGAGGGAATTATTTTGGATTTTGACTTCTTTTATGTGGTATATTTGCTGATTTCTAAAAGCAGCTCTTTCAAATTCTTACATTGTTTTGCATAAAATATTTGTCTGTTAAAAAGTGACAGCCTGCTGGGGCGGGAGGCTGAAGCCGTGACCTCCGGGTTCTTAATTCCTGCCTTTCTGCACTATGATTCCAAGCCTATTTTTCTCTGGAATACAGTATTTACGTTTGCTTTGGTTCTTGTCCCATCATGCCTCAAGTGTTATGGGTTGAAAGAAAATATCCAACACCACGTGGCTGAAGTAGCAAGGTACTTTATTTCGGCCACTGGCTCGCCTGATTCGGAAGCAGGTGTGCCAATCATGCTTGGAAAGAAGCTTTTATAGGGTTTCTACAGCAGTGACTGGTTACAATTTGAAATGTCCAATAAGAATTAAGCATTTTCCCAGGCTAATCCCCATTACATTCTTGTTACTAAGGCACAAAAGCAGATCAAGTGGTTAACTATTTACAGTCTTCCTCTCAGATTAGGGTGCCCCACCCAGGAGTTGTGGTCAGGCCAGTTCTTGGTATTTGTGAGTTTACTTCTTTCCGGGTATGTCACTGGGAGGGGTTGAGCAAGAGTTAAACACAGACAGACTAGAAGTCTGGACAAACAGCAAAATGAAAGCCCTTATCCTCTTTACCTGGGGCGTCACATTGGGCACCCCTGCCTTTTTCACTTTCTAGTTACAATATCATGGACAGACTAAAGAGAAAGAACATTCTGACATTATGTCTTTCCAGGGTTTTATGGGTACCCCTGCTTTCTGTGGTCCTTCGGGAAAGGTTTTAAATGTCACTATTTTGACTGTTCTAAATTTTAGAGTCATATTTTGTTCTTATCAGAATTTCATCAAGGTATTGTTGAAGTTTTTGAGTTTGTCATAGCATTGTGTCTGACCATGGTGTTTATTTTATGGGACTATTGAGAATGTGTAGGCTTATGTTTAATACTAAAGGAACAATTTTAAAAATTTACTTGATACCAAACTGACTTATAAGTAAGTTCTCATGTAAGCTAAAATTGTTAAATTACAATATGGTTCCTACGGCTTAAGGATATAAATTAATTTTAAAGAGATGATTACTTCTGATCCAGGTATAATTTATCTCTGCTTTTAGGTATGTTTTATATAAAATAAACAGATTTATCAAGGTCCATATTGTTGCCAAGCCTATGTAAAATTATCTCCAAATATTAAAAGAAATTGGTCATTTCAAACATGCTTCAAGATTTACAAGGATATCTCAAAGTATATAATAGTATATTTGAGACATATATAAATATTAATTGCTTAGTAATTTTTCACAACAAATGGTAAATTTGTTTGTAAATGTTATGTCTCAGATATCAATAAATAAAATTAAAAAGCTGATTAAATGTTATAAAATAAATATATTGTAATAAAGAAAAATTTATGTATAAAGATTAAGATGGCTAATTATTTCCAGGATAGAGAGAATAATGAAAATGCTTAAGCAAGTCTATTTGAAAGTCTAAACAGGTTTATAGACACACAGGCTTGTTGTTATAATAAGTACTGTTACAGTCAAAAATTTAAATTGTGAGGTTAAATCTCTTCCAAGAGTCTTTGTTTTTTATTCAAGCTTTATCTACATATTATGCAGTAATTAAAAGTACCAGACTGGTGCAACTGACCTCTTGGATATTTAACAGCCATGCTTTGAGGCCCATACTAATCTGATCAGAGAGACTTAAAGGGTCTATTTTTTGTCTCTTCCCCCTCCAAAGTCAATTAAGTTCCAGGAGCTATGGGGCATCTCTCAAAATGTCCTTTAACTGTAATGAGTCACCTGTCCTCCTGTTCAGGGAGATCAGGAGACCCCAGTAGAAGGACTCAAACCAGTGTGCAGATTGCAAAGAGGAGGGTATGCATAGGAAAACGTTTCCTCAATGCTTCCAAGTAAAGTGATGGTCTGGCAGGACATTGTGACTTATCTTCACATAGATGCAACTGGTTAAAGAAAGGCCTAAGGAACCAGAGACTCCTCTCAAGCTCATATGACCCTTGAAGAACAGATCCTCAACTGATCTTAAGAGTAAAAATAAATTGGTTTACTTGGGCCAACTGTAGATCTTAAACACTCAACAGGAAAGTATAACCAGATTAAAATGATTGGTATAGTCTTTAAGAATCCAAAGGCTTGCATTCTCCAAACATTAGACTCAAGTTCATATAAGATGTTATTTAGACAATTTTCTTAATAAGAAAATTCTGCTAGGGTGTAAGACTTCAAATCTTGGCCTAATCAACTCTGAAGTGCCTACCTGCAGTCAAATGGAATAGCCCACTATTGTTCTTATCTAAAAATTAAATGACAACTAAATTTCTTCTCTCTGTCTAAAGTCATACTATGACTCTAGTCATTCCAACAACTATCAAAGTGCCTGAAAAGCAAATCCTGAGAACAACCATGGCAGCCTGAAGAAAATGAGGAGAAATCCCATAGATGGACGCTTTGGGAAGCCCTCATCAAGACACTCTGATTTGAACATATAAAATTCACCCTCTTCTGACTCCTCCTGGTTCCCTGCCTAGAATCTGTGCCTAACTGCTCTTGCCTTTACTTCTCCTTCCCCTCCTCAGTCCACTGATGTGCATTCTCCCCGTAATAATGATTATTCCAAGCCTTTCAAATTTTTTCAGGACAAAATCAGTGCGACAACCTGATAGGCAGTGAACCAGATACTCTTAACGAGATTTCCTCAGGTCTCCTACCACTGTCTGCCTGCCTGACCCCACACTTCAGACCTATGTTCCAGGTCCTTGAGACCATCCCTCTTTGCTGATGTCCCTGTTCAGCAGGAAGTAGCTAAAGAAAGACCACCATCACCCCTTATCATCAACAAAAGGCTGGAATGTTAGTTCCTGGCAGACTCCTAAAATAGCAGTGCAGCTCTCAATATTCTAAAATGCTGGGTCCAGGCATAGCCCAGGCAAGTCACTTTGCTTAATGGGAAACCAACCAATCCCAAGCTAAACCACCTCAGCATACATCATAGAAAGCTATCCAACACCCTAACTGTCTATAAAGGTGACCTGACTTCTGCTGCTGGCTGTTGTCTCTCTGATCCCAGGAGGCAGCCCAGCAATTTGATCCCCTCCCCCAATAAACTATTGCCTCCCCCAAGGAGTTGTATTGGTTGATGGTCTTCACTGCACATGCTTCCCCCAACCCTCATTTCATTCAGGAAGAATAAATAAAGAGGAAGGGAAGGCAAGGTAAAATGGCTTCTCCATCTTTGACAAATGCCCATCTCGCTCTGCTACGAGCAAATGGAAACTTGGTTTCAGGGAGGAAAATCAAGTCAGTTTCAATGGTAGTGACAACCCAGTTGCAGTTGCAGAAGGTATTAGGATTTTGGAGATGTAGCCCGTCTCATTCTGTAGGGCAGCTGTTGGTTCACAGACCCTGAGATCACTGGTCAGAATGAGGCTGAGAAGCATCTCATTTTCTACTCCTTGAGGTTTCCAGATTAGGCTTCTCATGCTCAGCTATAGCCAGAGAAAATCAACCTCCAGAGGTGTGGCCTTGACTTCCTTCCACCACTATTGAGATGTAGAAATCCACACCCAAACAAGGAGGGCAGGGCAGGGCCTTCTTTGCTTTGTGACTAGGTAGAGGTGTGACAGCCCCCACATCAGTCCATGGTGGACACAGGATTCTACTAGCTGTCTCTGGAGCTGGCTTTGCTCCAGAGGAGGGATCGACCTTAGAGGAGGCAAAAACTAGTAACTCTCCCTACCCCGTAAACCTTTTTTTCCTGGTGAACTAGTTTACTCTATATGCTTTAACAACTATATTCATTTATTCAGTTTTTCAATAAATACTTAAGGAAGATATAACCTATTCCACGTACTTTCCTAGACCTAGGAAATGTAATATCCCTTCCTTCCCAGGGCTTCTAGTCTGGTGGAGAGTATGGAAATTAAATGATCAATTGCCATAAGAAATGCTCAGCATCTAGACGAAGGAGGGCTGAGGTCAACAGAGCAGGTGACCTGATGTCACTCAAGCTATTCCATAAGATTTGGAATTTGATTTAACCTTACTTACAAGCTAGTAAGTCAGCTTGTCACTGTATACAGATATTGTCAAAGACTTGATCAAGATGGCCACCCAGGCACAGTGGCCAAGGGGAGCACGAACTAGGTCTTAGCTCTTCCTCCAACCCACTGTCCATCCCTGGAAGGATGTGTTTCCAGGCAACAAATCCATACAGACTATTCTCACTGTGGCCATGAAGTCATTCCATTTGTACCTTAGGACCCCAAAAGGGAGCCCCGGCATTTCTCCCTCTGAGCTGGACCCTCCAGGAGGGCTGCAGGCAGAAGAACACGGTGAGTTGAGCAGATCCTTCTATTGTGCCACACTGTCACCGCCTCCTGCAGGACCATCACCTTTGCTGGACGCTGGGCTCTTTCATCTTAAAGCTCTGCAAAGCAGTCAGTGAGCATCTCAGCTCTGCAGTGCTGGCTAGTGGGAATTTGCGATTGGAGAAGAGCATACTCCATGTTCTAATTTTCAGATTAAAGCCACCTTCAGTATGGCTCCACAGGGCATGTGGAGAAAATCACTGCAGCTCATCTAAAAGGAACGACAAAAAATGTCATTCAGTTCTGATGGAGTAACATGTATTTTGAAAATTTGAAGGGGCTGTGGGTGCCATGTCATCTTGTCAGAGACAACTGGACAGAAAGGCCTCTGGGAAAGGTCCAGAACAAACCAAGTCCACATGGCTGCATTCCACTCTACTATGCTAGTTTTTACAGACCGTATCTCAGTCAGAGAAAGCACGTGGACTCATTTGCCTGCTTGGTTTTTTTGAGTCTTGTGGTAGTAGTCCTTTTCCCTGACTTTTTCTTCCAAATCCCTAGAGAGCACAGTAAAAAGGGTAGAACAGAGCTGGACATGGGCCTGTGGAATGACTTTCTTCATGGACATAATGTGGACTAATGGCTTTTAATTAACCCGAGCAAAACCACGTGCTCTTATGTATTGTCACCTGGGTTTCCTGGGAACCTCAATCTGGTACTCCACCCAAAAAGATAACGAATGAATATGGGTATGCTTGAGAATTAATATATCTCAGCACTGAAAGAAAGCTCACCCATCTCCACTACACACTGTGGAGACTGGGAAGACCATGGGACTTTGGGCAAATGAGAAGTTCTGGAACAAGGCATGAAAAGGAGAGATGATCTATTAAGATTGGGGTGGAGCCAAACTTGTACTTCCCCAGTTGAAGCTGGAAAACCATTTTGAATAAAATCCTGGGCAGGGCTGGGCTTGAGGAGGCTACAGATCCAGGGATGGAGTTTCAGCAAGACATCACACAGTTCCAGGAGACAGACGGTTCCGAGAGACACCTAACGGAATGAGTGTCCTCTGAGCTCAGGCCCATTCTGAAAAACTATATTTAAGAGTTGGGCTACTGGTTCAGGTAATTGTGGCTCACATGTGTAATCTCCACACTGAGGAGGCTGAGGCAGGAGGATCCAGGTTAAGTTTGAAGACAGACTGAACCATATAGCAAGACCCTGTCTCAAAAAGTAAATAAATAAATAAATTTCCTTCCCTATAATAATTTGGTTTGGGGAAAGGATTCACGGGGGCACTGAGAGGAAGGAACAGCAACCTAGCGAGTACCCATCTTCCCCATCCTTTACTACTTATTTAAAATTTCTGGGGTGACAACATGGCCCAGCAGTTAAAACTGTTTACTGCATAGGCCTGACAATCTGCGTTCAATCCCTGGAACCCAAGATGAGATCTGAGAACCTGAAAGTTGCCCTCTCACCTCTATATACATCATAGCATATGTGTGCTTATCCTCAAGTGTCATACATATACAGAATGATAAATGAAAGTAATATATATCTTTAAAATAAAAATAAAATGTCTAAACTGGGGAGAGTGTCACACTCTTTTAGTCCTAGCATTTGGTAGGGGGATCAAGAATTTGAGATTAGACTTGGCCTCATGGTGAGAACTTGTCTGAAGTAAACACTTTCTAAGATAGAATTTTAGCTAGAAAGTTTATTTCTCAGTCAAAACTTGTTTTCCCTCAATCCTACCCCCAAAGAAGAAATAAAACCACACATACATAAAATTTATATGTGTGTATGTGATATACATACATACATAGATATATGTTTGTGCATGTGTGTGTGTGTGTGTGTGTGTGTGAAAGAGAGAGAGAGAGGGAGGCTTGGGTCTACTCGATCTAAGACAAGACTTACAGCCATCAGCATTGGGCTTCGATTGTCCCCCTTGCCTCTCAGCTCCACGGGGCCTTCACTGTGGAGTGCTGTCACGCACAATCACAGAGAAGGCCTCTGCTTGTGGAAACTACTCATTTAATGGCAAATGATAAGAAAGTGTGCTCTTTGGAAAGACATCCTCTGAAGATCCTTATCTTGTGCTTTAAGGTATTCATGGCAAACACACCTCTGAGAAAGGTGGAAAGTAGTGGGAATACCCAACAAGAAGTTTCAGCGTCTCTCAGAATAATTCTTCTCATTGAATTCCAGCTGTTTATCAACTCAAGCCCCTCTGCTCCAGGCTTCTCAGACCCACACTGGCTCCTCCATCCCAGATCCTTACTCTGCAATGCTTCCTTTTAATACTTAGTCATGTGCTGATTTCTACTGTCATCTTTTGCATTGTGTCTCCCCCAATAATGTCATGACTATCGCTTCTAAAGGAAAGAGAGCCCTGGGCAGCAGCATGTGGAGTGGCCAGTGGAGAGAAAGGAGGCAGGAACTGGTACCAGTTCTGCTGGCATCTGCTCTGAGTTGGCCTTGGGTAAAGGGCCTAATTTCCTCTTTCTGGGATTCCTTGCCTGAAGATTGAAGATAATGATATTGTCCTACCTGCCTTCAGAATTAATTAGTGGTTGTGTTGTACTTTGAGTTTGCAGATGAAAGGTTCATCATCATCATCATCATCATCATTATCATTGTCACTGTCGTCATCAACATTACCTTCTACCCAAAAGATAAACATTATAGAATTCCCACCCAAAGCTTCCAAAAGACTTGGCCTTTTTAACCTTTTCAACCTGTTCTTCTTTAAAGAACCATCTTTGGGAGCTCACTGTCCAGGAACTGAGAGCTAGCAGTAATTCTCAAGACCCCTATTTCACATACTCTACTCTGCTTTTCTCCAAGTAACTGAACCTGAACATTTAAACCATACTCTGAACCAGGAATATAAAAAAGAAATGGTTAGAAAAATGGTTCAGCAGCCAAGAGTGCTCTTGCAGAGGACCAGAGTTCAATTCCCAGCACCTACATTGGTCAGCTCACAACCACCTGTAACTCCAGTTCCGGGGGATCTGATGGTCTCTTCTGAACTCTGTGGGTACCTGTGCTCCCATATATACATACCCACCTACAGACACACACATACACACATAATTAAAAGTAAAATAAATCTTTTCAAAAGAATATTTTAAAAAATCATAAAGGACTGGAGAGATGGCTCAGCAGTTAAGAGCACTAACTGTTCTTGCAGAGACCCTGGGTTCGTTTCTTAGCACCCACATGGTGGGTAACAACTGTCTGTAACTGTAGTTCCAGGGGAAGCTGATGCCCTCTCTTGACCCCCTAGGGTATTGCATGACACAGGTGCACTTATATATATGAAGACAATATACTCATGCATATAAACTAGAAAAAAATAAGTGTATTTTTAAAAGATCATAAGCAGTGGAAAGGAAAGCTTTTAGAGACACTTTCAAAGAGTCTCGAGATTCCTAAAAACACCTAGCCTTCCGCAGAATTTCTCACTAAATAATTATATCTTTTCTATATACTGTGTGTCATTATACAGAGGAATATTGTTTCCTTCAATTTAATACTCTATACTAGACCTCACATCTCTGGAAGTTTGTTAGTCTTTTAACTAAATAAAATGTCAAATTATGATGGAAAAAACTGGAATCTTCTTGATATATATTTTATTTTCTGTTGCTATTATTGAACACCACAAACTAGATAATTTATAAAAGATAAGTTTACAGGGCTAGAGAGATGGCTCAGCAGTTAAGAGTATATACTACTCTTGCAGAGGGCCTGAGTTTAGCTCCTAGTACCCACATTGGGCAGTTTAAACTGCCTGTAACTCTAGCTCCAGGGGAATCTGGTGCTTCTGTCTTCCATGGGCACCCACACGCATGTGCAAACACACCTACAGATACATGTAATTAAAAATAATAAAAATAAATCTTAAGTAAGAAAAGTTTATTAAGCTCATGGTTCTGGAGGCTGGACCTTGGAGATCCTTCAAGAGCACAAGTGTTTTGGGAGCCTTTTTGCTGGTGTGACCTCTACAGAGTCCCCTGAGCAATCCACACCATCTCATAGCCAGAGGAGCACATATAAGAGACAAAGCCAAACTGGTTGGTAACAGACCCACTCTAACACTCTATCCCTTAGTCCATCATTCCATCATAAACATCTAACCCTTAAGACCTAATCACTCTTAAGGATCCCATCTGGTCTTGTGTCTTATTGACTCACAATGGGGATCAAATTTCAACATGAACTTGGTGAGAATACAATAGTGGAACCATGGTACATAAATTTAATGTTCTCACCAAATATAATGAAATGAGATGGTAAAATGGTAATTTTTCTGGGCAGTCTTGGTCTCTGGCCAGCATCGTGGCTTCCATGGGAACCCATCACAATGGACAAGTGGTTACTAAACATTTTCCCTTATCATGATTCAGATACCTCTTGGTTCTAAACTAGCTTTCTAATATGAGAACTGGTGAGAACCAGAAGAATCAGACTGACTCAGCTACTACTGTGGTTCCAGCCCTGGCTTGTAATGACCAGTTGCATAAGGACACTACAGTGTTTGGACTTTTTGGTGACTCATATGTCTCTATGGCAGGAATAATGTGAACACATTTGTACTTCCTCCTGTATGCTAGGCATTATTATATTCCTTTTGTATGAAATAAAGTTATGTAGTCCTTAAGCAACACTGGGAAGCAAATTCTATTACGACCTCTGCTTTGTGGGTAAGAAAACTGAGGAACAAAGAGCTTAAAATGTCTTATCCAAGGACTTCTGGTCAGACCCAGGATTTGAACCCAAGTGATTCAAGCCTAGAACCATTAAACTCTGAATCTGTAAGTGTGCCTTTCTGTGTTCGATAGCAATTCTCAGCATACAGATGTTGGTCTGTATTCCGGGGCTGAGTTTTGGTCAACTATTTTCCTCATACCTTGGCATTTTCATTCCTAGAAAAGACTCGAGACTCTGATGAACTGCCAGGGAGAAAGCAGGTGGAGGCCACTGGTGCCCATGAAGTGAAGACAGGACACTGCGGCTCCTGGAAGTCACCAAGAGCAGTTTCAAGTCCCCTGGTTAATCCTTTGTTTGTTCTTACTGAGCTGACCCAAAATGAGTAACTTAAAGAATTTTCTTTTTATTCGAGTGCCACCACACCCAGCATGAAGCTGGGCAAGGAGATCAGTCTTTCTCGTTCACTTTTGCTACCTTGCTCTTTGTGGTATTGGGGATTGGGGGCGAGCACTCTACCGCCAAGCTGCATCCCTAGCCTTGGCAAACCCCTCAAGAAGTGGAACAAAAAGGTTTTACACATTGTTTCAGAGCAACTAGACATTCATATAAAAAAATTTCGGCACAGACATTCTACAAAAGTTAACTCAAAATGTATCCCAAATTTGTTTATAAAACAAATATAAAGCTAGGCATGGTGGCATACACCTTTAATTCCGGCGCTTGGGAGTCAGAGGCAAGTCAAGTCTCTGTGACCAGGCCAGCTCTATACAGCAAGTTCCAGGTCAAACTAGTGAGATCCTGCTTCAAAACAAACAAATAGGTGCCTTGACTCCCCATAGCCTGGCCAGCTCCAGTTTCCCTGCCCCCAAGCTGTTTCCCTTCTAGCCAGGCCAGATTTTGTTCTTAGCACCCCAGATCTCTGGACTACCCTCTTAGTCCAGACCTGCCTACTGCACCCTGATCCCAAGCACTCAGCCCAGCTCAGTGTTTCAGTCTAGCTTACTAGACTCTGGACAGGCAGTCCTCGCCCCCACCTTGTTTTGGATTCCTGAGACTAGGCTTCTTCCCTGTTAAGTCTGATTCTGCCCACTGCACCTTGACTCCCCTATAGCCTGAGGAACTTCAATTTCCCCAACCCCACAACCTGCTCCCATTCTAGCTTTGGACACAGGACCACTTTTGCTCTTAGTACCCCAGATCTCTGGGTTCCCCTCACAGCTCTGCATGGCCGGGAACTACTGAAAATGTGCTGTGCCCATCCCCTACATTGGGACTATCTGCAGCCCCCCATACTGCTTCAGGGCTGGGCTTCTCTGCCCCTTAATAGCTGCCCAGACCTTTCTAGACTGCCTGAGAGTGCCTGAATCAGGCCTCCCCTGAGTGGCAGTGAGCTCTCCAATCACACCATGCCGGTCCCTCTGTTATTGGGACTGTCTGCAGCCTCTCCCATTGCTGCAGTGATAGTCATGTCTGCCTTTTAGTAGGGGCTCAGACATTTCTAGACTGCTGAGAATGCCTGAATCCAGCCTCTGCCTAGCAAGCTTCCTAAACTGTGCTGTGCCTGTTGTCTACTAGGGACCCAGACCTTAGGAGGAAGCCTGAGAGTATCTGATTTGTCTCTGCTGGGAACTCCTGAGCAGCTGGACTAGAATCATGTGGTCTCTCCAATATATCAAAAGAGAGAACCTGAAGCCTAGACCAACCAGCTTTTCATACCCAATAAGAAAACAACCAAGGTATATCAAGTATACAAGCAGAATCAGATTTCAACTCAATGAAGGAAGGATTGAGTTTTACACCAGAATCACACACACACATACATACACACACACACACACACATACACACACACAAAACCCCAAAGAAATCCATATGTCAAAATCACAAGAAAGTGTAATAATATGAAAAATTCAAATAATTGGTCCCCACCAAAACCACCAGTCCTACAGAAGAGCTCTTAGAGATAACCCAGGACACAGAATTTAAAATAATCATAAACATGATCGAAGAATTCAATGAATTTAAAGAACACACAAACAAGCAAGTGAGAGAACTAAAAGAACATAGGGATAAACTTCTGACTGAATTCACAAAAGAAATAGAAACACTGAAGAAAACTTAGGCTGAATCAAAGAAGGAAATAAAACACTTAGCCAATTTTAAATGACAGGAGAAAGCCTCACCAATAGAATGAATGAAATGGAAAGCAGACTATCAAGACTGGACAATAATGTTGAAGTATTATCACTCAAGCAAAGACTATGAAAATTTTTTTAAACCCAGGAATGCAATATATAGGAAAATAGAACAGCATGAAAAGATCAAGTTTACACATCACAGGCATAGAGGAAGGAGAAGACCCTCAGGATAATGGTATTGACCGCATTTTGAACAAGATTGTGGAAGAAATTTTCTGAAAATTAAGAAAAGACATGCCCCTACAAATACAAGAAGCACATAGAACATCAAATAGACAGGACAAGAAAAGAAACTCCCATGACATATCATAGGAAAAACACTAAGCGTACAGAGCAAAGAGAGAGTTCTGAAAGCTGCAAAAGAAAAACAAGTCACATATAAAGGAAAACCAATTAGAATTTCAGTTGACTTTTCAATGTAAAATATGAAAGCCAAAACAGTCTGGACAAAATATTCCCAGTCCTAAATGACCATAGATGTTAACCCAGAACACTTTATGCAGCAAAACATGTCTATTATAGTTGAAGGAGAAAGAAGTATCTTCTGCAACATAAATAGGCTGAAAGAATTCATGTCCACAAAGCCAGGCATCAGAGAATTCTTAAAGCACTACAAAGAGCTAAAGAAAGGAACAACTATACCCAAGGGACAACAGAAAGAAACTACATGAAGGTATAACTGTGGAAACACAAAGTTAGATTAAGAATGCAAGCAGAAATTAAAATGACGGGAACCAATGCAAATCTTTCAATAATAACTTGAAATATCAATGGATTGAACTCCCCAGTCAAAAGACACAGGCTAGTTGAATGATCAAGAAATAACTTTTTATTGTCTGCAAGAAACCATCTCGCCTTCAAGGACAGGCACTACCTTAAGGTGAGAGGATGGAAAAAAAATATTCTAAGCCAAAGGCACTAAGAAATAGGCAGAAGTTATAATACTAGTATCTGACAAAATAGACTTCAACTAAAACTAATCAGAAGAGATAAAGAGGGTCATTTCATTCTGAGCAAAGGAACAATTAACCAAGAAAATATTCTAATCAGGAACATATATGCACCAAACTCTTGTACACCCAGCTTCGTAAAATCAGAACTACAGCACTTTAGCACACAGTTTAATACCAGCTCACTAACAGTAGCAGACGTCAATACCTCACTGTCTCCATTAGACATGTCAACTGGAAAAACATAGACAAAGAGAAATTTAATTAAACACTACCATTCATCAAATGGGTCTAATAGACATCTACCAAATATTCTATCCAAGCACCAAAAAGTATACTTTCTATTCAGCAATCCATGGAACTGCTACATTGAAAGACAGTAGAACTCTTTAGCAATTCCTTTAAAAACTAAACAGTCTTACTGTAGAATCCAGCAATCACACTTCCAGGTATTTTTCTAAGGTAATTGAAAATTAAAGTCCACACAAAACCTGCATACAATGTTTATATCATCTATATTCAGAATTACCAAAAACTTGAAGCAATCAAGATATCCTTTAATAGGTAAAATTAGGATAATAATAAATTATGGCACATCCAGACAATGACATGTTACTTATTTGCTTACTTTTAATGTGCGTGAATTTTTGCCTGCACCTATTTAAGTGCATCCATGCTATGCAGTGCCCATGGAGGCCAGAAGAGGGTGTCAGATCTCATGGAACTAGAATTTTGAATGGTTGTGAAGTGCCATGTGGGTGTAGGAACCAAACTCTGTAAGAACAGCCAGTGCTCTTAAACACTGAGTCATCTCTCCAGTCCCATGAAATATTTAGCAATAAAAAGAAATAAATAGGAGACTTCCTGGTAAGATGGCAGATTGGAAGGAAAAGGTTAAGGCTGCCGTGCCCATGGGCCAAGTTACTCTAAGCTACTCCATGACTCTGACCGGCATCTCCCGTACATGGCGGCAGACTTCTCCCAGGCATGGACCCAAACACTGCTGACAGGATGCATGCCCCTGCCTCTGCCATCACCGCTGACAGCATGCATGCCACTGCCGGGGGCATTGGCTGTCACAGCCACCCAGCTAATCAGCCTGCAAACTTCTCACAGGAACAGTACTGGGAATTTCAGAGAGAAACTATCAGACTGATCAAAAGCAAACATGGCGAGCAGAACAAAGCAGAGTCAGCATGAGTGTCTAGAAGGGAACCAAAGAGAACTTTTCTGGGAAAGAAAGAACCAGTCGATCAAACTGAACGTAAGACAGCTAGCCAAACAGAATTAGTCCTTCCCCACCACTGCTGGCAAGCTGCTTGACATCACTGAACGTGTGCTGTGGAACCCAGAACAGGTTTGCGCCGGGGTACAAAGGTACTTAGGAGGATCTCCTGTACCCCTTTAGAGAGTGAATCACAGAAAACCCTCCCTGAGCAAAGTTAGATCCCTAACTCATCAAGGTTACTAAGGTTTACTTGTTAGGGCCAGGGGACTAGTGGACTCTGGACAGGGAATTCTGGCAAAAAGTTATCTACTCAACAGAAATCCTTTTCATTTGGAAGAACACACTGACTTAACTTGTCTGAGACTAGCAGTCCTTCCCCACCTGTGGAAACTGACAGAAATGACAATGTAAGATGAGAGAGAAACCCTTATCATCCCACTGAGGAAGAAACATCACTGAGGACATGGCCCCTTTTAGTTCATATTACTACTTGTTTTCGATTTTTTAACATTTTCAGTTGTATAGGTTTTTTTTCTGTATTTTTTACTTGTTTACAGTTTTGTATTTTAATTATTAAGCTGTGTTTCAACATATATTTCACCAGAAAAGACTTTTGAGGTTTTTCCTTATTTTTCTATACCTACAGAAACCCTTTCCTGCATTCCTACATCTTGATCATTGACTGCTTCTCCCAGGTCTAACCCATATACTTTACTTCTGACTTATATTGAACCCCCTTTTCCTGTTCTTTTGCTATGTAATTATTGATAACTTTAGCTTTCCCACCCAGACTTATAAACTGCATTTTTTTTCTACCCAATCAGTACCAAACACAGTTGTCTCTGAACCTTATCAGGAACACAAGTGAAGTGCACACAAAAAGGGAGAGAGTTAAAACTGAAAGCACATTTATTCCAACACACACACACACACACACACACACACACCAAACACAGTGATATGAGGCAGCAGCCTCCCACCATGACATGTCTGCAGCTTCTCAGCTTCCCAGTAATGAGAGCAGCACTGAGTTAGCCGAGATAGAGAGAGAACTCAGAGTCCCACTTTTTAAGAAATATCAATGATCATATGGAGGATTTGAATGAGCAGATAAACAAAGGAAATCAATTCAGGACCCAGACAAGAACATTACCAAAATAAACAAAATACTAAAAGCGTTGAGGGAACAGCTACAACTTACATACAAATGCAGAAATATCAGGTCTCTCTTAAAAAATCCTAGCAATCTTGAAAGCCAGGAGAGATGGAATAATGTATTTATTTCAAGCTCTGCAAGTAAATGACAGTCAACCAAAATTACTATTCCTAAAAAAAAAAAAATCTCCTAAAATTCATGGATAAATAAGAACATTTCAAGACAAACACAAATTAAGGCATTTAATTTGTCATTAAGCCTGGACTACAGAAAATTCCTAAAGGAAAGCTATACGTTGAGGAGGAAGAAAGTTTCATACACAAGAACACAGGAAACAACATATTTCATGAGAAGAACAAATTAACAAAGAGCATAGGGGGAAAAAAATCAAGATCATGTCCAACTCAGCAAACAAACAAATCCCTAACAGGTGGGGGGGTGTGGAGAGAACTACCAATAATACAACCAACCAGACCCTCAAGTAACAAAATTATAGGAAAAAGTGAGCCCTTCTCAATCATCACCTTGAATACAAATGGCCCGAACTCACTAATAAAAAGATGCAGACTGACGATATTAGAAAACAAGATCCAAATATGTGTTGTCTTCTAGAAACTTATCTGGCAAAAATGGAGAGTCAAAACATCAACTGAGCCTAACAAGCAAACAGAATGAGTAAACAAGCTGGCATAGCAATGCTTGTATCTGAAAGAGCAAAGCCAGTCAGGGGAGATAAAGAGGCCACTATATGTTAATAAAGGGGTCAGTTTATCAAAAATACAGCAGTTGTAAATATTTATACACTGAATGTAGGAATTCTCAGTTTCATAAAACAAATCACTAGAGGGCATCAAAGGTCACATGGGTGCGCACACAATGATAGAAACTTCAATATCCCACTCTCATATCATATTTAGACAAGTTCTCCAAATAAAAACCAGGAAAGGAATATCAGAGCTAAATTAGACTATAGATAAACTGAATTCTATAGATATCTACAGTATATCCGATCCAACATATAAACACACAGTGATACCTGTAATCGCTAAAATTAATCATAAAGCAAAATTGGTCACAAAGCAAGCCTTAACAAATGCAGAGAATTGGAATAATTCTTTGTATCTTATCAGATCATAGTGGAATAAAAGTAGAAATCAAAAGTCAGAAACTGTACAAACACACGGAGACTTATTTTAGATAAGTGGTGAGTCACTGAATAAATCAGGGAAGAAATTTAAAAATTCCTAAAACAAATGAAAATAATAACATATCCTATCAGAACTTTTGGGATACAGGCAAGGCAGTCCTAGGAGAAAAGTTTGTAACTATAAACACTCACATTGAACTCTTTGCTCCCTGTCCAGAGACAGGGATCTGGAGAGATGGTTCAGCGGTTAAGAGAACTGGCTGCTCTTGTAGAGGACCTGGATTCAATTCCCAGCGTCCACATGGTGGCTAACAAGTGTCCATAACTGCAGTTCCAGGGGATCTGATGTCCTTTTCTGATTTCTGCAGGCACTGCACAACACATGTACACTTACTTGTGGGCAATGCACTCATATATATATATTAAAAATTTTTTAAATCAGAGATCACAAATAACCCAATGATACAGTCATAGCGCTAAAGAAGAAAGAAACTAAACCTAAACCCCATAAATGGCAAAAAAAAAAAATTAGACAAAAACTAAAAGAATAATATATAGCATCAGTCAAACAAGAAGTTGGTTCTTTGAAAAAATTAACAAGACTTTCAAAATACAATATCCCTTCATGTGAAAAGTCAGGGAGAATTTAGGATTACAGGAGAAGTATCTCAGTGTACTAAAGGCAATGTGCAGCAAGCCCAAAGTCAACATCATACTAAATAGAGAAAAACTCAAAGAATTTCCACTAAAATCATACATGAGAGAAGGATCTCTACTCTCTTCATTTCTGTTCAATGTGGTGCTTGAAGTTTTGGCTAGAGCAAAAATGCAGGAGAGAAAAGGGATACAAATTGGAAAGAAAAAAATCAAAGTATCTTGATTTGCAGATAATATGATTCTGTACATAAAAGACCCTAAAGACTCCATCAGAAAACTCCTACAGCTGATAAACATATTCAGAGAAGTAGCAGGATACAAAATTAGCACAAAAAAATCAGTAGCCTTCTTATTCACCACCAACAAACATAATGAGAAAGAAACCAGAAAAATGATCCCATTTCTGATAGCCTCAGAAAAGTATCTTGAAAGAAATCTAACCAAGGAAGTGAAAAACACTGAAGAAGGAAATTCTAGAAGATGTCAGAACATGGAAGAATCTCCTATGCTCATGGACTCGTAGGAGTAGATTGTGTTATGATAATGGCCATCCTACAAAAGCAATCTGTAGATTCACTGCAATCCCCATTAAAATTTCAGCACAATTCTTCACAGAAATTGGACAAATAATCTCAATTTTCACATAGAAACACAAAAGAAACAGGATAGACAAAACAATACTAAGCAATAAAAGAACAGCTAGAGATATCACCACCCCCAATTTCAAATTATGCTACGGTAATGAAAGCAGCAAGGTGCTTTTAAAAACAGACACACTGATCAGTGAATAGAACTGAGCATCTAGATTTAAGTCCATGAACTTACAGTCACCAGGGTTTTTTTGTTTTATTTTTTGGAGGGGGTTGCTTTTGCTTTTACTTTTGTTTATTTACAAAGAGGCCAAAAATACATGCTTGAGAACAGACAGCAGGCTCAACAAACAGTGCTGATCAAACTGGACAGCTTCCTGTAGAAGAATGCAATTTGATCCCTCTCTCTCTCTCTCTCACTGGGAACAAAATTCTAAATGGATCAAAGACGTCAACAGTAGACCTGATACCCTGAATCTGATCAAGGAGAATGTAGGAAATATTTTGGAACTTATAGGCACAAGAAAAGACCTTCTGAACACTTTAGGACTCCTAAAGTACAGTCATTAAGTTCAACAATTGACAAACAGGACCTCATGAAACTAAAAACTTCTGTACAGCAAAGAACCGCAGCACTCAAGAGAAGAGGCAGTCCACAGAATGGGGAAAAAGTCTTCACCAGCTTAATTCTGACAGAGGGTTAGTATCTAGAATACACAGAAATAAGTAAAAAACTAAACATCAAAAAGACAAACAACCCAGTTAAAACTGGGGCAAGGAACTAAACAGAGAGCTCTTAAAGAGAATTTTTTAAAACTGTTCAGCAGCTTTAGCCATCAGGTAAATACAAACCAAAACTACTTAGAGTTTTCATCTACCGTATTTCAAAAAAACAAAAAAATAATGAAGAAAAGTGAAATTATGAAATTCACAATTAAATAGGTATTACTGGAAATAATCATCCTGAGTGAAGTAACTCAGATCCAGGAAGACAAATGCTGTATATTCTTTCTCATGTGGATGGTAGTTTTGAATCTTTAAAGGCATGTGTTTTAACTGGAAAATCCATAGAGGTCAGGAAACTAGTAAAGAGCCATGGGGGAGTGGCTTCACGGGAGGGAGGGGAGAGAACGTGCTGATGTAAGTGAGTAAGGGGAAAGTGCAGCAGGAAGAGTTAAACGGGGTGGCAGATGGGACTGCCTCATGGAGCAGAGAGAATGGTACCAGAGGCCTTTAGAACAAGCTATACGGAAACCTACTTAGAAGTTTCCTAAAATATACACATACATAAAAAGAGCTTAAAAGGAGTTATCCTGTAGCTGAGGGGACAGGGCCCTACCAGGTACCACAGGCTAGAAATAAAAACAATGCCCTGAATGGGCTCCCTCATTTTGACTTGTTGTAGAGGTGCCTATAGACCCTCAAATAATACTGGGTATTGTCAATGCTATTATCTTCCAAAAATTGATGGTAAGACCCTATTGCTAAAGATACATTCATGAGTCATAGAACAAGGAGAAATCAAGCTGATACTGACCTCAGAGCTTCATCTCTGCTGGTTAGCTTTCATAGTGCTGGAGGGTACTATGTATACTACTGGAAGACAAAAGTAATCATCAACCCTAGGCAGATGTGAACTCCATGAGCTACAGTAATGACTGGCCTGGAAAATAGATACACTGGTACAACAGTGGCATGAATTTTATGGGCGAAACCAACCATTTTCTGACTGAATTTAAGGCCCACTTCATAAGATGGAACCCATGCCTAGCACTATTACCATGCCCAAGAACCTGTGGCTACACAGGTCACAGACTGTAAGGGAGAGCCTACCACTATTATTCTGCTAAATGGGCATAGTATTAAATCAACCCCTTAATGGCTTACTGTTATAACCATAGATAGATTAGTGTTTCTCTCAATTCTCACTAGAGCAGCTTCTTCTTGCAGCGGATGGTATTAACACAGAGACCAACAATGTGCAGAGAATAAGAGACTACAAAGTGTTCAGCCCCAAATAGAATGCCTACATCACACCCTTACCTCCTGAGGCTCACGGCTCACTCCAAAATCAGGGGTAGAAAGATTGTAAGGGCAAGAGGTGGTAAGGGGAAAGTGAGTAAGGGGTGCTGCACTTTCCCCTTACTCACGAATACAAGGGAACGGTGTTGTTGGGACACAACAGGGAGATACACATATGAACCCACAGTGCTTATGACAGCATGCACAGGAGCTGTGCAACCTAAGTCAGACAAAATAGAAAGGGAGCATAGAAAGGGAGGTGGACAAGAAGCCCCAGCTCTAGCTGAGATACTAGCTAGGCAATTGATAGTTACTGGAGAGGGAGGGCCAGTTCTCTTTCAGGGAATGATGCCAGGTAGGTTCATCGGGCTCCAGGGGATGGATCCACCCAAGAGTATTTGGAGTATACAAATTAGACTCAATAGGCCTTAAAAAAAAAATAGAGGACATAAGCGAGGGGTAGGGAGGCAGGGAGGAATCAGAAGAGATGGGGAAGGGTGCCTGAATATGCTCAAAATACTTTGCATGAAATTACCAAATTTAATTAAAAAATAAGTTCCTTTGGAGTGAACTTAGCTAATAAATTTTTTTTTTGCAATTGTTTATTTATTGGAGTACACGTGATGCATGTAGAGGTCAGAGGGCAGCTTGTCAGAGTCATTTCTTTCCTTCCATCAAGTGGGTTCCAGGGATCAAACTTAGGATCAAATTCATGCCATCAGGTTTGTCAGTTAAGTGCCCTATCTGATATGCCATCTTTTTTGGCCCCAAAACTAAAACTATAGAGACTGAAAAACCAGTGGCTGCCAGGCTTTTGTTGGAAGGAGGATATGTCAAATCAGTACAGGAGACTTCCAGAGCAGGAAAATTGCTCTGTATTTTATAGTAATGGTAAGTAATGCTATAATGCATGCAGTAAAATCCACAGGCCTACACAAGCAAAGCATGAACTCTAAAGTAAACTATGGACTCTGATATGTAGGTTTACCATATTATTACAAGCTGTAGGAGAAACTGAGGCAGAGAGTGGACAAGGAAAAGAAGCACATAGGAACTCTGTACTATCTGTTTAGTTTTTTAGTAACTAAAACTGTTTTAAGACTAAAGTCTAATTGTTTTAAATATGAGAGAGATAAATAGGAAAGAAAGTATAACCTAGAAAATCAATCCCAGAAGCTGACATCTGACCTATCATGCAGAAGTCAGCATAGCTGGGCACTGGGACTTTCTCTACCAAGAGCTTAACTCCACCCAAAAGAGCCTACTGCACACGAAGTATATCCAAACTAAATGCAGCTTCAACCCTAACTCCATACACAGGGCCACTGACAAATGGAGAGAAAAGAGAATTGGGTTGAAAAGAACAGAATTTTGCCTGATGGTAGTCAAAATATATTTTGCAGGTTTTATTTAAAAATAAAAGAACATCTAGAGGCTGGAGAGATGGTTCAGTGATTAAGAGTACTTGCTGCTCTTGCCAAAGACCTGGGTTTAGTTCCCAGCACCCACATGTTAGTTTATAACCACCTGTAGCTCCAGTTCCAGGGGATCTGATGCCCTTTTCTGGCCTCTGCAAGCTCCTGTACATATATACTGCATATAAACACAAACCAGCTCACAAGCATATGAATAAACAAAAATAAATAAATCTTTTAAAAGTAAATAAAAACATCTGGCCACAGGAACCTGTTTCTAGAGCCTTAGAGGATCCCATGTGAATGAAAGCCCCTGAGGCTTAAGCTTCCTTCCTATAACTAGGACTCGAGCTGAAAATAAGTCAATGGAGTAGGATGGAAAGCCATTACCTCCCTCTGCCAGGAGGATCCAACAGGATAAAGGAAAGCACAGGGGTGCCTGGCTAACCAAAGCTTAGCTTGTGGTTTATAAGACTCCTCAGTGCTTACTGACTCATCTAGATAATTCATTGACATATTATTTTCCAGTAGAAGTATCACAACCTGTATAGGCAAATCCCAGAGCTGAGTTTGTAGGGTTGGCCAGCTGCTAGCTTTATAAGTGTGAGGGCTTGAGTTTGATCCCCAGAACTCAAGCAAAAAAGTCAGGTACAATGGCATGGTGTTAATTCCAGCCTTGAGGAATAAGGAACAAGAAGAGCCCTTAGGTTCACTGGCCATCAAGGCAAGCCTAGCTAGTGAGAAACTTTATCTCAGAAATCAAGGTGAATAGCTCCTGTGGAACTGTTGGAAGAATGACAGATCCTCGGGCCTCCACATGCATGCATACAGACATGAACCTGCACGTACACAAACACATTGTAGCATAAAGTTTGCACAAACTTTCCTTCTGGCAGAAATGGGGACTTGTGGTGGCTGCAGGATCTAAACATGCCATGAGGAGCTTGACTGATGTAGGAAGAAGTCAATAGAGTCAGCTACCTAACAGCCAACCAGAGACTTCAGGAAGAGGGCCTAAGAGGGGCATAGGGAGTTCTGGAAAGAAGATGGCCTTGTGGAGGGTTGCCATCTTGGCAGAGGTTGGAGGCAGTAGTTACAATGAAAATGTAAAAAACTGAAGCTGAACCTCACTACCAGGAATCCGCTCCCTCTCCCTGATAATTCCTTTTGTAAGTAACCCTGAATAAACACTGGATTCCCTAATTGGAGATCATACTGCGTTTGCTTAGTCAGTTCAGACTTAGAGGGGCAGGGCGGAACACCATGCCTCACAGAGAGACGTTCTTAAGACACACACACACACACAAATAAATATATTAAAATTCCATTTTTCAAACCATATATTAGGGAGCATGGAAAGTTAATATTACTGAGTCTAAGGAGGAAAATCTCATGTTTGAACCACTATAAATAAAGAAAGGACTGCCTCAGTGTAGGGATGCATATTTATAATCCCGGCACTCAGAAGGCTGAGGCAAGAGGACAGCTAATAAAGGGAGGCCTGTCTAAAAATAAAAAATACAGAGGGAGGGAGGGAAGGGAAGAAGAAAAGAAGAGGAGTAGACAAGAAGGAGATGAGAGAAAATGGGGAGACAAAGACAGGGGTGAGGAGCTTTGAAAAGGTGGAGGCATGGAACTGTAGAGACGATTCAGCTGTTAAGAGCACTGGCTGCTCTTGCATAGGACCCAGGTTCAGTTCCCAGCACCCACATGGCAATTGACAACCATTCTTAACTCCAGTTCCCGGGGATCAGACACCCTATTCTGACCTCCACAGGCACTGCATGGCACTAATGCACTTAAACACAAGCAGACAAAACAATCATATAAATAATTATTTTTTAACTTTAAAGAAAAGGTAGAGGCACAGTTTTCACTCTGTACGTGCAGGAAATAATCCAACACGTGTTTCTTCTCAGCATTCATGTATCTGAGAGCTGATATTTCTTGCTTGTGTGTCAGGGAGTTGCTTAAAACTGAAGCCAGAACATTCCTAGTCCTCAGGCAGCCCTTGTAGCCACAGATGATCGGAAACTGCGCAATCGCAGTGAAGTAGGTTAGGGTACTTCCCACTCAAACTTGGAAACCAGCATATATTTTTCAAAATGAAAATTCATAAAACCACAAGTGTAGTCACAGTGAAGAATGGTGTCCTGATCCTGAGTTCACAGGCCCTTGAGCAGGCAGTATTAGGATTGCAGAGAGGAAGGGACAGGCCCACAAGCCCTTGGACTCTGTCAAAATCTCAAAGATATATTTTGAAGACAAGCATTTTCTTTCTTTTTCTTAAAAAATGATTACATAAAACTCAGGACAAGGATTGGAGACTAGTGTCTTCTCCCACCATCACATACAGACCTGAGGCAGAAATAATGTCTTTGAGTTGGGCCAGTGAGACAGTTCAGTGGGCAAAGTCCCTTTGCCACACAAGCCTGGAGACCTGAGATCAATTCCCAAAGCCCAAATGGCTAACAATCTTCTATAACTCCAGTTCCATGGGGTCAGACACCCTTCCCGGTTTCCACAGTCAGTGCATACACAGATGCACTTATATACACTCAGGCAAAACACTCATACACATAAAACAAAAATAATAAATAAATAAATAGTATTTGAAAACAGAATCCCCTTTCTCATGCTGGCACATTAGAGGCCCTTATAGATATAAAGGCACACACCAGCTTCCAAGTGTCTGAAGACCTCTGGGCCAAGTCCTTTGCCAGCTGACTCTCCAGGTTTAGCCTCCAGAGTTAGCTCTTGTTTGCTCTATTCTAGCTCTTTTTCTCTCTAGGCCTAAAAGTCATCTTCCCCTCTCACATCTTGCCACATATACGGCCTTGAGGGACGACGCCATACGCAGCTGCCCCTCTGCCCTCGTCAGTCCACTGCCGGGTATTTTTTTCACCCATCTTCTTCTGAGCCTTATCTTTCCCTCTATTTGTGGTGTTTCTGGAACCATTTGATCTCTCTTGCCATTTTTCTGTCTCCTGCTGATCACAATAGTCACATTCTCCAAACCTCCTTCCTTGACTAGGAAGCACTCCAGTATGTCCCCTGTTTACCTGGGAGAGAAGAAGCACCTCCTGTGAACCCCAGTGCTCCCTCGCCTCTCCATAGGGCAAACTCCCAGCCCTGTCATACCGCTCTACCAGGGCATCTGAAATTGCTTCTATTAAGCTGCCTCAGCACTTGCTTTCAACTTCTAATAACACCTTGCATTTATAGTGTGCTCACAAACTTCTTTGACAGGGTCGCATTTAATTTGAGCCTCCAGCACCCTTATGAGGTAAGCTATGCAGTGAGTCCCATCCTTGCTCTGCAGAATAGGAGCCAGGCGCAGAGTGCCAAGGCCCACTAAGGCAGCAAAACCAGCCCCAATTCCAGATTTCCAGTCTCGCATTTTGCACACCATGTGGTCTGCTTCACTTCCGACACAAAGCGTTCAGAACCTGTTTCAGTTTTGTTTCGCAGATGAATTTGGCAGAAGAACAAGGCCAAACAGTCAATCCTAGTGGCAGCCTCCAGGAAACTTGCCACGCCTTCCTCCTTGTTGGGAAACTTGCCACGCCTTCCTTCTTGCTGGGAAACTTGCCACGCCTTCCTCCTTGTTGGCTGCTTGAAAGGTTTGGAACTTCAAACTATACTGGGAGGAAGAAGACAAAGAAAGCTTCTGTTTGCTTGTCATCTTGGATCCCCCTTAAAAAAACAAACCTAGATTTCGGTCTTGTTACGGTTACTTTATGCAGTGTCCCTTGGAAATGCAGCCATGGAAACGTGTTCTAATGAAGTAGTGCAACCATTTGCAGCCAATGGAAGGAGTCAAGGGTGTGAGCTTGTAGCTCAGTGGTAGAGCCAGTGTTTGGCATACGTGAGACCTGCATTCAATCTCCACGTGCCATCCCCACCCAATAGAGACGGAAGATAGTTTGTTGTTGTTGTTTTAATACTAAAACGACGGGTTACCCCTTCAGTGAGGCAAAAGGCATTGAAGCTACTTACACTGCGTAGAAAAGAACCCCAGGAAACAGAACTGGGCTTCAGATCAACTTCCTTCCAAGAGCAAGTGAAAAATAAATGGCTCCAAATCTGAATATAAGACAAGAAGCACTCTTTCCAGATATAGTGGAACACACCTGTAATCTCAGTACTTGGGGTGCTAAGGACAGATTACAAATTCAAGGCCAGCCTGGGCTACATCATGAGACCTTACCTTAAAAAAAACAAACAAAACGTTCTGGACCAGGGAGTCATTGTGTTGAGTTGATACATGCAGAATCCCTTTTCATTAAGTAAGAACCCTGTGGTTTGGGATTTGAAGCAAAGAGTTTAGGTGTGATTTGACCATGATTTAAACGAACCTCTGTTCTAGCTCCCTTTACTAATGGGACCTGGAAACAATGTCACCTCAGTAGAAATGAGCACAGATTGCAGTTTCTAAACATCACTATGATGGGCTCCTAGAGGAAATGAGGATTGAGAGACAGAAGGTATGAAGTAAGATTGTTCTGTATTAGAAAGGAGGAATATACTCAAAGATCTACAGGCTTTGAACAGTGGAAGGCTGATTAAAGAAAATATGGCACATATATACAATGGAATTTTATGTAGTCATAAGGAAAATGAAATGGCATTTGCAAGAAAATGGGTGCAACTGGAGCTCATTCTATTGAGCAGAACAAACTATATTCAAAAAGAAAAGGCCATGTTTTCTCCCATTTGCAGAACCTAGATTTTAGTGTGTGTGTGTGTGTGTGTGTGTGTTTAGGTCACAAAACTAGAAGAGGGATCACGAAAGGAGGGAAACAGATCTCGAGGTAAGAAATACATAGGGTAATGGAATTGTAAAAAGCATTTATAGGCTTTGTATTAAAAGATAAAAGATCATTAAAAGGCTGGAGGAAGCTTAAATGTGCATTGCTTAGAGAAGAAAGACAGGCTGAAAAGGTATCCACTGTATGATTTGTTTACATGACACCCTGAAAAAGGTTGAACTATGGAGATGGTGACAGAGCCATGGTGGCCAAACACTTGGGATTGGAGAGAAGACAGGGATGGAGACGCTCAGGGACTTTTTAGGGTGGTAAAAACTATTCTGTATGATTCTCTAGTGTGCATTCATGACATTATGTATCTGTCAAATTTCATGGAATTTTATAGAGTGTGCCTTAGCAATGCAAACTTAAAAAATTAAGAGGCCCCAACAAGGAATAAAGAATTTAACTGTAAGCAGATTTGTGAAAGGACTCCTGTGTGGAGGTTGGGAAACAAAGCACTGACTTCAGTAACTTTGAGAATCGATGGAGTGTGTAAGAATCCACTAAAATCTAGTAAGAAGAAACTGTATGTTTGCAGTGTACTCTAATAAAGTTGGTTCCCACAGGCACACAGGTTAACAATTCTGAAACCACTGGGATCAATTAAGAATGTACAGTGCCTGGCTCCTCACTGTTGGGGCAGGAGATTGCAGACAAGCAAGGCAAGAAGGTTAAAAAGATCCAGGACAATAGATTCAAGTATGAACATACGTGTAGTTTGGTACAGATCTAGATTTTTACATATAAAAATATTTATAGATATGAGTATGTTCATATAGATACTCTTGGATTATCTTGTTCTGTCAGCTCAAATGGCCTAGAAATTCTAAAACCTCAGGTAGGTAGTGTCCTAGAAGGGTTTCTAATAGAATTCTTTAGCAAAAGAAGCTCTGGCTTCTTGAAGAAAGGCATTCCAGAATCAGGGAAGGAAATATATACAAAATTATTGAAAAACTCACACACACACACACACACACACACACACACACACTTCCCTCTCTCTCTGTCTCTGTCTCTCTCTCTGTGTCTCTGTCTCTGTGTATCTGTGTCTCTGTCTGTCTCTCTCTCTCTCTTTCTCTCTCTCTCTCACACACACACGTGTGCGCACGCATACACACAAATGACATGGAAACCAACTGAAAGTACCTAGAGGCTATGACTGGAACAAGTTGAACAACAAAAGAATTGTTTAAGTATTGGCTCATAACTAAAATGACAAATGAATGTTAATGACTAAATACTGATATAAATGAATTATTAAATAAACAAATAAATTTAGTGTTGGAGTCTGGGAACAGACATATCTCCCATGCAGAAGAGCTCTCCATGTACATAACTTGCCATCAACAAAAATAGAGCATAACTTTCATAAGTGTGGGCTAGCTTGAAGGGATTCCTAATGGACAAATAATTAATGGCTTAGAATGACAATATGTTAGATTTAAAAAAAAACAACGCTGTGAGCCCATAGTAATAACTAAAATACAAAAAGACAATAACTGCTCTTCCTGTTCCTGGGAATAAGACACCCTCTTCTACCTTCCAGGGTTATCAGGCACGCACATGGTACACACACGCACATGGTACACACATGCACATGCAGCCAAAATACACACATAAAATAAAAATAAAATTAAAGCAAAAGAGTTGAGATGATGGAGATAGAAAAGCCCTTCTTTATAGAATACCAATGAATAAATGTGGAATCCATGAGAGAAATAGAAACACGGCCATTTGATACTCATAAGAGTAATACTTAATTCAGACAAAAATAATATTCACTGCTAAAACCATTGGGTGAAAATAGAAATAAGCTGATCATATATTGTCAAAGTTCCACCCACACCCTACTTGATAATTATAAAGGCAAATATCACAGCACCAGAAAATAAGAGAGGAAAAGATGAAGAGACCAGAGTCCTAATACCCCTTCGAGGCCATGTTCCGAAAGACCTAAAGCCTCCTATTAGACCCCACCTCTTAAAGGCTCTCCCACTTCCTAGATGCACCAAGCTAGGGGTGAAGCCTTTATTTAACACTTTGGCCTTTGAGGGAGTGGACTAGATCCAAACTATATAAAATGGAAAACTGCAAGTGTTATTTCACTTTGCTAAAAAGTGTGTAAAACGTATTACAAATTGCATTTGTAATTTGTTGGTGGACAGACTGGGATATCATCTTAGATTTATTTCATACTGTGGTATAAATATGCTGAATGAAGTTTAATAACAAATGCAAGTGAACTAAACAAATACGTTTCCTTCAGTATCCCCCGCCCCCCACACACTCACATGTTAAAGCCTCTTAACATCAAAGGACCTGTGGCCTATGTGTCACAGTGTTTAGGGCATAGATACCTGGAATATCTTTGATGAGACCATAGTGAGAGTCTGTATTGTAGATACATGTTTCTTTCTGAGGTTTCTTTTACTAGTGGTTCATTCAGCTGCAAGTCCCGCCCTCTGACCAATAAGGGGGCAAGAAGGTGGGGAGAGAGGAGAGGAAACAAGGGCACTGAAAATACTCATAGCCACGTGGGAGGAAAGTGCCCAGGCCCCAAGCCCACAGAGGGCCAGGACTCAGACAGTAGCATCCAAACAATCATGTGAGTAGAAACGAAATTCAGGCAGGGAATGGGACAGGAGCTGCGCATTGCCGTGGCGCTAAGCTGGACTTTGCCAAAGAAATGGCAGGGGGGAGGGGCCATACGTTTAAACAATAACTTTGTGAGTTGCCTTAAATAAATCAATCTCTCTAAATGGAAGACCAGTTTCCATTTTATTCTGCTGGATTGACCAGACCCCGCCCGCTAAGGAGTGGAAAATAAATTCTATGAGACACAGTCTCTTCTAGATGTCCCCAGAAATCTGGGAAACACAACTGTAGTAATTCTAAGGAGGACATTTGACCTGCTGTGACAAAGACAAAGTTTGCCACCTTCCATCTCAAGAATTCATCCTTTATGCTCTCAATTGCAACATAGCAATAAAAGCCAGAATGTTACCTGGCATCTATAGAAATGATAGCCTAAAGTCTTACAGGGTTCCTGAATCAAATCTGAGCTCCTCTAGGAAGATTCTCCTCACTAACATGCCTCATCTGGGGCACACACACACACACATACACACACACGCACAGAATCATGCTGCCCTTAATGCACATACACTTACCCTCTGCTCTGACTGATTGATTGTGCATAGACTATTTATTATAGGAACTGATGTTTGTTTGCTGGCCTGTGCCTTTATTCACTTGAGGACTGCCACAATTTCCTGTGTGCAGATATGAGAAAGAGCCTGGAATCTTCCTGCCAGGTGAACTAGTGGCACAGGTATTTTTAAAATTCTATCTAACATAGGTAAAATTATTCAAAGATTCCCCTTTTCAAGTACAGTTTAGTAATCTCTGATCACACACATTGAATCAGGTACTTATAATCAGTCAGGCATTAGCTCCCTGGAGTTCCTTGATACAAAGCCTGGTGAAATGACAGTCTTACCCATCTGATCAACCTTTCAACTCTCTAGTAACAGAGTCATTCCATCCCCAGACAGTCATGCTGCAGAAGACATCAGGCCCTACCAAGTTATCTTTATAATGTTCAACTTCAATCCTCAACCTCACACCACTGGCATTTAGAGCTACATAATTCTTTATTGGGAGAGTTCTTTTGTACATTGTAAAATGTTTAGTAACATTCCTAATCTCTACTTGCTGAGTGCTATAGTTTTGATCTTGAATGTCCCTCACAAGCCCATTTGCTGAAAACTTGGCCTCCCAGTTTGGAGCTTCTGGGAGGTAGTGCATATGTGACACATTTGGGAAGAGGGAACCTCAACGGGGGAATTTCCTTTATTCAGTAGGCCTGTGGACATGCCTGTGAGGCATTTTATTGACTGTTGAGTGTTGAAGGATGGCCCAACCCACTATGTGGTGCTGTATTGTATAAGAAAGCAGACTGAGCACAGGCCAGAGGAACAAGCCAATAAGCAGCGTTCCTCCATGGTCTCTGCTTCAGCTCCTGCCTCCAGGTTCCTGTCCTAAGTTCTTTCAGAAATGGACTATACTTTGGGAGTATACAATTAAATAAATCCTTTCTCCCACATGTTGGTTTGGGTCAGTGTTTCAGCACAACAGTAGTAAACTATTACGGGGTGGAATGTTTAGGAAGTGGGGCCTACTGGGAGGGTTATGTCTTTGGGTGAGTTTCCTCTTCTGTTCTTAAGTATGAGGTTAACTGACTTCTTTGACTGCACACTCTAGCATTCTCTACCTTTCCGCAGGAATAAAGCAACAGGGCCAACTGACCATGGACTGAAACTTCCAAAACTGCAAACCAAAATAACTCTTTCCTCTTTTTATATTAACTATATTAGGTATTTAGTTACAGTAATGAAAAGTTGACCAACATATCCATAGAGTCACCAAAGTGGGAAAAGCTAAAAATGCCTCTAGATATTGGCAAAAGTCTCCTGGGACACCCTCATTCCTATTTGAGTTGCACTGATCTATGCAGAAAGTGTTATATAAATTGAGTTACCACCTTGAACTTAAAATAGTCTGGAATTGTGATCTCTCTCTCTCTCTCTCTCTCTCCACTATTGTACTACATAGCCTATGTTACCTCCAAAGTACTAAGATTAGGGGTACAGTGCTACACTGAATTCACCTTATTTCCTACTTAGCAATTAGATGTGTGATCATAATGCAGGTATCAATTATATGAAGATAAACAGAAACATTGTGTAACCATGATGATTCGAGCCAGGATAACCTTGCTTCTTTCAGCTACATTGTTATCCTCTAGTAGAGCTCCTGGGGTTCCCCATTTCTCTCACAGCACTCATTTCAGAGATTAAGTAGCATTGCACAATTTGTTTTCATTTTCTTTTGCCTCAATAGGAGCTGAGGTAAAGTTTCTGATAACTGTAAACTGCAGAGTCAGTATTTATAAAATGTCTCAAAGTGCCTCTTATCATTCTCGTAATGCAGGTCAGCAACCCAAGAGGAAGTCAAACAAAGACAAGACTGGTATAAACATCCTCCATCATTTGCTCTGGTCTCATCACACTCACTCTTTGCTGGGATGGCAGGAATATTTTTTTCACCAGTTATTATTGACAATTACCCCAGAGAAAGGAAAACGTTCATTTGTCAATTTTTATTTCTGAATAAAAAACTGGAGGATATTAAGTGTCTTTCTGTCTTTGCAGCTGTAATTTAATTTTCAGTTTCCTTCCAAGACTCTGGTTGACAACTGTTTATCATAGCTTCCCTTGAGCACTCTTACCAGCAAGTAGTATAAAATGCTAACAGAATCTATTGCTCTGCCTTCCTGGTGAGTCAGTCACATAGCTTATTAAAAGCATATCAAGGCAAGCTAGGATGACTAATGAAACGAATACAAGAAGGTTTTTTGTTTTGCTTTAATTAAAGAAAGTTTACTTGGCTTGATGTTAAGGTTCCTTTGGCCATAATGCCTAACAGCTTAAACACTTGTATTTACATGTGATAATTACCCTCAAACAATTAAAGCAATTCAAATTTAGATGCAAAGCAATTTGAATTGGGTAGAGGAGATAGTGTCCTCAGTTCAAGTCCACAAGCATGAGGATCTTCAATCTCCAAGAACTCACGTTTTAAAAACCCCCCAAACCTTGTTATATGCCTGTAATCCTAGTGCTGGGGAGTAGAGACAGGCAGGTCCCTAGGGCTCACTAGTCAACCAACCCAGTCTACTTAGTGAATTCTAGGCCTACGAAAGGCTGTGCCTCAAATAAAAGGTAGACAACACTGAGGTTTTCCTCTGGCCTCCTTCTGGCCAAGGACACATGCACACACACACACACACACACACACACACACACTTTGTCTTGATCACTTGTAAACTTGGGGATAACTAGAACAGACCAGAACTTGGGGAGTTTTCTAGGCCAACTCCACCCCTTCCTTTTTTTAAGAAAGTAAGAAAGCTGGTATCCACAGAGATCAGATGACTCATCTAAGATTAGTAATCAGCTAAAGATTAAAAAAGAAAAAACACCACACATTTATTGCAAGGTTTTTCCCTTAGACCACTTATACTATTTTTAACAGTTGGGCAATAAACATTTGCTAATTAAATTGCATCTTTATTACAGTTGTAGATGTTTGCAGTACAGAGACCCAGATTAACAGCGTTTAGCGCTAGCCCTTAAACACAGATTCTTGGAAAAACACTTAGCATTTGGGTACATTTAAGTCTCACAACACGTCAGAAGAAGAAAAGTTCAACATGTTTTTTTTTTTTTTTCAATAAAAAGTCAAGCATTGCTGAGAATAAAATATTTCCTGCCATCTGCTTTGGATTGCAACACCCTGAGTAGAGAGACTACTGAAAGTGAAATCCCATGGGGAGAATTCAAGGCAGAGACCCTTGTGGCCAAAGATGCCTATAATGCCAAACAGAGACTGAAAATATCTGAGTTACTTTCAGGGGCAGCAATACTGCAACTTAGCTCCAGAACTACTCTTCGCTTATTGGATCTCTCCCTAGTGTTAGTGGTCTGAAGTGTCTTCCTCTAATGACACTGTTTCCTATAGGTAAGATGCTCAATGTCTCCGTTTATGCAGATGAAACTCAACAAAAAGATGCTGGCTAACCTAACCCTTTGTGCAGTGGATTTGCTTTTGAAAAGTTTATCACCACCATGATGGATTTGTTTGTAACAGCACATCTCCGGCTACCTCTGACCTGTGAGGCCATTTCAATGAACACTCACGTGATAGGCATGCTCACAGAGGTCACTGTAACAAAGACATCTTTTCAAGGCAGTGATATGTATTTTATTTAACATGCCATATTACTGTGATCTAGATACATTTCCCTGAAAGTTCCTTAATTTTGTCTGTCAGTGTCCTTTTCCAAAGACATCAGATTAGTAGATGGTCTAATTGCTGCTTGAGCATACTTCATTCTCCTGCCTCAGAGCTTGTGAATTCATAGGTTTGGATATTAATCTGGTTCTAGCTCTGTGATATATAATAACAATAAACCCGAACATAGAACTATCAATGCAATTAAATAAATGTCAATCTTTATCATAATTTTATATATTTTAAGTTAAACATTGCCATAAACAATGGAATCATAAAAATTGACACCATTAAAGTTGAATTTTAAAGTCTTTAAGAAATTAATAAATCAGGGTTATCAACATCAATCTTTCAAAAATCAAGGTGCTTAGAGTTTGAAGCAAATTACAGATGAATCCTGGTTGCTGTGATGACTGTCTTATCTTGTGAGGCACCTATCTTCATCTAAAGATGCCAACATCAAAAGGATAACAAGAGTTATGTAGTGACCACCATGCTCTATGCAATGGAGAGGAAACCAACGTGAAGAAGCCTCACCCAGAGAGCTTATAATTAGAGAGGAAATAGCAGGCAGGGTATCTCAAGGGACAAACATGAAGAAATATCGAGGTGACAATGAGAGAAGAGAAATTTCAGCCAAGGAAAATAATACCTATCAAACTTCTCCACATAATCACTGGAGCATTATACTGGTATAATGTTGCTGGGGCCATTAGTATTAATAATAGTAATCATCATTTATTATGAGTGCAACAGAGAGGACAATTTTGCAGTGGTAGAAAGATGAACAGATAGACTTGAAAAGAAATCTCATCAGTTCTGGGATGTCATGCACATTATGAATTCTAAGAACAGAGGACTTCACCACTTCATTATCATAAAATTGCCATTTCACCACATGTCAGGCAAGTGTTTTTCTGCAACTCAATTCCTGTAATTAAAGAAGATGACACTTAATATGACTGACTGGAGTGACTGGAACTGAGAATGGTCCCTTTGCCATGTATTAGTTGGGAAAACATTTATTCTTTTTTGTAATCCATAAAACAAACTTACCTTGTCATCGCGCCAGAAAAACAATCAGGTAACAATTTAAAATAAACTATTAGGAGAAAAAAAATAAAGACTTATCTTTCACTTAGTACAATATGTCTATCCAAACTTTATTGATATAATTGTAGATTGCCCTCTAGTTGTAAAAAGTAATGTAAATAATACTTTCTGTCAGTTTCTCCTCTTTTACAAAGTGATATACTCTCATATGCAATCACAGGTGCACACTTCATTCTGTACAGTTTCACTGCCTATGTATGTCCATGTCACCAACCACAGCTCACGTGCAGAACATTCCATTTCCACAAGGATGCCTCCCTATTGCTTTTATAAAAATACTTACCTCTCTCTTCCCCCATCTCTAACTCCCAGCCACCATTCATCTAGTCACCATTTCTAAAACATTGTCATTTAACATATGCTGCATTCAGAGCCAGCCTCGTCTATATAGCAAGTTCCAGGACAGCTGAAGCTACAGGGAGATCCTGTCTCAAAAAAAACCAATACATATATATATATATATATATATATATATATATGATGCTGCATAAACAGAACTATACAGTATGTGAACTTTTCAGACTGGCCTTTACATGCCACATAAGACCCTGAAGATTCATCTAAATAGTGCTGGTTCCTTTTAGTTTTTGAATAGTAGTCCATGGAAAGTATTTACTATAGTTTGTTTAATCATTTATCTGTGAAAAGACATGACCCCCTGCCCTTTTTTTTCAGCTTTTAACTATTACAGAAAGAGTCTGTGAGCATTCACATACTGTGTTCATTTTATTTGATTGACAGTACAGTTACTAAGTGATAGGTTAACTGAATATTTGCCATATAAGAAATTATTAAAATGGGGCTGGAGAGATGGCTCAGTTAAGAGCACTGGTTGCTCTTGCAGCAAACCTAGATTCTGTTCTCAGTACACACATCGCGGCTAACAGTCTGTAACTCCAGTTCCAGGGGATCTGATGCCCTCTTCTGACCTCTGAGGGCATTACATGACATGGGTGCACTTACATACACATAGGCAATACACTCATACACATAAAATTTTAATTACTAAATTATTTCAAAGTACCTATGTAATTTTACCTTCCTGACAACAGTGACATAGCCATTCAGTTTCAACACCAGTACCTGGTGTTATCAGTATTTTTACAAATATTTTATTATTTTTATGTGTATGCATGTATTGTCTATATGTATGCAATGCCTGTGGAGGTCAGAAGGTGGGGTTGGATCCCCTGGAACTGGAGTTATGGGTGGTTGTTAGCCACCATGTGGGTGCTGGGAAGTGAACCCAGGTCTCCTGCAAGAGCAAGAGCTGCCGGTGTGCTTAATGACTGAGCCTTTTTTTTTCTTGAATCAGTTGACAGGTGTGCAGTAATACCTCCTTATTATCTTAATTTGGATTTTTCCAATAGCAACAATACCCGTCGAACCTCTTGGTGTATTTATTTGTCCATCTACGTGAACTCTTCATAAGCTGTCTCTTCATGACTTTCGTCTGTTTTATGATTTTTGATTGCTCACATTGGCAATTCTTTTATACACTATTGGGATCAGTTTGCCAATATTCTGTTAAGGATTAATATGTTCAACTTATCTTGGTCACAAAGAAGTCCTAAAGTTCCAAATTATTGACAGCATACAGACTGTACTGACCAATTTGTAATAACAATGGAATTCGACAGTAGCCTAAAGTGAAAAAAAGATAATTAAGTTCGAGATGTTCTTAAGCCTGATGACATGATGTAAATTTAGCATTATAAAACTAATGAGAATCAGATAATGATGGAGGAAAAGTTTTAGTTTTAAATGTCTACTCTTTGTTTTGCTTTTTCCTCGGCTTGTTTTTTGGCTTTTTGAGACAGAGTCTCCCTGTAGCCCCAGCTGGCATGAAACTTGCTATGTAGACCAGCCTGGCCATGATCTCACAGAGATTCGGTTCTCTGCCTCTGCCTCCTGAGTGCTGGGATTAAAGGTGTGCACCACCATACCCAGCTGATGTTTTCTGTTTGTAAAATCAAGTCACTATCCCCAATCTGAACAATTTATACACTGCAATCATTGCCATGCTGTTGAGTGGGTGGTGTGGGGAAGCAGAAACTGACCTAACAAGGTCTCACAGAGCTAGAGAGATGGATCAGTGGGTGAGAGCACATGCTGCTCTTACAGAGGAATCAAATTTGCTTTCCAGCACTCATGCTGGGCAGCTCCTGACCACCTGTAACTCTAGCTGCAGGGGATCTGATGCCCTCTCTGGACTCTGTGAGCAGCTGTTCTCATAAGTGCACATTCTCACAGGCAGATACACACAAATACACCTAATTTTAAAAATGAAATATTTTTTAAAAGGTCTCAGAATATCACTTTTATTATTTTTATTTTATATTTATTTGTGTGTGTGTGGTGTATGAATGTATGCAAATGCATAAGAATGTGTGTGTGTGTGTGTGTGTGTGTGTGTGTGTGTGTGGTGCACATATGTGCTTTGGGTGGATGTGTTCACATTTGCATTCAGAGAATGGAAGTCGGCGATTGACATTAGGTGTCTCTCTTGAGTGCTTTCCACCTTATATTTTGAAACAAGGTCTTTCGCTGAACTTGGAGCTCATAAATTAAACCAGGCTGGCTAGCCAATGAGCTTCAGGGATCTGCCTTTCCTTCCATCTGGTCTTTTTTGTTTTTGAGACAGAGTCTTCCTGTAGCCCCAGCTGTCCCGGAACTCACTATGTAGACCAGGCTGGCCTTGAACTTGCAGAGATCCAGCCTCCATCTGGTCTTCTTTTACATTGGTTCCGGGGATCTGAATTCAGGGCCTTGTGTGTGTGGTAGGCACTTTACCAACTGAGCCACCTCCCCAGAACCAGAATATCAATTGTGGGTCAGAATGAAATTATGGAAAAGGCAGACTTTAACTTGGCATTGGTGCAGAATGCCCAGTTCATGACAAAATAGATTCCTAGAAATGGGATTAGTATGTCAAAGTATTTCATATTTAATGTTGATAGAGTATATCAAATTGTACTACAAGGAGGCACTAACATGTAGCCTCATCAAGAGTACCTGTTACCCATGCCCTTACTGGGACCTCACATAACAGATCTCTTTCCTGTCCAACCTTTCAGTGGTTTAGCTGACATTTTTGCAATACAAGTCAGAGTGCAGAATTCCCCAGGTTTCTTAACCAATAATGAATGCTATCTTTTGTATACTTCATAATATATGTGTATCGTAAATCCACTTTATTTCCCTTCTGTTTTCATGTGCCACCATGCTCGTGTGGAGGTCAGAGAGGACAGCTTTCAGGAGTTGGTTCTCTCCTTTTACCGTGCAGGTTCAAGGGATCGAACTCAAGATCTCAGACCTGGCAGAAAGTGCCCTTACTTGCTGAGCCATATGGCCTGTCCTTTGATGGACATCTATCAGTTCAAGTCAAATTCTTTTTACTTTTTTTAACTAAAAAATCAATTCTTTGAGTTTCATACAATGTAGTTTGATCATCTTCCCCGCCTCTCCCACCTCCTCCCAGACACATTCACCTCCCTACCTACCTGTTTTCATGCTCTATTTTAATAAAAGAATTTGACCTTGGAACACAGCTCAGTGGAGAGCATGTGTTGGGCCTTAGGTTCAGTTCCCAGCACAAAAAAATAATTAATTAACTTAATTTAATAGCTTTCTATGTAGAGGTATTAATGTATATTTACCCAGTGTAAAAATTACATATGTGTTTTTGGGCCAACTCCATCAATGTGAAATATCATTTATTTCGAGATTTGAAGTCGTTGGGCATGGTAGACCATGCCTTTAATATTAACTCAGCGGTCAGGAGGCAGAAGCAAGTGGATCTCTGTGAGTTTGAGGCCAGCCTGACCTACACACTGAGTTCCAGGCTAGTCAAGACTTCGTAGTGAGAGCATATCTCAAAATAAAATAAAAAGATTTGAAGTGGGTACCATGAAAGAAAGTCTTCAAAAGATGAAACCTCAAAAGCATGATAATCTTTTAAAAAGAAAGAGCAGTTTTTATGAGGGAAGAGACTATTCTTCAGACAAAGAACTTCATTTTAAATAAGAGACTGTATTCAATGGACTGTTGGAAAAATTGTTGGTTTCCAATTCCTGATACTGCTGAGTGGCGTAGTCTTCCTACCCCAGACTACTGTGACCCCCAAGATCTAGCAGCAGAGGCAACATACTAAGTCTGAATATTCAGTTAAAAGTGACCTGAAATACAAAAGCAAAAATATCTGGATATTTCATTTGTATTTTTCCTCAGAAATAAAAAGCAAATAATGTATTTATTTCCTTTTTAGTTGAATTTCTGTGAATTTTATATAGCATGTTTTGATCATACTTCAATCTGCTCCTTTATCTGCACCCCCATTCCTACCCCGCCCGATTTCATGTAGTCTCTTATTCATATACATACATATGCATATACATATGTATATAAAGGCCTATAGAGTCAAATTTGTGTCCCCAATGTCCTTTGATGTTCAACCTACTGAGTGTCACACTTAAAGAAGACTGACTCTCCCCTTCTCAGCAGCCATCAGGTTCCAATAGCTCCTCTGGTAAGACTGCAGTTTCTTACCCCACTTGTAGGAGTTTTGTCTCCTTGAGCTTGCATGGGACTTGTGTGTGCTATCACCATTGCTGTGAGTTCATATGAGTAACTGAGCAGCTCTCTGGAAAATTATGTTTCCTTGTGGTCATCTACCTCCTCTGGCTCTTACAATCTTACTGCCACCTCTTCTGCAATGATCCCTGAGCCTTGGGAGGCAGAAGTTTTATATAGGTATCCTATTCAGGGACGATGACTCTGTAGTTTCTTATAAGTTGCACATTGACCAGTTGTGGGTTTGTGTTAATCACCATCTGTCATATAAGCAAGTTTCCCTGGGAAGAGTTGTATAATGCATTAATCTATAGGTATGACATTAAGTTATTAGGAGTCACTTTAATATTATATCTACTTGACAAAATAATAGTATTAGGCTTTCCTTCTGTGTCCTGTGGCTTGTCTAGTCACATGTTCCTGGGCCTGATATCAATGTCAGCTATGGGCTCCATCCTATGAAGTGCTATTGTTGCACCAGAGTCATTCTGCCAGGCTAGCTGCTGTTGAAGCATACAAGATTCACAGGTGGATAAGGTTAATGATTAATTGCTTCTTCCAGTAGCATGCATAGCATCTCCCAGTACTGTGAAATCTAGCTAGAGATGAAGCTTGAAGTCAGTACCAGTTAGATTTCTTCTTGTTTGTTCTATGGTTCCATGTATGTAGTGTCTTTAGCAATAGGGTCTTTTACCATTAAATTCTGCTGGGACAATGAGACAAAGAGCAGGGGTAATGGCCAGTACTATTTTAGAGTCTATATGACCCTGCTCAACAGCTACAAAAGAGGATGTTCATCCCTGCCACTGGACTTTTACTTTCCTAGCATGTGGTGTCTCATAGGGGCAATGCCCTATAAGGTAGTATCTTTTAATCACACACACACACACACACACACACACACACACACATACACACACACACACACACACACATACTTCTATAGTGGTGAGTTTCCCTCTGGCTTCTTTTTGAGTCAGGGTCTCCATGCAGCTTCATTTGGCCTAGAACTAACTTTGTAGACCTGACTGGCACTGAACTCACAGTGATCCATCTGCTTCTGCTTCCTGAATGCTGGGACTAAAGGTGTGTGCCACCACACCCAGGCTCCATGTGGCTTTTTCTAAAGGTCTTCAGGATTAATTATTCCTTCTCATACACTATTCTCTGCCTCACCCTCAGATTCCTGGCTCGTGTAACCATTAGTAATATATTATTCCCCTTACTCCTTTATCAAGCATCCCCTCACCCACTCCCTCCTTGTCTGGCCATTTGTTTCCCGATCTCCCCTGATTTGCCAATTGCAACATGCATATCTAAGAATTTAAAGCTAGAATCCAAATATGAGAAAGAATATGTGATGCTTTCTTTCTGGGTCTGAGCTACCTCAATCAGGATGATTGCTTCCAGTTCCATCCATTTACATGTGAATTTCATAATTTGGGAGTTTTTGACAGCTGAATAATATTCCATTGTGTAAATGTACCACACCCTCATTATCTGTTCTTCCATTGGTGGAGATCTAGGTTGTTTCCATTTCCTGGCTATTATGAAAACAGAAGCAATGAACGTGGATGAACAGGTATCTCTGTAGTAGGTAGATCTCTGTAGTAGGTAGATCTCTGTAGTGGGAAGATCTCTGTAGTGGGCAGATCTCTGTAGTAGGTAGGATATAGAGTTTTGGGGGATTGGTATGGCTGGATCATATGGTGGATTGATTTCTAGCTTTTTGAGGAGATTTCACAATGATCTGCATGGTGACTGCACCATAGCTCTCCTTTTTCCGCACCCTCACCAGCATTTGTCCTTGTTTAGGTTTGGGGTTTTTTGTTTTTTGTTTTTGGATCTTAGCCATTCTGAGTAGGGTAAGGTGTAATCTCAAAGTGGTTTTAATTTGCATTTCCCTGATGAGTAGTGATGTTGAATATTTTCTTCAGTATTTCTCAGTCATTGGCATTTCATCTTTTGAGGACTCCCTGTTCAGCTCAATGCCCCATTTTTAATTGGGTTGTGTGTGTGTTTTATGCTTAGTTTTTTGAGTTCTTTGTATATTCTAGATAATAGTTCTCTATAAGATGTGTGGGTGGTAAAGATTTTTTCCCATTCTGTAGTCTGCATCTTTACTTAAATGACAATGCCATTTGCTGTACAGAAGCTTTTTATTTTCATGTGGTCCCATTTGTCAATTGTTGGACTTAACGATTGCACTCGAGGAGTCCCAACTGCACTAGAAGAGTCCTATTCAGAAAGTCTTCTCTGCTGCCTGTAAATTCCACCATATTCTCTACTTTCTTCTTATAAGATTTGGGGTATCAGGTCTTAGGTTGAGGTCCTTGATCCATTTAGAGGTAAGCTTGTTCTTGGGTGAGAAAAAGGTTCTAGTTTCATTCTTCTACATGTAGCTAACCAATCTTACTGGCACCATTTGTTGACATTCTGTCTTTTCTCCAGTGTTCATTTTTGACTCCTTTGTCAAAAATCTGGTGACTGGAAATGCATAGACTTAAATCTGGGTTGTGAATTCTGTTCCACTGATTGATGTATCTGTTTTTATGCCAGTACCCTGTTGGTTATTACCATAGGTCTGTAGTCTAATTTGAGATGAGGGATGGTAATGCCTCTAGCAGTTCTTTTATTCTTTAGGATTATTTGGCTATCCTGTTTTTTTTGTGTTTCCAGATGAAATTTGAGATTATGTTTTCAATTTCTGTAAATAATTATGTTGGAATGTTAATGAGTAGTACATTTAATCTGCAGATTGAAAAGCAAATAATTTTTAAAATAAAAAGCAGCAGCCAACCATGGTGGGTCACACCTGTAATCCCTGTGTTTGGGAGTCTGATGCAGGAAAATTTCTGTGAATTCAAGGCCAGCCTAGACTACTGTATAGTGAGTTCTAGGAAGGCAGGGGCTATAGAATGAGGCCCTGTCACAAAATAAAACAGAGAAAAACAAAACAAAACAAACAAAAAAAAGCAGAAGAAGCAACTATGTGTTTCATTTACAATTTTTTAAAAAAAATCTGTGACTAGAGAAATGAATTAGTGGCTAAGAGCATTCGCTCCCCTTCTAGAGGATCTAAGTTCGGTTCTCAACACCCATACTGGGTGACTCACAACCATCTGTAAGGAATTTCATGCCCTCTTTTGGCTTCAGCAGACACCTACACACACAAGTACACACACCCACAGGTAGACGAACACATAATAAAAAATTAATCTTAAAACATCTATTTATAATTAAGCCTAGCTATATACTAAGGTGTAATTCCTCATGTTAACCTGATACTATGGTGATAAACCCAAATGGAATGAAAGAATGAAATCTGTATGTTCTCATGAAAATGATCTTGAGTTCCATTGAAATCCATATTCACAGCCTAAAAATATTAAGGAATTGAAATGAAATGAATAATATCAATGTTCTTTTTTTCAGAATTCATTTTTTTCATCACTATCTGATGATATAAGGCCCAAGTTATGTCCTCTTGACTCAATTCTCTATTTCTGCAATATACTGTAAAAAGATGGTGATTAAGAGAGACTTGGGCTTAAATCCCAGTTCATCATGAGTTAGTTTCTTACCTTGCTCAAGCTTAAGTTTTTCATGTCCAAAATGAGGACTGTAATAGGATACTTATATAGTCACTGTGAAGATTTAAAAAGGTTGTTTTAACAAACCATTTTCTCTTTCAATTAACCCAGCTCCAGTAGGATTGGAAGGCAGGTGGAAGTATCATTGCACAGTATCATTTCTCAGTCTAGTTCTGTACACCAATGTTTGTGAAACAGCTATCCTCATCACTGTCAATTCTTTGTGGACAGCTATACATAACACTTAGTTGGATGAGACCTTTGATGGTGGCTTCATCTATTGTTCATCTGCATAGAAATGCTTGTGATAGGTCTATGGCAGTGTCTACACAGGTGACAGGTCTAGGCCCTATTAAGTCCACCTGCCAATCTTGCACAGGACAGGCTGATTTAAGTACATGTCCCATCAGACATGCATGCCTATGCTCATGAGAAGGATAACTGCCCACCCCTAGGATGAACTTGGCCTTTTTTGCCCTTATTCTTTTTTCCTTTCAGTTCCAAACCTATAGAAACAGCAAGCGAGCACTTCCATTTTATTCTTTCATTTGTCTAGTTTATCAAGTCAGAGACCACTGTGGCAGACACTAACCACATGTCCTTTTCCTGTTGAATTTCTACCTCACACAAGTGACTTCCTGCTGAGCAGTCATCTTGGCTTCAGTCAGCCATCTTGTTACACATAGCAGCAGCCATGCCATCTCTGCAACAGCCTGCTTAAATTCTCTTCACTTTTACACTACTTTCAAGCATTGTAAAGCTTGCTTTAAACCTTCTACAGGGCATCTCCATACTCATGTACCAGACATGTCCCAATAAGCAGGCACAGCACTCCACACAGAGGAAGCCCACCGGCATTTCCCGTGGATGCCCCATCCAGACTTTCCTTTTGAAAAGAGGACTCAGTCTTGGTTACATGTCTCATGGCACCCATTGTAGAGCCCATGCAACCACTGACATAACAAGAAGGCATCCTATTCCATACCCCAGGGAAAGGTAGCCATATTGGAATTTATACCCCACCCCCACCCCACCCTGGTCACACTCCACTATCAGGCTGTTCAGCCTCAGCTGCATGACTTGCTACCCATAGCCAGGACCATGCAACCACTCACTCACATCTTTGGCTCTGTTGGTCCCCATTTGGGTGCCAGTTATGCTGTGTGACACTATTCTGGGGAGCTGTGAATAAGCATGTACTTATTCCAGATAGGGAATCAACAGACAGAAATAAGGACACCACCTAAGTTCAACTTGGTGAAGCCATGAGTTTTATTGGGTTACTTAGTGGAGTAGAGGTGAGAGGTTACTTATACGGGCAGAAATGACTCAAAACAGTTATATCACCAAAAGCCTGCTCCAGAATGGGTGACAGTTCAAGAACGCAGGAAATATGGAGTGCACAGCACAACCAGCAGGTCCTTTCCAGGTAGCTCAGTTGGTGTGAGCCTCTTCCAGACAGCTCAGCTGGTCTCCACTTTTCCAGGGAGTTCAGCTTGTCTGAGAGTCTCTGAGCAGCCTTGGGGAGGGAGGGGCCTAGTAAACTGTGTTCATTTTAGGGATTTCCTGAAGCTATTAAGTTGTTTAATTCCTGAGCGTAACAAGCTTTCTTGCAGGTGGACTGTTTTACCTCATCTCAAAACATCCTGTTGTTTACCATCTTCCCTTCAAGAAGGAATGCTTCTATTTGGAAGAAATTGCTATACAACAGTATGTAGGCACTCAATGTATGTTGGTCCTTGTCCCATAACAGAAATTCTTGTTGTCATGGTTCCATATATTAAATTATTTTCTACATACAGAACATCACTCATTTACATTTTTAAACCACATCAATTGAAGACAAAGGAAATACACAGGTTTTGAAGACACAATGCTAAAAACATCAGCCTTATGTCCGAAAACTAGTTTTGACCTATGACCACATTCTCTGTAAACAGAAGATAGTTAAAAAAAAATCTCTTGTGCTGACTGCTTAGCATATCTACAAAGCACCTTTCTACATTCTACAAAGGGCATAGTCAAAGGGGTTCACAAACCCACACCCTCGAATGAGGCTAGAAAGGGAGTTCTTGACATCAGTATTATCTTCCAGGCTCGAGCCCTAAATGGAGAGGGGCTGCTGCTTTCTTGAGTTCAAGAATTCCTCTGAGCTGTTAGGCAGAGGTGGAAGACATACCTGAAACATAAACTGGTTCATGGGACCTCACTGGGAAGGAAGCAAAGAGTAACAGGAGGTAGTAGAACTAGGAAGACTGGTTAAACCGGGTCCAGACCTTCCTATCAGCAGGTGGCAGATAGCTGCATCTTAGGCAGAGATAAGAAATGGAAGATTTCAGTCACAAATGCTGAGGAAAGAGAATTTTAGGTCATTGAAGCCCAGACGTTACCATCAAATCCTAATCAAAGGGAAGTCTAAAAGAAAGCCCGGCCAAATCCATAGAAAATACAGGAAATAGAACCAGTTTAGGACAGGGAGCAAGGGGAGAAGGACATAGGCCAGAGCCACCAAGTCAGGTGGCTCCTCTTCACATCTTCCTGCCTTCTAGCTGTTAAGGTTTTGTTTGTTTGTTTTAAAAAATATTTTATTTACTCATTTTTTTAATTAAAATTTTTATGCGTATGAATATATTGCCTGCATACATGTGAATGTACCCGTGTCACATAATGCCTGTGAAGATCAGAAGAAGGCATTGGATCCCCTGGAAATGGAGTTAAAGATGGTTGTTATCCACCATGTGGGTGCAGGGAACTGAACCCTAGTCCTCTGCAAAAGCAGCCAGTACTTTTAACCACTGAGTCATCTCTCCAGCCCTAGTTTTTGTTTTTGTTTTTGTTTTTGACAGGGTCTCAATGTGTAGCCCTAGCCAACCTGGAACTCACTATGTAGCCCAGGCTGGCTTTGAAATTGTACTGAACTTCCAACTGTGCATCAATCACTCACCCCCTGTTGCATAAATTTTCTCATGGCGGGACCTGGCATTCAGTCTCGTCCCACTCCCAGGTTTGAACCAATTGAATGAATAGAGAATGTTCTTTAGAGAGAGATTGATTTATTTCAGGTGATCCATAAAGTCATTGTTACCGGCTGCCCGCCAGTCTAGAGTAGCCACAATGGTGGGCAAGTCTCTGTCCACTGTGGGACCCCTGCAACCCCTTTTCAACCCAATAACTGCTCTCTTTGCTTCTGTAAAAAATGCTTGGCTATAGGACGTCAGAAAATGGATAAATATAACTCCATCTTATTCTTTGTTCCTTCTAAGCAGTCACAAGGCCACAAAATTGAATAAGGCTAAAACAAAAACTAGCAAAAGGTTTGAATAATAATCAACACATTCCTTTGCCCCGAAGGCAGCACCCACCAACAAGAAACCCCTAAACCTCTATTAACCAATTTTGGCATATAGTTCATTACAACCAATTAATTTAAAATATACTTGGCGCATGGGCTCCTATAACCAAACAGAATGTAACACTGTTATTCCCCACCTTCTTTTATCTCAAACTTATAATAGACTCCTAATCTCTCTGCTCGGGGCTCCCAGAACAGATCCACTGTGTTGGCGAGGTCTGGGGGACCAAGCTTAAGCTTGTATAAAGGCTCTTTGTTTTTTTGCATACACTCCGGACTCCGTGGTGGTTCTTGAGGAGCCATTCTCTGGGCATAACATCCACAGCGGAGGACTCTTTGTCCATTCCCAGCCTGCGTTCCGCTTCCACTCACATGATCCTTAGGACTACGGGGACTTGTAGCGTTGCCTCCTGGGTCTTGGCCTTCTGCATGGGCCCAGGACCTAGGCACTTTTCCTCCTGAATGGCTTCGCGTATTCCCCATGGCCCTTGCCGGCTCACAGCCATGTTTTCTCTACCTTCTCCCCCACTTCCTGCTCCCTTATTGGTCAGAGGGCGGGACTTGCTATTGAATGGACCAATAGTAAAAAAAAAAACCTCAGAGAGAACCAATGTATTTAACACATACCCTGCCCCAGTTTCTCTCTCTCTAGCCCCAACTAACCTGGAACTTGCTATGCAGACCAGGTTGGTCTTGATCTCACAGAGATCTGCCTGCTTCCACCTCCTGAGCGCTGGGACTGAAGCTGTACACCACCATGCCCAGTGGTCTCTTGCTGACAAAGGTCTTACCTATTTGGGAACCTTTGGCAGGTTACTGATTCCTGACTTACCTAGTTCTTACTCTTCATTTCTCGTGCCCTAGACAACCCCTGGAAGAAAATCACTGGCCATTTCAGTGATTGTCCTGGAACTGAATTCAGTCCAGAAGCTGGGTTTACCTGAAACTTTTCACATGGGAATTTGAGGCTCGGTTTCTTGTAGTCCTTTCTGACCTCAAACTTGCTCGGTAGCTTTTGATGACCTTGAACTTCTGATCCTCCTGCTTCTACCTCACTAGTGCCAAGCTTACAAGCATGCACCACCACACCCAGTTTGTACACTGCTCAGAGATTAAACCCAGGCTTTGTGGATGCCAGGCAAGCACTCTGCTGACTGAGCTACACCCCAGCCTCCATGTGGCTCTCAAGTATTTCAAAGTACGAAATATTAAAATTTTCATTTTCCTCCCCCATTTCACTCTGTTTTGTCTGAGACCATCGGTTCAAGAGTATACTAAAGAGCTCTGGAAATATGGTACCCAGCCTTGCCAAATAAGATGAGGCATTAATTACAGGGATTTTTTAGTGACTTGGGTCTGAAGCACCAACTTCTATCAAGGAGTCATCTGCTGGTGACAGTCTCAGAATAGAGGATTGAATAAACTCTGCTACTAAATAATGGCATGTGAACTTTCTCTGAATGGGGCTCTTAATCTTTCCCATTGATCATGCCTCGTAATTCTACCAGTGGGCACTGCGTTCTTTCTCCAAAGCAGACCTGAGATGCTCAGTGGTCACTGACTTGGAGGGGAGACAGTTCCTACCTTCTTTCCAGGCTACAGGTTTGCTGCAGTGCTTTTTCCAACTCATGTTGGCTCAATCTGGAGTGATTTGGTCATGTTTGATTTTTGCTGTTCAAGAGAAGTCTTTGGGAGCTAGAGAGATTGCTCAGTGGTTAAGGGTATTTGCTGTTCTTGCAGAGGAACAGGGTTCTGTTCCCAATACCCACATGCAGGCTCACAACTGTCTCTAAATCCAGTTCCAGGAAATCCAGTGGCCTCTTCTGGCTTCTTCAGGCATTGCATACATGTGGTACACTTCCATACATGCAGGCAAAACACTCATACACATAAAAATAAAAAATTAACTAGGCTTGGTGGCATGTGCCATTAATCCCAGTATTTGAGAAGCAGATTTGGATCTCTGTGAATTCAAGGCCAGCCTGGTCTACATAATAAGTTCCAGGCTAGCTGGTGGTACAGGGAGACCCTGCCTCAAAAAGACCAAATTAATTAATTAAAAAAATAAGTAATTAAAAAAAAGAGAAGCCTTCAGAAGGCCTCTTCTTAACTCTAACTAGGACTTCAAGGCAGTCTCCAGTTTGGTCACACAGCCAGTTTTATAGGAAGGCTGCAAATGATTAGGCCCATTCTAGAAGTTGTAAGAGTTTGCCAGGGTGAATGTGTAGGAAACACCACTTCATCAAAGATGCAGAAGACAGGTGGGGAAGGAATGCCAAGGTTATCATATGCCTAGGCATCCGTGCCTATTGTTTTTCTACTGAGGTCAAGGCCACTTCTCTATTTGTACATGGGAAAGTAATTCATATGGTCAATCATCAGGTGAATGGGTAGATTTATCCAATAAAAACACAAACCTTCTGATGACCTGGTTCAGACTTTTGCCACATCCATATTGGCTGCCAAGTGCAAGCTATTCCTTATTTAGAACTCTGACCTGACACTGGACAGAGGAAACTTTGTTCATAGTTTCCTGCCCATCCCACTTCCCCACTGAGACAAGTTAAACCTTTGAGAAGTCTCTAATAATGCAGAGAGAATGAGAGACATGCCATAGACTACATCACGTGAGTATTTGGTTAATCCTTACTTTCTCCCACCTTTTCTACCTGAAAGCCGCTACTCAGAATCGTCTGGACTCTTGCAACCATCTCTTGTTTGGTTTCCCTACATCCATCTGTTCCCCTCATGCCATCCTCCAGATCCTCTGGGAACTGCCTTTACATATTTCTGTCAGCATTTCCAACTTCTGATTACCAAGTTCAGGACGGCAAGGTACTCCCCAGCATTAGCTTTGCCATAGCAGCTGTCCTAATGCAGGGCATGCAACACCAACTCAGTGTCCTCTGTCCCTGTGGCAGGACAAGTCATAAAACTACAAGACATGATCCTTTTCAATTTTATTTTGGAAGCCTTGAATTTCTGTGTATGTGGTGTGTGTGTGTACGGGTATGCTTGCCCATGTTTGCACAAGTAGAGGAAAGAAGTTAACAATGGGTGTTTTCCTCTAGTACTCTCCACATTATTATTAATATTATTATTATTATTAATATCATTACTATTTATTTATTTTGAGATAGAGTCTCTCATTGAACCTGAAGCTTGTTGATTCAGGTAGACTGGCTGGCTAGTGAGTCCCTAGGGTCTCTATGTGCTAACCAATGCTGGACTTACGGACCTATCCCACTGCATGCAGAGTTTACACTGGGGATCTGAACTTGGGTCCTCGTGCTTGTTCAGCAAGCACTTTACCTACTGAGCCACCTTCCATTTTTCAATACATATTTGTATTGAAATGTAGGCTGAGAATGCTGCTCATCATTTTACCACTGAGATAATAATGTACCAGTTTTATTTTTTGGATAAGTGGAAAATACCTACAACAAAACATGGTTTTTAGAAAAGTATTTTCACCAGAATAGTATCTTCCACTAGGCTACAGAGTTTTGTTAATTATAACAGAATGCTGTTTCAAAATCACAAGCATGTTCAAATTAGGAAATGCTTGTCTATTTCTGGATAATGTTTATTAGGAAATGATATTCTAGAATTAAAACATTTCTGGTCTGATGATCATATCATGAAGAAATCATTTGATGCCAGATGTGAGGTCATATATATACATATACAGAGAGAGATTTTATGATGAGACTATATATTGGGAAAAATCATATTATAAGTAACATGGAATAAATAGGAATCACCTAGAATCATACCTTAGCAATTATTATTCACATGAAAATTAAAACTTTATAGAGAAATACAAGAATGTGGAAACTTGCCAACATCTCATCAGTGAGAAATGACCATTCTTAATTCCAAACAGGTTTCAGTGTAAACATATGTCCTTGTGTTCAACTGTTCATGTGTAGTTTTAATGATCTGTAGTGTATCAGTAATGTATCATAGATGGCTTTCTCTGACAACAAATGTAGGTTCCAGCATTAGTGTTTATAATTGGACATATGTGTCACATATGTCATTGGCATGTTCTGTCCTTCAGTGGTAGTCCTCAAACCAAGACTTCTTGTGACAACAGGAGAAAAGCAGGAAGAGGAGCTGGGTGAGTGATGGGGACGTCGCTCCAGCCTTCTGCGGACTTTCTGGTACTCTATACAAGCCAGCACCTGTCACATGCCTGCCCAAAACACTACATGCCTGCCAAAGACATTGCCAAATAAGAATGGATTGGTGTGATCAACTCAGAAGCTATGATTTCCTCTCTGTGACAGACTAAATTACTACCTAAGCAAAAATCAGGATTCTCTGAAGAATAGGGGGATGAAATATATGAACATTCATGAATTCACCACAAACCTAGCTGGTGACGGTGGGAGGATGTTAGTAAATAAACCATTTTGAAAGTTGGAAAATTAACAGAAAGAATGAGATAGCATCCCATTTCCCCCCATATTTATTGGGAAATCATATTTATTGGGAAGAAAGGAAGTTTCTTTTTATGAAACTATATCAGCTAGTAAATGAACAAGAAACTGTAATTAGGATATTACCATTTCTAACATCTACTGAATCTAGGTACTGAGGATGAAAAACTTCCAATGCCAGAGAAAGAAGCAATTCTACTTATAAGCCACCTCAGAGGACAGCTTGCCAAAAAACTAGAACATGAAACAAAATAAATTTAATCAAGTCTCTAAATTCTGACATGAAGGATGTATTTAGGGAAATCAGATTTTGGAAAAACTAGCATAAGTAACTTGATTTCTTCAATAGATAAACTGCAAGGAAACCGAGAGGGAAACCGGGAATAGGACTTCCAGTCCAGGTGCCGTGTTTGACTTCATTCCAATTCCATGTAGAACTGCCAAGAAACGATACGCCTAAGTACTTAAGAGTTTAGACTCTGGCAGAGTGTTGCATGACCAGAGTTAGTATTCGTTTTTATAGTTATATTTTGGTTAGATTTTTTTTTTTTAGAGTGTGGATCTTTTAGGAAGTCACTGAAATATCTGTAGGTGAATAAGATGCTTGAGAAGAGTGGTGAGGGGAATGAAAGTATTAATAAAACCAGGCTGGTCAGTATCAACAAAACCAGGCTGGTCAGTATCAATAAAACCAGGCTGGTCAGTATCAACAAAACCAGGCTGGTCAGGATCAATAAAACCAGGCTGATCAGTATCAACAAAACCAGGCTGGTCTGGAGTTGCTACTTGTTGGATGATTGAGTACATGAGGGCTTGTTAATTGCTACTATCCTTAAAATTAATAAAAACTGAGGATTTTAAAATTTACCATGCTTTAATTTATAAAGGTCATTTCCCAAGTGCTATGATGTGAATGGCAGTGCCCTCTCCCCTCCATTTAGGATCTACTACCCAATGTGGTAATAATTGTGAAACAGGTCTTTAAGAAGTGATTAAGTCATGTGAGAAGGGATTAGACTCCAGGGACTCCCTCATGCCTTGTGAGGACACAATGTTATCTTTTCCGCCATACAAGGATGAAACAGCAAGGTCAGAATATGAAGCAGAAAGCAATCCTTTATCAGACTCCAGCTCTGCTGGTGCCCTCACCTTGGCCTTCCTGGGCCCCAGAAATGTGACATTACTGTTTATGTTACCTGGTCTAAGGTATTTATTTATGACAGCCTCAAAGGACTGACACCATGTTCTCCAATTCTAAACAATGCTTCTGTGACCATCCTACAAATTTTCATAAATTCCTAACAGTGAAATTGTTAGGACAGCAAGCTGTCTTCCAGAAATGTCATCCTCTCCCAAAGTAGCCTTTCCGTTATATTTTTCAATTATTTAAGCATAATTGATGGGATTTTTGCCAGCACTCCAATAGCTCTATAGATTTAGGAGAAAGGATTCTCACATAAGGATGGGGCACTCATCTTCATTCACTGCCCTTCCATAGTTTTATAGTTTTCCATACTAATCTTTGGATACTGATTTTGCAACTGGACATATCACTAAATGCTGTCACTATATCTGAAAAATTTTCAGTTCATTTTCTTAAAGTTTCATGGTAAAGTTCTATCAGGCCCAAGTGGGAAGAATTAAGGTGATTTTTGACCAGAAGATCTGAGAAAGCCCGAATCCTGCTCTTGGCCTCTTTTGTATGAAGTCTCTGGAAGAATTACATACAAAAGTGAAGCATGCAAAAGATTTTTATGTCAGTTGAGGACCAGATCCAGGCTGTAATGTTAAACTGGGACAAATTAGACTACACTCATTTACTATAAATACAATTCTCAGCCCAAACCTGGCAGCTTTGAAAACTTCTCTGCTTATTTTTACCCTAGACCTTCATCGTCAGTCTTGGTCCTCGCTCTTGCAATACTGGGAAAGGCCATTTTAGATCACTGACCAGAAGTTTGTGAAAAATCCAAAGAGCATTTGCTCCAATACTTGAGGCAACCAAACTGTTATGGCGGCATCTTGCCTCTTCAGGTACAAGGAAGAAAAAGATGCAGCTAAAATGTCACCTGCCTTCCTGGAGGTGGCCCTTATAATATTTTCTATTTCCTTAAGCCTTGTACAGAACATTCACTAAGGTCACTTTCAGTGCCTACTGCTGGACACCTACACTGTCACTAGACCAGTGTGTTACTTCACCACAGTGGCAACTCTTATCTTTTGGGGCAGACGTCCATAAACATCTTTAAATTTAACCTATCAAAAAACTGAAAAGGAGACGTGTCTGGTGGCACATGCCTAGAATCCTAGCACTTAGGAGACAAATGCATTGGCACTGAAAGATCAAGGTCAGACTGGGCTATATTTTTCTAAAATTAAAAAACCAAAAACCTGAAAAGGAGCTTTGAGTATGATAGCATACTTTAAAACTTCTGTATCAATTTCAGTCCTCAGGTGCCTATGTTATGATATAATATTAATTATATGTAAGTAGGCATTATTTCTATTATATATTTATTAGAGGTGCTCTTAGAAGTTCATCACTAAGCACGAAGCTACCCTCCATGTGTGAACACAGCCATTTACTAAAGATTTCTTTGATCAAAATTGACTATTGAATTTCATTACTTTCTATCACCAATCAAAACATTCCTATTCCTTTGATCAGTTATGTAGACATACATTAATTTTGTTAACATTATATTATATTTACACCACTGAAATAAACTATCTCAGCCACGGTAAAATATACTTCTAAATTTATTAGGTTCTATTTGTTATTGTACTTGGGATTTTTTTTTTTTAACTCAACATACACAAACGTGTCACTTCTGTCAGGCTGTGGTATCAGCATGTTAGTTTTGTGAAATCTTACAGTCCAAAGCTCCGTTTTAAAGATTTTGGGGCCCACAAAATATTAAATGATGTACCAATTTCACATTTCCTGTCTTCCACATCTAGTCTAGTTGATTTAATTTCCTAGAAATTTCTCAAATCCATTTTCTCCTCTCTTTAAACTCACTCTACTATCATACCAAACTCAAGGACTGTTGGTGTTCTGCCTAAGCTGAACTTTTAGCTTTCAAACTCTTTTTACCGTTGATGCCACAGTGAGCCTCCTCAGCACAAAGGATCCTGTCACCCTCATTGGAAATACTTTGTGGGATTCCATGACACATCTTGCAGTTACATTGCTGCGACTTTTTATTATTGGATCCACTTTTCTAACTCATTTGGAAAGAAGCCACATGGTCAAGTGAAAAAAAAAAAAACCCAGCTTGGAATCAGAGATGAATTTTGAATGCTGGCCTCACCTTTAGTCACCAGATTCTAGGCAAATTAGTTATCTGTCTCCACTGTTTCACTATAGGAAAGGCCTGAGACTATGTTCAGGCCAAGAAAATATTCGGGAAATTGAATTTTTCAAATTTAACCGAAAACTATCTATTTACCTATCTATCTGGTTCACAAAATATTTTAGTATACGTGTACATCATGTGATGGTAAAATCAAAAAAGTATGGTAAAGGCTAAGGCAGAAGACTCAGGTTTGAGCCTAATCTGAGCTAACAGGGAGACCTTGTCTCAAAAACTAAAACCAAAACAATATCTATTCTCTTTTTAGCAATTTTCGATATACATTGGTAATAACTATAGACAGTGTTCTTCAATAGTTCAATAGCTGAACTTGCTCCTGAATTTTGATCAGTAGCTCTCCAATCTTCTCGATTTCTACAGGGCTTCTAATTAGACATTAAAAAAAAAATAAAATAGGAAACAAATTCGATCGGATGTATTTGTGCTGTGCTTATTTCGCTTAACATAACGTCCTTCGGGTTCATTCATCCACATCTTCCCAAGTGACATAATTCTTTTTAAAGCGGATTGATCTCTGAGCCCGCGAACAATACGATGAGGGCGGCCTTCTGGATAGAGTTGGCAAAACTGGACATGCACATGCAGAATGAAATCAGACCATTAGTTCACAGCCAATAGAAAAATCACTGTCTTCAATAGAAGACCTAAAATTGGAAAGCCGTTAAGTCCCCGCTCTCGCCCGGATCTCGGCCCTACAAAAGTGGGCGTGTGCACAGGGTCCCTCCCCTCCTCCCGAGGCCGCGCGACTAGCGGGCGGGAGCGAGGGGCCAGGGTCGGAGAGGAGGAGGGGCGTGAGCGCAGCCCCCTCCCGTGCCTGCGGCCCTCCCTCCGCTTCGTCCCCGCCACTCGACCCCAGCGCGGCCAGCCAGCACAGCCGCCTCAGGGGGAGGCGCCAATCTCCACGGCTCGGGCCCCCGGCCGAGCAGTACCGGCTACCCAGGAGGCAGAGCAGACGCGCTCGGCCTGCGCGGAGGTAAGCGGGTACGGGGAGCCGCGGGAGGCCGGCGGGCGGTGGCGGACGCGTCGCCGTCGGTTTCCCGCAGGCCGCGCCCCGCTGCCTGTCCGCTGCGACCGCCGGGAAGGCCGGGGGCCGGAGGGCCGCACCGAGCGTAGGGCCTAGGCGTCGCTGCGCATGTGCGCAAGCCGCCGCGGGGGCTGGGCACGCAGCTCCGCGGCTCCATCCCACCCAGGCCGCAGGCCCCGCGCACGCGCGAACCCGAGGGAGAGGCAGGTGTGGGTAGTTCTGGATTCACGTCCCTCTGCCGGGCACTGGGCGGTCGTGAGCACTGCGCATGCACGAAGGCCTGGGTAGGGGGTCACTTTTGGCCTCGCCCCAAAGTAATGTCCTTTTTCGGGTTTCCACTTCCAACTGGCGGAGCCTGGGGCCTCCTGCGTGTGTCTCCATTCTTTTCCACATCACACAGCTTGGGCTACTGTTGTTGACTGCATGTGGGCCACCTCCACCCGTGCCTCTCGTGTCCTCAGGCTATCGGTTTAGCCTCCAGGCCCGGAACCGCCTCGCTGACTCCATGGCAAATTATGTTTTAGACCTTTGGTACTGAGGTGGAGGGATAGCGCAGAGAACTGGCTTTGGTAGCTAAAGCTTCTTGTTCCTAGGATTTTGAAGCCGGAAGGTTCCGTGCTGTTCAGCCCGGGAAGTGGAAGGTTTTAGAGGTTGAAAACTTTCCCAGTAGTCCGCCTTGTTAGAAATAGAACTTCCTTCCTGAGTTGGAAGGTAGGTTGCTGTTTTTCTTTTGTTCTGTGCAAGGCGAAGACTTGGGCCAGGACTGTTACAAAAGACATGTGGTAGACGTGCTTTTAGCATATACCGGAGTTTTTAGAACAAAGCCTAACAAGCTAGGCTGGGCCTCAGTAGGACAATTGAAGACACAAGTAATAGAGAAAACAGAGAAAGGCTTATTCAATATGGCCACATTGGGAAGAGGAACAAAGGAAGAGATACAGTGCTCCTCCCATCCCTTTTGAGGTTTAGGTTTAAATTGAGGGCCAGAGATATGTATAGCTGAGCAGGCTTGGTGAAAGTATGGGCCTGCACATTATTGGCCCATCATTGTCCCAGTTCCCCTAGGGTCCATTGTCTGATCGTTGCAGGAAGGGGCACACTTGTCTGTTTTTACAGTGGCTTTTCTCCTGCCTGGATGATAACTTGGTGACTTCTTAATCTTTCTTAGTGCTGAACAAAGGTGGATGGGTTCACAAACAGTGCTGTAGAACTTTGTTCTTTCCTCTAGATTTGAAAATGATAGTCGCTGTTTAACGGTCATGGAGTCCTCTAGTTTTGGACCTTCTTAGTAGTAAGTCTGCTTAGTTTTACACTTTACTGGGCAGTGGCATGTGGTCTACTGTGAAGAGTTTCTAACAGCGCCTTTTCTTGTGTGTCTAGCAATCTTTATGTGCTGGGATGGACATTTGGAGGCTGGAATCGAATAACCAGTTGGAGACTGAATACACAGATGAAATGCCAACATCTGAATTTCCTATTTTAGGTGCCACATACATGTTTACTAAGTGCAGGTAGGGTAACTAGAACACGTAATCCTGAACACTCAACTCCCACCATGCAGGCCTTGCTGTTTTGGAACTTGACAACTGGATCTTCCTTCCAGGGCCTGTGTATTTCCTGTTTCTTCCATAATCCAGTCACATGGCACCAGACTTTACCTCTTGAAACAGTTGTATCATTTCAGAGAAATAACTGAGCCATCTAAAATAGCCACTGCTCTGCCTCTTCAGCCTATTCTTCTCTGGGCCTTGTAGCACTGATGATTTAGGTGACATTAGATACTTGTATCATTCCCTTGTGTCTCCCCCATAATCAGCACCTAAAAGGTGTTAACTGTATGAGTGAGATTGGAATCTTAACTATAGAGAGACTTTTGTACAGAATTTGAATTTATTTATTTGGCATTTATTTTATATCAGGTGCTATCCTAGGTGTTTGGGATTTATTAGTGAATGAAAGATCCCTTCTCACTGGGTTTGGTGGCACACGCCTTTAACTCTAGCACTCAGGAGGCAGAGCTAGGTGGATCTCTGAGATCAAGGCCAGTCTGGTCTACATAGTGAAGTCTAGGCCAGCTGGAGCTATGGGGAGACCCTTTCCAAAAAAAAAGCCCCTTCTCTCTTGAGCTTACATTTTGTGAAAAATAATAAGCAATCAACATTCAGTAATTTTGCCCCAAAGTGAAAAAGCTATAAAAATGAAAAAGAGAGCAGAGAAAAGGGACTGGGAGTGCAAAGGTAGGTGGAAGTTTTAAACAACCAGGACTGTGGGAAGAATACGTTTAAGATGGTATTTATGTGGAATTAAAAGTTCTTTTAGGAGAAAAGGCTCGTTTCCATGCTCTATATTTCCTGGGGCCGCTGTGGCGGATGTTACCATCCTTTATAATGTATTGGTAGAGTTCAGATTATTAGGATTTTGCAGTTTAACTCATCACAATAAATGAAGAAACCAGATTCTCTCATGTGGGAGAGACTAACCAGATAACCACTATAGGTATGCTCAGAATATTATATAGTTGACCTAAATTCTCATATAATTATGTTTTATATGTTTATGTATATAAACAGTAAAGGATATTATCAATTTTTTAAAAAAGACATGATCTTATTCTGTATGTCACTATCTCTGACTGCCCTGGGACAACTTTTAATGTAGCCAAGGTTGGCCTAGAATTTAGGATCCTCCTACTTTGGTCTCTTTAATACTGAGATTAGAGTCACATGTTAGCAAGCCTGGAGGGGACATCAACCATTTACATAGCATTGACATGGAATTAAATGTTATGTCTAGAGATTATTTAAAGTATATAGGAAGAAAATGTGCAGAGGCTATATGCGTGTTATACTGTTTTATATAAGGACTTGAACATTCTTAGACTGTGGTATTCCTGGGATTGGGGTCTTGGAACCAATCGCACAGGATACCAAGACAAGACTGTATTCTCTTCAGTTTACTGAATTTTGTAATGGTTTCTTAATATCCCCTGACATTAAGTTGTGTGACTGACTAGTGAAAGGGTGAAGTGGAGTTTAATCACCTGCTGTGATGTGAAGTCATGATATTCAGTGATTTCTCTAAGTGGTTTTTGAAAAACCCGAGAAACCTTTAACTTATGATTGTACAAGATGTAGAGACAGACACTGATGGAGAAGAGCGATTTTAGGAAGTAAAGTGTGGTTCCCTGAGGTCTTTTAAGTGAAGTCTATCATATATTCTCCGTTACACATTTAAACTGTTAATCTAGGGGGCTTGAGAGATGGTTCAGTGATTAAGAGTACTGGTTGTTCTTGCAGAGGACCCAGGTTCCAGCACCCACATGGTGGAACCCAATTCTTGCAGAATTGTCCAGAAAGGGAGACTAAGGAACAGAATTGTCAGGGTTGCACAGTGGCATTAAGACCTCTTTAAGGCAAAAAGCAGGTAGATCTCATGTGGGAATGGATGTCCCCCTTCAGAGGAGCAGGTAGTTTGCCCCCCTGTAAGGGATATGTCCAGTGTTAGGAAACTTGATGTGATCGTTCCAGCCTTCCTCATCTGGAAGAAGCATATGCCTCCCTCATATCATGACCCCATCCTAGCAACATGAAGTTCTTCAAGAAAGTGAAACCATTTTTTCCCAATATTATTTTAACATTGGTTTGTGTTTTTTATGCCACCAGCTTTGTTAAATCTTAACGAGCTAATATGTATTGTGTGTGTCTTCTCGTGGACAATTTTGAATTAGTATTTGGATGGAAGCTACTCTAATATTTTCTATATTATGCCACATGTATATCGAACAAAAGGAATCCCACAAGGAAATGAGCCAGTACAATGTTCAAGGAATCATGCTCTGGGACCAAGGTTGACTTAACAGTTGAGGATACTATTTAACATACTTGTTAGTGTATCTGTTTAAACTTTGGATCTACTAGGAACTAAATCTCAAGTGGACTTACAAATGACTCTTAAGTAGCAGTTCATATAATTCATAAAATAACTTAAAATATATTTATATTTTATATTATTTTTCTATTTGAATTTTTATTACATAAAATAAAAATAATAAATAAAATTTTTTATGTGTATGAGTGTATTGCTTGAACATATGTATGTAAGTGTACCCGTGTCCTTCAATGCCCACAGATGTCAAAAGAGGGTGTCAGAGCCCCCTGGAACTGGGATTACTGATGGTTGTTAGCTGCCATGTGGGTGCTGGCAATCAAACCCGGGTCCTCTGCAAGAGGAGCCAGTGCTCTTAACCAAAGTTGGTGTGCTGCTTTTTTTTGACAGGGTCTCCCTAATTACAGCCTTCCTGGAAGTCATGATGTGAATCAGGGAATCAGGGTGGCCTTGATCTCAGATACCACAGTTCTCACAGAGATCCACCTGCCTCTGCCTCTCAAGGGCTGGGATTAAAGACTCATAGAGATCCCCCTTCCTCTGTGCTGGGATTAAAGGCATGCACCACTTGGCTCTACTCACTTCTTTTAGTTAGCGTCTGTTTAGATGCCTTTCTACTACTTGTTTTTGATAACCAACATTTCATTCAAGAGGATTATTTTATTATATTGCAGCCAACACTGTTCTTTTTTGCAAGTGACAATTGAGATCATGTTTTATTTATATATTTGTATTACCTGTAACTTAAGGATGACACTAATAAAAGCATTAATGCCTCAGCAGAGGACATGCTTGGGACCATCAGTTACCCTCATTGACATGTACTGTAGCTCATTAACACACTAAGTGTAAACTGTGCTGGGGCCACAAGACCAGTTTTGTTTAACTTTCTTTTTCTTTGTTTAGGCAGTCATCATCATTAATGAACTTGGGAGAATTTATCAATATTGCAAAGAAACTTGCAGAGGACCTCTTGCAGAGGACCCAGGTTTGATTGCCAGCACCCACATGGCAGCTAACAACCATCAGTAATCCCAGTTCCAGGGGGCTCTGACACCCTCTTCTGACATCTGTGGGCATTGAAGGACACGGGTACACTTACATACATATGTTCAAGCAATACACTCATACACATAAAAAATTTTATTTATTATTTTTATTTTATGTAATAAAAATTCAAATAGAAAAATAATATAAAATATAAAGTTACATATTGCAAAGAAACTTATGCATTATGTTCCTCAAAAATGGCTTTAGAGTTGCTCTCATGAAATTGAATTTAAAAGTGTTAGATTTCTCTGCAGAAATCTCCTTTTTCTCCTTTAACTTCTGGGATCACTGTCAGTATTTAAAAGCTTCTGATTAACTATAAAATAAAAGCTCTTAAGGCCAACTTGCAGATTGATAATGTGGGCATAAGCACCCAAGAGCTGGATATCCTATTTCCACATGAGTGTGTATGTTCTTTTTATGTGTTTGCTTTCCACTCAGTGCCTACTACAGGCAATAAATCAATATTGGCAAATGAATTAGGCAAATGAATATGTGTCCTATAATCAGCTTACCTCGTTTGTAGATCAGTTATTTCCAAGTAATGTGACACATTGTGTTATAGATACACTGAATAATACCGATTGTTTCACAAAAGTATGTACAGACTACTTATTTTGTGCTTTATACAGGGACATGAATTATTCATCCTGTTCTCTGTGAGGATTAGAAATTGGTATATTTGTTGTATTATAAAGACTGTCTTTTTGTCTGCTAGTCCTCAACTGTATAGAGAAAACTCTCAAAATACAATATATTCAATAAGGAGTTATCTTTCTGTTAAAATTTTTTTATTTATTTTTGTTATGTGTATGAATGTTATGCTTGCTTGTGTGTGCACCTGTGTTTTGCAGTGCTCCATGAGGACAGAAGAGGACATTAGATTCCCTGGTACTGGAGTTACAGAGAATTGTTAGCTGCCATGTGGGTGCTGGGAATCAAACCCAAGTCTTCTGCAAGAGCAGCCAGTGCTCTTAACTGCTGAACCATCTCTCCAGCCCCAAATTGTCTTTCTCTTAATAATTTAGATACTATATTAGATAATGACTAATTAGGATAATTTAGAAATAAATTATTGAACTATATTGGTTTGGAAAACTGCTGGAATAAGAAACACAATGTGACAGATGACCTTCCCTGATATTTTATTTGACTTTTAAAAATTACTCTTATAAAACTTTAAAACACTGGCTCTTGAGTGCCTGTTTGGAGCTTCAAATGGCAGAGGTCAGAGGCAAGAGAACCCATTGGAAGGCCCTCATCTTCTCATTTTCCATTTGTGTTACAAGGAAAGGGATCAGGTACAGTGAGATCCTACAAAAACACCATTTCTTATTACTTTTAAACAAAATGAAGAAAAATGTGTTGGTACACGTTGTAAGAAGGTGGCAGTTCATTAAATGAGAGCTGTGTCTTCATGTTTTTTAACTTTAGTGAGTGGTATATTGCAAGTATTGTTTTGTGACATAGTGATTATTCTACATTGTTGGATTGAAATTTTTCATTGATGTATGTTTATTCTGTAGTTTGTCCATTCTGTTGGTAGATTATGTGGACCAATTCTGTTTACTAGTTTTAGGGTTTTTATTTATTTTCGCTCTTGCATATAACTTTATATATACTCTGGTTTTCACCTAGGTCAGTTTTTCTTTTTTTCTTTTTTCATTCTTTGTAATAAATGGTATTTAGGATGGAACCCAGGACTTTGGCACGCCAGGCAAGCAGTCTCCCAGCGAGCTACATCCCTAGCCCAGCTCAGTTTTTCTCAGCTATGGAACATGACTTATTAGTGATCTTGAAGTCATTTAACAGCATTTTTCCTTACATTGAAATAGGGTAGAGACGGACAGAACAGCAGAGCGTGGTATAGACAATGAAAAAAGATTTATCAACATCGAAGAGGGATAAGAATTTTGAAATTTTTTGTTTCAATTATATATTACCTTCGTGTTGCTGTGACAAAATGTCTTGAGTTAAACTCTTTAAAGGAGGAAACCTTTACTTTGGTTGACAGTTTCAGAGGTTTTGGTCCTTGGTTGCTTGGCTCCATTGCTTTTGGCCTATAGGGAGGCAGAGCATCCTAGTGTAGGCACATGGTGGAGCAGAGCTAGAGCTGTTCACTTGGTAGCAGCCTTGAAACAGGGGAAGGGCTAGGTTAAAATGTACCCTTCCTGGGCATGCTTCTCCCCACCCCCAAGCCTGCTTCCTCCAACCAGGCCCTGCCTTCTGAAGTTTCCAGCAGTGGATTCATCTACTGAAGAGGTTAGAGCCTCACAGTTCATCACTTCCCAAAACCCACCTCTGAACACTGCTGCACTAGGGACCAGCTTTTTAACATATTAGTTACAAGCTACTTATATGTATCAAAAAAGGTTAAAAGATGCTGTGGTTATCCAAATATTGTAGACCTATTCTTCAAAGCAACTGCACTAATTTATATTCCTTTTAGCAGTATATAAGTGTCTTTTGCTATCATCACTAGCACCAGCAATTGTCTCTGTTTAATTCTTGTAGTTCTAATGGATAAGACTGATTTCACTGTGGTTGTATCACTGTGCTAAGACATTCCATGATGAACTTGATTATTTTTTGGTGTGTTAGTTTTTTCTTATGTGAATAACTTATATCTTTTGCCCATTTAGATTCTAGTTCTTTGGCAGCTGTCAGTTATGTGTTCAAATATGTTTTCCCATATCTAACTCCCCCCATTCCATTTTTTTGTTTCGTTTTGTTTTGTTGAGACAGGGTCTCCCTGTAGCTCCAGCTGACCTGGAACTTGCTATGTAGACCAGGCTGGCCTTGATCTCATAGTGAGCCTCCTCCAGAGTGCTGGAATTAAAAGTGTTCCACTACACCAGATGTTCATATGTTACCCTTTTGCACAGATTTACTGGTCTTTGTGGTTTATGTCTTCATGGCTTATTTAAGAATGCTTCGTTAAGTGAGGAGTCATAAACCTGTAATTGTAGCACCTGGGAGACTGATGCAGTAGAATTGGAAGTTTGAAGCCAGCCTGGGCTACATATTGTGTTAGTTCTTGGCTAACCTAGGTTATACAAAGGGACCTTGTCTTAAAAACGAATAATCAAACAAAAAGAAATCTTTTCTTGTACTTATAAAAGTTTGAAAGTTTTGGCTTTTTTACATTCCATATAGTTTCTCTTTCCTTTTCTATGTTGAAATAGCACAGATTAAACTTTCTTTGGTGGCCAGGTATGGTAGTGCATATCTTTAATCACAGCACTTGGGAGGTAGAGGCAGGCAAATCTTGAGTTCAAGGCAAGTTCCAGATCAACCAGAGCTACATACTAGAGATTCTTTCTCAAAAACAAAACAATACTAAACAAAATCCCAAAAGCCAAAATACTTCACATGTTTCAGTGTTTACATTGTTAAAACCTTGAAATTTATAAAGTCTAATATCTGAAAGTTATTTGAAAATTATAATTTTAAGTTTGAGCGCCTCTCGCTGTTTTTTATTTATAAGAGAGCTGATAGAATTAAAAAGCATTTTCCTAGGGGTTGGAGAGATGGCTCAGCAGTTAAGAGCACTGGCTGCTCTTGCAGAGGACCTGAGTTTTGTTCCCAGCACCCACATGGCAGCTAACAATCATCCATAACTCCAGTTCCAGGGAATCTGATGCCCTCTTCTGACCTCTAAGGACATTGCACGACATGGGTACACTTACATGCAGGCAATACAATCATACACATGAAATAAAAATAATAAATACAACATTAAAAAATTAAAAAATATTTCCTAGATAAATAATGAATTATTAAATTTGGAAAATGTATATTCTGTTTATACACTTTCTCTAATAGGATTTATTTATGTATTATATTTCAGCCACACTAACTTTTTCCTAGAAGACAGCTTTACAAGGCTCTAGAAGGAACCTGGTTAAAGATGACTGAATCTGAGGCTCCAGGAATTTAAAGCGATAAGGTACAAATGCTTTTGGAGGGAGGGGCTTTTCCTAGATATTCAGTATAAAAGTATTTGGAACATACACAGAAAAACCTGAAATGACCCCCACAATACAAACAGGAGTGTCAACATTTGACATTGAGAAATGATGTTATTATCTCCAAAGTTCACACTGGAGAACCACTCAGTTGAGTTACAAACAAAAGTGCAAAAAGTAATCTCATAATGTTTAACTAAGTTTGCAGTTTTGGTCATAATCATGGCTGTTTTTGGCCCCATGCAAAGTGCCTGGTGTACTTGCCTGCTGAGAGACTCTAAGCAAAACTGTGGAAGCATTCTGGGTTTAATTACAATTCTGATCTGATTGGTTATTGTTGGTCAGACTATTGAAAAGTTCATAAGATGGAGGCAGTGATTATACCTTAAACCTCTAATTGTCTGTAAAGATTAAATGAAATGTTGACTGCACTCCACATGTCACTGTCGACCTGTTATGCTGCTGTTGTTATTTAGAGTGCAGGTTCATCACATCATAGATGTAGTGTTCTGTATATATATTGTGGACTTTTTTATGAAAGCAAGTATATGTTGATACAGTATCATGATGCTGATGATACCACACTGTGTGTGGTAAGAATCAAGCAGACAACAGAATAAGACAACTACAAACCCCACATACTATACCCTCAAATAGTAAAAATTGGGGAAATTAGTTTGCACTCTTATGTTTATATTACATTGTTATCAAAAACAAGTCAAATATTTTCTACAAAACTAGAGAATGTGTTTATATTATATCAGTAATTAGATTTAAATTATTTTTAAAATTTTGAATGACTGTGATCAATGACTGAAATTATTAGTGTTATTAGTAATTCTAATTGAGTCTTAAAAATACCATTCTTTGAATGTGTTAGTTTCCATATGCTATAATGTAATTGTGTTTTAACCTGACCATTTTGGTATACAAAATGGACTATTTTCTCACCATTTATAAAGAGTTTGTTATACTCATGCTTGACCAAAAACACTGTAAGAGTAATTTATTTTTCTATTTAAACTTCAGGATTCCTAGTCCCTGAACGTTTAAAGTTCCTTCCCCTAGCAACCAGGTGGTGGATGCCTTTACTTCAGCATTTTTTCCTTCTCCTTCTCTTTATTATTTCCTTTTCCCCCTGTTCTTCTTTTCCTTTGCTCTTATCCTTTCTATTTTCTTCCTCTTTATTCTCCTCTCTTTCTCTCTCTCCCTCCCTCCCTCCCTTCCTCCCTCCCTCCCTCCCTCCCTCCTGCTTTTTCTTTTCTATTTTTGTGATGCTGGCATTGAAGCTCGGGCCTCACACATACTAGGCAGATACTCTACTATTTGAGCTGAACCCCCAGACCTAACCTCTCTTTTTAAATTTCTCATTCTAGTAAACTTTAGGTTAGATGTGGAAAAAGTCTTTCCAGTTAGGATGAGGCAAAAGGCTGGGGAGGAGAGAAGGTAGCTTAGTAGTGGAATACTTGCTCTGATGTACAAGACTCTAGGGTTGATTCCCAGCATTTGGAGGAAACAAAACAAAAAAATCAAAAAAGGATTCAGCATATGGGCTGGTTGTAAATACAAAATATCATGTTCTTCTCCCAGTCACATCTCCTTGTGGTTATAGTAATGAAGGACTCATGGTCTCCTTTCTGAAAGAGTTTGCAAATTAATAGAGAAAATAAATCATTTGAATATAACTGACATGAAACAGAATGTGTGAAAAAGGCCATTAATGAGGTTGAAATAAAAAGAGTGAAGGAAATATAGAGAAAGGGCCCCATCCATTTGGCTAATCAAGAACACAGCATTGCGGTTATTGTCTGGGATTTAGAGAAACTTGGGACTTCACCAGATCTTCTTAAATGGTATAATGTGTTGTATGGATTATATCTGTTGAAAGTATCTTTCTGTATTGTCAACCAGATCTTCAAAATTTACAAGTAAAAGAATTCCAGTGTTTTTTTGTTGTTTGTTTGTTTTTTAGTTAGGCAAGTGATTTGCCAACTAAGTATCCTGTTTAAATAGAAGTGTGTCTCTTTCCAAATATTAGAAATAATAACTTGTTTGTTGTCATAGTCCTAAATTAAAGATTTTCTGAAAACATCGTTTCTTTTATTGTGAGAAACTTTACATTGAAGGACATACAAGACATTGCTAAAGGGACATGGTCACACTTCACCCCATTTTGGTTGTTTTTAATCTATTGTTTTGAAGTTCTAGAACTACTGCAACAAACACCAGTTCTGATGGTAGCACTTGAAATCTGGATTGTGTTTAGATAGAATCCAGCCTAATGAATTAGACAACAATCAATGTTACTAAACAGAGTTTGATTCAATTGATTTTGAGAGGGAGGTACTACTTAATTTATATTGATTTTAAGCCATGGGGTAGTTCTCTGTAACAGCTGAGCAAACATTCTGCATGTCTTCCAGTGTGGTGTCTGCTCTCACTTTGATGTGGTGATAAGGGGTTATTAAGGAAAGGACATTCAGTACTCTTGCTGCTTACTCAATGGCTATTATTTCAGACTTTTTGTTATTGTTGAAGTCCATGATAACAAAGTCATATTCGTTCATTCATTCATTCATTCATTCATCCTTTTCATTCATTTTTCCTTTTTTTTTCCAGTTTAGCAAATCATCCATTCTTCAGGAGCTGAGAATTGATAAGGCTGGTCTTCACAGTGATTTGGAACTTTCCAGTCCCAGAGAAAAGTTGCCCAAGGTCTAGAATTTATTTTCCTTATCAATAGAAAGTCATCTGTGAGGTGAAAATTTCTACTCATTTCCTTGTAGACAGAGGCGCACCCTGATGCTGGGAGTACTTTTCCAGACCTCAGCCAGATGAGCCTTATAGTTCCTGAACAGTGACGACAACCTGCAGAGTTTGTAACGGTTAACTCCCATGCTTTTCAAAAGCTTAATTCCTTTATCATCCCTTCATCATATTTGAACTTATTTTCCCTGTTTCTTAGAAGTAATTTTGTTTGTTTGTTTGATGCAAGGTCTGACTTTGTTGCCCAGACTCCTCTCTCTAACTCTGGGCTCAAGCAGTCTGCCTGCTTTAGCCTCCCAAGGGCTGGGACTTCATGTGCACATCACCACACCTGGCTTAGAAGTAATTTTCTGTGTAGTTTCATCTGACATGTGCTCCAGATTTCACCACATACTTTTTCCTCAGGGACTGCACAGAACTGAGTCCATATGGAAGAAGAACTTCCTCTTTTCTATGGAGAAAGTGGCAAGGTTAGAAAAACGCATGCCCTTGTAGCATACATATTCTGTTGCATGAAACACACTTCATCAAGTACCTTTATTCACCTGATGGGAAGAAGTGAGATAATGTAATAAATTTACTTCGGAGAGGTTCACAGTGTCTTGTCTGAAATACCAATAAATAACTATTTGGGGCATGTAGGAGTGCTGAAGGGGCCAGCAGGGAACCGACGTCACTTGAGGGGTTGAGAAAGGACTTCCTAAAAAGGAACATAGACCTCTGCTCACAAGAGGTATCTTGTAAAATGCTCTGACGGAATAAAGTTTGTTCCTTTCCCAAATAACAAAAGCATAATTGTAGAGGGTGTGGTTTTAAGTACTCATACTCTTTAATTTATTCTTTTCCGTCACATCTGACCATTATAGTTAACCAGCTCAAGTTCAGTCAGTACTAATGCTAAGCTTTGCTTCTTTCATTTCTGTTGATTGCTATCTTAGGTTGTTATACTAAAATTACAAAATATCTGCTCATCTCCTTGAAACAGTTAATATTAACTGTTGCTTTCTTTTTTATGTTTTTTACTTTAAAAGAATAAAAAAAGATAAATGATAACATAGGACACAGTGTACAGAACAGCAAAACTTGTGAAATCTAACAGCTTTACCACATGCTGACATAAACCTTATAAAAGTAGCTTAGAAACTAATGATAGAGCTTGAGAGACCTAGAAAATGTTAATTGAGGATTGAAGAGATGGCTCAAGGGTTGAATGTTGCTGCTCTTTCAGAGAATCTCTGTCAGAGGTTAAGTTCATAGAACCCTCTTGCTACTCACAACCACCTGGAAGAACTCTGGCTTTAGGGAACCTGAAGCCCTCTTCCAGTCTCTACAAACATGCATTTGTGCATACACGTGTGTGCTTACATACACACATACACAAAGTTTTTTGGGTTAATAGAGGGGCTGGAGAGATGGCTCAATTGCAAGAGCAATTACTGTTCTTGCAGAGGATCTGGGTTTGATTCCCAGCACCCAACAAACTTCTGTAACTCTAGTTCCAGGGAATTTGATGCTTTCTTCTCGCCTCCATGGGCATTGCATGCACATGGTTCACTTCCATGAAGGAAAAACAGTCATACATATTAAAAAATTTTTTAATAGAAAAATTTCTAATTTCTCCTTGGAACAAATTTTGTAAAATTCAACAAATGGACTCACAGAATCAGTGTGAAGTTCTCTTATTATATACAAAGTGTTTTATAGCACTAGGAAATTTTCAAAAGGTGAGGTCTTGGCATCTTTTTAGTCGTTGTTTTGTTATGCATACCCAATATGCCATTTTGATTCTGTGTATATAGACTATTTTAAACTGAATTGTGATGCGATAGTTTTCTGTGATCATATGCAGTGTGGTCTTCCACTGGACTCCTCAGGTAGATGCAGAAGTATGTGTGTGCCAGGAACATACTCAAAGGACTGATAAGATGCATTTCTAATTTTATGGCACGTATATTTTCTTATTATGTTTCCTTTGGTATAATATTAAAATCTACATGCCAGCTACAGGTAGGGGAGGTAAATGTGGACTAAGTATAAGAACACTGGCCTGGATAATTATCACATGTGGCCAGGGGAGTACCTGACCATACTAGAACTGAATTTGAGGGACACAGTCTTAATGATGAATATTGACAGGCTCTCATTTCCTCCAAGTGTTCAGTTCCTCACATTGTCTAGCTTATGCCTAGCTTTCCAGCCAGTCTCTCACCTGACAGTGGAGCACAGAGCATGTGTGCAGAGACACTGCTGGTATGCAGAATAGTTTACACACAGTCCAGGCTCTACAAGTACTCAGTGGGAATCTTGGCATTTTATCTCATGAGTGTCCTGGACAGCATATAGGGTTTTGTTTAGTTTTTTTCCTTTGAACAAAGATGCTAAAATGCCATGAGGCTGCTAATAAATATTTTCTCAATAAAAATATAAAAAATGTTTTATAAATTAAATAATTAGTTCTTTGTGTACTAGTTCCCCTACAGTCTTAAAAATGGATTTGTGATGACTTCTTCCCAGCAGCTAACCATACATTTACATGTTTGATGTACTTAGACTATTTGTAGCTATTTCCCTTTAGACTCCGATCTCTTGTGAGGAAATGGTTAGATCTCACTTTTGTGTCTTTAATTCAATAATACTGTTATACCTGACATTGCCATCTGTAGCATCAAATAAATAGACTACAGGTTACATGGAACTCACACAAACATTGTAATTCAATAAAGAATCCTGGGCTGGGTACTGTAGATATTTGTACAAGTTGACCAAGGCAAAAGTTCAGTCCTAATGACTTATAGACAAGTGTTTTAAAAGAGCTGGTTGGAATTTATGTGATTCTTGGTATAAGCCACTTGATTTTTAGCAAGCAGAGCAGAATAAAATCGAAAAATATGCCTGAAACAGCTAAGGTAGTAATCAATCCTTGTATCTTGATACTTCCCATGCCCAGCAGACATTAAGGGCTCTGAAGACAGTGCAGATGTGCACAGACCCTAGGCCTCCATTATGGCATCCTGTGGGAACTTTTCACTCAGCAGTCAGGTGATGTGTGTAGAAAGATAAGCGTCTCTCTGGTCTCTCCCACCTAGAAGGTACTGATTTTGGAGGATTATGAGGTCTTTCTATGTCATAGATTCCACCTGAAAAATGAAAATAGTGAAATCTATGTCCTAATTATTGTCAAGACAAGAGATAATACATAAAACTGAAGATAAAACATAATAACATCTCCATTAGACCCTTTATGCCATACTTTGTTTTTCTTGAAATTTACTGGGGTGGGGGAGATTATCTATCTATCTATCTATCTATCTATCTATCTATCTATCGATCGATCGATCGATCGATCGAGAGTGCAAGCAGACTTTGTAGAAAATAAGATTCCTTCTTGATATAAAGAGTAGGTAATGTAAAGTAGAAGCCTGGACTGGAGTCTAGCACAGCACAGCTCTGTTCTCAGTACCCTAGCTTTGAGAGAACAGTCTTCCAGTACACAAGGTGTCTCTCAGATTTAAAAAAATGTTTTTTGTTTGTTTGTTTTTTTTTTTTTTTTTAATGGGAACTCTTTTTTTGCCAGGCCTAGTGGTGCATACCTTTAATCCTAGCACTGGGAGGCAGAGACCGGTGGATGTCTTGAGTTCAAGACCAGCCTGGTTTACATATGGAGTTCCAACTGGGGCTACAGGGAGATCTGTCTCAAAAAGACAAAGAAAAAAAATTCCTCTTTGATTCCTAAATTAACATAATTATCAACATATGAAGTCTTTAGTTTCCTGAAATACCCTTAATAAAAACAGGGACTTGCTTTTATACTTTCATATAATAGAAGCATCATGTATTTGTGAAACTTACAAACAGTGCCAAATTCCAAATCAAATTTACCTTGCAGAGAATATCCACTGGTATTCTTTTAATGCATTGATAAGTAAAGTCATTGAAGAAACAATAATTAACACTTCAAAATTGAACAGAAGAGCCAGTCATTGCTGCCCCAGTAGATAGTAAAAATAGACGGTGTCGTTTCTGGCACAGGGTCTTAGGAGTTGCCTGCTATAGTAAGTGGGAACATGGCATCAGAATAGTTCTGCAACTAGCTCACAGGGTGCTGTTAGCAAGGGTAAACTGCTGAAAATGTGTATTAGTATCTTAGGACTGTTGTATCATTCCTACAGATTAGGTGGCTAAATGCAACAGAAAATTATTTTCTTAGACTGAAATCAAGGTGTCATATTGGAAAGAATTTGAACAGGAAAGAATCTTCTAGTTACTGCTAGGGCCCCCCAGTAGTCCATATTGTTTTTTGACCTTAGTTGTATCGCTCTATTCTCTGCCTCCATTGACATTTGACTTTCCATGTGTATCTCTGCATATATATTTTTTTTTAATTTTAAAAATTGCATTGGTGTGTGTAGGTCTGAGATCAGAGGACAGCTTGTAAGAGTTGGATTTCTCCTACTGTATGGTTCCTGAGGGTTGAACTCAGATCATCATGTTTGACAATAAGTGCCTTGACCCACTGAGTCATTTCATTGATGCTGTGCCCTCTTATAAGGACATTAATCATTGGATTTAGGGCCTACTCTATTCCAGGATTACTTCATCTTAATCCATTACATCTCCATTAATTGACAAACACTTGATTTCCCAGTAAGACCACTTTATGAGGTTCCAGATGAAGTGAAATTTTACTTTGTGTAGAGGCTTCATTCAATCCACTCCAGCCCCTCTCAGACCCTTCTTCTGGTTTTTCATGTAATAAATGAGAATTCTTCAGCCATACCATTCAGCGGTTCCATGACCATTATTCATAAAAAATAGCACCTAAAAACAAAGTCCTACAGTTGGCCCTCTGCATCCACTGATTCCACATATACAATCAGCCACCCACAGATTGAAGATACTTGGGAGAAAAAAAATCCAGAAAGTTGCCAAAAGCAAAACTTGAATTTTTTACTGAACACCACTGATCCCATGTGATGTAAGTATATGGCCACCTCCATGGGCCTTCTTCCATTAGACCCTCTGTCTCTAGCCTTTATTGTTTGGGAATGTTTGCCTCACATCTGTTTAGGCCTCTGATACTTGTGGGTTTTTAATCTTTGTTCCCTAAACAGCTTAGAATATCAGTTGTTCATATGGCATTAAATTTTATAAATGGTCTAGAGGTGATTAAAGTATGAGGGATGACATGGGGTGGGGTCATATAGAAATGCTATACCTTTTTTATATGAAGATTTTTATATTCAAGAATGTCCTAGAATCAGTCTTCTGTGGATTCCAAGGGATAGCCGTTAATTTCAAGAACAAGATGATGGTCATGCGTGTCTTAAGTTCAGGGTCAGTGGGACTACTATTGATACTTCCTAATCTTTTGCACAGCAGAATTTGCTTTGGATTCAAGTTTAGGTTGACTGTGGTAGAAGGAACTTCAGTTTGAAAACTTGGCAGTAGTGTTTAGTGATATGACTTAGGTGAAATGACACTGACAGCAGAGAATAGAGAAGTCAGGGTGCTGGAGTTACAGGGCCTGGTAGGAAGACTGGGAATGGACGTGGAACCATCCATCAGCCTTTTTTGTTTTATTTCACTTAGTCCTTATTGTATTCTAAACCTCATTCAAGGGACCAGTGTTGAGGTGATGAAAGGGCCTGACTCTGCAGGAGCCTGTAGAGGGGCCCCAGAGTAACTCAGTGATGAGAATGGGTACCTCACAAGGCAGTGACATGTGCAAGAACAGCCTTGCTGATTTTTGCTCCCAAGAGATCTTCAACCAATTTCTAAGATAGAGGGGATAAAAACTTTCAGATCTGTAGAAAGTGGCTGGCATGCTCAGATCTATATAAGCTCATTCCTAACAAGGTCTATTTAAAAGCTGATGAGAAAGAGACCAGAAAACCTTTGTTTTTTTTAAATTAAATGTGAGTTTGGGCATTCATTATTCTAGACAATGTCCAAATATGCCATTGATGGCATATTGGCTATTACAGATGTATTTGTAATATATTTAAAACATCTAAAAGTTAAGCACGTAAGTAAGTGTCTCCGGTGTTCAAATGAATAAAAACCATCTTGTAAGACCACTTCATGATGTACATATGCTCTTAGGGGAGTGCACAGCCTCTTGATATTAACATAAACTGTTAGAGGGTTTGGTTGTAACCCTCAAAATTCATGTGCTGAAGTTCCAACACCCAGGATTTCAGAATGCAGTTTATTTGGAAATGGGATCATTGAAGATGTAATTAGCTTAGTTAAGATGAGGTCATTAAGGTTGATCCTAAGCTAGTCTTTCTGGTGTGTTTATTAGAAGAATTTTGGACATAGCGATACACATACAAAGTATATAGTGCAAACAAATAGAAGAGTGCCTCTGCAAGCCAAGCAATGGAGCCCCAGATGATCTTTCCCTGATAGCCCTCAGAAGGAGGCAAGCTAACTGACTCCTTGATTTGGGACTTTAAGTCTCCAGAACTGTTAGACAGTAAACTTCCAATGTTTAGGCCATCTAGTTTGACTGTCCTTGCAAACTAGCACATATTTGCTTTTTGGGCATTTCTTGTTAACAGTCCCAGACCTGAGTTGGGAATGAGGAAACCTAGCAGCTCTTCAAACGGCCAGGTGAAGCTTGCCAAGGAGCTGAGACCTTTGGGTCATTTCGCTGGTGTCACCTTCAGCATTGTTCTATTCCAAGGCTTTGTTTTGTTACAATTGAGGGAGTGGATGAAGTGTCTGTCGGTCCTACCTCCAGTCTTTACCCGCTTTAATGACCTGCCTTGTATCTGCAGCTACAGTAGCCAGTATTTCAAGTCTTCTTAGCTTCCCATGGTCCATCCTTAGATGATTCTTGTGTCTGTGTCTAAGGAAAAAGTCTTATGTGAGGTCTGATTCTGTCTGGCTTTTTGGTACCTGGTTTCAAGGGCTGCACTGGAGGATCTGGGCAGTGGGCAATTCTGCAGCTATGAGAAGCTCTTAGAAACAGAAGCAAAATAGATAATGGGTCGTTCCTCTTCAAACCAGTTTAATTATCTACAGAAATAAAAAGAGCAGAGAACTTTTTTTTTAATTGGTTGTTTCAGTATATATTCCTTTTTCCTTTGCAGCCAGTACAAGCTACTCTGTCATCGTTGAAGATGTTAGATGTGGGAAAGTGGCCAATTTTTTCTCTTTGTTCTGAGGAAGAACTGCAGTTAGTTCGTCAGGCCTGTGTCTTTGGCAGTGCTGGCAATGAAGTTTTATACACTACAGTCAATGATGAGGTAATTTTGAAGAAAAACATTTAGTCACCTATGTTTTTAGTAATGGATTTGTTGAATTGAAACCCTCGGGGGAACTAAGGAATAAAGCCTTTAAACAAAAGCATGGAAAGTTGAGTTGTATTTATTCTATAATGAAGTACATTGCTTTTTGTGAAGACTGCTGAGATAATTTATAGGCTTGTCAGAAATAGATCTGTGTGAACTGACAGTGGTTTTTCCACAGATTTTTGCGCTTGGCACAAACTGCAGCGGCTGTCTTGGGGTAGGTGACATTCAGAGCACCATTGAGCCTCGGAGAGTGGATTTTTTAACAGGCAAAAAGATAGCCAGCCTCAGTTATGGGAGTGGCCCACACATCGTCCTTGCAACAGCAGGTAATAGGAACTCAACAGAGTGTTTGCCATTGCCTTATTTGTTAAGAAATAAGTCCAGGATGGCCCTGAAATTGAGAACAGACTTTCTGATTGGACCAGAGTTGCTGGCTCTGCCCTGTAAACTTGGCTGTGTGCGTTGGACAATGTGTTATGTGACTGTACCTGAATATCAGAGTGAGGTAGTGTAGCACATGAATCCATTTTAGATATACAAATGACAGTGCAGTAACCCAGTAATCCCCTTCCGTTTACACGTAATTCATGTAATTATTGTATTAGAAGTCTGCTTACTGTGGACCTTAGGATGTCTACAATTTGAGCTGTGGATTCCTGGTCTGTGAATTGAGAGACCAAATGCTGAGTCTACAACCCCTTGAACTCTTGGCATTCTGTGGTTCTTACAGTAAATTGTGACTGATGGGTGGAGTTTGCACTAGTAGTATAGAGAGTTAAACATTCCATGGCTGTTTCATGAAGTCAAGAGTAATGAGAACTAGAATTAAATTATGCCTTCAAGTTATAAGTTCCAAGAATTTTTCAGTTCACTTTAGACTGGATGGTTTGAGGAATCCCCGACCTTGATTAGAGGTATGAGTTGTGGTGTATTAAGGACGTGACAGACATTAATGCAGACCCTTTCTATAGAAAGTCACCTCCATTGGAGGCCTGGAAAAATCACCACAGATAACTTTTTTGTTTTTCTAAAGATTTATTATTTTTAAATATGAGGGGGAGTGTCAGTTATGTGCATGTGAGTGCAGATGTCAGTGGAAATCAGGGGCATCAAATCCTCCTGGAATTGTGAGCTGCCGAGTATGGGTGCTGGGAATTGAACTTGGGTTCTCTCCAGAGTAGTGTGTGGTCTTAACCACTGAGCCATCTCTCCTGCTCCTCGCTTTTGTTTTTTTTTTAAATGCTTTTATTCTTTGGAGATTTCATGCAATGTATTTCAATCATATTCACCCCCAGCTCCTCCCCTCAACTTCTCCCGAATCCACAGATAAGCTTTTCAGTGTCAATAAGCAATACATGGTTCAAGATAAATAGGTGTATGGGACACTGAGGCACCACAGATGTGTCAGAAGATAAAATGAGTTCAGCTTACAAGCTGTAGCTGGCTTTTCCTTTAAATTCTAGAATTAAACAACACAATATAAAATAGAATGACTTCCAGTGGGCTTAGTAGATAAGTTTGGTTTTGTACTCAGAAGGCCCGACAAAAGCAGAGGGAGCCCCAGTGTCTGTGGACTGAGACTGGCCAGTTCCAGAGCATGGCTTTCTGCTCTCTCCCCTCTGTTGGTTTCTCAGAAGGTGGGATAACCGTTTAGCTTCTGTATGGTAACATGGAGAGTCAGCGTGGCTCCATTTTAGTTAGGCCTAGCACTGGGGCTCACTCCAAGCCAGTGACCCATATTTTTGCCTAACAAGTGAGAATCAGTAGATACAAGAGGCAATAAAAACTGACTACTAAGCACCAGGCATTAAAAATGTCAAAGTAGTTCTTTGCAGCCGAATTTTAGTCATCTGTGAAAGTCAGGCAACGTAGATTTTCCTGTAATGCCTTGTTTCACAAGCTGCATTTCTTTTTATTTTCAGAAGGAGAAGTCTTTACCTGGGGTCACAATGCTTACAGCCAGCTGGGTAATGGGACAACAAATCATGGTTTAGTGCCCTGCCATATCTCCACTAATTTGTCAAACAAACAAGTCATTGAAGTTGCTTGTGGCTCATACCATTCTTTGGTCCTAACATCTGATGGAGAGGTGAGACTAACCAGTGTAAGACCCATTGATTCTTTTCAATAACGTCTTATAGGTTCTTTTAAACGCCATAGAAATTCAATTAAGAAATGCTCTACTCCGTAAAGTAGAATGAGTGCTAAGATGAACTAAGCAAAACTTGTTAAAATTATTACTTCCCTCAAATTAATTGTCATGTGTTTATATTAGGACGTTGCCTTGTATGTAACAAGGACTCCTATTGCTGTAAAGTTTGAAAGTGTTCTATATTGCTAGAACAGAAGTATTATTTACAAAAGGAAAAGTCCTGAAATGTTGAAAAATGTGGCTGATATTTTTGTATTACATGATAGTTGATAATAGTTATTGCTCTCTGAAGAGACACCAGTGTTAAAAAATAATACATTATATGGTAACATTCCTAAAATCTTCTCTGCTTTTATTTTGAGACTATCTGGTGGTGAAGCTCTTTGAGAGGGCAGTGAGGTGTCATAACTATATGTCAGTGTCCAGTTGAGACACTTGAGAAATCAGTGTGTTTAACTGTTTCATTTATCAGTCTTTTCTTTCAAATAGGTATTTGCCTGGGGTTATAATAACTCTGGACAGGTAGGATCTGGATCAACAGCTAATCAGCCAATCCCTCGAAGAGTCACTGGCTGTTTACAGAATAAAGCAGTTGTGAACATAGCTTGTGGGCAGATGTGCTCAATGGCAGTTGTGGACACTGGGGAGGTAGGAAGGTTAACTTCATCCTTTGTTTAAAAAGTTTTCTTTGCCACCTTAATGTCATAGTGTGGCATGTTCCTCACAACAAAACTGAATTGCTGAGTGCTAAGCTTTCTCATCTTCCCCCAGGTCTATGTCTGGGGTTACAATGGAAATGGGCAACTGGGACTGGGCAGCAGTGGCAACCAGCCAACCCCCTGTAGAGTGGCAGCTCTGCAAGGCATTCGTGTCCAGCGGGTATGTGTGCTGGTGGCTCATGTACATAGTTATGTCTTCAATGGCAGGATATGAGTGAACTGAGAATAGTTGTCTTACAATTTGAAAAGTTCAGCTGCTTTGAGATTTCCACTAGAGTAAAGGTTAAAGCTCCTTTTCCCTGAATTAAGGTGTAGCTGTTCAGAATTCTGTTTCTAGAGCACTTCTCTATACAGTTTGGAATGTAAGTTGTTACACCCTTTCACAAAGAGTATTTGACAGTGTATATCAGCAGCCTTAAAAATCTTCATACCTTTTGACCAGTAAGTCTAAAGAGAGTTGTCCTAAGGAACCAAAGAAAAAAGCCTCTTGTAGAATTAGTTAAGAAGTCATAGTGAAACGCATTAATATTCACAATTAATGTGCATTAATAAAAAAAATTTTAGGGGGGCGGAAATGAATGCAAAAAGGAATCGGTTAAGAAGATAGTGAGAAAAATAATTTTAATAAGCAAATAAGAAAAATGGCATAATTTACTAGTCTAGTGGTAAGTAAACAATTAGGTAAGTTGTGCCAGATCAGTATGACACTTTGTTCTTGAAACAGGGTCTCACTTTGTAGCTCAGACTGGTCTTGAACTTATAAGCCGCTTGCTATAGCCCTTGACTATTGGAGTTACAGGTTTGTGCTACCATATCCAAAGAAGTTTTAATAATAGGAGAAAGCAATGTTAAGTAATAAAAATAATGTTAAGTAAAAAGAACCAAGATGGAGCATTTCATATATTATCATTTAAATATGTATCTGTGTATTTCTATATCTGTATACAAATGGGAAAAACCCTTCCTCAAGTCTTGATCTTGAGTGCATTTTCATATTTACGTTTTCTCCTATTTTTCACATTAAGCAGGGTTTCACTTTAATAACTAGAAAAAAGAATAAAAGTGTCTGTCTTACACTGGGCTTTCACCCCTAATTTCCATGAGAATTATGAGTGCTGTGTGAGGGCCCAGTACAGTGGGCTGAGCTAGCTGAAGGCCTGGGGGTAATCTCATTGCAGGTTTGGCCCCCCACTAGGCCTATGTTTGGACCATAAGAGTTTTGGCTAATTTAGCATTTGTTTTTGTGGACAAGCTACCTTCTTTCATTTTGGTTCTTAACCTGCTTGGTGAAAGTAGTGAACCATTTCCTTTTATTTGCAGGCCTGAGAAGATTTTTTTATTGTTCTTCTAGGTTGCCTGTGGCTACGCACACACGCTAGTATTAACAGATGAAGGTCAAGTGTATGCTTGGGGTGCAAATTCTTATGGCCAGTTGGGTACTGGCAATAAAAGTAACCAGTCCTATCCTACCCCTGTTGTTGTGGAAAAGGACAGGTAATGTGCCTATTTTCAAAATAACCTCAGCAGTCTTTAGTAACTAAATAGGACTAGAATTCATGGTATAGAGTTGTGGGAAATTATTGTTAGCATTATTCTTTAGCAGTGTTTATTCCTTTTTAAGAATTGCTTGTGAATTGTTGGGGAGAGGACATGATAGTAATGTTCTGTTTTTGTGTATTCATATATCATTTATACTGCCAATAGCTACTCTGTGAACCTACAGTGACTAACTTTCCAATAGCAGTTCTGTGTGCTTCTCTCTCCCAAATTACTCCTCCCACTCTTTTGGTTTTGGTTTTGGTTTTTATCCTTAAAGGGGAAAGCTGATAATGTGTGAGGTCTTTGTGTTGTGGCTTGGGAAGAGGATGGTACCTGGAGTGGCGTATGAAGCGAGTTGGAAAGGCAGGACGAGTTCATTGTCCAAACTACTGTTATAAAGAAGAGTAAAGTGTTGGAAAATTAGGGCTTAGTTTTATGCACTTGTTTACAGAGTTGTGATTAGCAGCTTCCAAGTGATCTTATAGTATTTTTAAAACCTCTGGCTTTCCCAGGCAGCCACTTTACTGCCTTTTCAGTCTTCAACTTGACACAGTAGTATAGAAAAAAAGCCTCACTGTATCTTTTTTTTAAAACCAGGGTTGTAGAAATTAATGCTGCTGTTCTTATTTTTAGTTTGCATATTTATTTTTTATATTTGACTTAAATATGTGGACAAAAAGATCAGTGGACAATTAATGGACTTTTATGTCTTTTTCACTGGACTGCTTAACAATACAAGTGAATAATCAAATTGTCATTTTTCAGTCATCTCATTTCTCATTTGCATAGTGTAAATTTAATTTTATTTAACCTAATTGAATAGATCTGAAAATACTCCCCTCTCTTTTTTTAACCAAAAATCTTAGAATAAGACCCTTGATTATTTAATTGGAGAATGAGAGATAGTGGAGGCAGAAACTGGTGCAGGTGGGAGTCTCGGCCCTCTCCTTTGCTCATTTTATTAAGTATCTAGAGAGGTCCATGAAAAGAGAAGGGAAAGTATTAAGGCTTTGAGTAATCACAAAACTGACTCAGCTGCCAGTCCAGTCAGTAAAGACAGTATTCATCCTGAACAACAGAGTATGAATGGTCAGAACGAGGCAGCATGGCCTGGAAAGTGACTTACTTGGCCCTTTTGTATTTTTGGTGTTTCCACGTCCCTGAGCTCCCTTACTCCTGTCATAGTCTACTGGCGTTGCTTGAGATGTCCAGCTGGTCTCTGATATAGAATGAGTTCCAGGTCTTTTGGCTGGTCCACCCAAGGACAGATTGTAAGGCACTGAGGGAGAGAACAGGAAGCAGAGAAGCAGGGAAGGAAATGATGTGAGCACAAGTTGCTTGCCAGGGCTTTGAGAGTTATCACTTGCCTGTCCACTATTTTAAACTGTAGGTACTTTTGGATTTTAAGTGCAAAGAAGATGGTGCTAGCTGTGTATACAGTCTTGCACTGGTCATTGTTCAGATATAACATTGTTTTGGTTGTATGACTCATGAATGGATATTCTGAAAGAGCTGTTCCCAGTTCCTTAGTTCTCCAGCCTTGAACTTCAAGTGGTAGTTTCTGAGCTGGCACAGTGCCTGTCCAACCTCAGTTGCAGGCATGTGACAGAGAAAAATTTATAATCTGCTAGGCCTTGTTCCACACCTCCCTGCCCTATCCAGTGACTGAGCCTTACATGTAGTTCATGACTTCTTAGGAACTTTCCTTCTCTCTCTTCTAGGGTCCCTTCCAGGGAAACCTAATTAGGAATAGGATTGAGTTTTGAGTGAGACAGGGAGTGTGTCAGTGTGTCTTCAGTTCTTAAATTCCTGTTCACCATAATGAAAGGAAAAAAATCTGTCTACATTGTATTTTGTGCTCAAACAACCAAAGGACAACCCTGGCTTGGCATTTGTACCCTTGTTCTCAAAGCTGTTTCAAGAAGGCATAGTTTAATTAAATTGATGTCAGGTTAGCCTTGTCTTGAAGTTTGCTAATTCTGTGACCTCTTGAGCTCATCAGTTGTTTGCTAGGCCAAAAACCCAGCCCTGGGAATCCATGTTCTCTGTCTTTCCATTGGTGTAGTTTCTTCTGCACAAATCTCCCTCCCCCTTTGCCTGTGTTTTCTGTTTTTACATTATTCTCACACTCTGCTTTTCCACTCCCTATACTTCACAGTCGTTAAGCTATGTGGTGTGAACGCGCTGTTGAGGTGGCACAAAACCCGTGTACTCAGAACATGTGGTCCTTCTCCTCCCCTTTAAGTTTGGCTGCAGAGTAAAGTGTGAAATGTGCCAGGGTCCAAACAGTAAAGTTTAGCTCGGTTTATAGTTGTCTGTTGATGTCAGTATGGAAAGTCAGAGGTTCAAAATGTGTTTCTTGATATGAAATCACTTTAAAAACTGACGACTCCAGGCTCAGGCCAGGTCCTACAGAGTTCTGAAGGCTCACTTCAAGCTCTTTCCACTTGTTCCTTTGCTTGTGGAGCCATCTGTGCTGCATAAACATCACAAGACCATGCCTGGAGCAGCTGGCAGTGTCTCCTGCCCTGGCAGCCCAACCCCAGCTGAATGAGCAGGCGAGGCAGTGACACAGGCCCCACCCCTTCATGGGGCTGAAGGCACTTCTGAAGGAGCTTAAGCAGGAAGAGTAGCAAGAGCAGCTCAGTATTGTTTAGGGAAAGGTTGTTTGGCCGTTCTAACCTCCAGAGCTCTGCCAGTGATTTTACTACTGGTGGTTGATCTTCTGTTAACTGCTAGTCATCCGTGTACTGAGCCTCCATCCTCTCTAGAAGAGTCACTGCCCAGCCTTCCTTAGCAGCACCAGGCCGGGCTTCTCAGGGCCACACTGCAGCACGGCTCCTGATTCCTCTCCTTCCTCCGTGTTGTATCCAGACTACCTGATTCCACTTTGGTGATGGGGCTTGGCTGTGCTGGTGCCCTGCCATGGGCCCTTTCCGAGTAGTCTCCCAAGCTGTCCTATCCCTTTTAGTCTGTCTTGCGCATTGTCACCAGATTTATCCTTCTTGGAACACTGTCTTCTTACCTCCCTGCTCAGAACTGTTTCCCATTCACCTGTCACAGCAGCACAAGACTGAGCTCACAGGCCTTTGTTGTAAGAAATGCCACGGTTCCCAATGAACACCGTGGCTCACTGGACCCCAGGAGTTCCTATAGTCACCTCCCTCCAGTCTTTCTATGACTGCCCTCTGCTTAGAGATTGGCTATACTTTCTCTCTGCCTCACAGGCTCTTCCAAAGCCTCCGGGCTCTGGAGGCTTCCAGGTCTGTTTTCTTATTCTCCAGAGCACTGGCGAACTGCCACAGTCTGATCTACAGCTTCCCCCTTCAGCTAGATCAGAAGCCCCAAGCGGGACAGGTCTCTGCAGCTCCTTGTAGCAGTGCTGGTGCTCTTAGTCACGGGAGCTCTTTTCAGTACCCATCTCTAGTGGGCGCCTTGTTTCATTTCCTCTGCTCCACATTCTTAGGAGACAGAGCTGCTTTGTGGCCTGTACCCTTGGCTATGCCATAGATGTGCACTTTGTGCTCTCCCTCTTTTTTTTTTCTTTAAAGAAATAATAAAACTGATTATAAGACAAGTGATTTGGCCTCTGCAGACTATACTGTTGCCTTAGAGCTACTCTTGTGCCCAAACCAGGGTTCCCCGGATGACTGAGGCCCTTGTGTTTTCTGTGAGGTAGGAGGCCTGCAAGTAAAATAGATGGGAACAGTTGGTGCACTCTTCTCCCAGTAGATGGATCTCATTGACTCCCTTCTCCTGTTTTCTTTATTTGTTCAAAAATGTGTACTTATTAGGAAGCCAGATAAATGGACCATTTTCCCATTGTGCAAGGCTTTTCTGTGGAGCACTGGCTGTGGGAGCCAGTTGACTGACCCGGTCTTGTAAGTGTTAGAAAGAACTAGGGAAGGTCTACCAATCTGAGTTCAAAATATATAGTCTATACCTAAGAGGGGCATTCCCACTTAAAGTGCTGAGCAGTGATAGTGTTAAGTAAAAACTACCAGATGCCATAATTGTGTTCATAGATTCTATCCTGGGCCCCAGCAGGCTGGACTAAAAAGCAAAATGGAATCTCTCATGCTACATTTCCAGTCATTAGATGAAACTTAGTCATTTATCTGACCTAAGGAGTGAGGGTTAGAAAAGTAATGGCCCACGTAGGCCCATCACAATTGCGTGACAGTGAACTTCCCTCTCCTTAATCCTTACACAGAAAAAGTCACTTGTGATGTCACCCAGTCACTTACTTCCCTAGAGTTTTGTCTCCCTGTGCCTGCTTTACAAAGAAGAGAACTGAGATGACCCATCTGCCTTTTCGTTTTCATTTCTGCTTGTTTCCCTCTTTCTGTTTATAAAATCAGCCTCCTTTGGCTCAGCCCCTTGGAACACTTAATCTATTTTGTGGGATGAAATACTGCTCAACTATAGAACTGAAAAGAAAGCCATTGAAGATTGATAAACTAGGGGCTGGAGAAATGGTTCAGTGGTTAAGAGCACTAGCTGCTCTTGCAGAGGACCTGGGTTCAGTTCATAGTACCCACATGGCAGCTAACAACCATTCTTAACTCCAGTTCCAGGAGAATACGACACCCTATTCTGACTTCTGTGGGCATTGCATCACACAGATGTACTGACACACATGTAGGCCACACATTTAAACACACAAAGTAAAAAAATGCTTTTTAAAAGCTCACTGAAGTGTTCTGGTTTTGTCTTTTGACACCAGTCTTAGGCATCTCTTAACTGTGCTGCCATTCCTGCACCAGCTATCATGCTTAGCGTATAACATTTTATGCTTTTAATTTTCACACAATGAAACTGAGGCCTCAGCCTGGAATCCCCCATCTGTAAGCCTCTCGGAGTCTGAATCCAACTTAGGCCTGAGTGACTCTGAAGCCTGGGCCCGCCACAGCGGCAGTTCATGGCCTCTCCTTTTAGTCTTCATGAATTTTCAAGAGCTGAGTGCCATCTTCTATTAAATTAGTGGAATTGCTTGGGTGGGTCATGAATACTGTATGTCTCAGGCTTGTGAGGTATGCCAGCACCACAGACTGCAGAGAGAAGGATGAGCACTTTCCCTCTGATTGGGAGACATTGATAAGAAGGCTGGGGATGACCTCTCCAACCCATCTAATGCTAGCCCTAGTGGGACTTTGCTCAACTCTCGGGTGCTCTGTGCTGTTAAGTCTTCCCCTGCTAGTTGTGTTTAATAAGGTTCTGGGATGCCTGTTTAGAGAGCAGAAGGAAAAAAATGTTAGGGATGTTGCCTGCCAGGAACTTGTAATCTAGCTGTGTAAGGGTCACCTTACACAGACGAACAGATTATCAGGGCCAGGCAGGGTGACGTGCGTAGGAAGTGGTATGAGCGCTCAGCCTCTGACCTTGGACCTTACCTGGTAGAAAGGGTTTATAAGGCAGAGGAAAGAGGGACCATTCCTGAACAAACATTAGAATCATGAATAGCGCCATCAAGGGTCATGGAGCGTGTTTGCCAGATGTGTGGATTAAAGGGACTCAAGAGAAGGCTGCTCAGAGGTAGAAGCCCAGTTCTAGATGCCCTCAACGTCCTGTGTCTGGATTTTATTCAGCCATTGTGGCTCTGAAAGTCCTGGTGGGAATAGTGTCTTAGGAGGATTGTTAATTTGCCAACTTGGTGCTGAGGAGAGAGAACTGTCAAAGGCTGAGGGGCCTGGGAGGCTATTGGAGCCCCGGTAAGGGGCCTGGGAGGCTATTGGAGCCCCGGTAAGGGGCCTGGGAGGCTATTGGTGCCCCGGTAAGGCGTGCGGCTAGCCTGTAGTGGTAGCTGAGAGAGGGAAACATTCAAAAGAGAATCCATGCTCTTAGTAATTGGCTTTTTTGAAGAAAGGGAGAAGGGAGAAGCCAGTGGTGACTCTGAAGTGCTGCCCCCACGGCTCTGTGGTGTTGGACCCATCGTCTGCTGCAGCAGAATCAAAAGGGGACCTCTCTCGGGGTAAAAGAAAGGAGCATTGGTTCCTTTTCTGTTGCTGTGATAAAGCGCAGTGACCAAGGCTACAAGGAGGGAAGTGTTACGTAGCTTAAGGCTCTAGAGGGTGAAGCGTCTGTATGGCTGGGGACACGGCTGCAGAAGTGGCTGGAGCAGACAGCTGAGAGCTCACATCTTCAAGGAGGCACAGGAATGAGATGAGACTGTGGACCATTAAAACCTTCCTCCAGCAAGGCCACACCTGCTAAACATTCCCTGACAATCCCCAAACAGCACTACCAACTGACCTAGTGTTCAGATATTGGAGCCTATGTGGGACACTCATTTAAGTCACCACAAAAGCGTTCACTTTTTTCTTTGAGTTTGAATGGTGGTTTATTCGTTTAGAAAAGTAATTGCTTTCAGATTAGCAGAACCATGTTTTCCATTAATTAATGTGCCAAGAACTATATCCCCTGTTGCTATGAACTTACTAGGATCTGTTATGGGGTAAACTCAGAAAACTGCTTTCTTGCCCCAGGTGATGCAGTCCAGTGAGTGGAACTCCCGAATTTTGACTGGGATGTCATTCAGTAATAGGGCATCCACTTAGCACACAGAGAGCCTGGGTTAGCATCAAAACTAAAACAAAAGCAAAGGCAAACCAAAAAAGTTGTGAGTTGATGGCGTTTAGGATAAGTTAGGGCTTTTCTCCGTATGCTCCCTTTAAGCCTTAAAACAGCTGAAAAGAGGGATTAAAACCGTCCCTGCTACATCCCTGAGTGTGAAGTTTTAATGAAAGCTTTTATTCATTGACACAAGTCAGGATAGCCTATGTCTTCATTATCTACTTTAGCTAGTAATGGTTTAAAAACAAAACAGTACATTATTTTTTTATGTCTCCTTTACTTGGTTGTACCTAGATCTCCAACAAAGATGGTACATATTTTTATAGGCCAACTGGTAATCACAAGATCCTCAAGAGCTCTAAGTGTCATTGGCGGCTGAAAAGTTAGAAGATCAGATGTCCCTCTGTTGCTTTGTCTCTCACTTCTCTCAAATAGTTTTTGATGCCCCAAGTCAGAGCCACCCAGGGGAAGGAGACCAACTTGTTTTTCTTCTGCTTATTGTGTTTCTGTGGTATTGCTTGTGCACTTAGGATCATAGAGATTGCAGCCTGCCACTCTGCCCACACATCTGCTGCCAAGACCCAAGGTGGGCACGTGTACATGTGGGGCCAGTGCCGGGGCCAGTCAGTGATTCTTCCCCACCTCACCCACTTCTCCTGCACTGATGATGTATTTGCCTGCTTTGCCACCCCGGCTGTCACCTGGCGCCTTCTGTCCGTGGGTAAGCTCAGCTTTGTATGTTTACGGCAAAGCTAGGAAGAGAACTGGACACTCAGCATTAGGACTTTATTAGTACAGGGTCACATTCATTTCCTTTCTGTGGATTCCTGTGGAAGGGAACTAAGTAAACTGATTTTCTTAAAATTACTGGGAACCAATACCAATGTTAAGAGTAATTTGATTTGACTGATTTTTAATTTTACCAGGAAAGCTCATCTTTCATTTTTGGCTGGATTATTTACTTAGAGACAGTCTAGAATTTTATTCAGTTGGTGAGGTAGCTTGGGACTTTAAAAAAATTATTTGGCCAAATTGGTAACAAACATGCGGAGATGTGAATCCAACACATCCAGGGTAGAGCCTTGCTCAGCTGGTCAGTTACTTCAGGGAGTCAGCGTTTCATGAGTGCCCAAGGGTAAGGCCTCCTCCTCGCCTGCATGCTCCTCCGTCTGTGGCCGAGCCTAGAACCACTGTGTTGCTCTCCTAGAACCCGACGACCACCTCACTGTAGCTGAGTCGCTGAAGAGGGAGTTTGACAATCCCGACACTGCAGACCTCAAGTTTCTGGTTGATGGAAAATACATTTATGCACACAAAGTCCTTCTCAAAATTAGGTAAGAGTGGGCCAGCAAGATGGCTCAGTGGAAAAAGGTACTTGCCATCAAGCCCCATGACCTGGGTTTGATCCTTGAGACCCGTATGGTAGAAGGAGAGAACCGGGCCCCACAAGTTGTTTTCTGATTTCCAAATGGGCCACCTGGCACATCCACACGCAAAAAATAAATAAATGTTTTAAAATTAGATAAGAGCTCATTTCTTTTGAGAACTGAAATTATTCATTCAACAATTTCCTGTATCCAAGGGACTGTGCTAGGCACTTAGAAATTAGGAGAAAGTGCTACAGGCTGTTTTAGGCCTTAAAGCACACAAGCACACAGTGCAGATGGGCAGAGTGTAATATGGAAAGCAAGAAATAATGCAGGTCTGCCACAGTGCTGAGTATGTTCAGAGTCATCCCTGCAGGCATTCTTTAGAGGTCTGGAAAATGCCTTTGCTTCAACATTAGAAAGCAAGCTGTGGCTTGGTGAATGTGTTCTGTCCTTTGAACATGGCCAAGTGCTTTGACTTAAGTCCCCCTCCCTGCCTGAGACCTGGGCACAATAGTCAGAATCACTTTCCTCAGGCAGCTCTGGGGTGCTTAGCTTTTGAGATACTTAAAAGTAGAGAAGGTGAGGCTCTTCTAGATCAGCGAGGTCTGGGTGATGCCAACACAAGAGTGTTTAAAATCACATTTATTGATGTTTAATTTCTAAACAGTGGGTGGCATCTGCCTCACCTTTGTCACATGAACACGATCTGTGAAACCACTACCCCACTGCCAGACATAGAAACATTCTGCCATGTCTTGAAGATCCCATGGGCCCAACCTGGGCAGCCACTGATCTTTCTGTCACTCTGGATACTCAGTATTTTCTAGAGGTTCATATAAATGAAATGATAGAGTATCCATTCTTTTGTGCCTGACTTTTCCTCTTAAGCGTGATTTTGAACTTCATTGTAGTTTTGAAACAGATATTTAAATCCTTTTGATGACTCACAAACCTATGTGGTTTGTTTCAAGTTCCCATTTCATAAGATCACACTGTGCCACGTGTCCACTCACACCATTGTGGGTGCATTTTCATAAAGGAAGTGGGTAGGGAATAGTTTGCTATGATAAAGCATTTAGTGTCTCACGCCTCTAGATGTCTGAAGTCAAAGATCAAGATGTCAGGGACAGTTTTTCTCTGAGGCTGGGAGGGTAAATTCTTCCATTGCCTCTACTGGAGTCTCTGATGGTTGTGACAAGCTTTGTCATCTCTAGGCATGGCATGTGATCTTTTTGCTGTGTATCTCTATGTCTAGTCTGATTACATTAGGGCCCACCACAATGACTCATCTTAACTTGATTACCTTTGTGAGGACCCTATTTCAATAAAGTCACACCCTAAGGGAGCAGGGGTTAGAACTTCAACATGGGAACTTTTAGGAGATAAAGTTCAATCTATATGAAATAAGGAGACAAAGTTATTCAGGACTATAAAAAATATTTTAAAAAACAGTAAAGATATTGAAAGAAAGATGCCAGGGAGCCTGCAGTGTTTCTGTCAGTGCAGCCGCCGGGCACCCACAGCAAAACAGGCTACCTTTCAGTTGTGTTGAATAACTGAAAACTTCAGGCCAGGAATGAAAGTTAGGAGCCAAGGCAAGGATGCTGTGTTATATAGATGTCTATCAATATAATAAAGTGTCTGAGATAATTAACTGACAAAAGGATTATTTACTTATTTGGTGCTTGGGACTGACCCAGGGCATTGCCAAGCTGTGACTCCAGCCTAAAAAGCTTATTTTGGATTACAGAATTGGAGATTTCAGTCCATGATTAGGTTTCCCCATTGTTTAGGACTCTTACAAGGCAGCATATCATGGTGGGGACTGCCTTGTGGAACAAAACTGCTCCCATTACAAGGCAGAGGGCGAAAAAGGAGGAGGAAGGAAGGAGCTTGGGTTCAACAGATCTCTTTTCGTGCTCCCAATGACCTGAGACCTCACACTAGCCTCCCCATCCCTATCTCTTTTATGGCTTGTTACCCCTTAAAAGTTCTATCACCCCCCAATATTGCTTCCCTGGGACCAACAGGAAAGCTTTCAGGAGACACAACAAAACTAGCAGGCTGGAAGGCATGCAACTTTTAAGAGAAAGGTATTCACTCAGGCCTTCAGCTCTGGCCTAGAACTTAGGATCTGACCTCTTTCTTCTTTCAGATGTGAGCATTTTCGTTCTTCATTGGAGGACAATGAAGATGACATTGTAGAAATGAGTGAATTTTCCTATCCTGTGTACCGAGCTTTCCTGGAGTACCTATACACAGACAGCATCAGCCTATCTCCTGAAGAGGCAGTAGGTAATTGCCACAGATTTTACCAAGCAATTGGCAAAATGTTGAGGAACTAAGAAGGTCCTTTCTATATAGTCAAAGATAAAGCACTGAGACTAGTTGCAGAAGGAGTTCTTTTCTTGATGTTGAACCCAAGCTCTTTTCTTTCTGGTGCTAGGGATGGAAGATGGCCTTACTCATGTTCTACCACTGAGCTATACCCCCAGGCTCTGAACACAAACTCTTGTTTTTCTGCTTCACATGAAGTCTGAGTGGGTAGATCCAGTAAGACTTGGTCAATGGAATACCAGTCCCTATTGGAACATTATGGGCAGCTGAAGGAAGAAAGGGACAGATGAAGGGGCAGAGGTCAGATCCCAAGTGTCCCCAAGGCAGGGCCCTAGAAAATCTGCTCATTCAGTACTCCAGAGTAGTCAAGGCCGCACACTGCTACACGGGAGGCTGGAAAGTGTGTCTGTAGATGGTGTGGCTCAGCTAAACAATCCTTGGGTGTGTGTATGTGCGTGCGTGTGTGCATACGAAGCTGTTGTTATCTGAGTGATGTGATTTATTTTTAAAAGATCAGTAATTACAATGGTTCAGATGTGAGATGCTGTTGTCTAGGTTAGAGGATATAGTTTTGCATGTGTTGAAGAGACCGGATTCTAGCTAGTTAGACTTTAAAGATGAACTTGATGGAATCTGTCCATAGCTGAGGTCTGAAGTTTGAGGAAAATTGTCTGTACTGAGGTCTTCGGCTTAAGTAGCTGGGTTAGTGGAAGTGCAGGTCACTAGGATGACAGGTGGAGATCAATAGGCTTTGCTCTTGACTTTGAACAGTCAAAGGAATTTGACTGCTTAATAAATATGAGTGTCAGACTGGTTGTTCTGTTTTTTTAATAGTTGAACCTCTGACATTTATAGAGCCCTGGATAAGAGTCCAGATAGAGGCCTACCTAGCCTATGTTTAAATCCATTTTAGATAATATATGTCTAGTCCTCCTACCTTGAAAAGTATACCTTTAGCCAGGCATGGTGGTCTACGCCTTTAATCCCAGCACTCGGGAGGCAGAGGCAGGTGAATCTCTGTGAATTCAAAGCCAGCCTGGTCTACATATTGATTTCAAGTCCACCTGGAGCTACAGGGTGACCCTATCTAAAAAAGAAAGAAAAAAATATACCTTTGTTAAGACTTGAAGGATCCCATTTCAGTTTTGCTTCAGTGCTAGAATGCAGTATTGGGGGGAGGAGAGGAACAGACATCTGGTCTCCAGATCACAGTTATTCCTATATAACAGGAGTGTGAGCACTGTAGTCTGATAACCTGTGTCCTGGCTCTGCCCACCTGCAGCTTGGGGCTGGGCATGTGTCTGCATATTGTTGGTATAGTCTCCTGGAGGGAAGAAACCCACAGGTGTGTGAGCTGAAATAAGCTAGGCAGGAAATTCCAGATGTTCAGGGACTGAAAGTGTTACCTAGAAAGGAACTTGGGGCTCTATAGCCTCCCTGTGATGAAGATATAGTTGGGAGGTGTAGCACCCCACTGAGGGCAGTGCCTCTGTTTATGATTCTGAAGCTCCAGGCATTTGGGATTATTGGAATGAATTTGAGAATGATTGAGAACTGACCCCAGACAACTTAATCATTCACAACGCTAAAGATTTCAGAAGATATAAGTATCTTGTTCTGGGCCATGATTCTTTCTTCTCTAATTTTGATAATTTTTGCTGTTATAATGAAAAGCGACTTCCATTCAGATTCTAGCACATGCGTAAAACTCATTAGCAGATAGACATAGTATGTTAAGATTGATGCAATCCCAGCTTTCTGCCCTTCAGGTGTTCTAGTAAGGACCACTGCATAAAGCTTATCATTACTTGTCAACTTGTAAGGTAGTTACATGTTAGCAGGCTGAGAAGACATTGGGGCTGGACCTTTCTCTGATAATCCCCGAGGACTGGACCCTGCAGGCCTCTGATTTTTTTTTTTTTATCTTTTTTTTCGGAGGTGAGGACTGAACCCAGGGCCTTGTGCTTGCTAGGCAAGTGCTCTACCACTGAACTAAATCCCCAACTGTGCCTCATTACTGGTCAAGAGGAGACCCTGACATGCTTAACTTCTAGAAAGTCACTGGATTGATAACTACCTAAACTTGATTCTAAGAGCCCTAAACCTGTAAGATTACTAATAGAAAGCTTTCTGCTTTAAAAAAAAAAAGCCAAAAAACAAAGACATACCATTGTCCTTCCTATAAGAATCATACAGACCTGTCACTCACTCAGCTCAGATAAAGGTGTTTGTTTTAAAAACTTTAAAAGTAGTATGAAGGGCCCTACAAAGGGCCAGTGTGATCATCCAGCAGGTAAAGGCACTTAAAGCTGAGGCTGATAACCTGAGTTTCACCCACCTTGTAGAAGGAGAGAACCAGTTATCCTCTGACCTTCACATGTGCATCATAGCATCCTATCTCATACACACATATGCACACACACACACACACACACCATGTGTAAAAAAAAAAAAAAAAAAATGAGGAACACTGGCTGCTCTTACAGAGAACCTAGTTTCAGCTCTTAGCAACCACATGGTGGCTAACAACCATCTGTAACTCCAGTTCCCGAGCATCTCATACCCTCTTCTGATTTCCATGGGCATTGCATGCAAATGGTACACCCACAACATGCAGGTAAAACATAGACATAAAATATTTTAAATTTTAAATAGAAATGTTTTATATATGGTATATGCATATATATATTTAAAAATTAAATTGATATAAAGCATCTAAAATGCAGATCTGAACAGTGGTCCCTCTGCCATTGTCCTGTTCACCCTATGAGAGTATGCTCTGCCCACTCAACAATAAGCTCTGCCTATCTTCTACACTACACTGTGTGCCTTGTTTGAATTCTCGTCAGAGTTCACGAGGTCAGGAGAGCAAAAGGGAGTCCAGAGCCAGATCCCAGGGACAGGCTAAACTTTTGGTCGGATGGCAACCTGGGTCTGACTGTAGACCTGGCATACACTCTGCTGCCAAGAGTGTTGAAGCCACTGATGCAAGAACAAAAGGACTCAGGGTGATTTCTCCAAAGCCACATGTATCTTCATCAGTATTCATGCACCAGGGACAAGCTCTGACACTTATGCTAATTAACAAGCCCTGTAATGAAGATTTGGACAGCAGTATCTGAAACAAATAGTATCTTTCAAATGTCCATTGATCATTCCTGCTTAGAATAGTTCATGTTGTTCTTCAAGATAGGTTGAAATGAACTGACATGTACATGTTGGTCTCTGACAAATGACAGATATCACAGAAATTATCAGCATCTGTGTATGGTGTTTAAAACTAAGGGGCTAGAGCTCATTTGGAGAAATAAGGTAGGGCATGCACACATTTGGTAGACCAACCAAGAGAACTTACAAGTCACTAATTAGGGAGAAGAAAAACAATAGCAAGTGACAAAGTGTTCCAAGACCAGATCATCATCACCCAAAGCAAACTCTGAGTGAATGTTGAATAGGAGGAAAACATCAGCCTGTGAATTTGGCACCACAGGAGCTATTTGGGATGACACAGGTGTGGCACAAGTGTGGGAGGATGAGTGTTTTTGGAATGACTTCAGGACATGCAGGAGATGAGAAAACACAAGTACAGGGAGCTTTCTAGGAGCTTTTCTGTTCTTTTCTGTTTCTTTAAGGCTGGGCTTGAAGTGAGGGCTTTTCCTACGCATGTGCGTTGCATCACTGAGCTACACCTCAGTCTCTGTTTTCTTTTTATAAATGGACCCTGACAGCATGTGGGCTGATGGGTATGACCTAGAAGACATTCTGCTAGTGCACAGGGAAGGGTAATTAAGAGGAACACACAGCTGTTGTTTTATTCCCAGGGAAAATTATTCAAGCCATTTTCACATTACTTCTGCTTTTCAGCAACTTATCTGAGCATTGGCTCAGTTCAGCTACGTTTTTAGGGAGAGGTGCACACTCAGTGACCCACTATCAGCACAGTCTGTGTACACAGAGCTCACTGAACCTGACATTCACTGACCACATCACCTCTGAATCGAAGGAGAATGCTCAGAATGCACCTACAATAAACACTTCTTTCTCTTAGGACTGCTAGATTTGGCTACATTTTATAGAGAAAATCGTTTGAAAAAGCTGTGCCAGCAAACTATCAAGCAAGGAATCTGTGAGGAGAATGCTATCGCTTTGCTCTCTGCTGCGGTAAAGTATGACGCACAGGTAAGAAAAGTGTCCTTCCAACTGGCCGGTCGTCCAGAAAAAATGAAGTTAGATGTATCTTCATACCTTAAATTCAAATTAACTCCAGGAAGATGAAAATGTAATAGAAAAATGAATACTAGAAAACCATGTGACCTTATGTTACACAAACATATAAGTGACTATATAATGACCCAAAGGCACTGACTATAAATAATTGGTAAGCCTGATTTCCAGTGATTAAAAACTTATACACCAGGGGCAGACGGCTCAGCAGGTTAAGGCATTGTTGCCAACCCTGATGACCTAAGGTTAAGCCCTGGGACGAACACAATAGAAGACCCGACTCCCATAAACTGCCCTCTGACCCCACACATGTGCTGCGGCACATGCACTGCATACACTCACAGTAATTAGTTTTTAAAAATTTAAAAACTCATACACCAAAGAAATATTCCAGACAAAATTCAAAAGTAAATGATACATTTGGAAAAGTTTTGCAACATAAATGAAGTTTTCCATAGTAAAAAAAGAAAAGAAAATGTGGGCAGTTTGACTGAAAAAGAATGGGCCAGAGGACACAGGGAAAATCTTAATAACAAACATACATCGAGGGCTGGCATCAGGCTCAGCACAGTGCAGTGCTCCGTGGCTTTTAACTGCTCTGCTTTCTCTGAACTGTCTTCAGAAAGTGTGTATTGTTATGATAAAGGAAAAGAAACATATTTTAGAGCTGAATCTTTAGGAAACAGACCATAACTTCTCAGAGTCAGTTTCCTTTTGGTATGAAGATATCCTCCCCTTTAATTAACAAACAAAACAAAACAAAAACAGACAAATGGAAAAAAGCAATGCCTTGCTCTGCTTATGTAAACAATTTGCTTATTAAAGAAAATGTAGAAAACTCAAGAATTCTGAGGGTAGAAATGATTCATCAGGCAGTGACAGTACAACTTTCACCTTCTTGACACTTCTAACCAGATCTCCTCGCCCTTCTTCCCGTTTTTTGTATGTGTAGGTTGGGGGAGGGGGTTCTGGGGATTGAACCTTAAAGCTTTCTAAGTGCTCAGCAAGTGCTGTACCCTTGAGCCATATCCCCAGCCCTCTTTTTACTTTTTATTTTGAGACAGGATCTCACTATTTAGCCGAGGTTTCACCCTGAACATACTCTGTACCCAGATAGGCCTTGAACTTACCATCTAACTTACCATTGTCTAAGGTTCCTCTGTGGCTTGAATAGTAGGCCTGAACCACCAAGTCTGATTGTATGTATTTCTAAATACTTGAAATGTTTTCACTGAGCATTAAAATGAAAACAACCACAACAGCTGGGCCTAGTGGAGCAGGCCTTTAATCCCAACAGGCAGAGGAGAGGCTGGCAGTACCCAGGAAGGGAGCCTGTCTTCCAGAAGGTGGAAGCTGTAAAGGGTGGTGAAAAGGATGGACTGGAACGGTACTTAAATGGTAGACAAAGATTTGCTGAGTTGGATGCCAGGAAGCAAAAAGAGAAATGCAAGGGTTGTGCCATAGTGTTTGGCTTGAGCAGGCAGCCTAGAGGGTGAGCTGCCTGACTGAGATGGGGAAGGTAGCAAGAAGCTCAGGAATCTGGCTGTGAAGGTGTCGAGTATGTGATACCTATTAAACATCCAGGGAACACATCCAATGAGCAAGTGGCATAAAGTAGTCCGGAGTTGAAAGAGAAATGTACTGAAAGCTGTTAAGTAGCTGTCATGAGCAGATAGGGCTGATGATCATGCCTCAGGTACTGGGTGTCAGAAGTGAAGGTTTTGATAAGGGGACATTAGCAGAGGAGATGGGGAACAAAAGTGACTTTTCCTGGTAATTTTATAAATTTAAAGGGAAACAGGTTGGGGGAGGAGTTTTGAGTTAAGCTTTATTTTAGGAAAAGAGATATTGAAGCATGTTTTTATAAAAGAGGAACAACCCCATGCAGGACAAGCTGCAGATGGGGACAGTTGCTAGACAGGTCCTTGAGTAGGTGGGGCAGTGTGGCCTAATGAGAGCACATGGGGTCAGCTTTATACCCACCACGGATACCAGGAGAGGAGTGTCCACAGGCGTGCAGTAAGGGAAGGAGGAGATGTGAGGGGTAGAGCTTAGGAACCTCTTCTGACTGAAATAGAAGTCACATTAGCTTTGCATGAGGAAGAGGAAGTGCTGGGACCTAATGAGGTATGAGTCATGTGGGGGAATGAATGAGCAGGAACTCTGTTTCTGGGTTTGCATGACACAGAGCAGCAGCGTTTAAAGTAGACCACAGTCTTTTACTGAAAAATAATAGAGGCCTTGTTTTTTATGGACTGAATTCTCTTAGAACTAGTACCAGTCTATACCGAGTTATTGCATTCTTAGAATCATAGGAACTCTTTCCAATCCCATCTTTACAATAGTTATGGAAAATTCTCACCCAGAAAGTAAAGGTGCATCAGTTTCATGTGGTCATTCCGCTCTCCCAGTACTTAGTACTCGTCCTGCCATCGTCCAGATCTTTGGGACACTCAAGTGCCCAGGCTCCCAGCCCTGTCGCATCAGCACTGTAATGTGTGTGGTGTGCACACGCATCTCTCCAGCCTTTTGTACAGTTCAGCCAAAGATAGGCAACTCCCTGTTTAGCTCTCATGTTCTATAGGTTTTTAAATAACTATTGGGGTATTTAGACTATTTCAGGAAAACATTTTTGTTATCAAATGAGTCTGTGAATTTTCCGTTTTTCCCTGAGGCTCATGTAGGATTGAAAATATATCATACTGCCAGTGTGACCCTAGCAGCCTACCAGTCTATTCAGGGATGAAATAATTATATTTTTCTCATATCATTATTTTCTTTTTTAATTAAAAAAATATTTTATCTTTAATTTTTTTGTATGAATGTATTGCCTGCATGTATGTAAGTGCACCTGTGTCATGCAATGCCTGTGGAGGTCAGAAGAGGGTGTTGTATCCCCTGGAACTGGAATTACAGATGGTTGTTAGCCACCATGTGGATGCTAGGAATTGAACCTGGGTCTTCTGCAAGAATAATCAGTGCTCTTAACTGCTGAGCCATCTCTCCAGCCTGTCTTTTAAATTTTTTATGTGTACAAATCTTTTGCCCACATGTATGTAAGTGTACTTGTATTGTGCAATGCCTGTGGAGGCTGCAAGAGGGCATCACATTCCCTAGAACTGGAGTTACAGACAATTGTTAGCCACCATATGGATGCTGGGAATTGAACCCAGGTCCTCTGCAAGAGCAGCCAGTGCTCTTTATCTGCTGAACCATCTCTTCTGCCCTGTTTTCTTAAAGAGAAATGTAATGCAGGTTTGTGTGCCGACTGGCACACCAGTCACTGTTGATTTTTCTCTTGCTAATTTCAGTTTGTTTTTACCTTCAGCATTTGCTAGAGTTTATATGTATTTAAAGAAGAACAGACTATAATGTGCAGTGTACATATGTAATTGATTGGGGATTATTGAGAGCTTTATATTCTATAAATTATCTTCAAAAACATAGAAATTTAAAAAAATTAACATGAACAGGTAGCCCCTTGTGCTAGGCCATATTGTAGTCCAGAGAATGAGGCTTGTGAGGGTCTCAGCAGGCTGCCTTTGTGTTTTCCCAGAAGAAAGCATCTAGTAGACTGGGGACATCTCAGTGTAGAACACTTGCCTAGCAAGCCTTGCCTACATGTGTGTGGTGTGTGTGTTTTATTTTGGTTCTACAGATTGAACCCAAGGCCTCACACATACCAAGGTTTCTAGTTGCTGTAACTATATGACTATACCAATCCTCCATCCTGTGGGCTGTCAGATCATTTTCCTTTGTTTGAAGAATTCCCACACCATGTTGTGTTGCTGGTGAATACAGACTTATTAAACAATTGTTGTTGTTTCTAGGATTTAGAAGAGTTCTGCTTCAGGTTCTGCATAAACCATTTGACTGTAGTAACACAAACTTCAGGCTTTGCAGAAATGGACCACGATCTTCTGAAGAACTTCATCAGCAAGGCCAGCAGAGTCGGGGCCTTTAAAAACTGACCACTACCTGCAGGGAAGGAACATAAAGCCTTTCCATTTCATCCCTGAAAGGGATAAATAACTTCTCTTTAATTAACAGTGTTAATGAGAGCTGTATCTATCTAGCTGAATCCTTCTGTTCTGTCAAAAAGAAAGATAGTCAATTTTTCTCCATCTGCCTAAGCCCAAAGTTTATGGTAGAAGGCACTGAATGCTCTGATTAGATGTGACTACACTCGTGTTAAAAACATGACAATGTCATCAGTTACCGTTTCTTCTTTAGATCACTTATGTTGGATATTCTTGGTACCTTGATATATTTGTCTGTGCTCTTCTGGCCAAGTGATCCATTATTCAGCTGGCTGATACATAGATGCACAGGGAGTGCTGTCACTACACACTTTTTGGCCTCTAGCAAAGTGCCTTGTATATAGAAGGCACTCAGTTAATCTAGTGTCAATCTTTGCAGGTGGCCTGGTGACAGCTAGGAGGGAGGATGAAGGAATATTACACAAATGTATAAGTGTATAATTACTGAGGTTTATATATTTTTGGTTCATTGAGAATGGCTAATTTAAAACATTAATTAGAATTCACAAAAGGCCTTAGCAATTAAGTTGTTGAAGGCCCAAGGGCTAATTTTAATTATCTACTGAGTCATTAATTTCTCATTTGGCATTACTGGGTATGAACTATTAACTCTGAATGTTATTTCTGGAATCATCTGCCTTATGTAATTGCATAAAGCCCTCTGCTTTTCTTTATATTGAGGGTTTCCCTCTGTAAGTAAAATTGATTACATGTTTTTCTTGTAGCTGGCTTTTATATCACTATAAAGCAGGTTTTTAAGCTGACAGTAGATTAGTTGGACTAGATGGAGAGGAACTAATACATTTCGTGGATAGCAGTAAGTAACAAGATTGAGAAAAGTCTTGTCAGTTTTTAGATCAAAACAAGTCACCCAGTGCGAAAAGACCAAACTAGAATAAGATGCAGCATCCCACTTTTCTAAGTGTCTCACAATGTGATGTTATGTGAGTAAATCCTTTTGGAAATAAAAATCTTGTTCTGATGTAGAATTATTTGATAATAAAGTGCTTCTTTGAAGATAAGAGAGCTGAACTTTTAATTTTTAAGCAACAAAATAAAAGGAAAATGCCAAATTCGTGTCTCATAAGTATATGTAAATCTTCTTTCTATATTGTACACGTGCTTCTCTGAGCAGCCCTTCAGATTTAATAGTCTCAGCAGAGTCTGTACTAAAGCATGAGTGGTTTATAAACAACCCAATTACTATTCATTTTTATCACCTTTGATTGCTGTTTGTTGGTAAGGTTACTTGGTTTTGAAGACTTAATTCTTTTTAGCAGTTTTCATACCAAAGCAGAGAGGAAGGCTCGGATATGTTCCCTTTGGCCATGCCTACCACATGTGAACCCTTTACTTTCAGCAGCATCTCTTCCAGGGTGGTACATTTGTCACAGCTGACGAACCTGTCTTTACACAGCATCATCCCATAAAGGCAGTAGTTTATACTAAGCTTCATCTTGGTACTGTGCGTTTGGACAAATACATGCAGCCTGTACCATCATAGTACCATACAGAACAGTTTTCCCGTGATCCATCCATTCACTTTAACTGTCTTCATAGTTTTCCCTTTTCCAGAATGTCTCAAAAATCTGAGTATGCAGTCTTTTCACAATGGCTTATTTAGTGATATGGATTTCAGATCTTCTAGGCTTGGTGACTTCTTATTAGTGTTGACTAATACTCCACTGTCTGGATGTATCACAGCATAACCATTCACCTACTAAAAGACAACTTGATTGCTTTCAGGTTTTGGCAGTTGTAAAGAAAGTAGTTAAACAACTATGTATAGGTTTGTGTAAATGTTTTTTTCAGCTCCTTTTAGTAACTACCAAGGAGTGTGACTGTGTGATCATATGGTAAGGTTATGTTTAATTTTGTAATAAACTGCCAAGCTGTCTTCCCACCTGCAGTGAGGACAGGTCCCACTACACTGTCCCGCATCAAACACTAGCATGTGGTGGTTTTGTTCCAGATTTTGGCTGTTCTAACAAGTGTATAGTGGTATGTCATTGTTTTCCTTGCCATTTCCCTATTTTGTCCAAGCTGGAGCACCATGCTATTTGTTATGTGTGTATCTTCTTTGGTGATGTCTGTTTAGGTCTTTGGCTCATTATTGAGTTGTCTATTTTCCTTTTGTTGAATTTTAAGAGGGTGTTTTTGTATGTTTTTGATAACTGTCATCTCTCAGATATATCTTTTGCAAAGTTTTTCCCACACTTTGTCAATCTGTGTCCTCCCTCCTTTTTCTTCTTTTTTTGAGACATGTCTTGCTATGTAACTCAGGCTGGCCTCAAACACACAATTCCCCTGACAGCCTGCTGCTGAGTGCTAGGATTACAAGGTTTTGTCACCACATCCAGCTCTTTTTGAATCTGTAGTTTTGTTCTGACAAATTGTCTAGTTTCTGCACCCCTATCTAGGAGGCAAAGCGTGGATGCCTCTCGTCCTAAATGAGTAGCTGTGCATCCTCACTTTTTTGAAGGTTAGCCTTCATCAATTATTAATTTTTGATAGATTTGCCATTGTATCCAACAAAGAAACATTCACATGTGGGCAGAGCCTGCAGCCACCAACTCTGACAGTCAGATAACCGTCCTCTTGTCTTGCTCTTTCTCTGTCCCTGCAGAGTTCGCTCTCCCTGCCTGTGTCTTCCTGATAGGGCCTCATGAATTCAGCTCCTTGGTTCGTGAACTTTTAAAACAAATTCATTTCATAAAAATTGGAACAAAAGAAAACAGAATAAAAAAAACAATGGGGATAAAACAAAGTTTCTGTAAATCTAAGCATCATCAACAAAAAGTCCCTTAAAGGCTGAGGGTGGATGTGTTAGGAGAAAGCTTACACACAACATCATGTAGCACAGACCACATCAAACTACTAGGTTCTTCACTAGTTTATTTTAAAATAGACAAACTATTGTAGAAAATAGTAACATAGCAATTTTGAATGTATAGTTTTAACCAGTACAAAAAAAGCAATAGTGCAGTATCTGAAGCCTTAAGAAATCTCAATACAGGACCTTTGAAATTCCTGTAATTCTGTCACTAATTCTACCTTGAACTTACTAGCAAAAGACCCAGAAGTATGGTAAGCCCTTTACCTAAAACCCAGCTAATGTGTATTATGTTCATGCAAAACTTAATGAAGAAATGGGAGAAGCTGTCTATTGCTTTTGTTACCAAGATAACTGTCAAAATAGTAGATCTGAAACTTAATTGAGCACAAAATAAAGTTTGTTTTCTAACAAGACCAGATTTCTTTTTAAAAAGAACTGAGTTGAGACAAAGTGATTTTCTTAGATGCTAGCTGACGCTACCTTAAATATCAACTATTTTAAATTATACCATCTCTAAATAAGTTAATCACACAAGATAGTTTTAAATACACCTTTAGGCAGAGGGGGTGAGGGGAGTGCCTCCCATTGTTAATGCAACTATTTTAATCTGAAGCTTTTGCACAAAATCAGAAACATTAATGCCTAACGTATAAACACCTTTGATTATTTGCAGTAATAGTGGACTAGAAATATTGTGGCTTTGAATGTGCCAGTGTTAGACCAGATTGACCTTAAAAAAATAGATAACTGCCAGTTCAAAACCTGGAAGACATGTACCATTCCAGAGAAAACAAACTTTCCCAAATTTTGGAGAGCAAAATAACTGTTGAGATGTAATTAGATAATTCTCTAAGGAAAAAAAAATTAAGGCTCCTATAGTTAACAGTCTGCTGAAGGACTCATTTGTCTCTTGACTCTTCAGGACCCAGAAACATTAGAAAGTGCACTTGGATTGTACTGTATGAGGGTCCTCTGCAGCAAAGGTGTGGCAGACGCTTCGCTTTTCAAGTACTACATGGGTTCTTATAAATTCAGTGACTTGAACTTGTTAAAGAAAAAACCTGGAGTATTATCAATAATCTTTAGTTTAAACCAAAAGTTGGATGAATAAAATAATAAATTCCTACAGATTCTGAGGTATGAAATCTGTCAGTAGTAAGACAGTGTCATATGTTTATACTTTGTTTTTTCTTGTATTTAAAGGGTAAAATGTAAAACAAGCACACAGCATATTAGATTTCAATATTAAAATAAGACCAATGTGTATAAATTGGACATTTTTTCCTGGTTTGTAATAATCTGTTTCAGTAGAAGAATTCAGGATAGTTTAGTTGAATGTATAGTTAACCAAATTGCATTTGGAAGACAAGACACATTTTCTAAGGGTATTCAACGTTAAATTAAAAAAATATACATATAAATTAATAAAAACAAGAGCAAACATCACACATGTGCTACAAGGGAAGGAAAGTAGTCGGACAGGTTTGAGTGGCTGTCAGGATGTCCGCTCCAGAGGCAGCCTCATCTCATGGAGCAGAGCAGCCTCACCTCACGGAGCAGAGCAGGTCACTCTAGAAATGCAGACAATCTGCTCTAACTTTTTAAATGGCATGATTTACACAAGATTCTCAATCCTGTGTAATAACAATTATATACCATTGACTATAACATTGAAGTGGCTTAGGAATCACCCACACAAATACTCAACTTGCACTTGTACATTTTATATCTATAAATGAGTAAACATGGCCATAAGCAGAACCTGGGAGAATTACACAGTCAATCCATGAGACACAAGTCAGAGGTGTCCACCAAGCTCCAACAGTGTCCAAGGCCCTGAGATCCTCACTTTTCTTCCTTGTTGGAGATACCCACGTTGTCATTCATTTTCTGCTTCTGCATCCGTGTTCGAGTAGAAGCTGAAAAAACAATGAAGAATGTTAGTAGTGCCAAGGGCACCAGGTAAACTGACCACAGGGCTACCATGGCTACTGTCCTTTACTAGACAGATGGAACTCCCAACCTTGTAGTGGTCATCACAGGCTTTTGGGATTTGCTTTTGTTTCCATGTAAGATCTTGCTGTGTGGCTGGCTCAAGTTTTGGACTCATATGGCTCCCACCTTAAAAGGTCCTGAGTGGTAGGGTTACAGGTGTGTGCCACGATGTCGGGATAAAGTTTCAAAAGCCAGATTTCCCAGTCACTAAATTCTTCTAAGCATGTACCACCAGAATATATCTGTCTATATTGTTCGTGTATATGGATTATGAAATGTATACCTCAAACAAACATCACAAAGAGATACAGTAAAAATCATTTTCTTTTTTACCCCTGCCAAATACAGCCCCGTACCCCTTGACACACCACAATCCTAGAGATGCTAAAGTCAAGCTTGGCTGCTGGAGGAGACTAATGCCACGGCTCTGGGCCTGAAGAGTAAGTGAAGTATTCAACAAAGCTAGGGAGCCCCTTGCTTTTGGAATGATTGATGGGTACTGCAAAGTTACACTGGACATGGACATTTTAAAAATAATTGTTAATTACAATATGAACAAAACCAGAATACTTAAATACTAAAAATTTTTAAACTTGGACATAAAATTCATGTATGTATATATAAAGTGAAAGAAACAGGGAGCTAGAGAGAGAGCTCAGCAGTTAAGAACAACACAGGTTTGATTCCCAGCACCCACATGTAGCTAACAACAATCCTTAACTCCAGGGGATCCGATGTCTTCTGCCTCTGTGGGCATTGCACGGCCTGAGTGTACTGACATACATGCAGGCAATACACTCATACACAATTAAAATAAAATAATAAAATTCGAAGAAAAAAAGTGAAATTGCCTAGAAAAACAAAGGAGACAAATGGAGAGGGTGTGGGCGAGAAAAGGGAAGGCAGGAAGAGGGCGTTATGTTCAATTACAGTAAATGTACACTTGGATAAAATTAAGAAAATAAATTATTGACGTTAGAAACTCATTAAAACACACACGCACGCACGCATGTGCACGTGTGCAACTAGGGTTTAATTCACTGGGTAGGACTCTTGAGTTTAATCTCCAGCACCAAAAAGGAAAAGGAAAACAAAAAATTACATTTGAAAAAGAAAACGGCCAATAGTTTTAACACCTCACCACCACCACTTTACATTTGTGCAAACCAGCATCCTGTGATGATCTTTTTGAATACAATTCTTTTTTCCTCAGGATAACCTTGACTTTCTGACCCTTCTATCTCCCAAGGGCTTAGATTAGCATGCACCATTACGCCTGGTTTATGCAGTGCTGAAGATGAACCCAAGGCTTTGTGCATGCTACCAATCAAGCCACATCCTCAGTCCTGAATACAAGTTTTTCTGTTCAACCAAAGAATATCCTGGAGAATGCACTGCATGGCCTGATGGCTTCAAACTGGCTGTTTATCCTTAACATCATAGCTCTATGTATCACCATAAATGCACTGACTACAGTTAGGAACCCACTTCTCTAAGAAAATACAAATCTTTTTACAGCCTTCTGCTCTTGGTAAAATGTGTGCTTGTGGTCTCTAAATGTACTTCTCTATGTTTCAAGATTTTTATTTGATTATAACTGTCATGTCTATTTCATGTACTGGGATGTGGCAGAAGCTACCACTACTTATAAAATAGAAATATAGTAACTGATGTAATATTTTAAATGTCTGGTATATTTAGCCTTGGTTGAAACAACATAGGAAAAGGGGCTTAAAACTTGACCTGAAGCATTATTCTGCATACTTTCTGTTGCTGTCTCTGTCCCCTAAGCTCGGCCATACGCCTCTCTTTACACCATTGGCTCTCTCTTCCTCACACCCACCATTTACTAAATGTTTATGTTCTTCCTCAGTCCTGCTTTCTTTTCCTGTTAATGGCTCCTGCGGCAGCTACCTTCACTCCTACATCTATGCCTATCAACGACAACCACAAGTGCTCAGCAAATACTTAATTTTTAGAGTCTCATAGTTTAGGATAGAGTTCCATTTGCTTTAACAGTGTAAAAAATACTTAAAATTGTTAAAAACTGGGGGCTGGAGAGATCACTCAGTGGCTAGGAGCACTGGCTGCTCTTGTAGAAGACCTGGTTTGATTCCCTAGCACCTACACAGCAGCTAACAACCATCTGTAACTCCAGTTCCAGGGGATCTGATGCCCTCTTCTGACCTCCATGGGCACTGCATGATATGGAGGCATTGATGTACATGCATGCAGTACATGCATAAGGTACACTCATACACAAAATAAAATAATATTTTTTAAAGTGATTTATTCATTTTACCAATTTGTGCATGAATGTATGTGTCTGTGTGCCCATTGTAGTGCTAACTCAGATCCTTGGGGACACTAGCAATACTTTGCCGCTCAATGGTAATCCAGCCCCCACCATTCCAAATTCTATCAATAAAATTTGGAAAGTGATGTTATTTTTTCAAAATTCTAATTTGCAATAATGAAAAACTTTGAAATTGTTTTAAAGTCTGCAGATTCCAAATGTTCAACAAACCCGTGGTAGGTTGTCCATGATCCAGTGGATAGCCCTACACTTGTGCATATACTAGCAGCACTAATTGGACTCGGCTGGTTATTTAAAAAAAAAAAAAAAAAGCCTGACTTTCCATTCCCCGCCCATTTGAGCAACTCCATTCTCCCCTCTCCCTCACTGTATTCTCCTCTTAGCCTTAAGCCTTGGGCAGGGGCCCACTTCTGAGACTTAGCACCTCAGATCCCTGAACTGCCCTCTTAGTCCAGACCCGACCACTGCAACCCTGTCCCCTGTACTCAGATCAGCTCCATTTTTTAATCTAGTTTGTGAGAGCCTTCACAGGTTGTCCCCATCCCCAACCTCCTTCTGCCGACCCTAGACCAGCCATCTACCCTGGTTGTCCCTCCCCCAACCTGCCTTGGATTTCTGTGAACAGACGTCTTTCCTGGTAAGTCTGATCCTGCCCCAATGCCTTTCCATCCCCCACCCACCTAAGCAACTCCATTCTCCCCTGTCCCATATCCTAATTTTCTTCTAGCTTTAAGCCTTAGACATAGGTCTGCTTTTGCTCTTAACACCCCAGATTTGTGAACTAAAATCATGGGCATCACCAAAGCTAAACCAAGAAGAGATCAACAGCTTAAACAGACCCATAACATTTAAGGAAATTGCAACAGTAATACAAAACCTGAATAAAAAAGCTCAGGCCCAGATGGAGTCATAGCAGAATTCTACCAGACATTCAAAGAAGACCTATATCCAGTACTAAAATTATTCAAAAAGCTAGAAACAGAGGGGTAACTCCCAAATTCCGTCTATGAAGCCAGCATCACTCTAGTACCAAAACCAGGTAAAGATACAACCAAAAAAGAAAACTATAGACTCATAGCCTTAATGAACGCAGAGACAAAAATTCTCAACAAAATACTTGCAAACCGCACAGGCATGCATCAAAAAGATCATCCATCATGATCAACTTGGCTTTATTCTAGAGATGCAGAGATGGTTCAATATACATAAGTCGATAAATATCATAAAGCAAACAAATGGATTCAAAGACAAAATTCACATGGTCATCTCAACAGATGCAGAAAAGGCCTCTGATAAAATTCAACATGCATTTATATTAAAAGTCCTAGAGGGAATTTGACTGGAGGGAACATACCTCAACATTATTAAAGCTATATACAAAAACCCCACAGCCAACATCATTCTAAATGGAGAAAAACTGGAAGCATTCTCATTAAAATCAGGAACAGACAAGGTTGTCCAATATCTCCACTCCTTTTTAATATAGTGCTTGAAACACTTGCTAGAGCAGTAAGACGAGAAGGAAGTCAAAACAGGAGTACACATTGGAAAAGAAGAAGTCAAATTATCCCTTTTTGCGGATGGCATGATATACCTAAGAGATGCCAAAAATTCCACCAGAAAACTAAAAATGATTAACACTTTCAGTAAAGTGGAAGGTTACAAAATTAATCTACAAAAATCAGTAGCCTTTCTATATACCAAAAACAAGCAATTGGAGAAAGAGTGCAAGGAAACCTTCCCATTCACAATAGCCTCAAAAAAAAAAAAAAAATCTCAGAATAAACCTGACCAAAGACATTAAAGATCTCTACAATGGAAATTTTAGATCTTAAAAAAAAAAAAAAAAAAAAAGATTGATGAGGACACCAGAAGATGTAAGGGCCTCCCCAGGGCTCAGGAACCATTGTGGAAGAGGAGCTGGAAAGATTGTAAGAGCCAGTGAGGAAGTATGTGACCATATGGAAATGGAATCCTACAAGTTCCTGGGTCCCTCTGCTCATATGAACCTACAGCAATGATTTCAGCATGCTCAAGACCCATGCAAGCTCAGGCAGACAAAAACCCACAGGGAACTGGGGAAAAGGGTAGCAGACCCTAACCTTTGCTTAAGAAATATTGGCAACTGATTACTGTTGGGTGAGGATGACCTAGTCTTCCTAAAGCGAGAGACATTGGGTAGGCTGACTAGACCTCAGTAGATGAATCTGGACTGAGGTTATTTGGGGATACTAACTTGACACAACAGACCTTAACACAGATAGTGTGTATGGATTCTAGTTGGGGGCCTATGAGGAGGTGTTGGTAGGGAAGTGGGTTAAAGATGATTAAGACTGATTGTGATGTTCTGTTTGAACTCTATAATGATTCAGTAGGGGGAAAAAAGGACATGAAATTTGGAATGCAATAGGCCAGGAAGTGTTTGGGGAAGAGGAATAGTGAGAGGTGAATATGGTCAAAATACATTGTATTCATGTATGAAATTCTCAAAGAATAAATACAAAAAATTTAAAGATAAAGTTCAACAATATCAGAATTAGACTGATTTTTTCCAAGACAGGGTCTCTCTGTATTTACAGATGGCCTGTAGACCAGATCTCACAGAGCTCTGTCTGCCTTTATCTCCCAAGTGGTGGGACTGAAAGTAAGTACCACCATAGCAGGCAGAAAATGGATGTTCCTTGGATATGGGCAAAGATGTTTAGAAGGGCAAGTTTGCAACCACCCATGTGTATACTTCGCAGTGTGGAGGAGACCCTCACTGCAGTTCTCCTGCCCAGGAGTGTCTGCTGACTACACTGCTGAAAACCTGCTCAGATGCCTCACTTCCCAGTCTTCGTGCTGGGAATGTCTTGGGAAGGATGCTGACTTCATTTTGTAATGCCCTCTTGGTACTTCTGGACCAAACTGCATTATATTTTAAATATATTTTATATGCATTATATAATTATATTTTAAATGCATTAATAAGTCTGCTACTTGAGGGAATAACATGTGGATTCCTTCATAAAGTGAAAAGACTTTCTTCAATGAAAGCAAATGTTTCTTTCTATTTAGAAAATGAAATGGTAAGTACTTACTCATTTCTGCCAGTTTTTGTTGGAATTTGGACTCTCCTGGAAGGCGTTTACTGCAGATTGAAAAGAAGCCAAATATTTCATAAGCATAAATACAATCAAGTTTCTAGTGACTATGGTAGCTTTCAATGACTTTAAAAAGAAAAAAATCTTTTTGAGACAGGGTCTTCCTATAACCATAGCTGACCTGGAACTCCCTGTGTAAACCAGACTGGCCTTGAGGTCCACATGCCTCTGCCACTAACATGCTGGGACTAAAGGCCTGTAGTACTATACACAGACTCAATGACATTTTATTCTATTATTTTAGCAGCTTTTAATTTCAAAGCTTGTAAATACTAAAAATAAAGATGTAACAAAATTATGGTTCTATATATTTTTCAGTGGTTCTTCTAAAGCATAATATTGAATATTTTTCAAGAGTAGGAATTTTTAAATTTAATGTTAAAACTAACAAAATCAACAACTGACATGTTACTGAATTCTCACACTTTTTTTGAATCAAGGTCTCCCTATGCCCTCCGTTAGCCTGGAACGTGGTATGTAGATCAGGCTGGCCTTGATCTCACTGAGACTCACCTGCCTGTGCCTCTCACATGTGGGGACTAAAGGCATGTGTCACCATGCCCAGTACACCTATTATTTTGAGCTGCTTCCACAACACAGAGAATTGGTATAATATGACAAGGACTGAAGGTGGAGGCTGCAGTGCTTGGACTCCCAGGTATCCTGCTCAGCACTGGGACACCCATGGTTCCTACCTTCCGTCTGCTTCATCAGATCCCTCGATGTCAAAGCGCAGTTTTTTCAGTGGTTTTGGAGGGGTGCTGCCTTCAGCACTTCTTTTGAGCACTCGGTCACTATTACACACCATCTGATTTATTTTCTGGAATTTCTCAGATGTCTGTAATATACAGAGTTATTTTACATCATTAAATAGCAACATTTTGAAGTCAGCAATGCAAACTATTGTGAGGCATCAATAGTGAGGCAGAGAGGTATTCTCTTCACTTTAATTCTCTGCCTTATTAGATTAAATAAGAGATTTAAAAGAATATCTGTACCATTTTGCCCTCCTTAAATACCCATCCATATAAGTCCTCCTGCCTTTTTCCAAGAGACTCCAACTCTGTGTATGTCCAACCTGTTCTATCAAGCCCTGGCTTGTCTTTACTGGGACTCGCCCACACATGAAACCAGGGCTTCTTCACAGAAGCAGCAGAGCTGGGTCAAATTTCTGGAATCTTGTTTTTTTTTTTTTACAGTTTTGTGTTAAACTATTACATATTGAAGGATCATAAGACACTTTAATTCATCTTCAGGTTATTATGTTGCTAGGACATACAGTTTATGTATTACAAACCACCAAAGATAATGGTATTTGTTAAAATGTTGCTAATTCAGAAAGTATTTTAAATTAAAAAATCAGATATTCAAATACTTGAGAATTTTAGTGCAGGCAACATTACTGGATCATTTAAAATATCATCTGAAGGTGAATATTGTTATAACAAACAAAGTAAGGCTTGGTAAGAGGTACCAGAGTGGGTACAACACTATCTTATCTCACCCAGTAAAGAAATAATGGGGAAATCCATCAACTGGTTTCCATTCTAGAATCAGACTGTCTCAGGGATATGTACTGTATATTTACCTGAGCCAAAAATATGAAGCCAGATTTCCTGAAAGAAGTTATATTTGATCTGACTGGTGGATTTATACAGGATCAGCTTTATTTAATGGAAAATGTATTTAGAATACATATTCAACAGGACAGAAGCTAACTACTAAGCCTTATGACCCTGTTACTATTTGTAGTTATTTGCTTTAAAATCTCGAATGCACATTTTCTCCATTATAGGTTGTGGCAAACGAAGTGTTTGAAGACCTGTTTTATTCCTGTCTAGCTCCAACTATATTTGCATGATTCTATATATCCTTTGTGAAGCCTGACAGGTGCAGTCCATCTGAAATGAGATGTCACAGCACTGAGTGTTTGTAACATGAACTCTCATCCATCTCCTTCTCACTCTCTTTTTTCCCAGAGACAACATTCTTGCTATATACCCATACTAATCTTAAAATCATCATTTACTGTGAAGTGTCAGGTTAGCTACAAACTCTTGATCCTCTTGCTTCAGCCTCCTAAGTGCTGGTATTACAGATATGTACCAGTGCACTTGGCTCATCATAAAACATTCTTTTAAATATACATATTTTAAAAAATATATAAATATAATATTATTACTGTGTGTATGTGGGCATGTGTGTCAGAGGACACCTTGTAGAGTAAGTTTTCTTCCATCTTTTTCTGTGGGTTCTGAGGATCAAATTTAGGTCACTAGACAAAGAAAGTGCCTTTACCCACTGAACCATCTCACTGGACCAAGTCTTAATTGTTATCAGAGAAAGACTATTTTAGAAGTCTGAGAAGAGAGAAAGGAAGGAGGAAGAATAAAGATGAGGGGATAGGAAGAGAGAGGGAGAGAGGAAAAGACAAAGAGAAGGAGAGGAAAAGAGAGGAAGGAAGGAAAAGGACAGAAAGAAGAAATATGAGAATATGTATATAATAAGGAGACCAGTAGTGAGAGAAGGGCTGGTAATGTTTGGATATGTGGTTTACATTTTAGATTATTTCATTTCAAATTAGTCTCCAGTTACAGGATTTGAAAACTTCTGTAAACATTTATATGAGATTATATACATATGTATAATATCATAGAAAGATATTTGGTCTTTGTTTTCTATTCCTGCTCCTAACATCCTTGGAACTTCCTGATTGGTAAGGGTTAGATAAGGCCATCTTTTATTCTGATAAGGTGATACTTGTCGGGCCCCTACATAGCATCAGGATGGAATCTGATGGCCAGAAAGACAAGCCCTGATTAGAGAAGTTAAGAATTTTTTATACTATCTTTTACTGAATTTTTTGCGCATTTCATACATCTTAATCATACTTAGGCCCCCTCCCCTATTTGCGCCCCTGCCCATAAGAAGCTAGGAGTTTTCAGCCGCAGTTCCTAACCTCCAGGATGGGGAAAGTAGGTAGAAATTTAGTTAATCAGCTATGTGTATAGAAATAAATAAAACCCTCAGCAGCAGGGTTGGAGAGTTCTGGAGTTGGACTCCACAAAGACAGAAATTCCCTACACTAGGGACCTCCATGGACCTCACCCCACGTGTCTATTTATCTGGTTGCTTATCTGTATTCTTTATAATAAACTTAATAATACATAAATCATTTTCCAGAGTGTTGTGAACAATTCTAGCAAATGATCAAACCTGAAAGGGGAATGTATAGGCACTCCCTGACTTGTAGACAATTCAGATGGAAGACTATTGTAACCAGGGAACTTGACACTTCTCACCAGCATTGGGCTTTTGAACTTGTTGGAATCTGATGATAGCTAGATAGTAAGTCAAAACTGAATTGAACTACAGGACAGCAGTTGTGTGTCCAGAGTTGGAAAATGAACCTTTTGAATGTTGTGAGTAAAAATATCTTATATATGAATATATATAATATACATATGTATTATATAATATCAGAGAAATGTTTAGAAAACAATTTAGAAGTTTACCAATTCTGAATATGATTTGAAACTAAATTTGAGATAGATACTTATTTTATAAATTCTATTTAATATGCCTAGATGTTTGAGTAATAGTATTTGTAAATTCAAATTACAGAAATCTTTAATTTCTTTTATAGTTGCAATGTAAATTGCAAATATTCATAGACAGACACCCAACTCCAAGACCATCAAATAAAGGATGATACAGGGACACAAAAGTAACATTCCATAACATCATATTTCATAGAAAGAAATACTCACCCCAAATGATTCACCAATTGAGACTAAGATTCTGTCAAAATAAAATGTGAATTAGTAATGAAAAATCACACAGAGATTTTGCAGATATATAGAGATGAAAATAGACCCTTTATTCTGAACTATCAGAAACTAGATCAAAGGATTCTTGTTGCTACAACTACTGACAAATTATATTCAGTAGGTGATTACTCTGATAGTACTAGTATGATCAAGTACTTAGTCAGATGTTTGTTTTATGGTGCTGGGGATCAAACTCGGCTTCAAATATGCTAGGTATGTGTTCTATCACTGAGCTACAACTTCTGCCTTCTTAGATTCTCAATAGGAACTCTAGGTCTGTAGAACATTATTCTGCCATGCTCCACATTTAAAGAGGATTTTTAAATTTCAAGTTTACCTTTACTTAGTTCTTCGTAAATTTAAAAATGTTAACTTCATTCACACTTCCCCATTTCTAATTAAAGTTACATTTAATACAAACATAAAGTAAATGATTTTTTTAAAAATTTAAAGGATTAGAAAGGTGGCTCAGCTGGTAAAGACACTCACTTGCTGCCAAGCATGACAACCCACAGGGCAGAAGGAGAGAATCAATTCCCGTAAGTTGTTCTCTGACCTCTATACATATACACCATGACATGAATGCAGCCCCCATAATAAATGAAAAACAAAACAAAAATAACAATTTTTAAAGTTAAAAATTTTTATTTTATGTGTATGAGTGTTTTGCCTGCATGTATGTAAGTGTACCTGTGTCATACAATGCCCACAGAAGCCAAAACAGAGTGTCAGATCCCCTGGAACTGGAGTTGAGGATGGTTGTGAGCCACCACGTGGGTGCTGGGAATTGAACCCAGTCCTCTGCAAGAGCAGCCAGTGCTCTTAACCGCTGAACCATCTCTCCAGCCCCCAAAATGACAGTTTAAATTTGATTTGAAAAGGCATACACACCTACATCCTATCCCTCCCACAACTTAGTAAGTGTAACTTAAAAAATGTTTCAAGCTTATAAAGTCATAATCAAATTTTATCTGGCATCTATATTGACATATAGTTATACTATAATAGAAGCTATTGGTTATACATCCTAGAATCAGAGATTCTTATTACTGTATTTGTCCTCAGTTAAACCTTATAGTTTATGCTGTTCTGTTTCTTTGGTACTGGGGATTGAACCTGGGGCCTTGTATATGTTAGGATGGTGCTCCACTACCAAGTTACATCCCAAACCCTTTTACATTTTATTTTGAGAAAGAGTCTCACTAAGTCGCCCAGCAGGCCCTGAACTTGTGATCTTCTTGCCTCTTCCTCCTAAGCAGCTAAGATCACAGGCCTATGATACAGACTCGGTTATAATTTATGTTCTTGATAATAAAGCTGAAAAAATATTGACTCAGCATAACTTAGTAAAGACTTGAAGCTATACACATAACTAGTGGCTATGTAGACTTAGTGTCCTCATTTCCTTGATAAGTGACATGCCATTAATACTGATTAATCAGAACTCTTAAATATGCTGAATAAATAACATACTAAGATGTTCTCTAAAGCCTCATCAGTAATGTACCAGTTAGAACATTCAGAATGTGACTTTTTATTTGATTTTTTTTGCTAAAGAGTACCAATACATGCTGGGCATAGTGGTTCACCCTTGTAATCCCAATACTTAGGAGGCCTAGGGAGGAAGGCTGCCATGAGTTTGAGGCCATGCTCTGCTACACAGTAAGAGATCCTGTCTGAGAGAGAGAGAGAGAAAGAGAGAGAGAGAGAGAGAGAGAATGAACACAGAATTGATTTCCTTAAGATTAGCAAATAGCCATCATTATAATTACAATACAGATTATTATTAAGAAGCTAAATATACATTGCATTGTCATGTGGCAGCATGAGACTGTATACGTTTACTTAAGTAGGCGTGGCATGGCTTATTAGCAGTTTACAATGTGAGTTATAAATACCTATAAACAGATGGCCAGATATAAGTGCACCACATAAACAGAGAAAGATGTGAGCATTTCCAATTACTTTTTACTTAATATTTTCTCTACGGTTTGAAATTTTTACTAAAAGTGCATATTACTCATGTAATTAAATGTACCAGATATTTCCTAAACAGCTAATACAGCCCCTACTCCTTGTTTTTTTTTTTAATTGCTCATTAAGGACAACTATATTTACTGAGAATTTCTGAAGAGCCTACATTAATTATACTAGCTAATTGGCCCCCTACTTTATAAACATTAAGCCAGTTTCAAATAGTCCATGATAACATATAATTAGTCAACTGAAGGACTTCAAAGTCAGAGAATATCATGATTTGTAGGTATATAGAACCTTTCATCTGAGAATTTAAAACAGCTTCACACTCATTTCGCTGAGCCACAGCACCCTTCTGAAACAGAGATACGGACCAACCTGCTGTAATTTAAGAAACCCACCAGTAGAATTATAGAATAGCTGCTAATGACTTAATTGACAGTCATCTACATTTAATACGTCATCTACACTTTTTAAAACTTAATTTATTAATATTATTCTGTGAGAAAGAAAGAGAAGAAGAGAGTGTGAGAGAGAGAGTTAAAGATCAGAGGACAACTTGACAACTTTCAGGAGTCAGATCTCTTCTTCCACCATGAGACCCACAGATGAACTCAAGGTGTCAGATTTGCTTAGCAAACACAATTTTCCAGGATGAGCCATCTTGCTTGCTCTCATGATTGGTTTTTGTAACAAACAAAATAAGTAAGGTCCTTAGAAAGACTTTAGAGGAAATCTGTAAATTTGGAATAAAGTTTGTTAAGCTAAAGCAATCTACTTCGATGACTTAGAAAACTACCAAAGTATTTTGAAACACACTAAAACTGGTTCTCAGACTATTTTAAAAAGAAGAGACCTCAGCAACAGGGAAAGTTCATGATTAAGTCTGCAAACCCATCTAGATAAAGCAGATTCTCTTTCCCCCCAAATTCTTAATTATACATTTATTTAATGTATCAAGGAAATTAGAAACTCAACACTGCTTTTATGCTTAAATCAAACCACCAACTTATTGTTTTTTTTTAGTATTTCCTTAAAAAGGAAACACCAACCTTGATCTTGGAGTCATTTTTGTGGGTGTTGGTAGACCTTCTGAAATTTTATAAGGACTCTTCAGGGGTGATATGTAGATGTTACCTCCAGGAATCCGTAAGGGTGAACTAGAAAACTTGTAAGGGCTTCGAGGAATGTGAGGTATTGGTGACAAGGTAGGAGGCTAGAACAAAAACAAAGAAGTACTGACATTATGTTTAGTGGGACCATTACTTTATCACTGGATTCCCCCCCCAATCAAAAGAAACTTTCAACATACCCTGGTGGAAGCATACTGTAGAATGTTTGTCTTTAGTCTCTGCATGAAAACTGAGTTATAGAATACTATAATGGAATCAAACTCCTCTTCTCTGATCAAAACACGTTTGAAAGTCTGAGGAAGAATAAAAACACTTGTTAAATGAATTTAAGAACTTATCTCTAAATTTTCCTTTTGATAGTTGCAATAGTTTTGGCTAGTAAAAAAAAAACCCACATTTTATTCAGAAAACAATAATCTGAAAAGGCTTCCATAGTGGAGGATTATAGATGCACACTCAAAAGTGAAATGTCACCAAGAGATCCAGAGAAAAGACTAGGCAGCCATAGACAGAACAGCTAGTCATTCAGTAAGGAGGTAGACAGGGTGTCAAGATGTTGAAACAAAGGGCTGGAGTTGAGTAAAAGCCAGCAGCATTTCCCACAGTGGGCAGACGATTCACTGGCTGTACCAGCCTGCATCTCCTAGTCTAAGAAGGGTTCTAAGGGTCCAGGAAGTGTGTACTGCTCCCTTGCAAGAAGCAGACAGTAACAGCACTTATTCTGCCAATTATTTTACTCAAATTTATTTTATATATTTATTCATTTCTTTATTTTTGTTTTTATGGGCAGGGTCTCACTATATAGCTGTCAATTTGTTACACCCTTCCTCAACTTCCCAATTTTAGGAATTACAGGTCTGTGCCACCATGCCCAACTTACATAAATTTTAGTTAGGTCAAAGTACAGAAATTTTATAGAATGCCTCTGTTATATACAATCTAATGACAGGACTTAAAAATAACTACAAATATAAAAGCAAAAACAACATGGTTTGAATCTGTCTTTGAAAACTCAAATGATAAACTGGAAAAAATAACCCAGGAAGCACCATGATGCCCAGAAGAGTATGAATGAACATCACACACATGGGTTTTCTCACTGTGGCTTCTCTGAAGAGGAAGAAACTAGAAATATAAATGTGCTTACTCTGAAAATTTGTATTCTGTCTTTACAAGGTTGCATTTATACTGGATTTTCCTGTGAAATATTAAAAACTAATATAATCATATTACTTGGTCAACTTTATTACATATATCCTTCTTATTAGCTATGGATACAGTATTATTAATTAGCTTAAACTATGGATTGAGATTTCAGTTTGCCCTAGCTTTCTAATTCCATTTTAGTTACAAATGATTAACTAATATTATAAAATTAAATCAGAATATATGACCTTTAATTAACAACTGGAATTATATTATGAATATGAATTTATTTTTATTTTTTAAATCTTACCATGATCCATCACCTACCTCCTGGACAGCATGAGGCAGATCTCTGTAGGCTGTTACGATGATTTTGAACTTCAGATCAATGTTCTTCACTTTACATATGCCATACATAGAGCACATCATAATCTAGTGTGAAAATATGATAGAGGTCATAACCTTAGTATGACACTTTGTTTTTAAGACTACTGTTCTGTTTCTTTGGGCCTTAAAAGAAAAAAAGGTTAATTTCTTCTATGATTTTTTTTTCATCCTGAACTCAATTTAAAAGTTTATAAAGTGTTTAACTCAAACACTATGTTTTTGAAAGAACAAAATGCAAGCAGTTAACTCAATTACTCAGGTTTGATTGTGTAGTTTGTAAATTATCCAAACTTTGGCTCCTTTTCTTTAATATTTCCCAGAAAAGTGTTGAAACTTGAACCAGTTAATTGGATGGTTCCTACTTAAAAAAATAAAAAAGATAAAGTGTGAAAAAGTTTCAAGCTGTCAAAATAATACATAATAACCTGGTACTAGCAATGGGGGAGTGGTGGTGACAGACATACCATACTAGTAATTGTACTCTGACTCTTGATCTGAACGTAGGTTGGAGTTCAGTTAAATTTTGTTGTTTTCTTTTTCCCTAATTAAATATACTGTTCAATACCAGGTTTTTCAAATATATCCTTTGTCAGATTGAGTTTCTTTTTATTTTTGTTTTGTTTCTTGAGTGATTTTCTCTGAAAGTGTATTGGATTTGTTAAATTATTTTTCTAAAGCTACTAATATGATCATGTAGGTTTTTTGTTATGTTATTAATTGACTTGGTATGTTACATTAATTGATTTTTCATATTTTAGGCCCATCTTGAACTTCTGGGAGTATTTATCTCACTTGGTCATGGTATATAATCTATAAAATTAGCTGGAAATTCTTCTAAATTCAGAAGTTTATGTAGAATTGATACTAGGTCTTCTTTGCTTGATGAAATGCTCACCAATCAAACCACCTTGGTACAGGCTTTTGTTTGTGAATAGCTTTTGATTACCAATTCAAGATCAAGTTTTCTATGTTTTTTTCTTGAGTAGTTCTAGGAACTTCTGCTTCATCTTAGTTATCTATTTTATTTATATAAGTTTTCATAGCATTCTTATATAATCCTTTTCTTTCTGAGAGGTTGGTAAAAATGTTCCCCAAATGAGTATTTTAAAAACTTCTAAAACATTTCTTATTTATTTTTATTATTTTATGTGTATGAGCATTTTGCTTGAATGTAGGTAAGTGCACCCTTGAATGTAGGTAGTCATGCAAGGCCTTCAAAGGCCAGAACAGGGTGTCATATCCCAGTCTCCAAGAATTATATTTTAAGCAAAAAATGGACTATTGTTTAAAAGTATAACCTACAGATATACATATTTTAAGAGAGTATATTTTGATATATAAATTGGGTATTTTAAAATAGATAATTACTGCCTTATGTTCCCACTGCTTTCTACAATATAGAAAGATGGATTCCTAGAGGGTATGAAAAGTAAAAACTAATGCTTCAAAAAGATACATCAAAAAAGTAAAACAAGTTACATGGTGGGAGAAAACATTTACAAATCATGTATTTCATAAAGAAACTTAAATGCAGAATATATAAAGAATTCTTGCAACTCAACAAAAAAAGCCAAGTCAATTTAAAAATGGAGAAAAGATCTTTTCTTGCTGTTTGATTTTTGTTTTTGAGAAAGGGTCTCCCTATAGCCTGAAACTTACTAGGCAGACTAGATGACCTCAATATCAGAGATCCACCTGCCTCTGCCTTGCAAGTGCTGGGATTAAAGACTGCATCTGGCTTGTTTGTGTTTTTGAGATAGAGATTCACTATGTAATCCAGGATGGCTCAGTCCAAGAGGAATACTAGGATTACAAGTGTGCTCCACCATGCCCAGTATGAAAGGTTCTTAATAGTTCTTAAAGCATCTTTCTAGATGCTTCTCTAGAAACATATAAACAGCCAGTAAGCACATAGAAAGATGTTCAATATCATTAACTATTAGAAAATGCAAATCAAAACAGCAGTGAGATACTACATCAGGTCTACTACAATGGCAACAATAAAAAAGATAAGCAACAAGTTGGTGAAATGCAGAAACATTGGAACCATGTATACTATCTGGAAGACTGCAAAATGGTATATAGCCACTCTGGAAAATAATCCAGTCATTCCTCAAAAGGTTAAACAAAGGTTTATCTTATGAATAAGCAATTTTATTCTGAAGTTTATACCCAGGAGAAATAAAAATAAAAACATATCCTCACAAAATTATACATGAATGCTCATAGTAAGAGTATACATAATAGCCTAAAGTAGAAATAATTCAATGTCTATCAACTGATGAATGATAGATATAATGTAGCACATAGCCATACAACTGAGTATTTAGCAATAAAAATGAATGCAGCACTGACACAAATTATAATATAAATGAACCCTGAAAATATGCTATGTGAAAGAAGCCAAACACAAGACTGAGACTGTAGCTCAGTGGTAGAGTGCTTGCCTACCATCTTCAAGGCCACAGGTTCAACACTCCCAAACATAAGCAGTCAAACATAAAAAGTTATGTATGATTGCATTTATTTAAAATATCTAAATTAGGGAAATCTACAGAGATAACTATTGCTTAGAGCTGACAGGATGTGGGATAAGGAAAGTTACTATTAAAGGTTTCTCTTTGGTGTGACAAAAATAACCTAAAATTTATTGTAGTAGTATTGTACAAGTCTATGAATAGACTAAAACCACTGAATTATATACATTTTAAATATGTTATTTGAATGGTACATAATACATCAACAAGCTGTTGCCTACCTCTCCAAATACTGTTGTCTCCTGATAGGAGAGAAAGGAGGTTATGGAGGAATCATTCTGTCTCTAAACCCTCTCTCACTTTCTCCCTTCTTTTCTCTCGCTCCCTATTTTCCTTCTAATAGACACTGTTTGAGATGTATGTAAATAATATTTCTTTTTCTGAGGCGCGCTAGGATTAGACAACCATGGCTTTGTGTATGGTTGGCAAGCACCTTACCACTGAGTTATATCGCCAGTACTTTTATTATTTTTATTTTGAGATACTGTGTCACTACGTTTCCCAGGCTGGCCTTGAACTTGCTATGTAGTGCTGGTAGTCCTCACACTTGTGAATCTCCAGCCTCACCCTTGTAAGAACAGTTGGGATTATATAGGCTGATGTCACCACTCCTGGCTAGATAATGTTCTTGTTTCATGCTATTTCTGCACTAAAATGATGTCTCACTTATCATAACATAGAAAAGGCTCATGGGTTATTCAGTGATTTTTTAAATGAATAACAAAGTTTGTGTCATAAAAGTTATTGAAATGTATACTTGAAATCTAAAACTGTAATTTGTAAGAATTATAGGGAAAAGTTATATCTAATAAGTGAATATACTAAATAAATAAAGTATGCTAAATTAGTCAAGCTATTCATTTGAATCCACTCTTTACACAAGTCAACATATGGCTAACACTAATAAGGAGGAGAGATTGGTAAAGTGCTAGATTTTCTTACCTGGTCCAAATGCCGGTCTCTCATGAGTTCATATTCATTTTGCAATGTATGCTGGAACAGAGTCCAAATAATGTGCTCTAGTTCTGGGTGGTCAGACAGAAGTCGCGCACACAGTGTATTTAGTCGGAGATATGCTAGTCGGTACACTATAGGCATAAGGAAAATGAACTATGTTTATTGTTCATTTTCAATTACAAGTAGAATTTTCAAAATCATTAAATTGCTATTATCATAATATTGATAAATAGCAGTTTAACAGTAACCTAACTTTTATTTTCTTTATGAATAAATAATTCCTAGTATTAGCATAGTGTCACGTACAGAAGGCACAATAATATTTGCTGAATTAGCTATTACATTATGAAACTGAGGCAGAGGGGAAAGATCATGAGCTATTGTGAAACTGGGCAAACTAGGTAAAATTAGCTTCAGTTCTGTTGGTAATCATTCAGTACAGATGTTGGAAATTTCCACTAACAGTATTAGTTAGAGAGATGCCTATTTTTAAAATAATGGAATCATGGGTGATTATTAATTTTCTTATCCTAAAAGAAAAAAAAATATCATGTATTTTTATAAAATACCAATGAATATACTCTTAAGAAGTGGTAGATTTACATGACAGTGAAATGAAATTTAGTTTTTTAAAAAATACTATTTTAACTTTGGATAGAAGGAATCATGACATTGTACTTTTTATCCATCTGCTTTAATTGTAAAGATTCTTGTTCAAAATGTTTATTTAAAGATCTGTATAAGGTGGGGCTGGAAAGATAGCTCAATGGTTAAGAACACTGGTTGCTCTTGCAGAGGACCTGGGTTCGGTGGGAAATGAGATGGTAAATAGCAACTGTCCATAACTCCAATTCCAGAGGATCTGACACCCTCTTCTGGCCTTCACAGGCATTATATACACAGATGCACTTACATACATACAGGCAAAACACTCATACATATAAAATAAATTTTTTTTAATTTCAAGACTTGTATAAGGTAAACAATTTTTAAAGCCAATATATTTGTCCCCAAAGCTCTGAAACTTTATTATATAACAGACTTGCCTAAAGGGCTATTAAAACAAAAAATCTGGAATCTCTATTGTAGTTTCTGAATGAGAGGATCTACGTGGATCTCTCCCCCACAAATTTTCATATAAGTTTCCAGGTTGCATGGATTCTGTTGGTTGTGGACTGCCCTTTTAGAACTACTATACTAACTCAAAGACTAAGTCTTCCTATATGCCTATGAAGCTCAGTATATTTTTTTACTTGAATAAAATAAAAAAGTCTTATCACAAAGAAATCTGCTGTTTACTCTTTCAAAGAGCTATAAGTAGATGAGGATTTGCATGCTCATGAACATGCACAAATTTGCAAGATTAACCTCCCTATTCTACCACTTACGCATACAACCAAAGAATACTATATAAACTGGTAGTGGACTTCTTAAATGTCCTGAAAATATCTAAGAAATGTCTGTATTAGGCAGCAGCATACTATATAATCTTAATTCTATACATACACTTGAACAGCAAGGTAATATTAATACAAATATTTCTAAACATTAATTTGAAGACATAACAGAAGTAACAACACTAACATGTAATATTTTCTGAGCTTACTATATGTTAGGTTCTGCCAAAAGAACTTATGCCCCAACCCTATAAGGTAATATTATTATAAGACAGATTATTATTCCTTTCACTTTATAAGCAAGGAAACTGAGGCACAAAGATATTAAATGATATATGCTCAAGATATAGTAAGCGCTGGAGCCATGATTCAACCTAGTAAGCCTGGTACCAGAGTGCATACTCTTGAGAATAATCTACTGACCTTTTTTGTAAAACAGGGAAAGGGAGGTAGACTTCAATGGCTTCTGTGTCTGGAGGGCTGAGGCTGCTTGTGTCTCTGCATTTACAGCAGAATTTGCACGTGTCGTTGAACCTTTTTTCTTTGGGGATCTTACAGGAGAAAGATACCTAGAGGTATTCAAAAGAACAATTTTCATTTGAAGTTTGCTAAGACACACACACACACACACACACACACACACACGGCTATACACATACACTGATCTGCTCTAATATACTATACCAAATTCCATAAGCAGACTAGTTAAACTCAAGCTGGGAAAGGCAGCTCAATAGTAAAAACATGCTACCTTTTCAATCTCCAATCTCCCTCTGATTTCCCTTTAGTTATATAACAAACAATTATAGAATAATTTCACTTGAGCAAAACTAGGTCTCCCCTCAATTCTACATGCAAATATCCAATTACATAATGGATAGTACTACTTGAAAATCAAACCTACTAAGACCAAAGCAGAACTCTGGATTCCTTCCTTCAGTTTTTCCTATCTTTAAAAAAAGGTCTGCATATTACATCTAGTATTTTAAAGTAAAAAACCTAGGGGTGATTTTTTTTTTCATTTTTCCAGTTCCTCCAATCTAATGTAAATATATATAAAGTCGACTATTTCTATTTCAAAATGTATTACTGATCTTCATTTTCATTTCCACTTTTAATGTTATATGTTTGACCAAGTCATCCATATTCCTCATTTGAGCTATTGAAATAATCTTCAAACTTGTCTCCACATTTCTTGCCTTGACTCTTTCTTTCCCTTAAGCCCATCTGTATTTCAAATAGCAGCCAGAGAGTATCTTTAACAAAACAAATTATACAAAGCCGCATCTCTGTTTAAATGGTTTTTTGCTACCTTTATAAAATCTAAACTCCTTACTAAGGCTGATGGGAACTTGGAAAATCTAGCCCTGGTATGCCTCTCTAATTCCATTTTACTACTTTTTACCATGTCCTAGCCACCTGGGTTTCTTTCTAGTCCTTAAATTAGCCAGTCAACATGCTCCAAAACATAAAGATTTTTGCCTGGTCAGCATTCAATTGTCCATCAGATCTCTAGTCAAAACCACTTCATCAGAAAAAGGGAAGTACCTAAGACATTCTATCACCTCTGTTTCTCATCTTCATATCACTCCATTTATTTCATTTATAGTACTAATACCTGAAATCATCTTATGTTGGTTAATTCAGACACTGCTTCCTTCCTCCAAGATACAAAACTCTATTAGAAAGGAAGAACCAGTCCTATTATTGTCCTCCCAGTGACTGGCACTATTAACCTGGCACTTAACAGATAACTATTTATTGAATTAAAGGGAAAACATAAAATTGACTTGTGTAAAAATATTACCTAACAAATAAATTTATACATGAATGCAAAGTCTCTATATACTTCCGATGAAAAGGACACCTCAGGAATATGATCACTATGTAATCATAGTACACCGTAATGTCAGTTCCTGCACAGAATCAAGCAGAAACAATGTCAAATACATTCTAGCAAAGGCAGAAGCTAGAAGGATTAAAAGAACTTGGATGTTGGGATCAGACTTCAGGGGGTTCCTTTCTGTTTATCTTAGGCAAGTTACCTTATTTCTTCCATGATAGATGCTGGTAGTAACAGCTACTATCTTACAGGGTTAGAATGTACATTAAATGAAAAATGTGAATCTGAAGGACTTAGGCAGATACCAGCACACTGGGAGCCCTCAATAAATGTTAGCTGTTTCTTCTTTCACCATCACACACAGTGAACCATCTTGGTAATATTCCACCATATAGACTTATGCTATCCCTCACTCTTATGGTTACAACCTATTTCTGACTCTTCAAATATTTCCTCTTGCTTCTCCAATTTCATGCTGAAATCCTACCCAAACTTTAAGGCCCATCCAAATTGTCATCTATGTTGTAAAAACTTCCTTTATTACACCAATTCCATGTGATTCAGCAGGACTTTGTATGACCTTAAGTCATGTATTTTACATTCCTCTCCCTTTCTTTGTCTATTTTTGATTGTTTCTTAGTCCCAGCTGAACTGAAACTCACTATGGAGACTAGACTGGCCTCAAACTCACAGAGATCCACCTGCCTCTGCTTCCCACGTGCTGAGATTAAAGGCTTGAGCCACCACCCCTGACAAATTCCTCATTCTTAAAAGCAGAAACAATGTCTTATGCAAAACTCAAGTCCTCCAGTTCCTATGCACTGCTTTGCATTTATCTTATGGTCCAAATCTGTTTTCAGTTTGAACAGATAATATAACATATATCTACTTACATATCTGCTGCAGTATGATTATTCTGAAAAGGAAGGTTGAGAGGACAAGCAGACTCAAGGTGATCAGTTGGTCCCTCTCCATCCTTTGATTGCTTAATAAGATCAAATAAAGGTGAATCCTGGATGAGAAAGATGACATAACAATGGTATGATTTTATTGAATATATATCAAAAGTGTATTATCTGACAAAGTAGGCACTATTAACTTTAGGCACACCCATAGTGGCAATTCAGAAATGAGAATGAGATCCTTTTCTCCACTCTAAGATTCCTGATTGTCAACTCAGATACTCTGTGTGTATGTTTGTTTATGCACATGCAAAAATAGGAAAATGTATAACCTTATATTCTCCCAGGGTTGATAAAGTACATGTGTCTTAGTTTTTTACTTTCTTTTTGAAATTCTGGAATACTCACTTAAATATAATGAGATCTACTGGGGATGGAGATAATACCGGATTAATTAATGTTTCTTATGTACCTTATACACATAGACTAAAGGTAACTTTATCAACATTTTCAGTTGCATTTTTTAACTGTGATCATCATAGAAGGTGGCATCAATTTGCGTCTAAAAAACTTTGAATTTGGGGCTATCTAACAGTTCCATGGTAGAATGCCTATTTAGCTGGAGTGAGGCTGTGGACTCCATCCCCAGAAAAATAAGCTTCAGATTCTGAAGCATGTAAATTTCAGAGTTTATAGTGATGTTTAACCTTTTTAGAAAAGAAGGCAGAAGTCAGACAAAAGATGCAAACAATACTGAAAGACAGAAAGAAGTAAATGATAAAGATATGGACAGAATTTAATAAACTGAAAAGATAAAATATATGATTTGATCCACAAAGACTGTTCTTTAAAATAACAAGGCTCCAGTCAAGCTGATTAAAAAAAAAGAGAGAAAAGGAAGAAAAACAGTACTAGGAACAATAAAAAAAGGAATGTAATAAAAAATTAGATAGGTAGTAAGTGATGGTTATAATTTTATGCTAATAATTGGAAACGCTCAACTATAAGGAAAAATCCTACAAAACATAAATTATCAAAGCTCAGTGAAAAAAATTATAAAATTTGAGTAATCTTATAACTACAAAAAAATGAATCAGTAATTTAAAATCTCCTCACAAAGAAAGCACTTCAAGCCCCTTTTGGTTTTACCAGGAAATTCTACAAAAATTTCAAGGGACAGAAAAATCCTGTTTTTTGTTAAGACTCTTTTTAGAACAGAGAAAAACAGAAACATTCCTAATTTCATTTCTGAAGCTACTGTATCACTGATACTAAAACCTATCAAAGACATTATAAAATGATCAATTATATTCCATTTACATGCATAAAGAGATGCAAAAGCGAACACTTTTTAAAAAAGAAAAAGGTGAATTCATAATTTCCAGCTTGAATTTATTCACATGGCAAGACTGGTTCAACAATAAGAAGGCTATTTATGCAAACATCTCACTAATAAATCTAAGATGAAGAATCTTATCAAAATAAAAGCAAAAAATTATTTTAAAATCCATTTAAAATATAAAAACAGAAAATTCAGTAAATCAGGAACAGAAGAGTATTTTCTAATTTGATGAATGACAGTAATAAGCAAAAACTCACATTACGAATTCTATTAATAGTGAAACATGAAACACATTCCCCCTAGGGCCAGGGACATGGCTCAGTAGGTCAAAGTACTTCCTGGGCAAGCCTTAACAACCTGATTTTTTTCCCAGAGCCTATGTAAAAAGCCTAACACAGTAACATACAACTTTAATTCCAGAGCTCCTACAGCAAATGGAAGGTGGAGACACGAGACTCACCCAGAAACTACCTTAAAGTATCTGGCAAAGGGCAGGAACAATAGGAAACCTTGCCTCAAAACAAGGGGAAGATAAGAACCAAATCTCAAAAGTTGTGATAGCATGTGTGCACACAGACAAACACACACACACACACACACACACACACACACACACACACACACACAGAGACAGATACAGACACACACAGAGAAATTCCCTTTAAAAAGCCAAACATGGTGACGTGTATTTGGGAAACAAAACAAATGACACAAATATTGGCAAGAATGAATAAGGGCTTCTTATTCATTGCTTCTAAGAATTTGAACTTATACAGGCACTACAGAAATCAGTATGAAGGTTCCTCACAAAACTAAAAATAAGAGCTGAAGAGATAGTTCAGTGGTCAAGAGCACTGGCTACTCTTGCAGAGACCTAGGTTCGATTCCCAGCACTGACATGGCAGCTAACAACCGTCTGTACCTCTGGTTCTAGGGGATCTGTCATCCTCTTCTGATTTTCTCAAGCATTGCATGCCACGTACATACATACAGGCAAAACACTCATACACATAAAATAATAATAATTTGTTTTAAAAAAAAACTAAAAGTAGAGAATGGTAAGATGGCTCAATGGGTAGAGGTGTTTGTACACAGGTCCGAAGATATGAGTTCAATCCCTGGATCCCATAAGATGGCAGGAGAGAACTGATTCCCAAGAATTGTCCTCTAACTTCCACATGCACACCATGGCAAGCATGCATTGTACTTAAACACATACATAATAAATAAATAAATATATTTTTTAGGATCCTAAAACTATCATATGACCCATCTGTGTCACTTGGGTATATTCTAGAAGCTCTCTAAGTCAACCCACCACAGAGACACTTGCACATCCATGTTTACAACTGTACTCTTCAGTATAGTCAGGAAATGGAACTGGCCTAGATATACATTTAACAGATAAGGGGATAAAGAATATGTGCTATTTATAAAGTTAAATAGAAAAATGAAATCAGGTTATCTGCAGGCAAATGGATGCAACTAGAAATCAATATGTTAAGTGGACTAAGCCAAGCTCAAAAAGACATATATGACGTGTTCTATGGCAAATGAGAAATTTCAATTTAAAATTATGTATGTATGTGCTTGCATATAAGTGTATATATATATATATATATGAGTTCTTATAGGTCATAAAACTAGAATACAATCGTGAAAAGGAAGGAAAAGACTGTAAGAGGTGTGGGGAAGTGGGGAATAGAGGCTAGTAGAATGCTTGTTACTGGAAAGTAGATGGGGGAGTCTACCTGGAGGAGGAAAAGGAAGTAGTTAGAGCGGGGAGAGGACATGGTCAGGACAGTGGGGGTGAATGAATGAGAACAAAGTATAATGAATGACACACATGTAAAAGAAGCCCATTATGTTGTGTGCTGACAGAAAAAGTTAATTTAAAAAACCTTAGCAAGGTTGATGTTATGAAATCTATACAAAAATATTTATAGGGGCTGGAGTGATGGCTCAGTGGTTAAGAACACTGGCTGTCTCACAGAGGATCTAGGGTTTGGTTCCCAGCATACATATGGTGGCTCACAGTCATCCTTAACTCCAGTTCCAGAGAACCAGGTAAAGGCACTTAATACCAAGCCTGATGATCTGAGTTTGAGCCCCAGAACCCATATGGTAGAGGAAGAGAACCAGCTCTTATAAATTTTCCTGTGATCTCCACACATTCACTGGGTTGCCCACAAGTACACACACACACAAACACACACACACACACACACAGAGGCATGCTGGATTTTTTAAAGTATTAGAAATAAATACAGGAAGAGATCATTATAATTCCTTAATTCCTTGTTAAGGAGGGTCTTTGAAGTTTGACTAGAACCCCGTAGGTCTTGGGTTGTAGAGATAGCTCAATAGTTAACAGTAGGAGTTGCTCTTGCAGGGGACTGGAGTTTGGTTCTGAGCAGGCACATTTGGTGGCTCACACTCTCCTATAACTCCAGCTTCAGGAGACCCAACACATTCTTTTCCATGGCATCCACATGTAGGTACATAAACACAGACACATACACATATAAATAAAAGTAAATCTTTAAGAAATCATAATAAAAAGGTAACAGATGTGTGCACATATGAATTGGAAAGCTCTGTATGACTAAAGCCAAAATTAATTACACTAAACTAAATCTTTGAAAAATAAACAATGATGTTTAAAGATGGCAAACAAAAAAAGACATAAACCTAATGGCACAAAAATTTGAACCCAGAAGGCAGAAGGTAAGTGGTTACCTATTCAGGAGATAAGAAAATGACAGAAGCCTAGAAAGGTAAGTGGTTACTTAATCAGGAGATGAGGAAACGATGGAAGCCTAGCAGTTAAAGAAAGGCACCAGACTAACCAAGTGAATTCAGTCCTGCAAGAGATGATGCCAGATACCTGGGGCAGTGAAGCAAAAGTAATCAACAGAAAGACTGGTTGAAAGTCCACTTAAGGGTAGGTTAAATGAGATATTCACCTCTTTTCTCCTTTCTTAGTGATGAAAAATAGAGATTTATGATTTGGTCAATGTAAAACAGAACTGTTTGTCTTGAGGTCTCCAGACAAAACCTAAGAAGGAGCTACCATACTAAAAATGCCAGCACTGGACTAGAGAGATGGCTCGGTGGTTAAGAGCACTGGCTGGGTTTAAGAGGTCCTGGGTTTGGTTCCCAGCACCCACAGGGCAGCTAACAACTGTATGTAACTTCAGTTCCAGTGGATCTGACACCCTCTTCTGACCTCCACAGACACTGCATGACATGGGTGCACTTACAGACATGCAGGCAATATATTCATACATAAATAAAAATAACAAAGAAAATATTTTAAAATGATAGCATTAAGGAAAAGTTTAGACCATGAAAGTTCCATATCCTAGACTGCTTCCTATCTGTATGTTCTAGGACGTATGCAGCTATTATCATATCCTCCAGGTATGAAAGCAGAAGTGAAAGCTGAGTAAATGGTGGCTGAAAAAGATCTAAAGATATTATCAACAAAAATTCACCGGGAATTAGGCTTACAAGTCACCATACAGGTCATCACAATCTCCACCCATTCAGAGCCTCTAGCTAATTTTCAGTGACTTACTCTTATATCTGATTATCAATCAAGTATTTCAGGCAAGTGTCTAATATGAAGCTGCCAAAATAAAATAAACCAAAAGTACCTTAGAGAAACATTTAGGTTGAGAAGAAAATTTAAAAGGAAAGAAAAACCCAGTAAATTAAACTACTCAGCATTCCTTTTTACTAGTCTAAGTAATACATTCCTAAACAGTATGCTTTTCTTATTCATTCCAATCTTACCTAAACTCATCTCAACAACAAACCTCACAAAGAATTAGTTTTTAAAAGTCAATAGCAATAAGAATACAGGTTCTGGAATCAGAGAAATAAAATCTTCAATTCTGTCTCTTAATCTTACTAGTAAGAGCAATTTTGCTCTTGGAACTTCAGTTGTATAGCCTGAACAGCAACAGCAGTACCCAGGCTGTAAGAATAAATGATATTACACATAGAGTGCCTTCACTGTAGCCCCCTGACAAGTCATTCTTTTCTCACCTTTCCATTATTGGGGTGACAATGTTGGTTGAGTACCTTAGATGTATAGTTGAATATGTTAAAGATGTGCTTAACTCTCAACTTTCAGGAGAAAAAAATAAAATAACCTGTCTGTTAAACATTTACCTTTCCCTTCTTGGTACCAAACAGGTACTTGATAAATTGCAAATAAAAAGAGATATAGCAACCAGATAGTCATTATTATGCATATGACTACAAGCTTGATGGTTTTCAACCCCTCTTCAGTTCAAATGCACCAACAGAAAGCAGGCTGCCATTTGTAGTAGTAAGTAGCTCAATACAGTAAGTTCTCATAAGGGAAGTAGTGACAGAATGGGGTGTCCTATGGAGGTATGAGAGGGCAAGAGTTTTGCAAAATATAATAGTGTAACTCCCATATGTAGTTGTTTATATTGTCAAAGTCACTAATGATGCTCATCTGAGTAAAGTAATGCTAATAATTAACATCTAGGACATGAATTTTGGAGAATGCAATATTGTTATACTCAATGTTTCACATTTCTAGCAAGATAAATTGTATTGATGCAAACCCACATAAGTTTAGCTGAAGTATGCCACATCCAATTTTCTCTCAAAGACTTCCTTTTCCTCTTTTTTGTTTTTTGGGGGTAGGATCTTATATAACCCAGGCTTCCCTCTGACTCAAGATCTTCCTGCTTCAGTCTCCCAAGGACAGGGATTATAGGTATGTACCATCACACCAAGCTTCAAATAAAGACATTTTAGGAAACTTGTGAACCTCACAAAAATATACAGTTAACAAGACTAAAATATGTTATTAAGCAGTCATTTTACCTACATTTTAGATATGGGTTGAAACCTAGTTCATGTTTTGAAAAAGCATAGTATGATTACACTAAATTCCTCCTTTAAGGATCAGATGTTAGCCTTGTTCACCAGTAAGTTTCATGTTTTATGCATGTATCAACTTTATAATTTCATGTTCCCAATCCAAGTGGTCACAGTAGTATACAGATACAGGTTTATGGCAATGAGTGTGTTATGACAGTGGGAGGAAGTACAAACCTGGGAACCACACTATGTGGGTTTAAATGTTGGGCAACATACTGGCTACATGACTTTAGACAAGTTGTTGAATCTCAAATGGGTTCACTTTTCTTTGTAAAGTAGATACTTATGGTGGTAGGAACTTAAATTATAGCATCATGAGAACTCAGTTAATATATGTTAAGAATTTGGAACAGTCCTTAGCACAAAATGTAATATATATATTTGATGACATTATAGTTAGTTCTTATCTAATCATAAATTATAATCATAAATATCATTTACAAAGGAGTTTATTCAAATGTAAATGTATGCCTAGCTATTTATCCATCCAGTCTGTAATTGTATGTCTGTTTTGCCCCAAGTACTGGTCCTTCACTTAACATCTTCATTTTATGTCTACATGTAACACAACCTCATCCTCAATACCAAAGCAGCCATAAAAACAGACAACCCTGCTTCTCCTTTCCATATCATTAATCACTCCTTACATCTAATAGCCCAAAGTGGGAAGGGGGAAGTTGGGCACAGAAGTCACCTTTCATTACTCTCTCTCTCATGTACTATCTAATTTTCCAGACAAGTCATGTTGATTCTAACTTTAGATTATATCCCAAGTCTAACTCATCTTCATTACTTGTAACATCACTAGCATCTAAGCCTTTTCTTATCTCTACCAGTGAATCAGCATCCAATAAACCGGGTTGCATACTTCAACTTCTGTCGCCTCCCAGCTTTCTTCATAGAGCAAAAAGTTACTCTCTACCCTTTCTCCCACACTCCAACTTTCCAAAGGATTCCTATCACACTTAGAATACACCCAAACTCTTTATCTTGATTCCCAAAACATCACAGGAGGTCTGGCTCCTTCCTCACTCTCAGATCTCCCTACTTGCTGTCCTTCCCAGCCACAACGGTCCTTCTTATTCCATGAATATGGTATGGGTCTAGTCTCAGTTTCTGAACTTGCTGCTTTCCTCTGGCTAGAATATTCTTTCACCAGAGCACTCCAAAGTTCAACCTACACCATTATTCACATCTCCTCAAACAGCACCTCCCAAATAAAGTTTTCTCCGAATGTCACAGCAAGAGGCTGTAACTCCCACTCTTTCCTACTCCCAACTGCCCTGCTTCAAAGCATTGGTCATTACTTGGTATTATACCTGTTTACTTGTTTATTAACTGTCTCTACTAGAATGCAAGATTCAGAAAAGTATGGGTTTTGTCTATCTTATTCACAATAGTTATTTCGAATGTTATAGATAATAGGAGCTCAAGAAGCATTTGTTGAATAAATGATTAAACTAAGAAGGTTAATCTCCAAGTTCTTTGAGGTTAATTCTACTTTAAAGTGAGGAAAGGGTTGAAAGTGTTAGATTTTTGGCTATGTATAAAAAACTTAAAAAGAAAACTTTTATATCTACTCCTTTTTCTCATGGTTCTTTTTCCCATGGTTCATTTCCCAGAAATGTTAGTCAAATAAGAATATACACCTTATCCACAAAATATAAACATGCCTTTTGGAAAGCTTTCTTTAAAACATCAAGTGCAGTAAAGTACAATGGAGTACTCTATACAAGCTATAGTAAAAATGAAAATTATTTTAAACTGTGATTCATTATCCTCTGAACAGCAAGCATTTAGAGAATGCTACTGTGTGTGAGGCACTGGGTACAGAGGTGAGCAAACATTCAGTTCCTATCCAGACAGAGTGTGGGTCCAGTAGGAAGAGGCAATGATCATGTCAGGAAGTAGTTGTGTGATTACAAATTCAGAAAAATATTATGAAATAACAGTGAATATCTGCAACTCGCATAAAAATTCATACTGTAGGAGGAATTAGTACTTTAAGAGGAACTGATACAGTGTGAGAAACAGACATTAAAAGCGGAACAGGGCGTGGAAGGTCTTGAAAGGAAGTTAGAATATGATGAAAGTAAAGGATACTTTGTCAAATTTTGTGGGAAAGAAAAAGGTTATAACTGAATAAGGAAGCACAAGAAGGGTCATTCAAAAATCAGGAATAAACATGCCTTTAGTGCTGGAGGAACAGCATGAAGTTACCTCGGGAGTCTTTTCTCAGATATTCCCTGCTTCTTAACAATGGCTTCCATTGTTACTAGAAGAAATCTCCTAAGTACTCTTCCCATACACATTATATTGTAACAGCAAATTCTGCAGGTCTAAGCTATTCCTTGGGTCAAAGTTGTATAGTAAAATGATTTACTGCTAGCAAAGTGTTGTTTTCAAAAGTAAAACAAGTTAGGTATGATGGTACACATTTGTAATCCCAGCTCTCAGGAACCTGAGTCAGAAGGATAGTGAATTGGGCCAGCCTGGGCTAAACAGTGAGTTCCAAGTCAGCCTAGGCTATATAGTGAAGTGAAAAAGGTAAATAAATAAATAAAACTTAAAAACATGTGCTATGGGCTAGAGATGTGACTTAGTGTGAAGCATTTGCACTGGCACAAACAAGACCAAACCCTTACATTAATACACTGAAGGATTTCACCTGCTTTTCACTTTGTTGATTTCTACTTTCTAGGTACTCTCATCTTTTTCCCAGGATTTTTTCTAACTATGAAAGTGAACTAGATATTGAGTCAATAGGAGCAGGCTTATTGGCTGGGTTTGTATTCCTAGAAAATGATTCTTGCTGATATGCACATTACTATTTCTGCACCTGCTCTGGTTTTAGAAATCCACAGGCCATTTATTCTAAATACTGTATATACATTCTCTTATTTAGTCCCTATATGTCTACAAAGTAGATGTTTTTAATAGCTGCATTTTACAGAGAAAAAATAAGAGGCAGGAGAATGAATATGTCCGTGCTATATGGCTAGTGAATGATACAGCAGGCATTCGAACCCAAGTCTACGAATTCCAAGAACTTGTGCTGTGAGTGACTACCCTGCGATCGAAGTCATACTCATTATTTTAATTTAATTTAATGTGTATGACTGTATTGCCTGTATGTGTGTAAGTACATCCATATCATACAATACTTGAGGAGGTCAGAGGAGGTTGTTGGATCTCCTGAAACTGAAGTTATAGATGGTTGTTAGCTGCCACGTAGATGCTAGGAAAAGAGCCCTGGTTGTCTGCAAGAGCAGCCAGTGTTCTTATCTGCTGAGCCATCTCTCCAACCCCCTAAGTCATATTCTTTTTCTTTGCTTACTGTTATGCTTTTAATCATGTTTCTATACTGCTGTATGCCCCTACAATCATTTCTACCTCTCAAAATCCCATCAATTATTCATTCATTCATCTACTGATCTAAAGATGCTAAAAAATAGCACCTTAACAGTAGTCCCTACCACATACGGTTGTAAATTATCTATGCAGAAACTCTGGTACTGGTATATTTGGATCTGTTAATGTCTCCCAAATACTCATGTTAGAGGTTTGGTCCCCAGCCTATGGCACTATTAGGAGGTGAAACCTTTTGGAGGTGGGGCCTAGGAGAGAAGGGTCACTGAAGGAATGCTCAGGGATACTGAAACCCTCCCCGTTCTCCCCTCTGCTTCCTGGTCACCATGCCATAAGCAACTTTCCTCTATTGCACTTCCAGTCATAATATTCTGTCCTGTTACAGGACCAAACAATGAAGCTGAAACTTCTGAAATAAACCTTCTCTTCTTTCAGACTGATTTGCTCTGGTATCTTGTCACAGAGATAGCAACTAACATAGGTATAGTACATAGCACACAAGAAGCAATCAGTAACTATAGAATTAAATTTTACAATATGGACATAATCAGGACTGAAGACTATTCCCTAACTTTGCAACCAAAAAGTCACTGTTTATACTGTAACAAGCTCACTGAGTCATGTTTTCTTGTGACATGGGCATATGAGCTTCAGGACCCCTCTTTGCTCTTCACACAAGACAATGTATAAATGTGTGTATGCATGCTTTACATATCAAAGCACTGCAAGTAACACACTTTTCTCACTGAAATCAATGATAAAAATTGAGAGACATCTGTTTATAGTGTTGAGTGTGTTTGTGTGTGTGTGTGTGTGTGTGATATTCTAGGTCTAGGGATCAAAGGGCAATATTCTCTGGTAAGGATGAGTCCTGATTTTTACTTCCCCATTTCTGGGGAGGTTTAATAAAAGAATATGCTCAAGATCACAGATCCAAGAGAAATCTGGAGAAACAGATGCTCAGTAGTGTGGGTTTACTCTTGATGGAGGCTAAGGGGTTGGGTTGTCTTCCTATTAAGACACAATTGTAATGTGACTTACAAATACTACAAGTAACTCTGCCCTAATGTCAAGAAAGCACCAAATGCTTAACATGTTATTTTATTCTCAAATCAAATTCTAGGAGAAGGTACTGTTTCTCTTAGTGATATTTTACAGGAGAAAAAAAGAAGCTTAAGGCAAACTGCCAGGCACAGTATGTAGTAGATCCAGGATTTGGCCCACTCCAGGGTCCTCATTTTTTTTTCTTAAACTTTTATGCAATTTACAAGTATAATAAATAAAAAGATGGGTAAATTAAAAATATAAATACAGAGCAAGTAATATCATAATATAAAAAAACATAAGGATGCCATGAAAATCCAGGGAGAAACATTTAACTTCAATTGTTTAAGGCAAATGTCTTAGAAGTTAAGCTTGAGATGAATCTCAATAGAAGAATAAGTTATTTTAGTAAAAAGAAACAAAAAAATAAAAATTAAAAAAGAGGAGTAAGAGATGAGAAATTGTAAAACTAGAGAAAATTCATATAGTTCATTTATAAGAAAACTATATCCTCATAGAACTTGTATTAGTCCATTTTCTATTACTATAATAAAATATCCAAGATTGGGTAACTTATAAAGAGGTTTGTTTAGCTCACAATTTTAGAGGCTGAATGTCTTAAAGGCTCTCTCTAGTGAAGTCTTCCCTGACTACATCACTTCACAGTGGATCAAGTTATCTGAGAGAGGGAATAACCAGATGATAAGACAAGAATTCAGAGTACCAGGAGGGGTCAGGTTCACTGTTTACAATAACTAGACTTCCAGCTAGCAGTAACTCAGGGCACTAGGAGGGCTTTATCAGCTCATTCTTGGATGATGCCCCCAGTGATCTCTTTACTGGGTTCTACCATCTCATAATATCACAGTAAGAATCAAGATTCTAATACATTAACCTTTGGATATAAAGCACAGTCAAATGACAGCAAGGCTATTTTGACAAATGAGATGATACATAATAATGTATTTAGAATGACACCTGGCACAAAAGCCCTTGAGAAAAAAAGTTATTACTACCATAAAACTAAAACACAGACTGCATAACAAGGTAACAGGAAGAGATTAAACTTAGTCAAGAATATTTAAGCAGGTGACTAATAGGGTCCACATAAAACTTATAGAGAATCTTCAAAATGAAATCCCAGTACCCAATATAAAATGAACATTCAGTATATATTTTACAATTTTTAGAATATTAGCAAATATCATAGTCATACTATAGGTTAAGTGAAATACAGTAGGGCACAAACAAGAAAGTTGATGATAGAATGTGCTTTCTAGCAGACACAGAGGTAAGATTCACAGCTAGCTTCCAGGATCATCCAGTAACCTCTATATTGATTCTTTACACCCTTCTGTATTGTATAAGCCACTCTTCAACTGTGCCAGATTCAGTCTGTATGACTAAGGAATATGGCAAAAGTAACTGTGTGTGACTTCTGAGATTAGCTTATTAAAAGTTTGAGGTGTCTGTCATAGGATCTATTGCTATGGGGTGGGGAGATCCAGATGCCACATAAGTTGGTACGGAAGGGCCACTGGCAAAGCAGTGAACTTTAAAGTCAGCTCTCGAATTTTAGTAAAGTCTTAAACTAACTATGGAGCTGGCTAACAATTTCAGGATCTCTCATGAGAAAACTTTAGGCAAAACCAGACAGCTAAGTCACTCTAACTTCCTGACCTTCAGAAATTCATTCATATGATAATAAGTGTTGTTTTAAGTTGATAATAGATAACTAGTACCTCTATCAATAACTAACCCAGCCACTTTTTAAATTATCATGAAGAAAATAGAATACTTAACTTCTGAAAGTAAAATACACATATTTCTTTTTGTAGCTCTGTTTCCACACAGCACTCAAGCAGTAGTTCACTCCTGACTCTAGCAAGCTGCCTCATGACATTACTTATCAACTTAAACTCACTGTCAGCATATCTGTTCTTTGTACACTTTTGCTGTTTTGGTACTTAATCTTGTGAAGGAAACCAGACTCTCCCTGTCAGTAAGATTAGTATAAATCTCATCAAGTAAACAATACTAACAGAAAAGCAGAGGCTATTAAGTATATTCTAAATGACCTTTCATAATTAGCATGCATTTTTAAAGCAGGAAAACTCCTGAGATTAAAGAATATAAAGACTATTCAGGCATGGAACTCCTCAGACAGATCCTGATTATCAGGTAGATACAAAGTCTCCAGAGTTGTAGAAAAACTAACAATAGGGGAAGAGATGGCAGGAACTGCTATTGTTTTCTGAGTATTTTAAGGAATCTTATTGGATCTACATTACAGGAAATGTTTTTGTACTTTCCTAAGCCAAATTCTAAGGCTTCTGCCTTGTAAAAGGAAACTAGGCTAGAAAATAGAAAACTTTTGGCCTTGACCTTTCTGCTAGTTCTTTTACTTCACTGGTCCTTTAAAACTGACATTCCTCTAGATTCAGTACATTTGCTGCAAGGGCTACTGACATGGCTTTAACTACATCTATATTATTTCTAACTCTATATTTAGGGTTAAAACTACTCTTTCAGATTCCAGGTCCACATCTCTAATTGGATACTAAAGATTTCTGCATGTATATGTTACACACATCTTAAATATAATATATCTGAACATTAACACTAATTTATCCAAATATTTACCACTAATCAACTCTAATTCCTTCAATTCTTTTAGGTTCCATGTTATTAACCACCTCCTAATTTCCCATCACTCTACCAATACTGGAATTATCCTTAGCGATTCTTAATTTCATTCAGGCTTCCAAATTTTTAGTATGTTTGTGTTTTTGTATTTAAAACTGACTCCCTATGGATAGCATAGAGTTGGGTCTTGCTTTTTATCTACTTCAATAAGATTTTGATTGGGCTGTTCAGACTACTTGCATTTAACATAATTATTGAAAGTTTAAATCTTGTATATATGTATTTATTCTTTGGTCCCTTTTCAACAAAGGCATACACACACATGCAAACACACACACACACACACAAGCATACAAGCACACAAGAACCCTGACATAATTCCAAAAGCTTTTCAAAACTAAACTCACCTAGGGGTGGAGCTGAAGGGTACAGCATATGCATAGTATGCATGCAGTACACACACAATGACATAATAAATGTTTTTTAAGGAACTAGGTTCTTATCAGATTCAACAGTATTTACACCAATAATTTTAAATTATTTCATTTAAATATAATCATGCTGTATCGCATACTTACTTAAGGATTATTTAGTGGCAAAAATTCTCTAAACACAAATTTCTTGCCAGATTCATCTCTAGTTGGTACCTTCAGGCAATCCCCAAAAAGTGCTTTCTATACTACAAAGCAAGGAAACAGAGCCCTAGCTCTATCCTTCAAATAGTATACATTACTAGAATGTTATCTTTTCCCTCCTAGTTTTATTCTCATGTTATTATTGCCTTTTAAGAGCCTTAGTAATAATACATGCACTACAGTTTGAAAATTTAGGGTCACTGAGGTAGCTCAACAGATAAAGGTGCTTGCCATGCAAGCCTGACAATGTAAGTTAGATCCCAGAACCCAACCAAAAAACCAGTACAGTGGTAGTAGTATACATCTATACTTCCAGCACTTCTGAGATGAGATGGGAGATGGAGACAGAAGATCTGCTCTGAAACTTGCTGGCCAGCTAACTTAAGAGTATATACTGGGATAGAAACAGCAAAAGAGATCCTGCCTTAAAAAAAAAAAAACAACTCCCCAGAAGCTGTCTTCTGACCTTCACATATACACCTTGGCATGGTGCCCATACTCACACACATATCATACATGTATACATACATGATCATTTAAAAATCTATTCTCAAGAAAAAGCAGACATCTCATGGAAGATGTCATGTTCGGCAGTATAGTAGATCAGAGAACAATGAAGTCACATATTCAGGGTTCTCAGTAGGGTTGGGCAATAGATGTATCAGAACACATGTCTGAAGGACAAATAGAATCAGAAGGCAGATACAAAACCAGGTCATCATGCTATCCTGGAAAAAAGTCACGTATCTTTAAGAGCCTGAATGTTCATTCAAGCGTAGACGGGACAGAAGACAGTTGTTATATGATATAGATGCCTCTGATGTAAGGGAAAAATGAACTCAGAAAAAAACAGTTCAGTCTCTTAAGAAAGAGGGTGCAGCCATAGCACCAAGAAGTAAATGTAGTCACTGAACAGGGAAAAGTCAGGGTGGAATCTGACTCAAAGCCATTGACCTGGAGCTCCTTTTAACAAGAGACCAGTTCTCTTAGAAGTATTAAAAATTAGTTTGAAAAAAGATGTCAAAAAGCTCAAACAAAACTAAACTTTCCTCATTTATGAAGCAAAATTCAGAAGTAGATAGGCAGAATTTTATCAAGTAGAAATGCTATTTAAGAAATTTCTAACTGCCATGAAAATCTTCAGGACAAGAAACTAGCACATGAATATATGAGAGATGAGGCTAAAATTACAGACTAGAGCAGCCTTTCAAGGTCGTAGATCAGTTAAAGCTAATTTCCTGTGAGTCATTTCTTCATGTCTATTCAACTGCCCTCTGTAGCAAGGCCTTCTTTGACCTTCCAGACAGAACAGTAAGAGTGCCCCCCCATCTTTTATTCCTAAACTTATTTTTCTTCAGAGAACTTAGCACCACAAGTTCACAGTCAGCTTATCTGCTGACTGCTTGTCTCTCCCACATAAAATACAGACTCAAGTATTTTGTTTTATTCACTGATGCATTCCAAGCACCTGGCATGTATGGGCACACAGTCAATATTTAACACACGCTGAATAAAATAAATATCAGTGGGTCTAGAGATGAAAATAACATAATCAGGAAAGGGGTTTTGTTTTGCTTTTGTTTTTTTATTTTGTGATGCTAGGTATTAAACCCATGGACCTTGGCCATGGAGCAATACCCTGCCCAGCAGGAAAGATTTTTTTACATGCCTGTCCTGTTTTTCTATGTAGTGACAGGGACAACAATCTAGCAACCTTGTTTGGTCAGGTCAAAAGGGTCCACTTCTGCTTAACTAAAACAACAACAACAAAAAGCTGGGCTTTGACTCAGGCCTCTTACAGAGGCAGTCTTTCCGGTCTTTTGTTTTCAACCTTTTCAAGGCAGTGCTGGCAACATCTGGTATTGATAGGAAATTTTCAAAATTTTCAAGACTGGAATCAGCTGATTAAAACAATCATGGCAGCAAACTAATAAAAGTCACCATAGAACTTTCATTCTGGGAATGGATGGCTAGTAATTTACTAAAAATTCTTGCAGATTTCTGAGTGTTCCTAACGGTTAATAAGCCAGTCTCTTTCTTTAGTCTAATTAGACCAGGAGCCTAAAGTCAAAACATATTTCTGGTTTTAATTATATTTGGAAAATTGTTCATATTAGATCTTTAAAACATTTTCCATTTATTTAAAAAATGTAATATGCAGTCACTTTCATTTTGAAGGTAAAAAAACTTTTAAAGCTAAAAATGTCAAATTTGGGTACTGAAAACTGAGAACTCTTGAAGTTAAGGATAAAGTGGCATGCATGTTCAGATCCTTTCTGCATTTTTTTTTTGAATAGGCTAAATTTTGTCAGTTTGTTCTAACCTATCTTTCTATAAAAATATTCTATTTAAATATTATATAAAATACACTTTTCATGGGACTATTTTCTCTCACTTCACAGTGCTACTGCAACACAACTATTTAGTCAACTCTTCCTTTTAAACTTCATGCTTTATGTAATACTTAATAAGCTTTTAGTACCCTATTGTTAATTTTTATCTATTTTTATACTTTTTGTGCTGGTGAGGATCAGATTCAGGGTACTATGTAGCTAGGCCAGTGCTCTACCACTGACCTACACTGGACCACACTACTATTTTAAAAAATATTTTATTTTATCTTATGTGTATGAATGTATTGCTTGCGTGTGTGTGTACCTGTGTCATGTTGTGCTTGCAGAGGTCAAAAGAGGGTGTCAGATTCCCTGGAAACAGAGTTACTGACAGTTGTTAGCCACCATGTGGATGCTGGGAATCAAACCTGGGTCCTCTGCAAGAACAGACAGTGCCGTATCTCCAGTGCCCCCTTTTTATTAAAAAATTATTATTTATTATTTTTATTTTATGTGTATGTGTGTATTGCCTGCATGTACGAAAGTGCACCTATGGCCTGCAATGGCAGAAGTCAGAAGAGGATGTCTGATTCCCTTGGTACTGGAAATTATGGATGATTTTAGCCTTCATGTAGGGCTAGGAATCAAACTCAGGTCCTCTGCAAGAACAGCCAGTGTTTGTAACCTCTGAGCCATCTCTCCAGCCCCAGACTGCTACTTTTTTCCAAGTCCTTTATTCCAAGAATTTTTATGGAGTTGGTTTCTTTTTTTAAACTGGAATAATTTTTATTCAAATTACTGATATAGCAGGAGTATGTTTTGGTATAAAGAATAAGTTGAAGTCTATTTTTTTTTCAAATTGCTATTCCACTGACTCATTAGTCATCAGTCATGTTTTCTCCAATTATTTTTCTTTTTTTCTTGAGGCAGGGTCTCATATACTCAACTACTCTAGAATTCACTATGCAGAAGATGACCTTGAACATTTTGACCCTCTGCCTGCACCTCCCAAGTGCTGGAATTATAGGCATGCACCACCATGCCCGGTTCACTTCTCCACTGATATGAAGTGCTAAAATTACATTAAGTTTCTCTAGAGTCTAGATCTTAGGGTTCATTGCCAGGCTCAACTCACAATTAAATGTAAATTAAACAGGATAACACTTTTGACTTATTAAAAGTCTGATAATATAGATGTCTAATACTATTTAGATGAGGGTACTATTGATATTGAATGCAAATCAGGAGGGGAAGAATTTTTCTTAGAAATGAAACTGCTAGCTAATTTAACTACACATATATTTCAACAGGTGAACAAAGTTAAAGGACATGTACTAAAATCCTGTTGGGGCTCTGATTAGATTGGCATTAAGCTTATAGATCTGCTCCAGGAAAACGGCTTTCACCTATGTAAGTATTCTTCTATGGCCTTCATTAAAGGTTGTGTAGGCTTTTGTTTTCATCTAGATCTTGTACTTTATCTAGATCTTGAGGTACTATTATTGTTGTTGCTCTAACTTGAGGTTTTTCTCTTATATTTTTCAGTTCATAATTGCTGATACAGGGAATTATTTGCTGAGATTAGCACCAATGAAGTGAAAAGGTTAAGCAGGAAATCATTTTTAAGTGACCCACATAATTATTTAAAATGTTATATTTGAAATTAAAACAAAATACAGATTTGTTTTTTAAAAACTCTTATGTAGGGCCAAGACTCTTGCAAATAGAGTTTAACTTGCTTTTCTTCTGCAAATCAGACCAATATTGTGGTTATGATTTGTCACTGTATGTTAGGCGAAGACATAGGTATTTATAAAGGAATTTGAAAACTACAGAATCAACTTTTCTAATTTATTTTGTTCTGTTCCTATCTTTTACAGATGTATACATCTAACTCAGAGACAGTATTTTCAGAAATTTCCTGAGCCATTCCAAAGAACTGAACAAAGTTTTACTAAAAATAATGGGCCTAGGAGGGTAAATAATGGGTTTCTATTTTAGGTACAACTTGCTAATGTAAGTCTAAGAGTAAGCATGCACAAACTTTTAATTGCGTAAAAGTTCTTTATTGAGAGCAAAAGAACTCAGGTGTATAAGAGATTAGCTTTCTTGCCCCAAGTATCCATCTTCTGAGATCATCCTAAGAAAGCAATTTTTTTCCACCTCAATTTGAGTAACAGATTTTTTTCAAATTTTTGTGTATTTCATACAGAACACTTTAATCAATCTTAATCACATTTATACCCCCTTCCTCATTGGCATCCCCCCTACAGGTCCTCACCCCCTGGGAATTCAAACATTCTGCAAATCTGTGTTAAGGATTATTGTGTCAAGTTAATGTCCCCAGACATTATTCCGTGCAAGTTCATGCAAGTTCATCCACTGAGGTCTAGTCAGCCTACCCAGTCAGAGTCCCTTGCTTTAAGAAGATCAGCTCTTCTTCATCGAACAGTTACCAATATTTCTTCAGCAAAGACTGTGGTCTGCTGCCCATTTCCCCAGTTCTATGCTGGGTTTTTGTCTACTTGAGTTTGCATGGGTCTTGAGCATGCCAACACCATTGTTGTAGGTTCATATGAGTAGAGTCCCAGGAGCTTGTAGGATTCTATTTCCATATACTCATGCTCAGCAACAGATTTTTTTTAAAAAAGAGAAGTCAATAAATGTTTATTGAAGTAAACTGAAATGTACCTGCATTCTGACAATAAGCAATGCTGCAAGGTGCTCACTATTCATAGATGACCTTTGTTCTAATTATTTGAAAGAAGCAGAGGTATTTCCTTCCTCTGAATAAAATTTAGCACAATACTATGCACAAAGATTGTTTTTCAATCAATAAAGATGAAGCTAAAAATGAATTCTTGCTGTTCTATTTTAACCTACCTATTTGTTATATTTCAATCATGATCTTCACTGCTCAGTACTTACCTAAGCTATGAGCTAAGTTTTGATTTTATGTCAGTTAGGGAGAAAAAAAATCTGAAACCACCTGATACAGTAGGGAAATAAGGAGTCAAGAAACTAGGTTTGCAATTCCAGCTCTAGCAGTAAATAACTATGGCTAAAGACAATAGGAATTGCCTTCTTACAACTGGCTTCTTCAATTGTACTTAAATGACTGGAAGAAAGTGGAATTACTAAAGAAAATGGGAAATGCACTTTGAATGGGCTAGAGGCAGGCTATACTCTCAAGTTCTAAGACAAAGTTCTAGTTCCCATGTTATAGAATACTAAAACGAATCCAATGTGTTAAGTATTTAACAAACTAACTCAAATAAAAAAAAAATTCTTTTCACAGAGGCAAGCCTCTGTCTATTCTAAGATTTATTTCTGCTATCCATGATCAGTATTAGCAATGTTTTAAAAATACATCAAATGGGGCTGGAGAGATGGACAGCTGCTCTTGCAGAGGATCCCAGTTTGGTTCCTAGCACCCAGATGGCACTAACAGTCCACAACTCCAGTTCCAGGGGCTTTGATGCCTTCTTCTGAACCTCCTTTGGCATTGCATGATACAGGTACACTTACATACATGCAGGCAAAACACTCATACACAAAAAATAAAAATACCAAATAAAATAAAATGTATTAAATGACCGCTTCATTATATGGAAAACTTGAAGCACAGGAACTATTTTCTTTTTCCTTTCATCTTTCTTTTTGTTGCTGTTTTTAAGACCAAGTCTTGCTGTAGCTGCAGCTGCCTGGAACAAGCTAAGTAGATCAGGTTGCCCTCAATCTCACAGAGATCCACGTGCCTCTGTCTCCCCAGTGCTGAGTTTAAAGGCATGCACCACCAGGCCCAACAAGCACAGGAACTCTTATTTGATCAATAAAACATAACAAAACAAAATTTATAGCTCTATGTTATCTTACACCATTATCTCTGGAAAATTAGAATACTAGGGCATACTGTATTCATAATACTATTTTTAAAAGAGTTTTACAATAAAAATTTATCTTCGTTTCATTTTGAAATTTCATTCTGAAAACCACCTGTAAGATCAGAAGAACAGGCTTAGGACAGACTTTGCCCAAGGTAAAGTCCAAATTAAAGACTAAAAAATTTCTTGTATCTCCAGATCAGAATTCTTTCTACTGTGCACATACAGTGTTGAATTTTGTCACTGGACAAACATGTATAAGGAACTTGGCTAAGTACTTACACTGAGTACCTAGTTTTAGTTTTGTCTTTTGTTATCCTCCATCATCTACTCACTGTGCAATTCTAGGCAAAGCATAACTCTGAATTCACATTACTTCCCTGTAAAATGCAGACAATAGTATACTTTCTTGTTTTGTTCAAATTTCTTAGAAACACTAAACCAGAAAGGTAAGGACTAAAAGAGATGATAGAGTTCTAATTTAATACTCTCTTTCGGCAAATATATAACAGAGAAGTTAAATTACTTGGTAAAAGTCAAGTTTTAGAAGCAGAGATTAGAATCCAGGTCACTTAGCACCTAGTCCAATTGGTCTTTTCACTACATCTTGCTGCCTCTGAAGCAGAGGAAAGATGTCTGAAAACTGCAACTGGCCTTGTCATTCTATAATCAAATTAAACCCTTATGCCCCAAGGCACACCATGCATGTGATGAATTAATTGTTCCTATAGGAATTTAAGAGTAGGACTAGATTATATGATATTCTTCAGTGAACAGTCAAACAATTTTCTGTGTATTTGTATGTGAAAGGTATGATTATACTAAAGAGACCACACTAGGACCAATCACTGTGAATACTGGCTCTAGTCTTTAAGATCGGCAATTGGAGACGTTTGTTTTTTTGAGACAACCTGGCACTATGTAGCTCAGACTGACCTTGAACTCATTACTAGCCTGGGCTGGCCTCAAACTTTCCATCATCCTGCCCCAGCTTGTGGAATGCTGGAATTATAGACATGTCATGAGACCTACTTTCTTGGTTTGTTTTTTGCTTCCAGAGACCTAATGGCCTCATGGCCCAAACTGCTCTCTCTAGCTTTAAACCCCACCCCCACTCCCAGCCCCACCTCCACTCCCAGCCCAACCCCCATTCCCACCCCCACTATTACCTTTTGCTTCAGCTTCCTGTGGTTCTAAAGGAAGGAGAGGTCAAACAGAAAGTTGGGAAGTTGACTGAATTAAAAAGCCTAATCCAGCCTGGAGTGCTGGAATGACAGTCTGCAATTCTGTATATCCATGCAGCTCCTGATAACTTACTCTGAGTATAAAAAGGTACTTGCTTCTGCCTCCTGTATAGATTTCATTTTTTTCCCCTTGTACATGTTTCTTGATAGAACTGGTTTAAAAATAAAAAATTCTTAACATTAAGGATAAAAAGTGACTCCTTGATACCAAGGGGGTAAAAAAAAAAACAATGTGGCACCTTAAACATTCAAAGAATTCAAATAATCAGAAATCAGATATGGCAGCAGGAAGGGAACTTTGTACAGTCAATTCTTTTCTTTCGCAGTCAAAGAACCAGACTCCCTACAAGAACGAAGTGACTGTCGAGAAAGCACTTGCATTCTCTGTCTGGCACTCTTTGCACATTTTCATGCTTTACCACTTACAAAAACAGACATACTGTCATTGTTTTACTGCCTACATACACAAGTCTTTATTCATGCATGAAGAATCAGCAACTGACAGTCTAGATTCATTCTAGACTTTCCACAGAGGAAAAACTTTCAAATACCTCAGCGATTATTCCAGATATTTCATAATAGCCAGCAAGACTTGCTGACTCTTTTTTCTTCAGATCTGTTTCTTATCTGTTCTTAGTCACAGTGTTTGAGAATCTCACAGAGGCTATGATGAAACCAGCCCCCTAGGGGGAAGATTGCATAAAAAATGGGTCTTAGTGATTTCAAGGTCCCTGGGAGCAGATCCTTAAGCTTGCCCCAGCACTGAACCAAGACAATTAATCTACCCATCAATAATATGTTTTGCCAGAATCATAATTTGACATTTGGTGCTTTTTTAAAATGAGGCCAAGAAAAAAATGGCCTTTCATAAATATTTCTTGTCAATAGAAAACACATGCAATGGTGTACATGTGAAGCTTCACTGTGCATTTCTGAGATCAAGCAAAGTTTTTCCTGAATATTTTGGAATATTTTCATTTATTAAATAAAGTAAAAAAATACACACTTTTTTTGGAGGGAAGGCTTTTTTCAAGTGTATCAGATTCCTTTCACCTACCATTTTCTAATATTATTTCATTCTTATTTTTGTCTCTTTCCACCACCATATGCTTGTAATTGTTTAAATAAAAATTTATCTGTGATTTTTAAATTTTTGCACATACTGTATTCAAAATAAATTTAGAATAAGCAAGTTTATAATATTATTGCTCAATTAACATTGATCACAATTTATTTATTTAATTTCACTGTCTGAGATTGAATGCTCATGTATGCTAAGCCAGGAACTTGTCTACTGAACATTTCCAGTCCTCATATTTTATTTATTTTTTACTTTATTTTTATTTCATGTGTATGACTGTTTCACCTGCATGTATATATGTGCATCACATCTTCCTGGTGCCTCCAGAAGAGAACATCAGATCCCCTGTGTTAGCCACCATGTGAATGTGGTAAAACCAAACCTGGGTCCTCTACAACTCTTAATCATTGAGCCATCTCTCCAGCTCCAGCTCTAATATTTTAAACTATTAAATTTTTTTTGAAACAGGGTTTCACTCTATAGCTCTGGTTGGCCTGGAATTCAATATGCAGCTCAAGCTGACTTCACTCTCTAGTTAGATGGGATTAGGGGTGCATGCTAACCACACTATGAAAATTATTAACTCTTCTCACTGATTGTTTCTCAGGTATAATCTGCATAAAACCTAAAATATCACTTTTGATAGTATATCTTATTTATTTATTTACTAGAAATAAAGAGAAAAAACATAATAATCACAAAGATAAAGAGTGCCTGGGTTTCTTTAAAAATATGGCAGTGAAAACAAAGAAAGGGCAATATAAAATTGATATTACTAGTAAGACCAAAAATAATCAATATGAAAAAGAACCAGGAAGAATGGCTGGGCTGGAGAGATGACTCCTCGGAAAAAGTGCTAGGTATGCAAGCATGAGGACCTGATTTCAGTTCCTAGCATCCACATAAAAACCAGGGGCATGGCTATGCCTATGATCCCAGTTCTGGGGGAAGGTGGGGAACGACACAAGGATCACTGGAGCTTGCTGTCTGCCAGCCTAACTCCAGGTTCAGTTAAAGATCCTGTCTCAAAGGAATAAGGCAGAGAGTGAAGGAACAGGACACCTGACATCTTCCTCTGGCTTCTGTGAGCATCATACACAGGTATTCACACCTGCACACAAACTTGTGTGTACAACACATTCATACACACATATATACATATACATACAAACAAATGAATACATGCCAAAAAGGAAAAGTGTGTGTATGTGTGGGGGCATGTGTACGCCATGGCAGTGTGGGGAGCTCAGAGGACAATTTACAACAGTCAGTTCACTCCTTCCACCAAGTACGTTCCAGTATGTAGAAGAATGCTTCAGTGTAGGACTAATATATTGCCAGTCTTTAATCTAAAAAGTAGCAATTTCAAAATGAAAGTAAAAATGGACAATGTCAGCACACAGAGCTGCATATATTTCATTATCTAAATATGAAAACACTATAAACTTAAAAGTATATCACTAAGATTTTGGTTTTTCTAAAATAACTATTAACAGAACATTTTTCTCCATTTAGGTTTCTAGTTGTGCCTTTTTCCATTATTGCACTCAAAGTTTCTGTCAGTCTTATTAGAAGACTGAACATATATATACCTTTTTTTCCATTTCAAAAGCAATGCAAACAAATTCTTATCTTCAATGTTTGACATAAGTAACGCCATTATTGTATATGTACCATTTGATTATAGTAGAATTTCCTAATCAAAATAATAAAATAAGTAGGTGTGGTGGTACATGCCTTTAACCCCAGCATTCAGGAGGCAAAGGCTGGTGGATCTCTGAGTTCCTGGTCAGCCTGGTCTACATAGTGAGTTCAAGTCAATGGGGCTAAATAATAAGACCCTGTCTCAAAAACAAAAAACGGGCCACAGAGATGGCTCAGTGGTTAAGAGCACTAGCTCTTCTATCAGAGGATGGGGCTAAGTTCCCAGTACCCATATAGTGGCAAACAACCATCTGTAACTTTAATTCCAAGGGATCCAATGCCCTCTTCTGGCCTCTGCAGGTACTGCATGCACATGTTACACTTACATACATGCAGGCAAAACACTAACCCACATTAAAAAAAAACAACAACAAAACCAAAACAATTAAAAAATACAATTTACCATAAAAAGTCGTTGAGCATCAGAGTAAGAAGGTATAAAACACATTATTGTAATTTTTAATAAGATTATAAAAGAAAAACTTGCTCTTAACTGATACCCAAAAGGAAGCTTCAGTTCAAACTGAACCAAATTTAGAAATGAAAGTAAGATCTGAAATACATTCCAACATGTAGTTAACGCCACATGGAGAGGGTTAAGGGAAGAGCTAGGAAAAGTGAAAATAACATTTACGAAACTAAATTTAGCAAGTAGTACAATTTTGATTCTCTGTAAGTTAATTCAATCAATTTAAGGGGGAAGGAGCCTTTTTTTTAAAAAAAAATGTACTTTTCTTTGAGCTTAACCCTTGGGTAAAGTAAGATTAATATCATACCATACCAAGGTAAAACTTTGGGGGGTAGAGGAGCATGCTTTTACCACAGAGCTACACCTCAGGAAAAACAAACATTCTGAAATGTATTCTTTGGTGAGAGAACCGAAAACTGAAATAACTCTAAAATACTAGTTTCGAAGGAAAAGAAATGTTAGAATATTGTTTACCAAAATCTACGGAGACCCAGGGTTAAAGCTACTCTCAATCATACCAATTCAGCTAAACCTTGAGAAGTAATAAGAAAAACTTGAAGCCAAGAGTGCCACTCAGTCAAATCCTTTTCATGTATAAAGGCTAAAGGTCTTGCTTTCCACCTTTAAATGCTACAGGGAAAGCACTAAGGACTTCAATTTACAAGTATGCACCCACATTCATTTTTACTACTTTTAAAAAGGTAGTGTCCCAAATACAAAAGCAATCAAACAAGAGAGAAACAAGTTTAAGCTGATTTTTTTTTTCCTCTCAGCTATCACTAACCAAAATAAATCAAACCAACTTGAGAAAATGCCCTTTACAGTAGCATTTTCCGCACACAAAACAGAGTCATTGGCAGTAGAGCTCAGCTGGAAAGCCGGTGACCACTGGCAAAGCCTCCTAGATATATTCCTAGCAGACACACTATCAGATTAAAGGAACTTCAAACAACTGGGCTGAAACCTTCCTTTGTCCAAGCCCAGCCTCTCCTTCCTGTGATGTCACATTACAAATCTAGGAAGCCTTTCTTTTTCACATCAGAGACAGCCGATCTCACAGTACAGCTGCAACTGCAGGGAAAACTTCCATTCAGCAAGAGCTAACTTGCTTAGGAATTTATCTGGGAACCTTTGAAAGACTCTGCTTACCGCCATCTGGAATCAACCCCAGAAGTAACAAAAAGGAAGGGGGAAAAAAAGAAGAAAGCCTCATTTAAAGAAAAAAAGAGTAAAGGAGGAAGGCGGATTGGGAATGTTTAAGTCTCTGAAACTCTGCATTAAAAGACAAAGCAAGATCAATAACTTATGCTTAAACATTCTGGTGCATAAAGGAATTTAATTTTGGAATATTCATCTTGGCTGCTGAAGTACAAGCTTACAAGAGGACCAGTCGTGTCCAACTTGAAACACAGCTTTTTCTTACATTTGCGGTCCTATGGATCGGCTTCCTTGGCTGCATTTTAAGTCGATTTACTAAATCCTGGACTCATGGATTTTTCTGGAGACTATAAAATGAGTATTTTCCTGTTGAATAATCTACCTACTGGCAACTTTTAAGCAATAAGTTTCATGTTTCCTTGGAAGATTTCAGAGAAGAAAATACAAGACCACCAAAAGAACCAAATAAACTGGTTGTGGAGGTGATCACAATTTGAATACCAAAGGAAACTGCAGCAGACAAAAGGACTCCTGGGTGAGTTGGACTATCTTGATAATGGTAAGCGCCAACAGCTCCCACTGCCCTTATGATGACTCCTTTAAATACACTTTGTATGGGTGCATGTTCAGCATGGTGTTTGTGCTTGGGTTGATATCCAACTGTGTTGCCATATACATTTTCATCTGCGCCCTCAAAGTGCGAAATGAAACTACAACGTATATGATTAACCTGGCAATGTCAGACTTGCTTTTCGTTTTCACTTTACCGTTCCGGATTTTTTACTTTGCAACTCGGAATTGGCCTTTTGGAGATTTATTATGTAAAATTTCTGTAATGCTGTTTTATACCAACATGTATGGAAGCATTCTCTTCTTAACATGTATTAGTGTAGATCGATTTCTGGCTATTGTCTACCCATTTAAGTCAAAGACTCTGCGAACTAAGCGAAATGCAAAGATTGTATGCATTGCTGTGTGGTTCACTGTGATGGGAGGAAGTGCCCCCGCTGTTTTTTTTCAGTCTACCCACTCTCAGGGTAACAGTTCCTCAGAAGCCTGCTTCGAAAACTTTCCAGAAGACACATGGAAAACCTATCTTTCAAGAATTGTGATTTTCATCGAAATAGTGGGCTTTTTCATTCCTCTAATTTTGAATGTAACTTGTTCTAGTGTGGTGCTAAGAACTTTAAATAAACCTGTTACATTAAGTAGAAGCAAAATGAACAAAACTAAGGTTTTAAAAATGATTTTTGTTCATTTGATCATATTTTGTTTCTGCTTTGTGCCTTATAACATCAATCTTATTTTGTATTCTCTTATGAGAACGCAGACATTCGTTAACTGCTCTGTGGCGGCAGCAGTAAGGACAATGTACCCAATCACTCTCTGCATTGCTGTTTCCAACTGTTGCTTTGACCCAATAGTTTACTACTTTACTTCAGACACAATTCAGAATTCAATAAAGATGAAAAACTGGTCTATGAGAAGAAATGATTCCAGGTTTTCTGAAGTTCAGGGCACTGAGAATTTTATCCAACACAACCTACAGACCTTAAAAAGCAAGATATTTGACAGTGAATCTACAATCTAAGCTGCCTGAAAGAAAGCCCCTGGACCTTACTGGGACAGAACCTCCAGGTTCTTCCAACTGTGAAAAGTGCTCTCTTGGAAAAACTGTTCTTCACCTCCAAAAGGAAATTAACATATGGACATTTAAGTGTTTTAAAGAAAATTTGTGTTCAATGTGTTAAGCATTAAAATTATTCTATTCTTAGATACACTTCATTTTATTTTCTTGAACCACTTTAACATATTCTTTATTAAAAATAATCTCTAAAAATTTAGTCAAAAAGCAATTATATTTAAATAATATGGTGAACATTTGTACTTCTAAAATTTAATATTACATGAAATGATTTAATTCATGAATTTGTTAAACTAAATGCTTTTATACTCATTAGATGTTTTCTTTATGTAATATTTTGTTAAATATATTTCATTCTAACTACAAATCATGTTTCTTAAATTCTAGACAACAAAGGAAAAAAATTTGAAATAGTCTAACATTTTTAGAGTATTTCCTCCAAAAGACCTATTAATGTATCTTCTGTATAATGATGATACACTCATTGTATGTGAAGATCTTAAGCAGAAACAATAATATTTAAGGGTTTTTGGTCTTTGTGGGCACTTCATTTAAAAAAAAAAGTCCTGTCTATACAGCGTATTTTGAAATTATCATTTTGATTCATCTACTGTCTATACCATCCAATTTCAAAATGATAGATCTTGGATTTTAAGCAATGCTAGGTCAGAAATCACCAGGGACAGGGACAGTGAACCATGGGACGTCTTACTTAGAAAGTGATACATAGCTATGACAAATTTTACTTCTATTTCCTTTCCTGAACACTTTTGGTCAAATATTAAATAACTGAAAAAGTTATTTCAAGTGGGGAAAATGTTAGTATATCTAAAATTAAGTGAGGACAAAATTCCTTATATTGAAAACAAATCTAGAAGATCAAATAACTAAACACAGCTACGTTTTTAGTTCACAAAACAATTTAAAAGGTATGGATCTGAGCTAGATTTAGGAAAGAAGTATCAGCTACTGGAAAACTTTCCTTTATTCAATTTAATTCACCTTCTAATTCAAGCAATTCTCTGGTTAACTAAAAAAAGAATGTTTGCATTTTTAAAAAAATGCCACATAACTGAATTCTGCATTGAGCCTGTCCAGTTTTTACCACTTTAATCATTCAAGTCTTGAAAACAATTTAGATATATACTATGTAATATGTACATTTATTTTTACTGTTGTATAGGCTGAAATTATTTCAGACAAATCATGATCATTTGCTAAATTAGGTAAATCTCTTGGTAAGAAAATAACACAACCATGGAAGTTTTCTTCAGAAACCCATGGTTTCCTATAGGTAAAATTAAAGCAAAATTAATCTTTAACAAAGCAACAAACTGTTGAAGAAATTAAACATATCCCAAAAGAAGCACGTGTAAGCTACATATATGTACCTATGTATGTTCTTGTAAACAGGTTTTCTTCCTGCTGTGAGGTTCCTGTAGCAGATATCATCCTTCAGAAAATACATTTAGCAGTCTTACATGCTGTGGAGTTGAAAAAACAGCTAACAGTCTACTTAATGATCAAAAGGAAAGGAGCAAGGAGTTCTGCTAAGACTGTTATTGGTCAGAACTTTCCCTGCTCAGAGAGAAGTGAGTAAACTCTAAAGGAGATCACAAAGCATGAATGTTGTTTTAAAATACTTGGAAAACAGTCAGTAGATAACTGTTCTAGGTTCAAAGAGAAGTTTTTGTTGCCCTCTTGTGAACAGAGTAACATGAATCAAAACTTTTTTTAAACATTCTTAACAAAGTAATACTATAACAGATTTTAAAAACTGGTTTTTCTCATCTAGAACTTCAAAAACTAAGGGCATATGACATAGTTCAATAGTAGAGTAGCTACCTCATATGTGCAAGGCCCTGAGTTTGATCTCCAACACCATCAAAAAGGAATTTAAAATACTGGTAAATTTTACCTATATGAACAAAAAGGGCATCAGAAGAAAGTGGAGTTATTGTCCCATGTTAATGCTTTACTGTGAAGTAAATTATATATTTTAAAGGTTTTCTCTGTTCTGACAAACATATATTAACATTGAAACACTGAAGATCTTATTTTTTATTACCTTAAAATGATAGTGCCAAGCCCCTCTATTCCTCCCCCCCCAAAAAAACTGCCACTGTTTCCAAAAAAGTGGACAATATAACCAATCTTCTCATACTGCCTTCCTTCAAAGAAAAGATCAGGAAAAAAATTCAGGTATAGAAGACAGATTTACTGCATCCTAATAGTTGGTTCCAAACTTAGAAATTATCTTTATTGAGAAAACACCAACCAAGTAACTAGTTTATAAAACATGTGTACACAGCATATCCAGAAAATGAAGATGCTCTCAGGGAGTTATCAGCAAGCTTTAATACTTACATTTGAAACACTAGCAGTAAATTTGAAGTATTAAATTCTAAGTATTGATCTTTAAAGAAACTAGTGACTCAGCTGAGGAATATAAATAGAAAATGGAGTTCGGTTCATGTTCCCAACTGAGAAATATTTATTTACAAATGGGAGTAACTACTGAGTCTACAGAAAAATACCTTTGGTTCTGTAATTGTGGACCTATCAGGAATACTGACTTTTGTCTGTCTATGTTTAATTAACGCATAGAGGAATCTTCACCACTTCTCAACACCCAAACTTTTTAAATGCTTACAGGCCAATCCAGATCTAGATATCACAAATGAAGGAAGCTACAAGCTAGAATTTTTAGCCATAAATGAGATTTTGTATAGAAACGATTTTGTTAAAAGTCCTGAGATGTACACAAAATCTCAATGTAATCCTAAAATAATTTGTTTTTAAAAAGCTCTTTGGGGTCTGAAAACCGAATTACCCATTGGTAATAAGACTTCTAGGAAGTAAGTTCCAAATTCAAAGGACTGATCAAGATTATGGCTCAAGAACACATTTAAACAGATGTTTATTATGTTTTAATAATTATTAAATTATATATATAAATAATTATATTTATAATTATAAATAATAATTAATTATTATTAATTGTTATGTTTTAATAATTAATATGACTTAATTAGGAAAGTTTTCCAGAGACTAACATATACATAACTCATAAAAGTATGAATTCTCAAAGTTCTGACTTATTGTAACAGATTTATTGTCTATTTTTACTATTTTAATTATGTATATGAGTATGTTTATGTCTTTGTGGGGGTAGGCACATATTTTCTGGTGCCCACAGAGGCCAGAGGTATTGGATACTCTGGAGCTGCATTTATATGGTGGTGAGTCACTTAACATAGGTGCTAGGAATTGAACTTGGGTCCTCCAGAAGAGCAAACCCTCTCTCCAGTCCTCCATTTTAAAACTTTTTTCCTTTATTACTTATTTGCGGGGGGGAGGTGCGCTAGTGTATTTCCTGAATATATGTCAGTGCACCCGTCCAAAGAGGGTGTTGGAGTCCCTGCAACTGGAGCTACTAACAGCTGTTAGCCACCATGTGGGTGCTTGGATTCGAACTTGGGCCAGTGCTCTTAACCACTGAGCCATGTCTCCAGCCCTCAATCCTTTATTTTTATAAAAAGAAGACTATCACAAGGCAACAAAACAGATAATAAAATAGAAAATTAACTTTAGGAGAACTCTTCCATAAAGTCTCCCTCTTAAAAGGATTTACTCTAATAAACTCTTTTGTTGATTATTTTTAGAGACATGGTCTATTATATAACTTCCAACTTGTGGCGATCTTTCTCAGCCTCAACCTCCCAAGTGCTGGAATTGCAAAAATTAGCTGCCATGCCTAGCTGTCTCCAATAAGCTCTTAAAAGGGCACAAAACTATCTCTTTTATAGGAAAAGAAAATGGTAAGACATATCCAAGAGGTAAGATTTAAAAGTAAGGATTTCATCTTTGGCTCATATGTACTCAAACAACTGAGTACTTTTTTAAAAATTAATATGGTGCTAAGGATCAAAGCGTATGCTTTACCACTGAACTCTCCCCAGACCCATTTTTTGAAAATAAAATTTAAATCAATGTTAAGACAAGTAAACACGTGTTGTACACTCACAGGTAAATAATAGCCATAGGGTGAAGTGCTAAATTTCATTATCTCAGCATCAAAATAGGTTTCTGGAAAATTTATGGTTCATCACTAAAAGGGACTAGAGGTCACCTGATACAACTGTATCTGAGACTGAAGAAACCAAGAACTCAAAGCTAAGGAACTTGTACAAAGTCACTAAGATGTAAAGATGGAGCTACTGTGCAGTTCTTTAGTAGTTGCAAGGGAGAAGCACTGGAAAGATTGGAACATGAACACACACACACACACACACACACACACACACACACCACCTATACAATGCACATATAACGTGTGTCACTCTCATGCACAAATTACCCAGCTCAGTATTATTTAAAATTGCAATGTATTATAAAGTATCAGAGATTGGTTGAATAAAGTATTGTAACCTCCTCACCCCCATCATACACACACAAAACATAGTGCTACATAGCTAAAATGGAAAAGATCCTGTTATTCTGTTATGGATTTCTAGAAAGTGTTAAATGAAAACACGACAAAAATGAAATAGTACACACATGCTACAATTTATGTAAGGAGAAGGCAATAAAACATATACACCTTATTTTTACAAAAAGACATGCAAGAAAAACAAAAAAATGAAGCACAAGTGGAATCAAAGCACAAAAAATATTAAGAATATGATACCAGCATAGATGAGCCAGCAAGATGACTCAGTGGGTAAATGGAGCTGCCCATAAGTCTGTTGACCCAAGTCTGAATCCTCAGAACACCCATAAAGGTAGAAAGAAAGAATTTCACTAAGTTGCCCTCTGATCTCCACAGATGGGCCATAGCATGCACACCCAAATATAACCACACACACACACACACACACACACACACACACACAAACAAAATAATTTTTAAAAAATTTTAAAGAACATACTTTTTTACTTATATCTTTTGGTATAGTTCTGGCTGTGAGAAGAATGTTAGTAGAATTTAAGTCATCGGCAAATTTACTCAAGAGTCAGGTACCTAATATTTAAGGCCTACAGGCTTGCACAATAATGCTACCACTTCAAAAGCAGTCATGATCAGCAATGTGGCTATCCATGTTCCAATAAAACTATTTATAAAAACAAAAGGTTGGCTAGGGCTCTGTGTTCTACACTCAAAGAACTAAGGCCAAGGAAGATAAGAGAAAAAAGAAACCAAACAAAACCATAAATAACCAAACACTATGCAGATCTTCAATTATATTAGTACTTAGTTTGTAACTATTCTTAATAAATACCTGTTGAATAAATGAATCTTAAAATTCCATTACAAAAGACAATGATATCTAGGCACTTCCTATCTTCAGGATAGTATAGCTTCAGTTAGTCACATGAAGCCTCATTCTGTTAACCTCTTTATTTTTGGCTAAGGTCTGCATTAAGATATAAGGCCCATTGTACAACCTATGATTCCCATTCTAGTCACGTCTTTCCTTCTTTCCCTACTTTTAAAAATTAGTGTTAGTATTGTTCCCATGCTATGTTGTGACTACTGTAATTACTCCCAGTTAACCTGATTCTTACTCTCTTCACTTTAATCCCATGACAGGTTGGCCAAATTCACATACTAAGTCACTATACCTTCCACTTTTCACTTAATGTCCCTTTTTTAACAGCTAATTAGTAAGGGAAGGGAAAGGTCACCTTCAAAATTCTTAAAATATGGCTGCAACCTACTTGTATTTTAGTTTGCTTTCTGTCTCCCAAATAAGACTTTTACTTCATTTTCATCTACCATTTGTCCTGTGTTCTAATTCTCACTCTTTTGATCAGACATTTAGACACACTGCATGTTTCTCTCTCTTCCCTGTCTGTAGCCTTCTCTGCCCCTTTCCTTTGATCATGAACTTAGTATTTATTCACTGTCTTTAAGTGTGTGTCTGGAACAAGGTCTTTCTATGTTACCCAAGATGATCTTGAAGTCTCAGGCTCAAGATCCTCCTGCCCTCAGCCTCCCAAATAGCTGGGATTTATAGTTTTGTGCCACAGTGCTGAGCTGCTACTTACTTTTTACATGAGCTTATATCTTGACTTTTTAGTAGACATATTCAACTCCTTCAGGAAAGGAATTGTGTTTTATACTTATTTTGGCATTCTCTGTAAGGCCTAATACAAGACTGAAAATAGAAGGAACTGGAAGGGGTCTACATACAGTTAAAAGGAAATTAGGTATTAATTTTGAATAACTAATTTCTATTTGCTTATCTACTCTGGGTATTTATCTATGTAGTTCTAATAAATGCACTATATCTACACATGCACCAAAAAGTAAAATATTAAAAAGTTTTCCCTTTTCACCTCATTTTGGTGATTCATTTGATTCTTTAAAAGCTCTGAGAATAAAGGCAAATTTTCTTTGGTCAACATGACATCAAATACAAGAATTCAATTCTTGGAGTTATTACTTTAATTCTTACTAATATTTTGTCAGCTTTAAACCTGTTAAACCCTTGCCATTTAGATATGGCCAAACAATTGCTTTAAAAAAACAAACATAAGAAAAACCTTTAGTGCTGCATGATGGCTCATTCAGGTAAAGCACTTGTCACATATACTTCATGACCTGAGTTTAATCCACATATGAAGTGGAAGGAGAGAACTGACTCCATAAAGTTGTCCTCTGACTTCCACATGACATGGCATGTATGTATATGAGAAAAAGTGCATGCACATGCACATGTTCTTGAAAGCATTCTTTATGGTGTTACCTTATTCTCACTTGTATCATGTATTTTCCTGGCTTGCTGCATCATCCTTCCCCCTTAGTTTTTCTTTTTCTTCTCTACTATGACAGTTTTAGATTTTCTTCAGGTCTACAATTTCCCCTTTCTTAAGTCCCCTTTTCATTTTTTCTAAATCATATTCTCTAGCAATTTCATTTCAAAAAGGATAAGCAAAAATAAGCTTTCTGATTCTTTCTAGGTCTGAAAATTATTTCAGTTTGTCCTCATGTTTCACAATGTTAAATCAGATAAAGAATACTGTTATCAAACATTCATACTTTTCATTATAGATCTGCATTTTATTTCCCCGTAAGTAATTTTTTCCTCTCGAAATTTTTATATTTCACCAAAATAAATCCATACTCACAAATCATGCTTGGCATGCCAAGCAGGCCCTTTTTATCCAAAACCTCCTTGCTCTTGTGTTAGCTTTGAATATTTTCTTTCTGTTACTCATTATTATTCAATTCTTTCCTCCACCCTTTCCTGATCTTTCTTGTAGAGATGAACACAGGTAGTGCACCAAGCATTCCACATATCAAAGTAATAAGCAATGCAATCTAATCCAACATCATAAAAGGATCTTGTATTTTCTTCTCAAGAAAAATTACCTCCCCACTCCCATAACCCTCAGGTTGGTTATGGAAGTCTGGATTTAACTGTTCCTAGTCTCACTCTCTCTTTGGTACCATTAAGAAACTCTTAGCCCTGGGTATTTATGTGTACATAAAATGTGGGGTGAGCTGGAACCAAGAATCTATTGATGGTCCCTGACTCACAGGAGTTTGACTAACGATTTTCCTTTATCCTAGTGCATATGCAGTACACATTCAGTAGAAACTATACTCCAAACTGAACTTGTATCTTTTCCCAGGCTACTAATTTGTTCCATGACAACCTTTCAATGCTGGACAGCAATAGCAAGTCATAAGCTCCCTGACAGCCATGTAATAATAGAGCAAACAAGTTACTCTCTCCAGTGAGTTACTCTCTCCTGTGATCAGGAGGTATGATGTTCAGTAGATTAAAGGTATCAAAGACACTTCTGACTTGATATTTATGCATTGCAATAGGTTTATGAGCACATAACCCCACTGTATGATGAGAACCATTTATGTTTGCATAGACTGTGTTCTAGTATTAGACTCCAGCCAAACTCTGCATGTAAGCACAGTACTACTGTACCCAAAGGGGTTCCTTTTCTAATTTATCAGCACAAAGGCAGGCGTCTATCCTGATTCTGTAAACTGGTATGGCCTACCTGGGTCAAGGGTCCAGGTATTCATGTTCTCAATGTGTAGTGCCCAGGCCAGCAGCATCAGCATCTCCTAGAAACATGTTAGAATCACAAACTCTTGGACCCCACGCTGGAAACACTGGAGGTTGTACCCAGAAATTTGTAATCTGTGGTTTTATAAGACCCCCAGATAATTTCAATACATGCAAAGTTTTATGATCACTGCCATGTAGTATGTTAGAAAACTCCTGATTAATACCCAACTCTTGCATATGCTTAGAGGCTAAGGCTCCCACCTCCATAAGGGCATGTTGCTGTGTGCATTCTTTGTATTATGATCTATTCTTTGTTATATCCATCAAAACACCCTCGTTTACTTTTTATCTCAAAAATGAATCAATGCCTCTACTTCTTTCTTTCTTTACCACTACATAGTCTAAGCACTAGTAAATCTGTCTTGTGAATATGTGTGCTTATATGAGAGAGTGTGTGTTTCTTTTTTGTTGTTCTATAATGCCCTAGGGGCAAAGGTATATGGGCAGAAGTCTGCTAATTTGAACTAGAAAACTAGTTTTAAAACCACTGGAGAAGAGAATTCGCTGGATAGGAGAAACAAAAAAAAGACGACAGAAGGGAAAGGGAACTGCACAGTCCAAGCTACACATGAAACGTCACACTGTTAAAACCCTTTTATTACAGCTAAAAAACAACAAAGGTGTTTTACATGAAAACAAAGTAAACCTTTACATAACAACAATGTGAAACTTTCAACTTAATCTTCCTTTAAATAAAGGATACTATTCCAACTAATTTTGCCAATTATTAGTAATTCACATTTTTAATTTTTAAAAATTAATTTTTATTTTTTGTATATGAGTGTTTTGCCTAAATGTATGTATATGTACCCAGGTGGGTGCTGGGAATTGAACCCAGGTCCTCTCCAAGAGCAGACAATGCTGTCAACTGCAGAACCACCTTCGCTCATAAGTTCAATAGGGCATGAAGACCTACGGCTCATATTTTAGTTCTTTATTTTAAAAATAAAATTTTTAATTATATAACTACTAAATATTTATACTGAACAAAAATTCAGGCTGTTTAGGGAAAAAGATATTGTTCTTGATGAACAGAAGAAGCACTTTATTTACATAAAAATGGCTACTTAAGATATGCACTGAAATTATACTATTTGGCTCATGTCATGAATGTAATTTTTGCTTGTGGCCAAAATAACTGGTTTCAGAACTGTTGGGCTAAAATTACTATACTTTATGTACTGGTCCTCAAAACTTCTTCAGATCAAAAAGATTAAACACATGTAATTCAGTAAAATTTTAGCTACTGAAGGAAAAAATATGAACATATGTTTAAAAAAAAAGAAAAAGGTATGTATACTTTCTCTTCAAGAGATTGTAAGAGAGTTATTCTAGAGAAGTAACTACAAAGGTCAGGGATAACACTTTTGACATCACCACAATCTTCTCTATTCTCTAGATCTGCTCAGTCATTCATTCTTCATTTCACTTTAAGTGTGGAAAAGTTGCCTTTCAGAAAAGCTTGTTAAATATATGGATTTCAATGAACTTGATAGTAGTCTACAATTACCTAGTACTAAAAGTGTCCAACAACTGGAAAGACAATGAAAAAGATATTTTTATAATTCAAAACCAGCATTACTTAATATGTAAATAAAATATTGAGAAAAATTACATTAAAATATGCTATGGAGATAATATTAAAATTGACCAATTCTAAATTCTAAAATTCTATAATTCCAAAAAATAAAAATGACTAAAAGGACAACAAACTGTTAGTTTTGTATGAAATCTTGTAATAAAAATCTTAAAGAGAAATTATATTATATATAATCTTTTTTTCTTTTTGCAGAGCTAAGAAATGAACCCAGGGTCTTGGGCATGCTAAGCAAGTGCTCTACCATTAAGCTCCATGTCCAGACCTTGAGCTCTCTGTAGCAGATGTTGGGTGAATTTAATATTCTCCTGCCTCTATCTTCCAAACACTGAGACTACAGATATACATTACCACATCTGGCTTCTCTGTTATATTTTAATGAAAAGTTAAAAAAAAAAACCACTAAGATTTAGCAATAATAATTTTTAGAAATCCAAAAAGGTAAGAAACAAACCCACCTGCTTCCTATTCTACATTTCAGTACCACAGAATTTTAAAGAATTTTTTATTACATTTATTTATTTTATTGTGTTGAGGGGAGGCATATATGTGTATACCATGGCACACATGTAGAGGTCAGAAGACAATTTTGTGGAAGGTGATTCTCACCTTCATTATGTGGGTTTCTGGGGTTGTCAGGCTTGGTGGCAAGTGCCTTGACCTGTCGAGTCATCTCACCAATCCTCATTACCATGTTTTAAATCTACCCCTTATAGGAAGACAGTAAAATACTTGATTATTGAAAACAAAAGTAGATAATGTTAAAAATCATTAAGTAAATTAAAAAATACATACAAGGGCCACAGATATGCACACTGAAATGCCTGGGTTGTGATAGTTCAGAGTTAAAACTAGGCCATAAATATTTACAAGAGAAATGACAAAAACCTGTGCTGTTTTACAATTAATGGTAAGTAGATTCAGATGACTTAAAAACAATTGCTTAATTTTATTAAATTCATGGATTTTGTAATGGCCTCTTATTCTGTTGGAAAAATTCAGAAGGTACCAAATTAGGATGAATATTTCATAAGATAGTTCTCTTTTTCATACATATTCAGATTTCATCCTCACTATCCTAGTTAAGAAATGACAAGTTTAAACTGGACATTTTAAGACTGTATTCTCTTACATCAATGACCCTGTATTTGTCTTCCAAATTAGAGTAAGTGTGCCTCTATTCCCACAGGTTAAAGGACAGAAGATGATTCTTTGCCATTCTACAGTTGCTGTCTCTTGTCGTGTTTGTACTTGAACAGTGAACCAACACTTCCCTTGGGGTAATTACTGACATGAATCATAAACAAAGTAATATAATAAATTCTAATGGCAATGTAACAGCCAACTCTGCCAGAACATAACAAAGCTGGAGCTCAATGACCTTTTTTCCTCTGAACATTATGTACTTGGAGAAGGCTGTCGGTTTTCTGTTCTTAAGAAACCACTACATGGGAAAGGAAAGAGAAGGAAGGCAGGGGAAATAACAAGTGTGATGTTTCTCAATATCATTCACATAAAATGCTTATTTATTCCTCATAAAAACTTTGGAAGCTCAGTATTATCTTTATTGATTGAAAAGAAAACCTAACATAATAATCCATAATTTGTTCAGAATCACACAAAATGCACATGACATCTAGGGTTTCTTTATATACACAGCAATGTTTACCCTTTAAGGCTTCCATGAAGATTAAAAGAGATCTGGAAATCCAAAGCCCAGGTTCCTTCTGCCTCAGCACAGTAACAGAACAAGAACCCAACACAGATAAAGCTTGAGGAAAGAAACCAATCACAACATCCCAAATTCAACTCAGCTAATTAATTCAGACAGAGAGGCAGCACAGAGATTGGGAATAGACTGGAACCAGAGCCTCAGATACAATTCTGGTTCAGTCATCAACTAATCTTATAGACAATTCTTGATTTCTCTGTGCCTCAGTTTCTTTATCTATAAAAAATGAGAGTATCTATTTCACATAGTTGAAGTAAATGAATGAACACATGTAAGAATATCAGGTACAAACCAAAGGGAAATAGGGAGAATAGAACTAAAAAACAATAGGAAAATGAAGGAGAGGAACAGTAGAAATAAGACTGGAAAGTAAGACTGACAAAACAGACATATTAGCACAGCCACTGTAAAGAGGGTAAGTTTTTCTGTAAGGCAATAGTTATTACAAATTCTTTAAAAATTTTTATTTTAAATATTTTATTTATTATTTCTATTTTATGCATATGGGTGTATTGCCTACATGCATGTAAGTACACGCACGTCATGCAATGCTGGTGGAGGTCAGAAGAGGTGTTAGAACCCTTGGAACCGGAGTTATGGACAGTTGTTAGCCACCATGGGTTCTAGGAACCAGGTCCTCTGCCAGAGCAGCCAGAGCTCTTAACCACCAAGCCATCCCTCCAGTCCCCAATGTTGCAAATTCTTGAACAGAAATAAAGTATGAATAAACTTTTTTAAAACACTAACTTGCAAGAAAGTTTAAGATGGCAAATAATGCAAAAGGACACCTTTTCACAGAGAGGTGGCTATGATGCAAAAAGGTACTCTAATTTAGAGACTTGCAAATGAAACATATGAGAGACAGTAAGTAAAGTGTTTTTATAAAAATCACAGGGCTCTATATCAAACTATAGCAAAATAATGTTTAGAAAGCATTAAAAGTAATGGAAAAACAGAGATACTGGGAAGCAAATTTGAGACAGGATTATGGGGCAGAAAAGACTCAGAAGGTCTTTTACCAAGCATGTGAAAAGCAGAACAGCAATGAAGAAGGCTGTCCCCCTTAAGGCCAACTAAACCAACTAGTGCACTCCAGTGTGTCTAGAATAACAGGGCATAATAAACCAAACGCTCTTGGATGGAGATTTAAAACACTGATGGGACAGACAACACATGGAGTGGTATGCAGAAGGACATTTTTAAAGCATTTAAGGAAAAGCACATGCTGTGAAGTGAGCTTTCAATAAGTTCATACTAAGGAGCTACAAAAGCCCCAACTCTGCACAGCAGGATCATCAGTTGCAAAACTTTCTCTTTGTTCCCAAGCCTGCTTCCAAGCCAACTCCACCTTAGAATGTACTATCTTTGCTGCTGCTGTCACTATGCATTTCTGTTCTTTTGTTTTGTTTTGTTTCAGGATGCAAGAATTTAGAATCCTTGCAGAGGTACCCTCAGAACCCTAATATCCAGCCAATTACCAAAACTGCAGTACAGTATGGACAACATATTTTCAGCTTTGAATAGTAAAGCTAAGTCTTCTAAGTCACTGAAGAACTTTTCAGAAATAATCAGTTTTAAGAATTAAAATATGTTCCTATTACCGGAACAAAAGTAAACACATAGTTACTTTAAATAGCTCATAAGGAGCTTTTAAAAACACAATATAATTCAATTTTCATTATGCTCACATCATTATTGTCTAACTAAATATGGTCTCTGACTGTGTCATTGTTCTTACCCATATTTTTAAAAACTGGTAAAGGCGATAATCATTATCTTACAATTCAACTGTCTTCCTGTAAGACATAGCTCTTTGTAAAATGTAACTTAAAAAAAGAAAACGACCACATTGTCTCATCGTCAATACTCAACCTTTGTGCAGAGTGCACCAGAGGTTAATGATTCACCACACAAATAGACAACACATATCCTTTTTTGGCTTTTACAAAGCAACAGGCTTTTCTTCCTTTTGTGTTCACTTCCTGTCAGGTTTGACATTTCAAAAGAATACCAAAGAAGCTTAAAAATCTACTTATGAGTTTGTCACCAAATTAGGACTCAGAAAGTATGAGTTACTCACTAAAACAATACTGATGTATAAAGCAACCCTCATTAAAACATAGGGAAATAACTGGAAAGACTTTTAATCTTTTCTCATGTAAGAGAACACTGATCAAAATTAGTATAATTGCATGAAGAAAGTTGCTTTATGTTGATGACTGAACAGAAACTAATGTAATGAGTCAGCCATGTTTGACAACATGCAAAAGAAACTCAACTTTCTTGTGACTTAATACCGTGTAGTTATGAAGGAACAATGGACAACTCGAACTTCAGTGTCCCTCATAGAGTAAGAGGTACTTCAGAACAGCACACACAAGACCTAACTCAGTCAATGCAGGATAACAAAAGCAGTGTTCTAGATAATCCTCATATGTATACAGTTCATATTTATATGTACTTCATCAATCATGAAGCCTTATATTAAGAAACTCTGTCTTGATGAAGTAACAAGGACAAGATTTACTTAAATAATTATAAAACAGAACAACATAAATAAAACAATAGTTTTCAAATGCTGAGCAACAAAGTAGTACAAAGATCCATGAGACCCAAAGTAAATTATGAGCCCACCATCACCAGAGCTTACTGCATTGAGTTTCCAGGCCAACACAACAAGAAGAAATAGAAATGAAATCTAGCAGTCCCCAAGAAATGGGTGAGAAATCAATAACACTAAGGTGACAAAATGAAAAGAGAGCTGTGGAGGTCCTTGGAGGGTCACCTACCCTTCAGCTGGGTCTCAAGCAGCATACAGTCACAAGGAAACTACCCAGTACCAGAAAGGAACCATTGAAAAGGGCAGAGCCAACTCCTCTGTGATGTAAATACAAGTTCTGATTTTACAAACTAACTGGGAAAATCTGTGACCTATAAACACTAGGCAAAGTACTTAGAAGAACATTGCCTGAATACTGAGGAAAATCAGCTATAAAGATGCTGTTTGCCTAAAAACAAGGGGGGGAAAAAAGAAGCCTTGAAAGGATCAAACTGTTTGCAAGTAACTTTTATGTGTCCCAAAGCATAGCTCAAAATAATGAAAATAGCAAGAACACAGAAAGCAAAATTCACAGTATCTAGCACCTAATAAAAATGTATCAAGAGGCAAAAAAAAAAAAGAGAGACAATTATAAAGGAGAATATAGAAGCAGACCTAAAAAGAAATAGACATTAGAATTAGTAGAAATGTTAAAGAAGGTTTACCTATGTTTCACACATTCAACAAGATAAAGGAGCATAAATGTGTTAAACAGACATATAAAAACAACCCAAATAAAATTTTCTAAGGTTGAAAAATATAGTATCTAAGATAAAGCTTGGATTAAGAGCAGATCAGACTCTTCAGAAAAAAAAATAAGTTTGAAAATATAGCTATAGAAAATATCCAAAATGAAATACAAAAGAATACCTGGTTTTGAAAAAAAGAAACGGAGCATCAGTAAGTTACAGAATAGCCCTAAGCAAACTAATACATGAGACTGGATCCCCAAAGAGAAAGCAGAAGGAGTCAACAAATCACCTCAGTCTATTTTATTAAATTAATAAACAAACAAACAAAATCAAGGAGCCATTAAATGTTGAGTTTCTCAATTTCCTGCCATGCCACCACAAACGACTTTATAATGGTTCTTACATTTTGTTACAGCAGTATTTCCATGCTCTTCTGAAATGTGATCTGGTCTCTCCCTAAACAGATGTTATCTATTTCCCTATCTTCTGAACCTGCCACCCCAACAACTGCTCTGACCAACAGCTAAGGTTCATTTAGAGACAGTTGCTATGTCAGAGGTATGCCTAATCTAAAACCAAAATGCTGTAAGGAAGCACAGCTTCCATATGAGACCAGGTAAGATGGGGGAGGGAGGAAAAGAAAGAAGCAAGTGTAAATGGGAGTCAACAAAGTCTAAACTTGGCAGTGAGGAGCATCCTGAAAGCAGATCCTCCAGACCCAGACTACTGCTGAAACCACATGGTCGGAGATCAACTGTCCTGTCAAGCTATTCCTAACGGATGGCTCACAAACCATGAGGAAAGCAAAATGGTTGTTTTAGGGGGTTATATTGTTTCCCAGCAATAGAAAGCACGGGTTCTTTTTATTGAACCTTTAATTATACATCTTCCATTTAAAAAAAGTTCGTCCCTCAACATCATATTCCACTGTGTAGTGCTATGTTTACTTCTGCTGTGTCTGTATTCTAATCAGTTGTCACTTCTTTATCTCTCATTTACATCTCAGCCTATCCTCACACTTCATTTACAATTCTTGCTGCTGTGACCACTGACTTCCTCGTTGCTAGAATGATTCAGTCTTTAACGGCTATTTCTACTGTGTATGAAACAAGAAAGTAATATCAGACTTTGTAACCCTCTCTTCATGACACAACTTCTGTTGTTTTTCTTTTTCTCCCTGTCTCTTTGGCTGCTCCTTTTCAATTTCTTCTGTAGGTAGAATATTTTCTTTTTTGTGCACCTTTTAAATGTTGCAGCTCCTTGGGATTCTATCTTTTAGCCTTCTTTTCCCATATTCAATTCTCCAAAGTTCAATAACTCAGCTTTAAAACAAACAATACCAGGGTTCAGAAGAGAGCTCTGTCATTTAACTTGTATGGTCTATGGCAACATATCCAACTTCTCTAAGTATTCATTTTCTTGTCCAGAATATTACTACTTCATAGATAGTATGGAAATTCAGTGACATTATAGGAATGCTCACCAAACTACCCAGCACAAAATAAACTGTCAATAAAGAATAGCTATATTACATGTGTGGCAGTTCTCAAATCCATATTCCTAGCTTAAATTTCTTTCCTATGCTGAACATAGGAACTGACACTTCAAATTGAAAGACCTGTAATTATTTCAAATTAAGTATAATAAAATAGAGTTTATCCCTAAGAAATAACATCCAATCCAGGCTATCTTTTTTTATTGAATGACTACCATCCGCTTAGTTACATGATCCAGAAACCTAGATAACACTGGAAGTTGATACCTCTGTCCCTTTCTCATCCTTATATTAATTAATTGCTGTATCTGTAATCTAATGCTACATACTGTTTCAAGTGCTTATACACATTAAGTCATCTAATGAAGTCTACATGTTATAAGACATAAGGCTTATAGGCAGTACAGATAACAAACACAAAAACACTGTAAAGAAAGGAAGAATAATTAGAGACTACAATGTTATGGGAAAAGGCAAAGTGAAAGGAAATCTTGAAATGTAGTAAACCAAAGAGCAGAGAAAACCATTTCAAAACTCAAACACTGGTAGAAATAAACGTGATTATATGGTAGTTAAGCAATAATTAATATAGAACAAAATATGGACAGAACCCTCAAACTTTTAGGAGTCATAAAGAGATCAGTTGTGGTTTGAAATGTCTCCCCATACACTCATGTTTTTGAACACTTGGTCCTCAGCTGGTGAACTGTTTTCAAAGGTTGTGGCAACTTTAGGAAGCAGGGCCTTACTGAAGGAGTGGGTCACTAGGTAAGCCCTGAGGTTTTACAAGTCTGTACCACTTTCTGTGTTCTCTCTACCCCTTTATTTTATGTACAATGTGACCAGCTACCTCAGACTCCTGTCATCATGCCCTCCCTGGCAAAGCAGACCATATCTCCTTAAACTGTAAGCCAAAAATATTTTTTTTTTCATTTCTTAAGTTGTTTCTTGTCACAGCAACCATAAAAGTAACTAACAGAAAAAAATTGGGAGTGGGGCTGCCATTATGATAAATCTGATCATATAGTTTATAGGCTTCTGGAACTGGTTCACAAGTCTGTGGAAGAGTTTGGAGATGTAGGATAGAGAAGTCATACAAGTTCTAAGTAGAGCTCACTGTAACATACTGGTGGGAGTATACAAGACCAGAATGCTGAGAGAAATATGGACAGTTGAAGCTTGGTTCATGAGGTTTCAGAGGAGAAAAAGGACTATATCACAGTCTGAGCTAGAGACTACTAGTGTTGCATTCTGGCAAAGAATCTGGCCACACTCTACACATGTCCTGAGAACCTGGGTGAAGCTGAATTCAAATGTCATAGATTAATTTGTTTGGCAGAGGAAATTCAAGAGTTTAGCATTCAGCTATGTCAAGGCTATTGTTCAGCTCTTATCAAGGCTTACAATGAGAGAGAATAACAAGCAACAAAACTCAAAAAGTAGCAAGAAAGCAAAAATATAGAAAAGTGTATAGTTTGGCAAGGAAAGGAACACAAGTTATGGACAAAGTGGAGAAGAAAACAGACATAACTATTAAAGACAGTAGCATCATTAAGGGGTCTTGCTAGTGCTGAGACAATAGGAAAGGTACCTTGAGGGCAAAACTTCCAGGTAAAAATGCAAATTCATTTGAAAGAAAGCCTGAACTTTGGAAACAGCTTAAAGTGTTTCTTGCTTCAAAACAATTGCTTGCTTCAAAACTAATGTTTTCTCAGATTCTGCCACCAAGGCACACAGCGGCCACAGTAGCTGCCAGAAGGGAGCCAGACTACATTTCAAGTTGGCTATAGAATTTGGCAGGGTTGTTCACACAATGGTTTCACAGCCCTGCAAATGCATGAATTATGGGGTAAAGGAAGTTTGTGCTAAGGTTCCAAAATGAATTACACCAAGCAATGTATGGCAAGGTTGCCTACAAAGAGGCTTCGATAGATGAATGTGTGAAGCTGTGAAAGTGAAGCAGAAGTTGAAATGGAGACTGACAAGGATGCTGAGACCACAGGACATCAGCTGAGGAAAGCTGTAAGCACAGAGCAGAATGAGACCAAGAAAGAGGCTAGATGTGCTGCAGGTAGCAGAGCTGGAGGAGAGGGACTAAGGCTGTTGGATCCCAGATGCCTCCAGGCAGCTCCAAACACAGTATATAGAGCTGCAGGATTTAGGGTTTTCCCTGCTGGATTTCAATCTTGCTTTCCTTGTGATGCTCCCATCCCTCCCTTTTCAATGATAATGTTTTCTGTGGGCCATTTTATAATAGAAGTATGTAATTTGTTTTTTTAATTTTAAGAAGTTCACAGTTCAGAGAATGCCTTGAATCTCAGAAGAGATTTTGGACTTCTGAACAGATTTGAAACTATTAAAAGGCTATGAGGACTTTAAAAGTTGGAATTAATGCATTTTGCATTATGAGATGATCATGGGCCTTTGGGAGCCAATGGTAGAATGTTATGGTTTAAAGATGAAATGTTCCTCATACGTTCATGTGTCTGAACTTATGGCTCCCCAGATGGTGGTGCTGTTCTGAAGGGCTGTAGAACCTTTAGACTGACAAGCCTGAGATGTAGCCTGGCCCCCTTCTATCACAACCGTAGTGGCCTCTCTGGGTCTTGGTGGCAGAATCTGAGAAAAACATTTCCTCAGGCAACTGTTTTGGATCACTTGAAGAAAGTTAGCTACTATGAACAGGTCTTGAAGTTTTACTTTCTAGAACCACTTCCTGCTACTCTTTGCTCCCTGACGGGATGCAATGTGACCAGCTGCCTCATATTCCTGCCATATCCTTTTGCTGCAAGCAAAAAGAAAACCTTTCTCCCTTAAGTTGTTCCTTATCAGGCATTTGGTCAGAATACCTAAGAAAAGTACTAAAACAAAGCTACTTATGTTCGTAAAATTACTGAGGACCCAAAAAACTTTTTTATGTATATTTTAACCATCAAAATTTATTATATTGATAGTCAAAGTTTAATTTAATTAAAATTTAACCAAAACTGGAGCTGGAGAGATGGCTCAGTGGTTAAGAGCACTGGCTGCTCTTCCAGAGGATTTGGGTTTGATTCCCAGCACCCACATGGCAGCTAACAACCATCTGTAACTCCAGTTCAGGGAATCACACTTATACACATGCAAGTAATACACTAATATAAATAAAATTAAGAATAAACAAAATATTTTAAAATTTAACCACAACCAAGATTTTTTAAATGTTTTACCTATTTTAACTAATAAACCCATTGTGCTAAGATTAATAACATTTTTATGAGAAATAACTGTAATCTTTAAAAAAAAGTAACAGTGGCATTATAAACTTGCTAATCTAGTTTTAAAGAACAGACCTGGATTCTCATATCTACTTTTACATTTGTTTTCTTGCAGTAAGTTGTTTTGGTTGAAGTACTGAGAAAAAAAGAACCCAAAGAAAAAATTTTTAAATAATTGTAGATATTCCTCATTGATACAATACCAAAACTCAACAAGTGGCATTTTCTTGAAAGCTAGCTGCAATGTGGACTCAAAAACAATATGAATGAACAAAAATAAACCCTATATATTCTAAGAACTTAAAAGGTATTTATCTATTTTGAACTTTGAATCAATCTCTTGCTCATTCATGATTTTCCAACATGATGTCTTAGTTATTTGGAAATATTTTTTCACTGAGTTATACAGATCTTCCAAATGTGACCAGACCTTTTCATACAACAACAAAAACCACATTCAATGACAGCCTTACTAATTTCATCAGAAAAGTCTTCTAATAATTGGGAATGTTAGGTTTACAAATGGCAGATAAGGTAAGGTTTCCCAAATTCTGATCTATTTGAATCCACATAATTTATTCCGTGGCAACTTTCATTGTTAGTTGTTTTCCTAGAAGTGACATGTTTACTTTCTTTATTTTCAAGAAAATGTCTGCCAGATACTGAAGCCTGAATAAATATAATTGTTCATTGGGTTTACAAATTAAGTACGTTGTTATATGAAAATAGTGATGAGTTCAAGTCACAATTCAACAGCTAATATAAATGTTTTTCCTTAATATAACTGCACAAACTACAATTTAATTATACTGAATATTCAAAAAAATAATTTAAGTGATTTAATAAAATTAATACTTTTTAACTGTCTCAACAATGATATTCTTTTTTAACCATTTATTTATGTAATCCAGGGGGGAGGAGCACAACACAGCACACATGCAGAGGTCAGAAGACAACTAGTGGGAATTGATTTTCTCCTTCTACCATGTGAGTAAGGGGGAATCAAACTCGGGTAACCAGGCTTGGTAGTAAACACCTTTACCCATTGACTCATCTCATCAATCCTCAAGAAGAATATTCTTTTTAAAAAAATTTTACTTATTATTTTTATTTTACGTATATGAGTATATTGCCTGAATGCTGATGGTTACACCTGTGTTGTGCAATGCCTGTGAAGGTCAGAAGAGGTCTGGAACTGGAGTTTATAGACTATTGTAAGCCACCATGTGGGTGTTGGAATTGAAACCAGGTCTTCAGTGCTCTTAACTGTTGATCCATCTCTCTAGCCCCAAGAATATTCTTAAGTAAAACTACCACATCTTGTGTGTTTTTAACTGGGAGTATATATTAGAAAAGAATACAATTACTGCTTAGTTTAGTGGCCCTGCCTTAATTCACGCAAAGGTGTCAACAATATAAGTTATCATCAAGTTAAATGCCAACAGACTGAAAGAAGCACAATAACTTATCAGTTAGGAAAATAGCTTTTACTTTGCAGATTCCCCAAAGTGGTTTTAGGGAATCAAGCCTATACTTTGAACTGCTGACATAAGAAAAAGGGAGAGACAATGCTTCTAAAAATGAACCTTTGAGCCATCAAATAGTGGGCTTAAAGTTCCCATTCTAAAAACAGTCTCTGGCCTTTATATCCTGGGTAATTTTAGAATTACAACCTTGATATCATGTTGGACTGAAAAATTCCAGATTCTGTTATTTTTTCCAAATAAGCACTTTTGTTGGTTTAACAAGCAATACTTTTAGGGAACTCCAACTGAACACATCATTTATTGGCAACACATACAGTCTCACTTCAAACCTTTTGTCTTAAAGCAACCTGCCCAGAGTCTGTTGCACCCAGGAATGAAGTTTCAGTCAAGATGTAGGTCTGCAGAATTTGGCCACCTTGTTGCTTTCTTCCTTGCAAAATTCTCCCACTTCAATGGCTAAGGTTTCTCCAGCTTTAGTTTTCCTTGGTTGGGAGGCCTGAAGTTCTCTCCACACTACTGTCCTTCCTCACACCCACTGCATTTAGCCTCAGACTAACTACTTCACACACGCTCACAGCTTCCCTCCCACCTTCTCATTCACAATCTATCTGTTCTTCTTTTGCAGAGCTTTCAGGCTGTGATTTTGTATACATTGTACAGGCTGTATATTAATTTTTTTATGTTGAATTGTACAGTAAAGTTATCTTCCATCATCACCAGGTGAGTATAATGCCCAAATAAAGTTTTTATCTGAAGAATTAGCATGATAATATCTGGTTTATAAGATTTCTCTGGGGCTGGAGAGATGGCTCAGTAGTTCAGAGCACTGGTTGCACTTGCAGAGGACCCAGGTTCAGTTCCCAGCACCTACACGGCAGCTAACAACCATGTGTAATTCCATTTCCAGCGGATCAGATGCCCTCTTTTGGCCTCTGCAGGCATTACATAACACAGGTGTACTTACATACATGCAAGCAAAACACTTACAGACATTAAATAAAACTCAATAAAAAATTTTTTTTAAAGATTTCTCTGGCTGTTGTGAGAGAAAGGAACTCAGGGAAACAGAGAAGTCAATAGGAAGTTCATAATAGTTCAAGAAGAGAAAGAGAGACCCTTTTGAAAACAAAGTATTGCTGTACCTTTTCTTGACAAAGATTTATAGAAAATCTGAAAAATTTAGAAAACTCTGAAACCATGATACCCAACTGTCATTTTATCATTTGTTAGCATTATGAACATACTAGATTTAACAGGCCCAAATACCAGTAATCTAACCTTCAGATATAATGCGTTTGAAATCATCTCAATCCCTAAAATTTCCAGAGAATTAGTTTACTAGGCTTTTCAAGAGTTCAATCCCACACCTTACTTACATTGCTTCATTTTAACATGAAAGGCAGCAAAAGTGTGCTTTCCCTTGCTGCCATTCTTTCCTTTCTGATTTATGGTTTCCCACGACTGCGAAACAGAAATGATGAACCTATTTCCCCACAGATCATTAAAAATACAAACAATGGTCCTCCATTTATTCAATTATTATTGAAGAATGGGGTAGGCGTTCAGTTCGATGGTATAGTGCTTGCCTAGTATGGGCAGGGCTGTGGGTTTAACCCCCACTATTCATACATATAAACATGTGCTTATATACAGGATATATACATGTATTTTAAAGACAGAATAAAAATAATACCTTGTTTGATGTTTCCCCTCAGTCATTAACACAATGTAAATTCAATTTCATCAGATTATAGTGCTAATAAGAAATTTTTATTGTGATACAAAATCAAAATCTACTGTGTGTTCTGGACTGGGTGTTTATTACATGGATATACATAGTTGTTAGCTACCATGTGAGTGCTGGGAATCGAACCCAGGTCCTTTGCAAGAGCAGCCAGTTCTCTTAAACCACTGAGCCATCTCTTCAGCCTCATCAAAGAGTTTGGAATGGTAAATTTTTGTTCTTTCCTATAGAATTTTCAGAGCCTCTTTCTTTCTTTGTATCTTTACAATGTCATGTCTACTCCAGTGCAAGACACAAAGCACACACTTAGCAACTATGTACTAATGGAAATAGTTATTTACAAAAAGAGGTTTCATTCAGATGATATAGGAATGTTCTGATTTCAGTTTATGAAGAAGACCCAAAAAGTCTCTTAAACTACTTATTTTTTACATTTATCTAATTACTTTCTTTTCTTTCATTTAATCTCCCAGATCCTGAAAGTTTTCATCTAACCATTCCTTTTCTTACCAAGAGGAAGTTTGTCTGATATGTAATTACCAAATTTACTAACTGCAATGTGACACTTATCAATTTGCTTCAGTCCTCAAACTACTATCTCAATGACAGACAGTACAAAAATAAAAACACTAAGAAATATAGGATATTTCTTTGTGATTACATTTTTATATCATCATAAAGTTAAAATTAAGATTCTAGGTGAAGATTATGATTGTAAAATAACTGTGAAGTTTCATTTTTTATTACCTTTCCCATAAATTGGCATAAGCTAAAGACATATATAGGTTATTTTATCTGAAATATGTAGAACCCAAAGCATTTCATATTTGGGGGTTTTTCAAATTTTGGAATACTTGCATGAACTCTACTGGCTGCATCTCTGACCTGAAAATCCAAAACCTGAAATGCTCCAAAACTGGAAAATCTTATAATGTCATATTGAGGTTCAAATTAAGTATGCTTAACATGCAGCACATGTTATTATTCCAAAATCTACACATCAAATGAATCACCAGGAATTACCTAATAAAGTTAATTTTCAAAATGTAACAGAACTTCACGTAAATATTCTATAATTACTATATAGATAATGCTGCCTTATTAAAACAAGCGTTTCAATAGCTTTTATACAAAAAATAGAGTAACTACAGAATACTTTCCACTCCAATAATACTATATACTATACCGATCATTAAATAATAATGTAGATTTTGTATTATCTTTACTAATGGAACAAAGTGAATTCTACTAGCTCAAACAGGAAAATATACTTTGAAATCATATCAACAGCATAATCTCAAATTTTAATTTTGTTGAAATAAAAGAGTGAACATTAATATTATCAATAATAATAATACTTAGGTTTCTAAATACTTTAAAGATTTCTACTTTAAAGTGCCATATTTTATAAAAAGTTGTTCCTAAACAAATGAAAATCTACCCCTGATTGGAGAGATGGCTCATGCAAATGTAAAGACCTGAGTTCAAATCTACAGAACCCATGTAAAGCCAGATGAAGTAGTACATGTGTAAGCCCAGTGTTTCTATGGAGATGGAGGTGGATATAGAATTTCTGAAAGCTAGCTAGCCTGGTAAAGATAGAAGAAAAGCAAACAACATAAAAGGTAAGAACTAACACCTATGCCCACATTCACACACATGAATGCGCATGCATACACTCATGTACATTTTACATATACACACGAAGTCCATTCTTTATTCTACCTGATTCTCAGGCTAGACTCTGAAATAGCATTATTCATTAAAGTGCATGTTTGCTCTTAAGAAATAACTTCTTACTAACAGAGAATTTACTGGCTATGTACCTATCAATACCTTTAATTATTTTAGGTAGTTACTTACTGAGAGCCATGCAAGGGATTCCATGATTCGATGTTCACATCGTTCTAAATGTTTTATCATTTCTCTTGTCAAGTTGGCTTCTGCTTTGATAAAACTTTCAATCACTTTGTAAAAATCAAAGGCTTTTAAATTAAGTACATTCAGAATCCACGGGAAGGACAAATCTGTTCCGGAATCCAGATTCTGAGATGTACTTCCTAAAAATAATAGGAAAAAAAAAAAAAGTTGGTTTGAAATGTTAAAATCTGAACTAGAGATTTTAATTCTGAAGATTTTAATACAAAGAAAAAAAAGGCAGGGGAGAGGTTGAAAATTTTTTATTTAGAGTAGACATTTTTTATTCTGTGGACTACAGATTCAAGAAACAGACTTTAAAATTTCATGTGTATGAGCAATGTTTTTCTTAGAGACAGAACTTGTACTTTCTAAAAAATCTGCACAGGCTTAAATTTCCTACACTAATATCCAAGGCAGGTTTGATAACTTAACAGAAATTCATTCTCATATCTATTGTAACTATCATTAATGCTTGGTTGGGAAGGCCAAAGATGCTTTTAAGATACTGCGAATTTAGTCAGAACTGGTGCTGCAGTCCTGAAATGCCAGATACTCAGAAGACTAGGACAAGAGAATTGCAAGTTCAAAGTCAATCTGAATAATTTCTTGAAATTCTGTCCTAAAAATAATAAGTTAAAAAGAGAGCTGAGGTGTCAAGTACATGTAAGGCTCTGGATTCAACCTTAAGTATCAGAAAAAGGAAAAGTTTTGCTACTTTTGTTTAAAAATGGCATCTCTTAGAAATGTGCAGTTTGGGGTTATTCATGAGAATTCACTTTTCAGTTGTTGTATCTCAATGTTCCTCTTTTATTTCTGAAAGTAAAGCTTCTTAACATTTCAAGCATTATTTGAAAAATAATATATACTTAAAATTATATTTTTAAAAGTCAATTGGCCTTTGCTCTGTTTTTTTCAGTAAACATTCAATTTTCATAGTTGTTATAAAAGCAGTAACCAATTAATAAAGCACCCAGTTTCTGGTAGATTCCTGCTCTTGGTCTAAGGAGCACAGAGATGTAATAGTGTTTTATATGACTACCATCTTTTCTTCAGTATTCCTAAACACTTTACAAGCTCACAGGTCTTAGGAGGGGTGCCAACAGCTACCTTTCCTGGATTCATTATGTTCAGAGCAAAAGCCTAGTAAAATTCTATCCCCTCAGATGACCTGAAATGATTCAGATGTTAAGCCACTTACATAGCTATGACATCCAATCACATTCTTCAATATATACTGATCTACAAAATGTATTTCTTCTCCTTACCATACAGACATTCAAGAAAACCACATCACAACTTAAGACTTTGTTTACTGTAAATTAAACTAAAATGTTATTTATTAAAATTTAACTTACTGCTATATGTAGCCATTACAACTTCAAGAGCGCATGCCAATAAGGACATATGAAAGATGTTGTCATTCAGGAGTTTGCTAAAAAGGAAAAAAGTATGAATGATTTTTAAATATTTATTTATACAAAAAAATCATTTTACTAAAACTAAAAAATATTTACCTAAAATTTTGAATGGATAATCGTTCTTCTTCCTAAAATAGATAATTTTTGAAGTTTAATTGAAACCTTGTTTGTGTCAGCACTGAACTTTTTTTTGTTTTTTTATTCCCTTTAACTTACTGATTTAAGCATGGATTCCATCACTCGGTAATATAATCGGACTCCAAGTTTATATCGCTACAAACAAAAGAAAAAAAAGTCACTATTTTAGAGTATCTAAAAAATTAATTTTTGCTAAAAATCTTTTTGGGCTGGGTGTGCTGGTACACGTCCTTAATCACAGCACTCAGGAGGCAGAGGCAGGCAGATCTCTGTGAGTTCAAGGCTAGTCTGGTCAACAGGGAGACCCTGTCTCAAAAAGACCAAAAAAAAATTTTTTTTATTTTTGAAACACTCTTTTTAGATCATGGGTAGCAAGGGTTCATTCACAAAACCTAGTTTGTTTCAAGTACAGGATTAAATATAAATTGATGATTAACATTCCCAATAAATCACTAAGAATAGCATGATTTTAGTATGATTTTCCTTATTCCACTTCAGCCTACATCACTTATTCTATGGAAAGGTTACATGCCCAATGCTATTTTTAACACTTTACTCATCTAGCATAAACCTTTTGGCAATGCAGAACCTTTGTTTGTAGAACCTTTGTTGGCTGCATAGGTTGAAAAAAACAGTTTCTCTCTGAAAAACCAGCATAACCACCACTACATCAGACAAAACTGATCTCATCAAATATTTTAACCAAATGATTAGTTCCCATACGTTAAGAAACAGATCTCTGAATTATATACACATATACACACAGAAGCAATACTCCTTTATTCCAAATTAAGACCATAAGTGCTGGACTGAGTAGTTAAGAGCGTGTGCAGAACTTTCAGAGGACCTGGGTTTGGACTCCAGCACCCACACCAGGTGGTTCACAACTGCCTGTAACTCTACTTCCATGAGATCCAGTACCCTCTGACCTCTGCAGGCACCTGCACACATGTGATATACATAAACACACAGGCATAAATACATACACATAAATAAATAAACCTTTTTTTTCTTTTGTGTTTTTCAGACAGGGTCTCTCTGTAGCCACAGCTAGCCTAGAACTTGCTATGGAGACCAGGCTGGCCTCAGTCTCACAGAGTCCGCCTGCCTCTGCTTCCCAGTGCTGGGTCTAAAGTGTGCACCACCATGCTGGGCAAATAAATAAATCTTTAAGAATGTAAGTGTTATATATACTAAAAAGAATTTTAAATATAATTGTTTAAACACTGATTGCATTAAAATATAACCTCAACATATTGAAATAAATGTGTAATCAACTATAACATTTAAACTTACTTCTGCATATAATATCAAATAACAGAGTGAGCCATATATAGGACCTGAGCCTCAGAGAACTTAATGTTTAAGGCCACAAAGCTCATAAACAGTAGAGCCATATACAAACTTAGGCCCATAGTCTTATCAAATGTATTGGTTTATTTTGTGAAATAATATTGCTCAACAATAACACTGACAAATGGTAGTATAGTACAATACTATTCATATATGCACAGAAATTCTTCTATTTTTAAATTGATATAATTAGCATATTCATTTTTGTTTTGTTACTAGAATGAAGAGAGATTTCACCCAATGTTTCCTGTAAGTACCAGCAAGCACCAGCAGCTGGGATACCGTCTGCCATAATATCATACTACTAGATGAATATTACTACAGTATTTGTACTATTTACATAAATGCTGCTTTTAAGAATATTTCTATATTGTGACCCTAATAAAAGTGTACTCAAGTTACCTGTGATCCTATTTCGATACATCCTTGTCCCACTGCTTTCGCAAACTTCTCTTTAAAGATGTATCCAACATCCTTTACTCTTTTCAAGATATTGTCTTTTGGATTCACTGTGCAGTTCTTTAAGAAATATAGCAGAAATAAATACTGAGGATACTATTTAATTAGAGTTGACATTTTCTCTTGCATATTAAATGTTTGTTCATGAAAACAATGAAACACTTCAACTATAACAAATTAAGCAACATTACAGAACATAAGTAGTTAATATAGAATTTTATTGCATGTTAGAAACTATTTCAATAATTACTCAATACAATGAAAAAACTCTGATATCTATATTTTCTGCTACTAAGCTACAGAAGAACTGATTATGTCAGCCCTTTCATCCATCATATGTTCTCACAAAGTATCCTCAATTAAGGGTTACTATAACGAGCTGGAGAGATAGCCAAACAGTTAAAAACATTGGCTGCTCTTACAAAGTACCCAGGTTCAATTCTCAGCACCGATATGGCAGCTAACAACCTTCCCTAACTCTAGTTCCAGGGGATTCAATGCCCTCTTCTGGCTTCCATGAGTACTGCAGGACACAGGTGAACTTAACACACATGGAAGCAAAACACTCGTACACATTAAATTCATTAATTAATCATAACTGTTAAAAAGTTACTTTTAGCATGTATGCTATACCTTTCCCCCAAACAAGTAAAGGAGTAAAAGTAAGATTTGGGTTTGGTTTCATTTCCTAATTACATTTGTGCTTCTTGTTATTGTTTATTTGTTTGTTTGAGACAGGGTTTCCCTGTTAACCCTAGCTGGCCTAGAATTAAACATGTAGCCCAGGCTGGCCTCAGTCTGTGAGATCCATCTGCCTTTGCATCCAGAGTGCTGAGACTAAAGATGAACATCACCATACCCAACAAATATATGCTGTAAGAGAGCAAAGAATTAGCTACCACTTACCTATATTTTCAGGAACATAAAATGGGGAAATAAGTTATGTAAGAAGTCTAATACATTATCATTTGGGATGGGAATATACCAATTTTAGTAACTAAAGCACATCATAAGATGATATACTAAGGTAAATAGTATGATATAATGTTTAACTTATACTATGCTGTATTAGAATATATTCCAAACATGATTCTTACCTCCTATAATTAAAGATTGATTTTATTTTTATAATCTTTATGATCACATACATTCAAAATACTATACACTAAAAAATAAACTTTCTAAAATTAAGGTGAATTATAATTTTCTCTGTACAATGTCATTAAAAATTTCACACCTAAGGACAGACATGGTGTCACTAAGAAGGCAGAGGCAAGAAGATCTTTGTGATACAAGGCCATCCTGGTCAACATACAGAATTCCAGGTTAGCTAAGCTACATAGAAAGACCCTGTCTCAAAAAAAATAAAAAAGAAAAGAAAAAAAGACAGTATCAATAATTCTGTGTTTCTGAAAGTTAACATACAAATCTTAGAAACATCAAAGAACTATTTTCTGACATGAAATCATAGTTATCAAAATGTCCATTGCAGTGTCTTACAATGTAACATCTTACACACAGGGAAGACGGCATTAATTTTTTAATGGAGAGACCTGAACTAATAACTAATAAGAAATAAAATTTCTAAGCATGGCAGAGAATGCCCAAATCTCAGCACTTAGGAAGTAGAAAGGCAAGAAGACTTTCAGTTCAGTACCAGCCTAGTGAGTTCAAAGCCAGCCTACGTACTGAGATAGAAAGAGGGAGTGAAGAGAGGGAGAAAAGAAGGCAAAAAGAGAAAGAAAAAGTAAAAGAAAAAAGGAATAACCAACCAAAAAAAGGAGTCAAATTAAAAAAAAAAAAAAACAGCTAAGCAGGTAAATTTTAAGCTTCTTAAAAGTTAAACTCTAAATTGAGCTTCAGAAAATGTCTCTGAGATACAACTTCCTATATAAGCAAAGTAATTCAAATAAAAAAGAGATCCTACATACTCCAAAGATTGGAGCAAACATTCACAACGATATTTGAGAAGAGATTATCTTTTTTTAAACTGCTACATTATCTTTGCTAGAAGTTCAAAGCAACTGGATATCTGTCTGGCATATTCTTGGCCTATAGATTTACAACTTTATTACAAGTTGAAAAGCAAAATCAATTTTGAGAAATATAATTGTGATTACAATGTCAGAAATTGTTTAGTAAATTTCTAGGCATAATACAGCAAAAGAAGACAACAAAATATGACAAAAACAGGCAGGTTATACTAGTAAATGGAATGCTTACAACTATAAGAAGCACATATTAGAATGATAAGCCAATCTTTACAGGGCATTCCAGTGGGTCTTAGCCCTTCAAGGAGGAGTGAAGGAGCAAGCCAGTGTAGATGCCAGCTTTCATTTTCTTTCTCCTTTTTTGAGAAAAGGACAACAGGAATTTTCAAATATCAAACTTAGGGTCCACTAGGAATTTAAAGGGCAATGAGTGTGAAGTTATATATCTGGTATCATCTTCAAAGAAAGAAAGAAAGATGCATTAGCTAAAATAAATAATAGATGACAGAGGCTTTGTAGCAGCAATGAAATCTTGAAAATAGTAAAGTAGTATCTCAAATTTCTGCAACATAATGTCAACCTAAAATTAAAGATTCATCTAAACCTTTATTACAAAGGGTAAAAACATTGCACTTAGACACACCACACACACACACACACACACACACACACACAGAGTGAGAGAACCATCACCAAACCATGTACTTGTAACTCCAAATTAACCTTGTTAAAGAAATTGCTAAAGAATATATCTAAAGGAAAAAGAAAATGAACTTCCATGTAAGATGGACCAGAGGCCAATGTAAAGAAGAGTCAGAATAAGAGTGCCCAGTCCTCAGTGGCTAGGAACTGATCTCATGGGCTGTGAATGGCCTCGGAGATTCAAAGTCCTGGACCTGAGGTCAGTGAGTGGAATAACCACAGGGACCACCTATCTGCCACTAACTCCTGTAGAACATGAGAACTCTGAAGCTCCAACAGTCTTCTTGCAGCAGGGTGATTAATATAAAGACAGGTTCTCCCCCTATAGAGATCCCAATGCTGTGGTTACCTACAATACTCCCAATGCACTTGAAAGACCCTAGTACAGGAGACATCCCAGGGGGTATGATCCGAGGAATTTTGGGAGAGTGAGACAATCTGCCCAGCACATATACTGCAAAACTAAGTGGCACCCCCATGTTCTGATAGGCACAAAAGGAAAGCTACTTAAGTGAAGACAGCTTTGGGAAAGGACACTTATCTTCTAATACAGACTCAACACTAGGATAAACTATAATAAACACAAGCATCCACAAGTTCAACTGACCATCTACTATGGTTATGAATATACCTGGCAGTCTCCAAGTTTTGAGGAATGCTGCTTCAGCACATTTTTTATCTCTCTCTGAAAAAGTTGCTAATAACACAAGAAATACTACCAAGAATTCACAAATGGGATTACATTAACCTAAAAACCATCTGCACAGGAAAGGGAACCATTAGCAGAGTAAAGAGACAGCCTGAAAACTGGAAAAAAATTCATTGCCAATCATACACTAAACAAAGGATTAATACCTAAGATTTACAAAGATTTGCAAAAATTAAGCACCCCAAACCAAATCATCTAATCACTATATGGGCAAAAAACTAAATAGATAATTCTCAAAAGAAGAAATAGGGTCTAGATAGATGGCTCAGCAATTAAGAGCACTGGCTGCTCCTGCAGAAAACTCGGGTTTGATTCCTATCACTCACAGGAATGCTAACAACCAGCCCTAACTCTAGTTCCAGGTGACTATGATGCTGTCTTCTGACCTCTGAAAGCACTGTATGACATGGGTACATCTATCTACATGCAGGCAATATACTCATATACACAAAAGAACAGTAAAATATTTTTAAATACTTATTTTAATTTTTTGTGTATGACTGTATTGCCTGTATGTTATACAATGCCTATGGAGGTCAGAAGGCATCAGATTCCCATGGGAAGTGGAGTTATGCATGGACATTAGCCACCATGTAGGTTCTCAACCAAGGTCCTCTGCAAAAGCAGCCAGTATTATTAACCACTAAGCCACTTCTCTAGCCCCAAATAATTAAAAACTAAAACTATGTGAGACCCCGTGTCAAACCTTACCCACCAAAAACTAAATCTAAAACTATCCCAATCCCTGGGCATATATCCAAAGGACTCTAAGTCAACATACCAGAGATATTTGTGCGTCCATGTTTACTGTTGCACTATTCATAATTACTAGAAAATGAAACCAAGCTAAATGTCTATTATATATCTATAATTTCATTCATCTATATAGAAAAAAGAAATATTTGCCATAACACGGATATAATTGGTCATCATCATAACAAACAAAGTAAGCCAGATTCAGGAAGTCAGACAGCACATTTTCTTTCATATGCAGAACCTAGATGAAAACTGTGTGTTTGTGTGTGTGTGTGTGTGTCTTACAAAAGACGAAAGGAGACTACTGGAGGAGAAAGAACTCTTAAAAGAAGGTGAAGAGGGGAAGAGAAGGCAGTAGAATACACGTAACATGAAAACAAAAAGGGGGACTATTTGGGGGGAAGAAGAGGACCAGAAAGAAGAAGAGGTGATACATATGTATGACTGTGTCATAATGAAACCCATAACTTTGTATGCTAACGTAAAAGACTAGTAAGAAAAGGCATATGTACTAAACAGTTTGAGAGAGAGAGAGAAGAAAGATGGACTGGGGAGATGACTCAGTGGGTAAAATGCTTGCTGTGCAAGCATGAGAACTTAACTTAAAAACCAGCACCCTCAAAAAGGCTAAATATGACAGCATACACCTGTAATCCCAGAACTGGGAGGTACAACAGGAGGTATTCCTGGGGACTCACTTACCAGTCAGTCTCCAGCCAATTGGTAAGCTCTAAGTTCAGTGAAAGAGCCTGTCCTAAAGATGAAGTGAAGAGCAATAGAGAAAGACACCAGACATTGACACCTGGCCTACACACACACACACACACACACACACACACACACACACACACACACAGAGATGTGCACACCTACACACATACATGCAGAAACAAGCATATACCATACACAAAGAACAAAAGAGAAAGAAAATGAAAAAAAGGAAAAAATCTCAAAGGTGAGTTCTAAATTGTGAGGTCTCGGTTGCAAGAAAAAATAGTAAACACAAGAAAAACTAAAAATGTTAGTAGTTAAATAAAATAATAACAACAAATATGGGAGGCTAAAATAGCAACAAATAAGGTAGCAAATAACTACGTGCAAAATGGAAGGTAAAGTGCCTTAAAATATACTCAGTACATTGGCTTCCAATTTCAAATTTCCTTCAAGATATCACAAAAAATAATACTTTATATAAGGCTTACATTGAAGTAGGAAATCAGATTTTCTGATGGTTGGTCACTTGCGGAATTTAAAATCATCATTAACTGTTGAATAGTATTCATAACAGTCCTAGAGAAAAAAAACACAGGAAGAAGCATCAATAACAAAACAAAAAATTAAAAGAAATACAAGCATGAAATCTGGTGGGAAGACATGGATGGTAGAGGGGGGTCTAAATTTGATTAAGATCTATTATATGAAATGCACAAAAACTCAGTAAAAATATAGATAAAACATAAATTCTTAAAAAGAAAGCTAGTTGAAAATAAGCCAGGGAGAGCAAATCAGTAAGCAGAGCTCCTTATGGTTCCAGCCTTCAGAGTCCTGTCTTGAATTTCTGCCCTAACTTCCCTCAGTGATGAACTATGATGAAATAAACCCTTTTCTCCCCTTAAAAAAAAAAAAAAAAAAAGAAAAGAAAACCAGTATTATTTGGTCAAACTAATGACTTCTGAAAGAAAAATATGGCTTTTTTTTTTTTTTCAAAGACAGAGTCTCACTATGCAGCCTTGATTGGTCTAGAACTCTATGTAGACCACACTGACCTCAAACTCAGAGTTCTGCCTGCCTCCAGAGGACTAGGATTAAAGTTATATGCTACCAAGTCCAGTGAAAAATATGTGTTTTTTTGTTTTTGTTTTTTTTTTGTCTTTTTGAGTAGCACCAGCTGGCCTGGAACTCACTATATAGACAGTGTAGACACGCTGGCCTTGAACTCACAGAGAGTACTGCCTTCCGAGTACTAGGATTAAGGTATATTTTCATATTACATGGACAAATAGCACTCATCAAAATAGTATTATTTCAAGAAAATATCACAGTTAAATATTAACATCCCACCACAAGTCAAGGTCTCACTAAATGACACTCAAACTTGCAGCAATCCTGGCTCAGCCTCCCAAGAACAGAGATTACAAGAGTCATCATGCCTGACTTTAAATGTTACATACTTTCAACTTTCAAATAAAGACAGTAAGTTACTCAGAAACTCAAGCAAAGAATCAAAAGTGTGTCCTTATTAAAGCATAAAATTAAACCAATCTGTCAAGAACTCTTGAATTTTTAATTTTGCACATATACACACAATTGTATATATAGTGTATAGTTAAAAGTAGCATTCCAGTTTTGTTACAGTACATTTGAAACACTGTTTAAAGATACAAAGAACCACAGACTGTTTAAGGCTGGAAGGGTCCTTAAACATAATGCAAACACATCTTGTTCTCAGCCAGGCCATTCTCTACTTCACTTTTCAAATATATTGTCATGTGGCCTTTATAGATTCTACACATAAACATAACTCCCAATGACCAACAAAACAAATGACCCAACTGCTAAAACCAGAAGACCTCCCTCATTTTGTTCTGATAACTCTCTTCCTAGAAGAAGCTGACTCCAACACTTGTTCCCTCCTGAATACTAGCAACTGCCTTCAGATTCCTGGTTTCATGCTGTAGGCTACCAAGCCATACCTGTCATTTCTGCAATCTAACCTCTATCCAGTCCTTAAACGCTAGCATTCTTCAGGGCTCAACCCTCATCATCCATTCTTGCACTTACACATTCTCACTTCATGCAGTTGTGTCTACTTTTATGGCTTTAACATTCCCTGATGATTCCTCAATCTATAAGAGACTTATATCCTGTGGCTTACTAAATATCCACACAAATGCTGCAAGACCAACATTCTAAATGAGAAATCATCATGTTTCTCAAGCCTGTTTCTGCTCCTTTGTTCCCATCACTACACATTTGGTTCAGATCTTCAGCATGACTCAGCTGAACTATTCCAATAGGTCAGTCTAGAGAGGTTCATACATTATGAGTAAATGGTGGAGGCATGTAGGGCGATAAAAATTCTTCATGTTATTCAAATTTGCATTCTGGTTCAAGCACTAGAACAGATTGATACGTCTTTTCCTAACCTGTTTTTTTGCTCAGCCCATGCCCTCAGGAACCACTGGCATGTAAACTTGTAAAAATAGAGTCTATGCTAGAGTAGAGTGATGGTCTGGTGTGTGTAGAGCCTTGGATATGATCCTCAGCACCACAAGAAGAAAATTAACATTATATCTGAGAAATCAAAGTCTGTCTTTATTCTTAATCGTGCTTAATACCCAGTTAAAACACAGGCCACATCATACACCAGGTTGAGTATTTGAGTATTACATACAAGGTGTTTTATATCTAGTATCCATTCTCTATTCCTGCTGTTTCATCCTCTCATCTTACAATAGTACACAGCAGTTAATTTGGAAATTTCTGGAAACAGTTGTTTCCAGACAAAGAGCTATATCATATTTCAATGCCTTTGCAGATGATATTCCCACTCCTTAAAATCCCTGGCTTCTGAAACAAAGTTTGAAAATTCAGCTCAAACATCATTTCATATAATCTGGGCTATTTCATTAGCTTGGTCCATAAGCCTACTACTATGCTAATGCACAAATATGTCTGTTTATATACCTGTACAGTTATCTGAAAGAAATTATTGTGTATTTGTTTACTATGTACCAAGCATCATGACAGGTCTTAACTATTAAAACTGTGAACAAAAAGTCATGGTCCATATGGAATGGAATTTAAAGGCTATTGCATGGTATTAGTGAAAAACATGTAAATTCACAAGTGGATTTATAATTTCAAAATGTGTTACAAAGAACAGAATGCTCTGAGAAAATAAACATACCTCAAAGAGATATATATCTTTCTAAAAGTAGTATTATTGCTGAACATAAAAGAAGAGTGGTAGCGGGCAAGTCATGAAAAGAAGAGCTTCAAGAAATAAGAACACCAAGTATTAAAGTTCTTTCAAATGCAAGGAACCTGGATAGTCCAGAACTGAAAGAAGACCAATGTGTGACCAACATGGTAACCAAGAGCAAAATAAGGATGGGAGAGGCAACAGAGCCAGATCATGTAAGGTCTGCGGAAACTGCTAAGGAACTTCCTTTGTATTTCAAATGCAACCAAAAGCAATCAGAGGGTTTTAACAGCAGCCATCAACACATATGATTTGATTTACCTCTCTAGAATTTATTTTGGAGCTCTGAGGAGACTAGATTTGTTGGCAGGATAAGTTAAAGTGGTAAGAGAGAGTGACAAGAACAGGGAGCAGGCTACAGCAAATTCAAGAGAAAGAGAAAACTGTTGCATGTGGCTGGTGAGAGGAGAAGTGGAGAAAAGCCTATGGGCTGGAGAAATACTCTGAAGAATTCCACAAGCTCTAATAACAGATTCAAATGGGGAAGTGAGTAGAGTAAGGACATACAAACAGTTCTAGCCTTTCAAGGTTATGTGCATATCAAATGCTGACACATTTTTCTTTCTGCTTTACTGAGAATAAACATGCGCATTTCAGGTTATATTCCTTGCATATACATGAACAAACCAGGTCTAATAATTGTAACCTAAGCAACTAAATACTAAAGTATTCTAGACAGAAAGAACATTTACTATAGAATGGTTACAAGTATGCAAATATAAAATGAAACAAGCAAACCCAAATAAACAATTATAATGAAAATTGAAACTAGGAAAATGCATACCTAACTGGAGTGTGTGGAGGAATCATATTTGCCTCTTCATCAGGGTTATTTTTTCGTGGTGTTCTCTCTGTTTCAAAACTAAATGATAAGTAAAATAATTCATACTGAAAATTTACCATTTGAGGTTAAGGATTTTAAAAAGAAAGCAATATTCTACGTTCTGCTGCTTTAGAGCATCTCACAAAATGTCAGTAAGCCAAGAGAGATGGAACAGATGACCCAAATGCTGCTTATATGAAGGGTTTTTTTCCATTATTCTTCCCAATCTCCTCCCCCCCCTCCCCCCGCCTCCTCTTCACTTTTTTGGTCATTTTGAAACAAGGTCTCCCTGTAGCCCCAGCTGGCCTGGAACTCTCTATGTAGACCAGATTGGCCACAATTTCACAGAGATCCTCCTGCCACTGCCTACCAAGTGCTGGGATTAAAGAAGTATGTCACCATGCCTGGCTTTCATCATCATCCTTAAGTATGGGTCTTTTCCCACTAGTTTTAATAACAAAGTGGAGTAACAACCATTAATTTTCTTGAAAGTGAAAAATGTTTTCTTGCTGGTGGCATTAACAGCTAAGCTGTTCAGAATCTTAAAGCATCACAGCAAAAAAGTTTTTCAGTATACTCTACTTTCTAAACATTTATTTCTACTTAAATAAAATTTGAAACATTTTAATGTGGAGCTGCAAAGATGGCACAGCAGTTAAGAGCACTGGCTGCTCTTACAGAGGACTTGGATTTGGTTCCCAACACCCACATGGTGGCTAACAACCCTCCATAACTCCAGTTCCAGGGGATCTGATGCCCTTTTCTGGCCTCCATAGTCATTACACACATGGGTACACTTACGTATATGCAGGCAAAACACTCATACCCATAAAAATAAATAAATAGATAAAAACTTTTTAATGTGTTTAATCTCTAAATTATACATTTTCATTTTATATTAAAATACTTCATACTAAAGAGTAAAATTAGTCTTACATGTATCCAGTCAAAAATTTTTGGAATTACTCTCAGTCATTCCTATTTTAGGATTTTCCCTAATAATTCAAGAAACATTTTTATTGCAATATTTTCTTAAATGGCAAGAAGGCAATAGTAGATCAAAAAGATGAAATAAAAGAGGCACCACTTGAGTAAACAAGTTGGTTCAATCAATCTTCTTTTGGTGCACATTAAATTTTTATTTAGCTGGTTGAAAAAAACATAATTGTTATAGAACACAATTCATACTACATCTCTATTTGTTACTAAATTATATGCCTAGACTACTATATTTTCACTATATAAAGGTATTTGCGAGTAATTTACTATAAATGATGTTTAAAGATCACTGTTAATGAAATCTATCTGATTTATCTTACTAATATCAATATATATAAAAAGCATGTCAATATGTAAAAACTGTATGATGTTTAATACCTGTCTATAGAATCAGTCTGAAGAGTTTTATCATGATCCAAAAATAATCTTGCATCTAGGTCTTTGTTTTTAAGATAAAGTTCTTCATATCGTTTAGAGAGAATTTCAACCTCAAAAGAAAGAAATTAGCAATTATTCTTTCTGTTATATTTCTTAGGATACACAAGCATATTCCATTAAAGAACTTTTGCGAATATATATTTAATTTGAAAACATTCACTGAGTTTACATTCAAAATAAGGCCTGTCTACAAGTAAACTACAGAAAATCACAAGAAATTTTAACTTCAATTTTTGGCTATTCTATGCAAGCACCTCACTTATTAGAATTTTCTATAGATAAATATGGCTTATTAATGCCACACAACAGTGCTGACAACACATATAGGCATCACAGGTTGAACACCTCTTACCCAACATGTTTGAGATCAAAAACATTTTAGATTTTTAAAATTTGGTATACTGGCATATAAAAAATGAAGTATCTTGAGGATAAGATCTAAGTATAAAATACACTTATGCTTCTGGCTCTGCTTTTTAATTTCATGAAATCCCATTCATCAATTCCTGACCTACTGGAGTCCTTTCTTTTCCTTCAGAAAATCTTAAGTCTATATCCTAAAGCAGTTTACCTATGTTTTTCTGTAGCAGTTTCAGCTTCTGGTGATACATTAAGATCTTGAATACATTTCGAATTGATTTTTATATACGGTGAGAGGTATGATCTAGTATCATTCCTCTTTACACAGTTTTCCCAGCATCACTGCTAAAAAAGTTGTTTTCTTCAATACATGTTTTTGGCATGTCTGTCAATGGGTTTCATACTGAGTACTATATTTACCCAAGAGTCTTTCTGTGTTTGCCAGTTGTCCTTCCTCGCTCCCTCCCTGCCTCCCTCCCTCCCTGCCTCCCTTCCTCCTTCCCTTCTTTCCTCTGCCTCCGGAGTGCTGAGAGTGAGGGTGTGTGCCACAAGGCCTGCCCTGGCCTGTGTAAGAAATTTGAGATGTTGACTATGATTGCTGCAGTACTACCCTTTCTGCTTAGGACTGCTTTGGCTAACTGAGGGTCTTTTGTGCTTCCATATGACTTACAATTTTCTTGTTTTAGTTTTAGTTTTATGAAGAACATCATTGGAAATTTCATGGGCATGTGTTCACTGAATTTATACTGCTTTTGTTAATATAATCATTTTCACTACATTAATCACACCAATCCATGAACATGGGAAATATCCTATATTATCCAGTGTCTTTTTCAAATTCTTTCTTTACTGTTTCAAAATGTTTACTGAAAAAGTCTTTTATTTCCTGAGATAGGATTATTCCTAGGTATTTTATCTATTTTTTAAGTTATTGTGGATGAAACTGTTTCCCTGATTCCTTCTCGGTATGTTCATTACTATACAGAAAAACTACTGATTGCTGTACATTGATTTTATATTATGATATTTTGCTAAAAGTGTTGATCAATTCTAAGAGCTGTTTAGTGGAATCCTTAGGGTCTCTTATGTGAAGGATTATATTATCTGCAAACAAAGGCACTGTGACCTCTTTCCTTTTATAAATGTATGTGTGGTGTATGTGCATGTGTGCAACATTTTCACATATGTGTGAGCACCTATGAACACATATGTGCATGCAGGTGCACACAAGTGGGGTGTATGTGTGTACAGAGACCCAAGTTTCACATCAAGAGTCTTCCTCAGGTATAATTTTAGCAGAGGAAGGGAGGCAGAGACAGATAGATCTCTGTGAGTTCAAGACCGGCCTGCTCTACATAGAAAATTTCAGGTCAATGTCAGGGCTACACAGTGAGACTGTGTCTTTACTAAAAAAATATAAAAAACAGTTTGTAGATCCTGATTATCTCTTCAAAGAACCAACTCTATTTTACTGATTCCTTCTTTGATCCTGCTCATTTCCATCTCATTCATCTCTGCCCTTTCTGTCTGTTGATTTGACTGTCAATTTAGCCTGTTCTCCATGTTCCGAAAACTTGGAGGGAATCATTAATTTATTTGAATTTTGTATTTTTTTTTTATGTAGGCCTTTTATACCTACAAAACTACCTCATAAACTGTTTTAATTGTATCTTACAGGTTCTGGTACCCTGTGTGTCTACTTTCATTTAATTCTAGGAATTTTATAATTTCTTTGATGATCCATTTATTACTGTTGCTAAAGTTCCAGAACTTTGTGTATGTTCTATAATTTCTCTTGCTCTTAAATTCCTAATTTTATTCCACTGAGATCAGATATAATACAAGAAATTATTACAATTTTCTTGTATTTGTTAAAAGCTACTTTGTGTCCTAAAATGTGTTCAATTTTCAAGAAAGTCCAATATGCTGCTAAGATGATATATTCTGTGGTGCTTGAGTAAAATATTCTGTAATGTTTCATCTACAATGCCACTTTTTCTGATTTTTTTTTCCAGGTTCCCTCTTTATTAGTGAGCAGGTAATGATATCACCCACTGTTTGAGGGTAGGGTTCAATCTGTGCTTTTCCATGTCTTATGAAATTTTGGTATACCAAAGTTTAGTGTGCACATCTAATTAGAATTGTAGTGCTGTTTGGATGGATGGATTTTTCCCTTAATCAGGATAAAGTGACCTTCTTTATCTCTTTTAATTTTGGTTTACAGACTATTTTGTCAGATATTAGCATCACCATACCTTTATTGCCTTCTAGTTCCATTTGCTCAGAATATATTTTTTTGGCCTTTTATCCTAAGGCTCTGCTTTTCTTTGTCAATGAGGTGTGTTTCTTAGAGGCAACAAATACGTGGGTCCTGTTTAATAAATCCAATCTGTCAATCTGTTAGTCTGTGTCTTTTGATTGGGGAATTGAGACTGTTAGCATTCAGTTATAGCTGAAAGGTATATATTCCTATACTTTTGTTGTTTTTGTAATGTTTGGTACTTTCCTTAATCCTATTTGCTTATTTACTGTTCTAGTGAAGTTTATTCTTTCCTGCAGCCTCGTGGATGAGTTTATATTTCTTTACAGTGTGTAGGAATCCTTCAAGTACCTTCTGTACTGCTGGCTTAATGGTCATAGATTCCTGTAATATTTATCCTGAAATTTAAAAATTTTTCTCCTTCAGTTATGAATATACTGGATATAGTCATCTAAGTTGGCAGTTGCTGTCTTTCAAAACTTGAAATTCATTACACACTACACCCTCCTAGCTTTTAGACTTTCTTTTGAGAAATTTGATATCCTGATTGATTTGCCTTTATGAGACTTAGTGCTTCTCTCTTTCAGATATCAGTATTATTTCTTCCTTCTCTGTGGGCATTGTGCGTAGTATTTTAACTGTAACAGGATGTGGGGAGATTCTTGATAAGTCTCAATTTGGCATTCTAAATGCTTCTGGTATCTAGATGGCCATTACTTTCCTTTTACAAGATATTGTCTGCTATGATTTTATTGACTATATTTTCTATGTCTTAGCTCTTCTCTGTCCATGATTAATAGACTGGTCTTTTAATGGTGATCCAAAGAGCTTGTATGCTCTGTTTGTACCTTTATATATAAATGTTCTAATTCATCTACCTTGTCTTTAAGATTTTCTGGTGAGTTTTTATTTGCTTTATTGAGCTTTCTATTTTCAAATTATCAATTTGATTTTTTCCATAGTTTCTCTTCCCTACCTTGTAATAACTTTGTTTTATCCAGCTACTTGTTTGTAGTGTCCTCTTTGATTTTACTGAATATTTATATAATAATTTTTAATTCTCTATTTCATTAATTCACTTTTATCAGAATTCATTTCTATGGTTTAATCATTTTCAAAAGAATCATCTCACCTTTACTTTTCATGTTTCTTGTATTTCCAGGTTGATATTTATACATCTTAGATTAGGTCATTGGTTGAATTTTTTTAAATCACCTTCTTTCAATGGAAGCATTTGTAATGTTCAAGTAGAACTAGACTATAGTGTGGATTAGAAAATGTTTCTACCCACGGGACACAGGAAGTTGCTTAGTACCTAATCCCTCAACTCACATGCTTAAGGCACCAAGATCAATCTCCAGTTCTACTCTGAGAGTAGAACATTAACTGTAAAAGTGACCAGTTGATGAAAATACAGTAATAGCCAATTAAAAACAATTACCTCTTCAACTCCAATAATTCTGGGGTAGTAAAGAAGGATAGTATTGTGTGTAGTAATATATTAGTCACTAAGGGTGGGAATATAAAGGAAATAAGCAGAGAAAAGACAAGTGACTAGAACAGAGCACCAGAGGAAAAAGAGAAAATAGTAGGACAGAACTAGAGACTGCAGGAGGAGATAAGGGAGCTCCAGCTAGAAGTAGAATGAAAAGAGAAAAAGATGAAGAAATATACAGGGGAAACTTAAAACAATCCCAGCACAGAAGGCTGAGGGTTGACTCCATTCCAGGCCAGTTCATGTTCCTCGATAAAGCCTACCTAAAACAGTGAGCAACGCAGAGCAGAAAACATTTGTCCACCAAACTAAAATTAGGTATTAAATAAAGGAAGCATATAAGTGAAGGAAAGAGAACTGGACAGGGGTGTAGGGTCTTTCTGTGCTCTCTTACCTGGGTATGAGAACCTGGCCTGCCTCTGTAGTCCCTGACCTGGGTACAGATATCAGTCCTAATCTGTGTGGCTTCCTCCAGTGGGCAAGGGTGCCAGACCTGCTTCTGTGCAGCCCTTGATATGGGTGCTGGGGTTGGACCTGTCTCTAGCAAACCATCTCAGCCTGTGGCTCATAAGAGATTTCTACCTCCTAGATATTATGTGGTTCTAACTTATCTTTTCCCTTCTAGCTAGAGGTATTCATCAGGCTATCTTTCAACATACTGTGTCCCATGACACTTGGCCTGGATTCCCAGATTGAGCAGTACAAGGCAGGACTTTGTTTCAAAGCTGCCTAGCAGCTGACTCAGCAGGAATAGCTTTAAAGTGGTTTCCTGACACTGCTCTAGTTCAATGCCAAGATGAGAGGATTTTCCTGGCACTACCCCTCTCTGCCCATGCAGCTACCACATATGGCTTTTGTCTTCCACCTCTCTCTGCTCTTAGATCTGTTACTTAAAAGCACAGTGTGAATTTCTGAGGCTCTCTATTTTAAGGCAAGGGTCTGACCCTCTACAGTTGTACTCACACATGAAGTAAGCACTCCCTAGTCAGGGCTGAGTCCTCCAGAAAGGACTATGGACTATATCCTTCTGCTGAGCTTGCAGTTTCATTTCTTTGCTACTGAAACTACCATTTTTCCTTTACATTCTACCTGATAGGATTTATTTCATAGAGAATCTAGCATTCCATGCACAGGTGCCAACTGCCATCTTCAAGACATCTCTCTCTTTTTTCTTCCTTTTGGAGTCAGGGTCTTCTGCATACTATGGTTTGGTCTCAAATAAATTCAAGATCTTCCTGTCTCTGTCTCCAAGTACTAGATCATTGTATATACCAGCATTCTTGGCTCCTACACAATGTTCTCCTTCATTATCTGCCTCCCCAGCTAGCACCTTAAGGACAGTGACTGACAGTTCATCTCTGTATCCGTATTATCTACACAACCTTTGGCACATACTAAGCATCCAACAAATACTTGCTGAATTAATAAATTAATTCAAGAACTAGCCACAAATTTAGGTGACAGAATCAGCTATCTAATTACATATCTTTTAATGAAATGATGTTTTTTGTATATTTTAATATATTCTTAAAATTTTATTACCACAAAGAAAATTAGTCTTACAGTTCTATTCAGCTAAGTTATTTTCTTTGAGAAGAAATATTTAATATACAGTAAATTGATCTTAAGAAATTAAAACAACCCTACCTCCCCAAAATCTCAAACCCTATTAATTTTCAATGAATTTCCTTTTAGATTACCTCTGGAAGTCCATTAGAAGATACAATTCCAAGAGAATTCACAAAAGGTATAAAATTTTTGAAATAAACATTTTTCACCTGAAAAAGATAACATTATAATATAACCATTAAAATTTAAAGCAAAACAAAACCTAGTCTCCATCACTGCTAATGCTAAAATGAAAGTGTTAATTCACACTCACTATATATTCAAGCTTATGATATTTACTTATAACTGATTAAATTATTTACTTTGTAATATTTACAGGTCCTAAATGGAAGTTAAGTGGGGAAATGTTTTTATGGCAAGAGACACCATTGAAACCAACATGAAAAACAAACTCAGAAAACCTGGGGTTTTACTGCTATTCTAGACTTGCAATGTATTATAGAATTTTAAACAAACTGTTTTTCTTTAACTTTCTTTTCCAAATGAAGTCTACATTTATTAATTTTCTTCACAACAAATAGTATGAAGAATAAGTCTAGGAAGTACTTAGTAGTTTTGTTTTCTAATTAGTTCCAACTTACCTGGGATACTGAGTAATCAATGAGTTAATAATCAGTCAGTAGTTAACAATAATGCTGTATTTAATCAAGTGTCAGTTAATTAATATTTTATTTATAATTTATTTTAAGTGTTAATTAAAATAATACTTAATCTGAGGCTGGAAAAATGGCTCAGCAGTTAAGAGCACTGGTTGCTCTTCCAGAGGACCCTGGTTTGATCTCTAGCACCCATATGGTGGCTAACAACCATCATAACTCCAATTCCAGAGAATGTGACGCTCTTCTGGCATCCACAGGCATTGTACACAGAGGTGCACTTAGTTACATGCAGGCAAAACACTCATACACATAAATTAAATTAAATTTTAAAAATATAAAAGTGTGCATTGTGAGGAAAACCTTCCGTCTACATCTACTTTAACATTTCTAAAGAAAATGTAAGTGAAGTTACCTCATCTATATTACATTCATGTTCTTTACAGAGAACTTCAATAATTCTTGTATCATTTTCTAGTTGTTTGGCTATCCGGGCACTCCTGTTCTGACCTCGCCTCGGTGTTCGAGGTGAACCATTAATGGGTATTACAGCTGTTCCTGTAAAAACGGTAAATTAGGTAAGAACAATTGTACATTCATCTTGAAAATAATGAAGTTGATCTGGAGATACAGCTCAGATGATAAAGAGTGCCTGCCTAGAATGCAAGAAACCCTAGGTTTAATTCTTGTCACTGCATAAACTGGACATGCCTGTAATCCCAACACTTGGAAGGTAGAGGGAGGAGGATCAGAAGTTCACTATCACCCTCAGCTATATAGTGACTTTGAGGCCAGCCTACGATACGTAAGACAACCTTGTCTCCAAAAGAATTTTAAATTAAATAATCATAAAATAGAATTAAGTCAGATAAAGGAAATTTCAGAAGGTTAAAAACTGTTGAAGTATATATACTATCTTCTATATTTTAATGTCTCCTGCTTTGTAGTTTATGCTAACTAAAGCTTTCTGCTTCCTCCATCCAACTATGTTCAACATATTCTCAAAATTCTACTCCTGACTTTATTTTTCCATTAAGATAATGTTCGCAAAGATTAATTAACCTTCAGTATTTCAGCCTTTTCAACAATGCTTTCAGACTTCATGTTCTGATCTGTTATCTACTTTTTGGTACTATTATTAGCACTTTTGTCATTTCAGAAACAAAGGAATCTGTCTGTCCTTAAGTTTATATTTTCTATAGTATAAAAATGATTTCATGAGGCCATGAAAGGAATCATTTCTATTCTAAAAAGCAATTCCTACTTATCTTTGCTTAATGCTATGTGACTGTATTAGCAGTAGTTAGTTTTACTTACATATATTTCCTATCTCATCACTCATTGCAACGGTATTGATTAGGACTCATATATAAGAAAATTCAGCTATATAGTTATTACAACATCCAATACTAATTTAAGACTTAAGTTGTGGGGGCTGGAGAGATGGTTCAGCAATTAAGAGCACTGACTGCTCTTGCAGAGGACCTGGGTTTGATTCCCAGCACATACATGGTAGCTAACAACCATCTGTAACTCCAGTTCCAGGGCATCTGACACACTCTTCTGATCTCTGCAGGCATTGCAGGACACAGATGGACTTATATACACGCAGGCAATACACTCATACACATAAAATACAAATAATAAATATTTTTTTTAAACTTTAAGTTGTCACTGTAGAATGGGCTATCCTTTCACCCTTTCCCATGCAGTTTCATTCATACCTGTCTTGCTTCTTGCTCTTCTTTAGTGGAAATACCCTGTAAATTCTTCAAAAGAATACCTTTCTCCAACCTTACTTTTCATCAAAACTCACTTCAAATATCAATTCTAATGCATTCTTTGGCCTTCCACAGCTGGAAATAAAAGCCTGTCCTTTTGTTTTTATTTTAATTTTGTATTTCATTATTATGATTAGTATGTGTGTGTGTGTGTATGTGTGTGTGTGTGTGTGTGTGTGTGTGTGTGTGTGTGTACATGCATGGATTCCTGGGTACCTGGTTGCCAGGGAATGTGTATGGCAGCTCCATGCCCAGAGGGACAACTTTTAGTTGTCAGTTCTCTCCTTCCATCATGGGATTCCAGGGACTGAACTCAGGTTGTGAGGCATGCACAGCAAGCACTTTCACCACTGAGTTATCTCACTGGCCTTGTAAAAGCTTTCACATCTCTGGATTTCCCATAACATTTGCTTTATTTTGACCCAGACCATTACCTACTACATTCTTAATTATTCGCTCAACATGTTTCATCTTTTCTTCTATAATTCATACTACTTGAAGTCTGCTATAGTTTGAATCTGGAAATGTCCAGGCCCATGTGTTAAAGTTTTGGTTTCCAGATTAGAGTTATTAGGAGGTGCTAAAAATGTTAAGATATGGAGTCTGAAGAGTTCTTAAGATTCCTGGGGGTTACATTCCTTGAAGGATAATGGAACTCCATCCTCTTTCCTTAATTCTTTTTCACTTCCCTAATACAAAGTAAATACGTTTACTCTACTCTAAGCTTCTATTGTGATATGACAGTTCAGTTTTAAGCCATACTAGACCTACAACACATTTAATAAATATTGAAGATAAAGAAGAAGGTGGCTTACATTGTTTAAAATACTTACTGTATGGTTCTCTGAGTAGTGCAGGAGGTGAGAACTTGATAAAATAGTCAAGTACACACAACATTAACTGAAATGAAATCACCAGATCATCCTCCATTTGTAATACTTCTCCTAAAAAGAGAGTCATATTTAAATTTTTTCTGTTCTACTTATTTATTTGCATGTGTACACATATGCAAGCACATGTTTGTGTGCTACAGTGTACATGTAGAGGTTCGAGGACAATCTGCAGGAGTTGATTCTCTTCTTCAACTATGAGTCCCAGTGATCAAACACAGATTGCCAGGTTAATAGCAGGTACCTTTACCCACTAAGACATCTCGCCACCCCCAAGAGTCATATTCTTTTTAAGATTTTATTTTATTTTAAATTATGTCTATGTGTGCATCTGTGTGTCTGTGTAGGGGTATGTGCATGCGAATGCAGGTGCCTGGAGGCAAGAGGAAGGTATCATATCCCTTAGAGTTGGAGTTATAGGTGGTTGTGAGCCACCTAATGTGGTTGCTGGGAACTGAATTCAGGTCCTCTGCAAGAGCAGTACAAGCTCTAAACCACTGAGCCAAGCTCCCAAGATTTGTATTTTAAAGAAAATTAGAGATCAGAACTATTAAGTCAGAGAAAAATGTGGGTAGCAGTGCATTTGTGTATGTATTCATTTGCAAATCACTAGATCCACGATAAGGATATTTTTTTGCCCTAAGCAGAATTTTAAGCTTAAGGGTTATAATAATTTCTTTTTCTTCTTCTTCTTCTTTTGAGACAGGGCCTCACCAGGTAGGCCTGACTGGCCTTGAACTCACAGAGATATACCTGCTTCTGCCTCCTAAGTGCTGGAATTAAAGATGTGCATCACCATACTTGGCCCACAATTACTTCTTATATCTAAAAATAGCTTGCATTTCTCAATTGTAAAATATATTTCCAATTTTGGTATAAGCTACAAAACTCATTACTTCCAAAAACCATATTGAACTAATTTTTAATTTTAAATATTTATGAAACCTCATACATGTTCAACTTTAACCCCCTACAAAATATCTGAATAATCCAAATCATTAAGAAATAACAAACAAAATACTTAAAAGGTCATCCCTAAATATTTAACATAAAATCCTAACTGTTGATATAATATATAAATATGCAACTATAGGGCTTGTAGAAATCAATGCATATAATAGGTACCTGAGAAAACAGAGTATATAGAATGTAAATTATGAGCAAATGAAGCAATTCCATATTTGCTATAGTTCTATTATTTTTAAAAGAGTTTAATTTGTTTGACTTTCTATTTTCTGGATATTGCTAAACTAGTAATAGTCCCAACAAATATTGGAACTGCAGAAAATATGTGAGAAAACTGGTAGGCCTGCACCAGGTCAAGTTTTCTAGATCCACAGGCATGGTAATACAAAACTATGTTTGCAATGTACTTAGAAGTAAGTTATTGCTTCACGTGCGGGTGGACACTTTTAATTCCAGCACTCAAGAGATAGAGGCAGGAGGATCTCTTTGAAATCAAGGTCAACCTGGTCTGTAGTTCCAGGCCAGCTGGGGTTACAAGAAGACTCTGTCTCATAAACAAAGCAAAACAAAAGAAGTTATTAAGAAATATCACAGGAAAAGGAGAAAAAAAAAACAAGAAATATCACAAAGGTGAATAGCAGAAATATATCAATACATATGTATGAAAATGTCATGATGAAATCCATTACTTTGATTACTAACTTTAAAAAAAGAAATATAATAGAGATAAAGACTAATATCAAAATCAAACACCTCTGAGTGAGAACAGTAGTGTGAAATCAAATAGAAGATTCCGTCTACTCCACTGCTTAGTACTTGAAAGGAAAATACGTACTGGCTAAGTGCTAATAGTAGTAATACCAAATCTGGGAATAATCAGGGAGAAAGAATCCTCAACTTTTTCCTCTTCTGACTTGGGAGGAAGTAGATATAGCTACGGAGATTTAAAATGAAAGCAACCACAATGGCTAGTTGACAAACACAAAGACTGTAGTCTACTGTGCTGACTGGGCAAAGGGAAGGACAGAGTTCATTGAATGAAACTCAGAACCACCAAGGTTCATAATCCTCTAGATGAATGCTTTGCTTTCTCCTTACCTTCTGAATATAACTTCTGTTTACAGCATCCTATAAGTCCCTGGGGATACAACCTAGTCACAGATTAAGTGCAAAGTAATTTAAGAGCGGTTTCTCTCAAACCACCATAAAGAAAACAACATCTAGTCCACAAGCCACATAGAATCCCAGAAAGATGAGAGGCAAAAGCACAGTAATTATGCAAATATATAACACACAAGAAAAATAATCAAAAATAGGAAAGGAAAAAGGAAGAGAAGCTAATATAGAAGAGAATCCCCCCAAAATGCCCTATAAGTTCCTACAGTATGATGAACTCACCAGGTATGGTGGTCCACACTTACAATCCCAGTGTTTGGGAGCTGGGGGTAGGAAGATCACAAGTTCAAATCTAGCCTGGGCTACATAACAAGAACTTGCCTCAAAATAAATGAACAAAGGAACTCACTATACTCAAATTACATAAAAACAATAAATTAGACAGGTTTTAAAAAAATAAAGCCCATTTTAAAAAATAGCTTAAGGCATACAAAAGACTTAAGATAAAAATAGTTAACATATAAGAAGAAAATATTAAGTGGAGGATGTAACTCGGTGGCAGAACACTTGCCTAACATGCATGATATCTTAGGTTCATCCACAAAGTGGCTAACAACCCTCTGTAATTCTAGTTCCAGGGGATCCAATGCCTTCTTCTGTCCTCTGTGGGCTTTGCATGACACAGTGGTATACTTACATATATGTAGACAAAATACTCATACAAATAAAAAATTTAAATTTAAAAAGAAATACGGTGATCCAAGGAAAACTAATCTAATGCAGAATAATAAAAATCAAGAGATACCCTGATAAAGATATTATATGTCAAAATGAAAAAAAAAAGAATTCTTTAAGTGCTCAGCAACTAAATGACAGAGGAAATTAAGCTAGCCTCAGATTTCTCAAAAGCAGCATTCAGTATCTGAAAGTACTATCCAAAGGGACAACAGGACAGGAATAGAATACAGAGTCAAGTTGGCCTTCAAGTTTAAAGGCTGGGGACATAATCTATCAACATGGCTAACACAGAAACACTGCACAAAAGGCCTGTTTTTTATGGCACCAAAAAGTCCAGTTTTAAAAATTCCTTCATGGTACAATCCAACTAGCTAAAAAAAAAAAGTATCAAAATAAAAAACTTGAAAATGGAGAGGCTATAATAAAGGAGTTTTATAGAATGCATTTAAATACAGAACTGAGACTAAAACAGAATAACTATAATTATAGACAGAATGTAAATGTTATAGTTTTTGATAATGAAATAACAAAATCTGTTAATCAGAAAGCAGGGAATGGAGGGGTGGGAGTCCAAGGGAGAGTATTAACATTGTCCATTGCTGTAGAATTCCCTTTTTCTATAACAGGATCGTGATGGGATTCGGATGGTTTTCAATCAGCAAGTATACTGGAATCTCTGTTTGTCAACCACTGTTTACTTCCATTTTACCCTTCTCGGCAATTTCTACTTCCTCCAAGTCAGAAGAGGAAAAAGATGAGCATTCACCCCGAATTAGTCTCAACTTTGGTTCAGGTACTAACACGTAACCAGTACATTTTTTCCTTTATTAAGGTTATCAAAATACAAAATTAACAAGAAGATTCTCAGCAGGGAACTATTTTAAGAAAGTTCACTTAAAGTGACAAAACACATATTATTTCTATTTCTTACTTCTTTTGTAAAATTTGAGCTTAATTTTTAAATTTTAAAATTCTTGAAGCCTTGAGTTTCATTTCCAGTGCTCAAAAAAAAAAAAAAAAAGAAAAGCAGAGAAAGAGGAGAAGATGCAAAATGAAACATTCCCAATGGTATTATGGTATTTCTGGTGCCAGAACTACAAAAGATGGCTAATAAGCTATGCAGAAAATGGGGTGAGAGGGAATATTAATTGAATAAAACTTTTTTCAGACTAGTGTAAAAGAACAATTTAATCATACCATCTGAAACATTAGCATGTAATAATATGTTAATTTACCTTTTGCTAGTAAAAAAGTGATCCAAGAAATTTTTAGCACCAACATAGAATTTATTTCAGTAGATATCCTAATAAACAAATACAAAGCAATAAAAAAATTAGACACTGAAAATTTTTCTGACATTAATTTTGGGGTAGTTTGTTTTGTCTTAAATTACAAGCTTAAATAGAATTTCATCCACTTGAATGCATAATTTACAGCTGAACTCAATTTTTCAATTCATTTAGTTTCTCTACCAAGATATTTATTTATTCTAACTTAAAATATTTAAAGCCCAGGACACATTATAAATTAACTTGTTTCCAATTATATTAACACTTGTTTGCTCTTTATTCTGTAATTAAAATTAACATTGGAAACAAAAGAATTGAATGTTTGGGTGACTCTGACAGTCAGTATTTTGCTTTGATAATTTTTACATATTCAATCACTGAAATTAACAGACTCACATTAATTAACAAATGTACAGTTTCCCTTTACACAATAATTATCTTCAATATTACTGCTTCAATGGAGCAGAAAAACTTGACAACTACTCATGCCGTTTCCAGAGAAAAACTAAAGCTTCCCATGGAATGCTGTTAAGATACACACTATATTAAGATACACACTATACATTTTGAAGATAATCTAGAATTTTTAATTTAGATCTTTACATTTATTCTTACACAAAATTATGCTGAGTCTTATTAATAAAGTCCCTGTGATAAATCCTCACTAAATATTTAATCGATGAATTATATTTCACGGAATTACAATATATTGCAATGAATTTCTACCTTGTTAGTTCTCCTTTGTAATGTTAGGCATGCATTTTTACAAGATAAATAATATATATGATTTTATTACCTTAATTTATAAAGTGGCATGCTTTCACCACCCAAACTAACCCTAATGTTATCAGTATGTTTGGGATTAGTTCAGAAAAAAAGGTTTCTTTTTTAATGAAAAGTAATATGCTTTGAACTACTTACACACTGCTCGGTTGTCTTAAATATATAAGTTCACACGTCCTGAAAGGAAAAAACAATTTCATTAACATGGTAACTTTTTAAAGTTACTTTTGATATAGTATCACTTTTAAAGCTACTTTTGATATAGTATCACAGTTAAGAATAAGATCAATTTTATCAATTTTATTCTCACTTTAAAAAAATAAACACTTCAAAAACAAAAACTTGTATGATAGCATTCTGAACAAAGTTAAAATAGATTTGTTCAATTTATGACACTCCACATCATGGCAATATCTAAATACAAAAAGATTAGATTCTGAATGTTCACCTTCAAATCAAAATCTATTTTATAATTGATGATCTAGTCAAAATCTTAGATCATCAGGTAACTATTAACCAATAATCATATATATTCATAGAAGTTTGCCCTATAATAAACAGGCTCTAGTATCACAAGTAATCTTCACAGTCTTCAGAAAAGGGCACAAATTAGACAGAAAAAAGAAAACCTTGGTGATTTAAGGCTAACATAGAAGCTAAATTATCTCATAAAACTAGTCAACAAAAATTATAAACCCCTTTTACAAAAGCCTGGGTGGTCTTTTAAGACCAAATCAGACTATGTTATTCCCCATCTTCAAATCATTCAATGACTTTCCACTGCCTGCAGGGCAAAGTCATTCTCATTACTCATCAGATCCATCTACTCCCAGCCTTTAGCAGTATCAAAGCGCATCCTGCTACTGCTCTGGCATTGTACACATACTGTGCACCCTGCTTAGCATGCTTAGTTCTAGTCTCCACTGATTCTGCTTGATAAATTTCTATTTCTAAACACTATAGAGTCATTTCCTTCTTCTACACCTTTTTCTTTGGCAAAATCACCACTACTACAGTTACCCTTCTTGCTTATTTAAGGTACACAATGTACGACTTCCCTCATTACATTATATCTACTTAGATACAATTCTCTACAATAGAGCATCATATTCATTATTATATTTATTTTCCTTTTCGTGTGTATAGGTTGTGGGGTGTATATTTGTATGTGTAAGTGCACACATGAGCTTGTGCCTGTGAAGGCTGAGGCTGATACTGGGAATCTTCCTCAATAGCTTATTATTCTTTGAAGCAGTCTCTCAATCACTCTCAAGAGTCCATGTAGCTACTTTCCTTAGCTAGCTTGTTCAGAGATCTGTCCCTGCCTTCCAAGGTTGGGCTTACAGGGAAGGCTGCAATTATAGACAGGCTGCCATGCCATCTGGTGTTTATATTGGTTCTGGGGACCTAAACGCTGTTCCTAGCTGCTAAGCCATCACCCTGGGTCCTACTTTTAGAAAAATATAATTCATTTATTAGTTTCTTGATGATATATGAAACAGCTAAGGCTTACTGTGGTTTAATTTATTTGGAACAAAACAGATGACATTATAAAGTTTCTTAAAGTATAATCATTCCATTAAAGACTTCTTTTGTTAAGATTTTAACTGATGTTAAATACTGTTATGGTTTGAATGAGAACTGTCTCTCAACAGGATCATGTGTTTGAACAAGTGATCCCCACTTGATGGTGCTGTTTGGGAAGGTTGGAGAACCTTTAGTAGACAGAACCTCACTTGAGGAACAAGATCACAGAGGGTGTGCCTTCTGACTCTATAGCCTGGCCCCACTTCCTGCTCACCCACTCTGCTTCCTGAGTTTGGGTACAGTATGCTCCTGCCACCATGTCTTCCCCACAATAATGAACTGTATCTCTCTGGAACCTAAAGCCAAAATATACCTTTTCTCCCTTGAGTTGCAATTGTAAGGGTAATGGACCACAGCAACAGAAAGCAACTAAGACAAATATATATAAACATATATAAGTAGTCAGAAAAATGCTGGACTCAACCAATCCAAAAGATATACTCTATAAAACCTTTAAAAACCTTGGGATACTTTGGTACTCTGTGACTATCTAAGGGGGGGAATATAATATATACAGTGTTTTCCAATTGAGAAGTTTTTTCTTGTTTTAAAAGCTATTATGTAAGACTATGAGATGGCCCAGCAAGTAAACATGCCTGCTGATGGGCTTGACAACTTGAGTTTGGTCTCCAGGACCTACATGGCAGAAGGAGAAAAACGCCACCTGAAAGTCCTCTGACCTTCACATATGTGATGTGGCACACATGCACCCATATATATTATATATGAATATATACAAAATAAACAAATAAAATGCAATAAAAATTTTGTTAGGAGTTATTATTATGCTTACATTAGGCACCAAACTTAAGCACTAGCTATGTATTCTATCATTTAATATATTCAACACTTAACCAGTAAATACTATTAACTTGATTTAAACATTAGAAAACAAGCATGCAAGTTAAGTGACTCACTTATCTAAAATAACACTGTACAAGTTAGAGACCAGATTAGATTCCAAATCTGTGTGACTAACATTCTCTCCTCCACTAAGCTCTGCTGCTGCTTCTTGGTTTGGGCAGTTAACACACCAGACTGTTTTTGATAGGGGACAAGAGACAGATAGGGGTACTTTTATATTTTATAAGGGCACATTTGTACTTTATAATGCAGAAATGAATCTGCACATACACACTATACAGGACTCATCATGGATACACTTTAATGGTTTGTTCTGAGTAACCCCAGTCCAAGTGGTACTTCAGCAGCCTTAGGAATATGGGAACCTGGCTTCAGAGACAGAGATGATAATGAGGGCAACTTGCAGGAGGTGATAAGGAGAGAAGAGTAACACATGGCTCCCTATAGTTTGCTGGCTAAAGATGCACGGAAGACAGATCTCTAGGACGCTCATCAGCAATCTTCTCAGATCACTCATTCTCCAAATAAAGTGTATTTTAAAGATTCAATCCCTGCCTTTCTTCATTGGCGTTTATGGTGCTGGTCATCATGAACTCTGGATTCTGGTTTACATTTGAAGAACAATCTTCAGGACCTGAGGTCTTGCATTTTATCAGCTAACAACACTATTGTTTCTACTGGCCTTTAGGGAAGGCAAATGGAATAGGATACAGGAAAATCCTGCGTCTCTCGAACCCTGAACCTGACAGGCAGGTTCCCTCCAGATGCTGGTCTCATAATCAGCCAGAGCAGAATGTCACACCCACAGGAGCCATTCCTCTATTCCTCCCAGCAGGTCGCCTTAGGCTAGGCCCACCCTATATTATGCTCAACATAGTATATGAATATATATAGAATAACTGTTAGCTTTAATGGTCTATTTAATTACTGCTCCTTGTTTAAAGAAAAGGAGATGACAGACCACCTAAAAAAAGTAGGCTGTAAAGTTTGAAATTACTTCCTAGATTATTCTACTTTCTAACATTCTTTTCTAGCTACTTCTCCCTTAACCCCCAGAAGATCAAATGCAGTTCAACAGTGAAAAGTGTTGAAAAGAAAAAGAGAAACTAGCATCAAAGCAGAATACAGATGTTGGACATCAGAGTAAACCCACCCCGTCCAGCCCCCGGAAGAATCCAATTAAAATTATTGTAGCTGGGGCTGGAGAGATGGCTCACTGGTTGCTCAGAAAACCTGGGTTCCCAGCACCCACGTGGCAGCTAACAATCATCTTTAATTCCGGTTCCAGGGGATCTGATACCCTCTCCTGGCCTCTACAGGTATTACACAACATGGATAGCACTTACATGCAGGAAAAAATAAAGATAAAAAATAGAAATATTCTTTTTAAAAATTAAAATTATAGGGTGGGCATGGTGGCATACGCCTTTAATCCCAACACATGGTGGAGCAGAAGCAGACAGACCTCTGTAAGTTTGAGTCCATCCTGGTCTACACAGAGAGCTCCATGCCAGTCAAGGTTACTATGTGAGACCCTGTGTCAAAACAAATCAAAATTAAAATTACTGTAGCAGAAAAATCACTCCTAGACCCTAAAATTCTAGAAATAATTTGATGCTCCTGGAATTTTTAAAGTACTGTTTTGTGTAGAATTTTCTTTATTTTAAAATATTTATTCTATTTTTTATTTATTTGTGTGTATGTATGTATGTATATCTGTGTGAACCTATATATGCATATGCATGCACATACCTAAGGAGGCCAGAAGAGGGAATCCGATCCTCCAGAGCTAGAGTTCCAAGAGGTGGTGAACTACCTGACATGGATGCTAGGAACTGAACTCCACGAGCAACAAGTACTCTTAATCACTGAGCCATCTCTCTGCATCCTCCTCAAATTTTCTTTGTAATTAGTTTAAAGAAGTTTTTGCTTATTTTATTACAGAGATAATATATCTTCCTTAGAACAGAAAGCTTCTATTACAGTTTTGGCATATGTTTTCCAATCACCTCATGCTATGTACCAGTGGTCTGGATTTTTTCTTATATACAATCATAATCAAAGTATACTCTGCTTTACTTAACATTACAAGTATTTCCTCACACTGCTATTCTTCATCAAAATTAGTTTATAATTGCACTAGTTGTTTGATTGTATTATAATATTTTTAAACCCAGTTAGGAAGAGTATCTTTTTTCAATTTTTTAGATATCTAAATAATACTGTGAAAAAAATTCTCTAAAATTTTTGTATTTAGGGCCAGTCTTATGATGTGTCCAAAAAAATGAAGGGATTATAAAACAAAATTTAAAGAATTTTTAAAGTCACTATTTGTTAAATTTTAAACGAAAAAAAACTCAAAAATATACTAGTTCCTTAACATAAAATAACACCATAAGGAAAGAAATGTTCTAAAATGATTATCTGTAGTACTGAAATTTTTTCTTGATTTATATTATTTAGCCCATTGATGCTACGAAGTATTTTATAATCAGTTCACATTTCTTATGTAACTTCCTTGTCATTTCTTTTCCTTCCTTTTTTCTTTTTCTTTTTTTGATACAGGGTCTCTCTGTCACCCCAGCTGGCCTGGAACATGCTGTGTAGACCAGTGTCTTTAATCTCACACTTAGGAGGCAGAGACAGGTAGGATCTATCTGATTTTGAAGCCAGTCTTGTTTATACACGGAGTTCTAGGTCAACCAGGGTTAGACAGTGAGTGAGACCCTATCTCAAAAGATAAAATAAATATAAATGAAAAATAATTTATAGTTGTTCAAAAGATTCTACTCTCTTCAAAGAAAGTGTGTGGAGGGGGAGCCAATGGTAACACAATTAAAAAGAAAGGGCATTCTTTCAAAAGCTCCAGAGTGTAGCTAGGAATGGTGGTGCATGCCTGTAATCCCAGTACTCAGGAGGCTGAGGCAGGATGATTCAAGATCAGGCTGTGTCAGGAAGAAAAAAAAAAGGGGGGTCTAGGGATGTAGTTTAGCTTGTAGAGTGCTTGCCTGACATGTATGAAGCTCTAGGTTTAATCCCAGAACCCATAAACTAGAACATGGTGAAAATAAGAGGATTAGGAGTTCAAGGGCAGCCTAGGATACATGAGTCCCTCTCTCAGAAAAAAAAAAAAAGGAAGAGAGGGAAGGGAAAGAAAAAAAAATCTACAGGCCAACATTTGGGGCTTTTTTTTTATCCACTTTTTTTTAATCTCACATCTCTGAAGTTTTAGTGACATACCAGAAGCAAAGGACAAGAAAATAGCTGCAAGCTTCTGAAAAGATGCCTGTCTCCAGATCTGTCTCCATCCTCATCCTCCCCCAGAATATTGAAGAGCATACCACTTTTCCCCTTTCTCGTCATTCAGTTGCTTATAACTTCCATATATGCTTACTCAAATACAGTGAACTCCCAAACAACAGCAAGCACATGTCACAGTAAGAACTACAGTACTTGGGATAGAAGACTACAATATGAATGGAAAATTTATCAAAAACATAAGCCAGGTTTAGTCATTCTTCTTGTTGGAGTTTCTCCTGGTCTACCACTGGGCACACAAACCATTTGTTAATATCTGCTTCATACCTCCCACTGCCAACATGGCTTCTTTCTAAGCTAAATAACACAATTGGAAGGCAGTAAGATGCAGGCCACTAACAGCACTAGAACACTAGAAGTTCTACTAGGGGAGATGAGGCTAAAATGGGAAGTCTGAAAGTTTGAGAAAACAAAAACATGAAAGGTTAGTAAAAGAGTTCACTTTGAAGCAAGCATTCAGAGTGCTCTGACTAGATAAATTACCTAGGAATTAATAAAAACTAATAACAAAGAACAAGTCTAAGGAATAATACTTAATAATTTTATTAAACATATAATAGTTCCCAGATTGAATCTAACTAAACAATGACATAAATGACATAAATAATCAGCATATTTAAAAAAAAAAAAAACAGAAAATCAAGGTATAAACCTACTACAATTTTTGCCCTACCGTTCTAATTTGCTGTAGAGTGCACATAACACATTGTACTTCTTCAAGAGTCTGGACATAGCATTATCAACTTTGGTACTGGTATCAATTTCCTTTAGTAAGTCAAAGAATTTATAGACACTATAAAGAAAAGAAGACAAAAAAGTACATCAATAACTATCAGAATTTGCTTTACTTCATTTTCAAAGCACAGATATTTCAAGTCAAAAGATCATCTACTTAATGCAACCTACTATATATTCTTTGGAAAGATTTTGTTTTTGCATTTTACTAGAATCAACCCATGTTCCAATATCTACATATCCTTGGTTACATCTATTTAAAGTTAAGAATTACAAAAAAAATACAGGGGTCATGAACATATTTACATTTATTTCTAAATATATTTATATGGATTTTTAATTAATTTATTTTTAACTGATACATAAAAATACAAGAATTATATACTTTAATGAGGTACCATGTGACATTTTCATTCATGTGTATACATTATGCAACGAGAGTAAACATACTTCCTCAAATACTTATCACTCACACAGAGCAAAAACATTCAAAATTCATTGATTTAGACTGCTGAGATACACAGTACACCATCACTATATACAGTCACCTATAGCTGTACATTTTTAAAATAAGTTCAATTTATTCAATTCCAACACAAAACTACATGGCTCATTTTAGTATTTCCTTTCCCATATTCATAGCTCTTTGTTTTTAAATTACTATTCACTAAATCAAATCACCTATAAGTCATGATTCCCCAAAGCCTTCCATGCCTCTATGTGGAAAGTGCCCTCTCCTACTCAGAGTAACTCTTCACTGTGCACTATTCCCACTCCTCCCCACACCAGGCATTCTTCCTCATCTCCCTTGTACTATGTCTCCCTAAACTAGTTGCCCACACACTGTACTTGGTCTGACACTGCATACCATTCAGTCCATGTGAATGCCTACCCCACCTCATCTTGATCTGACATCTTTTCTGCACCATTCCCTTGCCATATACAAACTGGCATTCTTTGCCCTTAAAACCCAAAGGTTTTAAGATCATATAGTCAGAGAAAGGAAAAGGAAAGCTGACTAAAATTTTAAGTTGTTTAAATAATGACTTCTAGTCATCCATTATTTTTTCTATAAAAATTAATCTTTGAAGTCTCAGTACATGCTTTTAAACAGGACACAGAAAACAGAAGTTACCAGATACATCTCATAGATTAATTTCTAATTATGTTTACATAAGAATATACCAAAGCAGTTAAATGACCCAAAAAGACTATTTTCTAGGCTGTTCAACAACCAGTAGGAGCATCAATGGAGATAGATGAGGTAGCACATGTCTACAGTCCCAGTACCCGTGAGGCAAGGTGTATCACTCAAATTCAGAATTTGAGAACCACATGGGCAACACAAGGAGGTTACAGTCAAGACAAACAAGAAAGCTTGAGCTAATCAGCAGGAGGCAAATAAATAAATAAAACCTCAAAAAGGAGTTATTAAAAGTTCTTGTCGTATAGAGGATGGGCAGTCTTGATAAGCTATGTAGAGATGCAAAGAAAAAAGCAGAAATAGCAGAAGACCAAGGAAATCATGACACTGGCTATGAAAAAATTGCTTCTAAACTTTCCACTTAAAAAGTCTTTAGGAAATTAGTGAGAAATGCTACAATTAAGTTAAACCTAAAGAACTTGGGTCACATGATGAACTGTCATTCTCTCATTGGACCTTCAGTTTAAGGTTACTCATTCATGCAGTTGTTTAGAAGACAAGAAGGGATGGGAGAGAAAAAAAGAGAAAGAAGAGTACGGAGTACATGTGCAGAGTCCAGAACCAAAGAATAAACCTTGGACTAGTTCATGCCCTTCTGAGGTGCATCCTATATCTGTCCTGAAAGCACCACAGCAAGTGTGAGCTTTTGTAACAAAGTCTCTTTCAGAGGGGAAATTTAAAGAGAAGGGAGGAAGAAGTTCTTAGTGCCTGTGGTACTACAGGCATTTATGAATGCTTTATGCTATTTATATTCATTTTGGATACACATAATAAATACACACAAAGCCTTTGCTTCCACATTTTATTTAAAAGGTAGTAAAAGGGTATTATAAAATAAAATAATTTAGAGGCTAGTCAGATGTAGTGATGCATTCCTTTAATCCCAGCACTTGGGGAGGCAAAAACAGGTGGATCTCTGTGAGATCAAGGTCAATATGCTGAGTTCCAGGATTGGTGGGGCTATGGGGAGACCTTGTCTCAAAAAAAAAAAAAAAAAAAAAAATTAGTTCAACAGTTAAAAGTACTGTCTACTCTTATGGAAGACCTGGGTTCAAACCCCAGCACCCACATGGCAGCTAACAACTGTCCATAACTCCAGTTCCAGGGGATCCAATGCCCTCTTCTGAGCTCTGCAGGCATTGTGCAACGCATGTGAACTTACATACATGCAGTCATAACACTCACACATAAAAAATAATAATAAAAATTTTTAATCAATATACTTCATTTACTTAAAACAAAACACTAATTATATTTAATTCTAGATGACTTTATTTATTAAAGAAGAAATATATGCAATTACCAATTTGATAGATGTGTTTACTACTGTATTTTGTAAATATACTATAAAGGGAATAACAGAAGTCCTGTAAGTTTTTCAAGATAAAGTTTGTGAATTATTTGGGAATAACCAATGTTCTTTTATAGATCAAAAAATGCACTAAGGAACTACTGGGTCAAGTATTATAATAAATATATTATACTGATTATACAGAATATACAATAATAGTCTAAAATATATTTAATTAAAATCTCTACCATGCTAAAGTTTTCAACTTTAATAAATCTTATTTAAATTTTGTTAAGATAGACTCACAGCTTTATAAAAATCTTTTCTTTATAATTTTAATTATGTGTATCTGTGTCTGTTTGTGTGTCCTCAGAGACCAGAGGCATTGGATCCCTGTGGAACTGGAGCTACATGCAATTCTAATTGGGAATCCAACTCAGGTCTTCTGCAAAAGCAGTATGTACTCTTAATCACTGAGCCCTCTCTCGGGTCCAAAAACAGACTTGCTACCTTTTATAAAGGTGTGTGTGTGTATGTGTGTGTGTGTGTGTGTGTGTGTGTATGAGTGTATTGCATGTGTGTGTATGAGTGGGCCTCTGTTGTGCAATGCCTCAGGTCAGAAAAGAGCATCGGATCCCTTGAAGCAGAATTATGGATGGTTGTTAGTCACCAGATGGTTGCTGGGAATTGAACCTGAGTCCTCTGTAAGAGCAGCCAGTATTCTTAACTACTAAGCCATCTCTCCAGGCCTTATAAAGGTTTATAAAGGTAAACCTACTTTATAAATCTCTGCTTTTTTGTCTAATTTACCAACAGCTAAGTTCTACCAACGAACAGGAAGGTACAAACAAAAAGTCTGTACAGGACACCAACTGTTACACATTCAAGAAATGCAGCCTAATAAACTTTAACCTACTGCAAGAGAGAATGACAATTCACTACCTGTCCCAATCGTTTTTTTGACTTAATTTTAACATTTCTGCTAATTTCCAAAATTTATTAAAAGAAAAGTTTAAAAGTACTTTTGAATTGATAAAGGCCTGAATTTATGTAAGAAATTTTACCTGGTTTCTATGTTTTTCTGTAGCTCAGTAAAAGTGAATGGCATCTCATCAAGATCAACTGCTGCAATAAAGATGCAGATGCCCCAGAGTTCCTTCTTCTTTTGAATATGACCTTCCTGGGAATAGAAACAGTTCAAATATTTTATTAAATCATTTACACACTGGATACTATGTTAAAGCTAAATTAGACAGGATTTTTTCCTCACTAAGTAAAATAAATGTCTTTAAATCCTATAATGGCATACACCTAAAAATATTTCATTCTATATTAATATAACAAGCACTCGAATTTTAGATTATAAGGCATAAAATTACAAAGGTTGGAAAATTAAATCAAAACTTTCTGTGGAACTTCAAAAGTCAGACAGTTTCTGGAAATTGTTTTCTTTCTCCATGTCATTAAAACCATATTAAAAGATTTCAGAATTTATAACATAAAACTTGAGGGGCTTTTTTCAGAAAAACAAAAGCTAACTTGCTTATCAGACTATACTTCCTTTGATATAATTCATTCATTAATCTGCTCAATCAAGCATTTTCTAACCTTGTTAAGTTCTTTTCTAAAATATTCTGTTTATTATTTTTATTTTATGTGTATGAGTGTAGTGCCTGAATATATGTAAGTGCACCATGTTCGTGCAGGGCCCAAAGAGGCCAGAAGAGGGTGTCAGATCCCCCAGAACTGAAGTTATGGATTTGTTAGTAGCTAGCCATTGGGTGCTGGTAATCAAATACAGGTCTTCTGGAAGAAATGCCAAGTGTTCTTAACCACTGAGCCATCTCTCCAGTCCTATAACTTTGTATAATTTCTAAACTGTCTTATTTGTACAATGCATTTAATGCATACCTCACTTCATAAGAATTAATGAGATTATATTTAAAGCTCTTTGCATAGTGTCCAGCATACAGCTAGTAACTGATAAGTAATGGATAACATTATCACTAGAATACTTTTCAGTATTATCAGAATCCTTGCCCCTCAACAATATTTGCCACCTTCTAAATATATAAATCTTAGTAGGTAAAATTTGGATCTTATTAAGATGAAAACAAAAGAAGTGTTAGATTATCTAATGGTCTAGTAAACAGGCAGACCTATTTGTTGAAAGGACAAATATTGGATACAAACTCACACAACTGAGAATCTCATGCACAAGCTGTAGGATAAGGAGAGTTTCTAGATCATCACATGCCTATGGATAATAAAAGGTTCACCATCATCCAACTCTAGATTTTTCCTACAAATATTTTTAAATATAACTGCACATCCTTAAGAGTGGTTGAAATAAAAAAAGACTGACAATATCAAGGACTGGTAAGGAAGCAGTGTACTAAGACACTGAGACACCAATGGCAGACTGTAAAAGTAGTTGACTGCTCTGAAAAATAAGCTTGGCAGGTTGTGTTTGTAAAGCTAAATATACACTTTCTTCAACACATAACCATTCAATCACAGATATTTATGACCAAGAGAAATGAAAATATTAAGGAATGCTCTCAACAGCTTCATTCACAGTAGTCTCAAATTAGAAACAACTCAAATATCCAAAAACAGATGACTCTAAACCAGCTGTAATATAACCACACAAAAGAATGCTTTTAACAAAAAAAGGAAAAACCATAATAAATATAATATAATAAATGTCTCAAAAATTATTACACTGAGAAAAGGCCAATGAAAGTGGTTCCTTCCATGTGCAGTTCTAGAAAAGGAAAAATATCTTAAAAGTCAGAAAGATCAGTGGTTACCCAGGGACAAGAGGGAAATGTTAGAGAATGACTGCAATGGAAGACACAACCATAGAAACGTTTTTATTTTATTTATTTTTATTTTATGTTTATGAGTGTTTTAACTCCATATAGGTGGTGTACCAAGGTGTGCATTACCCAAGGAGGCAAGAGGAGGGGATGTCGGATCCTTAGACATCATGAGAGTGCTGAGAAATGAACTCAGGTCCTCCATAAGGCCAGCAAGTGCTCTTAACTACTGAGTCATCTCTCCAGGTCCACATCAAAACTGTTTGAACTATGTGTTTAAACCTGATATCGTTTAATGCAGGAAAATTTTAACTTAATAAATTTGCTTCTGAAACTATATTACATATTTGCTATTTCTGAAACTGCACATACAAGGTATATACTGATCCACTGTTACAATGACAATGATATTTTTTCGTAAAATAAAAATCACCAACCTCTATGTTTTATTAAATGTTTTGGCATGAAAAGTTGTCTGCCTCTACAGTAGTAACTCCTTACATCCAAACTTTTTGAACTTTCATGCTTACCTATCATAGCTCTGGTTACTTCTTTGCCCTTAGCTACCCATTTCTGTTGGATATAACTGCCTCTGTGTGTCTGCTAACAGCCCCCACAGTCCATTCTCCTCTCTCTTTTAAGTACTGGAAAATGAAGTAACTAAAATAACTAAAATTTATTATATTGTTTGTTTATGTTTTTAAACACCAAAAAAATGTTTTTGTGTGGTACTGGGGATTGAAACATCAGCCTCACACATGCTAGGCAAACAAACTCTATCCTGGCGCTACATCACCAACCCTAAAACCTCACATTTTATTAGAATATAACCCACTCAGTTTGACACAAGATCACACGAAAATGCCTAAACAAAACATTCAATGAACACGTTCTGATTTTTAAGCACCGGAGGAACTTTCCTATGAACAAAATATGAGCTTTACTTCACATATGTGGCTGGTCCTTTTCCTTCCCTTCCCTTTCCTCCCTTTCCCCCTTCTGCTTTCTTTTCTTTCTTTTTCTTTTCCCCCCTTAAGATGGGGTCTCATATATCTTAAGCCGGCCTTAAAGCTATTTGCCGGAGGAAGACCTTGAACTTCTGATCCACATGCCTCAAATCCTGAGTGCTGGGATTACAGGCATGTGTCCCCAATACCTGGTTTATGTGGTATTGAAAATCAAACCCTTTACCTACTGAACTGCAGTTCCCTAAATGTTAAACAGATTGTGTAGTTGAGGGGAGGGGGCACGCATCACACTCCTGGGAATCTAACCTAGATCCTCAGATATGATTTGCAAGTACCCTACCACTGAGCTATACTCTGGGCCCTCTTTGCATTTTCTTTCTTTTGTGTATGTGTGTGCTGAATGTATGTGCTGAAGGGTAATGGGTGTGCATGGAGGCATGGTGTGTGTACACCAGAGGTCAATTTTGGCTCTCTTACCCAATTGCTTTCTGACTGCTCTCCACTTTATCTTTTGAGATAGGATCTCTCACTGAACCTGAAGTTTGCTGTTTCATCTAAACTGGCCTCTGAATTCTGTTGTCTCTTCTGCTGTTCCCCTCCCAAATGCTGTACACACCACCACATCCAACTTTTTACTTGGGTGCTGGGAATCTGAACTCAGGTTCTCATGATTGCATGGCAAGCATTTTACCCACTGATTTATCTTGCCAGTTCTTTATTTTTTTAAATGCTATATTTCAAAGAGTAGAAGTCTTTAATTTTGATTAAACTAAATCTGTTGTTTTTTCTTTGATGGTTCATGCTTTTAGTGGTAATGTCTATGAGAATGTTGTCTAACACAATTTCACAATGATTGTTTTATATGTCATACTCAAGAATTTTAGGACTATGACTCATTTGAGTTAACTTTTATAAATATTATGAGGTAATAAATGATTCTTTTGATTAATTTTTATTGTGAGAGGGAGTACAAATCACAGCATTTGTGTGGGGGTCAGAGGACAATTTGTTTAAGTTGGTTCTCTCCTTCCACCATGTAAGTTCCAGGTATCAAACTCAGCTTTTCAGGTTTAGCAAGAAGTGCTCTTATCTAGTGAGTCATCTCCCCAGCCCAGTAAATGAATTTTTCACAACTAGATATCCAATTGCTTCAGCTTCATTTGTTGAAAGGAACAGCCTTCCTCTATTAGAATACCTTTATGCCTCTTTAGAAAACAAACTGACAATACACGTGCCATCTTTTTCTGGATTCGCTATTCTGTTCTACTTATCCCTTGTCTTTTCACCAGCGCCACCAATGTCTTGGTTATTACAGCTCTAAAGGTTTTATGGAGTTTTGACTAAGTCTGACTCAAGATTTTTCTGTCAACCTTACCAAATGTTTTATACTCTTTTTTAAAAAAATTACATGTATGTGCACATATGTGTGCATACACATGTGTATGTGTCCCATATGCGCATATGGGTATGTGTATATGAGTGCAGTGCTCACAGAAGCTAGAAGAGGCAATCAGATCCCCTGAAGCTAGTATTGCCCATGGTTATGAGTTGCCTAACATGGGGCTGGGAACCTAAATCAGGTCCTCTGCCTGAGTAGTACATGCTCTTAGCCACTGAGTCATCTTTCTAGCCCCAAACTCTAATACTCAACTCATAATCTTAATTTACATTTTAATGAGACAGTTGAAGAATCACAGTATCTAAACTTTTCCCCTTCAATCTACCTCTGTGAAAGTTTTTTTTCCTTGGTTTATGAAGCACTCTAACATCTTCATGCTCTTTTCTATTTCAGAGTTTTCTCAGTGGCCCTTAACTGCAGGACCTGTTTCCATCATTTTTTTTACTGCACAATCTCACCCTTCCCGTGGCATCATCATAATCTCCAGGAAGATAGTTCTCAGGTCTCACTCTGCCTTCCAGTTTGCCTGCTCTGTGAGGCTCCAGGCCTGATTTTCCCAACTGACTTACAACCTAAATTTGTAATTGATCTGCTTTCTTGAAAATTATGAAAAGGGACTCAGAACAGCACTTTTAAAATGACTAAAACAAAAGTAATTCTTTTTTCTCAGTCTAAATGATCACAGAAAAGTAAAAAGTGCAAGGAAAAATAAGCAAAGAATAAATACTGCATTTAAAAAAAAAAAAATTCCGAGGGGCTGGAGAGATGGCTCAGCAGTTACGAGCACTGGCTGCTCTTGCAGAGGACCTGTATTCAATTCTGAGCAGCCACATGGCAGCTAAGAATGGTCTGTAACTCCAGTTCCAGGAGATCCAATGTGCTTTTCTGACCTTCATGGGCATTGTATGACACAAGTGTACTTAGATACATGCAGACAATACACTCATACATATAAAATAATATTTTTTAAACATTCTGAAAATTCTGAATCTGAGAATAGTGTCAGCTTAAGAATATGTTGTTAACATGTGTCAAGATCCTTAGAAGCCTTTAAGTTTACAACTATGGATTTATCCATTGAAAGTAACTGAAGATTACTCTTCAAGATCTATTAACAAATGTTCTAATAATCACTTTTGTAGTTGTTATTTTGAGACTGGGTCTCCCTATAAACCTAGCTGGCCTGGAACTTGATATGCAGAGGAAAGTGAACTCAATCTCCAGAGACCTGCATGCCTCTGCCTCCTGAGTGCTAGGATCAAAGGCATGTACCACCACACCAGACTCTGATAATTACTTATAAAACTAAAAATTGGTGAGGAAAATCTAAACATCTTAAGGTAGAATGGTTAAATAAATGCTAGAGCTTTATTAGGGGAAATATAAACCCTTAAGATATTTTCAAAGAATATTATAGGGACATAGGGAAATACCCAACCTACAAGGTTTAAGTGGAAAAAAAGAGTAATACTATAAAACTGTTTGCATTTCTTGACTCTTAACTTGGTGGGAAAAAAACCAACAACAACAAAAAAGGTGAAATGCATGATTCGTGTGTGTGTGTGTGTGTGTGTGTATACACACACATAATGATCTCTAGAGTTGGTAGCATTATAAGCAGTTTTTACTTCATTAAACCTAGATATATATTGGGGTTTGGGGAGGGATTGGGAGCTTTCTTGTTTTGTTTTTTTGAAAGAGGGTTTTTACTATGTGGTCCCAGCTGGCCTGGAATCCTCTATGTAGACCAGGTTGGCCTTGAGCTGAGAGATTCGCCTGCCTCTGCCTCCCAAGTGCTGGGATTAAAGACATGCGCCATCAATACCTGACCAAATATATATGACTTCAATTGTAAAATAAGATAATCAGTAAAATCTGCCAAATTTATAAAAAGCAGGAAAGAAAAATTGGTAATATTTATAACAAAAATCTTCAAAATATCCAAACTTTAATTGTATATATTAACAATTTAAACCAAAATCTATACTCAGCACTTTATGAGACTATCATTAGTTGAGTTCATCTGAGCCTCCCTAATTGTAATCCAAATTAGTGATAATTTACAGGCACTGCTTTGTCACAAGGTATTTACTAATAAAAGAGTGCCACCAAGTGGTGACAAGAAATATCTTAGAAACAAAACTTAAGTTTAAGAAAATAACTACTTAAGCTCTCATAAATTTGAATTACAATTTACAAGTTAAAAAAAAATATCATCTGGAGAGTGACACTGTCCAGTGGGCAAAAGGCACCTGCAGCAAAGGCTACCACCAGAGTTCCATTGCCAGAGCTCCCATGGTGGAAAGAATGAACTCTCATTTAGTGTCCTCTGACCTCCACATGCAGGCCACAGCACATGCACCCTCCTCACACCACATAAACAAAATGTAACAAAGACAGAATAGTCCTAGTATATACTTCTTAACATATGAAAAATGAAAACACATCACTAGAAATATTTACTCCATCTCAGGGTCAAAAACAAGGTTGCATTAAATGTTGGGGTCACTGTAGAAAGTACTGCAGAAACAGGAGGCTGCTTTCTTCTATGCTTGGATTTCCTCTTCACCAGGGTATTATGTACAAATAAAAGAAGCAATATGCTAATATGAGAGAAAACTATATCCTACTTGTACAGCATAAGCTGGCAGCAGTCTAGAATTGTGGACATTCTTTGATGTCCACAAAAATAAGATGCAGGAGTGGCAGAGCCACAAGGAGGAATGCAAAAAAGCTAACTCAGCTTGAACTCAATCACATTTCAGAGAAGACATGCTGGGGTAAACACCAGCTGAATCAACTATTCAGTTGCATAATAACTTTGAGAGGAGCGTTGACTCTACTCCCTGAAAAACATGTACCTGACAAATTCAGGTTTACCTGGGCCTCTGTCCAGAAGATGAACAACTGAGATTCCTTCCCTAAAGATCAGCTACAGGACTCATGTGCAGCCTGAGCTCTCACCTGGACCTCTGGCTGACTTGCTGACTTGTCTCTATCTCAGTTTCTAAGTTTGTTAGTACCTTAAGGCAGAAAAATCCTATTAAATACCCTAAAAACCTAGGGCAGTGTCTAGACAAAAATGACATTAAATATATAATATTTTTTAAGTTCTAACAATGTCCATACCCTAACATAGGATATAATAGCTTTAGATATTCTTTTTTTTTCCTTAGCATGATAGGAGAAGCAAGTCTCAAAGGCCATAAAGTATAAGTCTGTTGGCTCTACTCTGGGTTCCTGTCCACACACTAACAGCAAACTCAGCATTAGCAAAATAACTCCCCATAAAGAAATGACACTGTTGAACTCGTATGCAATAATAGGAACACAGAACAGGCCTAGAGTTTAGTCTCTAACATTTATAAATGATTTTTAAAACAGAAAACTACAAATTGAAGGTAACATTCTCATTTTAATAAGGAACTTAACAGAAAACTTGTAGCTGTATCATTTATTGATGAAAGAGGAGAAACTTGATTAAAATGTTATCTTTTACCACACACTGACGTCATACCAGAAGTCCTACTAAATAATACAATAAAATAAAATGAGAAAATTAAAGATGTACATATTGAGAAGATAAAAAGCTGCCTTTGTTTGAAAATTATGATTATTTATAGAGAAATCTCAAAAGAATCAATAAAGAAACTATGTAGTTACAGAAGGTTGTTAGTTACAATAGGGGTGCTGAGAACCAAACCTGGGTCCCTCTGCAAGAGCAACCAGTGCACTTAACCACTGTGCCATTTCTCCAGTCTCTACGTTGCCCTTTTAAATAGAAATTGTCACTGTTCCTGAAGTTTCACCCTAAATCCTTTTTCAAACATCATTCACTAAACCAGAAATCCTGTATTACTGAGCATGAACTGTTAATAGATACACAATACAACTGAATCAGTATCAGTAACACTATTTTAAAAAGTAATTGTAATTCCAGTACTCGAGGCTGAGAGGCAGGAGGACTGCTAGAAGTTCAAGACCTGCATGTATATAAGGGCACCTGTGCATACACTGCCTGTAGAGTCCAGAAAAGGAAGCTAGATCCCCTAGAACTGCAGTTACTGACAGCTGTTAGCTGCCATGTGGGTGCTCAGAACTAAATCCACTTCCTCTGGAAAGAGCAGCCAGTGCTCTTCACTCCTGAGTCATTTCTCCAGCTCCCTGATAAGCAATTTTAACAATATTATAGGAGACAAGATTAGTGCATAAGTCACTCACCTCCCCATGTACCAACAGTGAGCAACAAATAGAATCTAAATAAAATTTTGAAAATCAATACAATTTACGTGAGCAATTAAAATGGAATATTTACATGTAACTCTACAAACTATGTATAAAATCAATGAAAGAAACCACAAAACTCTAATAAAAATTAAGAGAACTAAATAAGTAAAGAGATTATTCCATGTTCATAGGCAGAAGACTCAACATTGTCAAGATTTTTCAGTTTCTCAATTTGATATAGATTCAACAAAATGATTCTACAATTTACAAGGTGGTTTGAAATGCTCTCCAGAGATTCATGTGTTGAAGACATGGTCCTCAAGGCAGCAATACTCAGAGGTGTGGCTTTTGGAAAGTGGCTGGATCAAGAGGGATTAATCAATTGACTGACTCACTGAATGATCAGGAAATATTGAAAACTAGAAGGTGGAGCCTAGTTGAGGAACTATGTCACTGGAGCTATGGCCAATGAAGAGTACATATCTTGCCCCTGATCCATTCATTCTTTCCACTTCTTGGACACCATGAGGTGGGCAGCTTTGCACTACTGTACATGTTTGGCCTTGCCTCAAATCAAAAGTGATGGACCAAGCAATCATGGACTGAAAATGTATACAATGGTAGAATGTTTGCCTATCATGTACAAAACCCTGAGTTCAATTCCCAGAAAACAAAAACAAAAACCCTTATCTAAAACTGTCAAACTTCTACAAGGTAACACAACAGAAAATATAGTTGGCCTTTGGTTCAAAGAAGACATTTCAGATACAAAGCCAAAGGCAAGATCTATAAATGAAAAAATAAATAAATAAATAAAAACTGATATGCTGAATTGCATTTGAATTTGAACTTCTGTTCTACAAAATCATTGTCAAGAGAATAAGAACATAAGCCACAAACTAGGAGCAAATATTTGCAAAAGACACATCTAATAAAGAACTGTTATCCAAAATACACGAAGAACTCTTAAAATTCAACAAAAAAGAAAATAACCCCATTAAAATAGGGAAAAGAACGGAACAGGTTATCTTCACAAAGAAGTCATAGAAATGGCAAATAAAATGCTAACCATCGTATGCCATTAGAGTTGTAAAGTCAAATAAGATACCACTCACACACATGTATTAGAGTGGAAAAATGTCCAAGGCACTAACAACAGCAAATACTGACAAGGATGTCCAGAAATTCACTCACTGACTTGTGAATATAAGATGGTGGAACCATTTGGAAGTCACACAGTTTCTTACAAAAGTAAACATACTCTTTCCATATGATTCAAAAATTATGCTCCTTGGTATTTATGCCAAGGAGTTAAAACCTACATGCACACATCAAAAAAAAAAAATCTGCACAAGTCTGGCATGGTGCCACATGCTTCTAATTTCAACACTCAGAAGGCTGAGGCAAAAAAATCAGGAATTAAAGCCAGCCTGGGCTGCATAGTGAGTTTAAAAGCCATGTTTAGGTAACTAACCAAGATCCTATCTTGGAAAAAAATCTGTACAGCTCACGTAGTACAAGCATGAAGACCCAAGTCTGATCCTCAGAATCCATGTGAAAAAGCCAAGCACAATGGTACATGTTTGAAATCACAGTGCCAAGAAGGTGGGGTTCACTGGCCAGCCAACATAACCTAATAGGTGAATTCTAAACCAATGAGGGACTCTGTCACAAAAAATAAAAAACAAGGTGAACAGTGCTTGAGGAACAACACCTAAAGTTGCCCTCTGGCCTCCATGCACACCCACCCACACATGCATATACACACAAACATGTACACATATTTGCACACACAGAAACCTCTGCACATGTATGATTACAGCAGCTTTCTTTCATAAGTGCTAGAATATGAAGGAACCAAAATACTCTTCAGAATTGGAATGGATAAACTGCATTACAACCAGAGAACAATATATTCAGCACTAAAGAGAAATGAGTCACTAAACTATAAAAAAAAAATGTGGAAGAAACATAAGTGCATATTACTGTATGAAAGAAGCCAAACCGAAAGGCTGTTCACTGCTGAGTTACTATATTACATTCCAGAAAGTAAAAAGAACAATGGCTACCAGGGGCTATAATGAAAGCAGCATATACAAAGAGGACGTGTAGGACAGTGAAGTTATTCTATATACTACAACGGCAGACGCATCATTAGACATTTGTCAAAATCAACAGATAATATAATATCAAGAGTGAACCCTAATGTAACCCATGAACTTGGAGGTAATAAGATGGGCTAATGTAATTTCATCAACTGTAACAAATATAATAGACTGGAGGGAATATTAACACAGGCAAAACAAAAACTAGGGACCAGAATTACTGTTAGATCTGAAACAACTAAAAAGCCATGCGGTGGGGGTGGTGGGTGATGAACCCTAGACACTAGAGATTAGACAAAGAAGGATAATGACCCCTAAAAGATAGGAATCATAAAATGTGAGTCATACAAATACTCTAACTTGCTGAAGAAGGACCACAGGCAGCAGTACAGGGAATAACAAGAAAGCAAACGTCTTCAACGAACTTGCTAAACAGTACTGGGAGTACAAGAGAGCTGCTATAGTTTGAAAATGATTTGTCCAGTCTGAAACTCTTCTTGAAATCTGACTGCCATTGTGGTTATATTGGGAGGTGGGGACTTTAGGAGTTAGTTAGGTATTAAAAGGGATTAATGGCCTTCTCATGGAACTCCATCAATTCTCCATGGGATCAATGGGGCTGGGTTACTTACAAGAGCAGGTTCTCATAAAGTGAGGTCATCCCTGAGGGATTTTCTCTTCTGCATGCTCTCTTTGTCCTTCTTTTCCACCAAGCAGAAAATGTGATACCAATGGATCTGGAAACTCTACTCTCCAGAACCATGAGTCAAAATAAATCCCTATAAGCATACATACAGAGATTTTTATAAATCGAACATTGTGGCAACCTTCCATACAGCAAGCCTACTGGAACCGTTTTTCCAACATAATGTGCTTGCTTCATGATTCTTTTTGTTTGGTTGGTTTAATTTGGTTTTCTTTTTTGGCAACAGGGTCTTACTATGGAGCCTAGGCTGGCCTTGAACTCGTCATGACCCTCCTGCTTCAGTTTCCTGGATGCTGAGCTTACAGGCTTATTTCACCATATCCAGTTTAACTTGTTTGGCCACATTTTGATAATTCTAATATTTGAAACCTATTCATATTTATTTTCTATGGTGATCCATAGTCAGTGATCTCTGATGTTACTACTATAATTGTTGAGGGATTCATGAGTCATACCCATGTAAAATGGTGAACTTAATAAATGTGCTCTGACCACTGAACATCTAGAGTATTCCCTCTTTTATCTCCTCCTCTCTTTATGAGTCCCTATTCCATTAGACATGATACTTAAGCCAGGCCAATTAATAACTCCATAGTGGTTTTTTAAGCGTTCAACGAAAGAAGGAGTTATATATTTCTCATTTTAATACCCCAGCTAAAAAATTATTAAGCTTAGTACAGAAGGCAAGTTAAATGTCAAAATAACTAAAAGTGGGCCAGAGAAACGGCTCAGAGGGTAAAAAATGCCTGATACCAAACCTGAAGACCTGACTTTGATCCTTGGGACCCACATGGAAGGACCCACATGAAGGAAGGTAAGAATCATCAATACTTGCAAATTGTCCTCTGACCTCCATTTGTCCCACACACTAAAGCATTGCTAAAAAAAACTTTTTTGAGACAGGGTCTTTCTGTAGCCCTAGCTTACCTGGAATTCACTGTGTAGACCAGGCTAGCCTCAATCTTACAGAGCTCTGCCTGCCTCTGTTTCTGGAGTAATGGGATTAAAATATGGGCCACCACACCCAGCTTAAAAAAATTTTTTTTAAGCTGGCCAGGTTATAAGTAGAAAAGAAAAGTTCAAAGTAAATTAAAATTGGTTCTTCAGTGAATGGTAAGAAAATGAAGCAGCCTTACTGCTGACATGGAGAAAGTTTAGTGTTCTAAAGGAATCAAACAAGCCACCATAACACCTTAAACCAAAGTCTGATCCACAATACAGTCCTAACTCTCCTCAATTCTACGAAGATGAAAGTGGTGAGTATACTACAGAAGAAGATACTGAAGCTGGCAGAAGCTAGACAGTGAGTTTTAAGGAAAGGAGTCATTCATCTCCATAACATAAAAGACCATGGTGAAGCAAAAGACACTGCTGCAGAACTTGCAGCAAGTTGCCTGAAATCTACTTGAGATAGCTAACGAGTATAGCTACATTAAACAACAGGTTTTCAGTGTAGTTGAAACAGCCTTATACTGAAAGAAGATGCCATCTAGAGCTTTCAAAAGCAGGGAGCAGTCCATTTCAAAAGACTGACTCTTCTCTAGTTACACACTGACTATGCAGCTGCTGACTCAAAGCTGAAGCCAGTGCTGACTGCATTCTGAATACCACTATAGCCCTAAGAATTATTCTAGGAATTATATTCTGCCGTGCCCTATGAATGTAGCAAAACCTGGGTGATGCACACTGCTTACAACAAGGTCTACTGAGTATTTGAAGCCTATTGTTGAAATGTGAAGACGTCTAGCTGAAAATAGAAAATCCTTTTAAAATATTACTGCTTATCAAAAATGTATGTAGCCAGCCACTGGCTCTGACAGAGATATATAAGGTTAATGTTTCCATGTCTGCTAATATAAATCCATCAGCATCCACAGATCAAGGAATAATTCTGACTTCCAAGTCAAAATTTAAGAAATATATTCTGGGGCACACAAGATGGTTCAGTGGGTAAAGGCACTTGGTACCAAGCCGGACCACCTGAGCTCATTTCCCAGGACTCATGAGGTGAAAGGAGAGAACCAACTCCCTCAAGTTGTCCTGTGACCACACATGTGCTATGGCATGTATACTCACACACATATACACACAAAATAAATAAAATTTAAAAACAAATGTATTTTGTAAGCCTATAACTGTCATAGATAGAGCTTTTAAGCACATTTCTTTTTCATATAAAATCTAAATCCCAAACTAAAGATGTTTTATCTTTTTTTAATGTGTCTGTGACATGCAGGAGCTTATGTGTAAACAGGTATGTTCGTCTGTGTATATATATGTGGAGGGTAGAAGTGGACATTGGATGTCTTCCTTTATTGCCTCTCTAACTTCTTTTTTTTTTTTTGGAGACAGGGTCTCTCAGTGAACCTGGAGCTGGTTGTTTAGGCTAGGCTAGTTGGCTATCAAGTCCCCAAGAACTCACCTCAGTTCCCCAGCCTTGAGATTACAGTCAAGCACCTGTGTGCCCAGTTTTTAGTGGGTGCTGGGAATCTGAACTCAGTTCTGGTGACTTGTGCTGAAAACACTTTACCCCCTAAGCTATCAAGATAGTTTAAGTACTAATCAAATGCAAAATAGAACTCCTTTTGACATATGTAGTATACTCTGATTATTATTGTCCTTACCCTCTGATTTCCTCCCATTTCTAGTACTGCCTCGTCCCTACAAGTCCCTTTCCTACATTCATATCTTTTTGTTTTGTTTTGTGATCCACTGAGTTTCATCAGGACTGTCTGAATGACCATGGGTTGGCTACTAATGAGTGGAACACAGCGAACTCATCAGTGATACACAACTAAGGACACTGTCTGCCCCTTCCCCAGAATCCATCATTAACTCATACTGTAGCAGGATTGGGTGGGGCCACATGGGCCCCTCACCAATCTATAACTGACTTCTGACAGGCCTGGTCTTGTGCAGGCCCACTGCTGGCAGCAGCTGCTGCTGTGAGATCATAAGTGCATTGGGTGTGTCATGCCCACAAGACAGCATTTCAAAGTAAGATAGAATTTTGTTTAAAAAAAAAAAAAGTTTGTCTATTTTGACTCAGTAAATTAACTTATATGGTCTTAAGATGTGTTAATTTATTTAATCTGCACAATGATTCCAAGATCCTGAAATTACTGATAGCTCATTTTACATATGAGAAAAGTAAGGACTGGAGAGTTTAGATAATTTGTTCAAGAGTGTAAAGCTCATACATCTAAGACTCGAGTAAATTCAATGTGACTTGAAATCTCAACCCATCTTCTTTCAATGAATACCGTCCACTTTCAGATACCAAAAACAGCTCCCCCTAAGTTACTGCACTCCTCTTGTTTCAGCAGACAGACAACTGGGACCATGACAGCTGCTTTGGAAACAGGTTCATTCTGTTGTTGCATCTGCTTCTCAGAACACATTCCATCATTCTCAGGCCAACCCTCAAACACTAACACTTAAAATATTGTAAAGGTCTACTGAATTACACTAAGACAAAAGGACACAGTCTTTCATAGCCTACAGAAATGTGCCCCTAGTCCTGAAACAGAAAATCTATTGTCTTTCTCCCACACACAACCAGGAATGGTTTCACAAGTTCTAGTTCCTATCATGAGCTCCACTAGAAAGTGAGATTTAAATTATACCAGTTCCAAGGAAAGGCAGGAACAAAGCCAGGAAGAGAGAAGGGCAAGCTAAAAAAGTAGACACATTTATCTGTACATATTCAACTCTAAAGTCCAAAAGAACTTCTACTACTAAAACTATTACTATTAGTAATTATATACCGCTGGTGGGAATGTAAACTGGTCTAGTCACTATAGAATTCAGTAATATAAGGTTCTTAAAAAACTAAAACTAGGATACCATATGACTTAGCTACGCCAGTCCTCAGAATGTACCCAAAGTTCGAAAGCAGACCACAGATATACTTGGACATTCCTGTCTACTGCAGTACTAGTCACAGTGGCCAAGTTAAGGTCTCAGCCTAGGTGTCTGTTTTCTCTCATTCATAGATCCTAGAATTCATAGAGATACAGAAAACTCTTTATTTCCATATACATGACATGAAATCAGAGGAGAGACTGGGAGAGGGAAGGAGACTACAAAAGAGGGAAACTAGAAGAAGGAAGAAGGGGAGGACATAGAAGGCTAAATATTTGCAAAGTATGTTATATATATTTGAAAGAAATTGCTTTTATGAAACCTACTACTATATACAATGAATATATGGCAATTAAAAAACAAAGGAGGGCCAATGAGATGGCTCAGTGTGTAAAAGCACATGCCACCAAGCCTGGAACATGTCCCTGGGACATACTCATATGGTGGAAGCAAAGAAAAACTCCTACAAGCTGTTCTCTGACCACACACACACACACCCCACAGCACATGTACACTCACATCCACACAAATAAGTGTTTTTTTTTTAAGGAGGGGGCTTGTGTTAAAACCCAAGTACCTGGGTTATATATCAGAAGGTATTTTATTTCCTCTAAAATTTTTAAATTAATTATTATTAGTGGTACATGCGTGTGTGTGTGTGTGAGAGAGAGAGAGAGACAGAGAGAGAGAGAGAGAGAGAGAGATGAATCTATATGTGAGCACTCACATGCCACAGTCCATGCATGGAGACCAGAAAACAACTTTGTGAAGACGGTTCTTCCTTTCTACCTTTACATGGATTCTGGGAAGTAAACTCAGATCACTAGTTTTGCATAGCAAACACCAGTTGAGCCATTTTATGGGCTTTTCTTTTTCTATGTAAATTTTTAAAATTTGGGAGATAGATGGCTTGGTGGTTAAGAGCACTTGCTGCTCTTACAAAGGACCCAGGTTGGATTCCCAGCACCCACATCAGGCAGCTCAGAACTACCTGTTCCACTGGATCCAACACCTTCTTTTGGCTTCTGCAGGTATCTAGAGGCATGTGGTGCACATTTACCCAAATAAATAAGTTTATTAATTTTTTGAAATGTGTGTGTGGTATACGTATACATGTGTGAACGTGCACACATATGGAAGCCAGAGAAAGACATCAGGTGCCTGCTCTAACACTCACTTTATTCCCTTTATGTAGAGTCTCTCACTAATCCGAGAGCTGTACTGATCCTCCCATTTATGCTCCCCTCCCATGTTGGAGACCAAGTGACCTCTGTCTTGCCCTTCTGTAAATGTAACATCCTGACACTTGTTGATACCAATTATGTTAACCAGTCTCTTAAGTGCCTCTTAGAGTTTCTTATTGTCTAGCAAACAAGTTTCCCCACCTGTAGCTGTCCTTGGCTACACATGCCCTTGGCTCCTAGTTCTTCCAATGATTTGTCTCCTAGCAACCCTAGTCCACCACACCCTACCTAGCCCCTTGCAGCTACAGTATATAGAGCTCTGTAAAGAATAAAGAATTGATGATTTGATCAGGGAGACTGTCTTGTCGGCCCTCCATGTTCCTTTTGTCTCTTTCATCCCAGGTTTCTGAGGACTCGTGCTCTGCTGAGGCCAGCCGGCCGGGGCACTCCCACAGCACTGGAGTTACAGATGCACATGGCCATGCCTACATTTTTTATGTAGATGTTAGGTTCTCATACTTATGCAAGCACTCTGACCCACTAAGCTAAAAGGCAGTTTCTGTGTAAAGTTTTTGTGATTATTGATTGCTGTATATTAATAAATGATATTGTTGTGCTTCATATTATTAATCTTGAACTTGAAAGCTTCAACATAATTCCTTATTGGTTAAGTTCTGTTTTCAGTAGTTTCTAGTCAAGTTTGGAAGTAGGATTCATTACGATTTACCAAGAAAGAAAGAATATAGTTCCCATAATGTCTAAGGCCATTACTATTTGAATCAATTTTATTTTTTAAGATTTATTGTTTTTAATTATGTGTATGCATGCATGTATCTATAAGGGGGTATGTGCAAATAAGTGCAGGTGCTGAGGGCTCACATCCCCTGGAGCTAGCGTTATAGATAGTTGTGAGTCATCTAACATGGGTGTTGGTTCAAAGGGTAATGTTTGCTACACAAGCATGAGGACCTAAGTTCAGATCCCCAGCACCCATGAAAAAGCCAGGCATGGGGGCTGGAGTGATGGATGGCTCAGCAGTTAAGAGCACTGACTGCTCTTGCAAAGGACCTGGGTTTGATTCCCAGCACCTATTTAGTAGCTAACAACCGTTCAAAACTCCAGGGGATCTGACACTTCTGACCTCTGAGAACACTGCAGGACCAGGTACAACTACCTGCATGCAGGCAATATACTCATACACATAAAATAAAAATAATAATATATTTTAAAAAACCAGGCATGGTAACACACATCTGTAATCCTAACACTGGGAAGGACAGCAGAAACAGGGAGGATTCCAGGAGCTCACTGGCTAGACAGCTCCCCACAAGAAAAAGCTCAAGACCACATGGATTCACTAACCAATCTCTACCAAACTTTTAACACCAAAATTCCTCAAACTGTTCCACATAATAAAAAACTATTATCTGATATAAGGAGAAAACAACACAAAACAAAAGAAAACCATACACTAATTTCCCTGGTGAACATAGATGTGAAAATTTTCAAAAAAATTCTTGTAAATCAAATTCACAGCACATTAAGACGATCAGACACTATGACCAAGTTGATTTTCATCCTTTCATGCAAGGTTAATTCAACAAATGAAAATTGACATTTAATAGAAACACACACAAATACTTAAAGACATAAATCATATAATTTTCTCAATGCATGCAGAAAATGCTGACAAGTTCCATATCCCTTCCTGATAAAAGTCCTGAGGACTCTCCAGGGCTGGAGAGAGTTCAGTTGGTTAAATGCCTGTCCTGCAAGCACAAGGACCTGAGTAACAGCCCAAGAAAGTACACTTTTTTTTAAAATCTGGGTTGGAGAGAGATGGCTTAACAGTTAAGAGCACTGGCTGCTCTTGCAGAAGTCCCAGGTTTAAATCCCAACATCCACATGGCAGTTAACAACCATCCATAACTCCAGATCCAGGAGATCTGACCTCTTCTGACCTCCACAGGCACTGCAAGACACAAGTGCACTTACATATATGCAGGCAATACACTCATATATTCATATACACACACATACACACACTAGCCAGCTAGTCTAAGCTATTTAGTGAGCTCCAGGTCTAGGAAAAACCTTGTCTGAAAGAAAAAGAGAGAAAAAAGAGGAGGAGAGAGAGGAAGGGAGAGAGGGAGAGAAGAAGAGGAGGAGAGGTGGAGAGAGAGGTGGTGCCTGATGAACGGCACCTGAGGCTGTCCTCTGGCTTTGAAATGCACATGCACATACATGTTCACCAAGGCACAGATGAACACACACACACACACACACAGCACTCAAGAAACAAAGAATAGAAGCAACATATCTTACCACAATAAACATTAAATAGGGAAAAACTAAAAGCATTTCCTCTAAAATCAGGAATGAAGCAAGGGTGCACTCTCACTGCTCTTATTTAATGCAGGGCTTGAAGTCCTAGCTAGGGCAGTAAGACAAGAGAAAGAAATAAAAAGGCTATAAAAGAAAAGAAAGAAGCCAAAGTATCTCTACTTGCAGAAGGTATGATGCTATACATACAAGATCCCAAAACTCCATTAAAATACTCTGGTACTAGAGAGAAGGCTCAGCAGTTAAGAGCACTGGCTACTCTTACAGAGAACCTGGGTAGAGTTCCCAACTCCTACATGGTAGCTAACGACCATTCCTAACTCCAGTTCCAGAGGATCCAATGCTCTCTTCTGACCTCCACAGGCACTGCATGCATGGGCACACTTATACATGCAGATAAAACACTCATACACATAAAATAAAAATAAAAATAAAAATTTTTTAAAAACTCTTAGATCTAATAAACACTTTCAACTAAGTAGCAAGACACAAAATCAACACATGAAAATGTATACCTTTCTGAACTAATAATAAATTTGCCAAGAAAAGCAATCAGGAGGAAGAGTCCATTCATAAGAGCTTAAAAAAAAATAAAATGTCTAGGAAAAAGTCTAACCAGAGAGGTGAGACTTCTATAATGAAAACTTTAATACACTGAAGAAAGAAAATGAAAAACACACTAGAGAGATGGAAAATACTCTCATGTCCAGAGGTTAGCAGACTTAATGTGAAAATAGCTAAATCACCAAAAATTATCTACAGATTCAATATAATTCCCATCTTATTTCTAATGGCATTCTTCACAAAACTAGAAAAAATAATCATAAAATTTTTATGTGTACTGGTTAATTTTAACTGTCAACTTGACACAACATAGTATCATCACCAGAGAAAGGAATCTTAAGGAGGGATTATGCAGATCAGATTGGCCTGTGCAAATATCTGTTGGGAATTGTCTAGGTGACTTAACTGATGTGAGAACACACTGGACAGAAGTCTGAAAGCAGGCTGTACCACTCTACATACATATTTACTTCTCTCTGCTCTGTGACTCTGGATGTGATGTGATAAGCTGCTTTAAGCATCTTCCTACTTGACGTGCCTGGCCTGAAGGACTGTAACCTGGAATTATGAGCTAATATAGTCACTTTCTCCCCTCAGTTGCTTTTTTTCAGAGTATTTTATCACAGCAACAGAAAGAGAACTAGAACAACATCAAAGCACAAAAGACCCTGACGAACCAAAGCAATCCTAAGCAGATATCACAATATCTGACTTCAAACTACACTACAAATCATTGTAACAAAAACTGTATGGGACTGACATAAAAATGACACAAGGACCAACAGAATAGAACAGAGAACCCAGAATTAAACCTACACATCTATAGTTCATCTATAGCTACTTACATTTTTTAAAGATGTATTTATTTTTACGTATATAAGCATATATGTGTGTGTTTGTGTGTGTGTGTACCACATGTATGCCTGATGTCCACAGAAGCCAAAAGAGGGTACATAATGCCCTGGAACTGGAATTATAGATAACTGTGAGCCACCATATTGGGAATTGAATCCAGGTTCTCTGTAAGAGTAGCAAATGCCAGGGTTGGCGAGATGGCTCAGCAGTTAAAAGTATTGGTTGCTCTTGCAGAGGACCAAGGTTCAATTCCCAGCACCCACATGGAGGATAACAACCCTCCAGTTCCAGGAGATCCGATGCCTCTGCTGGCCTCTGCAGGCACTACACAACACAGGTGCACTTACATACACAAAAGTAATACACTCATACATACAAAATAAAAATAATATTTTTTAAAAAGAGTAGCAAATGCTCCTAACCACTGAGCCATCTCTCTGGCCCCTATCCACTTAATTTTTGACCATGAAAAACAGGCTCTTCAAGTAGGAAAACTGGGTTTCCACATATAGAAGAGTAACTCAATTCATATCTTTTACTTAAATCAATACAGGGCCAGTGAGATAACTCAACAAATAAAGGCATTTCTTGCCAAGCCTGATGACCTGAACTGGATCCCAGGGTTTCACATGATGAGAGGAAAGAACTGACTCTCAAAAGTTGTCCTCTGACCTCCACATATATACTGTGCCACATTCTGGTGCATATGCATACACAATAAATAAATAAAATTTAACAAAAAAATCAATTTAGGGCCAGGCATGGTGGCACATGCATTTAATCACAGAAGCTGGGAGGTAGAGGCAGGATTTCTGTGAGTTCAAGGCCAGCTGGTCTACAAAGCAAGTTCCAGGTCACCAGGGTTACATAGTGGGACCCTGTCTCAAAGGAAAAAAAAAAAATCAAAACAAAATGTATCAACAACCTAAATGCAAGATATGAAATCTTGAAACTACTAGAGGAAAAGTATAGTTAAAACACCTGAAGATAGGGGCATAGACAAGAAATTTCTGAAAAGGACTCAATAGCACAGGAAATAACCCCAAGAGTTGTCAAACTAAAAAGCTTCTATACAACAAAAGAAACAACTTGCAGTTGAAGACACCATCTACAGACCAGGAAAAAAAAAATCTGCCAACTATATGTGAGATACGATTAATAGCTAAAATGTATAAAGAAATTATTTATTATTTTTATTTTTTGTGTATGAGTGTATTGCCTATATGTGATCCTCCTGTCTCTGCTCTCCATCCCAGTGCTGGGATTACAGATGTGTGCTACCATACCTGGCTTTAAATTATTTATTTTTTTATTATTTTATTTTATGTGTTATATGTGTATTGCCTGCATATAGGTAGGTGCACCCTTGTCATGAAATGCCCTCAGAGGTCAGAAGTGAGCATCAGATCCCCTGGAACTGGAGTTATGAACAGTTGTTAGCTGCCATGTGGTTCTGTGATTCGAACCTGGGTCCTCTCTTCAGCCCAAGAACTTAACACACAGTATTCAAATGAAAATATACACATAGGCACTAAATAATTGAAAAAGTATTCAATATCCTAAGTTATCAGGGACAGGCAACTTAAAACTGTATGGAGATTCCATCTCACTCCAGTCAGAATGCCTAACATCAAGAAAATAAGCAACAGGGGCTGCAGAGATGGTTAAGAGCACTTACTGCCCTTCCAGAGGACCAGGGTTAGGTTTCTGTCACCCACATGGTTGTTAACACCTGTCCTTAACTTCTGAGGGGTCTGACATCCTCTTCTGCTTTCTGTAGGCACCAAACACGCACAATGATACATTTATATATATATTCAGGAAAAACACTTATATACATAAAGTAAAAATAAAATCTTTCTTTTTAAATTAAAAAAAGAAAACAAACAACAAATCTTAGCAAGGATATGGGTAAAGAACCCTTACTTAACTTACTGCAAGTGGAAATATGGAGTAGTACAACTACTGTGGAAACCAGTATGTCGATTCCTTAAAACTACCATACAACAACTGGGAGAAGGAGAGTCCATTTTCTTTAAGGGTGTGGACTGTGGTAGGTCACCATGTTTCAGTGCATGGTCCCACCCCGAAGAAGTATATCAGTAGCACAAACTGGACTTAATAAGTTATTTTTTTAAAACTTTTATAAAAGAGGTCAATGGCTAGTGCCATAACCACTGGATGCCTCCTGTAGCTTGAAGATAAGATCCTGTTGCTGAAAACACTACACGTTTCTGACATAGGACTTGGAGGTATCAGGCTGAAACTGACCTAAAAGCTTCCTCCCTGAGGACTGACTCTCATAGTATCAGAAGGTGCAATGCAAGTTGCCAAAGGAGAAAAGAAATCAATAGTCTACAGTTGTGAAGTCTATGAATCACAACAATGACCAACTGGCAAAATATTATCAATGATGTAATAATGGTGTTTTTATCTTTAGGGTAACCAACAGCTGTCTAATTGGACTTAAGGTCCAGTCAATAGGAGAGAATTCATGCCTAGTCCTGTAATTCATACCTAGCCAAACACCCCTGGTTGGAGAGGTCATAGGCCCTAGAAGAGAACTTAATACTTACTGTCATTTTCCTAAACCAACATAATTTCAAATTATATTCTAAATACTTATCCTTATAGCCACAGATAATCATAGCTTTCACCCCTCATCAAAGGAGCATCTTTTTGCAACAGATGGAGACTATTACAGAGAACCACAACTGATCTAAATGCAGAGAATAAGTGACTATGTGGTGCCCAGCTCCAGGTGATACATCTACAATGCAACCCCCATATCTAAGACTCAGGGAAAAAAATCTCTGACGAGGGGGCAGGAAGATTGTAAGAGCCAAGGACCAGGATGCCTGCTGCTAGAAAGTAGCTTCTCCACACCCATGAAATCTCAACAATATGGCTACCTAAACAAGACTTGCATAATGGCATCAGCTGATATGTCAACCTGGATGGGGGAAATTTCACATGGTTGGTCCTACTCTGAAATGAAGAGCCATAAGCAATCAATAATGGCTAGGAAAGGAGAATCCATTTTTCCCAGGGATAAGGTCCCTAATGCATACATTATCTAATCCCAAGCCATCAGATATAAACACATGCACACAAGCAACACTAAATGGACTCAAGAGGTTGTATGTGTGTGTATAAACATATATATGTATGTGTAAGTATGTAATAATAATTAAGAAAAAGCTCATGAATTTGAGAGAGAGTTGGGAGGATACTGGAGGAGTTAGAAGTGGGGGGTGGAAGAGTAGAAACGATGTAAATATAGTACTTGTATAAAATTCTCAAAAGAATAAAACTGACTAAAAAAAAGACATGAAGTTGGGGGTAGGTAGGAAAGTGGGAGTAGATCTGGGAGGAATTAGGGGAGCACTCGGAGTGAATATAATTACAATACACTGTATGAAATTCTCAAAGAATAAAAAATTTTTTATAAAACTACAATGCCACTAATGAATATATATATATATATATATATACATATATATATATCAAAATACCAAAGAGATTCTTGCACATCCATGTTCATTGATGTTCATTCAAGACAGCTAAGAAATAGAACCAACATAAGATATCCATCCAGATGCATGGATAAAGAAAATGTGGTTCACTTATATGATGAAATTGTATTCAGTCACAAAGAAAAATAAAGCAGTTGGGCATGGTGGCATACACCTTTAACCCCAGCACTTGAGAGGCAGAGGCAGGCGAATCTCTGAGTTCGAGGCCAGCTTGGTCTACACGGCAAGTTCCAGGCCAGCTGGGGCTACAGTGACACCCTGTCTTAAAAAGACCACATAAAAAAAGAAAAATTAAGCCATGATATCTATAGAAAAATGAATACAACTGGAGGTCATATGCCAAGCTCAGAAAGACAGTACATTCTCTCATGCAAACTGTATAAAGTGTGTGCATGTGTGTGTGTGTGTGTGTGTGTGTGTGTGTGTGTGTGTGTGTGTAGGTCATGAAAGTTAGAAGAAACTGAGAAAGGAGGAAAAGAGTTTAAAGGAAGGTGAAAGAAAAAAGAGAGAGGAATGGAACACATATGACATATGCAGGGCAGACTATCTGGGAGGAGGAGGGGATCAACGAAAGGAGGACAGGGAGTGTGGGAAAGAAGAGTGAGTCAGGGGGATGAATAAGAGCAAAGGATAATGACATAATGAAACCCATTATTTGTATGCTAACTTGAAATAAAAATAGGGCTGGTAAGATGGTTTAGTGGGTAAAGGCACTTGCTTGGCAAACCTGGTGATCTGAGTTTGATGCCCAGAACTCACATAAAAGTAGAAGGAGAAAACAAACTCCACAAGATATCCTCTCACCTCCACATACATGCTGTGGCATGTGTGCACTTGCACATGCTTACACATACACACACAATAACTATAAAACATTATAAATTTTAAAATAAAAATGTTTAAACCTAAGAAAACATTAAAATAAGATTTTATAGGTATGATGTTGGGTAGGTTGACCAGGCTCCAGGGGATGGACACACAAAGGCATTTGAGGACACAAGTTAGACTTGATAGGCCTTAAATAATAGTAACAAATTGGGTGTGGCATAGAAAAGGGGTGCAGATAGGGGAGGAGTCTGATTTTGGTCAAATTATACTATATAAATTTCTCAAAAATTCAATTAAAATTTTTTCTTAAAAGAAATGTTTATGATGCCAACAAACACACCTTCTGTGCCATACGGGTATTACTAGCTTATACTTACAGTTTTCTACTTTCTAGTCTATAATGATTTGAAATTACTCTTTTTAATGAGGAAAAAATTCAAAAAATTTTAAGAAAAGCCTTACCAATACTCCATCCACAGATGAAACCTTCTCCCAAGTTAACCATGCTCTTTCTCTGACATGATCTGGTATCCTTAATTTCTGACATAATGCAGTAAATTCAGGGTCTTCAGTTTCTTCAAACTCAAGCCTACCGAATGAAAATAATTACACAATAGACACACTTAAAATCAAACCCAATAAAAGAAACATTTGTTTCAATAATTTGCACATATTATCACTATTTTGAAAGAGAACATATCTAAATACTTTAAAGACTATTTTATCTTTGAAAAAAATTGCACACAATTTAAACACATGCTTATCTTTTTGTAATCTTTCCAAAATAAGGATAACATAAAATGAAAAATAGTCACTTAGCATGGCAAACCAAACATACTCCAGAGCAGCAAAACGGCTCTGTGAAAGTAAGCACGACAGCTGAAACTATCAGGGAAAACGGGATAATTGCAAAAGCAAGAAGGAAAAAAGTCACCACAGTATTAAACAGCCAATTCAATGCCTGTGACCCTGCATACTATAAGGACACTTATTAATGTTCACATAGTCTCTCTACCATCTCGCATTTCTTAGATGACAATTAACTAGATACAAATTATTGCATCATGTATTTCAGCTCTATTTCTTTGACCTTTCTTAGCCATACACCTTCCTTTTCAATCATTCAACATGCTACGCAGCATAACTTCACTTTTGACTATGTACTGTGAGTACTTGAGATGCACGGTTTTGCTAAATCCCCACATCTGCCTTACTTCATAAGCTCTCTGACCATTTGTTCACAGGTATCCACCAAATCACAGAAATTAAAGCATTCACTAAAACTACAGCAAATGAGAAGTAATCAAGATATGAATCCTGGGGTCTAACTCTATAATCCATGTCCCTGACCACACTTTCTAGCCTGGCAACTCCCCTTTCAAAGCATAAGTTACTTCTGGTTATTTTTCAATGATGAAAGCATCATACTGTCCCTAGTCAGAGCTTCCATTCCACTTATATTACTTAGGCCAGAGACAACGTAAAAGAAATAACATCTCAACTCTCAAAGTCACTGTAAATGCAGATGGCCTGGGCTGAATTCATCCCTAAGCAAGTTTCTTGGTTTCAGACTATGAGGCAGTGGTCCTACCCTCACTAAGCAGTCATGTTCCAGATAATGACATTTCAGTCAACAACAGACTATGAGACAGCAGTCCTATAAGACTATACTGGAGCTCAAAAATTCCTCTCACTTGGTGATCATCTAAACCAGCATAGTTCTGCAGCAAAATGCATTCACTACTTTTATGTTTGGGGAGGGGTGCTGGTGGAAACAAACCGACTGCCAATTGTAGGAAAGTATAGCATATATAACCCCATTCAGGACATAAGACCTGGACATAAATGACTGTTACTGGTTTGTGTCCTTACTATATGATAGGTGTATCATTTTAGCATACACTTCTATTATTGAGAAATAAAGTCTACTACAAAACAGTATGCTGTTATACTGACAAGCAGCTCATGTATTCACTGGTTACAACGAAGCCATACTGAATGATCTATATCATCGAGGTTTGCTTAGGTGATGATCACACAAAATTCACCTAACAGCACAGTTCACAGAACAAAGCATATTCCCCAATTAAGTACATGACTGAATTAACTCACAGAGATCAGCTGTCAGCGCTTATGAGAACCTTTGCAGTGATGACTAACCAAGAAAAGACTGTATCTTATTGATGGTTTTAACTCACACAGAATTTATACACACACGCGCACACACACACACACACACACATATGAAATAAACTAGGTCCTTCTTTTCCAAGGCGATGGCCAGAATTTCAACATATATGCTTATTCTACAATAATCAGGAATATGTCCAAAGTTGTGTGGATAATAAGAATTCTTTAGGAGACTTCTTTCTAGGGGAAGACTTTCAAGTCCTAGAAACTTCAAAGTTTAATTGGAAACTAAAGTAAAATCTTACAGAACAGCTCCAAGCATAATTTTATTTTCTAATGAGTAAGATTTTTATTTGACCTATCCATTTAAATATGTTCATTTTAAATAGCCTTGAACAGACCAATTTCCAAAATTACTTAGGTCTCTTACAAAATCTGACCTTAAGTCTGTCAGGAGACTGGAGCACAGAAAGAAAGACACTGTTCGGTGAGAATAAAAAGCTTGGAAGGTGGGCATGGTAGCAAACGCCTAGAATCCTGCCATTTGGGAGGCAAAGGCAGAATAGAGAATTCAAGGCAAGTTAGCACTGCATAGCCAGATTGCTCAAAAAAGAAAAGAGGGTGGAATGGTTAGTGATGGGCTAGAATAGGGAGGAAAAATGGGAGGTCTTAATAACAAGCTAGAATGGAAGAGAAAACGCTGAGAGGCAAAACTAACTCCCATTCTCCTGCAATGCATCTGCAGTCTCAACAAAACCAGTGCTGACAATAATCGTAATCACACTGTTTCAATTTCAGTTACTTAATCATACAGTAGCACACAAGAAAAATAAAATGTTGAAATACAAAAAAAATCTGTCATTTCTACTGGATCCACATGGGCTTGCTTAGGTTTAGATTCCGTAAGTGGGAAGAAAAGTTCCCCGTGAGGACAGAGTACCAAAAATAAGACCCCAAAAAAGGGGAAAGGAGAAACAAGAATGATTGTTGGCTCCAAGGCAAAAAGCACAAGGCATGAAATAGGAGGCGTGATGAGGCCAATTAGCACGTGAGAAGAGACCTATCCAATGGGGAAAAAAGAGAGAGAGTAAATTTAGAAACTTTCAAGCCCTTACGCTAAATGTCTCCAGAAACTTTTGCCCACATACCAGTTCTTCTGAAGAGTTATGCTCTACCAGTTTCCACAGATGGCTTTAAATCCCCCGAGGCCTCGGAGCATTGTTCTAAGGAAGCCCCCCACAAAGCCTCGGAGCTGAGTACCCCCTGAGCAACTGACACTCACGACCCTGCGCTTTACATCCAAACGCTTTTCTCAGCCTCTTCCAGGACCGAGCTGCCAGAGGAAAAGGCTCCCAACTGTTGCACCACAAGACACCAAAAGAGAAAGTCCAACCAACCACCCCGGGGGCGCTTCGGATCTCCACGGGAGGGGGAAAACTCTGCAAACACCGGTCTTTTTTTTTTTTTCTTGCGTCTCTCGGGAGCTCGCCCGACCCGTCGCCTCCGCTCCCGGGCGTCGCCGGAGGAGACTGCACCTGTCACTTCGCTCGGGAGCAGACGCCCCACCCGCCCGACACCTGTCAAGCCGCAGCCCGGACCCCTCCAGGATGCCCTTCCGCGGGGCTCGCGAGCCGGGACCCTGTCACCGTGCAGCCGCAAGCCCCGCGGAGGTGGAGGACGGAGGGAACCGCGGGACCGCGGGGACCTGGGGACCCAGGACGCCGCTCCACCCGCCTGCCCGGCCCGCTCCGAGACGCGCCCCGGCGAGCCCGCGCCCCGGCGGGCCCGCACCCCAGCGGCGCCCTGGGTTCCCTCCTGCGGCCGCTCTGCTCACCTGGCCAGCGGCAGGTCGTCCGCGCCGCTGTCCTGCCCGGGGTCGTCCTCCCGCGGCGGCGGCGGCGGCGGCGGCGGCGGCGGCGGCGGCGGGGGCTCGGCGGCGGCGGCAGCTCTGCGCGGGGCTTTGGGCGGCATGACGCGCTGCGCGGGCCGGCGCGGGCGAGCGAGGGAGGCGCGCGAGGAGGTGGGTGCGCGCGCACGCCGGGCACGCCCCGTCCTCGCCCGACTCCCGTTACAAAAATAATGGGAACGTCCCCTGAGAAAAACCGGACGCGCCCGGCAACCGAGCGCCGCGGCCAACCGCGGGAAAACGTCACTTCCGCCCGCGGCGTCACGTCCGCGAGGTTCGCGGGCCGCGGGCGTCTGTAGGGGAAACCGGGGCACCGGGCGGCGGCCGCGGGCGAGGGCGCGCTGGGCGGGAAGCCGGCGGGAGGCCGCGCCTGCCCGGGCCTGTCTTCGCCTGCCTTGCTCCCCGTGGGGCGGTGTCAGGCCCTGGCGCCCTCGGCACTGTCTGAGGAGATGCTCGGCGCCGCGGGGAGCCTCAGGCGAGCGCGGCCGGCCGGGCGCGCCCCTCTCCTCTGGCCGTGCCGCCCTCCGCGCTGGCTCCGCCCGCCCAGGCCTGCAGCGCGGCGGGGCAAAACAAAAACAAACGTGCAGCCCGCGGAAGGGATAGCCTGTCGCTGGGCGGGAGAGTGTGGGCTGACCGGCCTTCTGGAGAGCTCGCGGCTAAGGGAGCTCTATGCCGTGGGCAGATTGTGTAATGGAAGTCTTCGTGGTCTGGAAGCAGGAGTCTAAGAGAGAAAAAAGGGGTGGTTGGAAGCTAGTTTTCCAGACCCATCTCTTGTTTGAGGCCAGTTTGCTGATTCGGGTGCTTGGTCCGGCCACCTTTCATAATTACTGTATTCTCCGAAACAGCGCGTCTGAGTATGTTAGCATCCCCCATGACGTTGCATACTGAAAACAGGCTCAGAGGATCACATAGCAGAAGTGGCTTAGGACTTGATCCCAAGTATATTTGACTCCACTTATCCATTATGTTGCAAACGCAGGCATCAGAAAAGAGCTTACTATAACTACCGTCGTCAAATATTGACTTAGAAACTATTTTTACATGTGTCAATTAAAACATGACACTTCAGGACTGGAGAGGGCTCAGAGGTTAAGAGCACTGGCTGCTCTTGCAGAGGGCCCGGGATTCAGTTTCCAGCACCCACAAAGGGGCTAACCATTGTAACTCCAGTTCCAGGGGATCTGACGCCCTCTTTTGACCTCTGCGGGCATTGCATACGTAGTGCACTTAAGGACAGGCAGGCAGTATTCACTAAAAATAAAAGTAATAAAATGTTTCTTTAAAAATTAAATGAAAAAAATTAAAATATGATGTTTCTCTTTGGCTGTCACTATTGATAGTCCTTTCAGAACTTGTGCTGTGAATATAACACAGTTGTGCCCTTGTGTAAATTCTCTTGTCTTGGAGCAGCTGAGCAAGGACTGAGGAAGCTGGAACCTTTTGGTAGGTCGCAAGCCTCCGTAAGTACGTGGACCATGACACATGCCAGCATGTATGAAGGAAGTGTTCAGCAAGCGCTATCCTCCTCCGCAGTCAGCCCTGCTTCACTTCGGAAGCCCATTCATAGAGGGCCAAATGTGTGTCAGGAGAAGTCTAGGTCAAGATCCGGCCACAGAGAATGAATGGAATGAAGGTAGTAGTCCATTCACCTTGCCCCAGATTTAGGCAAGAGCTCAGGCTGTAGTTTTGACCTTGGAAAGATGGATAGTCTGCCAGGAACCTGATAAAATGATACACAGAGATGACACAGTTCAACTTCTTAAATATTATTGTCCATTAAATTAATATTGTCCATTAAAGCTGTGGTAACCTGAAGCAAGCTAACCCGGGAATAAGGCAGAGATGCTAAGGTTAGTGCAGGAGGAACAACAAAAGGATCTGGGTCCTCAGCAACATAACAGAGCCTGTGACTGGCCAGCCCTGGAACTGACCTCAAATGAGATCATGGTCACTTCTTTGTACCAGAAGGCATCATGACTAATAATATTTTTCTGTAAGCCTCTTTCAGGGTACAGACCAAATTTCAGCTTGGTCTGGTAGCATAGCCCTGCAATCCCAACCTGAGGCAGGAAGATCACAAGTTCAAGACCTACCATGACTATAGAGTGAGTTCAAGGTCAACCTGGGCAACTTAGTGAAACCTTCTCTCATAATAAAATGTAAAAATAAGACTGGGAAATAGCTAGTGATGGAGTGCTTGCCTAGCATATGAAGAGCCTGATTCAATCCCCAGTAACACATGCACACACACACACACACACAGAGTTGACACAAATCTCTGATATCACTGTAGCTTTAGTATCTGATAAGACCTTGGGTATTTGGTGCAAAGTAAATGCTTCCTAAATGGAAGGAGACTAGGAGAGCCAAGGAAAAGAAGGAAAGTTTTGGAAACTAAAGTTAACTCTTTACATGTAGCCATGACTGTGGGACCCGGTCTCATAAAAATAAAGAGGGCAGGCCTGGAAATGTAGCTCAATACATAGCAGGAGCAAGGCCCTAAGTTCACTTCTAGGCTCTGTAAGAAGGAAGGCAGGAAGAAGGAAATAGAGAGGGGGTAGTCCCAGATAAGAATTTGAATTTTTTAAAAAGTTCTTAGGATTTGTAGTAGTTTGGTACAGCATAATATCTAAGCACATGATTATTGGACATTTTGTTAGAATATAGTGATTCAAATGCTTTTCAACTTGTGTGATAAGCGGTAGAATGGCTGTGTCCTTGTCATATATAGGAGGACTAAATGACAGTGAGTGAAATTTTAAGGTTAATGTGTCTCCGGCTACTCAGAATAAATAAAGATCTGTGAAAATGTAAATGTTGGGTGCTGGAGAAATGGCTCAGCAATTAAGAACCCTGGCTGCTCTTGCAGAGGATCTGGATTTAGTTCCCTGAACCCACAAAGTAGCTAACAACCATCTGCAACACCAGTTCTAGGCGATCAGATACCCTCCTGTGACTTTTGCAGACATTACATGCATTGTACTTACATACATGCAGGTAGCACACTCATACACATAAAAATTTTTAAAATAAAAAAACTGTTTAAAGAAAATGTATTGTTATTTTTAAGGTCTCTTTTTTAATTGAGTTTGTTTTTTGAAATGCATAGGTAGATTAAGGAAGTAAAAGTTTTGTTATTTGTTTTGGTCCCTATAAGCAGTAAAACAATCCCATTTCATTTTGTCAGTAAAAACAACTTGATTAGTAGCAGTAATAACAAATTAAATGAAATGATAGAAATTATTCCAAAGAATTAGAAGGCTAAAGGTTTCTACTGACTGACTATACTTAAAACTATAAGCTCTCATTTTTTCAGCTATCCAGGAGGCTAAGGCATGAGGATCCCAAATTCAAGGCCTGCCTGGGTTATACATGAGTTCAAAGCCTGCCTGGACTACTTGATGAGAATTTATATCAAAATAAAGTTTTTAAAAGTTATGACTATAGAATAACAAAATATTATTATAATATCAATTCTGAAAATTGATTACCTGTATGGATATTTACAATAAGAAGTTTCATTTCTGTAATTCTTTTATTTCTTCCCATTTTATATTTGCCCTAATTATATTTATTGGAATGTAATTTTATGCTTAGTCTGAAAAAAAAATCTAAGCTTTTATTTAGTGTGTCTTTATTGTTTGTTTTCCTTGGAAATTCTTCCTGGGTTTTATGCAAAAGGATTTCACTTCATAGCCAAAGCTGGCCAAGAAGTTATTATGTAGCCCAGTCTGGTCTCTAACTCCTGGCAATCCCCTGCCTCAGCCTCCCAAGTGCTGGGATTATGCCCAGTTTAGCAATTCATTTCTATTTTACTTTCCAAAAGTATCAGTTCATGACAACTGGGAAATTTTAAAGCATGATTAAGTTCCTTCAGGGAGAGTATGGTAAACAACAGCCTTTGGAGGTCTCCAGTACTGTTCTGGTAGATTTCAAGCCCAATGTCTGAATCACTTCCCCTGAGTGAGTGCTTCTTAGAGCCTTATGGGTTTCAAAAACAGAAACCTACTAGGTTTATCCCAATTACTCAAGGTTAACCATAAGTTCAAAGGGGAAAAAGTGAAGAAAACAAAACAAGAGTTCTTCTGTTACACTGATATTCTGCTATCATCAGCCAGAGAGTCCCCCTGCTCCTCACCACCATGTTATTCTTCCTGTCTTCATAGTCTTTCTGCCACCCAGACCTCCCTTCCACTCTGCCAATTCACACAATTCAAGAGAGAGAATATTTCTGATTCCCCTTCAGAAAACTCAGTTTCCATCAGCAAGACCTATTACATAGTTTTCAGAGCTCTAGAGCAAAATGAAAAATGCAGGGCCCTGGTTTAAAAATTATTGAATTTCAAGTTGATGGCATCAGATCATTAAACTAATACTGTGATCCCTTTAACATGGATTGCAACATGACTTCACAGCTCAGATGTGCACAAAGCCAGCCAGCTAATGAGGGCAGGCTGAGAGTAGGTCTGTTCAACAGAGCAGAGCTGTGTATCTCCATGCCTGGCCCGTCCCTGGCATACAGTACATAGCTTTTAAATAGCTGTTAAATGAATGACCTTCACAACCCTCATTTTAGCTTCATTACCTCTGTAAAGGCTTTGTCTTCAAACACAGTCACATTCTGAGGTACAGGACAAGTTACAGCTTTAGCATTATGAATTTGGGGAAACATAGCCCAGCTAGTAACATCTGGAGAAGTAATGTTGGCAGGACTTTATGCTCATCTCTAATAAAGAGAGTAAATATTTCTCAAAGTTTATGAGGGAACAAATTAAACATTCAAATACACCTAGTTGTCACATAGGCTCAAGCTCATACCTGAAGAGGGACAGAGGGATAAACATAGCAGACAGGCTTTCCAAAAAGAGGAAAGCATTTATCATAATGTTTATATTGGCCTCACATTGTAACACCCTCACTACACACTCAGCTCCTCCCTGCCAGTGTCAAAGGCCAGGAAAGGTGACCAAAACAGTAAGCTGCTTAATTACTGCAATTCCAGTCAGTGAACAAAGTCATGACATTACAGGAAGAAACTACATCATATCCAAGTGGCATGAGTTTTGTCTCATGAAGAAAAACAGTTGCTGTGGTTTAAATGTATGTGTTGGAAACTATCTCTGATGCAACAACATTGAGAGGTAAAACTTTGAAGAAATGCTTAGGTCATGATGTCATCCCTCTTCAATGTCTTATGTTATTACAGGAGCAGGCTTGCTATCAAAGCAAGTTTGACCACCTCTCTTACTTCCTTTTACTTTGTGTTGTGTATGCCATGATATGATGCAGCAAAAAGGTCCTGGCCAGATGTGATCCCCTCAGACTTGGATTCCCTACCTTTCAGAACGATAAACAACAAATCTGTAATATTTGTTTTAACAATATGACAGACTAAGGCTAAGTCAGTTCGTATTTTCTATAACCAAGTTACCTTGGGTTACATAGGTATGTAGCACCTAAGAGCATGCCGGGACTGAAGGCACATCTCTTTATTTACCTCTTGCAACACCATTCCCCAAAGCACAAAACCTCTAGTTCTCTCCACCACCCCTCCATGACGAATGAAAATTAGCAGTTTCATTTGCATGTGGTTTCTCTCACCAATTTCAACATGAGGTGGGCCCTAATCAAGGAAACTAGAAATAGGACTTGCAAAGAGCTCTTCCTACCTGACCAAAAATTACCATTGTTTTAGATTTGTCTTCTTGGATTACATAAATAAAAAATATTTTGTAATTTTCTTTATTCTATCTTACTATCTTATTGTTTTATATGTTTCTCTCTCTCTTTGTGTGTGTGTGTGTATGTTTGAAATAGGGTCTGCCTATAGCTCTAGCTGACCTGGAACTCACTATGTAGACCAGGCTGGCCTCTATTTCACAGAATTAGGCCTACCTCTGCTTTCTGATTGCTGGGATTAAAGGCAGGCACCACCATACCCGGCTGCTTGTGTGTGTTTTTTTTAAGGACATGAATTGAAACTACACAATGTTGGCCATTTTAACTTGGTATATTCTCCTGCTCTTTTAATGAATAAGAACTATCAGAATCAAAGCACCTTTTCAAGGTCCCATCTCTTTTAGGGTAACACTTCCAACATGTGAAATTTGGAGGCCACATCAGGCCATAGCAATGACTCTTCCTTTTGGGGATTAGAACCTGCAATGAGAAATAGAAGTTTCTTCTTGTGGTGTAGTAACTTTGTTGACTGGCTTGAGTCATAATCCAGCACCTTACTGCTTTGGTCTCCAGGTGTGTAGAAAGTAAGATATCATAATACACTAAAGAATGTATCAGTTAACAAGAATTATGTTAACTGACAAAAACAGAACACAAAATGTTAAATGAGTAAATAAAACCGAAGGCCACTTTTACTTCAAGTGAAAATTTAGAGATGGAAATACCAGGACTGAGTAAATGTTCTGCTCAGCGAAGCCCAGAGGGGTGCAGTTTCGTTCAGCTCACATTTTGCCATCCCTGGACAGTGTTCAAGGTGCAACATGGCAGCTAAAAGTCAAATGCACATCAGGATGAGGGAGGGACTAGAGAAAAGTCAAGACATATGCAAATTCTGACTTAAAGAGAAATTCCAGAAGTTCATAGAAATTACTACAGTACATTTTTCACTTAGCTATAGAGCTGCATCTTGCTATGGGATTTTTAGGAGGTCATATGCATGAAAAAAATTCAAGAACTGTCACATTTAGGGTAAATAGAGGGTATGATAGGTGGTGGCCATGGTGTCTAGATCGTACAGGAAAAGCAGAAGGATTGTGGAGTGGGCTGGATCCTGCTGATGAAGTGCTGTACCTTGTAAGAGAAAATAGTATCTTAGAGCAGCCACTCCTCTCTGTGAAACGCACCATGAAAGCTTTTGCTCTACTGGAAATTTGTATAAGTCTCTGATTTCTTATAGCCCATAAAACCATAAAGCAAGCACAGATCTGACTATAAGAGCAGAAGAGATGAAAAGGAACTAAATGCATGCACTGAAAGAGAAAAATACCCCAACATTTAAGGTGAGACATTTGGATGGAGAAGCTTGAAAATATTGAATCCCCACCCTATGACCTGTATCTTGTTAAATGAATGTCCTTATGGTGTGCCTGGAAGTCACAACAATATCAAATTGCTTTAAATTTTCTAAACACAAATTTTTAAGCTTCTTAATTTATCTTCTCGTGGACTAGGATCCAACTGTTCACTAAGTAACATCTGTCTGGAAAGTTCACTTTGAATAGCATGGAGTGAACAGCATGGAAAAACACATTCACACTGAAGAACAGAAGATTAAATCTGATAATCAAGGGCGCATCTCATTGATGAAATTTATAGGATTCAAATGTTCTGTGTATGCTAGGAACATCACTTTTAACATAAAGAACACATTGTACCTATCAAATCCTCACACTAAAAAAGAGATATATTGCTTAGTAGACATCAAAGATTTTGAAGACAGCATATATACGCTCTTGGAAAATGAAATCCAACCATTTATCATTGTTAGCACGTGACTTAGTTGCAGACGGATACTAAAATCAGAGGCTTTCCTTGATTGGACCCAGACTGCTGTGCAAGCTGCCCTGCTACTGTATAACCCAGAAGACAGAACGACGTCAGAGGGATTTGTAGGGGATGAGCGCTATACAGCATCCCTGGTGAGTTCCAGTGGGAGGCACACCTCTGATATCTGGAAGCAAAGCAATTACTTTTGTAATAAAGAATTTCTTTTTAAAATTATTATGTATTTATTAGTGTGTGATATGTGTATGTGATGTGTGTGTGAGTGCAGGTGCCATGGCATTCGTGTGGAGGTCAAAGGACAACTTTGGGAAATTGGTTCTTCTCTCTTACCATCATTGGTTCTGTGATTCAAGTCAGATCCTCAAGATTGTACCAATCAAATTTTACCCACTGAGCCATCTCTCCAGCCCAACACATGATTACTTTTTTATTTGAACTATAAGCATCTTCTAGGAGCAGGAGACAAACGCCAGTTAACATCCAGCATGATATTGAAGTCCTGGGTTCTCTGACTTCAGGACGTGCTAAGTACACGGGTTTACAGGTTTGGAATGGATCCTTCCTCCTCTTGAGCTGCCCCTGGAGAACTGTCTCAACTCATACCTGATTTGAGCCTTGAAAGGGATCCATTAACCTGGGCCCAGTTCATGAATATGTGTTGCATAATCTGTTGTTTGTAGTAAGATTTGTACCTAATAAAATGCTTTTTTTAAACAAACAAAAACCAGTAATATGATCTCAAATTCCACATCCAAGAAAAGAGGAAAACAGGTTGCCGAAAAGACCTGTACAAGCAAATTCATGACTTCACTTATTCTAACTAAAAATTGTTTTAAAGCCAAATTTCTGTCAATATAAGAGTGGATATAAACTGAGCATAGTGGCATATAACTTTAATCCCAACACTAGGGAGGGAGAGGCTGGCAGATCTCTGTGGGTTCAAGGCCAGCCTGGTCTACATGCGAGTTCCTGAAGGAGCACAGGTTCCAAGGAGGGCTTGGGGAACAAAAACAGAATGTTCTCGCTCAAGAAGTAGAACTTGGTAGCTATGGTGAGCTGGGACATGGCGTGCCATAGAGGCACCATCTGCAGGGTCCAAGTGGTGAATGCCTGCCTTGGATGTCAAGCTGAAAACAAACAAAAGGATTGTGTTGTGGTCTGGGAAGGGTGTGTCATTCCATGCACAGCTGCTGCATGTCCCTTTGGGTGAGACAGAACCATCACTGCCCTCTCTGCCAGCAGGACTAAGTGGCACAAAGAATCTGCAGAGAAGTGGTAATAAAGTTCTGTTGATACAGTGGCTCTAGACCCTGGTAGATCTTGATGTCAAGTACCCAACAAAAGCCAGAAGAGTACAGAGGAGAAATCTTTCATGTGGAAAGTGATGGATCTATGGTCTGCTGGAACTCATCAAAGGCATGGTTTAGCATTTGTCAGCTTAATTTTCAGAAATCCTCTACAATTGAGAAGATAATTTATTAAAGATGGCATTTCTTACCTCTCTGGTATGTGTCATTTGCACTGCTTAGAAATGCTATAAAACAAGAGAGAATTCCAGCAAACTGAATGACTATTTCTTTAGACTCTGCACAGCATTCTGGCACTGGGAGAGTTAGCTCTCCCTCTCTGCATTTCGTTGTGGTATATTGACAGAAAACCATTTTGAGCTGATCTCATCCAAGTTTGAAGCTTTAGGAGTCAAGATCCTTATTGTCTTGTCTCCAGGAAATCACAGCAAAGGCTATGCTCTGATCCAGTAAGTGCTGGTTTAGAGCTCTTGTCTAGTTGCAGGAAAAAAGACCAGGGGTCGAAAGTTCCATGAGGTGAGAAACTAAAGTGGAGCAGTTGCTTCCCTTTGCAGCCTCAGAAAAGGTTGCTAGGAGAGCCACAGGAGTGAGAAACAGGCAGCTTCTGTGTAGGAGCTAACAGAAAGTCGGAGACTTGGAGCGTGGAGCATGTGAGTGATCTGCTATCTGCTATTGTCTGCCCTTCAGTGTGGATTGCTACAACCTCATAATGCTTTTCCTTTTCCTCTCTCTTCTTTCTTTCTCTCTCTCTCTCTCTCTCTCTCTCTCTCTCTCTCTCTCTCTCTCGTTTTCTCTTTCTTTGTTTGAGATAGGTCTCACGGTTCACAGGCTGGCCTCAAACTTCCTATGTAGTCAAGGAGGATCTTGAACTGTTGACCCTCAGGCCCCTACTTCCCAAGTGCTGGGATTCTAGGCAAGAACCACCACATCTGGTTCTATGCAGCTCTGGGGATCAAACCCAAAGCTTTGTGCATGATGTATAAGCACTCTACCAATTAAGCTATATACTCAGACCAGAATACACATTTGGAGAAACCCACAAAACTTCTCCAAACTAAATCATATTTTATGATATAAGGAATGCAAAATGTTTTTGAAAAATTTATTGTTATTCTTATGTGTGTATGGTGTGTGTGGGTGTATGTGTGTGCCTGTCACATGTGTGGGGGAACTGAAAGCTGCTAGAGAAAAACAAGTTACATTTAAAGGAAAGACCATCAGAATTACAGCTGACTTTTTAAATGCAAACTATGAAATCCAAAGACCCTGGACCAAAGTATTCCCAGTTCTAAACGACAATGAATGCCAACCCCAAATACTTTATCCAGCAAAACTAACTATCATGGTTGAAGGGGAATGAAAAAATTTCATGACACAAATAGGCTGAAAGAATTTATGTCCACCAAAACCAGCCCTAAGGAAAATATTCAAAGCAATGCAAAGGACAAAAGAAAGGAATGAATATACCCAAGAGGCCACAGAAAGAAAACAATGAAAGATGTAAGAAGAGAAACACAAAATAGGGTCACAAACACAAAGAAATTAAAACAACCAGTACACATCTTTCAATAATAACAGTAAATATGAATGATCTCAATTCCCCAGTCAAAAGACACATTTTAGTATAATGGATCAAGAAAGAAAACCCATCTTTTTGTTGTCTGAAGGAAACACATCTCACCTTCAAGGACAAGGACTACTTTAGGGTAAAATGATGGAAAAAATGATTCCAACGAAATGGCTCTAAGAAGCAAGCAGGTGTTGCCTTCTAATATCTAACAAAATAGACTTCAAATTAAAATTAATCAGAAGAGATAAAGAGGGTCACTTCATTCTAATCAAAGGAACAATTGATCAAGAGGATATTTCAATCATGAACATATATGCACTAAACTTTGGAACACCCAATTTTATAAAAAACAGTACTTCAGGACTATAAAACACAGATTAACCCCAAATCAGTAATAGAAGGTGACTATAATACCCCACTGTCTCTGAAAGACAGGTCAACTGGACAAAGAATAAACAGAGAGACATATGAATTAAATGAACAATTGGGTGGAGCGAGAGAAATAGGTGGTAGGTTGACTCTAGTCTGAGAACTATTGGAGACTGATTACTACTGGATGAGGGAGAGTAAGCCTTACTCATGATCTCTAGATAGGCTGACTAGACGCCAGTGTCTGAATTTGCACTGAAGGATATTTGGGTAAAAATGCTTGACTGGATAGGACTTAACATGTATGCTGATATACATGAGGTCCAGTGGGCGGTTGGGAGGACATGGACAGGGAGGGGGTCTAAATTTGATTAAGAACTGTTGTATAAAATGTACAAAAGCTCCACAAAATTTTTTTTAAAAAACAGGAAGAAGCTAATGTCAAAATTGGTTTTTTAAAAAGGGAAAGAAGTAATAAAGACCATATCTAGAATTAATAAAAGGGAGATGAAAATAATACAAAAGAAATCAGTAAAGCAAAGCATTCTTTCTTTGAAAGTACAAACAAAATTGACAAACCATTAGCCAAACTAACTGAAAGAATGAAAATGGGCTAGAGAGCTGGGTCAGCTTGCAGTTCTTGAAGAGGACCTGGGTTTGGTTCCCAGCACTCACATAACAACTAACAACCATTTGTAACTCCAGGGGATCCAATGCCCCCTTCTGGCCTCCGTGGGTACAAAGCACTCACATGGTGTGCAAACATACATGCAAGCAAATACTCATAGAATAAAATAAGAATAAATAGATCTTAAAACAAAGGAAAAAAGGGCATATTAATAAAACTAGAGGTGAAGGGTGTGGTGGCACACGCCTTTAATCCCAGCACTCAGGAAGAGAGGCAAGTGGATCCCTGTGCATTTGAGACCAGCCTGAGTGAGCTGCAGGTCAGCCTGGGCTGCACTGTAAGACTCTGTCTCAAAACAAAAAACAATAGACACAACAACAACAAAAAATCCCTAGAGGCTAAAAAGTGATATTACAACACAATTCAACACTCCTTTTTGATAAAAACCCTGAAAAAAGAATAAATAGGAGAGTTACACCTCAACATAAAGAGTAAGGGAGATATATGACATAGCTATAGCTACAACTTTACTACTGGGGAAAATTTGAATGCATTTCCACTAAAATCAGAAACAAGACAAAGTTTTCCTCTATCACCAACTGTTTATCAATATAATGCTTAAAATCCTAGCCAAAGCAATACAGGAAGAGAAGGAAATAAAAAGTATATAAACTGAAAAGAAAGAAGATAAATTATTCCTATTTAAAGATGTTATGATAAAATACTTAAAGATTCTAAAGACTCCACCAGAAAACTCTTGGATCTGATAAAGAATATCAGTAAAGCAGCAGGCCACAAAATCAACATATAAAAACAAAACAATAGTACACATCAACAACGAATTTGTAGAGAAAGAAATAAGGAAAGCGATCCCATTCATAAAATCTTCAAGAAAAAAAAAGCCTAAAATATCGAAGAAAATGAAGATGACACCAGATTATAAATTGAAAATGACTTCCCATGTTAATGTCTTGGCAACATTAATGCTGTGAAAATGACCATATAACTATCTATCTACAGTTTCAATGTAATCACCATTGAAATTTCAATGACAGCCTTCACAAAACTAGAAAATGCAATCCTAAATTTTATATAGCTATGCAAGCAACCCCAAGCAGCCAAAGCAAGCCAGAGCAAAAAGCAGGTCTAGAGATATCACAATACTTGATTTCAAATTACACTATAGAGCTATGGTAATAAATATAACATAGTACTGGAAAATTTAATACTCTGCTGGTTGGAATTTAAATTAGAGAAGCTATGTTCCTTACAATACTAAAAACAACAAACTATCATATCATACCTAGACTCAGAAAGACAAGTATTACATGTTTTCTCTCATATGTGAAACCTGAAAAAAAAAAACAAAAAGTAGAAGGAGGAATATTAGGCCAGAGGAAAGGACCAGCAGGAAGGGGCAGGAAGATAAATATGAGTAATGGGTGGGAAGGTATGATCAAAGTACGTTATATACAGATATTAAAATGTCATAATAAATCAAATATGGTGGCACAGGCCTTTAATCTCAGCACTCAGGAGGCAGAGGCAGGTGGCTCTCTAGGAGCTCAAGGCTTGGTCTACACAGAGTTCCAGTCCAGCCAGGACTAGACAGTGAAACTCTGTCTCAAAATGAAACAAAACAAAAAAGACAATAATAATAGGGAAACTGTGGAGGTGAGGAGAGGTGACATTGATGTCAACAAGATTTAGGAGGGCGTAAGAGACAAATCTCTGGGCATGTCTTTGAAGGAGTTTCTAGATTAAGTTACTTAAGGTTAAAAAAAAAAACCCTCCTTAAGTGTTGGTGGCACCATTCAGTGGGTTGGGAACCAAAACTGCATAAAAAGGGTCAATGAAATGGCTCAGCAGGTCATGGCACCTAACCTACCACAAAGCCTGATCACATGAGTTCCAGTCCCAGGACATGCATGGTCTAAGGAAAGAACTAACTTCTGAAAGTTGTCCTCTGAACCTCTACTGTCTCTCTCTCTCTCTCTCTCTCTCTCTCTCTCACACACACACACACACACACGCACATGCACGCACACATGCACGCAAATACATATAACAAATAAAATGAAAATTGTTCTTTTAAAAAAGGGGAAAGTAGGGCTGGCGAGATGGCTTAGCAGTTAAGAGCACTGGTTGCTCTTGCAGAGGACCTGGGTTCGATTCCCAGCACCCACATGGAAGCTAACAACCACGCATAACTCTGTTTCCAGGGGATCTAACACCCTCTTCTGACCTCCACAGGCAATACATAAGATAGGTATACCTACCTACATGCAAGCAATATACTCATACACATAAAATAAAAATAATAGGTAAGCTATTAAAAAAAAAACTCATTGCAAATGGAGAAACTAGCCAAGCACCAGCACTCATCTCTATCTGTTTCTTGTGAACACAATGTGACCAGCTGTTTCAAGTTCCTGCCACCATAAGTTCCCTGCCATTATGGACTATACTCTCAAACTTTGAGCCATAATAAACCATGCTTTGTTAAGGTGCTTTTGTCAGGTATTTAAGCATAGCAACAACAAAAGAAACTAGGATGTATTTGAGAACTCTACCAGTTTCTCAAGTTTTTCTGCAAGCTTAAAAGTGCTCTAAAATAAAAATCTATTTTTAACAAAACACTAGGGCAAGTTATTTAAACAATTTAACTGTGAGCTCTGGGACACATGCCCTGTAAGAAACTTAACACATACAAAAGACTAAGAGAGGCTAGCTTAAGATATGAGGTCAATATAAAAAGACCATCATCCCAAGAACAGATAAGTGTTTCCCTTCCAAAGAATGGCTAAGGATGAGATTATTGTCAACCAAGCTCTCTCTACCAGCCACTATCAGGTCTGTTTCAGCCCCTGACTTTCTGGATGTGGGGCACACACGTTCCAACAAAGAAATTACTGACATAAAGTACTGATGGAAAATAGAGCTATTCTGATGACTATTCTGATAAAAATGTAGAAAGTGTTTATGTTGAACATGGAAACACATTTTGATGCCCTTTAAGTTGAAGATTTGTAAGAAATTTACTGGATCAATGAAAATATGTGGATATTAAATTAATATTAGACTGAGTATTAAACATTGTGGAAAATTGTCAAAATGGCCTTGTTCTTAGGACACGTGTGATAAAATACTATATGGAGCAGTGTCACATTGTCTATAACCAGCACTCAGATATTTTGTACACATTTCTCTGTATATTTATCTATCTATGCCCAAAATACATGTATATATACTCTCTTGCTGTCTGTATGATATGTATGGAGTATGTGTTAATTTGAAATTCTTGAAACTTTTCTAAAGATTTGAAAAATTGTAAACAGAACATTAATGGGAATCTCCTTACTATTTCTGTTCTTCAGTATCCACACCTGGCTTCCCATGTTTAGTGGAATCAGGTTCCTCTCCGCTTCCTTTCCCCAAATTGCCCTAGCTTTCATGGTTATAGAGTCTTCTACAATAATTTTCTCTCTTTCTCAAGAATTACGTCAAACGTAATTCCTTTCTGTTTTACAAAAAATGTTTGCTGCCACTTGGCACCAAAACTTCAAAGCCTGGGAAGGCAGGGAGCAATAAGTAACACTAAAGACATTTAGAAAAAGCCATATGGAAACCTACCACTGTAGTAGCTTACCTTATAGCAGAAAGACTTTCCCCCTACTAGATACCACAGGCTAGCAAAGTAAAAACTCAGTGCCAGGAATGGACTCCCTCTTTTTAAGGCACTGACTAGGGGTCCCATAGACCCTCAAATAATATTGACCATTGCCCCTGCTATGGTTACCCACAAGAACTTCAACGGTAAGATCCTATTGCTGAAGACACTGCATACCTAGAAATCAAGCTGGTGTTAACTTCAAAGCCTCAACTCTACTGGCTAGCTTTCATGGTGCTAGAAAGTGTTATGCATGCTATTTGAAAAGAAAATTAATCACCAGCCTTACCCAGCTGTGAATCTTTCGAGCTACAACAATGACGGACCTGACAAGGCCCACCAGAGCAACAGTGGCAAGAATATTATGGGAATAATCAACCATCTTCTAATTGGCTTTAAGGTCCACTTCATAGGATCGAACCCATACATGACACTGATATTAGGCCTAGGAACCTGAAGTTAGGTCACAGAGAATAGGGAAGAGCCTAATACTATTATTCTGCCAAATGGATATAGTATTAAACTGACTCCTGACGACTTAGTGTTATACTCATAGATTAATGCGCCTCTCAGCTTTCACTTGAAAAATTTCTTTATGCTGCAGATAGTGATTAAAACAGAAACCCACAAATGGCTAACATGTACATAAAAAGAGGCTGCAGGCTGTTTATTGCTGAACAGGACACCTATATCAAACTTCTGTTTCCCAAGGCTCAGGATCATTGCAGAAGGTGGGGCAGAAAGATTATAAATAGAGTCAGAGGAGGTGGATGACCATAAAGAAACAGCTTTCCAAAGAGCTAAGAAGTTACTCATATGAACCGACAGAAATGTTGACAGCATGCACAAGTCCCACGTAAGCTCAAGTCAGACAAAAATCCCAGCACAGATGTGGGGAAGTGAATAAGAAACCCCAACCCTACCTGAGGGAGCACTGACAAATCGACAAATCATGGCTGCTGGGAAGGGGGAGAATCAGTCTCCTTTAAGGGCGAGGCTCTTGGTAGATTAACTAGGCTCCAGCAGCATTTGGGGACACAAATTTGACTCAACAGGCATATATATATATATGTGTGTGTGTGTATATTAGAATACATAAATTTGCATGAGGGGTAGTAAGGAGGGGTGCAGATAGGGGAGGGGATCTAAATATAATAAAAAATATATTGCATAAAATTCACAAAAATTCAATTAAAAAGTTTTGTTAAAAAAACTTCAAAGAACACTGAAGACTCCAGCTAGTAAGACCAACTACCCTCCTGATGAGCCAGTGTAGCAGCCAATATATGCAGCATAAGCATAACAAAATATTTCACAAGAATTCTGAGAAATGAGATTATCTTCATCTCATTCTTCAACTCTAAGACTCCAGCACTGGACTAAATTAAAAAGACTTGTCATTTCTCGCCTTAACACATTCGTGATCAGAACCACCTCTCAATTCTGTTTTCAGAATTCTGGTATCATCAGAATGCTGAACATTCAGAGATATAACAAGACAAATGTATTCATTACATTTTCTGTTAGTGGGATAAACCACCATGACCAAGACAATCTAGGGAAAGATGAATTTATTTAGGCTTACAGTTCCAGAGGGATAAAGTCCTAATGGTGAGGGAGGCATGGCAGCAAGCAGTAGGCCTGGCAACAGAAGCAGAGAGCTGAGAGCTCACGTCTTGAACGGCAAACATGAAACAGTACTGGAAGTGGGGCCAGGCTATGAACTCTCAAAGCCTGCCCCCAGTGATGTGCTTCCTCCAGCACTTCCTAGAGACTCCATGACCTCCAACTGGAAACCAAATGTTCAAATATTTGAGCCTACAGGGGACACTCTCATTTAAATTACCACAGTAACATATACTGATTGAACCGGTAGCCAAGGGTTCTCATGGTAAGAGCATTAACGAAATAGGATTCTAATAGGTGAAAAGTTGTTATTCATAAAGTCCCAGTTACTCCTGTTTCTTGTTTTTAAATTTATTTATTTATTTATTTTTATATTGGGGATGGAACTCAGGCCATTGCATCTGCCAGATAAGTATCCTGCCACTGAGTTACGTTCCCAGCCCTTATGCTAATGTCTTATATTAAAAGTACTTGTAAGTGCCAGGAGTGGTAGTGCATACCTGTACTCCTAGAACTTGGGAGACAGAGGCAGGCAGATCTCTGTGTGAGACTGAGGCCAGTCTGGTCTACACAGTGAGATCCAGGCCAGCTGTGGCTATAGGGAAACCCTGTCTCAAAGGACCGAAAATAAACAAATAAATAAATAATTAGGAACTTGGAATTGTCTTAGTCTTATTCTGAAATTCTAAATACAAAGTGATGCATGTTATACTGTTATTCTTAAGTAGGCCTTTAAATTAAATGAACAAGAGATTAATGGTAAAATATAAGTAGACAGAGTTGAATGCTGTAAGTTCTAAACTTTGAGGCAAGGTATCTAGGTTTCTAGGTTTCAGGGAGAGTCAATCCAGGAGATTCAATTCCCTCTTTTTGGCCTCCACAGGAATTGCATGCAAAAAGGTCACTTACATTCAGGCAGGCAAAACACTCATATACAAACAATAAAAATAATAAATAAATATCTGGGGGTGCCTCTAATGTCCAGCTTTTCCTCCATTTCTCCTCTTGTGAAAGGTTTTTGTTCCTGCATATCATTCTATTGAGCTACTTTAAGACCCCAGATGCCTTCTGTGGAGGGAAGGCCACAACTGAGAGATCAGAAAGAGAATAGGTCTCCCAATGAAAGTCTGGCCCAGAAAGTGATCCAAAACAGAAAAACTTTGGCTCCTTCTGCCCAAACGGCAAATGAAGGAATAGTGAGGCAAATCAAATTAGCCATAGTCAGTTAACATAGTTACGACCCTAAAGAGAGCTTCTGCTTAGGACCAAACATAGCCAATAAGGACTGCCCTTAATTTGCATGGCAGGAACTTCAGGTCAGTGGAAATCCAGTTCTCCCAGCACTATTTGTTAAAGAAGATGTCTTCCAACCCCCAACCCCACCCAAGTGGGTGTCCCCCCATGGCTTTGTGAAAAAGTAGGTGGCTACAACTGTGTGGGTTTATTTCTAGGACCTCTGCTTGCCAGCATCATACTATTTTGTTACTGTTGCTTTGCACTGTAGTTTAAGATCAGGTTTGTGATACCTCCAGCATTGCTCTTACTGCTGAGGACTGTTTAGCTAGTCAGGGCTTTTGTGCTTACAGAAGAATTTTAGGATTTCTTTTTTCTAGTTCTGTGAATAATGTCATAGGAATTTGGATAGTGTTTGCACAGAATCTGTAGATTGCTTTGCGTAATATAACAAGTTGTACAATACTATTTCTGCCTATTCCTGAGTATGGGAGGTCTTTCCATCTTCTCATGTCTTCAGTTACTTTCTTGAGAGTCTTAAAGTGTTCAGTGACAAAATCTTTCACCTTCTTAATTAAACTTATTCCTAGGATTATTTGCTCATTTTTTTTGAAACTCTTTTGAATAAGATTTTTCTCCCTCACTGAGTGAATTCAGTATTGGTTTATAGAAAAGTTATCGATTTTCTTTTGATGTATGTGTATGTACATGTGTGCATGCATTCATGTATGTGAATTCGGATGTACACATGCCATGGTACATGTGTAGAGGTAAGAGAACAATATTAAGTGTAGATCCTTGCCTTCCATCTTGTTTGAGATAGGTCTCTGCTGTTTCTTCACTGGATACAAAAGACTAGTTGGCCCAAAAATTCCTGGGGATTCTCTCCTCTCCACTCCCCAGTTCCCTATAGGAGCCCTGGGTTACAGGCTCTGGGGCTGTACACATCTGGCTTTTTCTTATGTTTGTTTGATTTGGTTTTTTGAGACAGAGTTTTACAATATAGCCCTGGTTAGCCTGGAATGCACTGCCTCTCAAGTGGTGGGATTAAAGGCAAATGCTGCCATGTCCTGACACATTTGGCTTTTCAATGGGTTCCGGGGATTCTAATTCAGATTCTCACAGTTGCAAGGCAAGTACTTTTACACACTGGACTGTCTCACCAGACCTACTACTGATATTTTGTATGGTGATTTTGTATCCTCTACTCTGCTGACACTGTTGACCAATTCTGAGTTTTCTGCTGGAATATTTAGTCTTCTAAGTCTAGGGTCATGCCATCTGCAAATGGGACAGTTTGACTTCTTCCTGTCTTATTTGTGTACCTTTTACTTCTTTCTCTTAGCTTATTATTCTAGGAAGACTCAGGTATTACATTGAATAAGAATAAAGAAAGTTGGGCACTGGAGAGATGGCTCAGTGATTAAGAGCACTGACTGCTCTTGCAGAAGACCTGGGGTCTATTCCCAATCATCCATAACTCCAGTTCCAGGGAATACCACACCTTCTTCTGATCTATATGAGCACTGAATGACACAGGTCACTTACACACATGCAGGCAATACACTCAAACATATAAAATAAAAAATAATAAATATTTTTTTAAAAAGAGTGAAGAAAGTAGACTACACCCTTGTGTAGTTTTTCATTACAGAGTTTAGAAAACTCCTCTCAGTTTTCCACCACTTGGTAGAATGCTATGAATTTGCCATAATATGGCATTTATTACATTGAGGTATGCTGCTTCTGTTCCCAGTATCGTCAAGGCTTTTATCCTGAATAGAGATTGAATGTTACTGATGGCATTTTTCGTATTGATGGAAATGATGTAGTTTCTAACATCAAGTTTATTTATGTACACTTACTGATTTACATATGTTGAACTGGTCTTACATCCATAGAATGAAACCAACTTAGTTATGGTATATGATCTCCCTAATGTGATCTTGAATTTGATTTGCAAGAATTTTATGCAGAATTTTTGCATCTATGTTCATCGGGCAAATTGATCAATATCTTCTTTTTGTTGTATCTTTATTTTGTCTGAGTATTAGGGTGATGTTGGTGTCAAAAAAAGAGTTCAGTAGTGTTACTTCTCTGGTTTATTTTTAGATTTATATTTATTAGTGTGTGTGTGTGTGTGTGCGCACGTGCGTGTGTGTGTGTGTGTGGCATACATCTGTGAAAGTGCCAGTGGAGCCAGAAGAGGGTCCTGGATCCCTTCAAACGTGCAGTTGGTTGCATACCACCTGACATTAGTACTTGGAACTGAACCAGGTTCCTTTGGAAGAACAGCAAGTGCTCTTAATCTCTAAACCATCTCTCTAGCCCCTTTCCTTTCTATCTTATGGGAAAGTTCGAGGAGCACTGGTGTTAGCTCTTCTGTAAAGGTTTGATAGGGAATCATCTGGTCCTGGACTTGTATTTGCTTGGAAGTTTAAAAAAATATTTTATTTACTATTTTTATTTTATGTATATGAGTGTTTTACCTACATGTATGTAAGTGTATATGCATACAATGCCCCACAGAGGCCAAAAGAGGGTGTTGGAGTCCCTAGAACTGGAGTTATAGACTGTTATTAGCTGCCATGTGGGTGCTGGGAAGAACAGCGAGTTTTTAACTGCTCAGCCATCTCTCCAGTCCCTGCTTGGGAGTATTTTTTATTACTTCTTCATCCTTGTCAATTGTTATGGATTTCTTTTTTTAAAGATTTTTTTGTATTACTTTTTAAAAATATTATTTTTATTTTATGTGTATGAATGTATTGCCTGCATGTGTGTAACTACACCCGCCTCATGCACTGCCCACGGAGGTCAGAAGAGGGCAATGGATCCCCTGGAAGTGGAGTTAAAGACGGTTGTTAGTCACCATGTGGGTGCTGGGAATCGAACCTGGGTCCTCTGCAATCTTTGAGGGCTCTTAATCTCTGAGACATCTCTCCAGTCCTTATTCGGAATTTCTTGAAGTTGTTTCTTGATTTATTTTTACTAGGTCATTTCTTTTAAATTTTCCAGTTTGAGGGAATATAAATTTTCAAAATAATCCCTAAAGACTGTGTGTTTCTCATTGGAATCTGAGTTACCTCTCCCCTTTCTACCTCTGACTGTATTAATCTGGTCTTCTTTCTCCTTCCTTTACTTTGGCTAGGAGTTTGTGGATTTTATATTTTTGATAGAAACAAGTCTTTCTCTGAATTTATTCTATACTGTTTTCTTGTCTCTGTTTCATAACATCTGCCCTGATCTGTATTATTTCTTGCCATTTGCTGCTTTGGGGTTTAGATTTATTTTGCTTTTCCAGGACTTTGAGGTGCATTATTAGGTTATCTGAGATCATTCTAGTTTTTATAAATGTAACCACCCATACCTACAAAGTTTCCTATTAGAACTGCCTTAGCTGTATCCCAAATGTTCTTTAAGTTGTGTTTCCATTTTCTTTAGATTCTAGAAATCTTTACGTTTCCTCCCTGATTTCTTGAATAACCTCCTTGTCATACAAGAGTATATTTTCAGTCTCATATATTTGCACAATTTTGTAGTTTTGCTTACTATGAGTCTCTAGTTTTATTACACTATGATCTGAAAATATACAAGAGATTATTTCAGTTATTTTGTATTTGACAAGACTTGGTTTGTATCTATAATTTTTTAAAAAATTGAATTACATTTTAAGTCTGTGTGCGTACGTATGTGCGTGCGTGCGTGCGTGTGTGTGTGTGTGTGTGTGTGTGTGTGTGTGTGTGTATAAGCCAGAGGACAAATAAGTTTTCTTACTAGCTTTTAAAAAATTAATAATGTTTTTCATTGTGGCATTTTCATCAGTGCATTGTAGAACAAATGGACTTAACAGATATCTGCAGAATATCACATCAAACAGGAAAAGTCTCAGTCACATTCTCAGTCACCTGTGATACCTTTTGTGAAACAGAGCACATTCTATACCACATATCAAGGCCCCGGGGACATGGCTCAACAGGCAAAGATTCTTTCCACTAAGCCTGATGACCACCTGCATTCATTTCTTGGACCCCCATATGGTGGAAGGAGAGAGTCAACACCTGAATATTGCCCTCTGACCTACACACATAAATGTAGCAAAAATTTCAAGTATTTACAATGATATGTTAGAAAAATACAAATTCCCACATGTATGAAAATCATTTTCATTATGTATGAAAATCATAATGAAAACGAAAGTGATATTGGACATTCATTTGGCTGTTTTCTTGCCTTCCTTTTCTCTTCACTATCTTTTCCTTATTTTTTAATTAGAAAGAAGCTCATTCCCCATTACCCAGCTCCTCTTTTCCTCTCTATAAAAATACATTCTACCACTAGATCACTAAGATCCATGTACCACTGAGAACCTCTCTTCAACAGCAGTAGAACTAAGTTAGGGATAGGACTGATAAAAGATATACCTTGTCTACATAGTATGTGATACATGTTAATAAGGGAAATTAGCACTCTGAAAAAGGTTTTTGTAAGGTCACAAGCCAACCTCTAATAGTAACTATTTTTCTCAACATTTTTTTTCTCTTTATAGACTTTATCCTTTAACAAGTAACCAGCTAAATTTACTTAGCATATCTAGGAGAGATACTGATTTGTGAAGTATCACACATTGGGAGATGGGGCACCTGGTCCTCAAGAATCTGCTGTCACCTCAACTGGCATTTAGTCACACATCCTTTTATTCAATACTTGTTTACGGGTTTGACAAGAATTCATTCCACTGCTAGCCTGAGTCAGGGAGACTATGGGGTGCTATCAAAGACCTCATATGATCCCGACTGGCCACAGAACCGTCCTTGTGCTTTCAGGCCACACTTGGTAACACATGGGACTCAGTAGTCACAGATTCCTATCCACCACTTAGTCCTTCTTCTTTGGGATCTGTGAAGGGTTTCCGGTTTGGGGTACAAGGGAACTGCTCAGGCAGATTGTCCTTTGGAGTAAGAGATTTATTAGAAGAGTTATTAACTCCATGGATACACAGCCAGCAGCATGGTGAAGGCTCCGAGGAGAGTTCGGATCCTCCAGGCACAGTGGGGGAAGATTTCATCTAGTTAGGCTGTCTCTCATTCCAGAGCAGAGGGGTTGGGGAGGGAATGTGTCACTCTGAGGGTGTGGGAGCAGAGAGGCACATTTAGGTAAGGTGTGCCTATTTTAAGGGTAGAAGACTTGCTGCCACCAGTAGCCTCTGAAGTCCCAGGAGTCACAACCTGATCTGTAACTTCCTTGGGGGATTGAGAGCAGCACCTGGAGAGTCTGTTTACAGACTCCTGACTTAGTGTCTGTCTCTCCCAGTAGCAGTAGGGATCCCAGAATCAACTATGAGGTAGACACAGAAAGGGCAGCAGGTGGCTGCAACTTGAGCAGTGTCTGCTCTGGGGTTTAGCTTTTCCTCCTGGGGTCTGGCTACCCAGGGAGTCTTTTACAGAGTCACAGAGTCTTGGTAGGGAGCTTGTCAGTAGCTATTAGGCTAGGAAGGAAGGAGAGGCTATACAACAGGAGTGTGGCGGATCAGCTCTTATCTCTGAATCTATGGAAGGTCTCCTTGAGCCTCAACTCAAGGACCTGCTAGAATCTAGATGGCTCTCCATTCAGTTCTACAAACATACCTGGTATCTCCTTCATGTCCCCCTGCTGACTGGGTATGTTCAGTGTTTTGCTCAGTGACTTATGAGGGTAACTCCTCATTCATCTGTTGTTGAGATTCTCTCAGTTTAGAGAATCATTAATCTGAAGGCAGGAAGCTCTCCACTGATTTATATTACAATAAACCGTACATGACTGTGCTGAATCCTCCTCAAGTAGATTACAGGATAAGGAGATAATTTAAAAAGGTGTGCTCATTATGAACTAAAGTTAGTCACCATAGGACTTTGAAGCCATAAGGGCTTTTGAACCCACAGAAGTTTGTGAAAGCAATTTTCCCATACAAAGATCATTTCTGAGTCACTTATCCCTCTAGAAAGAAAGGTAATTTTTCTTCAGGTAGGTGAGGTTTTTCTTGATTACAAATGATGTCATTATCATAGGACATCAAATGATGAGATACAATTACAGAATGTATTACAGAAGGGCTGGGGAATCACATCAGTGATAGAGCCCTTCCTGGCATGTAGAAGGACATGGGTTCGATCCACAGTGCTGCAAAAAATAAACATAAAATGACGTATAATTGTGGAATAGCATCTAAGAGTTGCTATTTAAATTTAATTTTTTTTTCTGAAAACACTCAGGAAAAAATTGCTAAATGCTTTATATGCAAAGGTATGTATACGGGGATGAAGATAAAAAAGCCATCCACAAAACTTCACCCAGGCAGCTAAGGATCTTTTTAGAAAACAAATTCTAGACATATGTGAAAAGTTGAATAGTAATATATGAATGTGAGTTGGAAAAGTGTGCCAAGCGATGGGCAGTTTCTTGTCGTTGGACCTTTCCTCCTCCTCCTCCTCCTCTTCCTTCTTCTTCTTTTCTTCTTCTGTCTCTCTGTCTCTCATATCTCTCTCTATCCCTCTGTTTTTCTCTCTTTTCCCCCTTTCTCTGTAGTCCTGGTGATCAAATCCAAGTCCTCAGACATGCTAGGTGTTACAGCACCAAGACCCCTGGGAAAGACCACTCAGACTCCAGATGTTTGGAATCAGCTGAAATTTATTTTAGCTGGCCAGTGATTGCACTCTCTGGGTTGGGATTTAGAGAGAATATTACTGACTCAGAGGACAGCAGAGCTTCTAAAGGCAAAATCCACATCCTGATGGATCAGGTGGTTATACAAAATTACACAGGCTTGACATGTTTGTTCCTGCAGCAGGCAAGCAAGCTGTTACAGAAGGTAGTTAAGCATTAAGCAAGAGGTTATAAAAGCTGTAAGACATTAACTGAGATCTTCCGGATTTTGTGGGTGTATTTTTCTGTGGCTGATACTTCCTGGAACAGCCCTGTGGTCAAACTTTTCCTGGAACTGCCTGCCAGAGTTATGGATAGCTTATCCAGATGGCAGCCTTATACAAAATGGAGGCACTCAGGCCATCACTTTAGGCAAGTGCTCTATCCCTGACCTATACTCTATAGGCTGATAGGAAGTTTTTAATAAAATTTCTAGGTTTGAGGTATGGTGACAATGCCTATAATTGCAGCACTTAGGAAGCAAAGGCCAGAGGATGGCTGGCTAGAGGCTACACTGTAAGACTTTGTCTCAAAAATAACACAACAAAGACAAATTTCAAGAAATTTGTAAATCTTACAGAAGGGCTATATTGTCTTCCGATTGTTATTTTTTTAACAAAATGAGGCTAATCAACAGATCTAATTAAATAAAAATACCAGAAAATTCATATGTGTGTGGAATTCAAGAAGAGAGAGTACTGCTGGCCATAATCCCAGGACTCAGGATCTCTGTTAGTTCAAGGCTAGTAAGTTCCAGGACAGCCAGGGCTACATAGTAAGATCCTGTCTCAAAATTTTAAAAAATCTGAAAAAAGAAGACAGAGTATCAGATCTACCATGTGGATGTCCAGGTATCCAATATCTAGAAGGAGTCTTTGTGTGTGTGTGCGTGTGTGTGTGTGTGTGTGTGTGTGTGTGTGTGTAATGTGTCAGAAATCTAGGCAATGGTCTGTCACTGAGGTATATTCTTGGTCCCCCAAGGAGACCCTGCATGGTCACAGATCCCAACTTCATTAAGCCTATAAGCAAATAAGGAGAAAGACACAATAATTATTCAAACTCATCATTATAAAATATGAATGAATGGGATGCGGGGAACTAGGAAAGGCATAAGTTAGAAAGGCTCTATCCTGGGAACTCAAACAGCTTTCCTGAAGAGGTAGCATTGGAGCTGAGTTCATGGATGTGTGGGGATTAGAGGACTAAGACTCAAAGGGACTGACCTGAGGTAACTGAGGAACTCAAAGAAAGCAGCATCAGACAAGACTGGAGAGTGGCAAGGGCAAGGGCCACGTAAGCAGTGTGGACACAGGAAAGGGGTTTAAAGCAGAGAAGGGCACAATCAAATTTCCTTAGTGCTGTGTTGAGAGCTGAGGAGAGAATGGACATGGGGATGGTGGCCAGGAGGCCACTGCCTTGTTGCCTGCTGTGGTAAGAACATACTCACAATCTTTTGTCTGAACCTTTAAGCCCAAGGTCATCTGTATGTCTGGTCTCACTAGGAGGGAGCCCTTCAGTAAATCTCTATGACACCATGTCAGTCCTTGGACTGGTTGGCAGCCAGTCTTGCATGATTTGGCTTGGTTAGTAAAATCCCTCGGTGTACTCACATCTCTGTTGGCCTCTGTAGGATGCAAAGTTTCTGCAAATGGATCTCAAGAAATAGTGTCTAAGGCTGAATGGCTAAAGTAAGAGAGACATTGTGGCTATTGAGGTAGCTCTGCGGGTAAAGGCACTTGCTGCCAAGCCTGATGTTCTGAATTTAATTCCCAGGACCCACATGGTAGAAGAAAAGAAACCATTTCTGCGAGTTGTCCGCTGACCTCCACAAATGTGACATTCATTTATTTGGTGTGTGTGCGTGCGTGAGTGCGCACTTATGTATGCCACTTGCCTCTATTTATATCTTCCTTTTATTCTGCCAGTAGAGTGCAGACCACCCAATAAAGCTGAGGTCTTCTCCGGACCACAGTGCTGGGCTGCACTGAATTGAGGATGATGGGCAGAATTCTTGAACATTGGGTTTCAGTCTTGAATACTAGAGGGCCCTGGATAAAGGAAACTTGGATTGGTGTCAGATATCCACTCTGACTGGTTTTAGTGCCTGATTAAGTTGAGAAGTCACTGCTGTTTTTGAGAGAGGATCAGTGACCCACTCTGGAAATTAGTCACACAGCTAGTTTGTGCCAACCCCTGTTTGGGTCCAGGAGACGAGAGACAGAGAATGCTGGTGAATGAAATTGCAGACTATTTTACCAGTTCTGGCAGATCACCAAACTTCTGCAAAAGCCTATGTAAAGGTATGTAGGGACTCCACTGGGGGCTCTTCCCATGTTCATAGGAAGTCAATGATCGTCCCAGTTAAAGAGATTTTGGCCATAGTTAAATAATGGCATCTGGGTATAACAAATAGCCTCAGCCTCAGTATAGAACTTGGCTGTTGGCAGTTTAAGCAGTCAGCTTCTTGTCAGAACTACAGGACCTATGGGTAAGTCTTTTCTTTCTGTCAACACAGAACTTTTTCTGTGTGGGTGTCAGATATGCTATTAGAGTCAGGTTTTACCCAGGGAGATTCAGGAGTTAGAAGATGAGTCCTTGGCAGGAGCTGGTAGGACAAAAGGCAGATGCAAATAGAGGCAAGTGACAAGTTCAGTCTGTTATCTGAAGAACAGAGGCAGAGCCACAGGCCCTACAGAATGCTTCTGTGCAAAGGCAGTTAGTGACATAAAAAGATTATAATTCTCTTGGGAGATTGAGGCAGGAGGATAACTAATTTGATACAAGCCTAGGCTACACAGTGAGTTCAAGACCAGGTCATAGCAACTTAATGAGACCATTTCCAAAATAAAATAAAAAAGATTCTAATTTTCCATAATCCACTTATTAGGTTCTGTCAAAAATTAAGCTCATTAACACCAGACATTTTGAAAATAAATCTATTTAGCAGATATTGTATAAAATCAAACATTAAGAAAAGAGATCACTGCCTTTCAAACATCTTGCTTCTGGAAGTAGATTTACAGCATATCCTTCCTCCTCAGCGTAGCTGTGGTTGTCAGTAGAGGCACTGGGGCCCATTTTTGTTTGCTTGGCCTGTTATTAGATTGGAGTTGCAAGGGGTCAGGGTGAGTTTCAAAGAATTGTGTGTACAGGATGTGAGATTTAACAATCCCACTCTTCAGTGCTCCATCTGGGTTGAGTCCATCACCACAAAGATTCCTTTTAATTCCTCAACCCTTTTAGAGGGTTTAGAGCCTGTATTAGAAATGCAGGGTTTATTAAACTTAAGCAAACAAGGTTTGACAATAAACTATGAGAAACTAAATCACTTGACAAGACGAATTGACCAGGACAAAATTATCTCCTACCCACTGTACCTTTAAGCCAAGCATAGACAAACTAGCATTCACTTTACCTTTTCTCTTTATAATCTTTATAATTAATACATAGAAAGTTCATTTGTTATGGATATTTAATATGTACCTTCTCTTTTGATTTTCATGAACTTATATATTTGGGAAATATTTTTTTAGCTAAGGTCTCACCATGTAGTCTAGCCTGGCTGCAATTCACTGTGCCGTTCAGGCTGGCCTTCAGCTCATGATCTTCCTGCTTCAGCCTCCCAGTTACTGGGATCACAGGCATGTGCTTCAATGCCAGCTTAATTTTCATAAACTTCAAGTGATAATCATTACCATATAACATTTTATACATTTTATAGATAAAATATTTGAGATGTTTAAGTGGCAAAATACATCGTTCAAAGTTACAAATCTAATAACTGGCCAAGAAAGAATCTGAGCTCTTTGTGCATAATTCTCGGTCCTCCTAACACTACTGCTTCCTAATAGCGAAGCCTGGTTTACAAGAGAAAGAGCACATAGGACTCTGGTGGAAAGCTGGGGGTGATGGTTATCTTTAACTCTCAGCTTGACACCATGCAGAGTCACCTAGGAAGAGTCTCAGTGAAGCATTATCCACATTGGGTTGGCCAGTGGTCAGGTCTATGGGAGATGATCTGTGTGGGAAGACCCAGACCAGTGTGTGTAGCACCATCCCCTAGGCAGGAGGTCCTGAACTGTGTAAGTGTGGAGAAATCAAGCACAGCAAGCAAGAGACCATGTGTGCACAGTTTCTCTCTGCTTTTGACTGTGGATGTGATATGACCAGCTGTCTCAAGCTCCTGCTGCTGTGACTTCCCCAAGCAATGGACTGTAACCTGGAATTGTGAGCTAAAATAAACCATTTCTCCCATACATTGTTTTTTGTCAGGGTATTTTATGACAGCAACAGAGATGAAATTAGAACACTGGGTGATGAGCAGGTGGTTTGGAGGTAATTTTCAAATATTTCAGAAAGGCTTAAACCATCTACATTGACAGTTCTCAAACACATCAGTCTCAGAAGACTTTTGTAAACATTACAGAGGGCTCACTATGCTTTTTGCTTATAAGTTATATCTACTGAAACGTAGTATCTTAGAAGTGAAAATTAAAAATTTTAATTTCAACTTAAAATATACATTTTTAAAATTTATTTTTATTTTATGTGTAAGAGTGTTTTATCTGCATGTTTTGTATGTGCACCACATGCATGCAATGCCTGCACAGGTCAGAAGAGGATGTCAGATGCCCAGTAACAGGAAACAATTGTTAGCTGCCATGTGGTTGCTGGGAACTGAAAATGAGTTCTCTGCAAGAGTAGCCATTGCTCTTGCTACCAAGCCAGCTCTCCAGTCCTAAAATATACACACACACACACACACACACACACACACACACACACAAAATGTAATTTAAAAAAATAGAAGGTGGTTCTTGGGAGTTGGGGAAATCAGGGAGTGAATAGATAGACATTATTTAATGGACACAGAATTGTAGTTTTGTAAGATAAAAAGACTTCTGGAGACTGGTTATACAGTACAAATGTACCTAACACTGCTGGACTGTCCACTTAAAAAATGTCAATTTTAAATTCTGGGTATTTTACCACAACTAAAAATTTAAATATTTTCATTTATGTGTGTGAGTGTTTTCCCTGCATGTATTTAAGCGTACCACATGCTTGTAGTGCTCATGGAGGCCAAAGGAGAATGTCAGATTCCCCCAAACTGAAGTTACAGAAAGTTGTTAGCCACTGTGTGATTGCTGGGAACTGAACCAGATCTTCTGCAAGAGCAGCCAGCGCTCTTAACCACTGAACCATCTCCCCAGCTCCTACAATTAAACTGTTAAAAAAATTATTTTAAACATTATCAGTAAATTGCAGTAAATTTGGATATTGATCTACATACAAACATCTAAAAAACAAAACCACTTGCAGATTTCAGAAAATTTCAAGAGTAACTGTATATTTAATGACATTGAATTTTATTATTGTCTGTTTTTTAGCATAATGTGGCATGATTTAACATCTTAGCTTTTACAGATAAACATAAGGATAAAGTATCTTAATGAATAGAGTTTGCTTTAATAAATTCAGAGTGAGGAGTGGATGGAGACATAGATGAAATCAGACTCATTTGAGTTGAAAATGCTTGATGCAGACTGATGAGTAGATTTGAATTTCTTTTTTCCTCAGACCTGACTCACTCTCTCTCTGTTTCTGTGTGTGTATGTGTATGTGTGTGTGTGTGTGTGTAGACAATGGATACAAATGGATAAAACTTCATAACAGCACACTAGGTGTACAGTTGAATAAATATATATGTGTGTAATTCACATATGTAGTAGTCTTTTGCTTGAATACGAGTGTTAGCTGACAATTATCTTTATTGTTAGATACATAAATGGGAAAGATACTACCTTTGTCTCAATTTATTCTCAGCTCACAATGACATGCTTGTTTTTAACCTCAACTAGCAAATCTGTTTCCTTCTGTCAAACACCATGGAACTAAGTGATTCTCTCCACTTTGTTTGCCCAGAAGCGAGAATAAATAGCTGTGTACCACATGGCACCATCACTTCCTGTTCACAGTCCAGATATAACATTGGAAACTGATGCACATCTGTCTGCTGAGAGATATCCTGTAAGCCACAGGGTGTCACAAACCTGTAGTCTGATCACTGCCCTGCAAACAGGACAGCAGTGGAGACACTGAGACTGAGTGTCAGGTTAAATTTATCCATGAAGGAAGCAGACAGGCAATGTTTATGTGAAACGGTAGGAAACTGAATAGAGAACATCACCGGGCTGCTTCAAACTATTGTCCCGAGAGCTTGTTGCTAAGTGAACAGTTAGGTGTTTCCTGCCATTTGTTTCTAACTTTCGTGTTTACATTTTGAAGCAGGGCACGGTGAGGGATTTTGCTTCAGTTTCCCTAATGAGCATTTCATATCTGTACTTTTTATATTCAAATATTTCTGTGAGAAAAGAGTAACATCACTGACATCACAAGCTTATTATCTTTCTACTTTTCTTTTTGGAACTAAAAGACTGAATAATTCTTAAAATGCATATTTATAGGTGGCTCACAACTGCCCTATAACTCCTGCTCCAAGGGATCCAATACCATTGGCTTTCACAGTCACCTGCACTCTGGTGCACAAACCCTCACACACACACACACACACACACACACACACACAGACATATACTTAAAAATAAATTTTTAGAGGGCTGAAGGGATGGCTTAGCGGTTACGAGCATGTACTGCTCTTACAGAGGACCTGAATTCAATTCACAGCAACCACATGAGGTGGCTGGAAACCACCTGTAACTCCAGCTCCTGGTGGACTGTGGCTTCTGGTACCTGAACTCACGTGTACATATCCACACACAGACACACACACACACACACACACACACACACACACATACACACACAACTAAAAATTAAAAATAAAAATAAATCTTAAAATTAAAATGTGTTTTTTCTTTGTCTTGAACATCCCTGGATGTTCCTGGGCCTGAGCTTCCACAATACCAGGAAATCATTCCTGGCGTGTGCTTTACAGCAGTAGGATATGCTTCTGAATCCAGTAATTCAGTATCCACCCTAAGTGTAGTGAAAAGATTACTTAAGTACTTCCTTGAGATAAATTGTTCAAAACAAGTTAAGCCAACAACGGCAGTTCATAAATGAAGGGCAACAGTGCTGAGTTTAAGTCGTGACTTGGGATCAATGTATTTGGAGGCCAGCTAAAAATCACTCAACCTACTGGGGTTCTGGAATCTTTTCTGTATTGGGGAATCTTCTAGCAGGTGATCGTTAGGACTGCTTCTGATTCTAGTATCTTTGAAACTAACCCATGTGAGTAAGAATTGGTATGATGTGAGATTTATAGATATTCCAAAACCCAATGTTCTTCAGCACAGATTTGTGTCTTCTTTTAAAGAACATTCACAGCCAGTACCACAGGACATGATCAACAGTTAGAAGCAAAACAAGGAAAACATGCCAGACTTTTTTTTTTTTAATCTACAAAACGCAAGAACTTTCTGTAATTTCCTTCCCTGTCCCTAAATGAATCTGCCTGGTTCAGTATCAAATCAAGAATTATAAGCAGGTAAATTTGTTTCTGTTCATCATGTCTGTCTTAACTGAATACAGAGAAATTGATTTGAGGACTCTGAATATGGAATCAGAAGACTCCAAGTGTATCTGGACTCCAAGACTCAGTTTCCTTTTGATAAAGTGGGAATACCTAACTCGCCAACAAGGTTATTGTGAAGATAAGAACAAAATGTAAACACAGCGGCCACATAGCAAGGGCCTGTGTTTTCTAAATAGGTGTGGTGAGATAATGCCAGTAATCTCTGCATTCTGGGAGGCAGAGGCAGGAGAATCTGCAGAATCAAGGTCATCCTCAGCCGCAGAGGGATTTTGAGGCCAGCCTGGGCCAACTGAAACCCTGTCTCAACAAATAAACATACCAAAACAAAAAGAATTCAAGTAGATGAATAAATGACAAGAAGGCAGAGAAGGAAAGGAGAACTCAGGTCCACACAGACGCAGGCAGAAAGCAGCCAAGTGAGGACTGGGCTGGGATCAGTTCAAACAAGCCAACTGTGAAAAGTCATTTTAAAGCCAAGTGAAGAATACTGAGTGCAGATTTAGGTGTGGATTAGCTGGGTTTGGCTGTTGATGCTAATTGTTTGAAGATAAGGATAATGTGATAGTGATTTTTGTTTAGAAATGAAATGTACAGCAGCACTTGTGGATGAAGTGGCCCCTAGAATTTACGTTAAGATACTCTAGCAAAATGAATAAGTAAATAACTACTATAGCAAAATAAAAATAAAGAGGTGCATATAAAATGAGAAAGATCAAATATTAATTCATAAAGCAAAGTGATGAGTTTACAGGAATTAGACTACTGTTTTTAGTTTTAGGCCTATGTTTGAAAGTTTTCTCAATAAAAGGCAAAAAAAAATATATGTAATCTTGAAAAAACAAAGAAGTGGTTAGTAGATAAATGAGCCTCTTGTTTCTGGTCTGTCTCTGCTGTGCCCTCTGCCTCGGTCTCTGTTTGGATGACCTGCTACCATATCATAAGAACAACATAAGAACATGTATTTCTTAGAATGGTTTGGGTGGATCAGTAATATTGAAAACTGTATTTCAAAATCATAGCCAAGAGATTTAGAATTTGTAAGTCTTCCGAAGAAGCTGAAGGCTTCTGCAGAATTCTGTCAGGGGCTAGGACCTTTCATTTCTAAAGACTGATTCTTTGAGAGATACCAGGTCATAACTGAATAAGCTCTTATTTTAAATGAACTACACTGATAAAATCAACATTGAGCCGGGGAAGTTTCTGCTTGGTATCTTGTATCTTTTTATGAAACATACTGTTGTATCAGTTGCTGTTGTTGGTCTGACTTCCATCTGTGGCTTTTCCATTCTGGTTTAAATTCTCCTTATTTGCAATGCCTTGTGTGTGTGACTTTGTGATTGATTATCAATCAGAGCTGGCCCTCCCCATCCTTGGCCCAATTCTCTGTGGCTAGAGTTGACTAGTTTAGCAAAGGCCTGAAAAGATGTTTTCCTTTCTTTTGCTTTTTCTCTCTCTCTTTTAAATTTTTGACAGGGTTTCATATGTCCAAGGATTTTTATTTTGGATTTATTTTATTTTGGAGTAAGAGGCAGAGTTCTGGGCTCCTTTGATCTAGTGTATGCATCATATGGGCTGGGGACAACACAAAGTTCTAGGACCTTCCATGAGAAAGCAAAGGAAGCATAACTTTACTCCCTGAGTTTGTCTAGTCCTTGAATTTTGTATTAGCTTTTTAGGTGGGAGTGGGGGGGCATTGAGAACTGAACCAAGAGTCTTATGTACTAAGCATATACTCTACCACTAGCTACACCTCCAAGACCATTTTAGGATTCTTGAGACAAGTCCTAGTGTTTATTTTTGCCCATCTTCTAACATGAAGTTGTTTTTATGGTCTGGCCTGGGTCAGGCATAGTATAAGAACATAATGCAAACAGGACTACCACCATTGAGGATAGAATTGGGACTCAGTTTAGAAACGGTGATCAGAGACTGGGTATGGTGACACATGCCGGTAATCCCAAAACTGGGGGGTCAGGGGCCAGCCTGTGAGTCTCAGTTTCAAAAATAGGAACACAGAAGAAAAAACAAACAAAGCTTATCAGGTGAGACTTCTAAAATGAAATGACCTGTGAATAGAGACTTGAATGTATGGTAGTGGACCACATGATATACAGGGAAGAAACTGGAATTCCTGGCTCACAAACAGCAAGCGCAAAGGCTCCAGGGCAGAACTGGTCTGGGTATATATGAGAAAGCAAGGCAAACAGCCATGAGCCTGCAGAGGCACGGGAAAGGGGAGAAGAGTGGAATATGACACTGGAAAGGCTACTGGAAGCCAGATTAAATATGGTTCTATGCCAACTACTGTAAGAACTTTGGCTTTTATCCTGAATGAAAATATTGGGATGCAGTCAAAGGAGTGACATGACAAGGTTTAGATTGGAAAGAAGCACTAGCTGTACTTCTTAGAATAGACTGGATGGACTAAGTTTGTAATCGTGCACTAATCTTAGCAAGACACAGTGGCTTTGACTGGCATTTTAGCAGTAGGGTAAATCTCAGATATCTGTGTTTTGAAGGTAGACATCAGATTTGCTGATGGAGTAGATGTGAGGCCCAAGAAAAACAATCAAGAATGACTCTGTATTTTTATTCTGATCATAGAAAAAGGACTTGTGAGGAGGAAATCCAAGGAAAGCTAGGTATAGGAAAAAAATCAAGTTTGGCTTTGAATAATGCTAAACCTGTTAATGTTTACTGGGCAATGGAAAAAAGATATTAACCTATGCCTGGAGGCGGGGTTTAAAAGAGAAGCTATCTAAACTGTAATTACTTGAAAGCATATATTATAGATTTGATTAAGCCTTAACACTAAGACAACGAAAAACATATTTATAAGTTATTCTTGGTGTTCAAGTCATGACTGTGAATCTGATACTTGAGAACTGCTATATTCATACATTAGCTATACTTTATCAATCCTCCCCAAAGGATGAGGTTTATAATAAAGAGGGTTTCACAATAAAATCACTATAGATTTTTTTAAAGCAAACTAGTCATGAATTTATTCATACTAGGGTTGTTCCAAATTGGAACAATCAAAATAAGCCATACACTGGAGAAATGAAATAGTGGTATATGCCAAAAATGGAATGCTCAACAACTCAACAACTGAGAAGATACCAACTACCTATTTATGTACGTATGAATGTAAAAAAATGAGTGGAGCTGGAGAGATGGCTCAATGATTAAGAGCATTGGCTGCTCTTGTAGAGTACATTAAGAACAAACTCAGCATTGTTTTCCAACAACCAAAAGAAATGAAAAGCAAATATCACATAGTGTAAGAGAAAAACATTGCTAATATTAAATTTAGGAATATTTAGGGGGTGGGGGGAGAGGGCTCAGCAGGAAAAAGCATTTGTTTCCAAGCCTCACAACCTGAGTTCAACCCCTGGGACCCACATGATGGAAAGAAACATCTTTCTTATAGGTTGTCCTGACCTCCACATATGCACCATTGTGTACATATGCATAACACAAAACAAAAAAATTTAGAAGAATATTTAGGAAGTTGGAGAGATGGTTCAGTGGTTAAGAGCACTGGCTGCTCTCCCAACACGCACATGGCTGCTAACAACCATCTATAACTCCAGTTCCAGGGGATCTGGTGCCCTCCTCCAGCCTCTTTGGGCACTGCACACATATGTGAAGGAAAAATATTCATAAACATAAAAATAAACCTTTCTTAAAGAGTACTTAGATAGAAAACCTTTTATGTTATAGAAGGTTTTCACTCGTACTTTTATAAAAGTTGGAGAAACAGTTTTGGCTCACTGCTGTATCAACTCTCAAGAAGACAGAAGATATAGCTGCAGAGAGCTTCTAGACTCATCCCAGGACAGGATTCTCAGAGTCTACAGGCTCACTCACCTTTCTGAAGGTCTCAGAGTTTGTGATGATGGGAGTTGGTCAAAGTTTTGTTTTCTGGAGCCAATTAAAACTACGCAAGTTTTAGCTACTAAACATGTACTTTGCAAATTATAGTTAGCTAGAGAATGCTCTAAATTCCCCTATTTATATCCAAAAGGAAAAAACATTCCCACCTCTCCTTTGAGGGCTAAATACCTTTCCCCTTGGTATTCTGGAAGCTCTTCCGAGGCTTCTTTCATGCTTCCCAGTGTGTCTCTACATAGTGAGCATTTAGGTAGGGCAAACATTTGCTGTGCAGGACTCTACTTTGAAGATATTAACAACCTGGCCCTATCTACTAAATACAAACGGCACCTGTGAGTCCTGTGACAACAAAAAAATTCCTCCTATGTTGTTATCTTAGTGCTCATGCCTTTTGATATTTGTTGGGATTTAGGATGTTAGTATCCTTTTGAATATGAAACACAGGACCCAAAATACTACCTTTTTGGAGCATGGATGACCTACCCTTGTTTGAATCATATGAGATATATATTATCAGCCTTCCACTGTCATATAAAATCTTGACAGCTCCCCCCTGACCCCAGTCAGTTTATTTAGAAAACTGTTTGACTTTGTGTCATAAACCAGCCAGGATGAAAGAACCTTCAAAAAAAAGAATCCTTACCAGCTGAGGTGACTCAAAAAATGTAGTCAGTTTGTTGTTCATTTATTCATTCTTTCAACAAATATTGAACTGCTTTAGAGCAGAGGTTTAACTGGAATTTTAGGCAGGGCAAAAAATTGTTCTACATGACTCCCTACTTTTAAGACTGTCCTCTGAGACAAAAAAATATTTAGATAAGAAACAGTGTATATTATATGATGCATTCACTAGCACTTAAATTTTTAAAATTTCACATGTAGGAGTGTTTTGCCTGCATGTATGTAAGTACACCCATGTGTGCAATGATCATGGAGGCCAGAAGAAGCCATCAGATTCGTAAGTACACCCATGTGTGCAATGATCATGGAGGCCAGAAGAAGCCATCAGATTCCCTGGAATTGGAGATACAGGTGTTTGTTAGCTGCCATGTGAGTGCTGCAAACTGAAGCTGTGTCCTCTCCAAGAACAGGCAGTGCTCTCAACTGCTGAACCGCCTCTCCAGCCCCTTCACTAACACTTTTATAGAAAACTGGAGGAACATTTTTGGCTTACTGTTCTATCAATCCTGAAGAAGACAGGAGAATTATTTAATGAAGGCCTTCCTTGAAAGGAAGTGAGTGGGTAAAGGCGATGTGCTGGCTGCCAGGCCTGATGACCTGACCCACATGCTAAGAGAACTTTTTTCTGTGAGTTGTCTTCGGACTGAAACACACACACACACACACACACACGCACACTTCTGTAAGTTATCCTCTGAAGCCCCCTCCTCCTACCCGCCCCCCATGAACAGATCCTGAAGGTTGAAGAGAATATAGTATGACAAGGAACAGATAGGTAATATTTTCAAGGAAGAACGTTTATCAAGAAACTGTAAGTACTGGTGTAACAGAATGCCAGAGCAAAGGGGAGTGTGACGGACACGTGGCTAGAGAGTTGGGGGACTGGACTCCACAGCAGTGTTTTTTGGTCTTCACCTTAAACACCACAGGCTGTATTTTGTTTTAAAGTTGCCATTTTTAATACATATGTGGTTATGTACATGTGAGTGCAAGTGCCCACGAAGAGGCTTCAGATCCCATGGAGGTGGAGTTACAGGTGATTATGAGCTGCCTGATGTGGGTGCTGGGAACTGAGTTCAGGTCCTGTGCAAGAGAAGTACATGCTCTTAACCACTGAGTCATCTCTCCAGCCCCAGATACTGTTTTAAATAGGAACTATGATGTTAAAGTATTAAGTTCATATTTTGAAGATTGCTTTGTAAAGAATGAATTATACAGCACAAGACTGAGTTTGGTGAAGTGGGTTAAGCCACAACTGCAGAAGATCAGGAAGTTGTTTGGAGATAGGGATTTGGTGACTATCCAGAGAGTGGAATTTCTGCCTTGGCCTTCTTAAACATATCTCCAAATTGATGGTTAGAGGACATCACTAGGTCATCTAAAAATTACGTTATACATTAAACTGCTAAGAGTACCCTTTGGGGACTAGAGAGAGAGCACGGTAGAAGAACATTTACCTTTAATATATTTTTTTCCATAGTGAAATTGTATAAACAAATAAAATTTCAGATAACATAGAAATCCATGAAAACATGTATAAATCTAAGTGGAAAAGGCCACGGACTGCCTTGTTCTGTCACTGGGTCTTGGGTTTAGAGCTCTGAAGATCCCACCCCACTCCTTTTGCTTAAAAGGCCAAAGGAACCAGGGCGTGGGATCTGGCATTCCTCTGATGGATATACAAATAGCACCAGAAAACATTTTAATTTATGGCTTCAAGGTTCAGCAAATACTTCAAAAGTCTTAAGTTGTTCTTACTAATGTTTTCAACATGACAAAAGTCTAAAATGATCAATAGGGAGCTGAGACTAAACCATGCTTCTTCCTCAAGGAAGCACTGACCACAAAAACCACAAGAAGCTGGCCGACTTTCCCTAAGGTATTCTACAAACTGACAGCTCTGGGGGTATGAAGGGCCACCTTTTTCCTAAGCAGACATAATGAAACCCTTATTTAGAAAACAAAGCTTCAAACAGTTAAACATGCAGATTGGTGTCCAATACACAGAAGAGATTTATAGAATCCTGTGGATCAAGCCCTAGTCGGTGGAAGGAATGCTTAAAGTACTGAATCATTAAAGGTGCACCTATCAGAATCTTACATTTAGCCAGCATGGGGCTGGAGAGATGACTTAGTGGTTAAGAGTACCAGCTGCTCTTGCAGAGGACCTGGGTTCTGTCCTAGCATCCAAGTGGCAGTTAATAACCATCCTTAACTCCAGTTCCAGGGGCTCCAATAGCCTCTTATGGCCTCCATGAGCACTGTATGCATGGGTGTACTTACATAAATATATGAATGCAAAATATTCATTCACATAAAAAAATAAATAAAAATTAGTCAGCATTAGCTCATGACCACCTTCAAAAGCAGAATCTGGATTGTTTCCTCCCAACGATCCATTTGATTTTTGTTTGCATTGTTAAACTGCCTGTGAGCTTCAAGCTCTACATTCCTACCTCTGGCATGAGATAAACTCCACTTAGAACATTATGTACTTCTTTCCCTTTTCACTCCACTGACAAAATTGGGTGTAAAAATATTAAAAATGATTCAGGAAATGAATATCACACATAAAAAATCAGTGTTTACTTGCTACACTTGATAAAGTACAAAAAAGCGTGAATTGCCAACAACTATACAGAGCTGAACAAAGTATTTCATACTTATTATCTTATCAGCCAGCTGTGGAGCCATAGTTCCATTCCTGTCACAGATGAGTGATCAAAGTCCTAATCACTTGCTAAGACTTACTTAGTTCCGTTTTCTGACTTTTGTGCTTTATTATACAAATGCAAACAGAATGCACTAGAAAGGGGCAGGACTAGAGCTACCTTGGTAGCCACATACACAAAGATGGAGCACCTTATGATCTGAATGTATAGTGCCCCCAGTGGAATTCAGGGAGGCCACATGACTGCAGCTAGTGTCCTTACAACACAGATGACACCTTAATCAACAGATGACACCTTAATCGGAGGCACTTTGATCTTGGGTTTCTAGCATATGGAACTATGAGAGTCAAATTCTGTTGTTTATAAACTACTCAGTCTAAATTTTACTACAGCAGCCCACATGCAGTGAGAACTCAAGCTCAAGAAAGGACTGCTGAATCTCCTTGGAAACCATTAAGAAAACAGCAGTTCTCTCTGTATGTCTGTCTTTTCATTTTCTCATTCACATCCTTCATGTTCTAGCTTTCCCAAGGTTCTGGCATACCCTGGAGATCAAATGGCACACCCTGGAATCTCAGCCGGGCATCCCGGAATTGCCGGTACCAAGCCTGGGTACCAGAAGCCCTCTTTCTCTTCTTTTTTGTTAAAGAAAAGATCTCACTACATGGCTGAAACTGACCTGAAACTCTCTCTACAGCATAGGCTACCCTAAACTCAAATCCTCCTGCTTCAGCTTCCCAAGTACAGGGTGTTACAGGCATGCTCCACAACTCCTGACTTAGACGCTCTGTATTCTGTTCACACGAAGGGAAGTTACTATAGCAATGGAAATAAAGTCACAGACACCATGTTAGTCCATTTGGGCCAAATCAATGATTATAAATGTTCTGAAGTATCAGGTGTTTTATTAAAAATTTATGTATGTATATAAAATTCTAATGAAACATTATGTTGGGTCTGTCACACTAGATTTTGATAAAAGCAGTCAAATTCGTGCAGTGTGAAGCCAGTGAGAAGCTGGGGCTGTTAGTGCAGCTTACTACCCTAACGCTGCATTAGAATTAATGGAAAAATAGAAGCTAACATGCATCTTGTAAATTACAAACCTTCATGAATACCCACAGATTCCCAAATGACATCTGAAGATAACACATGGAGAGGCTGAGGCCACAGCTCATTGATACAACACTTGTACAGCATTTGTAAGGTCCCAGGTTTGACTTCCAGGTGCTCAAAAATATAAATGCACATACTGTGTAGTTAAAAAAAAAAATCTCACTAACTTTCCTCCATGTTTTCAAAGCCTAGGGACCTGTTTCCCCTCACAGTAGTGATTATAATATACCATAATTGGCTGATGACTCATCAGCCTCACTGGACTGTAAATGACCACAAATCAGCATTTGTGTTTTTTCCCTTGTAGATCATGTATCCTCTATACTTAACTTTAGAGCCTGGAAAGGTACAAAAAAGCAATTCTCATTTAGAAAAATATCTCTTTTAAAATGAATTCTCAATCTCTAAATATCCACTTTAGCTGTGCTAAAATGCTGACAATATTACTGAAATGAAATCAGGAGCCAGGAGTCATATAATACCCCTTTGGGCTAGGACTACCTTTCTGACCAAATCCCTAATTTTTAAAGTTTTCAAAAATTCCAGCCTAAAGTTGGGATTGAAATTTTTTTGTCTTAGGAATTTGTAGCAAAAAAAAAAAAAAATTACTCTCCAATATATGTGTATGTGTAAAACAAAAAACAAAACACACATATATATGTATAACATACAAATAGATTTATTTTTATTTGTGTGTGTGTGTGATTAGTACATGTATATAGGTGCCTAGAGGCCAGAAGAAGGTGTCAGATCCTTAGAGCTGGATTTACAGGTGGTTGTGAGCTCACTGACACTGGTGCTGAGAACTGAACTTGGGTCCTCTGGAGCAGCAGTACCCACTCCTAACCACTGAGCCATCTCTCCAGTCCTATTCCCAGGTATTTTAAATGTCATAGATTGTGAATTTTTTCAGGTAAAAAGCAACCTTAGAGATATAAAAATCATTCTCCCAACCAGGTGTTGTGGCTCATGCATATAATCTCAGCACCCTAGAAGCTGAGGCAGGAGGGTTGCCATGACTTTGGGACCAGCCTAGTGAGTTCTAGGTCAGCCTAACTTTCAGAGTGAGACCCTGTCTCAAAAAACTAAATCTGCAACAACAAACGTTCCACCCATAATTTGCCAGTTTTGTGGTATACATCTTCTGTTCCCTTCGACTAACCAGGGCAACACCATGAAATCCTGTTTCAAGAAAATCAAGCTAACAAGAACAACTAGATCCACTGCATTTTGTTCCTTGGAATGTTTAGGTTTCATTAACAATCTTCCCATTAAAAGAGAGAAAACCCATTTTAAACAGCATCATTCAAGTTTGAATCTTAAATGGTATTTTAATAGCATCCACAAAGAATCTGATTTAGTTATTAATGGCTTAATTTTATTTTTATTTTAGAAAACGTATGATCTTATCCACTGTACATAGAGAACTAGACTTTTATAAAAGTTTCTTTATGCACATGGATTATCTTAAAATATGAACCAAATTATTCTTTGGTTTTCACCATATGGGAAAAACAACACACAGTCTAGTCATACAACTTTGTCATATTCATATTCCATTGCACAGATATGGGCTATACAAATTAGTAACATGAGTTATTTCTTAATTCCAAACAGTCTAAAATATTATCATAGCAGAGACCTAGGATATTAAAACATCAAGGCTGAAACCATACTCTTAGTAGTTAAATGGAACACTGAAAATACCGCACATTTTTACTAAAGAATATTAAAATGTGTGCTCAAATGCTCTAACAAACTAGGTAGCAAGGCATCTAACAACTACAAATAAGTCACTGTGGTCCATTTTAACATATGCATATATGAATATTCTTTAGATAAACCTTCCTCTGGAAATGCAGAATTAAAACATAAAAATCCAGATAAATGATTTCAAGAAATTGAAATTCTTCCTAATATGTAAGTTGTATGGTGAAGTGTATTCTTACCTAAGATTTTATACATTTACTGATTCAAAGAGAAAAGACACAACACTTATAAAGGAGAAAAGAGTTTTTTTTTAAGATAATAGTTTTAATTGAATTAGTGAGATGAAAAGACAGCGAAGCCCTGTTTGCTACTTACACGAAAAGAAGATTTTAAAAAATAATCACTGCACAAAATACAAAGGGTGGGGTTATGCCGTGGAATTAACTTTTCTCCATGTTTTTCTTGACTGTTCAAGAACAAATTAAAGTTTCCACAGCAAATTTGTTTTCGAAATGCCGAATTGTGAAGCAGTTACTGACTTCACGTTTCTGAATACCTGTTTGGGAAGGAAAAGATTTTTTAAGTTTTTGGTTCTTTGGTAATAAATAGTCACATCAATTCTCAGTTATTTTTAGATATGTAGAAATATTACACTCTATATTCCATAAGCGTCTATAGTTTAAACTTGTTCTCAACTAGATGTTTCCATAGACAATAGCAAGACAACTATGCCTTACATACTGCTTGCAGATTGAGAAAATACAGAACTGCTACCAAGAAAGGCAAATTTCACTGTATCACTTTGGTTTTAAAAAAATTATGAACCAAGGTAATAGCTTTTAAATATAAGTTTCAGGTGACTCAATCAGCCTGAAGAGAACAGTGTGATTTCAAGCACAGTGAAATCACAGTTACTGGGCGACACAAACCCACTCTGTGTTTTTGAATGTACTTCTGACTTTCCATAGGTGTCTCACATACTTTCATTTCATATTTGCAATGGAAAGGCAAGGGGACACACTGCTATTCTTATTTTTCAGGGGAAAAAAACAAGTTAAGTAATTTGGCAAAGCTACATTAATTATGTCACCGCTCTGAACTATTCACCCACATTCCTTTCTAAATAACCTGACCATGATTATTCTCAGTGTAATCCAAAGGGCAATGGCCCACTGAGAGTCCAGGTCTCTAAGAATCCAAGTGAGAGACCTCTCCAATGAGACCCCCTCAGCATGGATGGGTTACAGTGGGGACAAAAAGTTGGATCGGGCACGGTATGGGAAGCGAGGGGGGAGTATCTCAAGGCAACTGTGTCTCATGCTGACCTTTCCTCTGTCTGAAAGGACTGGATATATTCAGGATTAGGATGATCCACTAACAAAGTGATCCAGTATCGCAGGAGTATTGTTAACTATCACTAAGAGTCATCTAAAATGCTTGACAAAATGAACTTCTCTGGCAATGTCTTAACATTAAACAGTATTACCTTTAATGGTCTCTCTACGCTGCAGTTTGTATGTTTCCTTGTCGTGACACAGTCGATAGATGAAGAAACCCAGGTGATCGACGTTTTCAATCCGGTCAGTAATAACCATATGCTCATGAATAAGGTATGACTGAGGCAAATAGGTTCCAGCCTGTATTTGGAAAATGTTACAGGAAAATCTCAAAACACACAGGACGTAAACTAGAAAAGCAGACAAAATTCTTAGATGTTAGTTTTAAACAGGGTTTATGAACTTTTTAACCATCTGTTTTTATAAATACAATTCTGGTCATTGAGTTGGGGTCTTAAGTCTATTGCTCAAGCTGATCTTAAACTCCAGGACTCAAGTGATCCTCCTGCTGCACCCTCTAGAGTAGCTGGAACTGACTATAGATGTGTTACTGTGTCCAGCAATAAATAGTTTTCTTAGAATATAGTCTTGTCCAATACTGCCTGAGACATTGGAACTTGGTAGCTAATATTCACTCCCTAGTCTATTAGAAAAATTTAAACACAATGAAAAAATTGTGTTTAAAAATCTTCCATTTTCATTATGATTATTATGTGTAGGTGTATGATGTATGCGTGTAAGTGTGAGCCCAAACATGCCATGGTACACATGTATGTAGGCAGGTCAGAGGACAACATTTAGGAGTTGGTTCTCTCCCTTCATGGTGGGTTCCTATGACCAAACTCGGTTTGTCAGGCTTGCATGGCAAGCATTTTTACCTGCTGGACCATTTCTCCAGTCCAGTTTTTAATGTTTTTAAAAGTTATTTTTAACTTACATAAATATGTAAGTTTAAACTTTATACAAAGCATTAAAAAATAAGAGAAGAAAAAAGAGCACAAGTTTTTGCTGCTTTGTAAACACTTGGCTATATTCTAGGATGGACTCCAATAATACTGACTTCTCAGTGGGGAATCCCGAACATTGTAACATTCTTAATGAGAAACTAAACATTTTTGTACCTTGATGTTAATAAGTAGCTCCAACAGATTTCTGGGTGGCATAACAATGGAAGTGTTCAGAGGGATCACATAGCACTTGTCCAGGTTCAGGTCTAAATAGGCAGTGAGTTTCTGGAAAGAAAAAGAAACGTTTTAGATTAGTATTTCAAAGATACACAGCAACTAGATTTTAAAGAACAGTACTGTTAAAATGGGCTGGCTTTAGAATCTATAAGTTACCTGTATTTCAACAAACGAAGAGCCTGTTGAGTCAGGCAGGTAAGGCAGGGGCAGAAATGCAATAAGGTGTGAGAGGGCTAGCACTACAGTTAGAGAAACTGAAGTCCAGTGTTTGATTTATCTTGTTTGAGACAGAACAGACTTGTGATATGGCTTTGAACTTATGATCCTTCAGACTCGGCCTCCCCAGTACTAGGACTGAGAAGTATGCGTGGGTATTTAGAATAATTCGGCAAATACTGAAACTGAAGAACCTCCGGTCTTACAGCTCTGCACAGTTGGCTTACCTTGTTAAAGTCATGGACAATGTTGGCAGGATCGCTGTCTGCAAACTCTGGTACAGGCACACTGATGAACTCAACCTCATCCTCTTCAAAGATCTTAATATTCTCTTCAATTGTCTGGTAGCGAGCAGCTGGGGCATCCGCAGAAGGCTCATTCAGGATGACATCGTCTTTGATGTACTTCAGTCCACAGTAGTACACGTCATCTGGCTACAGAATTGAAAACACCCATTTTAGCAATTCAGCAGGAGACAGGTTTTTAAATCTAAGCCTTACTTAAGCTGCCACCTCTATCTAAATAGTATTTTGCTTACAAACTCTTACTTTCAGATGACAAGCCAGACAGTTTAATTACAGAGTTAGCACATTCTTTAAGATCAGGTTCTGAAGTTGTCTTTAAAGGAGAAAAGCAGCTGATTTCTCCTTGACTTCTTGTGGTAGCTAAAAACAGGATATGAAAGCAATTACCCATCTGGGGTAAAGCAAATCTTGACAAGAAACACACAGGCCGACTTCTACCTGGAGGCAGTTTTTCGTAATGTTTTCCTTTCTTTCATTTTTCATCTCTGCGAGTCATCCAATTTTCAGACCAACTGAGAAGAGGCAGAAAGATTTGGTGCCACTATGTGCTAGGCCCAAGAGCAGTAGGCTGCTGTGTAAGTGGTCCACACTGTCTATCACGTGATGGGACCGTCAATGTGACAACACCTGTAGCTATTCAAGTGGCAATTCATGATATACCTCTTAGCCATGAACTACAGTAGGAAAATGAAAAGTTCACTTTGAAAAATCATCCAACAATCTAAATTCTTACATCAGCAATATCTCAAAACACTGTCGCACCTCTTTTAATGACTAGGCATTTAAATATCTGGCAAACACTTGAGTAATTAAAGGCTCTAGGTGGAAAGTACATGTTTAGAATAAGGTACGTAATTCACAATGGAAAAGATAAAAAAAATAATTTCTGGGGCTAGTGTGATGGCTTAGAGGATAAGGGCACTTGCCACCAATCCTGATGACATGACTTCAATCCCCAGGACCCACATGATACAAGCAAAGAACCAAATGCCACAAGTTGTCCTCTGATCTCTATATCCAATCCAAATACCCCTGCTCCCCATAAAAAAGTAAATAAATGTAACAAAAAAGTTTTTTTAATAATACTTTTTTCTAGCCAGGTGTGGTGGCACATGCCTTTAATCCAGCACTCAGGAGGCAGAGGCGGGTAGATCTCTGTAAGATAGAGGCCAGTCTGGTTTATGTAAGGAGTTCCAGACCAGCTGGGACTACTGTCTAAAAACAAACAAATAAACAAAAGAAAGGCATTTTCTTCTGCTTACCTGAAGTGCAAAATACTTGTACAGGTATGCCCCCCCTAGAATGACACCAGCAAGCATGAAGGCCAGTCCAAAGCACATGCACCAACACCAGGCTCTTCTCTGTCCAACTGGAATCACGTCATCTGGGTCCTAGAATATGAGAATGGCGATAAGTTATTATCTGTATTGAAGCAGAATCACTGAGGCTTGAGATATTAATGAAGACAAAGACCAAAAGGAGTCAGGTCTCTGATCAAAATGAACCCAGGAATGGGGAAGTGGTGGCTGCAGACTCACCCCAATGCTCTTCAGTGAGGGGACACTGGTCTCCAGGGAGACTTCTCTAGCTATCTGTAGACAGTCTATCTATCATTCAACATCCCATCTACTAACAATGTCACTGCAGTAATACACATCATAATTCCTACTTTCCAGCAAAACTTTTGCTGTTTCTTTCTAACATTTGAGGTTCAACAATACAGTCTTATCCTTCAATATTACAAGGCTAAACCTTATGTATTACAGGTCTGGGACATTTCCTTATTGGAGCATTTATAAAACTGTTAGCCTCTACAAGGTTTCTATATTTCATGCCATATATAACACTATTCATAACCACGTATAGAAAAATCTAACAGGAGAACAGCAAAACAGAGGAGAGAGCACTAAGAGTCTGCAAACAGTCAGAACTGAAACAATCAGGGCAAAGTTACTTTCCTAGAAATAAACTGTTATAATTCCACACAAATCTTATTTTGATAATGTTCTTTGTGTGTGGGGGGGGGGGTTACATTTTAGGTAGTTCTTGTCGGCATACTCTGAGTGGACATTCAGAATGATGAGTTTATGGCAATGTACTAAGCATAAGAGGAAGCCAGAAAGAATTCATCAGATAGTCTTTCTGGAAAGCTCTAAGAATCCTGTAGGTAACAAGGCATTATAAGACCGCAACAATAAAGCACACAGTTCTACTTGAGCCCTGTCTAACCGAAACATCACAGGAGAGATAAGAAACTGTTCCTGAAATTAATTTCAGGGTGGAGGCAAGTGCGGGGGATGGAAATGGCAGATGGAAACAGTCACTCTCAACATTTGGTGTCAGCAGCTGAGACAGCCAAGTGCGCACACACCCAACCCTATTTGGCAGGCACTCTCTCCTAACAGTACATAAATGAATAGACAAGGACCACAGGCAGACACCTAAAAAGAATATGCAGTTTTGACGGCTACACTGATGACAAGCTCTGGGGCTTTTGGATTTACCATTAACTCTTCAATAAGCAATCATTTTGAGAATAAATTATAAATGTCTATTTCATCCAAACACTTATCCTAGGTACTAGGAATACAGACTCTGCCGAGGAAGAGAGGTGCTATATCTGTCTGGAAAATAGATTTAAAAAAAAAAAAAAAAAAAAGGCAGGCACAATTGTGCACACCTGTAATCTCAGCACTTGGGAAGCTAACAATCAAGGATTGCCTTGAGTTTGAGGCCAACCTGAGACACTTTGTAAGATCCTGTTGTATCCTGTCTCATGAAACCAAAAAGAATATAAATATGGGCTCTGATGGGAAAAATGCACAGAGCACTCACAAGAGTCTTCCCAGGGAGAAACCACTTGAGTACAATGTTATAGGATAAACACCCATTCCTGGCAGAAGACAAGCGTTACAGAATACACTATGAAAGGTAAAGAATGAATAAAACCACAATATATGGCACTGCCAAGGAGAAGACATGGCAGGGTTAAGTGCTCCACAGGTGGGGAGGGATAAACATGAAAAGTAACTGGTCAGTAATACAAAGGGACTTGGTATGGAACTGAACTCTTGTTTTTTAAAAATCATGTTTCAGGACTTTAACAAAATAAATTAATTTGTTAAAGAATTTAAATTATGAAACACTTATCTAAAGGTCATTTATTCAGCACTTCAATAATGTGAAACATGGCTTGAGAATAAGGAAATAAGTCCATTTTAATAGCTAAGTTATGGACCTAAAGCCCACATACCATCAAGAACTTTGTAAGAGCTATGACGTCTTCAAAGTCTACCTAATCTGTTTTCTCTATATTCCTATTGGTCACTTTTTTTCTTGCACTGGAGTAATGTAAATATAGATCTTATCTTTTGCTGCTAGGTTCTAAGGTTCTTGGGAGTGTTGATTCATATTCACTTTGCATTACTAGTAACTTTAAGTCAAGCTTGGCACATAGTTAACATGCAAATATTTGATGAGTGAATCAAGAAGGAGCCTGGCTATTTGACTTCTCATGGTTCATAAAAGTTACATCAGTACCCAGGAAGATAATGGGGGACAGGAGCAACAGAATCATTTATGATGCTCAAGAAACTGGCTATCTGACAGAAACAGTAACCTTACTTAACGTGTCTTTAAAGCCTGTTATGTGTAACATACTGGGCTACATTCTGCAAGAAATTCAATTGTAAGACTTAGTTCATACTGTCAATAATTTATGAATCAACACTATGCATGAGAGATAAAAGATGTCCTATATTACAATGTGAGTTACAGAAAAAAGATTAAAGTACATTCAAAATTTGAAAGTTTTTAATTAAGCAGAGTATGATGGCTGAGGCAAGAGGGGAGCCACAAAGTTGAGGCCAATATGGGATACATGTATAAGGTCTAGGCCAGGCAAGATCACAGTGTCAACCCTCCCAAAAATACCCAAACCCAAAACCCCACCTTATACAGCAAACATCACGCTTGTTGGTTTAAACTTATACCATAGTTATTCTAGTCAGAAACACAAAGATGCTCATTAAAACTGGTTCCTTGTTTCTACTCAATGCAATAGTACAGAGTCTAAACAGTAAACAAAGTTAACAGTAGAACAAAAAGGATTGGAAAAAAGAAAACTGCAGAAAATATAACAAAGTCAAATTATTCAAACTGGTAAGAGCTCAGCAAACTAAAGACCAACTATCTAACATCACTTGTCTCCTTGGGCACAGTGCCCAAGCCTTTAAACCTGGCATCTGGAGGTAGAAGGAGGAGGATCAACAGTTCAAGGTCACTTTTCCTACATAATGTTTTCGAAAACAGTCTGGATTACATTAAAGAACCCATCTCAAAACACTAAAAAGAAAAAAAAATTAAAAGCTAAAGATTAGTTCATAAATATTCATGACATCATTATTCAAAGTTGTTCCCAACCCAAAACAACCTAAATATCCATTAACTGATAAATGGATAAATTATGGTACATTCATATTATGAAACAAAATAACAGAGGTCCTGTGTGTGTGTGTAACATTTTATAACTTAAAAGGGGAAAAGGAAGCAACTCTCCTTTGGAAAACCTACACCATGTTCTTAGGAGTGCTTTCTTTCTCTTAACCCTAGTGTTTAAAATCTGTATTAAAATCTCTTAATAAAACCCAAGTCTGCATTAAAAAAATGAAAAAAAGAAACTCATAATAAGCAGGAACTTCTTCACTGGGGTATACAACTTTAAAGAAGTCACTCACACATTTCTTCCCCTTATTCTACAATAAAACTGGTACACCTTACATGAAGCTTATACAGAACACAATTCCCACAGGTGCCGCACAATTATCATCTCATTAATCTTCCTGAAACCTCAAGATTTTAGCCCAGTTTATAAATGAAGACACTAAAGCACACAGTGGCCTATAACTATCCTCAACAGCACAGAAAGACTTGGCTTTCAGAACTGGCGGTACAAGTCTTTAATCTCAGGTACTCAGGAAGCTAAGGAAGTAGAACTGCAAGTGAGAGGCCAGCCTGAACAACTTAGTAAGGCCCTGATTAAAAATAAAAATTTTTTAAAACTACTTTTTAATTGAATTGTTGTGTATGTCATACAATATATCTTCATCATGTTTAGCACCACCGCCCCCCGGCTGTATATACAGCTCAGTGGTGGAGTGCTTTGCTGACATGCCACAAAAACTTTAGGTTCTGTCCGTACTGCAGACAACAGACAGGGCTCTCTAGAATGTTCTCACTCAGGTATCTACTATTTTCTGGTTGGAATAAATCTTACCGAACAATAAAGTAAGACTACTTAACCAATTATACCTTAAGCAAAATGAAGGATAAATTGTGCTGTTACTTCAATTAGTTAAGAATTAGGTGACCTAAATCATTTCCCTAAGAGGCTTCAATAAATGGGCTTCAATTATAAACTTAGCTTAAATACGATGTAAGGTTTTTTTCTTTAAAAAAAAAATTTTATTCTGTTTCAAGGTAACAAATACTTGACATCCTTTGCCACTTCTTACTTGAACCTTCTTTATATGAATGGAACTTTTCAGAGATGTTTTCCAAAGCTCTTTAAATGAAATATTATGTACTATCATAGCAAATGCAACAGTAATGCTTTAAAAACCAGAATATTAAGGCAAAAAATACGTCAAGGATTAAAAAGTATAGGATCGGGGCGGGGATGCAGCTCAGATGGCAGGATGCTTGTTTGGCATGCATGAAGCCCTGGGCTTATGCCCAGCAATGCCTGAATAAAACTAGGTGTGGTGGTGCATACCTGTAATCTTAGCACTCAGAAAGTAGAAACTGAAGGTCATCCTCAGTCACACAATGAGAGTTCAAGGCCAGCCTGGAATATAGTAGACTCTATCTAAAAAAAAAAAAAGTTCCACAAAGAAAGCTGGGAGAAGGAGAGGGTGAGGGTGACAGGGGATAGACAAACACAGACAGGACCATGGCATAAAAATACTAGGTATAAAAATAGGATAGAAATGAAGAAAAGAATCAATATAATTTATTCAAAATATTAGGAGTTAATGAATAATCAGAAGTAGATTTACTTAGAAACATGTAAACTTTTAAATGTTGGAAAACAGGTAAATAGGTACACACAGGCCAGCTGTCCATGGTATGTTGTTTGGGCTGTATAATGGTTTCCAAAATAGAGAATTAGTTGCCAACATTTAAATAATTTTGTATCATGTTTATTTTTCAAGAAATGTTTATTTAAAAAGATTTCTTATTATTAGTTCCTCTTATCATTTTTCTCCCACCTTGAAGACTAAACATACACGTTGCTGGTTTTGAACTCTGGTTATCATTCTAGTTATGACTGGGTATTGCGGTATTACATCATAAACAATCCAAAGGACTTCCCCATATAACAGATTTTCAGGATATTCCACTTCTGGAGACCCTCCCAGCCTCAGTTCACTTCTCTATTTTTGGTAATAAATCTGTTTGCACTGCTAAAAAAAAGACTCCTCTTCCTACCTTTATGTTACACTGCAAACCTTGGGCCTGTCGCTTTGAGAGTTTGTACAGCCTGAAGAATTTTCTCCTTTACAGATGGTAGGCACCACAAGATTTTTCAGTACCAGTTAAGGGTTTAAAGGCATTAAAAGGAGTGCACCTTTAATCCCAGTACTGGGGAGGCAGAGGCAGGTGGATCTCTGTGAATCCAAGGCCCTCCTGGTCTACATAGTGAGTTCTAGGTTAGCTGGGGCTAAAGTGAGACTGTCTCAAAACAACAAAAGGAATTAACAGTTTCTACAAAGCATTATATATTATTTGTTCCAAGTTTTAACCTGGCTCCTATGTTCACAAAACTTCTTCTAAAACTTGATTTTTGTACCATAACCATGTCTTTTCCAAGATTACACTGTAACTTAAAAGTTTCTAAAAAAAGTAATAAAAAATGGCCATAAGTATAGACAAAGAAAAGCAGGGTGTTTTCAGCTGCTTTGCCTCTCTGTGGTACTAGGGATTGAAGTCTTGGTACTAGAATATAGAATGCCTTGCACTAAGGCAAGCATTCTATATTCCAACCCATTTTCCTTTTCTTATTAATCTTTTTTATTATGAGACCGGTTCTGACTGAGTTGCCCAGGCAAGCCCTGAACTTGTATTATTCCTGCTTAGGCCTCTCCAATAGGATTACAGGTATGTGTCACCTGGCACCAAAAGAGTTCTGGCTTTTAGAGGGATGGTAAATGTTCTATTCACTTGGTTTTTACATTAGGTTATTTTTCTTAGTATAGAGACATCAAAAAGACATGAGCTCATGGGTTGTCCATCACTGACAGCAGCAATTACCAAATGGAACTGATGTTAACAAAATCTCTGCTAAGGTACCAATATGTAAAGACAGTGACCATTTGTTTGCATTTTCTCTCATTCACTCAAATCAGTATATGCATTCTGCTTCCTAATCAGCTTTCCAATACAATGACAGTCTTAAATTATTACCGAAATCCACATAGGAAGATTACCTTTGACACACGCAGCAGTTTCCCAGTGATGGGCATGGCATAGACAGAAGCAGAAAATGGTTCCTTATTAATAGTACTACGTCTCACAAAGGCTTCTGTTCTTTGGTCACTATTGGCTTTGTGTTCAGTCAAGTTAATTAGTATTGAGTCAAAATTAGAAATTACAGCAACACGCTTAATCAACAGTCATTGAATTATTCTATACTTGGAATACGGGAAGGGGAAAGAAAGGAGCACTTAATCTCAGTGATGGTCTCCAATACTGTTCCTCACCAGCACGTTTTTTGTGTTAACAAATCCTACTATACACAAGCACCAATACATATAGAAAGAAAAACAACACTCTTAAGCTACTGCATAACAATTCAACTCCTGGGAGAAATCAAGGAAATCTGAACCAAAATGATAGCATTATGTAAAATTAGTACATGCCTATGTTAAACAAACATAGGTCAGAATGAAAAGAATAAAAGAAAAATTGGTAAGGCTGAAAACACATTTAGTACTGGATGGTAACAGTCAATTTTGCAAGGATAAGACTATCTGGTAATAAGTAGATAACAAAAAAATGTGAATTTATGAGTAACTTAAAAAAAATTCTATTCTTGGGGCTGGAGACATAACTCAGTGGTTAAGAGAACTGGCTGTTTTTGCAGAGGGCAGGGGTTTGTTTCCAGCACCCACATGATAGCTCACTATTGCCTGTAACTCCAGTTTCAGGAGATCTAATGCCCTCTTCTGGCTTCTGCAGGCACTTCACACATATGGCACATAAACACACATGAAGGTAAACATACACAAAAAAATAAATACAAATTAAAAATCTATTCTTTTTCTTTGTAATTTAAAATCTCATTCCTTTTCCTACAAGGTTTAAAAGATGACCCTCATTTCTATACTGTTATTTCATCTACACTTTCTAGAACTGTATCAGTGATAGTTTATAAGGCAAAATTTTAGCAAACTTTCAAGTTCATAAGAGTGAGTTAGAAAGTACCAGGACAGAGGGCTTGGAGAGATGACTCCGTGGTTAATAGCACTGTCTGCTCTTGCAGAAGACCCGGGTTTGAATCTCGGAACCTACATGGCTGCAAACAATGGTCCATAACTCTACTTCCAGGAGACCTGACACTTGCTTCTGACCCCCTTGGGCACTGCACAACAGAGGTGCATTTAAATATACTCATATGCATAAAATAAAAAAAATAATTTTTTTTAAAGTACGAGGAGAGAAAAACAAATGGAAGATGTTTTAAAGCAACACCATATGCTAATTTTATCTATTGTTAATAAAATAGCCTTTATCAGGGACAAATAAACTGGAAAAGATAAACTTTTTTTCTCCCACTGGCTGAGTCACACTGGAATTTTAATGTTCCTAATAACAGCTATCTTCCTAACCTTTAAAGCATGTCAGAGACAACTTAAGGGAAAAAATAAATCCTGTTTTGGAATCACATTTTGTGTAAATTAGATTTTAATCTAATTAGATTTTAATCTAATGCAGCAGAATAATAATATGTATGTTATTAAAATATATTTGATATGCAGAATTTTAGTAAGAAAATTCAAACTGTAGTCTTTTGGAAATATAAAAAATTTTTTCTACTTACACTAATTAACTTCATGCAGCACTGGGGATCAAATCCAGCATCTCACACTCCACCACTAGCCTATATTGCCAATCCATACAAAATAACTTAAATGTGAAAGTCTATGGGTACCTGCCATCTAAGTTTGGGATTTTGATAGTTACACAAAATGACTAAGTACCAGGCATGGTGATATTTATAATTCCAGTATGTGGGAGGTTGACAGGAGGATGAATCTGAAGAGAGCCTGAGCAACATACGTTGTCACAGTGAGACTCTGTCTCTAAAAAAACAAAATACTAGAAAATTTTTTTCAGTATCCTGGATATCAGGTGCACTTGCCTCTCTAGAGGGAATAGGTGAGAAGTGCTTTGATTCTAAGGGCCCCACTGCCTAGCACTGAATGTGTGCATCACAAGTATCAATGGAGATGTCTGACATGACAGTGTGCACCCAATACTTGGGACACAGAGGCAGGAAGATCAGAAAGCCCAAAATAAATCAATCAATTCAAAATTAAAATTCAGTCCAAACATTTGGTCTTGGTTCCTTATTCCACCATGCTTCTAGCTCATGGACTCGAGGACTTAATTTTCTTTGAAAGCAGATAACAATGTTTAAGTAGGTTGATTAATTTGTGTTACAGTTTATACAAAACTGGATGGTTGTCTCAGCTATAGTATGTGCTTTTTGAAGGATGGAGCACTTAGTAATTTCTGGATTCCTAGTGTCCCACACAATAGGTGATTCTGAATATGAATGCGATCAGTATCATGAAAGGCCCGCGAGTCCAACACATCTCACAGACAAGCATAGTGAAGCCCAGGGAAGCGAAGCTGCGTCATTATTTGTGTAGCATCATGAGTATTTGGAGCTAATAAATCCTATCCTCTAACTCTACATACAGCTTAAGGAAAGAAACTGTGAAACTAGCTGGCATGTAGCTCAGTGGACAGAGTGCTTGCCTGGTATGTGTGAGGCCCTGGGTTTGATTCCTGACACCACAAAGGGGAAAAGATAGGAAGCGAATAGGTCCACATCTGATTAAATAGTTTAAACAAACAAGCTCTGGTAATAAATGAAGTAATACCACACTTAGATATCACCTGTATCCGACCAGAAACTAGAGTTTCCACAGAATTCTATTGCAGTAGGCTTAACTAAACAGCCAGATATACAACATACGTGTTAACAATTCTACGTCCACAATAAAGACCACATGTGTTAACTGTTCCAACAGTGGGAGTGACACTTTAATACACACTAATATATGTCAAAATTAATAGTTTTTTTTCTGTTTATCAAATCGTAAAGGATAGTTAAAAAAAAATACTGGAGACAAAAACAATAGAGAACACACAGGTACACCAACATAACCATTTAAAATGAACTTAAAAAGCCAAAATGAAGCTGGGGAGATGACTCAGTGGTTGAGCACTGGCTGCTCTTGCAGAGAACCATTGTTCAATTTCCATCCGATATGTATTGGTTAGCAACCATCTTTAACTCCACTTCCAGGGGAATCCCACACCCTCTTCTGATCTCCAAGTGCACTGCACAACACAGGTGCACTTACATACATGCAGGCAATACACTCATACACATAAACATAAAAAAATAATTTAAAATAAAAGGCCAAAGTTAAAAATTAAAGGTGGAGCATAGTGATGAACACCCAGTTTCTAGTATTTAGGAGGCAAAGGCAGGAGAATCTTTCCAAGTTCAGGGCCAGCCTAAATTACATAGCAAGTTCTAGTTCAGAGAGGACAACACAGCAAGACACCAGCCTAAATAAAGATATTAAGTGAAAAATGAAACTCAAATAAAGTTAAGAGTAGTAAAGTCATAAAGCCAAATCACAAAGTTGGCAGTGAGCTGTCTTGAAAATCACTCAGGAAGCCAACAGTCTTAACTCTTTGGGGGGGGAGGTCATTTTGCTAGGTCATCTTGTTGGATCTTAAATTACTGCTGATAATTCAGGTGGTTTCCACTATTATCTATTATTAATTATCATTAGGCCCAATTTTAGTGCAAAGGAAATATTCTAATTAAACTTTCAAAAGCTATGGAGATGGTTGAATTGAAAGTCCTAATACTGCAGGGTGTGGTAAGGGTACATCTTTAATCTCAGTGAGATCCAAGCCAGCCTGGTCTACCTAGGGAATTCCAGGTCAGTTGGGACTATGGTGAGACCCTGTCACAAAAAACTGAAAAAAAAAGTCCTAATATTGATTTTCAGTGAAATGTTCATTTTTCTTTGGAAACCTCAGTGGAATGATGGTAAAGGGAAAGCAAATGAACCTTCAGCCCCACAGAATGGAGATGAATGATAACAGCAACTGAAAACTGAAAGCACAGGGGAAAAATACCGAAGAAAGACATACCGAAGGGGAAAACTCTCAAGCCTGGGGAGGTGGGGGATGGGACGGAACAACATGGACATGTACACAGAACTGGGAACAGGAACAGCATCAGACCAGAGGGCAATGGACAGTACGAAGAAAACACAGAAATCCCAGCTGGAGCAGAATTTTATACACAAATTATTGTCAGAAGTGTAAGGATCAGCTGGGCATGGTGGTGCATGCCTGTAAATCCCAGCACACAAGAAGCTGAGACAGGTGGATTACTGTATAAGGCAAACCTGGACTACCTAGTCTTAGGCAAGCCTAAGTTATAGAGTGAGACAGTCTTAAAGAAAGAGAAAGAAAGAGAGGCAGGGAAAGGTCAAGGCCGCCAGACAAGCAAAGGCTTTAAAATTATTTTATCTCGGGGCTGGAGAGATGGCTCAGAAGTTAAAGAGCACTTGCTGCTCTTCCAAAGGACCAAAGTTCAGCACCCAGTCTGTAACTCCAGCTTCAGGGAATCCAAAACCCTCTTCTGGCCTCTGCAGACCCTGCCTCCATATATAGCCTTTAAAAAAAAAAAAAAAAAAAAAAAAAAAAAATATATATATATATATATATATATATATATATATATATGACAGTGTTTTCTCTGATTTTCAATGCAGCAGACCCAACATGGCACGGAGGCAAAGACACTCCAGTGTCACTGTGACTCTCGGGGCCAGGCTGGAACAATTAAATTTGAAAGGTGAGCCTGGAGATATAGAAAGGCAATTACACTACTGTCAGAGGACGAATTACCAATAAATATACACAAAATTAAGCAACTTGCCCTCCAGTTCCAAGAAAGAATGATCAAATTCAGGCAAAATAAAAAGGTCTTGTATAAGAAGTACATTAAAACCATCCACAGGTATAAATAATGCTCATCACTTACCATACAGGCAGTGGATATGGATTCAACCAGAAATTACTATGTATACCAAGAGAATGGGTGTGTGTAGTGCATTGCTATATACACATACAAGCAAGTATTCACACCTTCCATTTTGATACTACTAATGGGTAATATTTAAAACTGCCGAAAAGTAAAAAATAAACTTTTAGAAAAACCAATAAAGAGCAGAATAAAACAGGTATTTATAGTAATAGTTAACCAAATGTGATCCAGAAATACCCCTTCGGGGGATCCACAAGGTCACATTATTTTCCTAATAAAACTATGACACTGTTTCGAGTTCATTCTTTCTGGGTTCAGTGGAGTTTTCCACAAGCTGAATATGCGACATCACAGAAAAACAAGACAGAAGTTCAGACTGCTGTGGTCTTCTACAAGCTACTCATTAACACCGCAAAGCTCTGGAGCAGGTTGCTCTAATTTTCTTAAACCATTTCGGTTGTTTGGAAATTTTTAAGATTCATAAAACTTATTTATGTTAATATCATAGATTTGTTAAATATTCTGCTTACTTTCTAATATAATATCTTTCCATAAAACTGTACAATACAAAAAGTCTTTGGGATTATGAACAATTTTTAGCTTTATTCAAGAGGTTCTGAGACCAAAATACTTGAGAATCATCAATTTAGAGAAATGTGGAATTCAGATTACTTGGGCAGGGTGTTTCTAGCACAAAGATACCAGCCTATGTTATACTCTGCTCATCAAAACCCCTGAGGCCACCTTCATAAAATCTATACAGAAGCAAAGTGGTCTAGTGGTCACACTGGTAATAAAAGACCAAAGTAGTTGAGGAGTAAACATAATTGCTTCTGGTTAATTTAGGGACACAAGTATTAGAACAGTGATTGCCTCTAAGGAGAGAGGACACATTGCAAAAGAACATCAATAATTTTCTGTTATGGCAACATCTGTTCTATACTGATTGGGGTGTTATTTTAGGTAGATATGTTTAAAAATTATTTAACTGCTTACAGTATATAAAGTACAACTTTCAAAACCTTATTCCCCTAAGATATGGCAGGACTATTTGCATTTTAAAACAATTACTTTGTTAAAATAAAAAATTTAAATCTAAAACTTCTATTGGCACCTATTATGCAATGGAGAAATATACATTTTAAAATCCTAATGATTTTTATGTTGCAGGAATGAACTGTTACCAGAATGTTCTGCTGGGGAAAAAAAAAGTGTCAACAATATTGCTAAATAACCACCATGCAAGGTACAGATATACAATAATAACAGAGAAGTAATATCTCAAAGTAAGAATGTTCAGGAGGGGAAAGCTTAACTTTACAGAGTATCATATTCCCTACGTCACTGATACAAATACTGATGCATAGAAGATGAAGCGATTTATTCAATGAGCACAGTAGGTGATTCAGGTGAGTCAAACCAGGGGTATGACAGCTTGAGTTTCCATCACTAAACTACTGCTTCCTGAACAGCACAGCCACTCCCATACATTGATGGTACTGGGCAAAAGGAAAAATACCATTCCTTTGATCTTCCCCCTAAGTATTAAAAAGATAACAGCTATTACTCCTATCTCACGTTTTATAGAAAAGCAGTCAGTAAGCCACATTGGAACACAAGTCATAATTTGCTGGCTTTGCTTTCCACTTGCAAGAGATTATAAAATAGTGATCCATGTCAAACCTTTAGTGTTTTTAGCTAAATTATTATATGAATTTAAATAGAAACCCTAATGTGTAGCTTGCCTTTAAAACTGTATGGCTTTAAGGCTGATGGTGTAGCTCAGTGATAAAGTGTGGCTGTGGTTTGTAGGCGAAGGTTCAGTTCCTGGGACCAAGAAATAACAATAACAAAACCTACATAAGGACTTGAGGATCATACAACATTGGACCTAATTTTAAAAAATGAAAACCAAGGCTGGGTGTGGTAGCACATGCCTTTAATCCCAGCACTTAGGCAGATCTCTGTGAGATAGAGACAAGGCTGGTCTAAAGATCAGCCTGGTCTACAGGCCAGCTGGGGTTACTCTCAAAAAGAAAGACAAGAAATTCCAGCTTGCTTAATATATAAAAATTCCACTTTTGTTAATTTACCTTCCTGGGCATACACACATGGAGTTCTGTCACCTGCTTCTAGCTAAAATAGATGGGCTTGAGACTTTTTTACATACCTGAAAAAAAAGTAAAAGCAAGGAAAAACGAAAAATCAAAAATTGATAACTTGAGCAGACGGTCTCTTAAAAATCACTTTTCCCAGCATAGCAGGGGTCTTTTGGATATGGCAGTGATCCAAGCAATTCAATTAATGGAAAATTGCTCTTTGGGCCAGATATGGTGGAACATGCCTGTAATCCCACCACCCAGAGAGGCTGAGGCAGGAGGAATGCCATGAGTTTGAAGCCAGGCTACATTGTGAAACAGGTGAAACAAAGTGAAACCCTGTCTCAAAAAAGCTAAAGATTCCAATATGCAAAAATTCATCAAAGTCTGTTCTTTAAGGTATGAAATTCAACTAAACCAAAAAGCTGTTTATGCAAATATTTCAAAAATTCAAAGTGGTAAATTTCTAGAGAGGCATGGTACCTCACACCTATAATCTAAGTACTTTTGAGGCTGAGGCAGGAAGATTACTGTAGATTCTGAGCCAGCCTGGGCTACATAGTGAGTTCCAAGACAGCCTGGGCAACAGTGTAAGATGCTATCTCAGAAAAACAAAACAAGTTCTAATGTCATAAATGGCAATCTCTCAGATAAATTTCCAGGATATTTAACTTTAAATTACTAGTATTTACAAACTCAACCACAAGTCTTATTTCAATTCTCGTTAGTCATATTTGTATTAGCATCAAGACATTACTCCCGGAAACCAGTCAGCACTGAAAGATAAGACTGAGTGAAAAGTTACAATATCCCCACAGTAAAAAGGCTAATTTTCTCACTTCTGTAACTTGATATAAGTTTTCATGGTTGGGAATAAAAAGTCTATTATCTAATTTTTCCTAAAATGGGAAAATTATTGAAATAGTACAATTTTTTTCCTCTACTCAATTTAAGGACTTAAAAATCTGCAATTACTTACAAGTCTTGTTCATTCATTGTTAGTAATAGATACTTAGAAAATTAGATTTTCTTAAAGCTGGTGTGAATATGTATCATAAATACTAACAAAAGTAGATACCCACAATTAAAGTGGAGACAGTTTTTAATGGAGTTTAATTTTTAAAATTAGTACACAAAGTAACTGGAACTATTTTTTGTGGAAAGCTTTAAAATGATGTCAGATAGGGTCACATCTGTAACATAATCTTAAATCTTGAACTTTCAGCTATCTATTTTGTCAAAGCTCCTTGCAAAGTAGAGAGAGCCTGGGATATCTATCTTTACATACAACACAAGCTTATAGACAGCATAGTCCCAGTGTAATATTCCCTATGATACTTAGTCACCACCTCTTTCAGACTAGGAAACATGATTTACTTTACTTTAAGAGATAGTAGCTATGGCCTGAAGTAGTTATGGCCTGAATCCCGTTGGTGGGAAAGTCTTTCAGTCTTTCAGCTCTAATTAAAAGTGGCACATTTAGGGCTGGAGAAATAGCTCCAGGGGGAGAGTCCTTGCCTAGCATGCACAAGGCCCTAGGGTCAACTCCCAAGGGTGCAAATGTGGCACATTTGCCAAAATGTTAGAGAGTGAATTTCCTTTGACCTATTTGAAAAGACACACTTTCTTTTTTCCAGGATTTTCTTTTTTAACCCAATGTTACACAAAGCAATTCAAGAGGCTTTTAGTCAAAACACAAATTCTGAACACATTTCCCTTTGAAGAAAGAATGTGGCTCTTGAAGGCACTTCAAATATTTTTGTTATGGTATTATAAAATTGTGATGCTCCACAACTGCTACTTAGAACACTTTTCTACAGTCATTTACATACAAGTCAAGTTTTAGCAACACAATAAACACTTCCTAAACTGAATCACATTAAATAGATCTGTAGCATGTGTTTGAGATGTTTCTGGTTTAAAAAAAAAAAAAAACCAAAACAACACCCTGTTATTCACACAAACCTTTAAGTGGCAGAGGCGAATTCCATGAGGTCTTACAGTCTTATGACTATGTCAAGGACAGGACAAGGCACTGTCTTCAATCCTGACAGTTAATTTGTCCAACTGGACAAACTACAGTCTCACCTGCCCTCCAATGCCTGCACTGTCCCATCAGGGACGTGCAGAGGATATTTATCAGTCTCCTAGCATAAAACCCTCACTTTAGCTATCACATTCTCTATGGAAGCCAAGATTTAATAACTGTAAGTTTTACTGGCGTTAGCCAGGCATGGTGGCATGTGCTTGTAATCCCACACTTAGGAGGCAGAGGCAGGAGGACTGCACCAAGTTCCAGGCCAGCCTGTTCTACCTGGTGAGTTCTAGGACAGTCAGTTCTACATAGTGAGACTCTATAATAAACTGTCACAGGCCAATGTTTACAAACATGAAATTATGTAACTAGGTAATGAGATGCATCTTGGTTTTAGTTACCAATCTCACGTACAGACTAACACGTCTCAGTGAATATCTGTCCACTCATGCATTTTATGTCCTTTCTTCCACCCCCTCAAACCACAAAGAAACAAAACCATAACCATAAACAGAAAGCTAAATTATTAAACCATTCAACCTCGATCATGCAAACAGAGAAAAATTAGAAAGCATAACGGAGGAAAACCTCTACAATCTATGCTAGAAGGGAGACAATATAATCAATCACAAACAGCTTGTGTGGCTACCTAATGAAGCAAAAAAAAATTGTTTTTGAGAGCTGATATCAGGAAAGGGAGTTCAGAAGCAGGTACAGCTGCAAGAGTTGAGAAGTTGTCGGTTTCACAATGAGGTAAACAAAACCAAGAATTTGCTTTATTACAGAATACTTCTATTCATTTGCTTTTACTTTGGTCATTGCAACTTAGTAATTACTGACAGGAGGGAGGAATTTAACATGCTAAATATGGATGGAAAGTTCTAAAGAAAGGAAATATTTTGTTAGGGTGAGGAGATAGATAATTGTTATTTTTCACAATTAAAACAATTGGCTTGTCAGCTGAGAGTGATGGCACAGGTCTGTAATCTCAACAGAGGTCGAGATAGGAGGATCAGGAGCCCAAGGTCATCTTCAGCTCTGTGGCAAGTTCAAGACCAGTCATATCAGACGCCATCTTAAAAACAAAAACACCAAACCAGCAAGCAAACAAAAAACAACACACACCTCAACACAATTTTAATTACTGCAAAAATATAATTATATAATCCTAGCATCTTTGTAGAATTTTAAAACGGAAAGACTCCTTGCATACCATCTGGTCTCATCTTACAAAAAAAGGAAAACTAAGCTTAAAGTCAAGCAGCTATATAAGGACAAAATTAGGACTTCGATATACATTAAGTATCTTCTGCTATCTGTACATATATACTAGTTTTCCAAGGTTCAAATTCATGCACAAAAAAAGAAGTGGATTGCTGTCTGTAACATAAAATATATCTATCATTTCAAACTGACCTTTGTTCTTCCAACCACAATCCTGATTCTTTGCAATGTCTGTCACTAAGGGCTTTAGGCGTGGGAAGATGAAGTGTCAACAGGAAAATGGAGAAGGAAAAATGCAAACTAGTTGAGATAATGTAATCAAAAGAAATAGCTGCTGGGATTAATAGCTACTAATAAGACAGGACTGAAACCATAAGGGAACAGTGGATCTGCTTCCAGGGTTTCTCCTGCAGAGAAAAACAGCAGAAGATGGGAGCAGTGTCAAATACCAGAACGTATGTTGCATAAGACAGCTGACAAGATCGATCAGAATTCTTGTGGCACAGGGCAGTAGAATCTGCATTTTAAAACCAGATGATACCAGAGGACAAAAACTGGTCTATGGTTACTGGAGTCTCAGAGAATTAGTGTCAAACTGTTTTATTTTAGAGTTCTGGACCCTAACTAGCTTAACTAGGTCCTCTGGACCAAAGGAAATGCCCCAGGCAAAACACATCAAGGCTAATTCTGTTCCTGGCCCAAGTGGTCAGACAAGGTGGTTGCCACACAGTCTGCCCAGAGGAGCAAGAGAACATTATGTAATCACTCCCTGAGCTCTGAGATGAGATCAGAAGTTCTCTCACAAATGTCTGTCATTAAGTAAGCTTTTCCTTTATCCTTTCTACTTTCTTTGGAGAGAAATATTGTTCCCCATGGAGAAAAGTCTTCCATATTATACCTAGAAAAAGAATTAGTTATTTCTGTATTTGCCAATTTGTCTGTGACAGGCCCTCATTGCTTAGCCCCAGCCATTTTTCTTTGGAGAGAGAAATAAGAGAAATTAAGAAATGGAAGCAAATACAGAACTATAAATGGTTATTTTAAAATAAAACTTAGATTATGGTGAGCATATGAGAAATTCTAAGATTCTGAAAATAGGATTACCACTTCATAATGACCAAAAAAAAAAAAAAAAAAAAGTCCTAAAAGCTGCTCAGCAACGTTAGTTCTGATGTCTTTCCAGAGTTTTGAATCTTTATACAGTAGAAAAAGAAGAGAGAAATTACATCTATGACACTTTCTGTTTTTAAAGTGGGGGAAGTTATATTTCATAGGATTTAAACACTATAATGCATATACAATAGCACTAAGAATATATATATATATATATATATATATTAGAAGCTGGGCATGGTGGAACATGCCTATGTACCCAGCACTTGAGAGGTAGTTGAAGGAAGATCAGCAGTTCAAGGCCAGCCTGAGCTACAGGAGACTGAGTCTCCATAAACAGAAGAAAGTCTAATGGATTGAGGCTGTTGTGATTGGGTGCTTTTTGATTATGGATCAATTTTGGATAAAATGTGTATCTGATAAAGAGTTATGATAATCTGCTACTACAATTTTTATCTGTGAATTCGAAACATTTTCTTTTAAGACCAAGACTTTGTAATGGGTCCGGAAAAACAATACTAAAACCAAAACCAAAACCCTTAATCCTTTTAGGGGATGGGCTCACTGCTCCTATTTCAAGGGAAGGCAGTCATTTAAAAATCAACCTCCGATGTTTGCTTTTAACTGGAACATTTCCAGAAAATAAGAGCAGTCCAGATTACTATTATATTCTCAGAGATTTTAAAGGGTATTAGTGGCTTCTTTCTCGGTGGTAATTTTCATTAAATCACATAAAAAAAAGAAAACAACAAAAACTTCTACCACCTGTCCCTGGATCACAAATGATTGTTTTAAAGTCCAAACTAAAACTATCCAAGTGATAATAGGTCTTCAAAAGCGCTAATGAAAAATTTAGGAACACCTCCAGTTCATTTCTACAGAGATCAAATGTTTGCAGCCTAAAGCAGATATCAGAAGAGCAAACTTGTGAGACAATTATATTTACATTTGAAAGGATATTATTGTGCTCACAAGTGAGCACAATAATGACTTCACTCTGTGTAGTGCTAAAGAAGAGTTTTGTGAAATGAAGGTGAATTTCACAGGGTCGGGACCAAGTTTCTCACGTTTAGCTCCATGATTTCACTTAATAAGCAGTCCTCAACTCACAAAGACGCTGACTAGATTTAAAAGTCAACTGTTGGATAAGCGAACACCCACAATAGCAATTACTTTTACTTGGAATATTTGTTTCAATAATAAAATCAGCAACCTACCCCCAGTCTACAGCTGCCCTCTCCCTTTTCGAGACCCCACCGTGAAGTTCACCTGCCTACACGGAAGGCCGTGAGCAGGGATGTAAAAGAAAAGGCTTTTAAAATAAGGACTCTTAAGAGTTGCTGGACTCAGTCCAAGTGCTGTTCAGCCTAGAAACGAAAGTAGGAAACAACAGAGGTTTAGGCTTGTTATGATGTCAGCCATTTTAGGCACATTATTTATACTGGGAGGAAAGTGCCAAAGTCGGCGGTGGCCGCGCCCGCGGCTGAGGTCCCAGTGTCGGCCCCCCGCACCCTCGGGCGGCCGTCCTCCGGGTCCCCTCCCGGGCCCCACAGCCCGCAGCGCCCGCTGCACACGCACCTCCCCACAAAGGGCGGCGGGAGGCGCAGGCGGCCCCGGGCCCGTCCTCGGCCCCCGCCCCGCGACCCCCGCCGCCACCCCGACTCCCACCTTGCAGTCCACCGCCACGGCATCCGGGGGGATGATGAGCGCCTCCTCGCTGCTCTTGGGCTCGTCCTTCTTGGCCTCCTTCTGGGCCAGGGCCGAGTTGAACGTCACCTTCACCATGGTGCGGCCTGGGGCGCCCTGCGCGGGCGGCGGCTGACTGGGGGCGCGGGCTGGGGGCTCCCCGCTGCGGCTGCAGCCTCGGCGGACGGGTTCCGGGCGCGACTCTGCAGCTGAGGAGCGGACTGCGCGGCGGCCGGGGGGCTCAGTGCAGCTCCGTTCTCAGCCTGGGAGCTCGGGCGCGGGCGCGGGGCGGGGCCTCTGCTCGGGGGGCGGGGAGGGGCGGGGCTTGGGCGGGGCGGGGCCTGGCCGTGTGCCAAGCACTTGATGCCCCGCCCCACAGTCTCGGTGGAAGGTGTGCCTGGTGGTAGGGCTGGCTGCTTCTCTGGGATGCCTGGATTTTCCGGTTCTGAATTTGCTTCCAACTAGTTTATCTCTGGGCTCCTGTGTTGCAGGTTGGTAAGAAAATGGGGTGAACTTTTCTGGCTGGCTGTATGCAGTAACTTAACCCCTGGTAGCATGGAGGCCTCTGCCTTGCAAGTCGCCAGCACTGTGAGCCCAAAAGCCATGGAATTTTCATGTAAGAGCTCCGTTTACACATTTATTAGCAACTCACTAGAGAACAGAAATATTCAAAGTTCTATGTTCTTGTGATCAGACTTATCTTCCAAGACCTCACCCAAAGGCGTTGCCTGACTGTTTAGGCTGGTGTTTTCTTCCTCCCTTGAGAGGTCAATGCCCTGCCCTGCCCTAGTCCCAAGTCAATAATCAGGAACCCTTTTAGCAGATTTGTATTACTAGCATATCACACTGGAAAAACAAAATGTACCACACTGATGCAGATTTGGAAAAACAACCCCCCCCCCAATATACACACAAGGCCAATTTGTGACTTTCTGCAATGTATTATGAGTCCTTATTTTTCTACAAAATGAAAATTTTTCTTTTTAGGATAACCCATTCGCCTATTCTGAAGAGGTTTCACTTACAACAGACAGAAGAAGATACTGACCCACAGTTACTGGGTTTACAATTATGTCAACGGATGGCCTCTTGAACAAATAGTGGATACTGTACCCTGTCCTGGTTCACAGAGCTGAGCCTGAATGCTCTAGAAGGTTCACAGAGCTGTGTCTGTGTGCTCTAGAAGGTCTACAGAACTGTGCCTGCTAGCTCTAGAAGCCTCACGGAGCTGAGCCTGTGTGTTCTAGAAGGTTCACAGAGTTGTGCTTGTGTACTCCCGAAGGTCCACAGAGCTCTGCCTGTGTGCTCTAGAAAGTTCTTGCTGTGTCAACTCTGCCTAGTCAACCTTGAAAAGAGCTGTTGAACCTGAGGTTCTTGGGCATTTGGCTCTGCTCAAAGAGGGAATTAAGTATTTTAAAATCCTCCCTAAAATTCTGGATCACACATCCCTGAGAAATAGCCCAAGATGTCCAGATCTTGAGAATATCCTAGGCCAAGTAAGAAATCCAGTCCAGACCTTGAGTTTTCTTTGGCATTTTGAAACTCCAGCCAAAATTAAATAAATATTCAAATGGACATGGGAAAAGTTGGGCTCCAGTTCTGACAGTTTTCGTAGTAGCTAGCAACTCATTTAAATTCCTGGGACTGGTGTCACTTGTGCACACATCAACCCTGTCTCTAACAACAACGAAACAAAGAATGGATTCTAATACCTCAGAACTGACTACCGCCCCCTCCAACTCCCTGATTTCATAGATTTCCTGAGACTTTACAGCTGAAGACCAAAGAATGCTGGAAGCAAGATCTGGGAGATGAAATTGCAAGTTACTTTAAAGATCATAATCTTTATTATTTTTGATTTTAGAATTGAATAGAACTTCATTCCAAGAAAGAAGAGGGTGGCTTTATAAATAGCAAAAGAAGTTAGCAGAAGAAAAAGCTGAATAAAGCAGACATAAGAAACAAAAGATGGATTATCATTTCACTTTATATCAAAGTTACATGTAAAGCAAGAAAAAGGAAGCAGAACAACAGAAAAAGAATGAATTGATTAATACTAGGTTACTCATAGGCAAATATAATAATAACACAGAAAATAACTTCAGTGGTGGGCCTGGAGAAAAGGACACTGGTACATAATTCCCTTCAGAAATGGGGTTCATTAAGAGAAAGGGCCTTGAGGCCATGACTGGAGATCTGCCTGAGAAGTCTTGAGAAATCCCTGAGCAAACTCCAAGAAAAAGGAGATAGCATCAGACTTTTAACTTTAGGGAAGGGGGTTGCTGGCAGGAAGTTTTATACATCATGTGTTTTGGTTCAGCATAGTCTATGTAACAAAAGCACAGGAGAGTCCAGTACCAGTTAGGCCTATAAATCTGGAGCTCATGTTAGGTCACAGCACAGTTTCCTAACCGAGCAAGAGAGCTGTGGGGAGGTGTGGCCTGATCTCTTCAGGCTGTGGGATCTGGCCTTGTAAGAATGATCACTGTCTTTTAGAGGCTCAAGCCCATGTTTCAACTCTGCTTTGTGTAAAGAAAAAGAGGAAAGTTTATTAACAAGTCGATTGGAATAGACCTGTTTAGTAAATTTAGACTATTAAAATCTCTGATCCTAATTTCTCAGGTCAAATAGTTTCCAGTACAACATTATGGAACTTTAGTGTGTGAATCGATTCCATTTTGATTTTTAGTACCTCTTGGGGAAGCTTAATGCAAAACAAGGGCTTCCTATAACTTTTTAAAGAAGCTTAGTTATTTCTGTCAGGGGAGGCAGGCACATGTTGTGTTTCTGTGTGGAAGTCAGAGGCTAACCTCTGTAGGAATCAGTTTCCTCCTTCCACCATGTGGGATCTAGGATTGAGCTCAGGTCATCAGGCTTTGTAGCAAGTGCTCTTACCCCTTGAGCCATCTCACTGCTGATGCTCTGGAACTTTCATTTAAACCTTCTATGCTGGTTACTTCTGTCAACTTGGTACAACCTAGAACCACTGGGAATTATCAAGATCATGTGGGCCTATGTGCATGTCTGTAGAGGACTGTCTCAATTGATGTAGAAGGATCCAGTCTCCTGTGGGTGGCACCATCTCCTAGGTCAGGGGTCCTGAACTATGTGAGGATAAAGGAAGCTAGCTGAGACCAAGCTGGAAGGCAGGCAGCGTGGGTGCATTCATTTCTCTCTGCTCTCGCCTGTGGGTGTCATGCGACTAGCAGCTTTGAGTTCCTGCCTCAACTGCCCCTCAGTGATGGGTAGAATTGTGAGGCAAAAAAAATCCTTTGTTCCCTAAGTTGTTTTTGAGAAGGTATTTTTATCAAAGCAACAAAAATGAAACCAGAACACCTTTGTAGTCCTTTCTGTTAGGATGAAATGATAGAAGAGTACACAAAGTATTTGGCGATAGAATCGGGGTGGGAACAAAAATATTTTTAAACAACACATCTTTTAGGAAACTGAGACAAAAGAAGAACCAGCGAGATTGACTAAACCGAGATCCCCTCCACCCCAGGACTTTTATTTTAAAAGATTTGTGACCAAAAGACTATTATTTGGTGTAGTAGCAGTGAACAACAGAGCAAAATCAGTTGGCCTGGCCCAGAGTCTGGGGGTAATCTCCTGGTTTACATCTCTGTTTTATCTGGTGTCTACAGAGCTGTGTAGTACATGACAGCAGGGATAATTAAGAAGCTGGCTTGAGACCAAACATAGCAAACCCAGTCTCGTGATTTAGAAAAGTTTGCTTGTTGACCCTATAAACTAAGGGGCCAGGAAGGAGGAGAGCCAGTGACTCAACAGAAGTTAACTGTAACTACCAAATGTAGGAAGAGTTTGTAGAAGAACTTTGTCTTCCATTTCCATGTGAATCTGTTTTTAAAGTGATAATAGCTTTACCTTTTACCAAGATCCAAGTTTGTTTTTTTCTAGCTAACTGGGGAGGATAAAATTGGGAACTAAATTCTAGAGTCATAGTTCATTTAGAGTTAGATGTGTTTGGGCAGATTTTTTTAAGGTTCTTTCCATTTCTAATCGCTCTGTTCTTTCTCAAGAAAGCAATTCCTTCTTCTTCCGAGAAACTTTGAGGTTTAGCAGAATGATTGGAAAGCATCTTTTGCAAATACAGGAGCCTCGGTGAGTCTGAATACATCCTTTGAATGTGTTCATGGCATCTCCCCTCTTGCCCCATGTGTGACTTTAGCCAGGCAGCTTGTGACTTTGTCTCATCTTTCAAAGACAAGTGCCTCTTCTAGGTTACCCAAACAGAGACTTCAGCATTGCTTTTGTCCCTATAACTTTAGGTGTCCTTTATTGCTGACAAATTTCTTACCTCCTAGGGTTATATCTATTCTCTGCTTCCTGAATGCTTTTTAAAATTTGATGCTAGTTTTTTTGTTATGCTACTGTTTTTGTTTGATTTGTTGGTTTTAGTGTTTTGAGGTAGCTGTTCTGGAACTCACTATGTAGCCCAGGCTGACCTCAAACCCATGGCAATCCTCCTGCCTCAACCTTCCAAGTAAGTGTTTGGCTTATAAGCAAGTGCCTGCTTAACACGTCTTTTGTTTTGATATAGTCCTACTGTATAGCTCAGATTGGCGTTAAACTCCTCATTTTCCTACCTTCTTTTCCATAGTCATGTGCCAACATGCCTGACTTCTATCCATTATTTTAACTTAAAAACAATTTATTATGGGGGCTGGAGGGATGGCTCAGTGGTTAAGAGCACATGCTACTTTTGCAGAGGACTCAAGTTCTCCTCCCAGCATTCACATCATGTTAACTCACAGCTCCAGGGGATCTGACACCCTCTTCTGCCCTCCATGGACATCTGCATTCATGTGCATAGATCCGCACAGATATACACACATATACAAAATTAAAAATAAAATAATAATTTATCATTATTTCCCACAATTAACTGGCTACATTTTTTTTTTCTTAAGATTGTTATTGGGGCTTTGGGAGCAAAAGCTGAAGCTTTGGGAGTAACAAAAAGTGAGGCTTGGCCCCTTGTTCCAATACACCAACTGAAGAGATGGAGGATGGTGAAAAGAGGAAGAGGAAAGTTAATCATTGTGGCTACATAGGGAAGAGCAAACAGACAGAGGAATCTAGTGATCCCCAGGCCATCTTTGCAGTACAGACATGACCATTAGGTTTGGTAGAGGAAGAATTAGAATGCAGGACCTGCCATATGCACAGCTGAGCCCCACTGGTCGAGTGTGGTCATGCCAACATTGCCTCAGCTCCAGTCCTGCAAGGTGGTGCAGAGAGGTGCTTGAGAGGGGACACCATGGTGCTCAGGAGACTTTACTTCTGCTTTAGAGTGCATCCTCTTTGTGGATAATTGCCATCATCTTTGGGGGCCAGGTCTGTCAGTAAGGTCAGTGTTTGTGAGGTTTTGTTCTTCCTAGAATCCCAGGTGACTGTAAATTTAAGACAATAACTTGCTTCAGTGCCTTAATCCTTAAAGGAGAGTAAATAAAGGAAAGAGAAGCCAAGCTTTCATTTTCATGTTTTTTTTTTTTTTTTTTTTAAATTAGATTAGGCTGACCTTGAACTTACTATGTAGCCAAGAATGAGTTTGAACCTCCCGGTCCTCTTGCCTCTTCCTCCGGAGTGCTGGGCTTATTGGTTTATATGTACCATCATACCAGTTTTGTTTGGTGGTGGTGATTGAGCCCAGGGTTGAGTGCATGCTAGTGCATGCTGAGCAAGTGCTCTTCCAGCTGAGACACACCCTAGTCTTATTCTGTTTTCAGTTATCTTTGAGCCTAACTGATGAGCCTTTTTTTTTTTTTAAGCAAAAGCAACTTTTAGATTCTTGTTTCTGAATCTTATCTCTGTGATAGTTAGTGTCAGTTGTCAGCTTGACAGGATATAGAATCACCTGAGAGATGGGTTCTTTGAATGCCTCTGGGGATAATTTTGATTACATTAACTTATGTGGAGACCCTTCACAGTTGTGGGCAGGACCATTCCTGGGCAGGGGATCCTAGACTGCATAAAGTGGAGAAAACAAGTTGGATACTACTAGTTTGCGTTTATCGCTAGCTGCTACTTGACTCTGAATATAACCTGACCAATCCTGAAGCTCCTGCTGTTGTGCTTTTCCCCAAGTGATAGTCTATAATCTTGAACTGTGAGCCAATAACCCCTTTCTCTCTGACATTGCTTTTGTCAGAGTATTGTATCACAGCAACAAAGAAAGAAAAAGCTACTGTAATCCCAAGCCCTTTCTGTAATTATCTCAATTACAAATGCAGATTCTCTCTTGATTAAAATGGTGATAGAATTGGGAGGTTTTGCTTTGCTTTGTCTTGGTGGTTTTAGATCTGCTCCAAGTTGGGTGTTTGGGACATTAGTTGTCATCTCACGGTTTCCCCTCATCCAAAATGGGGCCTGCTGTGTCCATGTTTAGAACATGTCTCTTCTCTCTTAAAAGAGGAGATAAAGAAAACGAGTGGAGGGGAGTGAGCAATAGAAACAGAACAAAACAAAAAAGAAAATGAGCTCAAAAGAATGAAGAGTCAAGGCCAGGTGTGGTGGCACACACACCTATAATCACAGCACTGGAGAGGTGGAGGCAGGAGGGTTGGAAGTTCAAGGCCAGCCTCCACTACACAGCAAGCTTGAAACCAGCTTGGACTTGTGAGACTGTCTAAAAAAAAGGAAAAAGAAAGAAAGAAAAAAAGGTAGCCCAAGGAAAGGTGGTCCAAGGGGCAGAGCCCGCAGCAATTAATGCTTGAGTAAAGAAACAGCCTGACTATTAACACTCACTTTTAAGGCCAAGAATGGGCCCGAACTCTTAGAACCACCTGTTCCTTCAGATGTCTCATAGAACTGTGCTCTCAAGCCCGGCTCCACTCACACTTTTACTGAAGCAGTCTTTCCGATACCAACTGGGAAGGCAGAAGCTAGGATCCACCCTTCTCAGAGAATCTTGCCTTCTGATTCCTATGTCCAGAATATCTCTCACACACAATGTCAAGCAAACTTCTTATTCTCACTGTTTTCAGCAAGGACAGCACACCTCTTTCAGCATTTTGATATGTTAAACAAGCACACCCACACTCATTCAGGATCCTGGGTAGAGAGCAGAGTCGGGTGCCTAGGGGTTAAGGTCATATGCTTAAGGCACAAGAGCACATGGATCAGTGAGCTTATTTACATTATAAACAGTAGCTTTTTGGTGCAAGGTTAAGCAAAAGTCATTAGTCCAGATTCTGTCCATATTGTAAAAGTTATTCCTATAAGAACGTACTCAAAAGACCTGAAGCTTTTTGAGTGTCTTGCTGAAATGTCAGCATCCTTTGTATTTCCACTGGTAATATACTTGGTTATCTCTGTATATATAGGAGTTTGATTCCAGGGCACTCCCTCCTCCAGGGATACACAAATCCTTGGATGTTCAAGTCCCTTATATAAGCTGGTATAGTATTTGCATATAACTTCTGCACATCTCCCTAGTCTCAGGTAAACTGCAAATTTAAGTCATCTCTAGATCACGTACAATATCTAATATGTGTAAGTAACACATAAGTAATGGTTATGTCATATTGTTAAAGAATAATGCTAAGAAGAAAAAGCTTATTCATGATCACTAGAGAGGCAGCTTTTTGTCTCTAATATCTTCTAATATCTGACTGACTCTACAGATAGGGATATGGAGGACCGGTTATACACTAGGAAACAACTGGCCATAGTATGATAATGAAATCTAGAGTGAGCAGCAATAGTCTATCAAGGCTTCTTAGAAAATGCAGGATTTTAGTTAAAGGAAAGGAAAAGATTTGGATGAAGACAAAGGAAGAAGAAAAGCAGTTAAGTAGAAGGAAGAACACAAAGGAGAGGACTAAGACCAAAAGAAAGGACGGAGTCTGGAGTGGGGAAGCCTGAGCAAGCAGAGCATCTGTTGAGTAAGTGATAAGGCTGGCAGGAAGCTGGAGCCATTGGTCTGCATGTTACGTGTGTTAGGTTAGGCTCCATTGATGTAACAAAACCCTGAGATGATTAGCTTATTAAAAAAGGATTATGGGGGGTTCCCTCTGAGTTAGTTGTCCCTGTTGCTTTGGGGCCTGTGGTGAGGCAGCATTATCACAGCAGGAGCATGTGGCAGAGAAACCTGCTCACTTCTAGATACCTGGGAAGCCAAGAGTGAGAGGAAGAGACTGGGCTCCCAAAATTCCTTCAAGGGTATGTGTGCATGTGTCCTATGATTGGAAACCTTCCACTAGGCCCTGCATCTCAAAGGTTCCACCACCTCCCCATCGTGCTTTTGCAAGTAGAACATACAGCAATATACATTGTTTCCTGGAAATATTTTCAGTGATCTAACTAACCTCTAAATAACTGAAATTAATTTGCCTAGAACCTTTCTGAGGATGATTACATAGAAACCATGGATTGATGTGCTAAATCTCTAAATATTTTTGTATATAAATTTTCCATATGCTTTGTACATACTTATTAATGGCATGTGGTGTATATATAAATAGAAAAAGAGTTCTAGTTAGAGAATTTAAAAAAAGCAAAAGGCTGGGTTGGGAGACAGAAATTTCTGGAGACCATAAATATGGAATCTCATGTTCTCATTCTTACTAGCCAGAGGACCTTGTTTTGAGTTCAAACAGTGTTGTAGCCAATAGAATCAAAATACTGGAAAACAACATTAAGAAGCCTCTGATAGCTCTTTTTCTGCATAGTCCAAGAAAAGCTTACACTGCAAAGCAATAGGACTGTCATGCTTTTTAGAAAAAAAATGTTTTTTAAAGCTATGCAAAATTATTTTTGATACCATCAGTTAACAAAAAATATTAAAAAAAACTGAACTACTTAGGTTTCCTACAGAACTGTGGACAATCGCAAGGCCACATGGACAGGGACCTAAGTTATTCGTCCAACATGGACCCATACAACACATTTCATCTGGTAATAGTTATTAAGTAAAGAAGACATTCATAAAGCAGTGTAATGAAGGGATAAAAATAATTAAGAACTTTATTTCATTCTTTGGGTGGTAATCCAACCCAGGCACTGTCTCCAGAGGCTGTTTTCTGCCAGCTCTAATCACTTCCTAGAGCAGTATGGATTTCTGTCTAAGCCATCCCTCGTACCCCCCCAGCTTCTAGAGGACTAGATGCCAGTTCTTGGACTTGTTTGCTGCGCAACTGGGGTTCTTTTTAGAAAGTACTTGCCAATGCTTGTATCTTAAAGTGTTTTGCCTGTCGTTTCCTGTAACAATTTCTTAGATTAAGAGGTCTTTGATCCATATTGTGTTGATTTTTTGTGCAGGATGAGAGATAAAGGTCTAGCTTCACTCTTTTGCATATGGAAATCCACTCTCTCAGCATTGTTTGTTAAAGAGGCTGTCTCCTCGCCAGTGTATGTTTCTCGCGGCCTTGTGGAAAAAGATGGCTGTAGCCATTGTAGCCATTGGTTTATTTCTGGGACTTCTGTTACATTCCATTGGGCTACATGTTGGTTTTTGTACCAACATCATGCTGTTACTTTTGCCCTGTAACAGGACTTAACATCAGGCATTGTGACACCTCCAGCATTATTCTTTCTGCTGAGACTTATATTAACCACCATGACCTTTTGTGCTTCCATATGAATTTTAGGATTATTTTTTTCTAGTTCTGTGAAGAATGTCATAAGGACTTTGATGGGGATTACACTGAATACACAACCATCTGCACAGTATTAATTCTGGCTATGCATGAGTATGGGAAGTCTTTTCATCTCCTTAAGTCTTCTTCAGTTTCTTTTTTCAGTGTCTCAAATGTTTTTCCTGTAGTGGCCATTCGCTTCCTTAGTTAAGTTTATTGCTTGGTGTTTTCATTGTGTGTGTGCGTGTGTGTGTGTGTGTGTGTGTGTGTGTGTGTGCATGTTCACATATATGCAGGTGCCCATAAGTGCATTTGTGTGTGAAGATCAGAGGACAGCTTTAGGTGTTCTTCCTTAGGCACCGCCCATCTTTCTTGTGTGTGGGGGGGAGTCAGGGAGCATGCACATATCATGACACAGGTTAGAAGAGAACCTCAGGTGGCAATCTTTGCCTTCCACCTTGTTGGAGGCAGGGTCTGTTTGTGGTTTGCTGCTGCACTCCTTACTCCAGGCTGCCTGATCCATGAACTTCCAAGGATTCTCTCATCTCTACCCCCCATCTTGTCTTAGAAACACTGAGGTCATAGACACTGATTACTGTACCCAGTTTTACATAGGTTCTTGGAATTTGAACTCAGATCCTCATACTTGCGTGGACTGAATTCATCTACTTGCAAACCGTCTCAGGTTGTTGATCTTTTTTTTTTTTTTTAACCAGTAAACGTCTAAAATCTTCATCTAACACTTTACCTATGTCAGTATCTTTGAGTTCAAAAGTTGGGAAATTAGGATCTTTTGGAGGAATTATGTCACCTTGCTTTCTTGTGTTTCCTACATTTTTTAAAGACTCATTTATTTGTATTTTATGTGTAAGAGTGTTTTGCCTGCATGTACGTGAGTGCACTATATGCATGGATTGCCTGCGGAAGCCAGAAGAAGGAGTGAGATCTTGTTGAACTGGAGTTATAGCCAGTTGTCAGCTGTCATGTGAGTGCTTGGAACTGAACCCAGGTCCTCTGGAAGAGCAGTAAGTACTCTTAATTGATGAACCATCTCTCCATCCCCCACCCTCCTTTTGAGATAGGGTCTTATGTAGCCAAAGCTGGCCTTGAACTCCTGATTCTCCTGCCTCTACCTCCACAGTACTGGTATTATGGGCATGTACCACCATATCCAGTTTTAAGGGTACTGTGGATAGAATCCAGGGATTTGTGCTTTCTAGGCAAGCACTCTACTGAGATACAACCCCAGTCCCACCTTCCATTTTTAAATGTTGTTAAAAATTAAATGAAAAAAAAAAGCCATTACGTTTATTTATTTGGGGGGAGGGGAGAGAATGCATGCCACAGCATATACATGCACATATATGGAGGTCAGAGGGTAACTTGTGATAATCAATTCTGTCCTATCATATGAGTCCCAGGGACTAAACTCAGGCCTCCAGTCTTGGCAGCACCTTACCTTCTGAGCCATTTTACTGGCCCTAAATTAATTTTTTAAGTTAGCAAAGTAATGAGTTTCATAATGGCATTTCATCCATGTTTTGTTCTCATTTAACTCCTTTCTCAGGGCCCTCCCCCACTTGTCCTTCTGTGTCCTCCTGCTCGTCCCCTTCTCTCATCCAGTGACTGCTCTTCTGCATCTATGTCACATGTATTCTATTACTCTCTTCTCCCCTCCTTAATATCTCTTCTTCCCCTTTTATCAACCCCTTTCTAATTTCACTATTGTCATATGACCCCATATATAATTAGTACACATATATGCTATATACACAGAGATTTAAGTCTGTGTTTTGCACAGAGAATAAGTGGCTGTGAGGCATCCAGCCATAAGTGTCACATCTACAATGCAACCTCTACACCTAAGGCTCAGGGGACATCGGGGAAGAAGGGGAGGAGAAAATGTAAGAGCCAGAGGGAGAAGACACCTGCTGCTAGTTAATGCGTTCTAGACATGATAGGGAAGCTGCACCAATGAAATCTCCGCAGTATGGTAATCTAATGAGATCTGCATAGTGACAAAACCAGTAAACAGGCCAGGGTGGATGGAGGACATTTCACAGCGTCCTATCTCAAGATGTAGAGCTACAGGCAATCAGTGGATGCTGAGGGAGGGAGAATCGGTTTGATCTGGGGACTAACTCTTTGAAAAGCTATCTAATCCCAAGTGGGCAGCCCTAAACAGGTACACAAGAACACTACTAAATGGACTCAGTGCATTTTATATATGTATATGTATATTTACAAATGTATGAATGTATATGTAACAATAATCAAAAAACCAAGGACAGGAAATTGAGAGGGAGTAACGGGGACATGGGAGGAGCCGGAGGGGACCAGGGGTGGAATGGAAATGATGCAAGTGCAATGTCCATATATGGAATTCTCAAAAATAAAATAAAAAATCTGTGTTCTTCATGTGGGAGAACACATGCAGTATTTGTCTTTTTGAGTTCGTTTAATTTTAATTTTCAGTTCTATCCATGTTCCTGCATCCATTTTGAAAATATTAACCATGTATTTTGATGTCAAAGAAAAGACTCTAAAAATATAGTCTCTCTTTAGTGAAGTAATACCTGCAGGGCTATAACTTATGATAGAAGTTGCTCCAGGTGGGATGAAAGTCAAAGAAACGAACTGTGTCATTGGACCTATGCCAGAGACTAAGCACTACGTTAAAGAAAAGAGTTTGAACTGAGTGTGTGGTACACTCCCATAACCCCAGCATTTGGGAGGCTAGGACAGGAAGATTGCCTTGAGTTCCAGCCCAGCCTGGGGTACCATGTGAACCTCTGTCACAAGAAATCAAAAAGAAACAAATGTATATTTGCCTGTTCTCCCTATTACAGATTGCTTCCTGCAGTGCTTTCAGATACAGATAGCGTTATTTCATTTCCACATCTGCACGTGTCCTGACCCAGTTTAACTCAACCACAAAAGAATATGGAAAATGGGAACAAGCCCTCCAGTGCAAGAGGAATCTGCATAGATTGCTACCCTGCATCTGAAATAATCAACTCCCTGGTACTTGGAATCATTGAATAACAATGAGGACTCATCTGAGAAAGAAAGGGCCTGTACTCTGAATCAGAAAGCACCCAAAGAAACTGGTTCTCTATAATCTCTCATCTAGCTTTCTTCTGGCCTGTTTTAAGAAAAGGGAGAGAAGGTTTGATTTATTTAAGTTCCAGGGAGCCAACATGCAAACATTTATAGAAAAACCCCTCCACATTAAAAAAAAAATTCTTAAAGGCTGTTTTAGACAGATCAAAAAAGTACAGAGTCAGGACATACTTTTTGAAGGCAAGAGAAAAATTCGTTCCTGTTAGATATACAAAACACAGAAGTTTCTCCTTAGGATATTCATGGTTTGAATGATCACAGTGCATAAAAAGCCTATTAATTTCAACCTAAAGAAAGTACGTGACCTAAATCAGAAATAGCATATTTAACTGCCATTTGCTTCAAGAGACCCCACAGAGAGAAAAAGATATCAAGAAAATTTATAGTTTATATAGTAGTTCAGGCCTATAACCCCAGCACTTGGGTTATTGAGGCAGGAGAATTGCTGTGAATTCAAGTTCAGTCTGAGCTGCTAGTGACAATCACAAAGGAAATTTTTTATTAAGGAAAGCAGCAAAGGAATAAAAACCAGTCGATGCCAGAACCACCTTCTTCCTCTTTCTGAGTACTCAGTTCAAGACTATTTTTTCCAAGGCACAGAAAGATGACAGCTGGGCATGGTGGCGTATATAGCAAGCCCAGCCTGGGCTCCATGAGAGCCTATCTTTTAAAAACTAAAAAGGAAAAAGAAAAAAAGAAAGATCGAAAGAGCAAATATGCCTTCCCTGAAAAAAATAAATAAAATTGTACAGAAGTCAATAGAAGTCTACAGAAGTCTACAGAAGAAAAACAAAAAAACAACGGAAGATGTTGTTAATGAAGCAACATAGATTCAGGAAGTTTCCCAGCACAGTTAGTCTCGGTTAAAAAGCCACATTCGTTACTGAACAGGAGGCAGTACCACAGGGTGACTGTGCACTAATGTTAGGAAGAGAACAGTTCTGTTTTACCCCTCCAGTGCCACTGTGGGTCACACTGTGGATGGAGCATGCTGTTCTATATCTTCCTTAAGTAGTTTTTCCTTTTTTGGCATTCTTGGTCTTTTTGCTTTTACTTCTCAAATTTTGGTGCTGTTGCTGGGGATGTAACTTAGTTGATAGTGTCTAACATGAGCAAAGTTCTGGGTTCAATTATATATGATGGACACAGATAATCTTAGTACTGGGGAGGTAGAGACAGGAGGCTCAGAAATCCAAGGTCATTTCTGGTTACATAGTCATTTCTCAAAGTGAGTTAGTACATTTTTTCAAGGAGATAGATGATACTTTGGAGGCAAAATAAAACCCTGTATTATAGTCATTGCCAAAAGAGAGCATGACTGTTATTCTGAGACACTGGTTAGTTTTATGAAGAATAGGAAAGCCTACAAAATAAACAAACATGTATACTATGGACAAGGAGGGGGATTTGTTTTTCTTTTCTTTTTTTTATATATAGTCTCCCTATGTAGTCCTGGATGGACTGGAACTCAGTATGTGGAACAGACTAGCTACAGACTTAGATCAGTCCTCCTGCCTCTGCCTCCTGAGTGCTGGGGTTATAGGCATACACACTGGTGAGGAAATCTTAATAGCATTTAATCAAAGCAGTTCAACTCAATGTTTTAAAACCTTTGCAAGAGTACACACTTTACAAAAGTCACATCTACACAAGGGGGTTGAGAAAGATCCGTTTAAAAAACATTTCTCTCTCTGTGTGTGTGTGTGTGTCTGTCTAGGGCAGACAACAACTTGTGGGGGTCAGTTTTCTCCTTTTATCATGTAGTCCCAGCGACTGAACTCAGGTCCTCAAGCTTGGTAGTGGATACCTTCACCCGCCAAGCCACACCTTGTGGTCTAATAGACTGCATCCTGAAACAAAAATGAATGGCTCTGTTAGTTGAAGACACATTTCTAAGAAGTTTTCTTAGGATGTTCCCAAGAAAGGTCAATATTTTAGGAGCTCTGCTTTCTGTGATCAAATGGTATTTTCAAGCAGCTGAGGAGAGAAAACAAGGCAAATGCTCTCAAAGCCACAAAATAATGAACAGAACAAGACGAGGGGGTGGAGGGTGGCAGTGAAGAGTCATTGCCAGCCTGCAGCTGGCCCCTCGTCAACACAGTTGGAGCAGATTGCTCCCTAATGCCTCTGTTGTCTAAGGAAAACCCTTGTAGCTCACTGAAGAATGTTCCTTACAGGCCCAGGGCAGGAGGAACTTGAGGAAACCTTACCAAAAAGGAGAGAAAGGAAACCCAAAGACTGGTTTTGGTCTCATACATCCTGTCTTTTTTTTTTTTTTTTCCAGACTGCTATTTTAAAAGCTAAACATTACATTTGTGGTTGAGTCCTTTTGAGCTTCAAGCAAACAAAACAATATGGTTGTGCAAAGAAGAGACCTAAAATGGAGTTAATGACCTTGGAAACGCAGGCTCTCTTTTCTTGGTTTTAAAAACAAATTTAAAAAAAGAAGTACTGTATCCATCCGGTGCTCTGAACTGAGCCCAGAGTTAGGTAAGCAGGAGACAAATGGCAGCCTGGCTGTGTAGAATCATAGTGCATTTTTAGGTTTCCATTAATTGGTATCTTATAGGCAAGAAGTTTTGCTCATTTTGAGTTTTCATAAACCTAGGCTATTTTCATATTCTTAATTAGAAAAAAAGCAGAATTTATTTAAGAAGTATCTTAGTCTGTTTTATGCTACTGTAACAGAATCCTTGAAGTCAAGTAATATATAATAAAGAAAAGAGATATCACAGGCAGGGTGGCAGGGGCCTGCAATCCCAGAAGTTGAGAAGTAAAGAAAGGCAGGAAGATCAGGAGTCCAGGGGCAACCTGGGCTATTTGAGACTCTATCTCAAAAATTCAGAAGAAAAAGAAAGGAGAGAAATGAAATATACTGGCTCATGCTTCTGGAGGTTGAGGTGGCATCTGTGAGGCCTTTGTGCTGTCATTGCATGGTAAGAACTTGCAGCCTTTTCTCTCCTTAAGATGCCCTTCTTTCCATCCTGGGGACTCCGTGCTCATGACCTTCAGTAACCCTAATTATTTCCCAAAGGTCCCACCTCTCCACACTGTCAATGTAGGGATTTGAAGATTATGTTTCCAACACATAAACTTTTCCAATCATGGCGGAAAGCCACCTCTTTTGTGTGTGGTGGTGGGGGGAGGGTTGAAGGCAATCCCACTTCATCACTGGGTTACTCCATGAACTACTTTGATGTCACATTAGATAACAAGGTAGCTCTTATTCCATCCTGAGCACTGCTGTCATCACACAGGACATTGCTTAAGGCCAGCTGTAACTTTCCGACAGTAGGTTTGAGAGGTGGCAGTCAGCCTGTGTAGGACTGTCAGAAGAAGGTAGGGGACGCCTGCTAATCTAAATATTCTTGAGCTTCCTTGAGAACTTATTCAAGATAGCCAGGTTAGTGGCATACTCTTGTGACCTTGGAACTCAGAAGGTTGAGCGAGAAGGATTTAAAACTGGAGAATAGCCTGGGCTACATGGTGAGACTGTCAAACAAACAAACAGCAGACAAAAAATAAAACAAAACCAGATTTACTCCATAACAGACATGGAATGGTTTGGAGAGAGGCGTCCTCTACCAGTAACAGTGTGACTGATTGCAGGGGCGCCAGGAGGGCCGCAGGGCTAGGGCACAGAGTGGGCTTCAGGTCCCAGCAACATAGGTCTCCTAGTCTAACATGTGCTGGTCTACATTGTAGTTTCTTATAGTTGCTCTTACAAATAATTAGAACTGTGACCCAAAACAACAGAAATGTGTTCTTGCATAGTTCTAGAAGCTAAAAGTCGCCAAAGCAGCATCTCCAGGCTGAAATCAAGGTGTCAGTTCCCTTCAATCCCTCCAAGTACCCCAGAAGAGAAGGCTTCCTTCTTCTTTTAGTTTTGGGTGACTACTGACATTCTTTTGTTTTTGGCTTTTTAATCTTTAATTTTTGGAATTAGGGGGCGGGGGTCATGGTCTTATGTAGTTCAGGCTATCTTAAACTCCTGATCCTCCTGCCTCTACTTCCTAAGTACTGAGCTAGCAAACAGGCACCACCACACCGGACTGACATCTGTCTTTGTAAAAGTAAACAGTGGCTCAGTGGGAAAGAATATGTGCTTTGCAAGCGTGAGAATCTGAATTCAGATCTCTAGCACCCACGTAGAAAGCCAGGGTGTGGCTGTGCAAGCCTGTAACTTTAGCACTGACCAGTGGGATGAGATGGGAGGACCACTGGGGCTTGTTGGCCAGTCAATCTAGCCAATAAAATGAGAAGCTCTGGGTTCCATGAAAGAACCCATCTCAAGAGGATGAGACAGGAATGATAGAGCAGGACAGTTGACACCCTCCTATGATCTCTGAACACACACACACACACACACACACACACGCGCACACACAGACACGAAAACAATAGCAGCAGCAACAACAAAAACCAGTTGAGGCAGGAGAGATGGCTCAGTGGTTAAGAGCACTGACTGTTTTTGCAGAGGATCCAGGTTGAGATCCCAGCACCCACACGGTGGCTAAATGTAACTCCAGTTCCAGGGGGATATGATGCCCTCTTATGGCCTCTGTGGGCATTGCACTCACAGGTGCACTTACATATAAACAAAATACTCATACACATAAAACATTTTTAAGTACTAGATTTTTTATTAGTATACTAGAAAGAATCTTGACTGAAAGAGAATGAAACAATAAAGAAAAATTGTATGTCTTAATGTGATTAGAAAGGAGAAAACATCAAAATGGAGAATGTGTATAAAATATGTAACTTTTAGAACGACTAACTTTTTAAAAAAGATTTTATTTTCTTTTTAATTATGTGTACATGTGTGAATTCATGTGTGGTTATGTGTTTTAAATTTAAATCACATAATTTGTTGCTTTTCTTCTTCATAAACCTTTAGTTTGGACAAAACTCAGCAGGGATGCCTTATCTCCACCCCCGAAGGCTGCCATGGCTAGTGTGGCACTGAAGAAATGAACAAGTCAGTGCTGGCCGCTCATGGCCCCAGCCAGGGCTGTGGCCTCTTCACAGACGCCTTGGGTTCTTTGGGATTCTTCGAAGCATGGTGACTCACTTAGCAGAGAGAGAGAGACAGACAGAGAGAGAGACAGAGAGAGAGAAAAGAAGCTGTACTGCATTCACTTCGAAGCCCACACAGCATCACTTCTGCCAACTTGAAGGGGAAAACAGCTGTCACCTCTCAGGGAGAGGAGTGTCCAGGAAGAATATGTGTGCTGGTTTGGCAGCTGCAGATCGGGAATGGATGCTCTGTCAGAAGCACTTTCATGCGTGCAAGAACACATATAGGAAGCTAGCTATGAAATAGGAAAACTCAGTCACAACTAAGGTGGGGAGAAGTTACAGGTGGGAATGTAGGTCATATGCCAGCATGTGCAAGGCCCTGGGTTCAATCCCCAGCTCCTCGCCCCTCATTCCCACAATTTTAAAACTTCCGAAAGAATTTAAAATTTTGAATCGGCTTGACTGAAGATACATGATAAACCGGTATAAGGTTGTAGAAAACTGGCAGTCTGCACACGCTTTGACACAACGTGGAAACATCGAAATGCAAACGAGAGAGAAGTAAGGAACAGTTCTAAAAATATTTTATTTTATTTTAACTTTTATGTATGAGTGCATTGCCTACATGTGTGTAAGTGCACCCATTTTGTGCAATGCCCATGGAGGTCAGAAGAAGGTGTTGGATCCCCTGGAACTGGAGTTACAGATAGTTGATAGCTGTCATGTGAGTGCTGGGAATCAAACACGGGTCCTCTGCAAGAGCAGTCAGTGCTCTTAATCACCAGATCATCTCTCCAGCCACAAACAATAGTTTTTTTGTAGTTTAATAATTACATGGAAAATAAAAATGTGAAGTCTATAAACTTATAAATAAAGATATTCTAATAGTACCAAAGGAATATGCATGAAATATTAGACCTATGCAGTGTGTATATATATATAACAGTATGAGTTAAATATAAAACAGTAGAAAGAATTTAATGTCTTTTGTAGGTTTTGTGTTTGTTTCCTTCTGTTCTTTGAGATAGGGTCTTTCTACATACACTTAGCTGGCCTGGTACTTGCTATGTAGCCCAGGCTGACCTTGAACTTCTGGCAAACCTCAGCTTCCAAGTACCGGGATTATAAGCATGAACCACCAGGCCTGGAGTTTTGTGTTCTTTTATCCTATACATTAGCTTAAATGTATAATATTAATAAATAATTTTAATACACTACATGAATTACAGGGATCAGATGTTCTAATAATCACAAATATAAGACATTTAAAAGGGACCCTTAAGGCATAGAAGTATTCTATTTGATCATATTTGTAAAAATGTTGAGAGCTGGCATGTTGGCATATATGTGTGATTCCATTTGTAATTGAGGAATACAATTTTGCTGCGGCTTGACAGCCTTGGAAAAACCATGCAACCTTTTTCTTTCCACTTTCCTGGACTGTGACATGTACATGATTAGTTTCTCCTTACAGCTAACTACTCATTGTAAAGTATAATATGCAGTTTGAGGCCACCATTATTAAAATGGTTCACTTAACTTAAGACAGGTTGCTTTTTGTCCAACTGACTCAGTGCTCTATGTACTGCTCTTGTGCAACAGGTAAGAGAAAGTTGTTGAATCATTTCAAATCTTCTTATTGATGAAGGTCCCACTATGCAGTGGTAAAAAGATCATAATCACATAGTAAGCCAATAGCAGTGTGGTCGAGAGGAAAATGTCTTACTTTGTAAACTGTGCCACTGAGGAGTATTTTATAATAATAACTGACAATTATGTGAATTAAGAATTTTACAAAGTTGTTCTTTGAAGCTCCTCTCAGAAAGAAGAGCAAAGTAAGACTTTGCAACACCAGCCATGTGTAATGATGAATGCCTATAAGGCTAGCACATGGAAGACTGAGGCAAGAGGAACAGGTGAATTCAAGGTCAGCCTCCACTACACAGCAAGTTCTTAAAACAAAACAAAATAAGGCCCAAGCATGGCAGCGGACACTTCTAATCTTAGCACTTGGGAGACAGAGGCAGGTGGATTTCTGTGAGTTCTGGGCCAGCCAAGACTACACTGAAACCCTGTCTCAAAAAACCAACAAAACAAAAGACAAAAACAAATCATAGAAGCAATAAACTCATTTTTCAAGATCACAATTTCTGGGAGCCAGGTTAGAAGTCTACCACACATATATGAAAATATCTTATATTCTTAAAGAAAAAAAAATCATTGCCAGGCTTGATGTATACACCTATCTATGATCTCAGTATTTGAAAGGTGGAGGCAGAAGGATCAGGAGTTCAAGACCAGCCTTTGTTACAGAGAGTGTGAGGTCAGCCTGGATTACATTTCGAGAGAGAGAGAGAGAGAGAGAAAGAGAGAGAGAGAGACAGAGAGAGGTTTAAATCTTATTTATTCTATGAACTATATCCTAGGTTGCTCGTTCTTATATTTAGTGAGCTTGGTACCTGCATTCACAGTGGTTGGGGTTCCTTAAGAGCCTCGTTCTTGTCTTTGTGGTTGAGTATCTCTGCTTATGGGACCTGGCTGTGATGACCAGACCTTGTCTGGCTGTGCCAGAGCAGAGGTGCCCAGGGGAAAGCCCATCACTCCATTCTCTTCTCCTCCACTTCCATACTCTCTGAAATAATACTTCTTAACCATTTTTTTCCTGTAACCCAGACCATTCTTCAACTTGCAGTCCTCCTGCCTCAGCCTCACAAGCAAACCCAGGCCTGTGGCACCAGGCTTAGCTATGCTTTATTTTCATTATTGGCCTCCTAAGAAATCTCTTTAGGGCCACTACTTCCGTGAAACTTTAATAATACAGATATAATACCTATATGTTTATCTACTGTGGCTCTTTGAGGGCCACAAGGTATAACGATATCTGGTGTTTCCTTGCTTCTTTTTCTCTCAACTTCCCACCCCAACCAAGTTTTGCTCAGGTGGGCGTGATATCTCAGCTGACAGTTGGGATCTGCCTTTCTGCACAAGTGTCAGCAGTAAATGTTTAGAGGCAATTGACCAAAGAACTCTGTCGTTACTTTATTCAGTGCCCTTCAATTTTTAACGATGGAATAGTCTCCAAACCACTCCTACCTACGAAGCCTACCTTACAAAGCTTTCAAATCATGCTTTTATTTTATTTTACATTAATAGGCTTTATTTTTAGGGCAGTTTTAGGTTCACAGAAAATGTGGGCTGGAAATATAGAGCGTTCCCGCCTTCTTACTCAATATAGCCACCCCAACAGCCAGTAGCAATTGGTACATTTGCTGAAGCCAGCTCTGGATTTATACACTGGACTTTATACTGGCTTTTAAACTGGAGTTTGCTCTGCTAATATGATAATGTATGCTTCAGTATTCCTCAGATTGTTCTAAAATTTATATCTGTGTGTAACCTATTCAGTTATCTTCAGGCACTCGTATGAATTATCTCCTCTATAGCCCAAAAGTCTAAATTCTAAAAGGCAAGCAAATTATTTTTAACTAAATACTCAACTGTGTTTTTTGTGTTCATTTGTGAGACAGGGAACCTAGGCTGATCTTGATCTCTCTGTATAGCAAAGGATGACCTTGGATTCCCACTCCTGTCTTTACAATCTCTAGCTTTCTGATACTGCCCTGGACTTATACAATGAACCCCTGACTTGCATGGACTTAACTAACCTCATATAAAGATAACAGCTAAGACTGATTGAGCTTCTATTCTATTCTGTTCTATTCTATTCTATTCTATTCTATTCTATTCTATTCTATTCTATTCTATTCCATACACTGCCAGGTGCTTTCCTTATATTAACTTAGGTGATCTATCCATAGGACAGCCACTCAGAATAAGTATTGTTCTTATTCTATAGTTGGAAAAACTGAGGCCTAGAGATATCCAGGCAAGGTGCAGAGGTCCCAGGGCTGCATGTAGCAGAGTTTGGTGTGACCCAACCAGAGTCTCTGGATTCTGAACTTTCTGTACACTGGAGATGTTTTGGGGCTATGGACTGTCACTCTGAAGAGTTTTCATGGGACGGAAGTCAAGATATGAATCATACTGTTGGGCAGCATGAGTTTCAAAAAGCCCTAGAAGGTTTTATTTGTGACTCCTGTGTTCTCTTTCCTTGCGGATGGTAACTAAGGAGAGGTGGCCACCATCGCAGAACTGTAGGCCTCTTGTGTTGAACAATGTGTACATATGCAAGAGGGAAGAGGAGGAGGCGTACATATGGTGAACTTTCAAGTTTCAAAGGAAAGTATGTGAAGCCCAATTTCATTCCTTGACCATATTGACAATTTTCAAGTTACATCTGTTATTGCCTTTGCAATTGTCAAAATTTTCATAGAAAGACATATCTGTACAATGACAGCTACTGACTATGTTTTTAACATTATAAGAGTACTATATGCTTATTGTAACAAGAAATGAAAGAATGGGTCTGGAGAGGTGGCTCTGTAGTTAAGAGCACTTGCTGCTCTTACAGAGGACCCTCATTGAATTTTCAGCACACACATCAAATAGCTCACAGCTACCTGTAACTCCAGTTCCAAGGGATTAGATGCCTCTGGCCTGTGCAGGCACCCCGCCCCCGAGAAAGACACACATACACCCAAAACAAATTTTAATTTGGACATGGTGGCACACCTCTAATCCCAGCACGTGGGAGGCAGAGGCAGGCAGATCTTCCTCAATTGCATCTCTCCCTTGCTTATTTCACCAATTAGGCTAGACTCACTGTCCAGAATTCCAAGGATAAATTTCCTCAGTGCTGGGATTATAGGCGTATGTTGAGGCTGTGCCTGGCTTTTTTGTGTGGGTGCTCGGAATTAAACTCAGATCCTCATGCTTGTGCATCAAGCACTTTACTAATGGAGTCTGTTGTGTGTGTTACCAGAGTAAAACAGATGTGTAAAGAAGCCAGACACAAGAGTATACACAAGCTCAATTACATGAAGTTCAAGAGCAGCCAGACCCATTAGAGGATGGAGGAGGAATGAGAACAGTGATAACCTTAGTGTTTGTGTGAAGGAAACTGAAAGAAAGTAAAACCCAAATGCACATTTCAAGGAGCTTAAAAGAGAAGAGTGTTAGCTAGCAAAGCCTAGTAACAAGGCTTGTTTAGGCAGGGAGATACTGGATGTATTTTTAGTTTAAGGAACAGATGGAGAGGGAGGACATCCATGGAAGAGGGGGAGAGCCACGACTTATGGAGGAGTGAAGGAAGAAGATCAGCAGGAGGAGCAGTGTGGTCCTAGGCCAGGTTTAGGGACACCTTGTACCCTGTGAACAGGAGAAAGCCAAGCAAGGCTGGCTGAGGATCGAGTAGGCCAGTAAGTGGAAGGGAAGCATGTGACAAGATGTGTGGGTGCAAACCTTTCTTTCTCGAGTTTACCTGCCTCCCTCCAGCTCACAGTACCAGTGATGTTTAAAAACATTTCTACTGACATTCTCCATATTGAAACCTACAGGTATTTGCTTAGATGATCCCTAAGGTTTGTTTAAGATGCAGTGATTTGCTTGCTGTGAACATGAATTTGAGAATAAATCAATTGGAAAATATGTGCATTTTAATTTTTCTCTGTGTCCTGAATTTAAGAATGTAACTAGGTGATAAATGTATTTGTGCTAAAATTATGTTATAAAGAGAGCTACTTGCTGGCCTTTTTTTTCCTTTTTCAGAATAAAAAAACTCTTGCTTTTCATTCCACAGAGAACATTAGTTTCATATTTAGATCAATTAAATTAAAGATATTTGCATGCACCCAATGTATCAAACTTTTGTTAATAAAAGGGAAATAATTGGATCAAGTTTCCTTGTCTATTCAGAACAGTGAAAATTGCATTATTGTTTATTAGTCCACGATAAGATTCAGGGATGACCCTAGGATGTGTAGTCTCATAACTGAGGAGTTGAGGCCCTTGCTGAAGGCCAGGGAGCACTGCCAGAGCCAGAAAGCTGCCTCCTCAACAGCCGCAGAGGAGTGGGTGGTACATCACACTCGATAGCCAGGCTGGCCTCGAACTCACTGGGCAGTCCAGACTGGCCTCAGACTTATGGCAATCTATCTGCCTTAGCCTTCCAAGTGCTGGAATTACAGGTGTGAGCCATATCTAGCCTAGTGAAGCCTCTTTTAAAAGGCAAAATTCAAAAGACCAAATTGTGAATGGAGAATGTAGGAAAGAAATGGAAAGCCTCATTAATATTTAAAAAACATTTACTAAATTAAAATGACACTCAAATCCCATTTTATTTGATCCAATTAGAAAGGTTTGTAAAAGCAGTGCTTAAGGATAGAGTGTAATGAGAAATTTACTGATTATCTACAAAGTGGTTTCAGGTTTGTTTTTGTTTTTGTTTTTGAGACAAGGTCTCATTCTCACTGTGTAAATTCACTATGTAGACCAGGCTACCCTCAAACTCATAAGAGATTCACATGCCTCTGCCTCCCAAGTGCTGGGATTAAAGGTGTCTGCCACCACACCTGGGAGCTTCAATTTTTCATAAAGCAACTGAAGACTATGTAGTAAAAGCCTTAACAATGGCCATATCCTTTGTGTCAATAATTGTTGGGATAGGATGGCATTCTTTTTTGAAATATGTAAAATTTTCATTAATTCTTTGAGAATTTTATACAATGTACTTTGATCATATTCACCCCCAAACTCCTCTTTCTAACTCCCTCCAAATTCTCAGATCCACCTCCACCCCTCCAAACTTAGTGTCCTCTTCTTTTAATTTTAAATAACTCATCTAGTACAATATACTCATGAATCACTGAAACATGATTACTGTACCAGGGGCCACATCCTTAGAGAAAATTCACTCTTCCTTCTGAGGATAGCATTCTTAAAAGAATTCAGTGAATAAAAGCTTTCTCATACAAGAATATTCATTATGGTGTTAACTGTGATAGAAAAGGCTAGAAACATGGGTTAGGGAAATGGCTCTCTAGTGCTTGCTGTGCAAGAATGAGAAACTAAGTTTGGTCTACAATACCTTATAAAAAGCTGGCACAGCAGCATGTATCTATCACCCCAGCACCAGGAGAGTGGAGACAAGTGGGTTCCAGAGGACTTACTGGCCAGCCAGTCCAGCCAAATTATCGAGCTCCAGGCCAACTGAGAGAGCCTGTCTCAAAATAAAAAATAAAGCGGAACACCACCGAGGAAAATATCCAGTGTCAACCTCTGGCCTTCACACGTGCGTGTCTGGAGAGTGTACCCACACTTCCAAATGCACACACCACTCATGTACACACACAGGAACTAGGAACGTCTGAAATTCTAATCTGAATGACTCAGTTATGAAAGGCGCCCATGATACTATAGCTTTTTATAGCCGTTTAAGATGTTTATGAAGAATTTCCCATGATGTGGGGAAAATGACTTCATATTATTGTTAAAATATGTTCTACATATGCTGGGCATGGTGATGCATGCCTTTAATTCTTGCACTCAGAAGGCAGAGGCAGGCAGATCTCTGTGAGTGCAAGGCTCACCTAGTCTACATAGTGAGTTCCAAGAGAGCTCAGGATACAGGGAGACACTGTCTCAAAATAAGACCAAAAAAAAAAAATCTGAATTTGAAGTTATTTTCTGAATAAGTAAGAAAGCTCCCATTTGATTACTTTTGATAATGATTTAATCCCTATAGTTCAGGAAAGTAGACCCAAACATCCAACTACAGTTAGCTCTTCATTCAGCAACATTTATGAACGTCAGCTGTGTAGCAGCAGCAGGATGTTCTAGGACAGCTTGAGCACTGAGACACTGGCTGGCCCCTTTAGAAATTTCTCATAGCAAGAGGGATAATCTATCCATTTTGTGAGAGCAATAATGTATCCATTTTTGAAGGTTGCCCTAACAAATCACTGCACATTGGGAGGCTTAGAACAACAAAATTATTTTTCTTACAATTCTGGAGGCTGGAAATCCAAGGTCAAGATGTCACTGTAGTTGGTTTCTTCTGCAATTCCTCTTCCTGGATGCAGAGAGTGGCCTTGTTTGCTTTTCATCTTTCTTCTGTGTCCGTATCTGATTCTCCTTTCTTGTTTTTCTTTTCTTTGAGACATGGTCTTACTGTGCAGCCAGGCTGACCTCAAACTCATGGTTCTCCTGTCTCTGCCTCTCTAATGTTGGTTCTCTAGGTGTATGCCACCGTGCCTGGACAAAAGTCCTCCTTCTGTAAGGATATCAGTCGTATTGGATTAAGGTCGGCCCTAACGACCCAATTTTAACTTAATTACTTCTGTAGTCTCCAAGTACAGCCCTAATCTAAGGTACTGACAGACTAGGATTTCAACTTGGGAATTTTAGAGTGAAATAACTCAGCCTATATTATTTAGCACTTAAATATTGCATTTGGAGAAAAGTCTTTAAAAACTGAGATGGAAAATTCAGCCCTGTTCCTGTACTCAGCAGGCCTGTTCATCGCTGAGAACAGTGCTGTGTTTACTGTACATTGACCCTAGCTGATCTGTTCCCTTTCCTTCAGTGTCTTTGCGTGTTTTGTAATTCTGTATTTAACAGTTGAACAGGAATGGAACAAATTTTCATCTGGTTATGAGGAAGTACAACTGACATTTAAAATTTATCTTCAGAGTGTCAGAGAATGAATATTTATTCCTTGATGCCTGATATTAAAAATATCATTCATTATCTTTCAGGGAACAGATTGGAGTGTGAATTGATACCTGCTGAGTTCCCGTATGAGTGTGCTATGATTCCCAAGTAGGGCTTGGCTGCTTCTAAGTCCCTAGAGCTGTAAACAAACAAGATCTGGAGAATAAATCCTGCCCAGGCTAGTCACATTTCTATAGCTTGTTTTCACTAATATCCAAAATTCAGAAGAGTTAAAAATAATTTTCATTACATTAATTTATTTTTGTGTGTATGTGTATGTGCACATGCATGCACATGTTTACAAGTGCTCTGGGTCACGTGTGGAAGTCAGGGACAATTTGCCATCTGGGGGAATTTGTATCTCTCGAAATGTTCTGTAACTGTGATGTGTCACCTGTCCTCCTGTTCAGGGAGGTCGTGGAGACCCCACTAGAAGGACTCAAGCCAGTGTCCAGTCGCAAAGAAGAGGGGTCAGTACGGTTTCCTTGATTTGCTTCCAAATGAAGCCATGGTCTAGCAAGACTTTCTGACTTATCTTCACACAGGTGGAACTAGTAAAATAAAGGCCTATGGAGCCAGGGGCTCCTCTCAAGTCCATGTGACCCCCATGAGGAACAGATACTCAACTGACCTTAAGGTAAAATTAAGTTGGTTTGTTTGAGCCAAATTGTATGATCTTAAACACCCAAAAGGAAAGTATAACCGAAAAAATGAAGTGATTAGTATGCTTCTTTAAGACTATAAGGAACAGACATTAGGTTTAAGTTTATATAAGATGTTATTTACACAATTTCTCACTAATGATTTTGTTCTTAATAAGAAAATGCCACTCAGATGTAAGACTTCAATTCTTGGCCTACCTCAACACTGCAGTGCATACCTGTCGCCAAGAAAGGCAAGCCCACCATTGTTCTAGCCCCAAAATTAAATGATTCATTTCTTTTCTCTCCCTGTCTGGAAGCCATTTGGGAAGGAACTCAACCTGACTCTAGCCCCTCCAGGAAGCCTACTGAGGTGCACAGAAACAAATCCTAACTTCAAAACTCTCAAGTTCAGCCTTGGTAGTCAAAAAGAAAAACAAAGAGGAACCCAAAAGTCTTTGAAAGTCCTTAAGCAAGAAATTCTAATGGACTTTGAATTGGACATTTGAACGCTTCCCTGTTCTGACTATCTTACTTCATATTCCAAGCACCAGTCAAGGACTTTCTTCTCTCCCTACAACTAACAGTTATGCAATTCAGGGGTCTTTTAGATAGACTCACTGAAGGGGGTACCCCAATTGCCACAACCTACGACCCTGTTCAGCTTAAAGAAGCCAAGAGCAGTCAGGGCTCCAGTTCCCTATTGGCAATTAGGGTGACCTCTTCAGAGGGTGGTGTGATGAGAATAGGGGGTAGAATTTGGCTAGACAGTTTAGGGTTAAAAAGACCCCAAAGACCAAAAACTGTCCTTGTGCCCTCTAGCAGCCTACTCTATATCAATGGCCAAATATGTCCAAGGTATTTGGGAACGCCTATCTAATTCCTAAAAGATTTTAGAGTTACCTCTTCAAAGGGGGAAATGATAGAGAACAAATAGCTAACTGAGAGACCATAAATTCTCTTACTTATCTGCTGAAAGACCTTTCATAAACTCAAGAATGATCTTAAAACCCATTATCCCCCCTGGTTTGCCAATCCCCTCAGGGCCTGGCTCCTCCCTTTACTGAGGCCCTTATATACCTCCCCGTTATATAAAAAAACAAAGAGGGAGATGTGGGGACTGAGTCTATTGTAAAAACTATTGAGCAAAGCCAAGCAACCCCAGATACCCTGGTAGGAGTCTGGCCTGCTCTGCCTGATGCAATAACCTGGCCCCAGGAAGTCACTGTAGATCCACATCAGCCCTACAACCTTCCTGCCTTTATCTAAAGACCTCACCTTTAACTTTCCCACCTTCTGTAACTGTCAGAAAGGCCTCCTTATATAAACTCCTGCCTTGGTTTTGATAACTGAACTACCCACTGACATAGTATCCTGGGAACTCCTCCCATCGCGCTCTGAGCCACCTGAGGCTCTGTTTGATTGCCCTCCATTCTCTGGCATGGCTGGAGCACAATAGCTGTGCTAGAGATGGAGACCCTCCCACACTGGTTCTCTCCTTCCACCTTCTCAATCCCAGGGATTGAATTCAGGTCATCAGTCTGTCAGCAAGCAAATTTATCCACTGAGCTATCTTGCTGGCCTCAGGTATTTTTTTTAGTGCTGAGACTGAACCTAGGACCTAATTCATACAAGACAAACACTCGAACACTGAGCTGTACCTCCAGACCCAAGATAATACCATTTTATGCTGTCATATAGAAAGTCTCACTAAATACGTGATCTACTTCCTGTAAACCTTTCCACTCTAGTCTCAAATCCTTCATAACATATGACAGACTACAAATAAACTTATAAAAATAGATTCTTGAGGCTGAATAGATCACAGTTTTTAGGTTGCATTTATGTATACAACTCATCTCCCTCCATGCCAGAATTTTACATAATCACCTGAAATGGAGTAGAAAGGCCTAGTGATTATGGGCCTGGGCTCTGGAGGCAGCTTTGCCCACTCCCCATCTCTAGTTACTTTTCTTACCACTGCAACAAAATCCCTGACAAAATTAACTTTCGGAAGGAAGGAAGGGAGAGAAGAAAGGATGGAGGGGAGGGAGGAGGCAAAGGAAGAGGGAGAGAAGGAAGGACGGAGGGGGTTTATTCTGGCTCACAGTCCAAGGATACAGTCCATCAAGGTGGAAAAGTCGTGTTGTCAGGAGCTTGAGGCAGCTGGTGACATTGTGTCCATGGTCAGGAATCAGAGAAAGACGAATGCTGGTGCTTAGCTCATGCAGTCCAGGACCCTAGCTCCTGGATGGGTGCCGACTACATTTAGGGTAAGTCTTCCTCTTACAGTTAACCCAGTCTAGAACACCTTTACAGACATGCCCAGAGGGTTAGCACCTAGGTGATTGCAGATCCCGTCAAGTTGAGAGTCAATCTTAACCATTACAGATGGAGACGATGAAAAGAGTGAACCCTGAGGGGTCTTGCAGCAGCTGCTCATGCACAGTGGTGTGTGCTGTGTCTGAGAGCTGCGGATTTTCACTTTGCTGCACTCTGTCTCTGATGGGCTCTTGCTGCTTTGCCTTGTTCCCGTGGTGCATTCAACCTTAACTCTAGTCAGTTACCCAAGGTCTACCTGAGAGTCAACAGTGAGTGTTGACAACTCAGACCTCTCTGTGTATGAAATTCTGATAAGGCAAACACTTGACCTTTTAGTAGTGATTTTCCTGTCTATGACTTGCAAGATTAAGAACTGTATAATTTTGGAAGGATAGTTTTGGTGTTTTTCCATTGGCTCGTATTTCTCATTCTCTCGGATCCCTCTCAGCCATGTGTGAGTAGGCCCTACAGAACAGTCCTCCCACTGAGATGCATGTGATCATCTGCCTCAATATTACTAGCTACTGTGCTAAGCTCATTGGACTTGGTTTGTTCCCGGACATGTGACCACGGTTCCCAGCTTGCAGTGCCCTTGCCTGTCTTCAGCACTGTTACCCTCCTTTACTAAAAACTTCAGAAATGACCAGCATAATAAACTGTAGCAGTGCAGGATTGGCACTGTGTCTTGGAGGTGATCAACAGCTATCTAATTAGTCTTAAGCCCTCTCAGTGGGAGGGAACTCATGGGAGGCGCTGTAAACACAGCCAAATACCTGTGGCTGAAGAGGTCACAGGTCCTAGAGAAAATCCCATCTCTGTCATAGCTCTAGGCAAATGAAATTTCTTACTGTATGCTAAATATGGATCCTTATAGTTATAGATAAGTATACCATTTATCACTCATCAAAAAGCTTCTTTCTGTAACACATGGAGGCTATTATAAAGTTCCACAACTGGTCACACACAGAGACTATGTGTCTGAGAGATGCCCAGCCCTAAGAGACACAGCTACAATGGAACCTCGACACCTGAGGCTCATGGAACATAGTGGAAGAGGGGTAGAGAGAACATAGACATCCCTCAGCTCTCACCAGCGCAGTTTCCTCGTCCAACAGAACGCCATGCACACAGAAAGCCACGACTGCCCAAGTGTAGAGAACAAGAGACTGAAGAGTTTGCGTCCCTGGGTAGGACTCCTCTATTTTTAAACCTCATTCACTCATGTCTCGGGGACCACTGCGGAAGAGGGAGAGACAAGACTGTAAGAGTTAGGGTTGGTGCATAAACACGAGGAAACAGTCTTCCGGACCTCTGGAAACTCGCTCGTGTGAGCTTGCAGCAATACACAAGACCCATGCCAACTCAAACCAGATAAAAAATCCAGACTAAAACTTGGGAAACAGGCATCAGGCCCCAAGATTAGTGGAAGAACTAATGGTAACTGATGACTGCTGGGTGAGGGAGAGTTGACCTTCTTTATGAGAGTGACGCCAGACTGGCTGACCAGGCTGCAGTGGATGAGCTTGGGCTGAGGGACATCTGGGTTCAAAAGCTTGACTCAACAGAACTTAGCATGTATGACAGAATGTATGAAATCTGGTGGTGTGCATGGGGTGCAGATGGGGGACAGGTATAAATACGACTGCAAGTTATTGTATGAAATTCACAAAAATTCAATAAAAATATGCATTAAAATCACTGATAGATTATGTAGTTCCTGACAATAATAAAGTGTTCGTTTTTTATTTCTTCTCTAGGTTATCCTAGCATTTTAGAATATATACAGAGTATGGATTACGCTGGTGTCTTTATTGCTCCCTTCCCCCAGTTATTCTCCTCAACCTAATATGTTATACGCTAGCTTTACTAGCTGTTTCTTAATGTTACTGTAGATCATCTAGAAAGTTTTCAATCTTGTATGGTGGAGCCTCGAGTATCTTCTGATATTCATTTTACTATTTCTGCGACCCCGTGTCTTAGATACTACACCAGTGACATTAGAGGTGTTTCCCAGAGCATTTCAGTGTGCTCTTCCCCTTTGTCGTGCCCATTCCACCCCACAGGTCTCTCTGTAACACTTTGTGTAGTTTGCACTTTATTTCTGTCTACTAGCCTCACTGACTTCTAGTTTTTGGCCCATTGGAATACCATGAGTGCTTAATGATTGCTTATTGAAGAGATGAAGGCTTGAGTGAAGTGATTTATTTATAGAAGCAGTGATCTATCATCCTCCCTGTTTTCTGAAAACCCAGTTTTGAACTCATGCTGCAAAGTGTGGTCGCCCTATGATGTGACTAACTCCCCAGTTCCACCACTTCCTGGCTGTTGACAGAGGATAACCAACCTCTCCAGACTACTTACATCACACAGAAAAGCTCTTACGTTTACTGTGAAGATTTTATTTTTAAATTTTAACAATTACATTTATTTATGTGTGTGTGTGTGTGTGTGTGTGTGTGTGTGAGAGAGAGAGAGAGAGAGAGAGAGAGAGAGAGAGAGAGAGAGAGAGAGGGAGAGAGAGAGATGGTGCTTGTGTGCAGGTTGGGGGATAACCTGCAGGAGTTGATTCTCTCTACCACGTGAGTTCTGATAATTAAACTCAGTTCATCAGGCTTGATAGCAAGCACCTCCACCTGCTGAGCCATCTTACCAGCCTACTATGAAGATGGTAATACTTAAAGCCAAACACTCAGTATCTAATAAACACTTCAGAAATTTAGCTAATATGGTTATTATGAAACTATTAAGTATTGCTGTTCAATTGTCTGAGGAGGACAGGAAAATGGTTGTCACTTTGCTGCTCCCACCTACATGTGAGTGCTCAGTTCTGCACAGACCATGGCGATTTCCTGTCAGCATTAGACTTAAGTCTGTGGAAAAGGACTGGGTTTTTATCTATGCGGATAGCCAACGATGTCAATATTTACAAGTTTTTTCATAATTAAATTCTGATTTTAAAACGAAAGCAAACTGCACAGCACAATATTACCGTCTAACCATGCTCAAGTACACCGTTCCTACCCCGCCCTGGAGCTCAGTGCCCACATGGTTGTGAAAACACCACCACCATTTCCCAGAACCACTTTCATCTTGCAAAACTGGAACTCTGGACAACTAAACAGCAACTTTCCCCTCCCCCCTCCCACTGGCAATACTCTCTGTGAATCTGGTTGTGGTGGGCACCTCACTTAAGTCATGTAGCTCCTGCCCTGTCGTGTCTGGCCTGCTGAACTTTCGCTCTTCAGGCTTCAAAGGTTGTAGCACTTAGCAGAATTTCCCTTCCTATAAGTCTGGACACATTTTTTTTCCAGGTTTAGTGGCTGTGAAGCATTGCTTTGCTGTGGTGGTACGTGACTGTAGTCTGAGCACATGGGAAACCGAGGCAGGAAAATCATAAGCTTGAGCCTAGGCTGGGTTTTATGTAACAAAGTATCTAAAACAAAACAAAACACTAAAAAACAAAATTGCCTTTCTATCGATATGTGTTTAGAAGCTCTTGGTTTTTGTGTTTTATTCTTTTAGTAACTGAAGCCGATTAAAACTGGGCTTCATAAAGTTACACAATTTTTATGCCTTAAATAATAATGGGAGATAAAAGCTAAACAAAAGGCCTGGCATGGTGGCACACACCTGTATCCTAGCACTTGGAAGGCAGAAGCAGGCAGAACTCTATGAGATGAGGCCAACCCTGCCTGGTCTATAGAGCAAGTTCCTGGCCACCTGGGGCTATTTGGGACAACCTGTCTCAAAAATAAATAAAACCAACAAACCACCATGCCTGGTGGCATGTGCCAGTAATCCCAACACTTAGAAAGCAAGAGGGAGGACAATTACCATAGGTTTGAGGCCAGCCTGATCTTCATAGTGCATTCTAAGTCAGCCAGTGCTACAAGTGAGAGTCTACCTCAAAACCGAAAACTGCAGAACAAAACAAAATCACAAACCTAGTGCCAAAGAAAGCTCAATATAAACTTCTTTTCATTTTTGGTGAGAGGCATGCATGTGTATGTGTGTGTGTGTGTGTGTGTGTGTGTGTGTGTTTCTAAGGTTCTGTTTAAGAAGTAACGGAAAAGAACTGTTTAAATGTGTGACTGTCTTGTCTCCTGTGTTGATACTGAGGGTGAACTGGCCAGCGATCACTGTGCCCTGCTTAGGCTGCAAGGTGAGATGGAAGATGTTTTCACCTGTCTTGACTTGAGTTAAAGTCTTTAAAATAGTTTCTTTTCAATAATTGCTAAGATTCTTAAATTGCAAAGCTAGATAAGGAAGCTTTGGGCATGTATGCTTATTTTGGACAGGGAGCTACTAATGAGAAAACCAGCGAGAAGACCAGAGAGGCAAAGGGCAGAAATTGAATATAGCAAGCTTGACAGTTTAAATGTATTTTTAATATGGGGAACTTGGATCACAAGCCTGGAATATTCACAGAGTATAGATGTTCCCTTTTCTTTCAAGAGAAGGAAATTAAATTGGATTTTATTTCATTACCTATGGTGGAAGAAGCACTTTTATATTTATGGTTTATACACTGCCTGGCACAAGAGTTCTATGAAGTGACTGAGAGAATACTAAACATTTAATTCTAGAAATTTGAATAGAATTCTACAACTTGTATTTTGTTCTCTGAAAATGTTAACAGAAACTTTAAAAAAGAACATAAAATCTGACTGTGGCTGAAAGAACTGAACAGCTCCTGCATAGTTGTGGCTTGTCTACCAAGGACTGGTAAGTTCAACCCCTTTTGGTAATTAGGATTTTTCTTGGCATGTAAATAGAGTAGCCATATGTTCTAGATTTTCTGGGACAATCCCAATTAAAATATTCCTTCCTGTTGTGAGACCATGTGTCAGACCATGTGTTCCGAAGTTTTTATATAAAATGTGGTCAGTTTTCCTAAACTTGTCGGCATTGCCCTAATGGCTGTTTCCTTCAAGATTCAAAGGAGTCCCTATGTCTAGGTTGGGGGTCAGCATTTTTCCCACTGTGTAATATTCAGTTGAATATCTTTTTGTTTCTATAAATCCTAACCTGATTTCGTCAGCCACCTCCAGCAGCCTGCCTTCTTCCCTTCCACTCTGTCTGTCAGCAATCTTTGCAAGCTGTCTTCTACTGTGTTTGTTACAAGTGTGCTGGTCTCATTTCCTCAACACAGTTTTGAATCTGGAAGGCCTATAATCTGAGATATTTAGGAGACTGAGGCAGGAGGATCATAAGTTCAAGGTCTGCCTGGGCTATAAGGCAAGAACAAAGGTTGCCTTGACAATTTAATGAGACTATCTCAAAATATGAAAAGTAGCCAGTGTGGTGGTGTATGCCTTTGATTCCAACACTCAAGGAGGCAGAGACAGGCAGATCTCTGTGAGATCCAGTCCAGCCTGCTCTATATAGTTCCTGACCAGCTGAACAAAACAAAACAAACAAAATGCCTACCAGAACCCGGCAAAGAACCCAAGCATAAATAATTCTAATCACATTTTATATTTTCAATATCTGATTTCTCTATTACACACACACACACACACACACACACACACACACACACACACCATAAACCCCTAATGCAAAATGCAATTTGTATCACTTCAGAGTTAAAACTTTTATGTTTATTAGATCAACCTCTATAGGCATGGTTTATATATTGAAAGATATTAAATAAACTGTCCTAATGAAAAGAGTGCTTCCCCCCCCGGTTTTATACTGTTGAGATTTCATAGAAGATTTTATTTTTAGAAGGAATTCTCTGCTGGGCAGTTTGAAAGACCTAAGATTAGCCCCTTCGTTTGCTGAGATTTCGGCCCTTTCCCCTTTTATATTCCGCAGTGCACCTCCACATATCAACTACGTATCATCTTCCCTGAAATTTTCATTATATTTCTTCCCTTTTCAATAACCTAGAAAGGTTCTTTGTGGTCTATTAAATTAAATTCAATATTTTCAGCCTGGCTTTCTTTAATCTGATCCTGATCTAGCTGTCTAAATACGGTTCTCCTTAGCCACGTCCCAGATCCTGTAACTCAGGAAAGGCTTGGTGCCTCCACTTCCTTCTCTTCTGTCCTTGGCAGATCCTGCTGACCTCCTGCACAAAGCCACTTCCAAGCTCTTAGAGTTGAAGGTTATGTGCCATCAGCAGTTTCTCAGTTAGGCCTACCTCCTCACTGCACCCTGCACTGTATGCCGTTAACTCTGAGGGCTCCCCATCTCCCTGTACCTGCCCTGACCCCTCCTTCTCCCTCCTACAGCCTGTATCCCCACAGACCCTTGATTAGCATCTGGAGTTCACAATGATCTCTTCTTGGCCTGGGTTTATAATTTAATCTTGCCTAAAAGATTTCTTTGTTCTGTGGTCTTCCTGCCACGTTCATAGTCTTCTGCGCTTTTCACAAGCATGTGCTGACTACAGGAAGTATTCTTGAAGCATGGAAAGGGCGATTAGCTGCACAGGCCTGAACTGGTTCTGTGATTCCCTGACTCTTCCCTTTTAACCAAGTAACTTAAACTGTTGTGGGAATTTTTGTTGTTATTGTTTTTTAGATAGGGCCTCACTCTCTAGCCTCGGCTAGCAGAAACTCTCTTTGCAGCACAGGTTGCCCTTGAACTCACAGCAATCCTTCTGCTTCTGCCTCCAAAGTATATACTGGGATATCAGTGTGAGCCACCATAGCTGGCTTCACTTAAACTCTCATAGTCCTACTTTCCCTCTGTCCTTTGGAGACTTCCAAAACTCTATGGGACAGCAGCTTGTATTGAATTCATTAATGAAGGAAAGATGACTTCAGTTGGGGGATGAATATATGCATTTTTATACCAACTTTGGTAGTTCTGGCTCAAGACATTCACCTTTTCCTTATCTTATCCCTCAGAACTCTTGGGCTGGGGAGAAGGCTCAGTAGTTAGAGTGCCTTTATAAGATGTACAAGGCCCTGAGGGTATTCTCTGGCACTGGACAAAAGAAAGGAAAGAATAAATTTTGGGAATTCTTTCTATATGTATACTTCAGGTTACTCAGCGTAATTCCTCCTGGAATTCTTAAGCCAGGTAAACTACATAATGCTAATGTTCACTGAGTGATTACTATGTGTCTGACGATATCTTGAGTCCTTCATTGCCCAATGAAGTAGGTCATTTTGATGGCCCAATGTATAAAGGGAGAAACTGAGATGCTAAGAGCCCACATTGCTGCTCTGAGTTGCAATATGAACCCAGCACTCCAATTCCAGAATCTAGGCACTTATTTATAATATATGAAATCTTTATTTAATAACATGGTTCTTTAATAACATTCTACAATATGTTTACCAGCACTTGAAGGAGTGCTTGCTGCATGCTGGGCGTTCCGGACAGCACAGACACTGAGCTTGCACTCCAGAGAGGAGGATGAGTCTGAGCCAATGGTTTGTGTTAGAAAAGCAAGCACCGCTGTGTGGTGGGCTTGGAGGGCACAGGCACCTAGCTTAATCTGAGAGCTAGAGAAGGTCCCTACAGGAAGGAATTTCGACTGAAGACTGCAGGATGTGTGCACATATTTAAGTAGAGGAGAAGATGGGAGCTCAGCAGTGGAGAGCAGACTGTATGGATGATTGAACAACTAAAAGAACTCAGGACAGTAGCAATTTTTCAAGCAAGGAGGCAAGAGGGGCAAAATGATGCTGAGACACCAAGTACCAGTTTCCATGGCAACAGTCCTCTGATGCCATGAGAAGGACTGGACTATTTACTGAAAATATGTGAAGAAGTGAAGTTGGGTTTTAAATTTTTGTTTATTTATTTATTATTAATTAATTAATTTATTTATTGTGTATGAGTGTTATGCTTGCATGTATTTCAGTGCACCCTTGCCGTACAGTGCCCTTCGAGGACAAAAGAAGGCTTTGGATCCCTTGAAACTGGAATTACAGACGGTTGTTAGCCACCATGTGGGTGCTGGGATTTGAGCCCGGGTCTTCAGCAACAAGAGCAGCCATCTCTGCTGATCTATCTCTTCAGCCCAAAGAAGTGAAGTTTTAAGAAGACTCCAGTTGTACTGAGAAGTTAATGATTAGTTGGTGGTGTCTCGGCCCATTTGGGGAAGCTATGAAAGAATGAGACCAGGTATTTTATAAACAGAAGCAATTTATCTCTGATAGTTCTGGAGAGGAGGAAGTTCTACAGCATGGTGCTGGCCTGGTGGGGTCTTCCTGCTGTGTCTGAGCATGGCAGAGGGGCCAGGACGCTGCACTCAAGACAGAAGCAAGGGATGGCAGAACTAGCCTTTTGTTTTCTTTTTCTCTAAACAACTCACTGCCATGGAAACTAACCCACTTCTGAGAATGATCTTAATCCATTTATGAGGGCACAGCCCTCACGGCCCAGTCACCCCTTAAAGGCTCCAGTGGCTATTAAATTACATTATGAGTTTTGATGGGAACTTCGAGGGTAGCAGGAGGTTCTTATAGTCTTCATGAGAGGCTGGTGGCATGAGCATGTGTGGCAGCTGCATGTATGGATGCTGGGTGTGAGGGAGTGGGCGTGGTCAAAGACCCAAGAGGCAAGTGGATAGGACTTGCTGAGCAGGTGTGGGAAGTGAATGGAGAGGAGTCAGGTAATGGAAATAGAAATGTATAAGAGAAATGGATGCAATGACTGAAGAGATGATGTAGTGTTGTAAGCACTGGATGCTCTTGCACAGGTGCTGGGTTCAATTCCCAACACTCACAAGTGTAACTCCAGGTCCAGGAGATCTAGTGCCATCTTCTGGCCTCCACAGGCACTACACACACATTGCACATACATACAGGTGAAAACGTATACACATAAAATAAAAATAAATCTTTTTTAAAAAGAGATAAATGGATGCAAATTTGAGTGAGAGAATTAAAAAGATGATGGACTGAATTTCCAGGGTGCTAAAACAGAGGTGGATGTGTCCATCAAGCAGTTAGATTACAAAAGTCTGAAGCTCAGCAAGGAATGTGTGCAACAGAATTTCTTTAATCCTAAAATGGACATCTCTTCACCATTAGTATTTCCAAACTTAAGATGTCTTTTTTAAAATGTATTTATTATTTTTATTTTATGTGTATGAGTGTTATGCCTGCATGTGTGTAAGTGCACCCGTGTCATGCAATGCCCTCAGAGATCAGAAGAGGGCATCCAGTCCTCTGGAACTGGAGTTACAGATGGTTGTTAGCTGCCATGTGGGTCTTCTGCAAGAGCAGCCAGTGCTCTTAACCACTGAGCCATCTCTCCAGACTAGTTTAAGATGTCTTAAAATTAGCTAACTTCTTTATTAAAAATAGTGACTCTCCAGCTGGGCATTGCTGCACATTTCTGCAACCCCAGCACGATGGGTGGTAGAGACGGGAGGACTTCCGGGGCTTGCTGGTCACCAGCTAGCTCCCAGTGCCATAAGCTACTCTATCTCAAATGCATAGGTGGAGAGTGGCAGAGCAGAACCCCAGACGTCTTCCTCTGACCTCCGCGTGCATTGCACACACACACACACACACATACACCACCCTCACACAATAGACACATTCAAATAGTGATTCTTTTCTTCTGAATATGATTAAATATAATTAATGGTGGCTTAAATGATATTCTGTAAAATGAGAATATTCTGCAAAACTATAATTTGTATCTATGTTTTGAGAAATCAGAGAATGAGCCTTTGAAACATCTTTTTATCTTGAAGAAAGATGTTCTTAGCAAAAGTAAAACTGAGCACTGGCGCCAGGTTTGGCGCACGTGCTGAACTGGTGGCGTGCAACTACCAAGTTCTCATCATCACTGTTAGCAAGCTTGACAAGTTTGTTCTTTTCAAGTAAGTTAAAAATCATTCCATCCTCCATTTCTACCTTCAACCCAGTTTTTCTTACACCATTAACTCAATTTACAGTCTCTGCCTACATATCACAAACATAGACTTTCTCAGCCTTGGTTGATAGGAATTTAATAGGCTTTTATTCAGATGCATTTACTGCTTCCCTGAGTGTACAATGCTGGATCTTTTAGTGTAATTGTGCAGGAGGTGGTGTCACATGTTCATTCCAATCCTTAGTTACCAATGTAGGAGAAGAGTTATATGAAAAGTAAGCCCCATTTAGCAGAAGAAACAAATTGATAATACTCTCCTCAAATTTCATGTTATCACTAAAGCATTTTTTCAGCCAATACGTGAAGACTACTGTGATTACTTTAGTACTCATACTTCTGTACGTAACTTTCCCAACTAAATTTTTGCCTGGCAACAGTGCAAACAAACAGTTCTAGCTTTGGCTACAGGATCTTTTATTGACTTTCTACTTCATTCCTACCAGATCTTTGTAGGCCCTCCACGTAAGACCCATCAGGATAACTGAAGCACAAGGGAACTGAAACAAACGAACAAACTATACGAGGTAACTTGCTCAATGAAATCAGCATTACCCTAATACCAAAACCAGAGAAAAATTATGCAAGAAAGAAAAACTACAGCGCAATATCTCTAATGAGTACAGATACAAAAGAAAATCCGCAAAATATTAGCAAATCAAATCTAACAGTATCTAAAAAGAATTATACAGTACAATTATGTAAGATTTATTTGAGAAATGTCTGGCTGGTTCAACATTTGAAGATCAGTCACTATAATCTACCATATTAATCAGTTAAGAAGAAAAGTCATGTGGTCATATCAACCAATACGGGAAAAGCACTTGACAAACACAACATTTATAAAAGGATAAAAACTCTTATCAGACTAGGAACACAGGAGAACTGCTTCAACATGTAAAGAGCATCTACAAAACCTACCAGTAGATGGGCTAGAGAGATGGCCCAGCCATTAAGAGCACTGGCTATTTTTGCAGAGGATCCAGGTTCTATTCCCAGCACCCACATGGTGGCTCACAACCATCTGTAACTCCATTTCCAAAGGATCCCTCTTTTGACCTCTGTGGGCATTGTATGACATGGGTGTACTTACATACATGCAGGCATTACACTCATACACATAAAATGAAAATTAATAACTATGTTTTAAAACAATAAGTGTAATTTTTAAGTTAAATATTAAAATGTATTGCCCAATTTTCAAACATTTGGGGTAATTTACCAGTTATGGTCCTGTTATTCATTTTTAGTTTCATTCCATTGTAGGCAGAAAGCATACTTGTATAATTTCAAATTTGTTAGGATATGCTTTGTCTCCTAGCATGCAGTTTATTTTGAAAAACGTTTATATATACTGAGAACTATGTATATTCCACAATTGTTGAGTGTAATATTCTCTATACTTCAGTTAGGTAAATGGTGTTCAAATCTATGTCATCACTGATTTTTTTTTCAGTTTATTCTATCAGCTATTGGAAGAAGTATTAAATTCTTTAGTAATAGTTAGAGGTCATCCAGTTCTCTTTCTAGCTTTGTCACTTTTGCTTAGTTATATCCTGAAACTATGCTACATTTTAAAACAAAGCATTATTTTTTTGTTTGTTTATTGTGTATGTGTGTGCATGCACCATAACATACAAAAGAGGCCAGAGGACAATTTTTGGGTGCTGGTTCTCTTATTTACCCTGTGGATTCTAGGTATCCACCTCAAGTCCTCAGGCTTTGCAGTACGTGCCTTTATGTGCAGAGACATCTTACAGGCTCCCAAATCTTCATTTATTTTAAAATTCTATTTTATGTGTATGAATGTTTTGTCTGAATGTATGTAAATGCACCATGTGTGTGCAATGCCTGAGGAACCTGGATCTCCTGTAATTGGTGTTACAGATTTTTTGTTAGCTGCCGTATGGGTACTGGGAACTGAACCCAGATCTTCTGCAAGAATAACCATTGCTCTTACTTGCTGAGTCATCTCTCCAGCCTCTCCCTATACCAGTTGTTTATAAATTATAAATTCTTAGGTACATGAAAATTTAGGACTATTTTATGTTACTTCTAACTGACCCTTTCATTATCATGAGATATTCCTCATTATTTCTAGAAGCATGTCTTTTGCTGAAGTCTATATTGTTTGCTATTAAAGCAGTCAACCAGCTTCCTTTTGGTTAGTGTTTGTATTGTTAGGGTCCGAAAATCGAGAACAAATCCCATGACTCCACTATGGTCCAAAAAGGAAAATATATTTATATAATATGGCAAACAAAGTGAATCTAGTGGCTAGCTGGGCTGCAGTCCCTAAGGCCAGATCGGGGAACTGCTGCATACTCCCCAGGGTGCAGCCAGCCTTTAAAAGTTCAGTAGCTGCGTGGATCTGTGGGTTAGTTTTGGACTCAGTTGGTCCAAAACCTGTTTGTCCCACGGGGATTTTTTGTATTGGACAGTTCAGACCTCTCTGTCCATGGGGTCTTGGCTTGGCACCAGAATGAGCACTGAAATGTTAGTGCTCAGAATGTAGCAGGGCAGGGCGATTAAAACTTAAGAGTCTGACTGGAAATGGCCTCTGCTTTGTCCCTACATTTCCCCCTTTGGAAGGGTAACTGGATTAAATCTTTAAGCCAAGCATTTTACAGAAGCAGAAAAAGTAAGACAGCGCACTTCAAGGGAGAGGAGCAGTAGTTTGGGGCAATTCTATGTTCTCATAGACATAACCATCCAGAGATTGACTGAGTTGCACATAGTGAGTGCGCAAGACCATAAGCTGGATGGCCTGCATTCTGGTCCTGGTAAAATTGGTGAGTGCATTTAAGAAGCACAGACCACAGGTAAGTGGTATGAGGAATAGAAGAGGCCTGGCTATGGCAGGGACAAGAAATTAGCCAGGGAGATCTTGCAAACAGGGTGTCATACCAATTGAAGTGATCCTGTTATTTTTATCATACCACCCTCTGAAGAGGTGACCCAATTGCCACTAGGGAATTGGGGCGCTGATCGCTCTGGCTTTTTCAACACTGAACAGGGATGTAGGTTGTGGCAATTTGGGGTACCCCTTCAGTAAGTCTAAAAGACCCCTGAATTGCATACTGTTAGCCGTAGGGAGAAAAAAAGTCCTTGACTGATGCCTGGAAGATGGAACAAAAATAGTCAGAACAGGGAAAATTTTAAATGTCCAATTCAAAGTCCATTTAGAATTTTCTTAGGACTTTCAAGAGCATTCATCTGTTGCATTCCCCCGGGTTTTTTTTTTTTTTTCTGGATGTTAAGGCTGAATTTGAGAGTCTTGAAGTCAGGATTTGTTTTAAGGCACTTTGATAGCTTGCTGTAGTGACTAGAATCAGGGTAAGTTCCCCCACAAACAGCTTCTAGACAGGAAAAGAAAAGAAATTAGTTATCACTTAATTTTTAGGTTAGAACAATGGTGGGTTTGCCTTTCTTGGCCTCAGGTATGTACTGCAGTGTTGAAGTGGACCAAGATTTGAAGCCTTACATCTGAGTAGCATTTTCTGTTTAGAACAAAATCATTAGTGCTTATATTCACTTAAATCTAATGTCTTGGACGTATAATTCCTTGTATTCTTAAAGAAGTATACTAATCACTTTAATTTTTGGTTATACTTTCATTTTGGGTATTTAAGATCATACAGTTCGCCCATATAAACCAATTTGGCTTTACTCTTAAGGTCAATTGAGTATCTGTTCCTCAGGGGGTCACATGGGCTTCGGAGGAGCCCCTGGCTTCCTAGGCCTTTCTTTTACCAGTTCCACCGGTGTGAAGATAAGTCAGAAACTCTTGCTAGACCATGGCTTCATTTAGAAACATCAAGGAAACATTTTCCTGTGCTGACCCTCCTCTTTGCAGACTGGACACTGATTTGAGTCCTTCTAGTGGGGTCTCGATGACCTCCCTGAACAGGAGGACAGGTGACTCATCACAGTTAAAGGACATTTCAAGAGATGCCCCATAGTCCCCTGGAACTTAGTTGACCTTGGAGGGCAAGAGACAAAAACTGTCCCTTTAAGTCCCTCTGACTGGATTAGTATAGGCCTCTAACTATGGTTGTTAAACACCCAAGAAGGTTAGTTCCACCAATCTGATGCTTTTAATTACTGTATGCTATGCAGCTACAGGTTTTGCTTGGGCAAAAGACCAAACATTCTTGAATAAACCTTGACTAGAGATACATTTGTTCTTCAGACTATTTGAACTATTACTTCAGAAATTTTAAGTTTATTTATATATATATTTTATATTTTATATACCATAACATATTGACTCAGACCTTCAGTCACTTGCACAGATATATCATGAATTTCTCACGGTGAGGCTCAGCATTCAGCCCCACCCCACCCCCAGGTTTGAACTGACTGAGTGGACAGAGAATGCTCCTTTACAGAAGTTGATTTACTCTAGATTACTTACAAAGGATTCATCCCCAGGGAGAGAGGGCGATGGAGGTGTTGTATGGTGGGGACCGCATTCTCATAAGTACCCACCTCTGGAACACGTGCGTGAGAATGGCACCCTGGAATTACACGCACCTCTCTCCTTCCCAGCCTTCCCTGAGTTTCTGCTAAACCTCCCCTCTTAAGTCATTGGTTAGTTGGCTGTCAATCACATTTGGGAGCCCATCCCTTGCAACAGAGAGAAAAATGCTCTTCTGTGCAACATCCCACCCCTTTTTCTCTCTGGCTCTTACACACCTTCCATCACCTCTTCCATGACAGTCCCTGAGCCATAAGAGCAAGGGGTTTGGGGAGGGAGAATAACAAGTGTAGGATAATGTTCTTTCCACTGTGGCATGGATTATCATCTTGCTTCGGTGATGCTCCTTCTACTGTAAAAACACAATGATTGTAAAACAGCAATAACAACAATAACAACAACAGCAAAAGTAACATCCACACAAATACTGAATGACCCAACCTATGGGTGTAAACATAAGTGCTTAGGCAATATCTGAGTAGGCACATCATATTTATCTTGCAAACAATTACCATATCTTTTTTATGGGGGCTTATAACTCTCCCCCTCACCACTGGGGGTTGACATTCTTTTCCTAATATCAGATGTGTGTGTGCCCTCCCTGAAGAGCGGGCCCTGAATCCAATTTTAAATATGCTGGGTTGCACATACCAGACAAGCCTCTATTACACCTGTAGAGACATTTGACAGTGAAGCATGCAAGATCTGTCCTTAAGCAAATCTTTTCAGGACTATTCTCCCATAGCAGCCTACCTAGCACCCTCTAGCACTCTGAAAGCCTGCCATTCATTTGTGGGGAGTTTTCAGCTCGGTCCAGGTAGAGCTCTCTTTCCATGCTAGAACCATGTCACATCTTCAGTAATAGGGCCTTACCATCCACTTCCAGTGTGTAACCAGCATTATAATGTGGCAGTTGCCTTTTGTTTTGGTAGAAGGTGCTTCCAAGGCTCCCTTGGCCAACAGCTCATTGGGTAGCAACCCACATCTGATACTGGAATTGCTAGTTAACAATCATATAAAGTATCCTTTTACTCTTTGGCATCTAAAGGCCTAGGCCCATAGAGCTCCCAGAATTCCACAACTATACTTCACCCTTCTACCCTGTATGAGTTACAGTCCATCTTGTTCCTTCAGGTGTACTTGACATCTCTTAACTGGGTTTCATATCTGTAAAACACTCAGAAATGAACATTATATACACATACAAGGTCTAACATAGCAAGGAAAATTCCTTTTCATTTGCATCCCTAGAGCCAGGACAGACCCAAAGGGCAAAACTAAGTGATGTCCTGTGCAAGTGGAGACTGGTGGCGTGGGGGCTGTACATCCAAACATGTGTGGGGAGAGATGAACTGGAGGCAAGTTGATCACCAGGCGCAGCCTACCCGGAGGCCGATTCCTGCTGCTACTGAGGTTCCCATCCCGACCCGGCCAAGGGTAAGGAGAAGTAAGATATGGGGACGGAGTTCGGAAAAGAGGGAGACAAGAATTTGAGATGGCAGTTCCCTGCTAGGGGAAACAGAATCTTGCAGCGAGGGGAGTCAGCTGAAAAGACAGCTCTTGTGCTTGTTCCAAACAGGTCTGGCAAGCCTGGATTCCACGTTGGGCGGGACACAGACTCAGGGTCCAGTCTGCCTAGATTCCACATCAGGCATATCTGAAATCTCACAGTGTGCAGAGTCAGCTGAAAAGATGGCTCCTGTCCCTGTTCCAAACAGGTCTGGCCAGCCGGGATTCCATGTCGGCCGGGATACAGACTCAGGGTCCAATAGGCCTGGATTCCACATCAGGCCTATCTGTGAACCCTTAACAGAAGAGGAGTGGGGGTATTCTCCATCCCCTTCTGCTTGGAGATCAATGGCTGTCCACCTGATCTCCGCCTAGCCCCAGTTTGTCAGGACTACCTAGAAAAATAGGCAGAGAGAGAGAGAGAGAGAGAGAGAGAGAGAGAGAGAGAGAGAGAGAGAAGTACCCAGTGATACTCAGGCAGGCTCCGTTGGCGTGCTCCTGTGAGTCCGGGCTTATGCTCCCGTATCTCAGTGGAACTTCCAAAATGTTAGGGTCCGAAAATTGGGCACAAAACCCACAACTCCACTATGATCCAGAAAGGAAAATATATTTATATAATATGGCAAACAAAGTGAATCTAGTGGCTAGCTGGGCTGCAGTCCCTAAGGCCAGATCAGGGAGCTGCTGTGCACTCCCTAGGGTGCAGCCAGCCTTTAAAAGCTCAGTAGGTGCATGGCTCTGCCGGCTAGTCCAACCTTGGACTCGGTTGGTCCAAAACCTGTTTGTCCCATGGGGATTATTTGTATTGGACAGTTCAGACCTGCTGTCCATGGGGTCTTGGCTTGGCGTCAGAATGCATGCTGAAATGTTAGTGCCCGGAATGTAGCAGGGCGGGTGATTAAAACTTCAGAGTCTGACTGGAAGTGGCCTCTGCTTTGTCCCTACAGTATGACATATAGCTATTCTTTTCCTTTAAAACTTTGTGTTTTTATATTTAAGTTGAATCCATCATGAACAGTAAATGGATTTTGCTTTTATATCCAGAAGAACTTTGGTCTTTTAGTTTGAATAGGAATTCTTTAACATTTAACATAATTGTTGAAATATTTAAGTGTAGTATATGGTTTTCTGTTTCTGTTCTTTATTCCTTTATTTAGCTTTTTCTACTTTTTCTTGAAGAGATATCAATGCATTGTGTTTTGTTTTTTATATGTGTGTGGTAATGAGGACTGAACGCAGGTCCTTGCATATGCTAGGCAAGCACTCTACCAGTGAGCTATGTTCCCGGTCCTGGGATCAAACACTATTTCAAATGTCAAAAATATTTCATTTTTCCCCCTATTTTAGCTTATCAGTTATACAAGTTATAGAAGTTCTTGATTATGTTAATGTTCCTCTTAGAAGACAGACAGGGTATGGAGAAATCACCTTAGTCCTGTCAAGGCTGGTTTAAAGGCTGCTTTATTAAAGTCGGTTCATGTTGGTGCTGTCTTTATTACCAGGCATATGCAGTCCCTTTGGAGTTTGAACCAAATGATTGGGAATTGCTCGTCCACACACTTCTAATCACCGCCTCTTCAGGATTGTGCTGCTGTTAAAGTCTTTGCTCGGCCACTCCGCCTCCCAGCTGCTGTCCTCTCTATTTTCTTGCAGACTTTGCTTGTGCTTGCTCAGCTAGAGAGTGAGCAAGCACATCAAGGGGGAAGTTTCTGTTGCTTTCTGGGTTCACTTCCTGTTATTCTCTTCTCTCTGGGTTTTTACACCCAATCTTTGCTGCTTTGGCAGCTTTGAGCCCCACTCTGTCTCTTCCGGGTCCCACAAAACTGCTGCGCATCCTGCCCTGTGAATTGGGCGGGAATGAATGTGGAGGTCACCTTGGTGTGGCTATCTCCTCTTGGCGATCGGCACTGGGCACCTGACAATACATTGTGATGATGGTGTGTTGTATCTTGTCCTTGTATTAGGTTGTTTTCAGTGGGAGGGTTAGTTCAATATAAGCTGCTCTGTTATGGCTGGATTCAAAAGTCTTTCTCTTTTATAATTTGGTATACTCTATAGTATAAATAAGAAACTTAAAAGAATCTTGGAGACTGAAAGAAAGAAACTTAAAAAGCAAATTATGAGCTCTAGAACTTCAGACTTAATCTAAGGTTATCTACAAGTCTTTTGAACTCATTGTTTGGAACAAATGCCCTTCTTCCCCCATCTTCAGGGTTTTCTCTTTTGTGTTGTTTGTGTGTCTAAATTTTGAGACAGAGTCTCCTTACATAGCATAGAGTGATTCTTTTGCCTCAGCCTCCCAAGTGCTAGGATTACAAATGTCCAGCTAAATTTGGGTCTTCGACAAGAGGTTTGTATTTGGTTGAGAAAGCCCGTGTTTTCTCTCTCAGCTTCTGTATAAAAGCTGTGTGACCCTGAACAACAAACCTTTCTTTTACCAGTTTGGTTTTACTACTTGTTAGTCGAGGCAGGTGGCCACTAATGTCTCCTTCCCTCTAGTCATTCAAGAGCAAGCAGGATAGATGTGTATAAAGAGGCTGTCTTTTTGTTAGTGTTGTATGAGGTCAGCTGAGCTTTGAAGGCAACGGTCACCAGGTATCTTCCCAGAGAGATACACCCTTGCTTCAACAGTTTTCCAGCTCTTGGACAGTTTCTGCTCATGTTCATTTTTCTCTGTCTTAATGAAAACCATGCATTGACATAACCCTGACTATTGCTTCCTCCTCATCTGAGACAGATTATCTTCTCCAACCCCGCAGAATACAAGAAAACACAGGCATTAGCCTGGGATGCTGATCTGGGGAGAGCTTCCTGACCCTATGGACAGGCCAGAGAAGAACCCAAACTATCAGAAAGGCTTTGCTCAGTGTGGAACCTGGAAAGAAAATGCCAAGAATATGGTTCAAAAGTAGGGCAGCCCTGTGGACACAGTGGCACAAAACTTTAATTCTAGCACTGGAAGGTAGAGGCTGGAGGGTGAAAAGTTCAAGGCTAGTCCTGGCTGCATAGTGAGTTTGAGGCCAGCCCAGGCTATGTGAGACCCTGTGATGAAGAAACAAACAGGCAAACAAGCCAATGGTGGGATGGCATTATGTTTCCACAGCCAGATTGACTGGGTCTTATGCCTGGAGTGACTGGAAACAGCTGCACAGCTGGTCCTGACAGGACAGAACTTCAGAGGCTGCAGCCCTATGTCAATGACTACTTTCCTAGGCTTTCCCTCTGTCACGTGTCGTGTCATCCTTGATATTTTACCAGCTTCAGCCCAGTGGGTGTCCTGCTGGTCGCTCTGTCCACATGGCACAATCAACCAACACCATATAAATTCATCTGCTGACCTTCCCATCGGTCTAGAAGAGACAGAAACGGAGGGCCACAGGAACAAAAGCATCTTTCCAAGACATCTTGGAATGTTTCAGAGCTTGTGTTCAGAACTCTGGTCTGACCCTAAACTCAAACATCTGCCTGATGTTGCTAATAACCAAATATGAGACGGGCAGATTCCCCCAAAGCCGTCTGCAGAGAAAAGGGAACTTTAAAACAGCTGATTTTGTCAGAGAAGCAGTTCCCCATCCAGCATTCTTGTACATCTTTATGCCTTCACTAGTGCTCCTCTTACTGCAATGCGTCTCTTCCCATGTGTTGGACTACTGTGTGCTAAGAACACATGCTAATACAAAAGACCTAAAGCATACAGTAAGGTACAACTTCTAAAGATGGTAATAGAATATTTTTCATTTCCAAATGTGCATAACCTTTGACCAGGGTACTGGACCTGTAGTTTAGGAATGACGTACCCGTGTGTGTAGACCCTGTAGTCTAGGAATATTGACAAATGTATACACATGTGCTAGGTAGATGATCTAAAATTGAAATAAGTATAATAAAGGAAAAAAGAGGTATAGGCAAGGAACAGGGCCAATTTTCACATATATTTGATGAGCAGGGAGAGAGTGAAAGTGAAATTAAGAATTAGCGCAGCCAGGAAGCTAGATAGTGTCCATGAGGGGAGAAGAACAGATGATGTATCAGTGGGAAAGGGGATAACAGGAGACATACAATGTGAATGAAGGGGGAGCGAGGCAAGGGTAGTTGGCGGTTTAAGCAGGGATGGAGGAAGCGGGCACGAGAACAGGAGGAGGTGGGTTAACCGAAGCAGGAAACGTGAAAACCCACTGTGGTAACACACTACTTTCTGAGCTAACTTTAAAAACGTATGTATGTCTATGTAACAACAATAATTAAGGAAGGGGACAGGAAATTGAGAGGAACTTGGGAGGCTGTGGGAGGAGTTGGAGGGGAACTGAAAGGATGGAAATAGTGCAAAGACTATACTCATGTATGATGTTCCCGCAATTAAACATAATAAAGATAAAAGCACTGAATATATATATTATATATATATTATATATATATATATTTCAAAAACAGGAGGAGTTTGAACACAGCATAGATGGACAGTGATCCCCCCAGAAGACTTGGATTATTAAATGAAAATTTCAGTACAAGATATGGGATATCTCCATATGAGTTATGGGACAGAGAATGTACATTAGCGTGGACATAAAAGCTGGGTGTGGAGGTGCATGCCTGTAATCCCTGTGCTGGGGCTGGGTCAGGTGTGGAGGGAGGGAGGGAGGGACAGGCAGATCCCTAGAAATTGCTGGCCAACCAATCTTGCCAATCCATGACCTCCAAGTTCAGTGAAGAGACCCTTTCTCAAAAAATAAGGTAGACAGTTACAGAGGAACACACACTACATTAACCCCTGGCTCCCACAAGCGTGGGCACACATGTGGACACACACACATATACAACACCACACACACACACACACACACACACACACACACACACACCACTCACACAAATGCAGCGATATATTAGTCTTTGCTGATCAAATTGGCAAGAGCAAAACATTTAGCAACTACTTTGTGGTCAAGGCTGAGAAGAAACTCACCCAGTGTGAGTGAGAGCACAAAGTGTCAGCATCTTGATAAAAAGCAATTTAAACAATTCAGATGACCATAAACTTAACCGACAATTGTACTTGTGGGACTTTGTTCTCCACTTAAGCCCACATATGTCCAAAAGGGAGAATGGGCATTTGCAACAGTTCTGTTTATTTATCTATGGATGACTATAGAGCCATCAATGAGAGTGAGAATGCTTAGTATGTACTGGTGTAGAACTCTCTTCAAGGTGCTTGTTACATGAAATAAAACAAGTTTAGAGCAATATTTCTCTTTGTGCACATGCATGTCTATGTGCTTAAAAATAACCTAAATGTTTCTTATTGATTTATTGCATAAACATTCTGGAAATATAAAAGAAAACTCATTTTGGTTCTTATCTAGGAAAAGAAATTTGTTGTCTGGGGGAAGAGGATGGGAACTTTTAAAAATACTGCATAGCTCTTTGTGGCATCTGCACATTGACCCATATTGCCATCTCAAAATTAAAGTAGAATAGTTTGGGACTGGCAAGATGACTTGTTAGGTAGATGCATCTGTTGCCAAGCCTGATGACATGGGTTTGATCCCTGGGTAGAGGGAGAGAACCGAGTCCTGCCAGTTGTCCTCTGACCTCAACTGGCATGCACATGCATACGTGCTTGTCCAAACACACTCACAGAATAGATAGACAGATAGATAGATAGACAGATAGACAGACTGAACACACTAGAATAGAATAATAGAATATTTTAATGAAGACTAAAGAGGCAGTAACACATAAGCTTGAGTGAGTTTTTAAAAAGATGAGTAAGGGGGCTGGAAAGATAGCTCAGCAGTTAAGAGCACTGACTGCTCTTGCAGAGGACCAGGGTTTGACTCCCAGCACCCACATAGTGGCTAACAATTACCTATAACTCCAGTTTCAGGGAATCTGACACCCTCTTCTGACCTCCTCGGGCACTGCACCACACAAGTGCACTTACATACTTGCAAGCAATACACTCATATACTAAAATAAAATATTTAAAAACAATAAAGAAATAAAAAGATGAATCAAAGAGTATTTTGTGTTATGTGAATTTCAACACAGTTTAACAACAGTGAAAGTTTGAGCAGGAGTGCAGCTCAGAACTAAAGATCAGACTGTCTGTCCTCCAGTCTCTCTCTCTCTCTCTCTCTCTCTCTCTCTCTCGACATGGCACTACCCAGTGGTATGCCAGTAAACATTTAATGACTACTGACTCCTAGCTCCCAGCATACAAACTACTCTTTTGTAGCATTTTCCATTTTCTGTGGTATAAATATCCCCACCACCAAACATGGAATTGGGACTAGATGCCTAGAGCTGACTCTTACAAGCCAGTACCATCCAGCCCCAGGACAACCCTGGCATCAGTTATAGAAACCACAATCTTTGAAATACCCCTAAATAGGAGATAGTCTCCAGCCCCACGAACCCTGTGGGACTATATGGTTGCTTCAGTATTATACATTACAATCCCATTTTTTCCTCTGCTGTTTTGTTTGTTTCTTTGTTTGAGACAGGGTCTCTAGTTGGTCTGGAACTCTCTATGTAGACCAGGCTAGCCTCCATCTCACAGAGACCCACCTGCCTCTGCCTCCTGAGTGCTGGGATTAAAGGCATGTGCTACCATGCCCAGCTCTCCTCTACTGTTTTGAAATTTTGCCATTAGACATTAACTTACAGGAGACAAGGCTGCAAGGATTGGTTCTCTTATTTACATGAAAAGAACCCTTGTTGTCCTGGAGCAGTGACAATAGAACATGGGTTGCACACTTGAAAACATGCTTTTCTCATTCACTTCTTACTAAATTCTGCCTGTGGTGAGGAAGGCACAGTTTTCATGACAGTTGGGAAACAGAGTTACCCAATTTGTTGATTTCGATATTTCCTCTCTCTCTCTCTCTCTCTCTCTCTCTCTCTCTCTCTCTCTCTGTCTCTCTCTCTGTCTCTCTCTCTCTCTCGCTCGCTCTGTGTGTGTGATACAAATGAGAGATGGGGCTGAAGGAGCTCAGTGGTGACGTGCTTCTCTGAGTTTGATTCCCAGCACCAAAAAATGAATAAACAAAATGAAAAAGTAAAAAAATAAGAAACACACAGAAGGGTTGGCCATCTGATAGAATTAGTTCTTTTTTGAACCGCTCTGTTTTTACTGCTTGGTTAATGCCTCCTGCTGTGATGAAGTTTCTTGCCTGTTTCCTGGGTAGTAACAATTTTGCTGTGAACCATATCTTCGCAGAACAGAACCAGCATATTCTCTGCGCAGCAACATGGAGTAGCTGCTCACCGAACACTTTGACCTCTTTTTCAGAGAAAAGTTAATCTTGACATCAGAATTTGTAGATAGTGATCACTTTGGTGACTATTGTGTAGAAGCAAGATAACAAGAACAAAAAAGGAAGAACCCCGACAGCTGACGGGTGGCCGGACCTTGTGGCTATGTCACACGGTGGTCTCCCGACCTGTCTAAGGCCAGTAGAGCGACCCCTCAGTTGCCGAGGAAGTGGCGGGCAGCGTGTGAGTTCGTATGGCATCTTCTTGCTGGTGGACCTCTCTGCAGCTGAATGTACCTCACAGGCGGGGCAGGCCTACGCCATGGCTAACAGAGACCATGGGGTCAAAGAGGAAGGCTTGGCCAGCTGGGGCTGGAACACTGAAGTAGCTTAGTCCTCCACACTACTGCTCAACAGGAAGAGAGTCTGGATTGGTCTTCCTCTTTCTCCCTACACAACCCTCTGTTTCTGTGACCCTGTGTAGCTCCTCTGTCCTTGAAAGGGTACTTGGGGTTAAATTTCACTTGATTTTATCTGTACATGTTTTTAAGTATTTTTTATTTTTACTTTAGAAGATGTGTGTGAATACCTGCTTTTTTATTTTTATTTTTAAAATTATTTGTTACTTTTATTGTGTGTGTGTGAGTTCATTGCCTGCATGTAAGTAGGTGCAATTGTGTTGTTCAGTGCCCTCGGAGGTCAGAAGAGTGTCCAGTCCCCTGGAACAGGGGTTAGGATGGTTGTTAACCACCATGTAGGTGCTGGGAATCAAACCCAGGTCCTCTGCAAAAGTAGTTGCAGCTCTTAACTGCTGAACCATCTCTCTAGCCTCTATTTTTTATTTTTAATTATGTGGATATGTATGTGTCTATGTGTGGGTAATGTGCGTGTGAGTGCAGGTGTCAGGGGAGGCTAGAAGAAGGCACTGGATCCTCTGCAGCTGGAGTTACCGGTGGTTGTGAGCTGCCTGACATGGGTGCTGGGAACCAAACCTGTGAGAACAGCAAATACTCTTAACCGCTGGGCCATCTCTTTAGCCCTTTGTATGTCTTAGTGTTTTTGTTTTGCAGGAGGCCAATATGGAAGACAGACACATTGCACATTGCCCCAGCCTGTAGTGTAGCTCTGGACGCTGTGTTCTACCCCATTCAAGGACTCCTAGGGAGAACGCAAGTAGAGTGCAACCTGAGGGAATCTGAGCTGCAGCTTCTTCCTGGTAAGCTTGACCAGGCCTGACTTTTAGCTTGTTATTCTGCCAAACTAGGAGGTAGGGGAAGCTTGACCTTGATCTTGTTTTTTCAAACTCCCAGCTCATCCCTTACTGCCCCCTAACACTTCCTAGTGGCTCTGTGGTTCTCAACACCTGATAAACACTTCCTAAACTCCTATCTTGGGACAAAGGAAGAGGACTGACTTTTTTTCTGTCACAGCCACTGACCCAAGTTTTTTTTTTTTTTTTAACCAATACACTGAAAAACTACATCCTCAAGCAAATTATAAAGCTGACTTATAGAAAAAAGAAAATGCAAAATGATTAAGTCATTATAATGTAATAAAATTGCACTCCTGGACTGGAGAGATGGCTTGGTGGTTAAGAGCACTGTCTGCTCTTGCAGAGGTCCCAGGTTTCATTACCAGAACACACACAGTGGCTAACTGGCTGTAACTCCAGTTCCAAGGGTTCCGATGACCTCTTCTGACCCCTGAGAGCCTTGCACAACAGAAGTGCACTTACTTACATGCAGGCATAACACGCATACACATAAGATAAATATAAACAAACTAGAATAAATAAGTAAATAAATAAATAAATTGCGATCTTAATTTGTCTCTCAAAGGGGAAGAGGAAGAACAAAATGTAACAGTAGAAAAGGAATAAAGACGTAGGAGACCAAGGATTAGTGCAGGGAACCAACAATCTCTCGTACAGACTGCCCTTGGAAGCATTTTTACTTTTTTTTTCTTTTACTACCGTGTACATGTCGGGTGTGTGTGTGTGTGTGTGTGTGTGTGTGTGTGTGTGTGTACATCAGAGAACCACTTTCAGATTCCATTCTTTCCTTCTACCTCTGTGTGGGTTCCAGGGATCGAACTCATGTTACCACTTGGGCTGCAGGCACATTTACCCACTGAGCCATCTTGCTAGCCCTGGAAGCATTTACAAGCACAACATCTATTTCTTGTTTTCCTTAACTGCAGACAACTGAGTCTACTTGTAGTAGCTAAACCAGTGTCCGCATTGGAAATTATTTTTTAACCTGTAATAGTAGGAAATAAAGTTAACTACATGAAGGTTCTCGTAGAAGCAAAGAGAACTAGGGAACCCAACTATAGGCTAAAGGTCAAGATTGCAGTAGGGTCAGAGGGCTGGTGTGTGTGTTTGCATGTATGCATGCATGTGTGTGTGCTTCTGTGTGTGTGTGTATGTGTATGTGTGTGTGCAAGCACCAGGAGTCTATTTGTGAAAATCATCCTAAGGATTCTGATGTGAAAATCATTGACTAGCCTCATAAATATTTGCCTTTTGATCTAGGCCTCTAAAACACCAGGTCACTTTCAACACACAAAGGAATGAGTCACTAAAGTAGAGATTGGTTTCCCTAGGGACAAAGGTGAGGAGAGTTTTCCAGTCTTTTCAAACAGTTAGTTGGAAGCTACACACACACACACACACACACACACAACTTTAAAGATGTGCATGTGCAGGTATGTGTGAATGCATGTACTTGTGGAGGGGAGATCAACTTTGGGTGCTATTCCTCAGGAGCTGACCATCTTTTTTTTTGAAAGAGTCACTGGGTCCTGGCGTTTGCTGACTCGGCCAAGTTGACTGGCCAGTGAGCCCCGGGATCCTTTTGTCTCCTCTCCCAAAGCCCTGGAGTTAGGAGTGCATGGTGCCATGTCTGGTTCTCTGGGCACTGAACTCAGATCCTCGTGCTTGTGTGGCAAGGACTTTGCAGACTGACCTCTCTCCCCAGCCCTGTTTTCTCTTTTTAACTTTTCTTTTTGGTTTCAACTAAATCCATCCCATAGGCCAGGATGGAGAGACTCTTTTTGGACATTCTCATATAAAAATGATGGCACACACCTTTAGTCCCAGCACCCAGGAGGCAGAGGCAGGCAGATCTCTATGAGGCCAGTGTGTTCTATATAGTGAGTTCTAGGTCAGCTGGGGCTACAGAGAGACCCTATCTCAAAAAAAGACCTCCCAAAACAGTTTTTCCTATTTCACCCCTCCTGTCTGATGGTGTGTACACGCTATGTGCTGCTTATTACGTAGCTGCTGCTGGGAAAGGGAGAAGAGGCTGTGTATGGGGGTGAGGGGTGGGGCTTCGCTTCAGCTATCGGCAGCTTCTCTGTCTCCCTCTTCTGCAAGATGACAGGGCGGTCCCCACCTCCTGAGACTAACATCCCTATGAAACACTCAATCTCTGTCCCCCTGAAGCACCCCATGGCTCCTGTGCCACACTCCAAATGCTAAGGAGGAAACTACACCACTGGAGGAGGCTGTTTCTATGTGGAGGCGGGGGTGGAGAATGAGTCACTTTCTGCTCACTTTCCTAGAACCTTCTGCAGCACAGTGCCATTAGCAAGTCGGCTCATGTAATCTCTCCCAGTCAATAAAGCCCATGACAATTTCATCCCCTAGAAAATAGTTGGTTTGGGGGCAGTGATTTGCATTTAATGGAAACAATAATTTTACACAGCCTCTGGAACACATGGTTTGCCTCCACAGTGGCTGAAGGTGCTTATTTTCTTTTGTGCTAACTCAATGAAGTTCCAAAGTTCAGAAACTTCTTCACTACCAATGCATTCATAACTGCAAATGGAATGTTCTTTGTCAGCAGGTTGAGGGCTATAATCTATTCAGAGGAGACTTACCAGCTACAGCAGGAGGAACTGGTTTTCAGTAACTGGTTTTATAACGTCAGTGGGAAGCTGACTGCCCCCGGATAGAGCTGCCTGCCACCCAGAGGCTCTGGAGCTTTGACTCTCCCCCCTTCTGGATCTTGTCTAGTGTCAGCTGTAAATCCTTCTTCCTAGTTTTAATTCAAGCATTGAAATGTCCTTGAAATGTTTTCTTTCTGGCAGCTTGAATGCCCCATGCAGGCTCTGACCACGCCTCACTTTCTAGAGGCAAATAAGCAATTTAGGCTCCCAAGTGGAAACAACAGATAGTCATCAAGAAGAAAGGCTTCTTGCCTGGGCTTGTTCAGAAAGTTTCCAGGCACAAGGGCTGCAGCTGTCTCTCAGCTCCCTGGTTATGCCTTCTTGTACATGAGCACATGAGCAGGAAGTTTAATTCTGTCAAACATTAACCTGTCCTGAAGGCTCTGGTTGCTTTAATGGACAGAAATGAGGGGTGAAGGTAAAAGAAGAAAGGCAAAACATACTCAGTGCCTAGAGTTCAATCCCCAATAACACCTAGACACACTTGTACACACACATAGACACACATACAGACACACACATACATGCGCACAGAGACCCCTACACACACATACACACTCATACACATACACACTGGTACACCTCTGAATACACACTAACACAGAACCCCCCCACATCCATACACATACATGCATATACACACCAATACATACATCCATACATATACACAGATATACATACATACCTCTACACACACTGACACACGTGCCCATACCTACATACTGATAGACACACACACACACACACACTCATACACATACACACTGGTACACCTCTGAATACACACTAACACAGAACCCCCCCACATCCATACACATACATGCATATACACACCAATACATACATCCATACATATACACAGATACACATACATACCTCTACACACACTGACACACATGCCCATACCTACATACTGATACACACACACATACACACACACACACACACACACACACACACACACACACACACATACATGAGGAAACAAACAAAGGGCCAGGAGAACACAAACAGGAACTGATAAGAAGTCAGGCAGGATCAGAAGGAAGAGGGTATTATCTAGGGTCAGAAATTTTGCTCACATTCAAGCTGCGGCTTAGGTCACTGGTTCTTTGATTCCCAATCAGCTTTCACAACATGGTTCCTGGCTGTGTTGGAGTTTTCATCCTTGGTGTCACAGAGAAAATATTATTACCAAATGAAAAAGCCAGTATTAAACCAGCCTGTACAAGCCAGGCCAGAGAGTGCACACCTGTAACCCTAGCACATGGGAGGCTGAAGCAGGAGGATTGCTGCAAGTATGAGATCAGCCTTGGCTATACGCAGAATTCTAGGCCAGCCTGCGCTAAAGAAACGAATATCCCCAACATGTTCTATTTATTGATTTGTCATGCATGTGTACAGGTTAGAGGACAGCTTCGGGACTTGTTTCTCTCCTTCTACTATGTGAGTTCCTAGGATCGAAATCAGATTGTGAGACTCGGTGACAAGCACCCTCACTCACTGAGCCACTTTACCAGTCCCCCATGTTAACTTTGGAAAATGGGTTTGATTCTGAGATCCAGGAGAAGCAAACAAGACTCCAGCTTGGAAATTAACAGGACATTTATTATTAAAGGCACAGGGCTAGCTCCTCAGGTCAAGAGTGAGGAAGTTAGCCACTCCTAGGCTGCTTTTTAAATGAGGGGAAGGTAATTAACAAAAACCCACCTATAATTTGTGTCAGGAAGCTTATCTTCTCAGGAAGCTTTTCTTATCAGTGTTGAGGAGCTGCAGTCCCTTTTCACAGATGCTTCTGAATTCTGGAATTTGGCTGGAGTCACCAAGGTGTCTGTCAGTCCTCCTGAGTCCTGGAACTGCTGGAGGGTTTTCCTTTTAGTCACATCTTACACCCCATATTTCTCCTTTTAAGTATATATTCACACAAATATTTGGCATGTTATAAAGAAATCCTCCTGTTACCTTGGATAGTGGGATAATAGGAAGTTTTTCTTTTTTCTTATGTATATTTCTAATGAATTAATATCTTGCCCAAAATACTTAAAGGGATATGGAAAAGTGATGAGAAAACTAGGCTAGATGGTGGATCAGGTCTATTATCCCAGCACTTAGTAGGTAAAAACAGGAACTCAGGAGTTGAAGGTCATCCTTGGCTACAGAGTGTGTTCAAGACTAGTCTGCCATACATGAGAATTGAGAGGAGACAGAAGAAGATAAAGAACAGGGGAGGGAAGGAGCAAGGTTTCTTCTGAGTTGCAGAATGATTGAGATATTTAATTTAACTATAATTTTCTGGTGTTAATTGCCTGCTCTGTGCACCCATTTGCTGTTTGAATACTATTTGCAAGGTTTTCTTTGTTTGGCTGATTTGGTTTTTAAGACAGAATCTCAGCCTGACCCTCTTGACTGCTCAGATTGGCCCTTTAACAATTTTTTCAAATTTAATTCTTCTTCAGGGGTGTACTTCTTAACCAGAGGTGCATGGTGAAATCAGAAAGAAGCTTCATCAGAATACCCTAGCCTGTAGAAGTCCTGATTCAGAATGCATGTGACATCTTCAAAGACATCTTGTAGAGCCTGTCTGAGGGTCTGATGCTCACCCTTGGGGAGAATTCCACGATGTGCCAAATGATCCACCAAGAAGATTCTGAAGGATATGATCTAAACTAATTATTTCCTAGTCTAAAAATTTCCACCTGTGGAGAGATGGCTCAGTGGCTAAGAGCACTGACTGCTTTTGCAGAAGACCCAGGTTTGATTTCCAGTACTCACATGTTGGCTAACAACCATCCATAACTTTAGTTCCAGGAGAATCAGATACCTTCTTCTGACTCCACGGGCACTGCACAACATGGGTGCGCTTACACATATGCAGGGAATACATTCATACACATAAAAGAAATCAATACCTGTGTATACTGTATAGTATTGATAATGATATGTATAATTTGTAAACAAGTAAATTTATATATTTGAGGGTATGTTTAAAATGCTTTTCTTTAAGTCCATTTATATGTTTTATTATATTTCTTGACTTAAATATATTGAATGATCTCTGCATCTCTGGAATAAAGCTGACTTGATTGTGGTGGATAATCTTTTTGATGTGTGTCTGTTTGCAATTTCTGAGTATTTTGTTGAGTATCTTTGCATCTATGTCCATTAAGGATATGGACCTATAGTTAGTTTTCTTTTTTCTTGTGTCTTTACCTGGTTTTGGTACTGGAGTGACACTCTCCATAGAAGCAGTTTTCCCTCTGTTTTTATATTTTTGAATAATTTTAAGCATTATTGCTGTAGATCTTTAAATGTCTGGTAGAATTCTGCTGTGAGTTCATTTGAGCCTGGGCTTTTTATAGTCCAGAGGTTCTGTCTTGCTATTTCAATTCCTTCATTGTTACAGTCTGCTGTGCTCTTTATCTCTTTCTTGGTGGTGTCTGTAGCTTTAGAAATTCATCCATTTCTTTTAGATTTTCAAATTTAATGGACTATAGGTTTTTAAAGTATTCCCTTACAATGTTCTAGATTTTTTTGGTGTCTACTGTGATATTTTCTGTTTCATCTCTGATTTTATTAATTTGGATTTGCTCTTTCTTACTTTTGGTTAACTAGGTTAAAGGTCTGTCTATATTGTTTAACTTTTCAAAGAACCAGTTCTTAGATTCACTGATATTTTTTGTATTGTTTTCTTTGTTTCTATTTCACTAATTTCTACTCTGATTTTTGTTATTTCTTCTTGCCTTCTAGGTTTGGGATTGGTTTGTCCTTGCCTTTCCAGAGTCTTGAGTTGTCCTGTTAAGTCATTTATAAGTGCTCTTTCTGAGTTTTCAATGTAGGCACTAAGAGCTATAAATGTCCCTCTTAGCACTGCTTTTAAAGTGTCCCAGAGGTTTTGTTGTATTGTATTCTCATTCTCATTTAGTTCAGGAATACTTTTATTTCTTTTTAAATTTCTTTTTTGACCCATTCATCATTCAGGAATATGTCATTTAGTTTTCATAAGTTTGTATAGTTAATAGAGTTTCTTTTATTGTTGATTATAAGCTTTATTGCACTGTAGTCTGATAGAATGCATGAAATTATTTCATCTTTTTTGTATTTGTTGAGATTTGTTTTGTGTCCCAGAATGTGGTCAACTTTAGAAAAACTTGCATGGGCTGCTGAGTAGAAAGTGCATTCTTTGGTGCTTGGGTGGGATATTCTGTAGATGTCTGTTAGGTTCATTTCATGTAAGATGTCATTTATTTCAGATGTCTCTCTGTTTTTCTTTGCCTAGTGAGACAGTGGGGCACTGAAGTCACCTACTGAAGTCATTGAGTTGGGGTTAATCTGTGTTTTATAGTCCTGTAGTACTGTTTTTATGAAATTGGATGCACCAGAGTTTGGTGCATATATGTTCATGATTGTAATATTCTCTTGATCAATTGTTCCTTTGATCAGAGTGAAGTGAACCTCTTTATCTCATCTGATTAGTTTTAACTTCATGTCTATTTCATCAGACATTAGAATGGCAACACCTACTTGCTTCTTAAAGTCATTAGCTAGGAATAATTTTTCCATCCTTTTACTGTAAGGCAGTCCCTTCTCTTGAAGGTGAGATGTACTTCTTGCAGACAACAAAAAGATGAATTTTCTTTCTTAGTCTGTTCTGCTAACCTCTGCCTTTTGGGTGGGGCATTGAGGCTATTGATATCTAGTGTGGATTACTCGAGTGTCCAACACAAGTAAAGTTCTTCCCTGGGTGGAGGTGACAACAGGAGGAACTCTCACGCCCCTGAATATGATCACTGTGACCTACTTTGCTTCCTGCTCAGGGGTGTGTTGTTTTTTTCTTTCTTTGGTGTCATCATTTGTGGGCAGATTACCTTCTCAGGTAGGTTCAGCTGTCTCTTTTGTGGAAATGCGTGCACATACATGTAGCCACCGTATGATCTGTTTGTGGGAAACTCTAAAGCCCTGTTATTATTCTCACACCTGTAGCTTTCTTGCAAGGCCAACTAGACAGTCTTAGCATTCAAATGGAAACAATTCACAATAATTAAAACTTAGTGACTAAATATCAAGCAAAAGTCTGGTGATGGCTCAGTGTTTAAGAGAGCCTTCTGCTCTTCCAGAGGACCCAGGTTCAGTTCCCAGCACCCACATCAGGTCACTTACAACCACCTGTAACTCCAGCTTCAGGCAATCCAACACCCTCTTCTAGCCTCCTTGGGCACTGACACACATGTGCTACACCCCCCCACACACACACATACAGATAAATTAAAATATTAAAAAAGAAAAAATAGAGTAAAAGTGAAACAATAGAAAAAGAGTGAAAAGCTAGTTTGCTGACTTGCAGGTAAATGTGGAAAATAGAGTGTACATATATGTACAACTCCCTTTCCCCAGAAAAGGGAGAAATGATAGGAACAACTTTCTTTCTTTCTTTTTGGTCATTTTTTTGAGACAGGGTCTCCCAGTAGCCTGTCTTGGTACTTGCTATGCAGACCAGGCTGACCTTGAACTCACAGAGTTCCTCCTGCCTCTGCCTCCCGAGTGCTGGGATTAAAGATGTGCACCACCACGCCAGCAGGAACAACTTTCTTAAAACTCCCCATACCAACAGTTTGTTATTGTTGTTTTATTTTATCTTATTTATTTAATTTTCAGACAGGGTATTAAGTTGCCCAGGCTAACCTTGAACTCACAATTCTTCTCCCTTGGCGTGCTGAGTTCTGGAATTTCAGGCATGTACCGCCATGCCTGACAGCAACAGAATTCGGAAAGCCGGAAGGCAAGAAGTGTGGCCAGTAATATTATAGACAGAAAATTGAAGCCTAAGTCAGCACTGGGAAATTTTGAAAACCCAACCAGATTCCCCCAAGGCAGGTCAGGACAGCTCTGGCAGTGAGCTGCAGCTATGAAACCAGCACTGACTCACAATCTATTTAGGAAGCAGTTGGAATCCCAGACAGCGCCTCTCTCTGCCGAGTCACAGTGCCCAGAGAGACCAGAAAGTGTACCGGATGGAGGATGCCGGGTAGAAGTTGGGAAATGGGTGCCGTTCTGTTCTGGAAGCTGAGGATTAATGAACAGAAGCCAAGAGCCGCTACCCTGTCCCGGGGGACTTCCGAGCCTCTACCCTGTCCCCGGGGGCTTCCGAGCCTCTACCCTGTCCCGGGGGGCTTCCGAGCCTCTACCCTGTCCCGGGGGGCTTCCGAGCCGCTACCCTGTCCCGGGGGGCTTCCGAGCCTCTACCCTGTTCCCGGGGGGCTTCCGAGCCGCTACCCTGTCCCGGGGGGCTTCCGAGCCTCTACCCTGTCCCCGGGGGCTTCCGAGCCGTTACCCTGTCCTGGGGGGCTTCCGAGCCGTTACCCTGTCCTGGGGGGCTTCCACCCACCTTGCTTGCAACCAGGATTGTAGGCTTTGAGCTTGAGCCTCTCGGAGGAATTTGATCTCACCCAAAAGAAAAGCTTAAATGCACAAATGTTGGGCTGGAGAGATGGCTCAATAGTCAAGAGCACTGGCTGTTCTTGCAGAAGACCTGGGTTCAAATCCCAGAACCCACATGGTGGCTGATAACCATCAATAACTCCAGTTCCAAGGGGTCTGATACCCTCTTTTTACCTTTTCAGGGCATTGCATGACACGGTTGCACTTACACAAATATAGGCATAACACTCACACTGTTGCATAAATTTTTTCACAGTGGGACCCAGCATCAGCCTCGTCCCACCCCCAGGTTTGAACCGACTGAATGAATAGAGAATGTTCTTTAGAGAGATTAGTTTATTCCATGTTACTCACAAAAAGTTCATCTCCAGAGGGAGGGGGAGGGAAGTTTCCTATGATGGAGCTTGCATTTTGATCATAGGAACCCCCAGAGTGTGCACCCAAGATGGATACCTCGCCCCATGCCCGCTTCTCTCCTTCCCAGCCTCCCCTGGGTTTCCCTTAAGCCATTGGCTACTCAGTTGTCAGTCAGGCCTGAAGTCCATCCCTCAAGCAGACAGAAAGAAAACTGCTTTTTGCTTTCTTTTTTCACCCTACACATACACACGAAATAGAAATAGAACCATCAGATGAGTACAAAATATAGGAAAAGAGACATTCAGGAAACAAATAAGAATCCTAGAAATATAAGAAAAAACCCAAAGAAATAAATAAGAGAAAATATGGAGTAAATTTCTCTGAAATTAGAGCAAAAGAGAGAGAAAAAAAAGACAAATAAAAAGAGATTTCAGAAAATTAAGAGACCAGAAAAGCACGTCTAATAGATGCAAAAAGGAGAACAGAGGAGGGGAACCACTAAAGAATTAATGCAAAAATGGTCCCCACGACGTCATTGCAGAAAACAGCTCTGGAATGAGATGGCCTCCAAATGCTTTCTAAAGATGGAGAGTACGTCCACAGCACTGGGAAATCTCAGAGCAGTGAGGACAAGAGAGATGCTGGAAGCTTCCAAAGAGAAGAAAACAAGTCCTGCCAAGATGGCAAGTCAGAAAGGCTTCAGACTTTTCACCCTGGAGTCTAGGCAGCAAATGACCTTCACATTCCTCAAGGTGAGTTTCTTCCAGTTTAGTTTTCCCTACCTTGCCTAAACAAGCTGTGATGATTAACCTTTATTGTCAATGTACTGAGTTGAGAATCACCCAGGAGACAAACCTCTTGGGCACACCTATGAGGGTGTTTCCACAGAAGCTTGGCCAGGGAAGGAAGACACTCCAAATGTGGCTGGCACTATCCATGGGTCCCACACTGAAGAGAAAGGAGAAACTCAGTGGAACTCCATCATGCTCTCTCTATCCCACAACTATGAAACACACTGTGGCTGCTGGCTCCTGTCATCACAGGCAGAGCCTCTCCAAATGTGTCAGCCAAAATAAACGCTTCCTTCTTTAAGTTCATTTTGTCAGGTTTTTTATTTATTTATTAATCTGTTTTTGGCACAGTAATCAGAAAAGTAACTAGTGCAGAAGCTATCAAGTTTTTGAGTATATTGGAAATGTTTTCAGACACGCATCTCAGAAATTTGTAACATGTGCTCCTGCTATGGGAGATCTCCAAATGTATGTCTGACAGTGAGGACACTAAGAAAGCAGGCACCCATGGTTAACCGGGAGGGGGGTGGGAGAATCCCTGGGTGATGGTGCAGGGAGGTTCTAGGAGAAGAGCTGTGTCTTTGCAGCAGGTTAGACCATGCCATTTATCTACCTGATCTTTCCCAGCATTGAAGGTGAGGATTTGGTGTCCTCCTCTTGCTCTCTGGCCGTATCTACTCGTCCTTCCCATACCCTTCCATCAGTGTAGTTCTGTGGTACTGTCCCTTAGATGAATATTCAGTGTTTACACCACTGTGACTATAAAACACTAATCTGGGGCTGGAGAGATGAATCAGCAGTTAAGAGCACTTTCTGCTCTTACCAAGGACCTAGCTTGGTTCTCAGGATCCACATGGTGGCTCATAACCACCTATAAATAACTCTGGTTCCAGGGAATCTGACACCCTCTTCTGACCTCCAAATGCCCCAGGTATGCATGTGATGCACATACACATGTGAAGATAAAAACTCATACACATAAAATCAGTCTTAAAAAATAAAACACAAGTCATAAGTGAGCCACGTAATAAATTTGACAATTTTTTCTTTCCTGAAACGGACTTATTTGATATTTGTTTCATTTTCTGTGTTATTTATGCTTTCCATATGCCTATGGCTGGACTCATGACATCCAGAACCTTCACACATTCTAAAAATTTCATCAACTTCCTTTGCCCAGAGCCTCCGAGCATGGTTGAATCTTGTTACCTACCATGAGTAAAGTCAAGACAGCTAGGCAAATAGGTTCAGTACACTGAAGAGAGAAGCTGCAGAAATGGGATTATAAAACAGTGACATGCCTGCGGTGCACACCTTTGTCAGACACCAGAGTGTTCACAAGTGTCCACGTCAGGATGCGTCTCCTCCCTGACTGGCCTCACTGCAGATCCTTTCCCCAACCTGCCTGTCACTATGCTGTTTCCTTTCTTTTCTAGTACGTGTATTATTCTGCATTTGCCTTTACTGAAGCAGTTCAGTTCCCAGGAACTTTTCTGGCCTGCTTCATTCTGCTATCAGCTGTCCCTTAAATCAACAAGTCTTCCATCTAACAGCCCTCATTAATTAATTAAAATGCCCTCCTCCGCCTTGTTTCTGTCTTGGTACAGCATTCACATTTAATGAGGATGCATTCCATCATTCCATTCTGCCAGCAACACACAAAGTGTTGTGTCACTAGGCCTGATCTCCGTGGTCACCTCACATTTTATGCCATTCAGGTTAATCATGCTGCTCCTTCTCCAGGCATACAGCCAGGTAGGACTGAAGTTTTAGACCAGTGGTTTGTAAACCTGGCAGCATACTTGAGACACCTTGGGAGATCTTACTACTTTAATTATGCTAAAGACTTGGCCCAATAAGGAAAACTGTTTCATCTGATGTAGAATCTTCTTTGCTTCTTCAAAGAGGAGAAAAGGAAATATTGGCAGTGACTTATAAGGAGTTGCAGAAAGAGGAGAGATTTGTCAGACTTTAAATTTTCCTTTCCTTTTCTTTAATTCTAAAGGAAAACAATATATTTTTAGAACTTTGTCAGAAGTGTTTTAGTTTCCTATTCCTTCTGTAAAACAAGCAAGCAAACAAACAAAAACACATAAAACACCTCAATTTGGTGGCTTAAAACAAGACAAATTTATTATCTCGTATTTCTGAAGGTCAGAAGTCTAACATGGTCTCACTGGGCTAAATTCAAGGTGTCAACAATGAAGCATTCCAGCTGCTAGAGGCCACCCACACTCCTTGGCTCATGGTCCCATTCTGTAGCAACTAGATAGAGCTAAGACCTTCTGCCTCTGTTATCTCTCTGGCATGCTCTCCTGACTCTCTCTTCCTCCCTTACACACCCCTGGGACTATACTAGCCTCTCCCGAAAATCCCAGTTTATCCTCCCAAGTGGAGGCTGGCCAACTGGAAACCATCTGTTTTTGCCATATGACCTAATATAGTCCTAGTTTCAGGGAGTAGAATGTGGGCATCACGGAGTACACTAGGCACTATTCTGCTGACCACAAGACCATCCCAGTTTCCTTCTGGTAACTTAAGATGTGCTCCAAGGGAGTATAAAATCCCCCTGCTAGAATTCTAGATAAAAGTCACGGGCCCTGGGCAGAGTGGCATACCCTAACTTATACCTGGAGTTCTAAACGCTAGGCCCAGAGACCTGATGTGACCAGGATCTGTTCTCACCTCAGACTGGAGAACAGTTGCCCTCACCTTGGCCCTGAAGACCTACCTCAGTGGGCCAGTACCCCTTGTAGAGGCATCGAAGTGTTCAGAGGAAGAGGGAGAGCTCTTATATGGGCACCTGGTAGAATAGAACATGGAACAGATTGCATGAATGTATGACTCGAAGGGGAAAGGAGAAACAGAAAAGCAGCTACCAACACCCTACTCAAAAAGAACAAAGTTAATGACCTTTCCTCTCCGATTCCAACCCCACTCACTGCTCCTTGTGCATCCTTCAAACTGGGACAACATGGTCATCTCTAGGTTAACCTCACCTGATGTCAATCTACATGGCTGTACAAAGGACCCTGAGCCACATGTTCCCCTTGGAGCCTTCCTGTGTTTCCCAGTGATCAAAAGCTCAAGTGGTAGGGTCGAAAAATCAACATTCTTTTCTTTTTCAAAAATATATTTTATTGAAATTTTGTGCATTTCAGACAATAAATCTGAATATTTAGCCCCCCCCATACCTTCGTTCCCCACACCAGATTTCATGCTTTGTGTCATATACGTTAAGGTCTATCAAGTCAAGATTTTGTATCCAGATATCCCTCAGTACAAGTTCATCCTAGTCAACCTATCTAGAGTCATTCCCTTAAAGAAGGTCAATTCTCCCTCACCCAGCAGTCAACAGTTGCCAGTAGTTTCTTGGCTAGGGTTGGGCTTACTGCCCATTTCCTCCGTTCTATGCTGAGTTTTTGTCTGACTGAGTCTGCATGAGTCTGTGCAAGCTGCACTTCCTCCGTTCTATGCTGGGTTTTTGTCTGACTGAGTCTGCATGGGTCTGTGCAAGCTGCACTTCCTCCGTTCTATGCTGGGTTTTTGTCTGACTGAGTCTGCATGGGTCTGTGCAAGCTGCACTTCCTCCGTTCTATGCTGGGTTTTTGTCTGACTGAGTCTGCATGGGTCTGTGCAAGCTGCACTTCCTCTGTTCTATGCTGGGTTTTTGTCTGACTGAGTCTGCATGGGTCTGTGCAAGCTGCACTTCCTCCGTTCTATGCTGGGTTTTTGTCTGACTGAGTCTGCATGGGTCTGTGCAAGCTGCACTTCCTCCGTTCTATGCTGGGTTTTTGTCTGACTGAGTCTGCATGGGTCTGTGCAAGCTGCACTTCCTCCGTTCTATGCTGGGTTTTTGTCTGACTGAGTCTGCATGGGTCTGTGCAAGCTGCACTTCCTCCGTTCTATGCTGGGTTTTTGTCTGACTGAGTCTGCATGGGTCTGTGCAAGCTGCACTTCCTCCGTTCTATGCTGGGTTTTTGTCTGACTGAGTCTGCATGGGTCTGTGCAAGCTGCACTTCCTCCGTTCTATGCTGGGTTTTTGTCTGACTGAGTCTGCATGGGTCTGTGCAAGCTGCACTTCCTCCGTTCTATGCTGGGTTTTTGTCTGACTGAGTCTGCATGGGTCTGTGCAAGCTGCACTTCCTCCGTTCTATGCTGGGTTTTTGTCTGACTGAGTCTGCATGGGTCTGTGCAAGCTGCACTTCCTCCGTTCTATGCTGGGTTTTTGTCTGACTGAGTCTGCATGGGTCTGTGCAAGCTGCACTTCCTCCGTTCTATGCTGGGTTTTTGTCTGACTGAGTCTGCATGGGTCTGTGCAAGCTGCACTTCCTCCGTTCTATGCTGGGTTTTTGTCTGACTGAGTCTGCATGGGTCTGTGCAAGCTGCACTTCCTCCGTTCTATGCTGGGTTTTTGTCTGACTGAGTCTGCATGGGTCTGTGCAAGCTGCACTTCCTCCGTTCTATGCTGGGTTTTTGTCTGACTGAGTCTGCATGGGTCTGTGCATGCTGCATCATTGCAATGTTGTCACCATTGCTGCACGTTCATACAAGCAAGTTCCCAGAGATCTGGAAGACTGTTTCCTTATGCTCATGAGCCAACCCTGGCTCTTACAGTCTTTCTACCCCTTCTTCCAAAAGTTCCTGAGCTCTGGGTGGAAGAGGTTTTCATATAGGAGTCCTATCCAGGGACACACACTCTACAGATTCTGATTCTCTACACTTTGGACAGTTGTGGCTTTCCGTGTGCATGGCACTCTGTTGCCTGAGGAGCTTCACTGGTGAGAGTTGAGGGATGCATTAGTTTTCTCTCTACCCCTCTTTCGCTTTGTTCCATGAGGCTTAGATGTAGAGGCTCCAATATAGATCTATCACTTAGGGCTGGGCATCTCTCAGATACATAGTCTCTGTGATGGCCAGTTGTGAACAACCTCCATGAGTTACAGAAAGAAGCTTCTTTGATAAGTAGTGGATGGTATACTTGTCCATAAATATAAGGATCCATATTTAGCATACAAGATCTAAGAATCAGTATTCTTTAAAAAGTCAGCTTAATTCTATATACAGCCAAGTGTAGGAACTACTATATATGTTTTATTTTAATAACTATGTTGTAAGGAATAAAACTTAAATCTTGTTAAAATCAAGACACACTAATAGCATCTATTACTTTTTGAAAATATATATATATATTTGAAAAATATATGTGCTGATAGAGGACTAAAGTCAGGTTAAAAGAATGTCCTATTTAAGAAAAATTAGGCTGCTACTGACGAGAAGCTTCCTCCCTGCTGACTAGCTCTCACTGTACCTGAAGACACTTATACAGGCTGCTGGAGGAGAACACGTATCAGCAGTTTTACCCTTCTGTGACCTTATGAGCTACAGTAATGACTGACCTGACAAGACAGGGCCATCGGGTGCAATCGTGGCATGAATGTTACCAACTGCTTTCTACTTCGATGTAGGACCCACTCTATGGAGGACATACATGCCTATTACTGTAAATCTGGCCAAGAACCCATGGCTGAGGAGCTTATAGGTCCCAAGGGTGGACTTATCACTTTTATTTTGTTAAATGTACATAGTATCAAATTGCCCACTAAATTCATATCTTTATACCCATAGGTTAGTGCAGTTCTCAGATCTCATCAGAGTAGCTTCTTTGTGGAGTGCTGATGGTGGTGAATGCAGAAACTCTTAACTGATCAAAATGTGGACAATAAGTGTCTGTGGAATACTCAACCATAAACAGCACATCTATCACACATACACACCCTCACAAGGCTTAGGGATCTTGCAGAAGGGGAACAAAAACATTGCAAAAGTCAGGACTGGGGTAAAACTGTGTCTTCTCGGGTGAAACAAGACCATTGCACTGAGGAGCTCAATCTTATGCAGCTGTGATTGCCTGCATAAGACCTGCGTAAGATGAGGTCATCGATATTCCAGCCCTGAACAGGGAGGGGCTCAAAAGCCCCTATCCCTACCTGTTGAACTATTAACAGCTAATGGCTACTGGAGAAGTCAGTTTTTTAAGGATGTGCCCCTGGTAGGTCGACCAGTGAATGGCCCCATACTCAGGCACATAAGGGCAGCACAAATCAGAACTGGAGGATTATTAAAAAGTGGGGGTTATGAAGTTGGGAGGACAGTGGGGATTGGTTAGGAGGAGTTAGTGGGGAAAGTGGGGATGAATGTAACCAAAATACTCAGTATACATGTATGAAACTCTCAAAGAATTAATAAAAATATCGTATTAAAGAAGATAAAACCTGAGATTAGAAGCACAACTCACAGGTTAATTATTTGCCTAGCATGTACAAGGCTTTAGGTTCAGTACAGTACCACAATTTCCCAGTACCACAAGCAAGTGCTGCTAAGCTGAAACCAGATCACAAATAATAATAACTTACTTTAAACAATAGTCTAAACAAATAAATTAGTCAATTTACTAATTGAATCCCTTGGTATATTGCTTTTCAGGAATATTTCTATTGCATTTGGCATGGTGCATGTTAATCCTGAAGTTAGGATTTTGTGGTAGAGATTTTAATTTGTCAGAGGAGTCTGTTGGCCAAGTCTTCCTGCCCTGAGGCTGCCCTCTGCCAATCTTGGACTAATGTGCCAGCGCAAGGATGCGCTGGTTTCTATAATGGAGTCTACCTGGCAACACCTTTAAGCTAAGCTCTAGGCTCAACTCTGGTGAATAACCTGTTATCAGAGGATGTTCAAGATCTGCAGCTCAGCCTTGTCTCAGGTATCTAATAGCCTTGACCTTGATCCTTACTTCTGACAACAAGGTTCTCTGCCTCCCTTCCTTCCTCTCTCCTTCCCTCCTTCCCTCCCCAAACAGAGTCTTGATATATAGCTCAGGCTGGTCTCCAACTAACAATCTTCCTGCCTCCACCTCCAAGTGCTAGAATGACAAGTATGTAACACCAGGCCTGACTCAACTTTATCCTAGGCCCTGACCTGTAGTTTCAGCTTCTGCTAGAAGTTTCTGCCTTCCTGAATCGTCCATGTGTAGGTTATGCCTGAGGTTTTGCCACCTAAGAAAGACTCAATCAAGCCCACAAAATGCTGGTGTAGGAGTAGGATTTGCTCTCCCAGACTGGTGGATAGTACGATAGATCTCCTTAGCTACAGACCCCTGTGACTCCCACTTGTTTGTCTAGAGTCTTTATATATCTTTCTTAATTGTTGCCTGATTCTTCTCTGTCAAGAATTAGATTTGGTAATCCCAACTGTTTATTAGTATTCTCTCTCCAACCAAACAGACTCTCTAGATCATCTTAAGATGAGCCATTCTTCTTCTATCTGACAGCAGAGCCTGTTATAAATCTGCACTGACCGAAGTGAAACTTGGCTTCACACCCTCTGAATGCAGCAATTGGCACTGTCATGTCATCTATCTTTGTGGAATCTTCCCAGAGACAGCTTAGGCCTACACCTGGCCCCTGGTGTCAGGAAGGTTTTTGAGTCTCAGTTCATATATTCACACACACACGCGTATAATCTCCTTGACGGGCTCAGGATACAATAGGACAATATGTCATCTGATTTCTTTTCCCCCCTCAATAAACCTGAGTGACTAAGAGCCATATATGTTTCATGATTAAATAAATCCAGAAATAACCTTATCTACATCACCTGCCTCATTCATACTTTCTCACAAGTTCAGAAGACTGAATCATTTGCAACTTTTAATAATCTTAAAATATTAAATAGATACTAAATGAATGAAAAGATATAACAAAGACCAAAAGAAAATATTTGCAAAACATGTAATGATAAAGGATTTATACCCTAAATATATAAACAAACAGTTAAAGCTCAACAATGAACTCCATTAAAAGGGGGACAAGATCTGAACAGACAGATTACCAAAGAAGATATGTAGATGGAAAATAATCATGGGAAAATATGCTTTATGCCATTAGAGAATTACAAATGAAAACAATAATGCAGCACCAATACACCTTTCTTAGAATGGCTCAAATTTAAAACACTAACAGTGTCAAATGTTGACAAGGATGTGGAGCAACAGGAATGCTCCATCATAGCTGCTGGGACTGCAACTGGCGCAGCCACTTTGGAAGAGCAGGTCAGTTTCTTATAAAATAAGCACAACCTTTTAAAATATTTATTATTTTTATTTTATGTATATGAGTGTATTGCCTGCATGTATTCGAGTGCATCCATGTCATGCAATGCCCAAGGAGGTCAGAAGAGTGTGAGGGTCTGGGTATTGAGCGAGGCAAGCAACCCCGGAGGACGTCGAATTCCCCTGGAACTGGATTTACAGACAGTTGAGGGCCACAGGGTCCTCCAAAAGAGCGGTCGGTGCTCCTAACCACTGAACCATCTCTCCAGCCCAGTAAATAAACATAACCTTAATGTGTTATTCAGTAGTTGTGCTCTTTGTTATTTACCCAATTACTTTGAAAATGTACATCTAAATAAAAACTTGCATACTAGTTTTGTCCATGGTTATAAAAAATTGCAAGCAACCAAAATGTCCTTCAATAAAAGAATGGCTGAGAAAACTATGGTAATCCAATGTTTTATTCATCAGTGATCTAAAAAAAGACAGAACTGAGCTCTCAAGCCCTCACAAGGCAAGTGTATAGAAAACATATATTGTTAAGCAAAAGAAGTCAATTCAATCATAAACTGTATGATTCCAGTGATATTATTTTCTGGAAAAAGTAAAGCTATAGAGACAGTAAAAAGCAGATCAGTGGTTGCTAGGGCCTTTCGGGGAGAAAGAGTGGTGGACTGGTGAAGCCTGGGATTTTCAGAGTAGCAAAACTATGCACAATGCTATGATGGTGAAAATCTGATCTTATGCATTTGCCAAAATCTGGAGAGCTAGTTGGGCATGGTGACTTACTCCAGCATTTGGGAGGCCGAGGTAGAAAGATTATGGTGAACTAAAGGCCAACCTGGAGTACAGGTGAGAACCTATCTAAAACAAACAAACCTATAGAACTATGCAACATAAAGAGTGATCCTAACATAAATTATGGATTAAACTCTTGATCATGTAGCAATACAGGCTCATCATTTTTAGCGATGTAGCAATATTAGCACAAGAAATGAATAGTAGGGAGGCTGGAGGGATGGCTCAGTGGTTAAGAGCACTGGCTGCTCTTGCAGAGGACCCAGGTTTGATTCTCAGCACCCACATGGTGACTAACAGTGATCTATAACTCCAGTGCCAGAGGATCCAATGGCCTCTTCCAGCCTCTGTGGCTACTGCATGACACAGGTGCGATTATACACATGCAGGTAGTATACTCATACACACAAAATAAAAATAATAAATAAAATATTTTTAAAAGTAAAAAAAACTAAAAAATACTAAATTACAGGGTTGGTTTTAAATGGTATTTTATTTTATTGATTTGAGACATGTTCTCATGTATTATACACTGGCCTCAAACTGGTTTAGACAAGACTGGCTTTGAATTTCTAATTCTCCTGCCTCCCAAATGCTAAAATTACAGCTGTACATCACCGTGGCTGGTACGTGCCATGTTGAAGATGGAAACCAGGGTTTCACGCATGCTAGATAAGCCCTCTGCCAACTGGGCTACATCTCAGCCCCTTCTTGGTCATTAAAGGCTTAGGTTTGTCATAGAGATCTAAGCTAACCAAGCCCTTCTTTGTCCTTGCCACAAAGGTACTCTGCAAAAAACCAGAGTCCCAACTAAGGCTGGTGGCGCAACCCTGTGATCCCAGTTGCTCAAAAGACAGAAGCAGGAGGAGTGCATTGAGTGAGGCCAGCAAAGTAGTGAGTTCCAGGGTAGCCTGGACTATGGAGTAGGACCCTGTCTCAAAGAACAAAGCAAAACAATAACAACATAAATAAATGAATGAGTAATAAAAGGTATAAAGAGAGCTGGGGGAATACCTGAGTAGTAAGATGCTTGCCTAGCACGTAGAAGGCTTACATTCAGTTGCCAGGCTGTCACCTCTCCTTTCCTAAGAAGTTAATATCAGTTTAGAACAAGTAACTTCTCTTTAAGTTACACTATGTTCTGTTTTTTATTTTTGAAGCATTTTCTCATTATAAAAGCAATACATGCATATTTCAAAAAATTTTAAATTCAGGAAAGGAAAAAAATTAGATGATATTCATGACAATCAGTTTTTGTCTTTGTCATATTTCTTCTATGAATATTTTCTACATGAATATATATTTATCTCCCACTTTTAGGTTATTACAAAATACTGTTTCAATGTTAATACAAAGTTATAATTATTCTTTTGGGGGTGTGTGGTATTAGGGATTGAACCCAGTGCCCTGTGCATGCTAAGTAGAAATTCTGCCGCTGAGTTACACCCCAGTTCTATAAATATTAATAAACCTTGAATCTAATTTAGATAATTCCATTTTTTCTTTTTTATCCTCTTCCATTTGAATACATATTTCTAATTTAAAATTGAGGTAACCTTCTTTATGCTTATGGCTTTCCTGACCAGGGTTTTGCTACTGATTGGAAGTCCCAAGGGAGGTTCTGGACAACCAGGATACGAAGGATTACAAAACTCTGAATATCTAGAGCCATCCTTGGTTCTTGGAGGTGTTTCCTTAGGCTCTTTGGATGCCAGGAATCACTCAGGTTGCCTCAGTCACTTGTAGGAAGGACAACTGTAGAAGTATTCAGGGCAGGAATCCAAAGCTGTGAAACCAGGCCTTGTCATAACCTAAAGAAGGAACGCCCTGGCTAAGCTACATGGGCTGCACTTGGAAGGGGTTCCTGATGCACAGGACTTCTGGGGAACAGCTATATTATCACTTTCCAGTGTGGCAGTTCAAGAGGCTCTTTCCAGAGATTGGACATTAAACTGGTCTGCTTCATTTCCTGTTCTCATTACCAATTCCATTTCCTTTATGGTTTTAGCTCATTTTCCCCATAGAAGCAGTCTCATTGTCTCATGCCTATTCAGAATCACTTTCTACTTCATTAGTCACTTGCACAGCTTGTCTTTGGCTGATTTTGGCTACATGCCCCCTTCTGTCAATCCTTTGCGCTATTAGGAGAATATAACATGGACCGTCTTGGTTGAAACCTGATAATCTGCTAAAAATTATTTGAAGTATTTAAGCAGTCGTGCCGTAGACACTAGAGGCTCATTCTGGCTGATGTGCTTTCAGGGAATATGTGCGCAGATATCTAGATGATGGCCACAGTGGGCATGGAGATCAGTCTCTTCAGAGCCACTTATACACACATTAAAATGGTAAGAAATTACAGCAGCACCATTCATAAGAGCCAAAGACTGAAACAGTGCATTAGTGGATATACAAATCATGTTACAGACATACAGTAGAATATTATTCAGTCACATAAAGGATACCGCTACAGTGTCGATGCACCTGGAAAACATGGTAAGTGACAGAAACCAGACATGAAAGACACATGCTGTCCCATTCCAGGCAAGTCCACAGAGCCAGAAAGTGCTGGATGCCTGACCTGAGGATGGAAGGATGGGAAGCAACTGCTTAATGGGTACTTGGTTTCTTTTCAGAGTAATGGAAATGTTTAGCAATGGTGACAGTGAGCACAAGTCCCATGCAAGCTCAAACCAGAAACAAATCCCAACAGAAACATGAAGAAGTGATAAGAAGCTCCAGGCCCTCCTAAGAAAACTATGTCAACAAACAGCTGCTGGGAGGGGCAGAGGCAGTCTCTTCCAACTGTGAGATTCTTGGTAGGTTAACCAGACCACAGTGAATGGCTGCACGCTGAAGGCATTTGGGAACACAGATTAGTAACTCCACAGGCCTTATTATACACATAATAGAGCACATTAAATTGGGCGGGACAATAAAGGGAAGTGGAGGTAGGGGAGGGGATCTAAATACCATCAGATTATACTATATGAAAATTGCAAAGATTTTAAAAAGAGAGAGTACATAAAAAAAGGTTTCTGCACCCCCTGGTTAATAACAAGTAGACACTGACCATTTGAAAACATTTTTTGGCAATTTTATAGGTGCAGTCAGTGCCTGATTATTCTAAGGTTCATATCTCCTTTTGCTCATTACTTTGTTAGACCAGCATTTACTAAGGTCCTTCCAGGTGCCAGATGCTGGGCTGGTCCTGGGGATGTGATGGTGAGCAACCTTGCCATGGTGAAGTCTCGGGAGGCCTTTTCTGCCCACTTCTCACGCAGTGGATTGGAATTATTCCTTAGCTAAGTGTCTGAAAGAACCGCACAGCCGCTGTACACCATGACAGTGGGCTTCCTGGTCTAGCGCAGAAGCCTCACCTACAGAGTAAGCATTTAGGCAAGATCTGGACCTGGAAGTTATGTCAGAGGTGGGAGGATGGATGAGGTCAGAGGACAGAGTGGGAAGGGTTGTGGGTGAGGAGATACTTAAAGGATTAAAGGTTCCGGAACCGGAAAGCGTCTTCAAGAATCTCTATCTTGGGCTGGAGAGATGGCTCAGCAGTTAAGAGCACAGGTTGCTCTTCCAGAGGACCTAGGTTCAGTTCCTAGAACCCATATGACAGTTCACAACCATCTCTAACTCCAGTTCCAGGGGATTCGACATCCTCTTCTGGCTTCCATTGGCACTGATGCTTGTGGTACACTTATGTACATGCAGACAAAACACTCATACACATAAATTTTTTTTTAAATTAAGAGGTTGTTTATTTAATTCATTCATTTATGTATAGACAACATTTCTGTAGCCCTGGCTGGTGTGGAATTTGCTATATAGCCCAGGCTGGACTTGAACTTACAGCAATTAAACTGCTTCTGCCTCCTGAAGGCTGAAATTTCAAGTGTGTGCTGTCACACCCAGCTGGTTTTTAATCTTCATTATGCATTTATTTATCTAATTATTTTTCACTGGCAGTACTGGGGAATTGAACCTAAGGCTTCATTCATTCTAAGTAAGTGCTCTGCAGCTGAGCTACAACCCTGGCCGATCTGTGATCTTTAAATCTTTGTGTGAGATGAGGGGTGAGTGAAACGTGCCCACAACAGAAGAAATCCTATTTGTGGAAGTGCAGATGAATCTAAGGACATTGGTCATGTGAAATAAGTCAGGCACAGCAAAACAAATACCACACGAACTCGGACATAAATGGAACCTGAAACGGCTGATCTCAGTTCTGGAGTGCAGCTCAGGGCCGGCGCCCGCATCTACATACTCAGGTCTGATTTCCACCACTGCCAAAGCAACAAAGCAACAAAGCAACAAACACATCAACTGCAAAGTTTGTCTCATCAAGTTGACTGTAGAATGGCGTTTACCGGAGACTAGGGAGAGCAGGAACAAGGAGGGACTAAGGAAAGTTCAGTTGACATGTACAGAATCACAGCAAGGCAAGAGAAGTTCCGGTGCACAGCGGGGTGCCAGAGTTAATAATACTGTATTGTTCATTCAAAAACAACTAGAGAAAATCTCATTCACACCATAAGAGAATGATAGCCTGAGGGGTGGATGTTCTTGATACTCTCATTTGGTCGTTCCACCATTATATAGCTATTGTGAAATATCACATGCTGCATCATAAAATACATAAACTATTATGTGTCAATTAAAACCAAAATAAAAATTTTTAAAAATTGAGTTCCCACCATGCAGAGAATGCAAGGTGAGTGATCTAGAGGGAGAATGGAGAGGTATTGCCTAGTCATTTCTTTAATTGACAGAATGTTTTTGGTCTTTAAAAATATATATATTATTTATTATTTTATGTGTGCAAGTATATTGCTTGCATGTAGGTAGGTGCATCCATGTCATGTAATACCCATGGAGGTGAGAAGAAGCTATTGGATCCTCCTGGAACTGGAGTTATGGACGGTTGTTAGCTGCCATGTGGGTGCTGGGAATCGAACCCAGTTCGTCTGCAAGAGCAGTCAGTGCTCCTAACCACTGAGCCATCTCTTCAGCCCCCTTTTCTTTGTCTTTTTGAGACAGGGTCATCAAGATCCTGGTCATCAAGACCAGGATGGCCTTGAAATCACAGAGATCTTCCTGCCTCTGCCTCCCACGTGCTGGGATTAAGGGTGTATACTACCAGATTCGGTTAGAATTTTATTTTTTTCATTTTTATTTTTGCAATATATATTTTTTCAAGGTACTTTTTTGAATTATTGTGCATTTCATGCAATACACCTTGATCCTATTTAGACACCCTTTCTCTATCTGCACCCCCCCCATAACAAAGTTTTAAATATTCACTATGCAATGCAGTGTTACTAATTATAGTTATTGCGTTGTAGATAGATTTCAGGAACTCATTCCTTCTGTCCAAGGCAAAGTTTGTATCCTTTAACTAACACCTCTCCAGTTCCTCTGTCGGTCCCTGCTAGCTATCATTTTATGCTCTGCTTTTTTCTCTTTTGAAAATTATCTTATTATTTTACTTGCTAATTTTAAAAAAATATTAAGAGTGGAGAGTGTATATGGGTCAGGAGACAGCTTGTGAGAGTTAGTTCTCTCCGTCCAGTACTTGGGTTCAAGAGATTGAACTCAAGTTGTCCAGCTTGGTAGCAAGTACCTTTTTACCCACACATCCATCTTACTGCCCCACCCCCTTTTGGAGTAGGATATCACACTGTAGCTCAGATTGGCCTCATACTTGAGTCTTTCCTCCTGCCTCAGCCTCCCAAGAGCTTTCAGGTGTGAGCCGCTTCTGCCTGACTGCTCTGCTTTTATTAGTTCAACTTTGTAAGGTTTCCCACATGGGCCAGAGCCTGCAGTATTCGTGTTGTCTTTCAAACTCACAGTAAGAAGAAGTTACCTCAAGTCTCAGAGCAGCCTCTGAACTTAGACTTTTGAGTCTAAGTTCAATTGTTAAGATTTAGGGGACACATAGAGATGAACTAAGTGCATTTTGCATTATGAGGCTCTGCAGAAGAGGAGTGGAATATTGTATCTTAAAAGTGAGGTGTTGGAGAGTCAAGTTTATACGGGGTAAACTTGTGACTATTCATCTTCATTGTTGACTTGATTTAGAATCACGTAGGAGACACATCTCTGTATGTGTCCCCGGGGTGTTTCCAGAAAGCCTTAACAGGGGAAAGACCCACCCCAAACATGGGAGGCACCATCCCATGAATTTGATGCCCTGCTTGAATATAAGGGAACAAGGAAAAAGCCTGATGAGCACCAGGTACTCATGTCTCTCTGCTCATTTCCATGCTATCTTAGGAATTTCTGTGAGGTGTGAGCAGCAGCCAGCTCGGCCCTCCTCTCTAGGTCAGGAATAACAAAGCAAACGAAGTATGATTTACTAAATTATAGTTTGGGAAACCAGAGTTTATTTGGGCTTTGTTACAGAGAAATTGGGGCAGGGGGCGTGGAGAAGAAGGGGGAGTGGGAATCCTACTGGGGCTATGCAGTGAACTCTATTTATGTGGGATCCCAGTGATCTGCTGCCAGCTGTCCAAGATAGCCAAGGGACTGGTCCCCTTCCGGCTTCCTCCACTCACACCTTAGTCCCTCCGCCACATACAACTCAGGTCACTGGTTGGTTGGGAAGGGGTAGCTGACTCTGTTGGCTTCTTTCTTTGTCAGTCAAGTTTGTTTTATGCTGTGGTCGAGTGCTTGCAGTCCATTCTGCCAGTCGGAGGAAAAAATTAATATGACACGTCCTTCCATCCAGAGAAACGGTATTCCCTCAAATCTCAAAAAAAAAAAAAAAAGGAAGCCTTCCTCCCATAAAACCAAAATAAATGTGCTTCTTCAAATCCTGTGTCCTATGACCTCCAAATTTTGGTGAATTCTCTTTTCCATAATTCTCATTAAAAATTATAAATATATAGTACATTTATAACAACTGAATCACTCTTGACAGACTAAAACATCTATTTTGATGAGATGTTTGTAAAAATTAAACATTCTGCTTATAATTTTGCATGTCTAACATTAAAATAATTTTCCATAGATTGGCTTCTAACTCCATATGTCCCAAGCCTTCTCTCTTTTCTGCTACCTACATAATTTTGTTCAAGTACTCTAAGGCATATTCATCTTTCAGTGTGACCCTTGGCCCTGCACCTTCTGGTAAGAACAGCAGGTGTTTGGCAGTGTTTCTGGATACCATTCCTAAACCCATGGTTGCACTAGGTAATAACCTGGCTGCACTTGCAGTGACCACACACACACCACATAAACATATCCTTGTACACCTACACATAATTTATTTCCAAGTACAAAATGCTCAATGTCTCTTGTGATGACACACTTTACAAAAGAGAGAGTGATAAAGGGATAGCCAGATAGGCAGAGAGCTGTGGTTTTAATCAATTATGATTAAAATGATTTATTTTGCAAGATTTAAAAAATATGTTGGAAAATTTGTCGGGGTGTCTGCCAGAGCCTTGAAAAGTATTTGGACAGATGAGGGCCCTAAATCTTATGCCTGTGGCTCATGTTAGATCTCTGTTCCTGTCAGCTACGTGCATTTTGATAGAGGCTTCAAAGTTGGTTTCAGGAGAGAGTCTGCCAATTTATTTTCCCACCCAGAGTGCTGTCTTCTCTTCCCAAGGTCTTGACTACAGAATGTGCTCTCAGTTTTGTAGATTGTTGTCAACCTGCTAAGTGGCACAAAGCGGTATTGTGTATCATGTATCTCCCTCCTTAGGAGTTCAGTTGAGCATCTTAGGGTTAAGAACTACATGGTATCTCTTCTGTGAACTCTCAGTTCATTTTTCTTTACTCTTTCTATGGCATTATCTGTCCCTTTTCTTATTGATTGATAGGTACATTTTATATATTGGTAGATTAGTCTTATCTTGATAAATCTTGCGAGTTGTATTTTTATCTCTTTTTCAGTTGAACTTGATATACTCCCTTGCAGGAGTATAAAGCCAAATAGCACAACCACGAAATAAAAGACAAAGTTTTATGACTTGCAGCAGGTAAGGAGAGCACTGGTAGATTTTGCAAAGCAGTGCTCTCCCAGAACAATGAAAACATGGGGATTAAGTTGGGACCTTGTGCATATTCATATAGGAAAAGATATATGGGGCACATTTCTGAGCATGCCTGGTTCAAGGCATGCAGCTCAGTTTCAAAATGGACAGATGGCAAACCCAAAGGCTTTGGGGAAAGAAATTAACATTATAATGAACAAAGTGTATTCTGGACAGTTTGAAAGAATGTGTCAGGGTGACCCAGCGACCTTGGTAGATTCCCTTTAAATTTCTCTAAAGAATTTTAGCTGAAATAGAAAGAAGAACTTTGAAGACTCATTAACAGTTTTTTAAAGGGTTGACAACTTTCTCCCCTCCAAATGTAAGGATTTAATCCCTAAAGTGTCTGCCTCACTTAGGGATAGCATTATTTTATATATTACTTTTGGAGATTTAGTAATAAAGTCTCTCATGTTTTCTAGTATATCAGTAGTTCATATTTTATACTAAATATTTCATATTTTACCTTTGAATCTTTGCTGCATGTAGTTAGAAAATGTTTTTTTAAGATTTATTTATTTTAAATTTATATGTATGAGTATTTTGTCTGCATATATGTGTGTGTACCACATGTGTGCCTAATCCCCAAGAAGGCCAGAAGAGGGCATCAGATTCCCTGCAACTGGAGTTGTAGATGGTTGTGAGCCACCATGTGGGTGTTGGGACATGATCCTTTGATCTTCTGCAAGAGCAAGTGCTCTTAACCAATATCTGAGTCATTTCTCCAGCCCTGTGATTGGAAACTTTAACATTGATGGTTTATTTGAAGATTCTAGGACTCAAGGAAAGTGGAATTAGTCAGAGAAAGGACCTTGTTCTTAAGCATTACCTCATAAACAAAAGGTACTTTTAATTAGAGCTTAAACATTAAAACACATACATATAATGACACCAAGATTAAATCCATTACTTTGTATGCCACCTTAAAAAATTAATTAAAAAATTAATTTGCCTTTTTTTCATCAAAGTAATGTTTATTGGATACCTGTTATATACTGAGCCATTACATGTCCCTGAGTTGAAAAAATACAACCCTGTAAATGAAAGAGTTCCAAATAAGGATTCATCCACTCTCAGAAACAAAAGTAAAAAAATAAATGTAGAGCTCAGTGAGGCCGGAAATAAAACTGTTTGGCTTCCCAGCCATCTTAATATTTACTGCACTGTAGACAGCCCTGTTCTTTCTTCACAGTTGAGGCCACACACCTTCGGGAGGAACTCTCTCTTCTGGGGATGAGTTGTCTTCCTTTGTAGTAAGGTGCCTATTTTCCAAGGAAAGATCAAGTGCTCTTCTCAGCTGGAGACACCCACTCGTCTGTTTCAAAGGGCTTCTGGCTCCCACATTTCAGACATGTCCAAACCCAACCCTGCTTAGAAAAGCAGCCTTGACTTCTATTCAACTTGTCTGTTCCTCTAGGGTTAGGTCAGAAAACTATGCTAAGTGGGGACACGACACGGGAGTGAAAAGGTGCAGAGTAGCAGGTAGAGAGCATGGAGGGGCCAGCATCTCATGTGTTCTATGGGGCCGTATCTAATAATATTGTGCTTACCAGGGATCTGTGCTGAAAGTACATTTCTGGATTTCTGGCTGTACACATGTGGGTCGCTGAGAGGCTGGGTGTGTTTGTTTGCTTTGATGCCCTTTTCGCTGTGTGCATCAACACGCCACGCTGTGCATTTGAAATATATACAAGAGCATTTAAATTTTAAAAAATGCATCACAGTGATAGTGTTATCATTATATAAATATGTTTACCCAAATTAATATGGAATCAATATCCATCATTAATAGAACAGTCTTTACTGTTTTCTGGCATTGATGAGGGATCACAGTTGTTTCCACAGCTCTTCCTTTGATGCTCAGTGGAGCTCTCTGGGCAGACTGAAGAAACTAGACAAAATTTATTGCTGAATTTAAAAATGGCTCTCTTAAGCATGATCAGGAACTAAAGAACCAAAGCAACATGAAAACTGAAAGGTGCCTCTGCAGTCTCCTAGCGCAACCCCTCATTTTAAAGATAAAGTGGCAAGTTCCAGAGGCCTCTGAACTTAATGACATGTTACCCATGTTGAAGTCCCCATCATTTCATACATAAAAGAGCTTCTGAGCCCTCTTTTAAAATTTTATTTACTGTAGTTCTTCAATGTAGTTACTAGTTATTTTTGTTTATTCTAAAAAATGTGCATGTATAAAAAAAGGGCGAGGGAGGGGGGTGTCATCCCAGCTGTCTAGATGAGGACACCCCTTATTGAAAGACAACAAAACCATCCCCCAAAGAATGAGTTTTGGTGTCAGTGCTGGACAGACCCTCTCAGCTTTACCACTTATTGGCTGTGTGATTGTAGTCTACTGACCTCATCTCTCTGAACATCAGTAATTGTCATCCCATAGTGAAGATTAAAACATATCATTCAGGGGGTAGGAGAGATGACTCAGTGGTTAAGAGCACTGTCTGTTCTCCAGAGGACCAGGGTTCAATTCCCAGCACCCACATGGTGGCTAACAACTGTCTGTAACTCCAGACGCCCTCTTTTGACCTCCGTGGTGTTGCACAACATGGGGTGTGCTTATATGCATTCAGGCAGAACACTCAAATACATAAAAAAAAAAATATATAGATCATATCATATAATATCATACAGTACTGGCAGGAGGACTCAGTGAGTAAAGGCATCTCCATTAATTCTGATGACCTCTATTTGATGAGAGGAATCCACATAGTGGGAGGAAAGAACCGATTCATAGACGTTGTCCTCTGACCTCTACACATGTGTCATGGCAGACATATGGCTATACACATACACACAGAGGAACACACACATAAAATAAATAAATGTATTTAAAACTTGAGATTGGAGAGATGGCTCAGCAGTTAAGAGCACTGGTTGCTCTTACAGAGGACCTGGATTCAGTTCCCAGCACCCACATAGTGGTAACAACCATCTGTAACTCCAGTTCCAGGAAATCCAACACCCTCTTCAGGAATTGCATACACATAGTGAATTTACATACATGTAGGCAGAATATTCATTCATGATGGATGTGGAGACACATGCCAGTAGTTCCAGCCCTTGAAAGGTAGAGGCAGACAGAGGCAGGCAGATCTCTATGAATTTGAGGCTAACTTGGTCTACACAGTGAGTTCTAGGTCAGTCAAGGCTATACGCAGTGTGACCCTGTCTCAGAAAACCAAACCAAAGCAAACAAAAGCAAAACACTCATACACATAAAATAAAATAAATCTTTAAAAGAGAAAGAAGACACACGATTTGGAGGATTTTTAAACATGTAATTTAAATTTTATTTATTTATTTAATTTGTATGTGTTTTGCCTACATGTAAGTGCACCAGTATGTGCAATACTCACGGAGGCCAGGAGAGTGGTGGGTGCTGGGAACCTGAACCCAGGGTCTCGGCAAAAGTAGTCAGTGTTCTTGACACTGAGCCATCTCTCATGTTGGGTAAGCAGTAAGGTAAGTGAGGTATGATTATGTTTTGTTATTAGCAACTGTTGAGTCTTATAATTGTGATGATATTCTGTATATTTTTGTATTATACAATAAATACTTTTTAAATACTTTTTTCACTTGTATACATTTCGCAAGTCATGAAAGATTTTTGTTTGTTTGTTTGTTTGTTTGTTTTTAATGTCATAGTCATCACTGTTGGAAAAAAAAGGCTTACTTTTCTTTCCAGACTCATAGTTGTATATACCTTCTCCCCAGTGGGGATTAAGACTGCCTGAATCAGCAGCTTCCAACACAGGAGAAGGAAACAAAGGTTAATTTAGAGGCACTGTTTCGGAATAAACAGCTAGATTTACAAGGTGCATCTATGAGAATGCTTTGATGCCTGCATTAGAGAGTAAGGGTAGAGAATAATTGATGGCTGCACAGGCAGATCAAAGTGTCTCAAGCGCATTGCAGGCTGGGCACTTCTCCTTCATTCGGTGTGTGTATTTTGTAAGCATAATAATAATTTGTCCCTACACAGGACGTTTCATCTGGGGAGGAGCTCAAAGCACTTTGAAGATGTTAATAAGAAAGGAACCCACTCATTAAGATTGCTTAAAAATGAAAACTTGTGAGGGGAGAGAGTGCAGGAAAGATGGAAAAAGACAACAGAGGAGAGGGGTGGATGAGAACAAAGTAAAAATGACATCTACATAGGACTTCCTATTGTCAGCCTTGAACAAAGAAAACCTCTTTCAGCATGTTCACCCTGGGGCTGGGGTGGGTTCTGACTCAGAGATTTCTCTACCCAGGGCAAGCTCTTTCTTAAGTTTTAACATCAAACTGTTAGATTTTGTGTACTGATAACATGGCTTTCTCTGGACAGTCACAACAGATGTAACAAGAATAATTCAACAGTCTATGCTGTTCTTGATTTGGAGAGCACATATTGACCCAGAAGCTTTTGCATTAAACAAAGGGCAGGGCCAAGTTGGAGATTTGTAATGAATTTTAACACTGTCTGACAACATTTCAGACTAAACCGAACAGAACAAACTTAGACTTTGCAACTCTTTCTGAAATTATGTATATTTTTTTGTTTAGGTTTTTGAGACAGGTTCCAACTACATAGCCCAGGCTGGCCTCCAATTTAATATTTTTTTCAGACTTAGCCTGAAGAGCTGGGATTACAGTCCTGTGCCACAATGTCTATCTCTGAAAGTACGTTTGTTAAAAGAAATTCTACCCAGGTGTGCTGGCTCATACCTGTAATCCCAGCATTTGGAATGCTAAAGGAGGAAGAGGATTGCAGTAAGTTTGAGGCCAGCTTGGGCTACAGAGTAAGAGCTTGTTACAACAAACAAACAAGCAAACTCGAAGAGTAGGGATATGGTTCAGTGGGTAGAAGCGCTTGCTGTAGAAGCATGAGGACCTGTGTTCAAATCCCCAGAGTCCATGTAAAGAGTCAAACAGGTAGTACGAATGCCTGTAATCTCAGCACTCCTATGGGGGAGTGGGAGATGGAGACAGGGGACTCCCTGGAAGCTGGAGAGTGCGCTGGTCACAAACAAGGCACAACATGAAAACACCTAAGCTTGGTCTGTTGGCCTCCACGTGCACACGTGGCCCTTCAGTGCCCAAGTTTGTACATATGAATGTGTGTGTGTGCACACAGTTCAAGTGGCAGTGTTAGTGGTGTAGGCTGTGATTCCAGATACTTGGGAGGCTGAGATAGGAACTGGAATAACCAGGCCAGTTTAGCAACAGTCTCAAAAAAAAAAGAAAGACATAGCTCAGTGGCAGTTTGCCTAGCACAGAGGGCCCCGGGTTGACTCTCCTGTACCCCCAATAAACAAGCAAATAGATAATTTTTAAAAAGAGAAAAGGAGAAAGAAAACAACTTATTGATTTGAAGTCCAGATTTGCTGAGCCTTTAGTTGGGCAAGTGACCTAATATCCCATATTTCTCAACTTCACTACTTTCTGCCTGAACAAAGTCTCCCTTTTTCAAGAGTAAGCAGTTGGCGATTCAAATCAACTCCCTGGGGCATCTCCGGGGAGCCTTTCCAGGGCCTTGCTTTCTAAACTTGGTATACTAATGGGCCGGGACAGATTCCCTGGCTGACTCTGGAAGCTGTCAGAATCTCACTGGTAACTTTCCTAGACTTTTCTGGTTTTTAATGAGGCATCCACATTTTTTCAGTTGTAAATCAGTTTAGATCAAGATTCAAGCAGTCGACTTCCCTGCCCTGACTGAAATCCTTTCAGTTCTTTTCTTCTGATTGTTGAGATCTCATTTAACTTGAAACTCTTGCTCCCCTGGAGATAGTCAGGAAGAACTAGCTTCAGTGATTATTCTCTTGCTTTAATCAGTAGGAGAGGTGTGATCTGATTTCCACAGTTTGTGTAGGTTGGCTTGCTGCCAGTGTGATTCAATTGAAAGAAAACAATGCTCTAAAATAGAAGGGCAAGAGGAAATTTGTGAAAATAATGAAAACCCATTTTGCTGGGATCTGGCCTGACATTTGTTCATGGGGCTGTAAGGATTAGTCGTGGTTACATAAACCTATCAGTGATCTAGAAGAGGAACGAATACCCTCTGGTGGTAAAATTCGATGTCTGCACTGAACCCCCTCAATTTCAGCATGGAGGCACTTGTGCATGGAGGCCTAGTCAGAGGTGGCTATGTGTAAACAAATAGACCCGGCCTTCCCCTTGAATAATATACAGAGATACTTTTTGGTTCTGTGTTATCATGTTATGCATATGCAGATTCAAATTCTAAAATTTCATTTTGGGAAAAGTACCCTACCATGACACAGGCTCTAGAGCCCTAATTGGGTTCAGTGTGCCATTGGTAACCATATTTTGTTTACTACTGTGTTTATTTGCGGCCCATTTGATTTTTCAAAATAATGTGAGATTTTTGTTTGATTTTTTTATTACATTTTATTTGGTGTGTGTGTGTGTGTGTGTGTGTGTGTGTGTGCGCGTGCGCGCGCGCCTGCCTGTGTGGAGGTCAGAGGATAACTTCTAAGAGCTGGTTCTCTCTTTCCATCATGTGGGTACTGAGGGTGGAACTCAGGTTGTCAGGCTTGATAGCAAATGCCTTTTCCTGCTGAACTGCTTCTCTGGCCCTGATGTGAGACTTTTGATGTTCCCCTTGTGACTCCATTCTGCTTCCTGCTTCAACATTTGGAATGTATCCACAGCCAGGTCTCTAGTCTCAGCCAGGTCTCTCGTCTCCCCAGCAAATGTAACTACCTAGTCCTCAAACTTGGACGGCTTAGTTGTATATAACATGATCAAAACAGATGCCCCAGGCTTTACAATGAGGAGGCCTGGATGGAATGTTCCCTGGAAGTCAGTGTTCCTGTGGGTACTGAACATTTGCTTTCCTGAAGCTGTGCCTTTGGCTCTCCTTTTGGGGAATAATGCCAGAAAGGTCACTGTTTCCAGTTCAGAATATTCCTTTTAGTTTCTGTTTCGTGAGAACTCTGCTAAAAGCCTTTTCCCTTGACCATTTATACTCCCAAGTCTGAGATGGCTTCTGAAGTAGGGGGTGTTTAATACAAACAAGGCCCTGCTTAACAACTGGCAATATTGTCTGCACTTGCACTTGTTATCAAATAATAGACTCTCCTTGGGGAGACAGAGACCTCAGACCATTGCCTAAAACCTGCATTTGCTCCTTGTCAAGATTCTCAGTGGCTACCTTGGGGAGTTTTACTGTTCAACCCAAGAAAATTCCAAGTAGACCAGAGGATTTGATGACACTGAGTGGGTTTAGGGCTGTGAACAGTTCTCTCATGTCCTTTAGTTATGCTCTTCTTTACATATGTGTCTGCCAACTGGTGTTTCTGATGTTTCCCAGCAAAATCTATACTTCTCAAAAACAATTATACATTAAGGATTTATTCTCCTTTCAAAGTATTAACCATGGAAATCTTTTCGTGTGAGTTTAAAAATTATCCAAACACAAACATGAGACAGGCACCTACACTGGCCCACTGCAAGAGCTTATCCTTGTTTGTGGGCATACGCAGCAAAGGGTGAGGCCGACGTGCGAAGCTGGTGGTTGGGGCTGAGGAGCTGCTGGGATAAGCAGATGTTGCTGGTACAGTTACCAGCGCCAGTTAAAGAAGGCCAAAGAAGAAAGTGGGCTGAGACAACTGGGATAGGCTTAGTACAGGAAGTAGGGTGTGGAGAGCTCAGGAAAGGAACCGAGGAAAATGAAGGCCTTAAATGAGAAGAGCAGCTATTCCAAACAAAGGAAACAGCTGCCTGCAGCCCCAGAATGCCTGTGTGGAAGCAGCATGGGTTCGTTTCCTTAAAACTGAGTTTCGGAACGTCAGCTTCGCGTGGCGAGGCTCTGAGAACACAGCCTGTCTTTCTGCATCTCTTGCGGGCATGGTGAGCACAACCTCCCTACAGGGAGTAGCATGTCTTTCATCTCCATCCTCTGCCAGTTGAGGCCCAGTCTTTCTAAAGAATTACTCAACTCTCTTACAAAATATTTAGGGTGCAAAAAACTAGGGCATTGTCAAAACTCTGTGTACTAGCCCCACCCTTCCTTCACTGAATCAGGGCAGGGCCCGTCAGTGCGGGGCAGTGCTGGGAGCGTGAGTGAGGAAGCCTTTCGTCCCCACTGTGAATAAGGGCTGGCACAGACGCGTGGTGCACCCAGCCCCACCACACTTGTTCTCAGCAAAGGCACGAGCATTGAAAATGACTACTGGCCTCCTCAGAACTTAAGAGCAGGCCTTCAATGACCAAGGCAAAGATTGGACAACCCCAAATATCACAGCACCATTTTTGCTAAATGGACTTTTCTTTATAATAATTCATGGTTAAGGTCACAAACCAAAACCAAAGATGAAACAAATAGGTGTGCTAGAGGGAGAGGGATTTGTTGGAGGGGAGTTTGAAGTGGGAAAGGGAATGAGACAGGGTGGAGTTTGAGTGTGACCAGAATGTATTATATACATGTATGAATCGTCAAAGAATAATTTTTTTTAAAAAACCCACTGTTAGAGAGCTGGGTGTGGTGGTTCACGCCTATAATCTCTCACATTCAAACTTTGCTGAAACTTGTCCTAGTTCTTATTTGAAATTGTTTGAATCGCAGCACCTGCTGTTTTCCTTATTTGAACTCTGTGGTTCTTAGCCACCTCCCACCGTCTTTTCATTGTCCGGTTTCTTTCTTCCTCTCTCAACTCTTCCGGTAAATGACTTTCATGCGTCCTATTTCTGATCTTGAACATCCACCTTGGCTCCTGCTGGCTGTTTACTTATTAGCCCACACGCCTTCCTTCCTTTCTCAGACCTAGGGAGGCATGACCGCCTCCACTTATGATCCTGTTCCCTGGACCGTGAACACAAGGTTAAGGGATCGAGTTGGACCACTGTGATCACTCTCCAGCTTTCTGCTTTAGTTGAAGACAGATTGGTAACTAATATTACCATGCTGGAAAACAGGGAGGTACGAGTGTGGTTAGTCAGACGTGTTCTCCTTTTTGAAAACACTGGCTTTTTACTTATTTTTGTCTCTACTTGTCTTCAATCACAGCTACAGCTGAGATTCCTTCCCCCATTCTACGTGTTTCAGATAGTCTCTTACTTCTCTTTGTAAATCATATTTTTTAAAAACTTTGCAATTGGTCTTGCCCTAAGTGTTATCGGTTAGATTACTATCGATGAAATTAAATACTAAAGCATGGTGCTTGCTATTAGACTAAAGGTTTCTTTGGAGAAAGCCCAGGTCTTTTAATCATTTTTTCCTTTTGATAAGGAGCTACTTTCTTGGCTTGAAGATCCGTACTTTAAATTGGGAATTCTTATCTCTAAATATTTGAAGAACCTAAGACGATATGGCATCTCCCAATTCTACCAGACAGTCGTCCTTCCCTAGAGATGATCAGTATGTCTGAAAAGAATTTGGCCAGCCACAGTAGTGCCAACTGTGGCACTCAAGGGTGATCTGGTATTTGAACCAAGAATATCTTAAAAAGGCATGAGAATTTTCTACTACCTCTATCCCTTTAAATACCACTGTGAAGTCATAGTGTTTTCTGAATGTTAGTTAGTCCTGGTTTATGGCCCAAAGTGCTCTGCATATAGCCTACCATTGGTCCTTTCTGCATTCCTTTGGGTCAGGGCCTGACAGGTGGAAATAACTCAGTTTCTATATGTGGACTGACAGTCACCGTGTGCCAAACAGTCAATCCAGGCAGCAAAGCGATGTGCATGTAAGACCAAGAAAGTATCAAAATGGCCCATAGAAATAAATGTGGCGGCACTTGCAGCTCCAGGACTCCTTTAAGTGGCACATGGTGCTGCATGGCAGGTAGTCCCTGTTCATGGAACACCTCCTTTCTCTCAGCTCACGGAAGTGTGCTGACGTTAGGCCACATTGCCCACATAGAAGCTGGTGTCCTGGGCCCCCTTCTCCCTGAGACAGTTTTCTTTCAATCTGTCGCCATGAATATGTAACCTCTTGTGGTAGAAATGCCAAAATTCAAACCTTGGTCCTAACTACGGGGGTCTCTTCATTCACAGGCACTTGAAGATTTACTCTTTATCTCATCAATACTCCATAGTAGAGTTTCTTTGCCTATTTATACGAATACCAACACGTAGCAGATTGCATTTCCTCAAAGCCAGCCTCTCCTATTATTTCCTTTGGTAGTGTCAATCATATACACTTCAAATAGCATCAGGATCCTAACTTCCACATGGTCACCAAGCTGTTAGAAAGAATGGCTTCAATAAAACCAGCTTTTAAAGTTGCTATTATGCTTTGAATGTGAAGATTGGAAGCTTGGGTCCTCAGCTGGTGCTGTTGTTTTGGCAGGCAGTGGAACCTCTGGGTGGTGAGGCCTAGCTGTGGAAGCAGTTAACTAAGAGCAGGCAGACAGAGAGAGAAAGAGGAGAGAGAGAGAGAGAGAGAGAGAGAGAGAGAGAGAGAGAGAGAGAGATTGTGTGTGTGTGTTTACACTTGTGCACATGTATGTGTGGAGGCCAGAGGACAACCCCAGGTGTCATCCCTCAGGGATTGTTCAGCTATTTTGTTCTTTCTTGTACTAATGGCTTTTTATAATATGGACACAATTACTTTTTTTCCTTTTTTTAAAAAATTATTTATTTTTACTTTATGTGTATGAGTGTTCTGTCTACATGTATGTAAGTGCACTCGTGTCATGCAGTGCTGCCAGGGTCGAAAGAGGGCATCAAATCCCCTGGAATTGGAGTTACAGACTGTTGTGGGTGCTGGGAACTGAACTTAGGTCCTCTGCAAGAGCAACCGGTGTTCTTAACTACTGAGCCATCTCTCTTGCCCTTGGACTAATGATTTTTTACCTAAACTTGCAATCAAAAATTGTATTAACAAGATCACAGAGCCATGAGCTCATCTTGTGACCTTGGCATTACGGCTTTAACCCCTCAGGATCCCACTTTGCCCTCCACCCAAAATAGTGAATAAGTGTGCGTATGCTTGTTTAACATATCAAAGTGTTGCAAGCAGTGTTTCTCATCGAAAGCACTGAGAAAAACTGAGAAGCCTGTGAATGGCAGATATTTTAGACCTAGGGACTAAAGGGTGAGACTCTTTGATAAGAGTGGATTCAAATTTCTATTTCCCCAGCAAAGCTAGAAAGACTACTTAAATAAAAGTTTGAATGAAACCTGTCTTGAAAACACAGTTCTGAGAGACATCTGAAAGAAACAAACTCTCAGAGTTTGGGTCCACTTTTGGCCTTAAATGCTAAGAGTCAAGCTGTTTCTTTATTCAGATATAACTGTTCTGTGGCTTAGTAATGTTTTTCTTTCTTTATTTGTTTGTTTCTTTCTTTTCTGATTCTTTTCTTTAAAAAATTATTTTTTATTTTATGTGTATGAGTGTTTTGCCTGCATGTGCGGAAGTGTACCCATGCATGCAATGTCCATGGAGGGCAGAAAAGGGCATTGGAACCCCTAGAACTGGATAGCTACCAGCCACCGTGTGGGTGCTGGGGACTGAACCCAGGTCCTCTCCAAGAGCAGCCATCGCTGCAGCTCCTTTCTTTCTTTTGTGAGACACAGCTTCCCGCTGACCTGGAGCTTGCCAAGTGAATGAGGCTGGTCAGCCAGGGAGTCCAGGGATTCTCCTGGCTCTGTGACCCAGCACTAGAATTACAAGTATAGGCTCTGGGGATGGAACACAAGTCTCCATGTTTCCAAGGGAAGCACTTTACGGACTGAGCCATCTCTCCAGTCCTATTGTTGGGCCTTTGAAGATTATAGCCTGGCTCCTGTTTATGGCCTCACACTGTTCTTCCTGAATGCTGTGGTGTTCATCCTCACTACAGAGCTCTGCCGTTCTGTGTTGCTCTCTGCTGTTCCTTCTCCACCATCACATACTGAAATTCTCATAAGCCAAAATAAACCTTCTCTCCCTCAAGTTGTTTCTGTCATGTATTTTTGGTCACAGCAACAGAGTTTGGATGTGAATGTGAAATTGTTTCCCTTACAGAGAACATGAGGTCCCCCAGCTGCTGGAGCTGGTTTGGGAGTTAGTAGGACCTTTAAGAGATAAAGCCTATAAACTCTGATTAGATAAAGCCCAATAACTCTGCGTGCTGAGCTGTGGATGGATCAACCTCTTGCCATCCACGGCTCAGGTGGAGAGAATGTAAGAGTCAGCGGACGGAGAGGAAAACTGTGAAATGCCAACTTCTGGATTTAACAGGGGGGCCGAACCCATCAACACACAGCAGCTGTGGTTACCCGCGTAAGACCTGTGCAAGATCAAGCCAGTTAAAATTCCAGAATGGAAAGGAGAAGGCTTCCCAAGACCCTCCCTCTATCTGAGGAGCTGATGGTTGCTGAGGGAGGGAAAGTCACTCTCCTTTGGGTACATGGCTCTCATGCTCCAGTGATGATCACACATCCTTGCACATATGCAGCACTAAATGGACTCAGGAGGTTAATAATAATAAAGCAAAGGATATGAAGTTAGCAGCAGGACCGGGTGGGGGCACTGTGGGGATTTGGAGGGAAGTATGTGGATGGATGTAATCAACTGTATAAAACTTTCAAAGAATAAAAAAAAGCTATTAAAACTTTAAATAAAAAAATGAAAAAAGGAGATAAGGCCTAACAGAAAGTAGGCAGTCAGGCTGGACTTCTGAAAGCTGCAGCCCAGTCCAGTTCTAATCTAATTCTGTTTGCTGATCTGGCAAGACATGAACACGTGACGCCACCAGCTCTCGCCACCACTTAACTGACTGCTACAGTCATTAGGCTTTTCCACCCCGACGGGCTGTTCCCGGGAACTGTGACCAATATAAACCTCTCCTTCAAATTCAAGTTGCTTTCTCAATTATTTTATCACAGTGATGATAAAAGTAACCTACACAGATGCAAAAGCAACTAAAACAGTTGCTTGTGCTCACTTTAGTATGTGTGGGCCAGAGTGAAGTACGAGGTCTCACTACAACCACTTCAGGACACAGAGCATTTGATTTAGGTCCAATCATGCTACACTTTCAAACTATGTTCCTTAAAAAGCATCAGAGGCTCCACAAAGGCTCTTGCTCAAAACAGAGTGAACTATAGTGAATGTTATTGATTTCTGTCCCAGTTTATCCTCCCCAGTCACTGCCCCATAGCAAATCACTATTCTCCTGGCAATTAAACAAGAAATCTTCATATCCTTGGCCAAATGTAATATGATTCATATATTATCATTTAAACCCAGTGTGTATGTATGGTAATATTCACTATCTATGTACTAGCATCTATTTATATTATTTATTTTTATTTTTAAATTTTATTTTATGTGTATTAATGTTTTGCTTGTGTAGATATAAGGGCACCATGTGCATGCAATGCCCACCAAGGCCAGAAGAGGGTATTGGATCTCACTTGGAACTGGAGTTATAGATGCTTGTTAGCTGCCATATGGGTGCTGGAAACCAAATTGTGGTCCTCTGGAAGAGCAGCCAGTGCTCTTAACCACTGATCCATCTCTCCAGTCCCCATATTTGAATTATTTAAAGTAGTCTTTGTAACAAAGCTATGATATAAATGTTCTTATTTTCCCCTTTACACACAAGGAGACAGGGTGTTGGAGGAGTGAGCAATCTTATTCAAAGTATCAAGGCAAAGAGAAACTGAGCCACACCTGAAACACTAACTTGTGACTCTAAAATTCTCACTTAAAAATATATATTTATTTATTTTGTGGGTGTGTTTGTATGTGCCACAGTGTGTGTGTATGTGTGTGCGTGTGTGTGCGTGTGTGTGTGTGTGAATGTGTGTGAAGTCAAAAGACAACTTGCAGGAGCCAGTTCTCTCACTGCAACATGTGGATCTCAGTGATCATATTCAATGAAGCTTGGTGACAAGCACTTTTACCCACTGAGCCATCTCACTAACCAGTGAAATTCTCACTTTTAACAGCATGCTCTGTTTATTCCTTAACAGGTAGAGGTAACTATGGTAGAATAATCCTCTACAAGGTCAAGCCTTCCTGGAATATAGTAAACTGGCTCTTGCCCCCAACAGGCTCTACTTAGGCAGGCATGTGAATGCAGGCTTGGAGCCTGGTGTGTCAGTGTGGTCAGGTACTGAGGATGCCCTGAGCAAGGGAGCCCTGGAGTTGTTTTCCATGCATCGACTGAGAGCCTGACTATATTCTCAAGCTCCACTGGCCCGCAGAATAGCAAAGACCATGATCTCGTGTGACTGTCCTGTGGTGTGATCTCCTCCCAAAGGCTCTTGGGTTAACACGGCTCAGGGGAGGGAAATTTGTTCTAACCTAAACCAGCTCTTTCAGCTCCTGGCTTCTCTGCAGACTAACAAGCAAACTGTCCCTGGAGGTACCCTCTCTCGCTCTTCATGATTGGCAGGGTGTTCACCAGGGTCTTTTTCTCCATTCCTTGCAGGCATTGATGGAGCACTGTTTGATTATGCAATCCTGTCAGTCAGTCTCACCTTTGAGGTATCTTCAGGGCAAAAGAATCTATACTCATGGGGCCCTCATGCCTCCTGGCCTGATCAAACCATTAGCTGCTGAATATGGTCCTCTGACATACCACTGCCTCCCTGAAGCCTGAAAACAAGCTCATGCTGACTCCACTCCCAGTGTTCCTCAAGCTCTGTCCCCCATGGTCCATCCCTATGGGAGGTGGTCATTCTGAGTCTTTCATCATGATGTCGATGCAGTGGTCCAAGAAATGCATAACTCTGACTCCCTCAAGAAGGTGGAGCCTCTGCCTTTTCCTTTCTTTCTTTCTTTAAAAAAAAAAAAAAAGGATTTTATTTATGTGTCTGTCACATTGTGTGGGTGCATATGGAAGCCAGAAGAAGGTGTTGGATCTTCTGATGGTGGAGTTACACGCAATTGTGAGTCAGCTGATGTGGGTGCTGGGAACAGAACCTAAGTTCTCTGGAAGAGCAGCAAGAAGCTCTTAACTGCAGAGCCATCTCTTCTGCTCTAGCAGGCTGCTTACTAGTTTAAGGACAGAAATAAAGTACACTGGCCTTCTGTCCTTCTCAAAAAGTGCTCAAATGGATTTCACTGTGGCATTTTCATACATATATATTATATATATATGAAATATATACGAGTATATATTTCATATATATGACTATATATATATATCATCATACTTTGTTCTTATTCCTCACACGTACTGTCATCATGTCCCTAACCCCCACCTCTTGTCAGTCCCTTTTTCTTGAGTCCTATAAGGGAAACTTGTTTATCTAGTAGCAGCTATCTCTACTGGAGGTATAGATTGGCCCCTTGAGAGGATGGATTAGAAGAAACTAGAAAAAACTGATCCAAGTTGTTTTCTTCCCAATGGCTCTAGAATTACATCCCTTCTTTGTGCCTGTCTCGGCCCAAATCAATTCATCTTTTCTCTTCCTCCATTTCCTTATAGCAGTGGTTTTTCTTTAATGCAGGATTTATTCATCCATCTATCCAATCAACTGTTCTTCCCTCCATTTCTTCATCCACTTAAGTACAAACTCATTTACAGAAACCCTCCTAGCCAGCAGGTGGGTTTACAATGACCAACAATGTAATTCTTCTCTTCAGAAGCATAGCCTTTCTTGGAAAAAGATGGAAAATTAAACTGGCTATTACAGTTCTCACACAGTTTAGTAAATAATGGCACTGTCCTTCTGAGTACTGGGGGGCACAAGCAATGACCTTGACCCTCCCCTTCTCTCCTTGTGGGATTCTGGCATAGCTCATCTAGTTGTCTTCTGACCATCATTAGACTACTATTGGCAGAAAATGGAAAACACTGGTCCCTTTGTGAATGAATCAGTTCTCTTCACTAGGAAAAGCACTAATCAGCCATCCTGGGAGAAGTGTTTCCAGCTTGAGTCAGGTTTAGCTCCTTTCCTGTTAAAAATGAATGACTTGCGGCATTGGTGAATGCTCTCTCTGAAGTGGCAAGGCCCTTATCTAGTTAATTCAAAATAGTTATTTTGAAATACAGTTTCCCTTCCTGGGTTCAGGTAGACCATATACTTCAATGTTTACAGCTAAAAATATTTCAGTTGAACATTATATAAGTTTGCACCTTGGCTCTGAACCTGTTGAAGAAGCAAAAGAACCTGTAGTTCTTTTCCCAAAGTTCCTTAACTTGGAATAGCTCGGCTGCTTCACTGCACTCCAGAACAACCTGACTTTGGCAGCTACATTACTCTCCCCTGGGAAATCTTTGCCTTTCATCCTACTGCTTCAAAAATACAGCCTAAGATTGAAGGTCTTTTCATTCTTGGACACCTAATTTAATCAGTTCTTTGATTCTTTCCCTTTCTGGAACATCCTGATATCATAAACATTCTTGAGTGCCTTGGCCCATGTTAGCTTGACCCAATAATGACTCAAATATCCAGCTTCTTCTAGTTTTTCTTGGGCAGAAAAAGTAACACAATCAGCATACAATCAGTCCTAAATACTATGCTAAGCATCTTCACTTAAGATATTTGATTAAGCTGGGTGTGGTGACACACACCTTTAATCCAAGCACTCAGGAGGCAGAAGCAGGCAGATCTCTGTGAGTTCAAGGCCAGCCAGGTCTACATAATGAGTTCCAGGCCAGCTGGAGCTATAGGGAGACCCTTTCTCAAAAAAAAAAAAAATACCAAAAAACACGTACACACACACACATATGATTAAAATCTCAGACTAACTTTATACAGTGGTTAGAACAGTGTTCAGCAATGAATGAATGAAGAAATTATAATCCCCATTTCATAAACTAGAAAAGTCACAGGTAAATTGGGTATGTTGGCACATGATTATGACTCCAGCACTTAGGCAGGAAAAGCTGAGGCAGGAAAACCAAGAGTTCTAGGCCATAGTGAGTCTGAAGCTGGCCTGGGCTTGTTTCAAAAGACACACAGGGAAAGAAGGAAGGAAGGAAGGAAGGAAAGAAGGAAGGAAGGAAGGAAGGAAGGAAAGAAGGAAGGAGAGAGAAAGGAAAGGAGGGAGGGAGAGGGAAGGAAGGACATAGAAAATCACAGATGAAAGAAAGCATTTTCAGACTCACTTCTTCCTTGTTTCCTTGTGTGTCACGCCCTCAGAGCAGCAAAAGTTAAACACACTACTGACTGTGGCTCACACTTCCTCATCAAGTGGCAGCCCGAGGACTCTGGAAGTCATCACAATCAACATTTACTAAGCCCCTCAGATAAGCAAAACCCTTTAACCCTGAAATGAGAAAGTAAAAGGCAAGACTCCAGCTCCCTATCTACCATGGAGAAAAGACTCTCCTTAATCTCATCTGTCTTGGATAGCAATTATCCAAAGTGTAGAGACACGCTCAGGAAAATTCAGAGGGCAAATTAATTAGAATGACTTAGGCCTCCTGAAGTAACTGTTTTACAGACATAATCTCTGCCACATCACCCTCCCCGTCATTAATCTCAAGCTCCTTTCAAAGCTCTTCTCTGTTCCTGTTTCCCACCCAGGTGCCCTTCTGTAGGCCATTGTTAATATACCATTCTTGTACTTGAAAGGTTGCTGTGTCTCCATCTACTGTTTCTGAATTGCTATTGCATTAGTGTACACTAATAACATCCCTTATAGGCCCCAATCCCTTTGTTTTTTGAGACAGGCTATGTGAGACCCAAGCTCCAATTCCAGGAACAGAGGATGGTCATGGGAGACTGGGAGGTTGAAGAGAATTTGAGTTGTAAGAAGATATGACATACTTTATTTACAAGCATACATTGGTAGGCACCTAGGTACACAGGTGGGCACAGACACTCTGAAAATTTAATATGCCAAGTATGGTGGCACACAATTTTAATCTCAGTACTCCGGAGGCAAAGACAGGTGGATCTCTGGGAGTTCAAGAACAGCTTGGTTTACACAGTGAGTTCCAGGCCAGCCAGGACTACATAATGAGACCTTGTCTCAAAAAAGTAGAAATGAATAAATAATAATAATTAAAATAAAAATTTAATATACCTTTAAAAACTTTAGTTCAACCTTTTTGTTGTTTTGTTTTAAATTTTTTATTTATTTATTTATTCATCTTTTTGATAGAGGGTCTCCCTCTAGCTCCGGCTGGCCTGGAACTTGCTATTTAGACCAGGCTGGCCCAAATCCACCTGCCTCTGACTCTCAAGTGCTGGAATTAAAGGCTTTCACCATTATGCCCAGCATATCGTTTTTATTTGATGTGTGTGTTGCCTGCATTTAGTGCACCCATGTGTGCAGTGCCCTTGGAAGCAGGAAGAGGGCATTTGTCCCCTTGGGATTGGAGTTCAAATGGTTGTTAGCTGCTGTGTGGGTGCTGGGAACCGAACCTGGGTCCTCAACAAGAGCAGCCAGTGCTCTTAACTGCTTAGTCATCTCTCCAGCCCCCTTGTTTTTGTTTTTTGTTTGAGATTGGATCTCACTGTAGCTCAGGCTATCGTGGAGCTCAATATGTGGTTCAAGCTGTGGTTGAATTACAGCAATTCTCCTGCTTCAGCCTCGTAAGTGCTGGAATTACAGGTAGAAGCCACCACTGATATGGGGAAAATGGGGTACCTTTTCAGGTTTCTTAGTTTCATTCATAAAAGAATTTAAGAATGGACTGAAATGGAAGCTTTGCACAATTTTATTAGAATTTAAGGAAAAATCCTCAAGGCAGGTAAGCAGTAAATCTCATCAGGTGTCCCTAGGAGGAGAATGGAGGGGAGAAGGAAAGAGCCATAGAGGCATGTGGGTTTAGAGCTGGCGTGGAGCTCAGACACACGACCAGCTAGCAGCCACATGGCAGGGAGAGGAGGGAGCTTTAGAGAAAAAAGTCAAGAAGCCTCCGGTGCTGGGATAGCCCAGAGAGTCAGACATGGCCGGAGTAGAAAAGAGACAGAAAGAAGAGGAGCAGAGGTCACCGTTCCTCAGGGCAGACTTAGAGAGAGCTGCTGGTCTGTGGCCTGGTCCGTAACCACTGCATAGGGTAGGGATTCCAGGCAGGAAAAGCTCACCATCTCATTAACATACTAGGTATTCTGCCCATCTCTTTAGCATGCCCTAAGGTGAACCTGCTTTTTAGAGGTGGTCCTGTGATCTGGTGATTGACCTGGCAAAATGGAAAGATCAAGGCTCCACCCAGGTTAGAGACTGTTATTCTCTTGACCTGTTTTCTCTTAAAGGGATTTTTTTTTTTCTACTGGGACACCATTCCTAGCAAAAGCTCATCTTTTGGCCTAATATGGTGGCATACGCCTTTAATCCCAACACTCAGGAGGCAGAGGCAGGTAGGTCTCTCTGAGATCAGGACCAGTCTGGTTTACATAAGGAGTTCCAGGTCAGGGTGAATACAGGGAAACCCTGTCTCAAAAAAACAAAACAAATAGACAAACAAAAAAGAGTCCATCTTTTAAGGACTTCCAGGTAAGATTGCCCGCTAGAAGCTGCTCCAGGTGACATCCATATATGAAACAATAGACTTTACTTCAAAGAAGGAAGACGAAGAGCTTAGGAAATTCACAAAGATAGTAATAGAACAGCTGAAAAGTGTGGGGACAAAAATGCTAGCACACTTGGGTGACACCTCCCAGCAATAACCTGGCTCCCTCCCCTAAAGGGATGTGATCGGAAGGTGAGAGAACTTGCCTAACTCACAGGTTGTGAATCTAACTATAATTAGCAGAAGAAGAGGAGGAAGAGGACGAACAAGAGGAGAGGAGGAGGGAGAAGGAGAAAGAAGGAGGGGGAAGAGGAGGAAGCGAGAAGAGGAGTTACTAAAATGGAGCGAGCTCTCTGTTGCACCTCAGACACTTGGGTAGTAGAGTGGAGTACCCAGCATAACCACAGGAAAGACAAGGGACCAGAAGTTCGACAGCTCCCCCCTGCCCCCCACCGTGCCCTGCGCAGATAACATGCAGTCTCCAAGTTTCAGGTAGTCAGAAAAGAAGGCTTTCCAGCTCTTCATGTCTCTTCCTCATTTGCTGCCTCCACTTGGGCTGCTGCTCTGTTCAAAGAGATCTAGTGGGGTTGGACAGATGGCTCAGTGGTTAAGAGCACTTCCTGCTCTTCCAGAGGACTTGAGTTTGGTTCCCAGAACCCAGATCAGGTAGCTCCAGCTCCAAAGGATCCAGTGCCCTCTTCTGATTTCCTTAGGTACCTGCACTCCCATTCCCATATTCACACACCAACACGCACAAACACATAATTAAAAATAAAATAAATCTTCTCCCAAAAAGACAGATGTCAAAAAAGATCCAGAAGGGAATCAATCCATCATGTTCAACACAGTAAACCTGCAAACTCCTAATACTAGTGGAGGAGAGAGAAAAGAACAAATAATCCAACCAGCCAAAAGGAAAATGACAATAACTAATAAGCATCTTTCAGTAATAACCTTACAAGTAAAGGAACTTAGCAACAGAGACTCAGAGATGTGCTAGGGTATGCAAGGACCCAGAGCCAATTCCCAGTACCAAGTATACAGATACTTGAGGATTAACTAATACATTTTGAAAACAATCAGGGTTGAAATTTCTAAAAATTCCTAGAACCAAATGAAAATGAAAGCAAAGTTACTGAGGTCTTTGGGACACACCTAAGGTAGTTCTGATGGGAAAGTTAATAGCCACGAGAGGAACCTGAGGAGCGGAGGCACAGGTCTTTAACCCAGCACTCAGGAAGCAGAGGCAGGCAGATCTCTGTGAGTCTGAGGCCAGCCTGTCTGCATAGAAAGTTCCAAGTCAGTCATAGCTGCATAGTGAGACCCTGTCTTTGAAAAAAACAAGACTAGAGAGACCACAAATATATAATGTGTGATGCAAAAACCAAACCTCAAAGCACTGAGTGGCAGGAAAAATTAAAGATCAAGAAATTAATGAAACGGAGACTAAAAGAAACAAAATTTATGAATCCCTGAGTGATCTAGCCAGAGAAGGACACTAATAAAATTCAAGATGAAAAAAGGAATGTTGCAAAAGATTCCAATGAAATCCAAAAAATAACTAGGAAATCCATGGAAGCATATTAAAAAAGAAAGAAAGCAAAAAAGAAAGAAAGAAAGAAAGAAAACCGAACTGGGCATGGCAGCCTGATGCCGAAACGGGATAAGGATAACACAGAGAAAGAACACGATAGCCTAAGCCAAATAAACTGGACCCAGAAAGACAAATACCACATATTTTGTCTCATATGCAGAAGCTAGACTCGTGTGTGTGTTTAAGTCATGAGAATAGAAAGAGGACTGTGAAAGAGAAAAAGGGACAGGGGAGCAGCGGAAACAGAATAAGGGAGTTCATGTGACTTGAAAGCAGAGTGAAGATTATTTGGGGGAGAAAATGTCAATGAAATTCATCACATTGGTTTTGTTTGTCTTTTTGAGACAGGGTCTCCCTGTGGTCCCAGCTGGCCTGGAACTCACTATGTAGACTAAGCTGGCCTTGAACTCACAGAGATCCGCCTGCCTTTGCCTCCTGAGTGCTGGGATTAAAGGTGTGTGCCACTATGTCCGACGAAACCTATCACATTGTATGCTCACTTGAATAATTTGTTTTCAAAATGTCATCTTTTAATCCTCTGTCTTTCTCACTGAACTATAAGTCCTGAAGAACCTGGAGCAGGCAGTGATTTACTCACTCACGTGCTCCAGCCAACTGAACTCCTCTCTAAGTCCCACCCCTTCCCTGAGCCCTTCTCTTTGGTCCTCCTGACAGTCAACATCATTCACCACCTGTGGATTCCGTCAGCATTTCACTTCCCTCTGGCTGTTGGTATCAACTTCTCTGGAACAGAGCACTTCTTAACCAAAACTCAGCTTCTTCCTTTGGTTCTTTAGTCATAGGCTTCTTTGGGTGACTCCCCCTGGATCTGTGCTGGACTGCCCCACAATGGTACCTTGAGGCTCTGCATTGCTCCCTTAGAAGAAGTCAGAGTGAGATGGTCCATGGGACATAATGGCCAGTCAGTACCTTTTGTTCTGGATCTATTGTTTTCCAAGTCACTTATACTTTTATTAAATTTATTCAGAGAGTGTATGTGAAAGTGTGAGGGGGGATGGGGACATACTGTGTGTACGGAGGTCAAAGTGAGCTTGCCAGAACTGGTTCTCTGCTTCTACCATGTGGGTTCCAGGGATTGACCTCAGGCTGTCAGCCTTGTTGGCAAGTGCCTTTGCCCACTGAGTGTCTCCATGGCTCCCAAACTACTTTTTGATCATCATTGCTGTTCCCTTATTGAAAAGCATTTCATCCATACACAACGGAGTCTACGATGATTTATTATTGCTGTCTTAATTTTCATTCTGTTACTAACTTTTTTCTTTGAGACAGAGTCTCAGTATCTCAGGCTGGTCTTGAACTCACTTGAAAATGACGTTGAACTCTGGATCCTTCTGCTTTCATGTCCCACGTGCTGGAATTTTAGGTGTGTGACACCAGTCAGCTGTTTTGATGAACTTCTTGAAGAACTGGTTTATATAAAGTAAGTACACTCAGGAGGCAGAAGCAGGAGAGTTGGTACCAGTTCAAGGCCGACTCATTCTAAATAACTTCAAGACAGCCAAAGGTACATATTAAGACCGAGTTTCAAAAGAAAAAAATCATTACAGTTTTACTCAGATTTTTTACATTATAAGAAAAAATACCATGCTACTTTATACATGGAAGGGGAGAGATTTCCTGATGTACAGCAGCAACCAGATAGGGCTCTGTGAAGAGGAAGGTGGGGACAGGAGGGAGTCAGCACCCTGGAAACACTGTCTCAAGTCAGCACAGCAGAGAGTTCAGCACCCTGGAAACACTGTCTGATGTAGGTCATGCCTTCCCATCCCTTGTAATAATGCACTTGGCAGCACAGTTTCTTCACTTGCACGTACTTTGCACACACACCCCTCTCCAAACAATGCATCTAGCAACCTCAGAACCTCTCTCTAAACAATGGTATACATTTCTCATCCTTAATAATAATCAGATTTAGACAGTTTCTATTCAACTGTATTACTAACATACCAGATATGAAGAATGGATGGGCCATTCTACCCTAAACTGGTTTTGGGTACATACAGAGTAATGCAAATAATAATAATAATAATAATAAATAAATAAATAAATAAATAAATAAATAAATAAATAAATAAAAATGTGTCGTCTAGTAACCTTTTAGGGAGAATTCCTTTTTTACCATCTTATGCTTGGGTGCGCATATGAGTAAAATTAGATGCATTATAAGAAGGGATAAGCACTTCTGAGAAGTGATTATATAACCTAATCTGTCTATCAAATAGAGAACCACACAAACTATGCCCCTTAGCAACCAAGTCTTCCTTCTCTGGAAGGAAGAAGTCTTTCCAGAAAAAGAAGTCCTGAGCAATAATTGGGACTCTTCAGTGTCTTTATTCATGTGTCCTGCTGTCCATCTTGACAGCGTATCCCTTTAATCTGCACTCACTGAACTCCAAATAAAATTATCTTGTTTCTTCCGCAAATCTGTGTGAGCCCTTATTTTCAATTTTTTGCATAAGGGACCAAGAAACTGGAAACACCAGCCTAGACCCAACAAACGGCAGCAGTAAACTCATGAATTAGATGCATGATGATGTTAGACCTTATGGGAATGGAACTAGAAAGTTGCCAGGGAACTGTGCCAGTTCCAGTAACTGCTGCTTGCTCCCTTTTTTCTCTAATCGGCAGCCCGGTCTTCTCCTCCTGCTGTCCTTCTCTCTCCCTATACAGTCTCTTTTCTCGTTGCTCATAGCATCTGCACATTCATGGAATAACTTCTTTATAACCGGGCTTACACAGCCCACTATGGGCGTACCAGCTTGTCCCTGCACCAGTTTCACTTTGTGCTTATTTTTCTAGCTCAAGTTCTTTAGAGAGGTAGCTCTGGCTCATTTTTCTTTGTTCTTTGTTTGTCTGTGTTTTGAAACAGGGTCTCCATGTAGCCAAGGCTGGCTGGCCTCAAACTCACTATGTAGCTAAGGATGACCTTGAACTCCTGGTCCTCCTTCTGTTTTTCAAATGCTGCTATTACAGGCATGTGCCACCATACCCAGATCCATCTTTTCTCTGTTTATTCATTATTTTTATTTTATGTGTATGAATTTTTTGCCTGTAGCATGTAAGTCCACCTATGCATGCAGTACCCTTGGAGGCCAAGATCGGGTCCCCTGGAACTGGAGTTACAAACTGGAGTTGCTAGCCTCCAGGTGAGTGTTGGGAACTGAATCCCGGTCCTTTGTAAGAGCAACCAGTGCTCTGAACTACTGAGGCATGTTTCCAGCAACACCCCCTCCACCCACCAGCTTATCTTTCAAGGACAAGAATACAGATTTGTAATCAGTCAACTCTGTTCCATCTTTGCAGCAAATATTTTGGTTATATTTGCCAACATATCTCACCTGTGCTAGTGAAATGCCTTCTAGAGACTGTCCCAGTTTCATCCCACTCCCAGTTCATTTCCACTGCTCTCAGACATTCCCCATTGCCACTGGGTCAGAATACAGCTACTTTAACATCCTAACAAGGCACCTCTCTGTCTAACCTCATGGCTTGAGCCCTAGGAACATTTGAATTTGCAGCCTCATTTCTCACTTCTTGTTCTTTCTCTTTTCCTGCCATCATAATGACATTACCTGGTTGCTTAGACTATACCAGGTACACTCTGTCATGTAGTTACATGTCAACCATTCTATTTTGTCAAAGGCAAAAGCTTTCTGTAGTCTGAAGAGAAGTCAGAGTCTCATTCCTTTCATCTGAAGAACTCTTCCTCTTCTGTGACTACTGGCCTTCGATTAATATTTATTCTTCCACTCAATGTACACATCACTTCTTGCAAGAAGTCTTCCTTTAACAGGTTACTTGATTACACTGCTATATACTTCCATAGTACTTGCCCCATCATAGGAAACAAATTTCTGCTTTGCCTCTTTGTCAGTCATTTTGGCAGGTTTTAAGCACCGTGTCGTCAGGACTGTGTGTGTCTTACTGATTGCCATACCCTTACCACGTATGAAGTATTTAGTAAATATCTAACAGATCAGGGAAGGTCTCACTGTAGATAACTAATATTCTAACCTCAAAAATGGAGCAATTCATGACATTTGTATGCATCTGAAGTCTAATCGATGCACCTTCAGCAGATTTATGGAGAGGCATCCCTTAGCAAGGGCTGTGGTCCAGAAAGCAACTTGATTAAATCTTCAGTACTGTAATGAGATCTCTCCTTGTGAATTGAACAAAGTAACCCTGGATATGAAATGACTTGTCCGGGACATAGATCTCCCATGAGGCTCCACTCAAAGCAACCTATTGGCTTTTCACCTCCATTGGAGCAAAAATAAAATACAAACTCTGCCATGATTTGCTAAGTAGCCTCTGTCCAGTGCTCAGCCTGTCCGCTCTGGTCTTGCTCATTATGTTCCATCCTGTCCTTGGCCCCTCAGAGACCTTCCAGTCATCACATGACACAGCCTTTCTGAGTCCTCCTTTCATCCCCTAGTTCTTAGGTAAAGTATCACACGCCTGATAGACGGTTTCTGTGGCTGTCCTCTGTAATGTGGCCCTCTTTCCTTCATGTTATTTACTATAAAGTGAAGTTATCTGGTGTATCTATTTGTTAATGCCCTGCCTACCTTATTAGAAAGTCAGCTCTAGAAGGGCAGGGAATCAACTGGGTCATCTTCCATTTTAACACCATAATCTATATCTGTGTCCTTAGGATCACAGTAGCTCAATAAATATGCTGAATGGTTAAATGAACAGGAAGACTTGAGTTCAGAGCTGGGCACAAGATTTCTATCTGAACTCTTCAGTTAAAAAAATTATTTTCATTTTCCACAGAGGAATGCAGAAAATGAGAATCCAGTCAAAGGCCCATCAACAAAGGGTCCGTGTGGTCTGCTCTGCTCTGGAGGCTTCTCCAGGATGCTTCATCTCTCTACCATCAGCTTTGACCCTTCTTGATGACTTAGGGCAGAGGCAGGACCAATGGCCTTTCTCCCTGTTTCCTGGGGCCACCTTGAACCTACCTCGGTCTCTGGGAGAACATGGCATACAGGAACTGCAAACATTTCCAGCATTATTCAGGGCACCACAGGACTGGAGAAGGTTTTATAGTCTCTGGACTTTGGCCACTTCATTGTCCTCGATGACAGACAAAGGCCAGGTTCCTTACTCGCGCCAGGGATCTGAAGTTATTGACCAGCACTTCAGAAGACAAACAAGACAAAAAGCTCAGCTTAGCAAACATTTAAATATGCGCCTGTCAGATGGGCCCTTGCCAAGTGATGTTTATGTTCCGTAAATCCACCACTTCACACTGAAATCTGGCATCCACTGCTCTGTGGATTTGGTGTAAAGCCTTAGAGATGAGCCACTGACACATCTCAAATCCAGTTGTCCAAACACTCTTTGAAATTGTAAGGCCTTTGTTGAGAAGTATCCCAGTGGCTCTGCCAGAATCCGAGAAATGCCTCTCAGCGCGGTGTGGCAGGAGCACCGTGCACAAGCAGATCTTGGAAATGGATTGCCTGGGCAGTCAGCAAATGAAGCATTTAGTGCTTGTCTGGTTGCGAACAGATAAAAATCCTGGATCAGACAGAGGGAAATGCAGCATTTGGCAAGGGCTTTCTAGTGAAAATAAAAGGTCCTGACAAAGAGCAAAGAATGAAGTTTCAGATCTCCTAGAGAGAGAATTTTGTGTCTGTAATTAGAAATTTTATATCGGGTATTAGATTCACAAAAAGGGTAGGGAACATTCTGGAAGCCTGACTGCTGAGAACAGGGAGTCACTGAATGCATCGCTGTGTTGGGGCTGCCCAAAGTGCACAACTTACAGTGGGGGCCGGTTGAGAACCAGACCTGGCTGGTGCCCAGTATGTCGAAGAGCAACATGTTATCCAAGAAGAGCCCAGGGCCAAGCCCCAGAGACTCAGAAAGGACAAAGACGCCAATGTTCTGCTGGAACGAGTGCCAGGAAGCCTCTGCTAACCTCACTGCTTTCTCTCAGACATTTAGCAGTAAATTCACCTTTATGCCTTTAATAATACAAATCTGGGCAGGATCAGAATCAGATTATATGCATTTGGGTGAATCTGAAAGCAAATGGAATGATGGGAACTGGTGATGTATTTATCGAGAATGCTGAACGGGTTGGGATGACGGGTCTTGAGAGGGAGACAATGCTGCCCTTCCTGGCACTCAGCTATGTTTATCTCTGTGCCTTTGTGGGGAGACTACAGTGAGTCATTTGTCAAGGTCATATAGTACTTTCTGGATTGTGGTAAACATTCAGGCACAGTTTAAGGTAATCTGAGGCAAATTTTGCCCGTTTAACTATACTGTTGAACTCGTCGAACATTTTTATGCATCAAATCAGATTACTGTACATTTATCAAGCATCTGTCTCTCACGTAAGAGCTCATGGGCAAAACCAAGCTGGCTCCAAATCCCAGGAAACGGAAAACAAACCAGAGGCAGAGATTATAGCTGATCTTTTCTTGAATTGTCTCCACAGAGTTAGAGACAGGAAGCAAGCTAACTTATGAACAGCCAAAGGAGAATTTTCTGGGAAATCTCCCTTAATGTAGCCAAAACAAATATTTTTATCTGGAAGAAAACAAAGGTTGAAATGAATGTAAAATTGATCTTCACATTAAGATGCTAGATAACTCAAATGACTACAATAAAATACTGAATACTTCCTAGGTAGTAGGAACAAGTTGTCCAAAAGTTAAGAGATATTCAAGAAGATAGATTTAAATATGTATTACTCTGTAAAATACAAGTTCTGAGGTATTGAGAACTAGGTTAGCACACTACCTCTGAGCTGCTTCCCCAGCAACTCCTGTCTTCTCCCCACCCTCTTTTTGAGGGTCTCACTGTTTCACAGGCTGGCCTTGAACTTGACATATAGCCCAGATAGGCATTAAACTTTCAATCTTCCAACCTCAGCCTCCCATGTAGCTGGGATTACAAGTGTGAGTTACCATGCCTGGTTAATTTTTCTTGTTTATTTTCAAATCTCCTTTTTCTTTTGTTTCTATCTCCTCTCCTCATTCTCTTGTCCCTCTCCTCCTCACTCCCATCTTCTTCCTCTTCCTCATCCCCCTCCTCCTCCTCATTCTTCTATTTTTAAGAAATATCCATAAAAAAGAACAGCAAAAAAATTTATAGTATTGAAGCTTATGTATTTGGTTAGTTGTCTGTTTACTGCTGAAAGTGATCAGTCTCTACCACAAGTCCTTGACTCCAAAAGGTTCTTACAGACATCAAGCCTGCTGAGAAAATCCCAACCATTTTGTGTACTATGCCAGAACATCACAAACTAGATCATTATAAAAAGCAGAAACTCAATGGTTTGTAATCTTGAGGATGGGAAATCCAAGATCAAAGAGCCACATCTAGCAAGGACATTCTTGCTACACATTTAAATTAAGAGGTCAGTGACTCCAGCAATTGGGAAGATGAAGGTAGAGGATTTCAGCAGGTTTGATGCCAGCTTGGTTTACATAGTGAGTACCAGGCCAGCTAGGCTGTATCCCAAGATCCCGACTTCACAAAACAAAGGGATGAGATAATTTTGTTCTTTTGCTGGTATGATTCCTTTTTCTAGCCTCTCTGTTCCTGCCCACCTTCAAGCCCCTCTGTGACACTTACCTGAGCACACTTCTACCTTAGGACTCTGCTTTCACCTCTCTAGGAACCCCCTCTCTGTCTCTCTCTCTCTCTGTCTCTCATTGTCTGTCTCTCTATCTCTTTCCACCTCTCTGTCTTTCTCTCTGTCTCTGTCTTTCTGTGTGTGTGTGTGTGTGTGTGTGTGTGTGTGTGTGTGTGTGTGTGTTTGTTTTCAGAGACAAGGGTCTCTCATTCAGCCTGAAGTTCACTTGTTTCATTAGGCTGGCTGACTGGAGAACTCCTGGGATCTGCTTGTCTCTGACAACCAGTTCTTGGATTACAGGCATACTAGGCCATGTCTGGCTTTTACATGGGAGCTAGAGATTTGAAGTCAGGTCCTTCTCCTCATACAGTAAGTGCTCTTACCCTTTAGGAACCTTTCCTGACCACTGTTATCTTATTCACCCTCATAAGCCCAACACTTAATAGGATCCAGAGAACATACACAACACTTGGTAAATCTTTGTTAAAGAATAAATGAACCTGGGTGTGGTGCCACATGCCTATAATTCCAACATTTGGAAGGTTAAAGTAGGAGATCAGGAGTTCAAGGTCAGTTTAAAGCAACACAGCAAGTTCAAAGTCAGCCTGTATAACATTAGACCCTATTAAAAAAAAAATAAGACGAAAGTAAAGAGATGAGGCTGTGGACCTGCTCACCTTTCTTTTGAGTTATCGACAACTGGTAAGTTTTTAAATTCTGCCTGGAGGGAATTTGAGGGAGACTTTGAGACTATTTTTAGGACTGATTAATTCTAGATGACCTTTCTGTTGAAACCACATACCACAAATATTTAAAGGGAATGAGAGGTTTATCCAAAACTATTTGTTATTCTCAAGGCACAAGGATCTAGGGGGTTAAAATCAAATGCCACACTTACCACAGGGCCAATGATTTTAATCAACACAGAATTTAGAGACAGTTGAGAATTTTTTGCTGTATTTGAGGGTTAAAATTTTTTAATTATATTTTAATTCATTGTGTGTGTGCACATACACATGCATGCTCATGTTGCAGACAAAGAAAAAGTTGAGGGAATCAGTCCTTTCTACCACATGGGTTCTGGGGATTGAACTCAGGCTGTTAGGGTTGGCAGCAAGTGCCTTTAGCTGCTGAGCTGTCCTGCCAGCCCTGCGTTGTGGTTTGGAAATGAGGAGAGCAGGGTTCTTCTGAGGAAGGCTTCACAGTGTAGCCTTTTAGATTGTGAATCATCTCAGTGTACAGAAGTCCTAACTGGATTTAACTAGGTCACTTGCTTTATGAAAAACAAGTTAAATAATTGATTTTAAAAGTTGGCTTTGCTTCTTTAAAACACAGCAACTTGCTGGAAACTCACCCTTTTGTCCCGGTAGTTTTTTGTTTGTTTGTTTGTTGAGACAATATCTCATTATATAGCCTAGCTGGTCTTGAAGTTGTGACCATTCTGTGTCAGCCACCCAAGTCTTGTCATTTCAAGCATAGGCCACAACACTTGGTTCCCAGCAGATTTTGAGAAGTGCTAGAGTTTCAGAAACCATAAATAGTGATTATTAATAATGAAGCTTGATCTTTTTTTTCATCTCTGGGTGGACACGAGATGAAGTTTGATATTAAAGTAGACATTGCTTTTACTTAGATTAAGGGCTCTGAGGCCCAAGCCTTCAGACAGATTCTCAAGGTCTTTCTGCTTCTTAGAAACGGAGCTCATGAATGTGGTAGGCCTGTCTCCATTCCCTCACTACTCAGCTGCTGGGAGAGGAATGCCTAATTCTGATTCCCCACTTCCCGCCTGATCTTAAACAGGAGACTTTAAACTTAACCTTGAGAACTGGTTGGGGAAAGCTGCTTCCAGACAGAAGCAGATTGGGTGAACTAATGTCTGCAAGTTTCTATGACAGTGCCCAGTGCCATTGCTGTGAAATAGTCTGTCTTTGGTTGTGGATATTTTACATTTTTGGAGTTGCTTTTAAGAATTCTGAGAATTATCTACAGGGAAAACTTTTAAAATAAGATTTTTCCACTTAGAGACAAACTTTAAATAATCATAATTGATTCCCAGCATTGTTTTCATTTCCCTTTGTGTCTGGTCTTTGGTGAATTCTGCATCTCTGTCAATAGTAAATTCAATATTTATTAGGGCCTAGTTTGTTTACTAGATTCATGTATAGCAATCACACACCTGGGCAGCAAAACGCAGACTTTCCACATACAACACTGGTTGGTGTACAAACATGCTAGTGGCTGCTCTCCGGAGCCGTAGAACATCTTAGTCCATGTATTCTTAGTCCATGAATTTTGTATTACAAAATTCCTGGCTCTGGATAATTTGTATTATGAACAGAGTTTTTGTTCAGTGAGATGGCTCAGCAGCTAAAGGTGCTTGCCACCAATCCTAGAGACCTGAATTTGATCCCCAGTATCCACATGGTAGGTGGTGAGAACTGACTCCTGCAAGATTTTTCTTTTTATGTCTATGAATGTTTTGCTTGCCTGTTTCTTAAGTGCAGCAGGTGAATGCAATGCCGGTGGGGACCAGAAAGAGGTGCTGGATCTCCTGGAACTGCAGCTAATGATGGTTAATGAGAACCAAACCTGATAAGAACCAAACCTGATCTTCTGCAAGAGCAGCAAGTGCTCTTAACTGACGAGTCATCTCTCCAGCCCCTGCAAGTTCCTTTTTGACCTCTACATGTGGAGAATAGGAGGTAGCTAGAGCTAAATTAGGCAGGTGGGGAAGGAGGCCCCAGACTAGGTTCAGCTGAGTCATCTACTTCACTTTCGTGTAAGACAGCCCACTTCTGAGCTCTAGTCTAAAGTTGGCCCCTTTGGTGAGCTCCCCCTCCCCAGCGGGCTCCCTCTGGTGGGAAGTTCAAACTTTCCACACTTGATTTACCCAGTCAGTCTCCTGCTTTCTTATGAATGACCCAACCAGCAACATATGTCCTGCACTGTCCAATCCAAAGGGGAAAGAGGAAGCCAAGCCTATCCTGTCCCACCTCCCACCTTGTAGACAATAGAAGCCCAGATTCTCCAGGAGGGTAGATGGTGCTCCAGCTCTGGACTGCCTCCCCTTGTGGGGAATCTGTTTCTTTGCTGTGTGGAGTGTTAGTTTTACTTCAATAAACCTTGGCTGTGTGCTGTGACTACAAACTTCTTGTCTGATAATTCTTTATTTGTCAAAGAAACGGACCTAGAAAAGACACTAGGTGGCATCGCATGTGTGACCATACATACATGCAAACACACTTGTGTGCACACACACACACACAAACACACACACGGTAAATAATTTTTTTTTTTTTAAAGAAAGGAATTTATCTTAAGGCTCTTGAGGCTTCAGAGTTTAAGATCAGGGATTGATTCCGGTGAGGCGGTCTTGCTTGGTTGTCCCATTGCAGAAGAGCAGAAGGGCCACCTGCAGGAGGGGACGGTTACTCCTAGTAACTGACCTGCTCCTGCAGTGACAACAGGAATCCACTCAGGAGGTTCCGGTCACCTAAAAGTCCTACGTCTCAGTGAAGCGGGGTGAAAGAGAGCTTTTTCTAGTGGGTTCTTACCTCATTCACACACACACACACACACACAAACCCCTTAAGAATGGACCCAATCGGAAGCTGTAGGACAATTTTATTGGAATCTAAAGAAAAATCCTCAAGGCAGACAAGGTGGGGATCTCAGCAGCTGCCTGGAGGAAGAGAATGGAGGGAGAAAAGAAGCCAAAAAGTCATGCAGGTTTAGAGCCTGCATGGGGGTCAGACATATGGTGGACTGGCAGCCACATGACTGGGAGAAGGAGCTTTAGAGAAAAAGTAGAGAAATACAAGATGCCAGGGCAGCCCAAAGCCTCAGAAAAAGCATGTCTAGAAAAGGGATATGAAGAAGAGAAGGAAAGATTACGCTTTTCTGAAGACTCAGAAAAGTGGGCAGACTTATGGAGAGCTACATGTCTGTGGCTGGGTCCAGTAGAACTGCTCTGGGAGGCGGGATTCCAGGCAGGAAAAGCTCACTGCCTCATTAACACACTCAGTATTCTGCCCATCTCTTTAGTATAACTTAAGGTGAACCCACCTTCCTAAGGGTGGTCCTGTGATCAGGTGATTGACCAGCAAAACTGGAAATGTGGGTCTTTCAACAGATAACTAGAGAATTTATAGTCTATCCCATTTAGATAGCTATTTGCTCTCCAACATCAGCACTGTTGCCGGGGTGTTCTTTCTTCAGATAGACAAATATCAGTACCCATGGTGTGATGTGGGTGGGCATGTGGGTGATCAGACAGGATGAAGACAGGCTGTGGAAGTCTTTTCTTCTGATTCTGTCCCTTAGCACATGGAGTGAAGCAAGAGCCTGAATTGAGAGACAGGGAAAGGAGATGCTGGGTGCCTGGAGAAAAGCAGCAATGTGAAATTACAAAGAAAAGGACAGTGGAGAGGAATTAGAACAGTGACTCAAGTCTGATTCTGCATTCTCATTTAGGGCCACTGGATATTCAGGACTTGGAGTCAGGAATTTTAAGTATGACCAAGTGGCTTGTATATTTTTCTCCAGCTCTATTCAGCCTTGTTGGTAAAGACATGTGGTTCCCAAAGCTGCATTAAGCCTGATGTCAGGTCCTGACAGGAGAGTAACACATATCAAGATGGGGAGCAGGGCCTGGGACTGTAGCCCTGTGGTAGCAATTGCCCCACGTTCGGAAGGTTCAGGGCTCACTATCAAGTACCACAAAAATGGGGGCGGGGAGGAGGTCAAAAGCTTATGCAAGGCAATGGCAATGATTTGAAATCTCCAAATTCTGACTCCCCACCACCTGTGTGGCTTATCAATAGATACTTTCTGTCTCACAGTTCTGGAGATCAGAGGCTGAGATCAAGCAGCAGGCAGCAGACAATCTTGGTCTTTTTGTTTCTCTCTTTGGCTTCCAGATGGCTGCCTCACTGTGTTCTCACCGGGCCTTTTCTCTGTGCCCACAACGTCCCTGACATCTCTTCTCTCCCTAGGATACCAGTTAAATAGGATCAAGTTCCCACCTACTTGAAGGTCAGTGGAGGCCAAGTTTGGGGGCCAGGAATGGAGGGCTGCCAGGAGCCAGGATACTGAAGATTCATGGAGGCACTGACAAATAAAATACGCTTTATTTTCTTCTGGGGAGAACACACAGGCTGCTGGGCAGGCCATTGCTGAGGGGAAGAGCATGTACTCTTGATTCCAAAGACTTTTTATAGGGAATCACACGAAAGAGGCTTCTTGTGAAAACTGGTTATGGAACAGATTACATCACTGTTCACTTTTGGAGTCCCCAGGCATTCAGTGTCAGTCATTTTGTGCTGACTCATAGCCTTCTGGATGTCTAGGCTTAGCCATCTTGGCCTATGCTGGATATCTGTGTCAGCACCATATTGTCTAAGCATAAGCAGGCCCTCATGGACTTGATTCCCTTCAAAGTCCTGTCTTCAAACTCTTAACACTTTGTATCCACAATGAAACATTCATAAATTTATAAATGAGTAAAGTCTTTGTTGAGTAATGAGACGTATTCTCACGTTTTGAAAGATGACTGTTCAGTTTCAGCTTTTAAAACCCCTACAGAGCTTGCTATTATACAGCTAATGAAAATAAATTTATATAGTTTTGTGTAAATGATGGTGCAGTATGTGAGCATGACTGATTTAAACAAACAAGCAAAAAGACAGACAGACAGACAGACAGACAGACACAGACAGACAAAGACAGAGCTTTGAATATGGTACACCAATGTCATCTTTGCATTCTGGAGGTGGGGGCAAGAGAATCAGGAGTTCCTGATCATCCATAGTGAGTTCATAGTGAGATCAGCCTGAACTGCAGGAGACCCTGTCTCAACAAAACAACACAATAAAACAATATAAAGAGAACAAGGATAAACCAGGGGAGGAGCAGCCTCGCTAGTCAGATCTCAGCATTGCCACTTTGTGACCTGGTTTCATTATCTGTAATATACAGATAATAACAACACTCAACTCATTGCACATTGATCCTCAGTGTCTACACCTATACTTGATTATTTAAATTTTATTCATCTATATATTTATTTGTATGAATGTTTTGTATGCGCATATGTAAGTGCACTATGTTCATGCATGGAGACCAGAATAAGGTGCCCTGGAACAAGAATGGTTATTTGCCATATGGGAGCTAGGAACTAAACCCAGGTCCTCTGCAAGAGCAGCCAGTACTCTTAACTACTGTTGAGCCATCTCTCCAGCTTCTGTACTTGATCATTTTAAACTCATTAAAAGTCTCCTGTATTGATACGATCTTTTCCCTCTCTCAAAATTTTGCCCAAGATGATTTAACAAAAAATTGATGGGGGGCAGGGAGACTGAAGAGGTGACTCAACAGGTAAGAACACTGGCTGCTCTTGCAGAAGACCAGGATTTGGTTCCCAGCACCCACACGGCAGGCAGCTAACAACCATCTTTAACTCCAGTTCCAGGGCATTCACACCCTCTTTTGACCTCCACAGGTATTGCGCAACACAGGCGCAGTTTCATAAATGCAGGCAAAACACTCATACACATAAAAATAAATTGGGTTCATGGGGCTGGAGAGATGGGTTAGTGGTTAAGAACTTTTTGACAAAAGAGAAATGATTACTTATGTAATTTCCTCAGATGCTTAAAAACGTGTTTGTCTGAATCCTATCGTTGCTGAGAAAACAGAAGGTCCAGGAGACAAGATTGCGCCCCGCATCTAGTGCTGGGTCCAGCTGTGGCTGGCTGGGTTGGGACTCAAGGCCTCCGGCAGCCAGCAGGTGGCGCCAGTGCCTGCAGTTGCACCTCCATGCGTAAAGGGGGTGCTCTCACGGCGCCTCTCTGCCCTCGGTCTCGGTGACCCATCCTTCCGCCTCCCGAGCCCGCCTCTCCTGACGCCAGCGCACGTTGCGCATGCGGCTGTTGCTGGGCTGTCGGGCCATGGCTGCTTCTTCGAGTGGGGAGAGGGAGAAGGAGCGGCTGGGATGCTGCTCGGGGTTGGCAGGCAGCGGCAGCACGCGGGATCGGCTGCTGTCCGCGCTGGAAGATCTGGAGGTCTTGTCGAGGTAACGCTGCGGGCCTGGGGGCCGGCTGGGCCGGTCTGCTGTGGCGCTGACTGGGGTGGGCGGGCCCCGGGACTCCGCTCCGGGCCGAGCTGGGGAGTCTGCGGCTTTGGCGGTGTGGACGAGGAGGCTGCTGCCCTCTGGCACTGTGGGCAGCATTTCCTCCTCAGAGGGACATCTCAGGAATGACAGTGACCCCGGAAGCCCAAGACAGGCAGAACTGTAGCGGCCTAAGAAAACGCCAGGTCCGAGGCCTCTCATCCCCCTCCACTCAACAGACATTTAAAGAACTTGCTGTGGATGCGAATTCCTGGGAGACTAGTGGAGGGCCATGGTGGAGCCCAGGGTCAAGAGGAAGACGGAAGGGTCAACAGGGATTGCTATGGACCTGTTTTATAAGGGTTGACTTGCTGCCTCCTGGAGTCCAGGTACAGGACTCCTGCTCCTGTGGTAGGCTGGACAGGCTTCCTGAAGAAATGGGCTCCTTGGAAAGGAGGAAGTCGTCAGACTCTTTAGACGGCTGCTAGATGGTCCATTCTGTGGAAAAATCTGGAAACACGGTCATGCAGAACTTGAGGGAATGGCTGGAGTGCAGCATGTATAGCAGAGATGGGACATGAAATTGAATGTCATTGTCCATATGATAGTCTTACCAGTTTGGAGTCTTCCTTGTAGGGGAAATCAGCCGTCGACATATGCAGATCTCTTGGCATTACTATCTTACAAGAAAACATAATTCACACAAGCTGCAGTTGTGCCGGATTTGGCCTGAAACCCCTGGTACAGAAAGGTTTCTTGTATAATAAACAGAGTCTTTGGTGATATATCCTGTGTCTAGTGGGTGCTGAAGTACACAGTGGTTAGTGAACTGCAGGACACTAACCATGAGTGCCCAAAGTGCTCCAAGGACCGTAACACAATGTCCAGTTTGGTAGCGTGCAGTTGAAGTACCTGTTGTATTTACTTTCAAAGGTGTTTTGCTTTTGGATAAAAGATCTCACTGGGTAGCCCAGGTTGACCTTGAACTCTATAATCCTTCTGCCTCTCCATCCCCAGTGCTGAGATTACAGGCATGCACTACCATACCCTGACAGTTGTTTTTCTTTAGGGAACTTATAGAAATGCTGGCAATTTCAAGAAACCAGAAGTTGTTACAGCCTGAAGAGGAAAACCAAGTAAGTGGTTTTATATATAACAGTGTGCTTAAGGAGAATATAGTTGCCCAGGGGTTGAGCAGTATTTTATTATTTTTTTCTTAAAGTTACACATTTATTGTCTTTTTCTTCCTTCCTTCCTTCCTTCCTTCCTTCCTTCCTTCCTTCCTTCCTTCCTTCCTTCCCTCCCTCCCTCCCTCCCTCCCTCCCTCCCTCCTTCCCTCCCTCTTTCTGACTCAGCATCTCCCAGTCTGTCCTGGAACTTGATATGTACACCAGGCTGGACTCCAGCTCACGGAGATCCACCTGCCTCTGTTGGGTAAAGGTGTACACCACTATGACTTTTGATATATAAAAATTATGTGAAGTCATGTGAGATGGAGACTAAAATAAGACGTTAGGAAATAAGTTGTTAGTATAAATGGCTCTACATCACAGGTTTCCAGCCCAGTTGAGTGGAAATAGAAGAAAATATTAGAGGTTGTCTTATGGGTGTTGGATTTGTAGGTAGTTTATTACTTTCTTTACACTGTCCCTTTCTAATTTCCTTTCTCTGATTCAGAGGTCTTCTTATGTTTTGATTTTTTTGAGACAGGTACATGTTAAGAGAATTAAATTTTATTATGTATTTTTTAGCCATAATTAAAGTAAAATGTTAAAAGTGAAAATGGGAAAGATTCTTTTTGAAAAGATGTAAAATAGAAGAGAATACGTGTATCGTGGAGTCTTTGTCTTCTGCTACCCCATTGTCTTAGTTTTATCTTAGGACTTTTTAGAGCAGAGAAATCCAATCACCTCAGTAGAGGAATGTTAGAGAACCATTCTTCTTTTTTTCTAATGAATTAGTACAAATTGATACCTTGAGGTTTAAAAGTTCTTGGTGCCTAAAGTCATCTTGAGTATCAGATTTCAAAAGAACTTCTGTTACATTGCATATTCAAAGATAAACTTCTAAATTTTATCTTCCCTGAGAGAGATGAATAAATCTGAAATCTGGCATACTGCTAGTTCTGGAAGATTTGTTTTTGCTGTACATGGAAGAAGAGCAGAATAAATAGAGACTCTCGGGTTATGTTTGCATTCCCAAATAATCCCTAATGGGCTACAGTCTTAATGGAGCTTATGGTTAATATTTTGGAAATGTTAAAAATTTAAAACCTAGCCGGTTTAGGTCTGGGTTCTTTGTCTCTTTGCAGTAGGGCCTTTTAGGATTGTGCTGTCTGGTTTAATCAGCTTTTGAATGGCAGGTTCTGGAATTGCTAATTCACCGAGATGGGGAATTTCAAGAACTAATGAAATTGGCACTTAATCAGGGGAAAATTCATCATGAAATGCAAGTTTTAGAAAAAGAAGTGGAGAAAAGAGATAGTGATATCCAGCAGCTACAGAAACAACTGAAGGAGGCAGAACAAATACTGGTGAGTTGATGGTGGCCTTGAGGGAACAAGAGACCTTGCTTAATTTATTTCTGAAAAATCTGTTAGCAGTGTTTTGAAGGGCAGAAACCGTGACTTTCCACACCTCCTTAGCCCCTCTACTCCCTCCCTTCCCTCCAGATAGGACTGTGCTCTGTAACTGAGGCTGACCTAGAACTTGTATGGCAGTCCTCCTGCCTCAGCTAATTACAAGTGTGAACCACCAGGTTCAGCTGGTTTCTGAGTCCCAGAGTGAAATCCTACTGGTGATTAGACAGAGTGTCACTGTCTTCTTGTTTTCACCTATTTTCAGATAATCTGCATAACTTTTGAACTATGTATTTTTATTTAAATATTTTAAAATATTGAATTGTAGAAATGGGGAACTTTACTTTAAAAGTACATTAATTTATTGGCCCTCTGCCTTAAGGCACATGGGTCTCATATATATCAAGGAGCCACCCTAGGTTTTCCTTTTGTTCTTGGCTACCATTTTGAAGAAGCAATTTATTTGTTATGATTAGTCTGGTTAGTTATTTCATCAAACACTAACATAATTGTCCTGTGGCCATCTTATAGAAACAGCTGAGTTTGATTTTCATGTTGCACCCACATTGTTCACATTCTTATCAGTGATGAACCACTTCCAAAGTGTCACAGGGGTTCCAATAGATAGGAAGCTAGTGGTTTAGGGTAACTTATAGCCATCCCAACAAAAAGAACAACCCCAAGTAAAAACTTTAAAAAGTATATTTATACTAAAATCTGATTATCTTTATGAAAAGTAATGTTTGCTTTTCAGAAAATATAGAAAAGTAAAAAGAAAATTTAACTTTGGTCTCTGTCTTAACAATGCCACTATTCACCTGGTCTATATCTTTTGAGTTTCAAGTATAATTTTACTTTATTACAATTAGCAGGATACTAACAGACTTTTAATTACTATTTTTTTAAACCCAAGCATTTTCCATATAATTAATATTTTAATGAATATCCTTCAGATGAATTTTTTCTAATGTAGTTTGCATTATATTCCTTTCATCACCTTTCCAAATGTAACTACTGAATTAAAAAGGTGGGTGTGTGGTACATGCCTGTAGTCTCAGCATTTGGGAGGCGGTGGCAGGAGGATCAGGGTTTCAAAGCTGCACAGCCAGTTCAAGGCCAGCTTGGGCTTCCTGATATCCTGCCTCAAAACAACAACATAAAGGCAGTGAGCAGGAGGACGTTAAGAATGAGTTTTCTGAGCTGGGCATGGTGGTACATACCTTTAATCCCAGCACTTGGGAGGCAGAGGCAGGCTGATTTCTTCTGTGAGTTCAAGGCCAGCTTGGTCTACCTAGGGAGTTCCTGGCCAGCTGAGGATACAGGGAGACCCTGTGTCAAAAGACCAAAAAAAAAGAACGAGTTTTCAGAGTAAATAGTGGCAACTGAAATTGATATGGTACCTAGGTATATGGGCCTTATGCTATGTGTTCTATAGTTGTCATCTTGGTCTTCATAAGAATTTGGTAAAGTATCATTGCCTTTATGCAAATGAGGAAACTAAGACTTTAAATGAATAACTTGCCAAAAGAAGCTTTCACAAAGATGGAAATTAAATCTAGATATGAAACTTCACGATCCCAACTTCCTTGCTGGTAGGTGAGGATATATATGTAGCTTGGGGAAGAGGGGTGTGCTTTTCTGATAGCTTTCATTAAGGCACTGAGGTGATGCATATACACAAACCCGAACACATTTGAAATTGAGACAGAGTGTCAGTATACAGGCAAGGCTGGCCTGGAACTCAAGGTCATCCTCCACTTCCAGAGAACTAGGATTAGAGGCTAGTGCCTTGGAAAAACATTTTTTAGTTATTTTATCCTTGAATTAGATGTGAGGATAGTTACATAGTCCAAATTCCTTTATGATACTGAAAGAAAAAAAACGTAGCAAGTGCTTGGATTTACACTTTGTTTCTAACAACTATTTGTTTTGGAGGGTTGCTGGGTTGGTTTTGTGTGTGTGTGTGTGTGTGTGTGTGTGTGGTTAAATTTATTTTTATTTACTTATTTTTCTTAATTATTTTTTTTCAGTTAGCTTACAAAATGGGTTTCCATATGGCTTTTTCATACACATGTAGTTTTAGTTAGCCACCCCCTTGTCTTCTCCCATCCCCTGCCCCTGTCCTTGCTTAAACTTTTCAGTCCCAGTATTCCCTCCCTCTGTTTGCCTATCACATGTGTCAAACTATTGGTTAATGGGAGATTGGGTCATAACTATATTTATTATATTTTAGATATAACGGATAGAATAAAATATAAATGATATCAAATTGTGTTTTAGAATATTGCAAATAAATTTCTGGGATTTCTAAGTCTTGCAAATTGTTCCTGTTCTTAAGTGATCTTGTGAATTAAGTTTTAAAATATGCTTGATATAGTTAAGAATAAGTTATATTTTTGATGTTGTTTAAATTAGGCAACAGCTGTTTACCAAGCAAAGGAGAAACTCAAGTCAATAGAGAAAGCAAGAAAAGGTTAGTACCATGGGGAGACTGAATGACCAAAAACAAATCCTTGTCTCAAGGACGGACTGGGGAGATGGTTCAGTATGTGAAGTGCTTGCTGTGCAAGTATGAGCACCTAAGTTCTGATCCCTAAAACCTGCATAAAGCCCTGTTGGACACGGGGACACACACACAGACACACAGAGAGATTAAAAAAGAAGATAAAAATAGTACTTATCGGGGCTATTGGAAAGATACCCAGTGATTTTCATTATAAAGTGTCTTATCATCCAGCTTCATGGCTGACATCGGAGGGAAGTAGAAGTGTCAGAGCCCCTCTGTTGATATGAAGCACCGATGGCTTTGCACTCACCTGTAATGAAGACAGTAGTTTTTAAAACTTGGGTAAAGGAAAGAGAAGTGGGATTGGAACCGAATCTTGAAGGCTAGGCAGAGAGAATGGTAGAGTGGAGAATGGTGGAGGCCACTAAACTGAGGGACGCCGTGAAGTCAGAGACCGACGGCCTTCCTGCTCTACTCTCTTACCGGAGGAGCCTTACGCTGTGAACTCACTGCATCTTCTCACTTGCATACTAAGATAAATTTTTAATGAGAAGTTTAGTTAATTGGCTTTAATATTTTGTATATTTGATCTTTATAACCTATAATTAACGTGTATATGTAGGTATTGTTTGGGAAGATCGATGGCTGAGTTGATCCTATTTTCAGATCATGTAAAGTTAAGTGTGCTGTGTGACTGTTGTATATGCTCTTCTAAGCTTGTATGTGTATTAGATCAAACTGTTTACTGTTTCCTCATCTCAGGTGCCATCTCCTCTGAAGAAATCATTAAATATGCACATCGGATCAGTGCAAGCAATGCTGTGTGTGCACCACTGACCTGGGTTCCAGGTATCAGTGCTTCTCTTTATATCAGAAGAATGCACTTTAGAGAACACTTGGGTGTCTATGTAAAAATATTTGAATGTAAAATGTGCAGTAACGTCTGCTAATAAAGGAGTAAAGGTATTTTATTTCTCTGATGTCATGTAAGTAATGCAGTCCCCGCTTCTCCCAGGGTTGTCTCACAGAAGTGGGGCTGCCTGAGATGTGTTTAGCTACTGGCATATTTCTTTCCAGATAGCTGTAGCCATCCACAAAACACAGAAGGGTGCTTTAATTTCCATTCCCTTTTTTTTTTCACCAAGAATGATAGAAAATGGTTTCTTCTTTTTATTTTTAAAAGTATAGGTTAATCTGTGATACTTCCAAAATAATATATTTATGTGCCTCTAAAATATAGGCTGGCCAGAAGCCAATTCTTCAGTCATTAGTGTTTCTACAAAGGATCCAGCCTGAGAAACAGACAATCCCAGGACACCCAGTAGCATACAAAGCCTGGAAAGAGCTGGAGTACTTAGAAACAGTAGAATAATAGACTCCAGTTACAGTGGGTAACATGTACGATGGGAGACCTGCCTGGAGCAGCAGCCACCTTAGACCAGGAGTGAGAGTCTCCTGAGGGTGGAGATTGGCCACTGAAAGCACTAGTGGCAGCTGCAGGTGGGGGTTGGTGAGAAACGTTACCAAATCTGGAGGTGCTTGTGTCATCCCCAAACTGCTAAGCCCCTTCTTGATAGTGAGGACAGTATGTTCTCCTGATAAAGTGAGGAAGGTGCAGGGACTGGTCCTTTTCGTTTGTTTGAGATATGCACTGGAGATGACCTTGAGCTCTTGATCTTCCTGCCTCCACCTCTCAAGTGCTGGGATAACAGGTGTGTCCACCACCCCCAGTAATTTACCACACTCAATAAGCCAGTTAGAGAAAAGTTTTAGTTTAGACAATCCTAGTAAACATCTGGTCTTTCTAGCATATAGGTATCCTGATCTATTCTCCTAAGAGTATATATCATTATTTTTCTTACCAGGAACTGCAGGTAAGTTAGAAGAATTGAGATTATTATAATTTATTTAAGTCATCATTTGGAATATTTACTAAAATGACTTCTCACTTCTGTAAATATAGATATATTTCTGGGAAGAGTCAGAGAATAAATAAAAATGTTTACATTTTAAAAATTAATATTTAGCAATTGGGGAAATAAACTTCATGTGTCCAAATTAAAAACATAGCTTTAGGCCAGGCCTGGAAGTGTACGTTCTGTAACTCCAGCTGCTTGAGAGGCCAAGGCAGGATTGCACGTTTGAGGCTAATGTGGGCTACATAGTGAGACTCCTGGCCTAGAAAAATAAGCAAAAACCTAAGAAGTAGCTTAAGTTTTTGAATGTGAACCAGGAACAAAGAATATACAGATACTTTTAGAAAATACAATTGAATTAAAAGCAGTCTCTATTGTTTTAGGGGATCCACGGAGGCCGTATCCAACTGATTTAGAGATGAGAAGTGGATTGTTGGGTCAGATGAACAACCCTTCCACGAATGGGGTGAATGGTCATCTCCCGGGGGATGCCCTTGCAGCGGGTAGACTGCCAGGTAATGTTAACTGGACTGGTGCTTTCAATAGACCAAGGTTTTTCAGAGGTTCCAGTGATGGGCTATCTGGTGGCAAACACTTGAGATTCTACGGAACTATTTAAACAGTCATTCTCTGCCAGTTACCCTTTTCCATGCTTGCTCCATTTAAAGACTGCAAGATGGAGCTTCTGAAATTAGACTAAGTTGCTCCTCTGTCCCTTACCTGTGACAATCCTGCCATCTTCCTCAGGCTTTGGACGTTTCCATTTTCATCATTGCTCTAAACGCTTTTTGTGATTTTGAGGTGTGTGCTACAAACAGAATAATAAACAGGTTTTGTAGGTGTCACGGTTTGATGTGACAGGACATTTCTATGGTGGCAAAGGACAGAAAGGGGTAAAATTGCCCTTTTTGAATCCTATTTTTAGCTTACTGGAAACTGATTTGGAGACTTTGGCTTAGTCATTTCTCTAGATATACTCCTTATTTTTCTTGCAGTGATTGTACTGCACTGTTGGTTATAGTCCTGTAGAGAGATAGCCACACCAGTAATTTGAACAGGAAAACTGAAAGAATTATTAGCTAGTAACAATGCACTACTAAGGAGTAAGCCCTCTTTTTGAGTACAGGAAAAAATAGACATGGGTGACTACTCTTATATCTAGGACTAAGGCACAGGACCCACTGAAGGACCAGGACCATAGAGGTCCTCCTTACCTATCCCAAAGCTGACAGTCCTTCATTAAAGAGGGATGTTCAGCCCTGGCCCACTGTGTGCCAGAGCAGTCTGATGAGGTGTCTCAGTCACTGCTAACAAGCAGGAATTACATAGGGGTTGACACTTACTGGGACCCCATCCTTTGAGATTGTAACACAGTCAGCAAGGAAGCCACTCAATAGTGCCGCTCAAAGGAGCTGAGGTGAGCACCACTTGATCTACACCCCGCCAGGCCTTACTTTTTGGCAAAGTCCTTCCAGTGCCCTCTACTGACAAAACTGGATGCTGCAGCAGGTAACAAACTGGGTCATCCTCAGGAATGCTTCACACCTCCTTAGAGACAGGGTCTCTCATTGCCCTGGAGCTTACGAATTAGGCTAGATTTGCTGGTAAGCAAGCCCTAGGAATCTTCTTGTCTCCACCTCCCCAGCATTGGGATTACAAGCATATGCCACCATGTGCAGCTTATTTTGTGGATTCTAGGAATCAAACTAGGTGCTTGAAGGCAAGTACTTTTCAGACTAAGCCAACCCCTGAACTGTAATGCCTCCTTTTGATCCTTTTAAAATATGTTGCCTCTTTTTCTTTGACTCAGCGTCTCCTGTAGCACAGGCTATCCTTGAACTGCCAGTCTTCCTTCCTCTACTGCTAAGTAATGGTCAATAGGTGTGTACCACCCAGTCGGGTTAAATCTGCCTTGTCATACTCTTGAACTATACCTATTTTACTCTGTTCCTTTTCTTCAGAAATACAGATTTAGTGTGACTTGGGTACCTTTTCATAAGATAAATCTTGTACACTCATTGCTACTAAATTTCCTTGATCAATCATTTACAATAGCAGTTCATCTGTATTTTATGAAATAATTCAAATCCATTATAATATAGTAGTATTGTTACCTGTTTATAATGCAGAATAATATATATAACCTAATATATATTACATTTGTATATAATACATTAATAGATACAGGAAATACTTGATTTGTAATTGAAAATGTCTTACCAAAAAAGTCAGTCAACTTTTTGCGGGTAGTTTCTTACAAAGCAGTAATTTTAAAAAACTTTTTATTTTATGTGTATAAGTGTTTCTTTGGTTTTGTTTTTGAGACAGGGTCTCACTGTATAGCTGTGGCTGGCCTGGAACTTGATTTGTAGACCAGGCTAGCCTGGGACTCACAGAGATCCACCTGCCTTTCCCTCCTGAGTGCTGGGATTAAAGGTGTGTGACACCAAGCCCGACCTGTGTATGAGTGTTTTGCCTGCATGTACGTAAGTGCACCTGTGTGTGCAATGCCTGTAGAGATCAGAAGAGGGTGTCAGATCCCTTAGAACTGGAGTTATGAACTGTTGTTAGCTGCCATGGGGGTGCTGGGAATCAATTCCTGGTTCTCAGGAAGAGTAACCAGTGCTCTTAACCACTGAGCCATTTCTCCAATCCCCATGTTTTTTGTTTTTTGTTTCTGTTTCTAAACAAGGTTTCTAGTTGAAAAAATATCCTGCTTTCCATTAATCTTTATTTTGACTAAATATTTGATTTTTTAAATTTCTAGCCTAAACTTGCTTCAGGGGCTGGGAATGTATCTCTGTGAATCTCACATGTGTGAGGTCCTAGGTTTGACTGATCCTTCACACCACAAGATAGGTAGGTAGAGTTGCCTTAGTTATTAAAGGGAAGTGTAATTAACAAGTAGATTAATTGCAACTAGACCTGCTCTCATTCATCCTTTTTCTTTCTCCAGATGTCCTCGCTCCACAGTATAATTGGCCGACAAATGACATGTCCATGAATATGTTACCACCAAATCACAGCAATGACTTTCTGCTGGAACCTCCTGGGCATAATAAAGAAAATGAAGATGATGTTGAGGTTATGTCAACAGACTCATCCAGCAGTAGTAGTGACTCAGATTAAACATGATGCTGCTAACGGGGTCAAGCCCCAAACCATGCTTTATATCTTATGCACTAGGCAAATGTTTGGAGAATATCAGAATTTACTGTTGGAAAAAAAGGTTTTTTTCATTCAGTAGTCTAGTGCTGTGTTCTGGTTTTGCTGGATTTGTGCATGGTAGTTCTGAAAATAAGACTGGAGGAAAATGACCCATGTACTTGGCAGTAATGGGCTTCCAGGGATCATTTAGAAAACATGTTTCTAATGGGCTACTGGCCTGGGTATAGTGGCTCATACCTGTCATCCCAGCACCTGGGAGGCGGAGGATTGCTGAGCATTTCAGGCCAGCATGAGCTGCACAGTGAACTAAACTGTTGGGGTTGCAGATCGTTCCTGTCTCAAGAAAAAGGCAACAGATTTCAAATATGCCCCATTTCAGAGTGAAAAACACTTAAAAGTGAGGTCTCCTGGCTTCTGTTGCAGTTACAGAAGAACTTGAACTATTTATACTGTTGTAAATATGTAATGTTTGTAAATAAACTTGCTTTGTTGGTATGTTTCTGATCTATCTTTTACATCTTCTAAATGTTCCTTTTATTTCTTTTTAATTAAAAATGTCATTGGCTTAGGGAGAAAGCTATTCTGTAAACTCAGTTACATTTATAATATTCAAATATGATTCTAGCATGAGAGTATATGTGATTTAATGAGCCTTGGCTCTGACCACAACTAACACGTTTCTGAGAAGCAATGCTTTTATTAATAATTGGAAACAAGTCATGTCTGCTTTCAAGAATTTTCTAGATATATTACATATATACACGTATGTATATATATCCTTAAAATTGGTATACAAATTACATATGTATATGTATCCTTTTTAGTGTTTTATATACACACACACACCCCTAGAACTTGGATTCTCTTGCATCACATCACCCTTCTAAGAATCGGGACTGCAGACATGAGCAACACTGCCTGGCTCAAGAATAAATTGTTTTAAAAAAATCTTAAGGCTGCTGGGGTTGGAGAGAGGACTATGTGATTAAGAGTACTTGCTGTTCTTGCAGATAGCAGTTCCCAGCAACCATGCCAGGCAGCTCATAACCACCTCTCGAAGAGATCTGACATTCTCTGCTGGTCTCTGGCACCTGTGTACATGTGTATGCACATAAATGAAAATTTGAAATCTTAGAATTTTTATGGAAGGTTTTAGAATAGTAAACAGTATCCCTCTTACATTTTCCCCTTTCTTTGTGAGGCAGGGTGCCTCGTGTGTGTAGTGTGTCCCGGCTCTCCTGGAGTCGAGTCTCCTCCTCACCCGTACTGTAGTTCCTCCAAATGAGTGACTCTTCACCCCTTTTACTTTCTGGTGTCTGAGATGTTTCAACTGTGTTTGTTTGTTGTGTCTTTACTGCAGATGTAACATGTAGAATGTGTGGGAAAGACACAAACTTCATAGGGTTCTACCCAGAATTAGTACCACTTAACATTTTGATATAAATTCTTGTTACATGCATTCTTTCTGTCATTTTTTTCATTTTTATTTTTTTTGAGATGGTCTTACTATGCAGTACTGGTTGGCCTGGAAGTCCCTGTGTAAACCAAGCTGGCTTGGAACTCAGATGACCAGCCTCTGCCTCATGAGTGCTGTGATTAAAGGTGTGTTCTTCCATGCCTGGCAGAGTATTTTCTGGTATGCTGTTTTTAATTACTAGAAGGCTCTGTATCTCAAGTGAACTATGGACTTCTGTTTTTGAACTTTATTTTTTATTCTCTAGAAAAACCAAAAAGTAACATATAAGAAAATAATCTCAACTCCATGCAGAACATGTGGCAGTTAATGTTCTCTCTAGGCTTGCATTTGGGAATGGAAACTTTAAATCTTACTAGAATTATTTTTCCATGTGGATTTGCTTTTGTGGCTAACATTGTGTTATGTGATTGCTGTGATACAGCAGTTGGATATATAGGAAGTTACTGGGTACACATTTTTTCTGTTTAATATACAAACTTACATTCAGTGTACATTTAAAATGATTGTGTTTCTTCAAGTTCTTTGATATTAGTTTTTAGTTGATATAAATTAGCACAAACTTGTTGACTTAAAACAACACAAATCTTGGGGCTGGAGACATGGCTCGGTGGTTAAGAGCACTGGCTGCTCTTGCAGAGGACCTGGAGCTCTATTTCCAGCATCCACAGGGCAGCTAACAACTGTTCATAAATCCAGGTCAAGGGGATTTGACGCCCTCTTCTGATTTCCTTGGGCATCGCATGACACTGGTGGACTTACATACGTGCAGGCATAACACTCGTACACGTAAAATAAAAACAAATGTTTTAGACCCCACAAATCTAACAGTTTTATTAGAAGTCCAAAATGAGTCTCACTGGGACAAAGTCAACTATGGGCAGGGGTGCTTTCTGTCCCGGAGGGTGGAGGGGACTGTCAGGACGATGTGTTCCCTTCTCTTTTCCAAGTGTCAGGGGTTCCTTGTTTGTTGGTAATTTGACCATAGGAAATATTTATTTTGTAGTTATAAGTGTTTTTTAAAAAAGTCAACCAATATGAGTAGTCTCTTACAGAATGGTAATGTTCCGTTTTAAACAGGTTCCTAAGGGCTGGAGAGATGGCTCAACAGTTAAGAGAACTGGTTGCTCTTGCAGAGGACTCAGGTTTGGTTTCCAGCACCCACATGGTAGTTAATAACTGTAACTCGAATTCCAAGGGATCTGACACATTCTTCCAACTTCCAAGGGCATTGCACGACATGGGTGTACCTATCTACATGCAGGCAATACACTCATACACATAAAAGTAATGATAAAATATTTTTAAAAACAGGTTCCTAGTCTTTTTCCTTGGTTCCAGAATTCCAGTTGAGTCTTGGCATGCAGCATGTCCTGAAAATCTTTCTGTCCACTTTTTACATATTAAAAAATATCTTGTGAGTCTACTGTGCCCAAAAGATAAACCAGGGTAATCTTTTTATCTTAAAGTCAGCTAATTGGCAACTTGATTTTATTTGCTAATGAAACGACGTGAAATAAGAGCATCTCCTAGTGGGTTCTTAGTCTCATTCATAAAAGAATTTAAGAATGGACCAAATCAGAAGCTTTAGGACAATTTTATTGGAATCTAAAGAAAAACCCTCAAGGCAGACAAGTTGGGGATCTCAGCAGCTGCCTGGAGGAAGAGAATGGAGGAAGAGAAGAAGACAAACAGTCATGCAGGTTTAGGACCTGCATAGAGGTCAGACACATAGCCGACTGGAAGTCACTTGACTGGGAGAAGAAGCTTTTGAGAAAAAGTAGAGAAATACAAGATGCCAGGGCAGCCCAAAGCCTTAGAGAAAGCATGTTTAGACAAGGGACATGAAGAAGGAAAGATTACGCTTTTCTGAAGACTCAGAAAAGTGGGCAGACTTATGGAGAGCTACATGTCTGTGGCTGGGTCCAGAAGAACTGCCCTGGGAGGCGGGATTCCAGGCAGGAAAAGTTCACTGGCTCATTAACACACTCTGTATTCCACCCACCTATTTAGTATAACTTAAGGTGAACTCACCTTTCTAAAGGTGGTCCTATGATCAGGTGATTGACCAGTGAAACTGGAAATGTGGGTCTTTCAACAGATAAGCTAGAGAATTTATAGTCTATCCCAGCTAGATAGCTATTTGCTCTCTAACACTAATATGTTGGCAAAATAAGATGTTCTGGAGGTTAGGTCTATCAGGTGCATTTTCATTTATAATATTTTTAATGGTTTGCCAACGAGCATCTGTATTTACAGTCATCAGAAGGTGGAAGCAGTCAGTGTCAGTTGATGAATGGGTAAACAAATTTGGTGTATACACTCAACGACAGTCTGACTCTTAAGTGTAGTTTTTAAGAGGGAGCCTGAATTTGGAGGATACTTGTTCCCCTAGATACAGTTGTATACATGGGCAGACTTGAAGAACCATGCTAAGTGAAATAAGCCAGTCACAAAAGGACAAATGCTGTCCAGTTACACGTAGCTGAGGTAATTGGAACAGTTGGACAAAGAGGTTGGTTACCCCAGGAAGTGAGGTTTTTAGTGGGTCTGGGGTTTTGACAGGTGAAGATCTTCGAGGGGTGGTGGTGGTAGTGGCATCGCAGTAGTATAATCAGAAAGACAAGCATTGGTATTAGGGGAAGATGCATCCTCCTACATTGCTGGTGTGAAATGCAGTCATGATACGCCCTTTGCAGTTCCTCAAAATACAGACTGTATGAATCAACAGTTCTGTCTGAGTGCATTATTCATAACAATATAATAGAAGCAACTCGCATTCCAAGTGAAGACAATGTCATACATCCATATAATGGAATAGTATTCAGCTATGAAAAGTGTGAAGCATGAATAAACATCATCACGTGGATAAGCCTTGGAAACAGGCTGCTTAGTGAAAGACACAAAAGAAAACCACGATTGCATTTATATGAAATGTCAGAGGAGGCCAAACCTTTAGAGCCAAGAAGTAGATTAATGGTTTCTGGGGATGAAGTAGACACTAGTGAAGCAGTACTGGGCTTCTTTGTGATGGAAATGTTCAGAAATTGAATAGCAGTACTTGAGCAACTCATGCTGAAAAACACTGGATTGTATATTTTTAAAAGATTAACTGTCGTTTATGAATCATAGCTCAATGCAAAAATGAAACAAATTTAAAAATCACATTAATGTGGGAAACAACGTTGTATTTGTCTTCCAACTTCTATACTTTCCCAAGAATAAAATTGCTTTCTAGATTGAACAACATATGCCATAATTAGGAATTTTTTGTTTTAGGTTAGTAGGATTTATAGAACTATGTTACATAAGAAAGTCAAGGTCTGAAGCAGGGTCTTGTACTTCAAGCACATTCAAGTTTTTTTAGTAAGAGCATGTACACTCTAGCCTTTCCACTCATAGGTGTATATCAAGTAGTGTGGCATTAATACACTAAAAAGATGATTACCTCAACAAATAGCCCAACTCTTAAATGTCGCTTTTAAGAGTGGGACAGAACTCAGAGGAAACTCATTCCTCTAGACCTCTCCTGGAACCATCTGTCTCCTGGAACTGTGCTGATGGAACTCTATCCTTGGAACTCTCTCCAGTCCAGCTCCACCCAAGATTTTATTCAAAATGGTTTCTCCAGCTTCAAATGAGGAAGTACAAGCTTGGCTCCACCCTAATCTTAACAGATCACCTGACCGTTTTATCTCTAGTTCTGGAATAGTTCCTTCATGCAAGGTCAGTCATCCTTCCCAACCTCCACTGTGTGCAATGGAGATGGGGGCCGCCTTCCAGTGTTTGATAGGTTAATTCTCAAGCACTCCCTCATTCATTCATTCATCCTCTTTCTCAGTGGAGTACCAAATTGAGATTGCTTTAGGAAACAAAATCAGGTACCAAGAGCACAAGACCTAGGAGCACATGGTTTTGCTGGGGTTAACTAAAAGTCATTCCCACTCAGTGGAAAAGAAGCTCATATGCTCACATGCACACACAACAAAACCATGTATGTGTTCATATTAACTTTATTTGTAATGGTTCCCAATCAGAAATGACCAGAAGTGAGCATCAGCATTAGATGATAAATTTTGGTATATTTAACAATGGCTCAAAGCCAACTTGGGAATCAGTTCTTTCCTGCCACCTTGTGGGACTGTGTATAATACCTCTTGAGCCATCTCACCACCCTCTCTTAAAATTTTTAATTTATATATTGACAATTCATTAGACATTGATCTAGAAAAAAACCCTTTATTATATACACACATGAACATGAACACACAATCAGTTCTATGAATCCTGCCTAATACAACACAGTCTATATTTTTGTCAACTTCATGTTACTTTTAATGGGCACTTGTATACAACTTACTCAAATGAAGCATTAAGTTCTGTGCATAACACAGTCTAATTTGTGGGGGGTAGGAACAGAAGGAGAAAGGAAGAGAGTGCACATGCATGCACACTGGCTTCAGTGTCTGATTTTAGTTTGGACGACTGTGCATCTGTCTGCCCCCATATGGATGACTGCTTGCAGGGCTGGGATATATCCCAGGACTGAAAAAAAAATCTAGATCGTGTCCTTGAGCTTTCTTTCTTCTCTGTCCACATTTACTTAGGTCCTTGGTATCTCAAAGAAAAAAAGCATCTCATTGTAGCAAGCCACTTCTTGAAGAGTTAATATGTTTTGCAACTTGATGCTTGTGACATACTTCCAGAGTTAACGTTCAATGAAAGGACAAAAGAACTCTGTGGTTACTGCAAGCAGAGTACCCAGAAGGCAAACCTCTGGGGCAAAACATAAGTTCCTGAAAACATTCTGGTTGGGCTGAAGGTATTTCAAGAAGCAGACATTTCGAACTTATACATAAATTTTATTTAAAGGTCGCATTGTCTGATAATATCTATAAATTGTTTTCCTTAACTTGTTATTGTGTGTCTTATGTGTTCTTGGCACAATAATATTTCCTGTAAACTCAACTCATCCATCATTTTAGTACTGAATTAAAAATTCAGGACTGAGAAGGTCCATGAGTCTCAGATCCTCTGCTTGAAACTTCATCTATGTCTCCTGGTCTTTCCAGCCCCTGTCGACTCAACTTCTACATTTCATCTAAAAGTATTTACCTTGATCGGAAAGCGGGAGTCAGGATAATGAAATGTCTCTTCCAAGGGGGCTTGCAGGAGTCATACCAGGTCCACTGGACAATTGCTGAGGTATTGCCTGGTCAGGGGAAGTGCCTTGCTTATCTAGGGGTAGACTGTGCCTCGGAGCTTGATTTAATGAGTAGGTGTATGGAGAGAGCCGCGGATTGCTGCATCTTAAAGATGGTGCCTGCTTTCGCCTTCCACCATCCCGAGGTGGGCGCTCTCTGGAGCAAACAGCTCCATAATTGGCTGTGGCTGAGGTCTGGCCCTGCTTCCGCCTGTGTGCGCCTATCTGCTTTCACCACGTGGTAGTTTGGGGTTGGCTGGCAGGAGGGAATGTAACTCTGTGGCGGGCTTTCCCCGGGAGGAGAAGGAGAAGTAGTAAGGAGAGGGAAGAAAAAAGTTAGAAAGTTAAGAAGCCAAAAGGTTGTTCAAGGTTCCTGAATAAACTGCTTTTGGAAGAGTCCGGGGTCGCGTCTTCCTTGCTGGACGAGGCGGGCGCGACAGGTGGTGGCCTGTACGGGGAGGAGAACTCATCGAGGGACTCAGAACCTTTTGCAGTCAGGGCAGTGCACTGGAAAAGTTCTCAGGTAATGGGAATCCACGACAAAAGTGGGAAAGTCCTCAATTAAATTTGGGGATCCGCGTCAAGAGCGGGTACTTAGCTAAGTCCTCAAGTAAATTGGGGGGCCGCAACAAAGCGGGGTGCTTTGCTCCCTCTGTAGATGGAGCGGGGACAGCTGGGAGGTTATAGTGAACCGAAAGTAAAAATGGATTTTTATATGATTGTTGCTATAGGAATGGGCATTAGTTTTGTGTTCTGGTACCTTATTTTTGCGTATTTTTGTAGAGAATGTACAAGAGGTACCCAGAAAAATGTTACGGGAAATACTAGTTCCCACCCAATTTTTTTGGCTCTAAATGAGCTACTTCGTTCTAAGAATTTGGAGCTTGGGAAAAGCACTTTGGAGAGATTCTTGGCAGACTGTGATACCATTGCACCTTGGTTTGTGGTATCCGGAAGGCTTACAATCCCTTCATGGGAAAAACTAGGGAGAGATCTGGACTTTGCTGCCGATCAGGGAACTCTGAAAGGAGGAGTGCGACCTATTTGGAAACTAGTGAAGGGCTGCCTTGAGGACCAAAAGTGTGGCGGAGTGGTAGAGAATGGGCAGGCAGCTTTGGAAATGTTACAAGAGGAAAAATCTGAGAGCACGAGCAGTGTTGGGGATTCGGAGTTTATAGACTCCGAAAATGAGTCGCAAGCACTCATAAAACAAGTGGAAAAGGGAAAGATGGAAGGAGAGGGCGGGGGTGAAGCTGTACCCTACAGAACAATGCCTTCCGCTCCTCCGTATTACGAGGAGGGAGGAAGCGGTTGTTCGGGGCGGTCCTTCTGTCCCAAAGTGTGGAGAGAGGTGCAATCAGAATTACACCTAGCCTATCCTGTGTTCCAGGACCCTCAGGGAAAGAGATATGAAGAGCCGTTGGACTTTAAAGTTATCAAGTCCCTGGCTGAATCTGTAAGAACATATGGAATTAATGCCTCTTTCACTGTGGCCCAGTTAGAAGCTTTACATAGACACTGCATGACGCCCAGTGACTGGGCGGGGTTGGCTCGCGCATGTCTGAGCCCGGGGCAGTACTTAGATTGGAAGTCATTCTTAATTGAGTATGCTAATGAACAGGCTGCCGCTAATCAAGCTGCAGGGCAGCCCGCTTGGGACAGAGATATGTTGTTAGGGCAGGGTCGTTTTGCCAATCAACAGACCGGCTATCCAGTTCAGGTGTTTGAGCAAATTAACCAAATTGCCATAAAAGCTTGGAAATCCTTGCCTAATAAAGGAGAAGTGAGTGGAAACCTTACAAAAATTTTACAGGGCCCGATGGAGCCTTTTTTGGATTTTGTTGCTCATCTGGTGGAGGCTGCAGGAAGGGTATTTGACGATCCAGACACTGCCATGCCCCTGATCAGACAATTAGTGTATGAACAATGCACCAAAGAGTGCAGAGCAGCCATTACTCCTTATAAAAATAAAGGATTGGAAGCCTGGATGAAAGTGTGTAGGGAGTTAGGGGGTCCCTTGACCAATGCAGGCTTAGCTGCAGCCGTAATCCAGTTGACTCAAAATAAAAAAGAAAGTTCTGGCGCTTGCTTTAGGTGTGGCAAAATGGGGCATTTAAAGCGACAATGCCCTAAAAGAGGAGGTGTAACCGATCCTGGAGGAGGGCAGCGCCTCAAACAACCCAGATTATGTCCAAAATGTAAAAAAGGAAAACATTGGGCAAATGAATGTCGCTCTATAAAAGATATCAATGGGCAGCCATTGATTAAAGATCACAGTGGTGCTCATCCAAAAAACGGCCAGCGGGGCCCCCGCCTTCAGGGCCCACAAATATATGGGGCAATAGAAAATCAGAAAAAAAAACAGCATCAGGAGAGATGGCCGACCCTCCGTCATCCCAAAGACCGAGGAGAGCCACTGCAGGTTCAGCAGGATTGGACGTGCGTTCCGCCACCCGATTCATACTGACTCCCCAAATGGGGGTCCAGTTGTTAGAATCAGATTTTCAAGGACCCCTGGAGCCAGGTACAGTTGGACTTCTCATAGGAAGATCTTCAACAGCCTTAAGAGGCCTTAGAGTTCACCCAGGAGTGATTGACCCAGACTATACTGGAGTGGTAAAAATTATGGTTGAGTCGCCTAAAGGCATTACAGCCATTTCTCCTGGAGACCGCATAGCTCAGCTGATACTTTTGCCTAGCCTACATGAAAAATTTACTGCACAAGACAAAGAGAGAGGGAAAAGCAGTTTTGGATCTACTGGAACAGATTTAACCTTTTTATCCTTGGATTTGGATCAGAGGCCAGTTTTAGAGCTGATTGTAGATGGCAAAAGGATCCTAGGGTTACTAGATACAAGGGCAAATAAAAGTATTATTGCAAAAAAGGACTGGCCTGCAGGCTGGCCGTTACAAGCCTCATCTCAAACTTTACAAGGTTTAGGTTATGCAAATGCTCCAGATATGAGTGCAAGACAGTTACAGTGGAAGAATCAAGAAGGACACTCTGGGGTGTTACAACCCTATGTGTTAGAACTTCCTATTTCCTTATGGGGAAGGGATCTCTTAAAAGATATGGGGTTTAAGTTAAGCAATGAGTACTCCCCTATTTCTCAAAAAATTACGAAAGACATGGGATTTCATCCCAGCTTTAGAATGGGACAACAACTACAAGGAAAAAAAAGTCCCATTCAAGTACAACAAAGAAACCCTCGACAAGGCCTGGGTTTTTCCTAGGGGCCGCTGAGGAGGGGATACCCATTACTTGAAAAACAGAGGAGCCAGTATGGATTCCTCAGTGGCCTCTATCCTCTGAAAAACTAAGTGCCGCAAAAGAACTTGTGGCAGAACAACTGTCTTTAGGACACATTAAACCATCAGTATCACCTTGAAATACACCTATTTTCGTAATAAAAAAAAATTCTGGAAAGTGGCGACTATTGCATGATTTACGGGCCATTAACCAGCAGATGCAAGTCATGGGCCCGGTACAAAGAGGTCTGCCTTTGCTTTTGTCCTTGCCTGAAAGTTGGCATGTTATTGTAATTGATATTAAGGATTGCTTTTTTTCAATTCCCCTGCATAATAATGATAGTGAAAGATTTGCCTTTACTGTTCCATCTTATAATCATGAAGAGCCAGATCAGAGATTTGAGTGGGTAGTTTTGCCACAAGGCATGGCCAACAGCCCCACTATGTGCCAACTGTATGTAGGGGAAACTATTGCTCCATTAAGGAGAGAGTTTCCTGATTTGAGATGCATTCATTATATGGATGATATTTTATTGGCTGCTAAGGGGGAACAAAGGTTGGAGCAGGCCTATGTAATGTTAGTTAAGTTACTTGAAAAGAAAGGATTCTTTATTGCCCCTGAAAAGGTACAAAAGGAACAAATAGTCAATTATCTGGGCGCTAAGATTAAAGCCACACAAATTATCCCACAAAAATTGGAATTAAGAAAAGATAAATTAAAAACGTTAAATGATTTTCAGAAATTATTAGGGGATATAAATTGGATAAGGAGTTATTTAAAACTGCCAAATTATGAACTGAAACCTTTGTTTAGTATGTTAAATGGTGATTCAGCCTTAGATTCCCCCAGGCTATTAACTGAGGAAGCAAGGAAAGCATTGCACAGAGTAGAAGATGGATTACAACATGCCTTTTTGCAACGGGTTAAGGCAGATCAAGCTATAGCCTTATGTATTCTTCCTACTTATTCTCAGCCCACAGGATTGTTGTGGCAGGAGGGGCCATTATTGTGGGTTCATCCTAAGCTATCTCCTGCAAAATCGATTGAATATTACCCCACTACAGTGGCTAGGATAGCTTTGAATGGCCTCCAACAGTGCCTACAATATTTTGGGATCGCTCCCACTACAATTATAGTGCCTTATTCAAGCCATCAAATAAAGATTCTTTGTGCTACAGTTGATGATTGGGCCATATTAAGATGTGGGTATGGTGGAGAGCTGAATAATCATTACCCAAAACATCCATTGATGGGTTTTTTTAAGGAACATCCTGTTATTTTTCCCAGGATAACGTTGTCTCAACCCATTATGGGGGCTCCAAATATCTTTACAGATGGATCCAAAACAGGGTGTGGAGCCTACATGATTGAGAAACAAAAGCCTGTCATGCGACAGTTTCAGCCTGGCTCCCCACAGTTAATTGAGTTAAGCATAATTATAGAAGTATTTAAAGATTGTACCTTTCCCTTTAATTTAATATCTGATTCAGCTTATGCCGTTAATGCAGTAAGAGTTTTGGAAGTGGCCGGACCAATTAAAAACTCTAGTCCGGTCTGTCAGCTTTTTCAACAATTACAGACTTTAATTTGGCAAAGACAGGCTTGCTTTTTTATCCAACATATTAGGGCTCATACAGGCCTGCCAGGACCTTTGAGTGCAGGGAATGATAAAGTAGATTTATGGACCAGAATGAAATGTATAGCTCCACTATAGAAAGGGCAAAATGTTTTCATAACAGGTTTCATGTGAATGCCCGAGCCTTACAACAAAAATTTCACCTGTCTTGAGCAGATGCTCGACAGGTGGTGCTAAATTGTTCTCAGTGTGTAACTTTTCACCATCCACCTAGGATTGGAGTTAACCCATGCGGTTTGCTCCCTTTAAAGGTTTGGCAGATGGATGTGACACATATTTCAGAGTTTGGAAACCAAAAATATGTTCATGTGTCTGTGGATACCTGTTCAGGTATTCTACACACTACACCTTTGACACGAGAAAAGGCACGCAATGTTATAACTCATTGCTTAGAGGCCTGGGCTGCATGGGGCAAGCCCCAACAGCTAAAAACTGACAATGGACCAGCCTATACGGCTTGCAGTTTTACCTCCTTTTGCCAGCAAATGGAGGTACAGCTTTTTCATGGGCTACCATACAATCCGCAGGGACAGGGCATTATTAAATGTGCCCATCGCACATTAAAAGAATGTCTTCAAAAACAAAAAGGGGGAGTAGGCCATGGCCGCACCCCAAGGGAGAGACTTTCCCTAGCCTTGTTTACTATAAATTTTTTGAATTTGGATGCTCAAGGCCGCTCAGCAGCGGATAAACATCAGGACCATCATGGCCCTGCAAAAGGGATGGCTAAGTGGAAAGACGTATTAACGGGCCTCTGGCGTGGGCCTGACCCCGTGCTGACATGGGCACGAGGATCTGTTTGTATTTTTCCACAGGACCAACAAGATCCAGTATGGGTACCTGAACGCCTGGTTAGAAGAATTCAGCTCAAAAGTCAGCATGACGATACCCCTGCTTCCAGCCCTGATGAGCCAACTAGGGAAAATAAAACCGAGATGGGAAATCCTGTTGGTGTTTCCAAAACCAATACTGAACTGGACATTTAATTTTAAAGACACCCTAAAAGAGTTGCTATAAACCATCTGAAAGAGTGGGCGGGAATGGGAGTGTTAGCCCGTCTCCTGATTATGGCCTCCCTGGTCTGCCTGTGGTGTATATGTAAGATTAGAGCCACACAAAAGCAGAATGCAGCTATGATCATTCAAGCCTTTACAGCCATTAAAGCTGGACAGTCCCCCCAAGCATGGCTAATTGCCATGAAGGAGTTATGAGGACGGGATGCAAGGCTAAGCACTGCACAAGGTTTCGCCTACTGGTGTTTAAGCGTTTCCTTGGAAGACATGTCTGGTTGCATGAAGGTGGTACCCTTAGCTCCTTCCCCTGGGAAAATTGGTATGGGATGGGTCTGGGTCACCGCAGGTGATGAATCTGTGGGTGTCTCCAGGACATAATCCCAATTGTGCACACCAGGGATCAGACCTCTATCTTCGCCCGTTTCTGCTAAGTTATATAAAATAAAAGGGGGAGATGTAGAGAGCCGCGGATTGCTGCATCTTAAAGATGGCGCCTGCTTTCGCCTTCCACCATCCCGAGGTGGGCGCTCTCTGGAGCAAACAGCTCCATAATTGGCTGTGGCTGAGGTCTGGCCCTGCTTCCGCCTGTGTGCGCCTATCTGCTTTCACCACGTGGTAGTTTGGGGTTGGCTGGCAGGAGGGAATGTAACTCTGTGGCGGGCTTTCCCCGGGAGGAGAAGGAGAAGTAGTAAGGAGAGGGAAGAAAAAAGTTAGAAAGTTAAGAAGCCAAAAGGTTGTTCAAGGTTCCTGAATAAACTGCTTTTGGAAGAGTCCGGGGTCGCGTCTTCCTTGCTGGACGAGGCGGGCGCGACAGGTGTAGAGATATAGAATGTTGTTAGTAGTCAGCATTGATTTTCTATATTAGAGCCAAATCTCATCATTTATGATTTATGAATGAGATGCTGACTAGAGTTCTAGAATGTTTTATTCATTCAGTCCTTTAAAGAAATATCCAGAGTGACCACTGGATGTCCCCTGAGCATACTGGGTGCAAGCTAACTCCAACACTCTTCTACTATGAAACTTAAAACACATCAATTTTTTCTTATAAATATGAGCCCAAGTTATCTTTATCTTTCTAGAGAAGTAGGCATCAAGCTGGGTGGGTTAATGTTGTAAAGTATTTTCTAGGGAGTTTATTTCTATTCACTCCAAGAAAGGTAACAAAACACCAAAGAAATGATCCCAGCCAAGTCCAGCTTGGGGGAACTAATGACTTTATTGGAGTTACAAGAGCAAGGGTGAGGGGCTACTTCTAGAAACATGGTTATCTCAGGCATCTGCACCAGCCCTAGCATGCATGAAGTCTTGGGAGTGCGGCATCCCTAACCGTCCCCCTGCAACCCAGGAGCAGTTAGATAATCCAAGCGTCTTCTCAACCTGACAATTGTTACAGCTTACCTACAAGGGAGGGGCCTTGTGAGTCCTGTAAGCTTTGTGAACTTTCTAGTCTTTTAAGTTTTGTGAGCCTCCATCCTCCCTTCTCCCTCTGTCGGGAGTGTGCTTGTCTGGAGAAAACAGCTAGACAATAGTTAAAGGCAAACCACCAAGTAAACAAGGAACCTCACAAGCTTCTAAGGAATCTGTATGCTAAAGCTTTTAAGCGTTGGATGTAGCAAGACTCTCAGGTGTGTGGTAAGGTTTTAAAACTATGGCTCATCTTTCTGAATAAATTAGAGTTCTCTCAGTAAATTTCTGATAAATTACATTTCAGATAAACCCACGAAAGGGTTTCATTCCATAAGGCTTGCCTGCTTTTTTCTTACCAAGCCTCATACGTCTACCACTAATGTAGAAATCAAGAACAGGGACTGAGTCAGTTGAGGTAGCGAGTTCAAACAAGCAATGGAAGAACTGGAAGAATGTGGATAATCAAACGGGAGAGAGATGAATGAAATTCAGTGTAGCTGAAGAGCAATTTTCTAAAAAAAAATTATTTTTATTTTATGTATATGAGTGTATTGCCTACATGTGTGTAAGTATACTTGTGTTGTGTAATACCCTCAGAAGTCAGAAGAGGGTGTTGGAGTCCCCTGGAACTGGAATTAAAGATAGTTGTTAGCTGTCATGTGGGTGCTAGGAACTGAACCCAGATCCTCTGCAAGAGCAGCCAGTGCTCTTAACCACTGAGCCATTTTTCCAGCCCCTAATTTCCTTGCCTTTTCTTTCTTTCCTGGTGTTTATTTGTTTGTTTGTTTTGAGACAGACTCTCCCTGTAGCTGGCACAGACCAGAAGAGGGCATTGGATCCCTTGGAGCTAGAGTTACAGGCATTTGTGAACCATCTGATGTGGGTGCTGAGATCCAAACTCTGGTCCTTATGATTGAGTAGCGCGTGCTCTAGTTGCTGAGTCATCTTTCCAGCACCAGCAGTTTAAGGAACATAGAGATATAGTTACCATACTTGAACTCAAACATTCTGACATGAAAATGGAATTCATATATGGTAAATTATATAATATACAGATGTAATTTTTAAAATGCAACAATTAAAATGGTATTTGCTTATTAGTAAAAAGTTTCTTTTGGGACTGGAGAGAAGGCTCTGCGTTTGGGAGCACTGGTTGCTCTTGCAGAGGACTGGAGTTCAATTGCCAGCACCCACATGGTAGCTAGTGGCTGTCAATAGCTCCAGCTCTAGGGGATCTGACACTCTCTTCTGACCTCTGTGGACACTGTACAACACGGGTGTACCTTACTACGTGTAGGCAATACATGCATATACATAAAAGATAATAAATAAAAAATATTTTTTAAAAAGGTTATTTTGTAACAAGCATTACAAGAATACCAGAGTACTTTGAAAAAGCGAAATTTAAATGTAAACATTTTCAAGCACATGATTTCATAGAAGTGAGTTTGTAAAGGAAAGAATGTGAATTTATGGTCTAATCTAGTCATTCAGAATCCACAGGCTTTAAATCCCTTTAGACTCTTAAAAATTACAGAAATTTAATTTTTAAAAACTTTTATGTAGTGATATTTATCATATTAAAATTAAAACTGAAAAAATAAATTTTTATTAGTCATATAAGTTGAATAAATGTTAACATAATTTTCTTGAAGAGCAACTTTTAAAAACAAAAGTTTACCAATGAGATGTTACAGTTTTACATCTTTGCAAATCTCTTCAATGTCTGACTTAATAGAAGGATGATGTACCACAAAAAAACCAAACTAAACCAACCAGAAAATAATAATCCTACATTAGAAGCTTTTGTAAAATTGTCTGCATACTCATTAAAGAATGAGATGGAGATGGAGCTCCCTGGCAGAGTCCTTGCCTAGCATGCCCAAAGCTGGAATCTCAGCACTGCATAAAACAGTGTGGTGGAACTCTCCTGTAATCCGAACCTCGGGGAGGCCGGCCCACGGGGAGGGTCAGTTTAAGTTCACCCCCAGCTACACAGTGAGTCTTGGATGGTTTGTTTCACTGTCACTGCAGGTTCTCAGCCTGAAACGGGAAGCACATCCCCGTCTGTCCTCTCTCTAGTAACACTCACTGTCATTAAACAATCCCTAAGTGAAGTGGAAAGGAAAATCACGCAGCATGATAAACTGCAGCAGGCACACTGCTTACAGACTGAGTGGTATTTGAGTCTGGACCTCTACTGGAACTAAAACAGCAAGGCAAATTCTATCACAGGCCTCTTCACGCACGCTGACAACGAGAACTACACAGTAAATATGGATCGACAGGGAAAGGAAATGAACCATCACATTCTTATCTATCTTATTTTGTGTCGAAAATATCATTAGGTGACACATACCAGGAAGATTTTCTTAATGAGCTAATTACATCAAGAGACTGCAAATAAACTGGCTTAAATTGGCAACCATACGGAACACTGTAGGTAGAGTTGTCCTGAAATACAGGTATTTTTCATTTACTAAAACAAGACCTTGTTTTGTATCTTCTTTCTTTAAAATCAAGGAATTTTCTTGGTCCCCTGGAGATGATTTCCTTTGTACCCCTCCAGGTGGGTCAGCTCTTCCTTAAATGGATCATAGCCTTGCTCTTTCAAACAACGGAGTGCCCAGAAAAGCTGATCTAAGGGAGGAAATTCTTCCCAAGGTACCCATTCCCAGCCTAGAAAAGAAAGAGACTCAATCAATGCATGTTGATGCCAGAGAATAAGGAACATTTACTTTGTTGAACCAATCTATTAAATATTTAGAAAAACATTAGCTGAGTTTAAAAGAGACCTAGCACTAATAAATTTCAATAGTGATGCTTGGTGGAACAAATATAATTTGTACTTAGAATAAAAATCTTAGGAAGAGAGCGGTGACCAGCAAAACATCAGTTGTTTGTTTTCTGTTTTGAGACAGAATCTCATGTAGCCCAGGCTGGCCTCCAACTCACATGTAGCTAAGTCTAGTCTTCAACTCACTAGGCAAAGTCTGGCTTTGACCTCTTGATGCACCTGTCTGCACTTCCAAAGTGCTGGGATTACAGTGCACTGCCATGCCTGTGTGAGACTGTGACGTCAATATACAAAGGTCACACTGTAACAAAAATTCAGATTTAATACCATTCAATGTTTTTAACAATGTTTGTCTTATTAGTATTATCTCCATAATTATTTAGCTATTATATTAAAAATGCAAACAACTTTACACAGTATAGGTTATATTTCATTAAAATAAGCCAGTTTAAGGCTGGCGAGCTGTCTCAATGGGTAAAGGCACTTGTTGGGCAAGTCCAGTGAGCTAAGCTTGATCCCTGGAACCCGTATAAAGGTGGAAGGAGAGTGGGCTGGAGAGGTGGCACAATGGTGAAGAGCACTGGCTGCTCTTGCAGAGGACCCACACGGCAGCTAACAGCTGTCTATAACTCCAGTTTTAGGGGATCCACTGTCTCTTCTGATGTTTGCAGGTATTACATGACACAAGTGCACCTACATACATGCAGGCAAAACACTCATACACATAAAAATAAATCAAACAATTAAAAAAATTACAGGTGGAAGGAGAAAACAAACTCTACAAAGTTGTCCTATGACCTTCATATGTGTGCCATGGCATACACATGCCCACACATATACATCATACACACACACACATACACACACAAAATCACACTAACAACAAATTTAAAAATTAAGATAAAGCCAATTTCCTTATCTATAAATAAGGTGATTGAAAGATTTTTAAAGTTAGCCATTTCTTTAAAAAAAAAAAAAAACCAGAAACTGGACTGAAGAGATGGCTCAGCAGTTAAGAACACTGGCTATTCTCGAAGAGGACTCAGGTTAGAGTCCCAGCACCCACATCGCAGCTAACAACTGTTCGTAACTCCAGTTCTAGGGGTTCTGATGCCCTCTTCTGTTTTCTATGGGCATTGCATGACATGGGTGCACTTACATACATGCAGGCATAACACCTGTACACATAAAATAAAACAAAAAACCCAGAAGCTGTATAGAGGGAAAAAATGCCTTGATATATTTTAGACAGCTAAATACAAGAGGAGATTTTTAAAAATTCCACTGAAACAGGAAAGATTTAAAAGTGCCTATCTGTTAAAGACAGAGCATAAATCTTAGTAAAATGTCCTAGGAAATGGTGATCTCTTTTTATTCATTTATTTTTATTAGGTGTAGAGTGTTTTGCCTCCATGTATATAAATGCACCCATGCAACCGTGCAACACCCATGGAGGTCAGAAGAGGGTGTCAGGCCCCTGGAATTGGACTCACAGATGGTGGATGCTGGGAACTGAACTCAGATCCTTAAGATCAGCCAGTGTTCTTAAATGCTAGCCATTTCTCCAGTCCCTATCTTTTTTTTTTGTTGTTTAAAAACTATTATTCATTTTTATTTGTGTGTGTGTGTGTGTGTCTTTGTATACATGAGTTTAGGTTCCAGTAGAGGCCAGAAAGGAGTCACACGTGGGTGTGAGCTGCCTGACATGGGTGTTAGGAACAGAACTCAGGTCTTCTGCATGAGCGAACAGTGCTCCTAACCACTGAGTCAGCTGTTCAGGCGCCATTCTTTGATGACTCAAATGTAAATCACATAGAAGCACATATGCAGTGAGAGGGGAATATGTCTTATTTGTTCCAGGGGCTGAAGTAGATCTCTTTCTGGCTGCATGTTCTTCCCCTGTGTCAATATTACTTATTCCACTGTTTCTCTGCCTATAACATGAATTTTCAGAGGGGAGATGTGTTCATGAGATAAATGGATAAAGTTTCACAAAGCTAAGCAAAAAATGTACATATTGAAAAAATACTTACACTTTTGGAGCTGCACTGATGGCTCGGTGGTTAAGAGCACGGGCTGCTCTTGCAGAGGACCCGGGTTCAGTTCCCAGCACCCACATGGCAGCTAACAACTATCTGTAGTTCTAGGGGATCCGATGTCTTTTTCTGGCTTCTGTGGGCACTGCACACATGTGGTGCACTTACATACATGAAGGCAAAACACTCATACACATTTACACTTTTCTCTCCAGCGTCTTTTTTCAGAGTTTTGTGAGAAGGTGGAGAGATGACACATAAAGCCCCGAGGCAGTGCCGGGGCAGTGAAAGCCTTCGGAGCGTTCTGTTCCACGCAGGGGCTACACACAGGGACTACCACACAGCTATTCTGTCAATGTGAACACACTCGGCAAAAGCAGGACATCATCTCTTCTGAGTAGGTGAGAAAACTGAGAAAAGCACATGAAATATTTTCCTTAAAATCACAAACTGAAAAAATTAAACAGTAAGAAAAAGTGGACACTGAGTACTTATCAGGTCACTAGGTATATACCAGAATATTTGGTCCTCACTGTAACCAGAACTTATCTGAGGTGTGACTGTTCTTACAGATGGAAAAAAAAAAAAGATGTCCCAACGTTAAATAGCTTACCCAAGGTCATGGAGAGCAAAGTGCAAGAACCAAGACACGAAACCAAGAAGTCTGGTACTTCTCGTCTTTCGGAATTTGAGTGCTGTTACATCTGTACTGTCTTGGTCTGTCTGGGCTGATGTGACAGGATACCTCACACTAGGTGGCACACAGACAAGAGAAGTTTTGCACAGTTCTGGAGGTTGGAGGTCTAAGACCAAGGTGCCAGCAGACATGATGCTCGCTCATGGCCCTCCTTTCTGTAAAACCTCATATGGTGGACACGGTGACAGATCTCTCTAGAGACTCCTCCATGAGGACATTAATTGCATTTGTGAAGGCTGTTACGGCTGGATATGAAACGCTCCCTACTGGCTTATGTGTTGAACACTAGATCCGAAGCTGCTGGTGCTATATTGGGAGATGGAGGAAACTTTGGAGGGCAGGGAACTACTTGGAAGAAGCTGGTGGGGAATGTGCCTTTGAAAGTTGTATCTGGTCCCTGCACTCGATGCTTCCTGTCAGCCTCTGCTTCATGATCCGTCAGCATGATATTCTTCCCTACAACAGGCTGAGAGTCAACAAAGCCAAGGACTGTGGATGAAGCCTGTGAAACCACGAGCTGTGTCTCTTCCCCTCATTCTGCTCCATTAGGTACTATGTCACAGCAGTGCAAAGAATGACTAACACTAGGGCGTTGCTCTCTTGACCTAATCAGGCCCAAAGGCCCCACGCTCTATTAGTATCACCTTGTGGATTAGGTTTTCAACATATGAATTTTGGGAGGGACAAAAGAGGAAGAGAATCCAATTCTCTTCATATGACAAGGTAATACTTCTAACAATATGTTCTCCTTGAAGAAAAACACAGTACTACATATGATTCTCTTACTTTCATTTTTCTCAGGTTCCATATTCTTTGGTTCTGATTCATGAGTCATGTCTACCTCTCCTTTCATTAATATGGTGACATAATGGTAATTCTTTTTCTCCACAAAGGAGTTCACTACGGAGGCGAAGCGGATGTGTTTCAGGCGAAGAGCAGCTTCCTCCCAGGTCTCCCTCTGAGCACATTCTTCCCAGGTCTCTCTGGAAAACAGAAGAACGCTACTGCATTTAATTCTACTTATATGTGTATATACATGCATCTATGTGTATATATACTTGGCATGAAATTCTTAGAAATTTCTAGAGCAAAGTTAAAGGAACAGTAAGCTTATACTTTAAAATGATTTTTTTAAAACCTTGGCTTGATCATTCCACATATTTTGTATCTGGTTATTTGAAGACCCAAAAGACTTTATATTGAAAGTAATTAACATTTAGCAACTAATATTATTTCCCAGGCCTGGAGTAGACCTGGGTAACTAGGAGGCCGTTTAGTGTGCTGGATAAGAGCACAGGCTTTGGAGTTAACTAGAACTCGAAGTCCACTACTTTCTACCTTAAGTGAAAAAGAAAAATATTAATTTTCTCAATGGCTGGTTATGTTTCAAAGTAGACCAAATGTCTTTTCTAGTAGCCTCAGAATTTCAGGTTAGGCCTCAAAATTGAGAACATCAGGCACTAAGTGCCTGTAAAATATCTAGAGTGCAGAAGAAGAGAGAACAGGAGATCTGAAAACGTGGTCTGTGTTCAGGGCTCACTGCAGCAGGCCACGCTGGTCCCGTGGCTCCGACCCTCCCCGGGCTATACAGGAAATACAGTTGATTTTTGAGAGAAAGAAGTTATGCATTTTCAGCCTGGTAGGAATTCTTCCCTTGCTGCCTGATGAGGAACCAAGAGAGAGGCACAACAAAGAGTCAGTCATGCCTGTAATCCCAGCACTTGGGAAGATGAGGCAGGAGGACTGCCATGAGTTAAAGGCCCCTCTGGGTTACATAGCCAGTTCCAGGCTAGCCTGGGTCAGAATAAGACCTTGTTTCTAAAAACCAACAACAAAATCCCCAAACTCAAAACCAAACAAAACAAGAGCCCATCACAGAAGGTGGGAACCTGGGCGTGTTATGCCCGTCAAGGGCACGCTGAGCCGCCGGAACTCGAAAGCCTCCCCGAGTGCTTCAGAACAGGGGTGGCAGGATGCTAAGAGTTCTTGCATAAATCTGAAAGGCACCTGAATACAGAAGCTGATGCTGACTCCCACCCTGGAAATCTGGAAGGTGGAAGAGTGGCCAGCACAGCTCCTGAAGGCTGAGCAAGCAAAGGGGCAGCAAGTGCAAAGATTTCATTTCCACCTCATCTCCTCTGGATCAAGTTGATGCCACAAGAGACTGCTGGTTAATCCAGCAGAGGCCCCTAACAGGAAGAAATGCAAAGTGGTGTGTGAGAAACAAGAGCTGGGGGAACCAATGTCACAAATACAGTGTCTGCACCCAGGACTGTGCAGTACAGAGATCCTTGTGGGGACTTCTACACAACAGACAAACATACTCTGAAAAAGCAATGTGTAGACAGTGGAAAATGAATGTTGCATGCAGAAGGGATCAACGTGTGGATAACAGCAGCCCCAGGCACATAAATGGTACACCCTCTCCTTCCTCCTCAGCTGCATGATGAAGGAAACTCACAGAAAAGAGCACAGTAACGACTACACTGTTACTGGAGTTCTTGGGGTTAAATCCTGAGCCCAGCATCTCTAATGACTTAGACTAGGCCACCCCTAACAAGCTAAGTTCAGCCACCTGTTCTCAACGTGCCAGTTAACAAGTAATAATAAGAGCAGGAAAAGGGGATTTATTTGATGTGGCCACATGAGGACAGGGAACGAATAAAGAGGTTCAGTGACCTTCCCTAAGTCCATCCTTAGGGGCTTGGCATGAGGTTTAGGTTTCTATAGAATGCAAGAAGTATGCACAGTTGAGCAGTTCTGGTCAAGGTGAGGTCCCACCCATCACTATCACTGACCCATCATTGTCTCTGTTCCAGTCTCTCCTGCAAGGTAATGTGATAAGACGAATGCTTGGAGACAAGTTCCCCCTTAGGCTGGCATGAGGCTTCAGTCTTTCCCTTAGCCTAGCAGGGAATCTTGGGAATTTCTTGAGAATCCACTGTTTTACTAATCTGACAGCTAAAGAGATGCACGAGTCTCTCTCTCTCACCCCCCCCCCCCTCTAGAGGACTGTTTATTTTTTGAGAAGCACCTGCCTCTGCTTCCCAAGCACTGGAACTAAAGGTGTGCACCACCATGGCTGGCTCAACTGTCTCTTTTTAGAATATCTTTGCTCTTCCTGCCAGGATGTTTATACTTCACTTCTAAACTACAGTGAGAGTTAGAAACTGGAAGTGATTCTGAAAGTTTAAACTGGACTGGACTCTTGATTGCTTGGAAGTGAATTATGATGAACAAAACTATAATTTATTTTTATAAAGTAAATAAAACAATACCACTTATAGGAAATGTCATTGAGGAATAGAGGAAAAATAAACCTCAGGTTTGAAGACAACAGAAGGAGAAAGGAACCCCATCTTCTGTTTCCTTATCAAACAGCCTACTAGATAAAGAGCAAGTGGCAGGAAACCTGTGAGCCCGGCGGTGTGTATCTAGCATAAACCTCTCTAGAGTTCAATGCTGGCTAACACTACCTCCGCCATCCATGAAGTTACCAGACGCATTTGATTAAATTCTGAGGCTACTTTCACTTCACAGTGATGCCCAGAAATTTGACAGTTTCATTGTCATCAAAAATTACAAAAGCAATCCCCCTTTCCCACTCTGTCTTCAATAATTTTTACGGCTGCCGTGGTAACGGCTGCAGCTGGGCAACCAAGTTATACCTCGGTTTTGTGACAAGCGCTTGCCTCTTGCAGTTCAAGTTCAACATGGAGGGTCACGGTTTTATTTTTAAGTCTATTAGATAAACATTGAACTAAATATTTAGAGGTAATAGGCTGTCTGGGTTTTCCTTTAAAATGGTACCACAGGGGGTACCAAGTATGGTACATGTGGGACAGAAAAGGAACAGAAAAAGTTCTCTGAGGGGGATGTGACAGTTCAGTTCTCTTCGTTTCTATGTACAATTAACGAGTTTTGATGATACATTACTAAGGAAAACTGCGTTGGAGCTAGCTGGTTTACACACTTTTATTGTTATTTTTCGCCATATTCTCACTTCAGAATACACTTGTTGGCACAATACGTTTCTTCACTCTTATGTAGAAACTGACTTAACTTCCTCTCCTCGCTCAGAAACCTGAGTCTCATTAATCCATTGGATGGTGACACCAACACAGGTTCAATATATCTAAATCTCACGGAACCCGACATAGGGAAGTGCAACGATGGATTGCCCCCGTTTTCTAGAAACACCTATTTTTCTTTCTCGGTAAACACAAAGTCAAACACAGACTCCCCCCGGGCGAGGCGGTCCTGATGACTAGCACAGCTGCCCTCACAGCGCCCCCTCCCGGCAGCAGTCTGCAGGGTCTCCGGGCAGCTGGAGGACACGCCGGAACGCATCTGAGCACTATGCGCGCGACACGGACGCATATGCGAATTGGACACATGAACCTCGCGGACTAAAGTTTTCCGAGCACCTTCCGCTTTCCCCGGGTTGACGAGCTCACCCGAACTCCAAATGGCCCCCAGGAAGCTGGAAACTGCCGGCTCCAAGCGACCCTTTCCTCTTCCCCAGCAGGACGCAGCGAGGATGCTTGCTACTCAGCACTACCACTCCGACCCCAACTCCGGGCCGCCGCCTCGGCTCGGCGCTGGCGGTCATTGCGGGTACTTAGGGCTCCGCCCCGCCCCCGGAAGTGACGTTAATGTCCCGCATCCGCTTTCAAACTCGGCCAGAGCTGTGTCGGGGTCTCAAAATCAGAGGACGGACTTGAGTCTTCGCAGCTGTTGTACGTACCACTATCTCAGTGCTCGCATGTAGACTTGTGAACCGTTGCATTTCCTCGGGAACGTGCTAAACCGTGGTGCTTTCAACACTTCATCTATGTCCTCTGGGTCCTTCTAGACCACGGATTCAGGGCAGCTGGTTTATTTTCCTTTGACCAACTCCACCGAAGTGAACTCATTCCCACTGTAGATAAGCTCCAACAATGAGGAGTCAATACAAAGGCGGGGTTGGGCAGGAAGAAACATCTCAATATTAGATGACTGATTTGAGTACTCTTAGATGACTTGGGATGTAAGTAAAACTAATTAATTAGCTAGGACAAGTTGTTTTTCTATTTAAGAGAAAAACATACTATTCCAGCTAAAAATATACGTCAATTAAAAATGAAATAGGAAGGAAAAAAACCTCTGTGGAATCAGAGCTGTTAATAAAAAAGTTAGAACTTTAAACCTCTGGATGAGTGGATTTACTTTAAAAATATTAAGAACTAAAGAGACGGCTTAGCCTGTAAGAGCACTGCCTGCCCTTGCAGAGGACCCAGATTCTGTTCCCAACACCCTCTTTTGGCCTTGGCTAGTCTTGAATGAAAGTGGTGCACTTACATACATGTAGACAAAACACTGACATGACATACAAATTAAAAGGTGAAAAAATATTAATTTATACTAAAGTAATGTGCACATAATTTTAAAAGATAAATATTAGTAGTATTAAAACTGCAACAAGAGTTCTCTACCTTTTAGCCTTGCTTCCAGAGACAGTTTTTATTCTGAACTATTAATTTTTTTTATTGGCACACATATTTCTAAGTATATGTTTATTCTATCTACATCCTAAGAAATCCAGTAGAAAGATACAAGGCCAAGTAAGTATGCCTAGCAAGGTGATTTCTATGTAAATAATATACAATTTATTCCGTATATATATTCTAGTAATAATCAGAGATTGGGGTTTGAAACCAATACCATTTATAAAGACATGAAAAGTACAAAATAGGGTTAAACCTGACAAAAGATGAGTGTTTATCTTATGAAATCTGTTAAAAGAAATTTATTGCTTTTATGTGTATGAGTGTTTTGTAAGTGTATCCATGTATCCATTGCCAACAGAGCTCAGAAGGGGACATTGTTTCCCTTGGAAGTGGGTGATTGTTAGCTGCCACATGGGCTACGAAGTGAATCTGGGTCCTCGACAAGAGCAGCCAGTGCTCCTAACCAGTGAGCTGTCTCTCCAACCCCGCATCTTATGAAATCCTAAAGAAAATTTAACTAAAAGGAAGAAAATGTTAATCGTGCATAAAAAGACCATAGTTATATGACAGTTTGCTCTCGATTTGTATAAGCTCAATGCAATCACAATAAAAATATCAGAAGATGCTTTTTTTCCCTAGTAAAATTAATAGGCTGATTCCAAAATTTACATGACACCCAGATTAAGAAAGTCAATTTTTTTTTTTTTTTTGTCATTCTGAGGCACAGAGTCTCCCTATCACCCCAGCTGGCCTGGAACTCATTATGTAGACCAGGCTGGCCTTGAACTCACAGAGATCCACCTGCCTCTGTCTCCTGAGTACGGACTAAAGGCCTGGGCCACCAGGCTCAGCTAGGAAAGTGAAATAATTTTTAAAAAGAAAAATATTGAAGGATCCATACCAAATAAAGACCCTTGATTCAAACCTGGGACCATATATAAAAGTTAACTGAAAATGGATTGTATGCCTAAGTAGAGTTACCTAAAAGCATAAAGATTTCTACAGAAAATCTTTGTGATACTGGATTAGGTTAGGCATAGATTTCTTAGATATAATATAAAAGCACCCACAACAGAAAAATTAATAATTTGGACTTTATCTAACTTAAAACATTCTCTTTTAGGTAAATTGCTATGGAGATAGTTGTGGCCCTTCTAAATTCATGTGTTGAAACTGTTGCTCCCAATATGATAGCATTTGAAGATGAGTCCTTTGGGAAGTAATTAGGTTTAGATGAGTCACAAGGCTGGGATTCTTATGACAGGATTAGTACTTTTATAGGAAAAGGTCAGAGCTTTGCTCACTAGGAAAAATGAGAAGACAGTCATCTGCAAGTCATGAAGAAAGTTCTCCATCAGAACCATATCTTCTTGGTCCCTAATCTTTCTAGCCTCTAGAATTGTGAGAAAGAAATCTCGTGTTTCTGTTGTTTAAGCTGCATAATATGTCATTTTAAAAAATAGTTGGGTTACATTGTGTCATTGTAACCCATTGTGTCATTGTAAAATAAAATATTGAATAGAAACAAGGAAGGAAAGGTTTGTTTTTGCTCATTATTTCAGGGGTTCCATTCATGGCAGCTTGGTCTCAAGCATTTGGATAGAATACCTTGATATATGGTGGGTAAACTTTTCCTTATGGCAGACAGGAAGCAGAGAGAAGGAGGGGACCGAGGAACAGGCATAGACTTCACAGACACATACCTAGCATTCTATATTTTTCAACAAAGCTCCACCTCTTGAAGTTTCTGGAACCTTCCAAAGTAGTACTGCAACCTGGAAATCAAGTGTTTGACACATGAGTCTGTTGGAGACATGTCATGTTTAAACTATAACACAGTCAAAACTAAAACATCACTTATGAGAATGAAAAGGCAAGCCATAGACTGAGAAAAAAAAACATTTGCAAAGTACATACCAGACAAAGGAATGGATCAAGAAGATATACAGAATTTCTCAGAAGTCAACAATAAAAGCCAACAACTTGGACGGTAAATGGGCAAAAGAATTAAAAAGACATTTCACCTGTGTTGGGCCTCTATTGCCGCCTCTTGCCAGTGCCGCGCAGGCCTGCAGTTCCCTGTGGGCCGCGTGCACCAGCTCCTGTGGCAGGGCACCTACGCAGAGTGCATCGGGGGCTGGCATGCTGGTGTACCTGGCCGAGGTGCTGAAGTACTTGACAGCCGAGATCAACGCCCCCAGCTGCCCCGAGCTCCACGCTCCAGCTTCAGGTCGGGCAGGATGATGTGCATCTTCTCGTTGTTGCGGGCACCATTGCCTGCCAGCTCCAGGATCTCGGCCGTCAGGGACACCTAAAGGACTCTCGGAGTAGCACAGGAGCTCGGTGTCCAGCTGCTCGTGGATGCCGGAGCGCTTCCGGCTCAGGTAGTGGGGCGACAGTGCGATGTGTCTGCGGTGCGGCGCGGCCACCAGGCAAGAGTAGCGGCCGCTGTCCAGTGAGCAGGCCATGGCGTGGCTTGGCAGTTTCAGGCAGGAGGATCGCTTGAGTCCAAGAGTTCTGGGCTGTAGTGCGCTCTGCCGATCGGGTGTCTGCACATGACCCACTGCGAACTGCAGACTGGCCAGACATCTTGGCAATGGCTCAGACACAACCCACTTCTAACCAACCATCACAGCCGTCTGGAATGCAGCTGTGATGCATTCTGAGCCTCACCTGAGTCTTGCAGCCTGTCAAAATGACCTCTGCCTAGCTGCAGCCTACATGACAAAAAATGATTGGTCCTTCACTCCCTTCAGTCCTGCCCCTACCCTATATAAGACATCCTGTAATCTGCAATAAATGAGATCCTGCTTCGACAGTCTCCCAGCTCGGTGTGTTTTTTTTCTCCGGAGTGGAGAGGGTCTGGGCCATCGACACTCACCATCCCGCTCAGCCCCCGGAGGAAGCCGGCTGGACTAGCTTCTCCACCGCCCTACCTGCTGGTGATCCCAGCAACCTGAAAGAAGATAAACCACACCAAGATCCCTCTGCATCTGTATCAGAATGAATAGGGTGCTTGCTTGCACCCACGCGCACACACATACACACACATCAATACTAAGTAACTGTGAGGATACAGAGCTGTTAGAATCCTCATGTGTTTTTGGAATGTAGGAATGTAAAATGGAACACTCACTTTGGAAAACAATTTGTGTTTCATAAAATGTAAGTAGATGCTTAGCGTACAATTCAGTGATGTCACTGATAGATAATTATTTGAGACAAATGGAAGTTTAGGTTTATACAAACATCTATATCTAGGGATTAAAGTGATTTTATTTGTAGTAATCAAAATATTTTGCTGTGAATAAATGAATCAGCTATGGTGCATTCATAAATGGAAAATTACTAAGATATAAAGGAACAATCTGCAGTTACCATCAACAGCGTAGACAAGTCTCAAATTGCATTATGATAAGTGAAAGAAATTAGAGAAGCTGAATGATTCCACTGACATGATAGTCTGAAATAGACCCAACATTTGTCATAGAAACAGGTCAATGTTTGCTTGAAACTGAGGTTACAGGGAGGGGCCAACTACAAGAAGAAAGAAGGGATTTTCCTGGGATACTGAAGGGTTCTATATGTTGATTCCACTGGTGATAACATGCCTATATGTTGCAACCCATAGAACTGTAGTGAATTTATGATCAGTATATTAAGTCCAGTATATCTGACATTGTTTAAAAAGCCAAAATTGAACTTGTAGAAAGGAAAAAAAGTCAAGATGTGATTTGCAAGTGAAGAGGAAATGCAGAATAGAATGTCTTTCTACTTAATATACAGTGTCATCCTTGTGGGTGAGATTGTGTCTCTGAAGATTATATTTCTGAGGAGGGTGGCTTTGACTGGGCTATAGGGAGGCTGACCCTTGTTACTAGGCTATGGAGGACTGGTGGGGGGACAGTGAGATGATGTTCATGGTTATTGTCATCTCTTCTAAAGAGAGTAGGTTGCTTCTAAAACATACTGGGAAGTTAAGGACTACACAGAACGGTCAAGTGCGAACAGTCTGTGATATTTAGAATAACCCACATTTAGTAGTCAGGTTTGCTTTTATTGAAGTGTAAATCAGATTTACTACTCAAAAGCCTTCATCAAGTCTAATCATATATTGTAGTTAATCTTAACTTTCCTAAGTGTTGGAATGGACATGAGTCTACATTTGTATAAGGAACATTGTGCTGGAGCAGTACCAAACTCAAGCTAAAGATTCTTTTATTTATTATTTTTATTATATGTGTATAAGTGTATCGCCTGCATGCACCCATGTCATGCAATGCCTGAAAGTCAAAAGAGGGCGTCAGAGTTCCCTGGAACTAGAGTTACAGAGGTTGATTGTTAGCTGCCATGTGGGTGCTGGGAATCAAACCCAGGTCCTCTGGAAGAACAGCCAATGCTCTTAACTACTGAGCCATCTTTCCAGCCCCAAGGGGAAGATTTTTGATCCCGGGTTCTCTATCACTCAGAACAGTGCCCCACATGTTAAGTTCCCTTTAAAGAATATTTGAATAAAAGTTGCTCTCCTCTATCCCTGTGTGACAAAGAAGTTTCAAAGTATTTGCACAAACTGGAAGGTAATTTTTCCTGAAAAACTTAATGCTGTATGACATGAGTCACATGAAGCACAAATGATTATGTAAGGGGACGATAACAAATTAATGTTTAAGAAGTGGCAAGAGAGGGGTTGGAGAGACGGCTCAGGGTGAAAAGCACTTGCCACCAAGCCTGATGGCCTGAATTTGATTCCCAGAACCCAGATGGTGGAAGGAGAGAACCAACTTCCATAAGCTGTCCTCTCACCTCCTCAGATACCTCCTTTTAACCTCCCCCCTGCCACATACACACAAAATAAATAAATAAACAAATGTAATAATTTTTTAGGTAGACTGCATGTGAGCACCCATGTGGTAACTAACAATTCTCCATAACTCCAGTTCTAGGGATATGGCATTCTCTTCTGGGCTCTGTGGACATTGCACATACATGGTGTACTTACATGCATGTAAGCAAAAAACTTGTATACATAAAAAGGACACAGATGGGTTTATACTTTGGCTCTCTGAACATTGTAGCATATTAGAAAGAACATATTTCTTGAGGGCAGAAAAACTGTAAGAGCTGGAGGAGTCCTGTGAAACACTGTCTTTTGGATGTGACATGGCTGTTGCACTCATGAGCTCACAGCTGCTGTGGTTACTGTTTACAAGAAGGGGCCTGTCAACAGTCTACCATGAATGAAGGGAGGGCCTCATAAAGTTCCACCTCTTTCACACCCTGTCTAAGGAGCTTTTGGCAGTTAATGGTTGCTGGGGAAAGGGGAGCCATTTTCTTCAGTAGTGTAGCTACTGTTACATTGCTTGTGTTCCAGTAAATAACTCCTCCACCCATGTTCATGCAAGCAACCTGTGATGCTTAATCTTAATTGTCAACTTGATGAGATCTAGGATCACCTGGGAGATGAGCCTCTGGGGACTGTCTTGATTAGGACATGGGAGGACCTGTCCACTGTGGGTGGTACCATTCCCTGGGTTGGGATCCTGGACTATGTAAAAAGGAGAAAGCGAGTTGAGCACAAGCATTCACTGCTCTCCGCTTCTCGAGTGTGGGTGCAATGTGATCAGTTATCTCAAACTCTTGCTGCCGTGACTCATTTTCCATGAGGACTAGATGCAGAACTGTGAGCCAAAATAATAAACCCCTTCTTCTTTAAGTTGCCTTTGTCTGGATATTTTATTACTGCAGCAGAAAAGCAACACTAAGCTTGGTGGGTCACAACAAAAACGACAAACAAAAACAGACATGGAAATGAGAGGATGTGTTGGGAAGATCTGTTAGAGCAGGATTTAGAGAGGGATGAGAGAGGACGTTGGGGTGAAATGGCCAAAATACATGGAATACATATATGTAGTTATCAAAGAATACAAGAATATTTTCAAAGACTTAATTTTATTTACGTTTATGTGTATGTTACTTTTCTGTTGTGATGAAACACCATGACCAAGGGAGCTCAAGCCTCTCAGAATCTCCAGTTGCTCTCTGCTTCCTGTGCCTGCTTAAAGATGTGAGTGCCCCTCTTGCTGCTCTGGCCACCTCTTGCTGCCAAGCCTCCTTGCCTGAAAGGCTTAAGAACTCTCAAAGCCCACTCCCAGTGACAGGATTCCTGCCGCGTGGCCACACCGCCTACAGTCTCCCAAAACAGTGCCAAATACTGGGGTCAAAATGGCCAAATACTTGGAGCCATGGTGGACATTTTCATTCAAACTGCCACAATGTTTCCACATGCCCTCAGAGGCCAGGGGCCTTCAGAGTCCCTGAATCTGGAGGTACAGTCAGTCAGTTGTTCACTTGATGTGGGTTCTGGGAACTGAACCGAGGTCCTCTGAAAGAGTCCCAACCACTCTTAACACTGAGTCATCTCTGCAGCCTCCAAATAATATTTTTTAAAGGAAAAAAAAAAAGAAATTCTGAGTCCTTGAATTCATGTGGACTCAGCATGGTGCCCTTGGACCACTGACAAGAAATCACGAAAATCCACATTGTAAATCACAGGTGGCCAAGATCACCCCTTCCACTTCTTCCCTCCTGTCCCATTTCCTGACCACAGCACGATACAGGGAGCTCTTCTGGATGATCTCAAACAGTTTCAGATGAGAGTGTCAAGGCAGAGGCGTGGGCAACAGCGCCCCCCTCTCCTTTATTCTTGTCCTTGCTTATCTGTGGTAACTTTATTCTCCTTGCTGGAAATTGTGAGAAAAGCTGACATTTCATTAATTTCTTTCTTGCCTGTGTTCCACCATCCGTAAAGGACAGAAAGTGGAAGGGAAGATTTTTCTTCTTCATTCCTTAAAATCTATAATTAATGGACTAGTCTCACAGCCTGCAGAGCGATCAAGGTCTGACTTGCAAGCATATTGCCTCGCTGTATAAACCAATTTTGAGTGTTTAAAATGGAGTACCATTTTAGCCTATTTCTTTGCCTTTCTTCTATATCAAATGAAAATCTCCCCTACATTAATATGATAAATGGCTGTTAGCTTCTGGTAGATTAAGGATTCAATCAGACAAAAGATATGCTACTCTTCCACTGAGAAAGAAAGTTGAATTTGGGTTGCTCTTAGTGGCCCTCTCAACCACTACAGTGTGGAAGAAGTGACATGTGACTTTCCAGGTTGTATCATAAGATTCCTTGAATCCCTCCCCCAAATTCTTAGACAACTTATTCTGTGGATAACATCTGATTAGTCCACACAAGTCATATTGTAAAGAATCTAAAGCTAGCCACATGGAGATGCCATGTAGAATGAGGAAGACAGGCACTTGGCTATCAATAGCTTTTCCAGTCATCTGAACCCAGGAATTGGCCATGTGGGTAAAGCTGTCTCTGGTGGTTAAGCAGATGTGAGGTGAAGGAAAACTGAATAACCCAGTTGGCACCCAGAACTAAGGACTTCACTATGTAACTTGACAGGCCTGATAGTAAATTAAAATGTGATGTTCTTGGTTGAATATTGTTTAGAACTTGAAGGTAGTTTTAACAGAGAATTAAAGAAGAGGCCAGTTTATTACCAAGTCAGAATGATCACTCACCAGAAACAATTCAGTTATATGGAGAATGTGGGATGTCATCTGGCAATCACCAGCCTTCAAACCATCCTGTCACTGTAAACAAAAATGAGTCCTCCCTGCTTGAGCCCTGCCCACATTTTTGACCCTACCAAACTTCAAGTTTAATAAAATGGGTGTGGTTTTACACCACTAAAATTTGGGGTTGTTTGTTAACAATCCATTAGATATAACCTCATTAAGAATATTTCTCTGTCCCTAATATTAACTCAATTTCATTAAAAAATCACCTATAGACATAAAAGGACAAGTCCTGATGCAATAACAGCAGTTGACATCAACATCTCGCTCTCATCAATACATAGGTCATCCAGACTAAATACCACTAAGGAAACTTTTTATTGTTTATCTGTACCACAGAGTAGATGCACTTGACAGATATGTGCAGAATATTTCATCCAACAGTTTCAGAATACACAGTCTTCTTATCAGACCATGGCAATGTACTCAAACAGAAAATAAATAAAAAAATGATGCTTAAAATATCTTTAAAAGTGTGTAGAAACTGGAGCTGGAAAAATGACTCAGTGGTTAAGAGCACTGACTGCTCTCGCAGAGGACCCAGGTTTGATTCCCAGCACCCACATGATGGCCAAAAACCATCCATAACTCCAGTTCCAGGGGAATCTGATGCCGTCTTCTGACCCCTGTGGGCATTGCAAGAAACGGGCAGACTTACATGCAGGCAGTACACTTGTACACGTAAACTAAAAATAATAAAAAAATTTAAATGTGTGGAATTGAAAAGTGTTCTTGAACGATCCATGGGGCCATTAAGAAACCAAAGAAGAAAATTTAGAATTCCTAGAGTCCAGTGAAAATGAAATAACTTACCTTTGAGATACAGGCAGGGCAACTCTAAGGAAATTCTGCATGTATAAGAGTTTATATATTCAAAAAAATCAATTGATAGTGGTGCCTGTGTACAGACCTGATGACCAGAGTCTGATCCCTGGATCTCACAAAGTGGTGGGAGAGAGCCAGTCCTGGAGTTGTCCTCTGACCAGTGCACGCATGCCATGAGTGCTGAAAAGTAGAAGTACAACTCAAGTTTCAAGTGAAGACCAAAATTTTGGAAAACTGGAATTTTGGAATAGTCCTAGGAAGTCTTTCTAGATAAACTTTCCTACAGAAAGGAAGATTTTAAAAGTTCATTTGGAATCAAGCACAGTCATGCACACCTTTAATCCCAGCACCTTGGAGGCAGAACCAGACAGATCTCTGTGACTTCAAAGCCAGCCTGGTCTACATAGGCAGTTCCAGTCCATCCAGGGCCACACAGTGAGACCCTGCCTCAAAAAACTCGAAAAAAAGAAAACAGTTCATTTGGCATTAGGATTTAGGCACTGTTTATGGCCCATACAGCAAGGAAAGTTAAACCTTACTTTATCCATTTAAAAGCTTGAGCTGTTTGCCTAGTCCTGTACCCTGAAGATTTTTTCTTGCTTTTTCTATTGCCAATGAAACATTCCATTTTTCCAAACTGCATATTTGTACATATTTTTCTCCATGTACTCCATCCCCAATACATATTACAACACTCAATAAAGATATATAACTCAGAATCTAGCTATCTTTTATTAATAATTACTTATAATAAGCTGTTGGATGTTTTCAATAACTTAAGGGTTTTATAAGAATTTCTGAAAACAAGGCAAAATAAAAGCTTGGTATAGTGGCGCAAGTCTTTAATCCAAGCACTCGACACAGGGGCAGGCAAATCTCTGTGAGTTCCAGGCTAGCCAGACCTACATACTAAGACACTGTCTTAAAAATAATCTGAACCAGTTGGGTCATATGGAAGTTCTAGTTGTGGCTTTTGAAGAGCCTCCGTAGTGATTTTAAAGAGAGGCACCAGTTCACATTCCCACCAGTAGTGAATAGGGGTCCTCTTTCCCCACATCCTTGCCAGAATTTTTGTCCTTTGATTTCTTGAAGATAGCCATTATTTCAAAGCAATCTTAATTTGCTTATCCCTGGTGGCTGAGGATGTTAATCACTTTTTCAAACATTTATTGGCCATTTATGTTTTTCTTTTGAGAACCCTCTATTCTGGTCATTGGAATTATGGCTTAATTTTCTACACATAAACTTGAATTCTGGCGTTAATCCTTACACTAAGTGCCAGAAGCTTCTGTTAAATAAAGGTCTGTGGTCTGTCCCTCCTTCTTAAATCCGGTACATAGTTGTAGTGATAGAGCAAAGGGAAAATGTGGTGCCTGGTGTTGTTATCTGAGTAAGATGGTGTCTGTTGACACACATCCCTTCCCATCTGCTCAGATCCTTGCCTCTTATGGGAGCGTCCTTCTTTGTTTCTACTTTGGCTCTCGGTGTCTGTGCATCTCTAAAGGCACTGTGAGCCCCCAGCCCTCACTAGCAGTGCTACTAACCTCCGGAATAGAATTTACTTCCATCTAGGGGGATGCAACGGCCTGTAACTGTCTTGGTAGGAATGGAGCTATTTATTTACTTATTATTTGTGTGCGTGTGTGTGTGTGTGTGTGTGTGTGTGTGTGTACGCACACAGGCATACTATAGTACCGGTAGAGAGGTCAAAGGACAACTCTTGCCTTCCATCTTGTTGAGTTAGGATCTGGCTTATTATTTCTGCTGCTGTACTACGTACTTCAGGCCATCTGACCTGTGAACTTCTCCAGAATTCTCCCATCTGTCTCCCATCTCACTGTGAGAGTGCTGGGATTACAGATTTGTACCACTACATCCAGCTTTCTTCCTGAGTTCCAGAGACCAAACTTGGACTGTCATATTTGTGTACATAGTACTTTTACCAGTTGAGCCATCTCCCCTGACAGGAATAAAGATATCTGAGAGTCTCTTTGGCTAGCAAACTATTAAATTAATGAACCCCAAGAAATTGGAATTTTCCCTGGAATCCCATTCTGTAAAAAGGAAAAGGATGAACTCTGGTGCTACCGAGAGGAGAAACTTGTCTCCTGGAAAGAGATTTCACACAGTTCCGACGACTTGTCACATCATCTTGCAAGAGAGTCTGAGACAATGTTGAGTGAGACCACACCTTGATCAGGACTGATAAGTTATACATACTTTAAAATTTTATTTATTTTATGATTTAAAAAATTTTATTTATAATTTCTATTTTATGTGTACGAGCATTGTATCTCTGCAAGAGCAGCCAGCGCCCTTCACTGCTGAGCCAGCTCTTCAGTCCCGTTTATTTTATTTCTATGAGTGTTTTGCCTGTACATATGTTAGTGCACCCATGCATGTAATACCTGTGGAAGCCAGAAGAGAGTGTCAGATCCCCTGAAACGAGTTACAGATGGTTGTTAGCCACCGTGTGGGTGCTAGAACTGAACCCAGGTCCTCTGTAAGAGCAGTCAGTGTTCCTAACCACTGAGCCTTCTCTCTAGCTTGAGTACCTTTTGCCTTCTATTTAAACCTAAACCTCGTGCCAAGAGCCTGAAGATGAACTTGACATGGGGCGGGTGCCATTGGGCTCTCTGTTCCCTTTCCCAGTGTGGCCACATTGAATAAATCTTTTTCTGCTCTTTACCATTTCTTGTTTTTTTTTTTAAATTGTAGTATTGATGTCCAGTGACTGTTTGGGCTGCCAAAGCCCAGGCTCTGATAAAACAACTCTGGGAACAAATCTGCCAGAAGTTTCTAATCCTTCTCTGTACTCAAGGGATTTTGAGATCTTGGGTGTCTGTCCAGTGCCCCTTGTTCCAGATTCCCAAATCTCTGTAGGGCAGATTTGCTCTTTGTCCTGGACATAGCAGCCCTTGGGAGCACATAGCACTAGGTTCAAGGAACTACCTCCAACTTTCTCGCCCCCCTCTTCCATGATATTTTCTCCAGGGGTGAGAACAATGAGCCCAAGGTTAGAGGGCAAAAACATTTACCAGACCAGAACTAGTGCAAAAGCCTTCACAAAGAGCATACACTGCGGACAGAAATATAGTGGACAAATTCAGAGGGGGGGGGGCTGAGGGAAATGAGTTATTTTTAAAACAGTTAAGAGAGTTTTCCTAGTTTTGTCTCTGGAAGGAAAGAGGTGAGCAGCTATCTGTCTTGTTAAGTTCTAAACTTTATACTATCACGTGTTCATTCTGAAACTGGCCTTTTAGGGCTTGAGTCACTAGGGGTTCATCAGGAGTTAGGCTTTAGTTATGGTGTGTATCTGTCATCATAAGCTACTGGGTCAGCTTGTGAGTAGTTAGGGCTGATTGTTAGAGTGGAGTGAGGGAATTTTTTTTTTTTCGCCTTGTAGTTTCTGTATTTCTCCCCCACAGATCAGCAAGGTCAAGTTATTAACAAGGGGATGATGATTTCTTCTGGAGCTGCTTCAGAGCTGAGAATGTGTGATGATGGGTCCTGGTTTGCTTTGCTGGTCTGTTATGGGGTCATCGGACCACAAGGCTCAAAAGCCACATTTTAAGAAGGGAGGTTGTGATAGTGGAAAGTTGAAAGCTAGACTATGATACTTCTTGGAGATTAAGACATCCTCAGTGGAGGGAGACAGGTGTTGGAGCTGATGGCTGATATTCCAGAAATAACACTATTTGGAGCCAGTAATCCATAAAATACCAATTATAACAGAAAATTAAGTAAGCAGAGGCCAGAGACAGAGAGCAGAACTGGAAACAGAAAGAAAGGAGCTATAGGAGTTAAATAAGTCCAACTGCATCCTGAAAAGGTGCCTAGGAGCTGTTCTAGCCCAGACCTCTGCACTATATATTTTTTAGGCTCTCTACTATTCTGATTTTTTTAGGAGAGATTTTTTTCCCCTTCTACTTTCCCTTAAATATTGACCCAGAAGCAACAGGTTTCCTTAAGGAGAATTTGTGTGCCTCCTGCTTCTGCACTAAGGATATCTGGGAACCTCCAGTTTTGAGGATTAGTCCTACAAAGGAGTCAAGACTTCATTGTTGAGCCTCTGTAGAAGCCCCACTGTGGCCTTCCAAGTAAACTGTAGAGAGCTATTTAGCAGCCGTTTCTGTCTGTTCCCCTCTTTTCTCCTTTTATCTTATATTTTTCTATTTTCTTTCATTTTTTATTTTCTTTTGATAGGCCAACATTACTTGTCCTGGTTTGTAGGGTTTTCATGTCTCAGCCTGGGACCTGGGATTGTTGTAAGTTACATGGTTACATTTCTTTAACTCTTTCTTTTAATTCAGGCTTTCCTTGAGACTAAATATTCTCCCTGACCTTGTCCCTCCTAATCTCTCTTTCAGTATTTACTTTTCTCTCCTCTACTTTTTCTCTATCAACCCAAATATTAACAACTAGATTATTCTGTTTTTTCCTGATTTTTTGATTTGTACCCACAATAACTAATAGTTGCTAAAATTCTTGTTGGGACACACAATTGGTTTCTGGCCCCACCCTGCTCTCTGGATCCCTAATGAAAAAGTGAGGTATAATTTCACCAAACTACAGTTTGGGAAACCAGAGTTTATTTGGTTTTATTTACAGAGCATTGGGGGAGGAAAGGGGGCTCCCCTGCTGAGGTCATACAGAAAATTCTACACTTCTGCAGGAACCCCGTGAGCTGCGGCCAGCCGTCATCTTGTAGCTAGTCTCCTCACCGATATTCCACGCATACCTTGGTCCCTCCCTGACGACAGCTCTGGTCAGTGGTTGGGGGTGGGGAGCTGCCTCTCCCGGCTCCTCTCTTCCTACAGAGCTCCAACCGTCAAATTTGTGCTGATCTAAGCAAGCGGGTGCAGCTGAACACAGTCCATCTTGCCAAGTGGAGGACTAATTCACGCAACACTACTATATTAGTTCACAGTACAATTGTGGGAATGATTTTTACAATATGGATATACTCTGGACAGATGGTTTTGCTTGACTTTGTAACTGAAAAGTTAATTTTAGCTTGACTGTAAGGCAGACCAGCTCATTAAGCCTTGTGTTCCTCCTGTGACCTGGGCATGTGGTCCTAATCCCTCATGACCCCCTTCCTTGCCCTTGAGCCAGAATAATGTATAAATATGTGTGTTTTTCACATCAAGTGCTGTAAATAGTACTTATCTCATTGGAAATAATGTGATAATTATCCCATTTGTGTTGCAATAGATGGGATTAAACTGATAAGGTCTATTTGTGGTTGTGTGTGCTCTTGGAGATCAATAGGAATCAGAAGGAACATAATCCTCTAATAAGGTCTACTTTTACTTCCTCATTTCATGTTGGATATATTCTTTCAATAAAAGAAAGGGAAAGCCCTTGTTCAGGAGCACACTTCCGAGAGTATTATGAGGGAACAGGTGCAAAGAGCAGTTTGGGTTTCCTCTTGGTTAAAATGGATGCCGAGTCAGGTTATCTTTACTCTGTCATTACCATATTGTGGTTTCATATAGTGACTGCTGCATGCAATCAATGCTCCTTTTCGTCCTAAGATTACTGATGTTCAGGGGATATTTATTTCTATTTGATATTCACATTGGGCATTTAAATAAAAGCCCAATAAGGGGAAGAGGAAAGAACTGGGTGGGTGTGGAATTTGAACACAGTATTTCTGGGGCCCTCAACACCTGTTATATCTCTGGGTGTTTCTTTTTTGAGTTTAGATTACACACACTGGGCATGTAAATAGGTGATCACTCATGGGTAAGGCTGGTGATACATCTGGACAGTCCTCCAGGATTTGAGTTGAAAATGCTGGTCTCACCTCTGGGTGGTCCTTTGCTAAGATGACACATGGATACTATTTTTGTTAGTGAGTGGTCCTTCACAGGTTGGGTTATCCCTCTGTGCATTGCAAATGAATGGTCCTTCGCAAAGTTGGGCACAGTGCTTGCAACCTGTGTTGATGTGTCCCAGCAGATGGTCTCCAACCAGATTCCCATAATACCATATGCAGTTTTGATTCAAAGTTTATATCCCTCAGTCTAGAAGTATTCTGCTGACCAAGTTTCAGCATATAATTTCATGAAAGTTTCTCTGAGTTTCCCACAAGTTTGGTTCACTGAATGTTTGGAATGGCCAAGCCATCAACTGAACAGGGATCTTTAAAACTGACATCTCACCGCTGTTCTGGTTGGCAGTTGGAAAGACAGAGGGTTTTCCTGGTGTCTCTTCTCTTGTGGGAGGGGTGTGTGTGCGCACACGCACGCTTGTGTGCAGTATATGCATATGTGTGCATGTGTGTATGTGCTTGTACTAACCAGTGCAGGAACATGTGGAGGCCAGAGGTTGATTCAAAATGTCTGCCTCAGTTGCTTCTTCACCTTACTTTTTTGAGACAGGGTCTCTTACTGAACTTGGAGCCCACCATTTTGATGATCTTGACTGGCCAGTGAACCCTATGAATTCTCCTGTCTCCATCTCCTAGCAGATGTATGCCGTCATGTCCAGCTCTTTATGTGTGTGATGGAGAGTCTGAACTCAAGTCCTCATGCTTTCACAGCCATGCACTTTACCCACTGAATCATCTCCCAGCGCAGTGTTGGAGGCTTTTAAGATAGACTCAGTTTCCCGAGTTAACATGAGGAGATAATTCTGAAAAAGTAGAGTCAGGTTCGGGGCTATGCTTATCCTAGGCTGTACTTAGTATTAGCCTTAATTGCCTGTTACAAGACATACTTAGACAGATAATTAACCTCTGGATCCAGTAAGAAGTCCATCTGTAGGAAGAACCTACCATAGAAAACTCTGAAAGGGCTGAGTTTGACTGTAGATTGGGGCATAATATAGAATCATAAAAGTACAATTGGGGAGCTGAAGAGGAGACTCATTGGTTAAGAGCATGCACTAGCTGCCCTTGCAGAAGACCTGGGTTCAATTCCCAGTGCCCACTTGGTAGCTAACAATCATCTATAACTCCAGTTCCAAGGGAATCTGATACCCTCTTCTGATTTATGAGGGCATTGCATGACACAGGTGCACTTACAAACATGCAGGCAATATACTCATACACATAAAATAAAAATAATAAAATAGATTTTTTTAAGAAAGCACAATTGGGAGAAGTGTGGGTCAAGACCATGGAGTTTCAAGTGTGAACTCACTGAAAGACTTCTTTAGAGTTAAGCTAGCCATTTTGACCTTCCTGGAAGATTGAAGATGGCTTGTCAGGTTTTGTGGATATCATCCTTAGTTTTGAAGCCTCACTTCTGAATGATACTGAAAATGAGAGCCAGAGTGTTAGCAGACTGTAGGGATCAGAGGACTCCAAGGTGGGAAATGAGGTGTTCTATGAGGATATTGGTTTTGATGTTTATAAGCTACATTATAATGATGCTTAAATAAGAAACAGCCTGACTCTTAGCATTCACAAGGCTGAGAGCACATAGCTCAGTGAGCTTGTTTACATTATAAACAGTAATTTTTTGGCTGTAATGTTAGGTAAAAGTCTTCAGTTCAGGTTATGACCATATTGTAAATTTCATTCCTACAACTGGTTACTTGTGAGGCCCTTTCTGCTTAGTGGAAAATGCCTTGTCTACCCAGTAAATGTTTCTACTAGAACCAGTAGTTATTGAGTCCCTTACATGGGGAACTGTGAATGAAATCACCTTGCCAACTTACCCTGGTACAGTTCTCCTACACTAGGGAGGCTGTAAAAGGGGAAGAAGGCTGAGGGCTCCTTTAAGATCGACTTGAAAAACAGGTATGAAAAGATTTGGAAATAGACCACAAGGTCTGAAGAGATCACAAGCCTGTGAAAGTGGCTCAATTAGAATTTGGGTTTTTTTTTTGGCCCCCAAATGTGTGGCCTGATGAAAATCGACGAGTTTTCCATTAGGAGAATCCAGGAAGCAACATCTTTTTATTTGCTCCACAACCATCCTTTGGGGTTGCTGTGAAGCTGTGATTTAAAGCCTGTTGAGTCTCTTGAAGGATATATTGAGGCTGAGGGAGAGTAGGATTGAGAACTAAGGCAGCCTGGAGTAGAAGCTGAGCTGCCTGTTTGGTTTATTGATTGTTACTCAGAGAAATATCAGGGTGTTGGGTCTTGAAATGCATAACAACCACCTAACTTGGAAACCAGTGGATTCTAGTAGGTCCAGAATCTCAGGGACATGTTTAATAGGGGTTCCATAGGCAAAGAAGAGGCCCCTTTCTCTACAGATGACTGCATTGGCATGGGTCACATGGAAAATTACAGGTGAAATCTGTGTAAATATTAAGTCTTGTTCCTGGACCCAGCAGGAGAGCTTCAGTGAGGACAATCAAGTTATCTTTTGGGACTGAGTTGGAATTACCCAGAAGGGGCCTAGATTCTATGACCTCTGTAAGGTTCACTAACATATACCCCCAAAGTCTGTGTCCTACCAATCGAAAACTGATTTTCATCAGTGAACCTTGTCAATCTAGCTGAACACTGTAGTCTACACAGAAATGTTGTAGAGATGTCTCAGAGTTAGAATCTAGCAGTAAGGTAATGGGATTAAAAGTCTGGCAAGGTTTTATTGTAAACTCGGAGTTTGTAAGAGAAGAGTCTGGCTGGGGAAGAACTGATCTTAAAGGGAGGGATTCTAGATAGGCTGACTAGACATCAGTGAATGAACTTGCACTGAGGGATGCCTGGGGGATAGACCTTAATACAAATGACAGGATGCATGAATTCCAGTGGTGGGGGCTATGGAATGGTACCAATGGCAAAAGAGGCATAAAGATGATTAAGATAGTTTGGGGTGTTCTGTATGAAATACACAAACATTCAATAAAAAATTCACATGAAAGAAAAAAGAGAGAGTCTCGTACTTGTTGATTATATTATCTGAGACTCAGGAGACAGCCCTTGAATTAAGAGTTTCAAGGATCTGGTGAGGTATGTAAGTCATCATGGTATGTAAGTCATCATGGTCTGTTTTATGGTTAATCTAGATTTCTCAACAACCAAGCGAGCCACAGCTGCCACTGCCCTGTGTGAAGGGAGCCAGCTCCACGCCATCAGATTCGATGATCTGGTGCTGGGCACTGGATAAGCCCCAAAGTTTGGATTACTCAGTGTTATTGTCTTTCACTCATGTACATATTGAGAAAAGAGTTCAGTAAGATCAAGGAGTGTCAACATTGGGCAGAAGTAAGTAGTTTTATGAAGGTTTAGGGACCATGTCATTTCAGAGGCCTAATCCACTGGCTCTTCTTGTGGTTCCTTTAAGGCCTCCTAAAGGGATTTAACTGTAAGGTCAAACTGGGAAACCCAAATTCTGCGAATCCTGTATGTCCACAATGATCTGTAGTTGTTGTTTTGTAGTTAGGGCCCCCATAATTAAAATGAAATCCTTTGAGTAGCTGAAAAGGCTCTTTGAGCCTGGAGTTAATATAAATCCCAGTAACTGGGCCTTCTGCTGGGAGATTTGGGCCTTTGAAGAAGAAACCTTACATCTGCATGAGGCTAACTTTTGAAGATTTAGAACCATATTTTGGATCTGAAGTGAATTTTCTGGGCTGCATATTAGTAAGTCATCTATACTTTGAAGGAGTTTATTCCAATAAGAAATTTTAAGAGGGAGAAGGTTTTTGGTCTAGAGCCTATTAAAAGAGGTGGGGACTATTTTGAAAACCCTCAGGTAAGACAGTCCAGGTAAGCAAGCTATCAAGTAATGTGGGTGGAGGAGTCCTGCAATTCAAAGGCAAAAGGAACTGAGAGTGTAGGCAGATTGGAATACAAAAGAAAAATATCCTTAAGGTTTAACACTATGATTCAAGATATATTAGAAGGTATATTTCCCAAGAGGATGTAAGGTGGACTGAGGCCACAGCCTCATTTATCTCAGACAGGTTCCAGACCATTCTGTAGGATCTTTTTAACCTCTTTATTTTCAAGGTAGGGGTATTACAAAGAGTTACATGGGAACAGTAGCCCAGTAGCCAGAAATGATCAATTAGAGGCTATAAGGCTTTCTACTCTCAGGTTTTAAAGGCTATTGGGGCCTTCGAGGACAACTGTGATGTTTCTTAAGAGCAGTTGTAGAAGAAGTGGCTTTTAGTGAGCACACAGGAATGGTGTTGTCTCAAACTTCCGGGAACACTTGCTGGGTGATGTAGGATCTATAGTAGAGCCTATAGGGAGGGCTTTGGAAGCTCCAGACAATTTTACACCAATATAGGATAAAGGACTTGGTGCCAGGAACACAATAGCTGCACCGGGAGTCTCAAAGGTATTTAAATGGGCCTGCAATTTAGACATGATATCACTACCCAAAAGAGGAATGAGATAATTAAATATTAATCGGGAAGCAATGAGTGAAAAGAGATTTGTCTATCATATAGGTTAAAAGGGTTTTTGAGCTTGCTGTCAAAACCAGTGGGATGATTGGAGGCCAGAAAGCTTAACAAGAGCAGGTGGTCAGGGCTGAAAAGTTATCCACAGTATCTATAAGGTAAGTAACGTTGCTTCCTGCCACATCTAGGGTTGTTCAAGGCTTATGCATAGAGATGCAGCATATAGAAGTTTGTACAGCCTCAGAACCTGTGGTGGTTTGAATGAGAACATTCCCCATAGGTTCTAAGTATTTGGACATTTTGTCCCTAGTTGGTGGCAGTTTTGGGAGGTCTTCGAAGGGGTGGCCATGCTGGAGGAAGCATGTCACTGGGGTTGTGTATTAGTTTGTTTTTCTACTGCTGTGATAGAATCACTAACCAAGGGAACTTATAAAATGAAGAGTTTATTTAGCTTCTGGTTCCAAAGGGTCAACAGTCTGCATCGTGACAGGGAGGCATGGTGGCAGACTCAGTTAGAGTACACACAGCAGCTAAGCATTCCCATCCTCAAGTAGGCACAGGGAGCAGAGAGTGACTGGAGATCTGGCAAGGCTTAAGAACTCTCTAAGCCCACCCCGCAGTGACGTGGTCTCTTTTTGCAACCTTTGTCTACTATTCTGAAAGGCTTGGCTTATAAAATGTGCAGCCAGGAATAGCTTGATCTCTGGACTCTCAGGTGAGTAGACATTGCACATGCTTTCAGCCACTGTACATTGAAAGAGGGTGGCATTTTGAGATGCTCCCTGAATGATCTCTCTCTTGGCTTATTATAATTAACAGGTTTAATGATGACCCTTTTCAATCTGTAGAATAGGAAAGTAATCATATCTTTTCAGAAAGTCCTTCCCGACTCATTCCCCACGTTGGTGGCGTGGTATGACCAGCAGGGCTCTTGGTCAGGCATGGTGACAAGACCTGACCAGGCTGGGTTATGAATGTGACCTTCTTTGTCCAGGTGTGCCCTAGAGACCATATATTCAACTTTTTCTCTTTTCCACAGGTGTGCAGCATGTGGTCAGGATGACATAGGCATCTTATCAGGTTCTATCAAAAGCCAAAGTGTCACCTCTCTAACGGAGGATCCTAATGAATGACTATTGTCTTTGGGACAGTTTAGACCTGAGGAAGGATGTTCTCTAAGGACAGCAATGTTATCTACTTGGTGAGGAGGGAAGAGAAAATACTTTCAATTTTTCTCTGAGTTCCCTCCATGAAGTTTCCCAGTGAATGTGTGACTGAGAGCCTGTACCGTGGGTAGAAAGAAGACGGAAGCAGAGCTGTTAAGCAGAGGATGGCTATTGTAGAGAAGTCAGAGGTGGAGCAGGGCCTTATGCAAACAGAATATGAGTCATCAAGGCTGTCTTCTGGGGCTGAGTTTAGTGGTAGCATCAGAGAATCTGGTAAGGCACATACAACATCCCTCTTGCAGCTGAGGGTTCTGTGACAAGGCCATGAAATCTTAACTTAAAGAATTCTCAGAGTCCTTTCCTAAATTACAACACAAGATCCCTAATTGTAGGATATTATTTGCTGTAAGGCAGCCAACATTCTTGGTCCTGTAATGAATAGGAAGGCCAAATTTTGTTCAAAGGAAAATAGTTTTTTTTTTTTTTTTCTGAGAATCTGAGGATCAAACGTCTACAAGTTTTTTGAGTACGTCTTACAAGTAAGTCAGGGGGATGGAGGATAGGGGACCTACTGTATAGGTCTACCAGAGGTTCAACACTTACTCTGAAAATGTCCCTCAGGGTATCAGATTCCTCTGTGTGTCAGTGGTTTCACTTGGCGGTGAAACTGCTACAGCTGGTCAGACTGGACTAAGCTTGATACTCACAAACTAAAACTGGCCACAGATCACGTGTGAGGAACCGGAGAACTTACCATGCCAGAGAAATGAAAACCCGTGGATCTCTTAGATCAGAAAGTGTGACTGGGAAGGAAAATGGCGGACGTGAGCACCATTAGCCACCTGCTCTGTTTCCTCCCACACTGAAGCACAGCAGTGAGTGTCAGGACAGGAAAATGAGCCAGGCGAGAGAGGGATGAGGTGGTTCTCACAATATGCATTTGCCCTGGACGAGCTGCCGTTATCAACTGAGCCACATGTTGAGAATGATGGGGGTTTGCTTCAAACTTGCTATAACTGAGGCTCACTTGAAACGCTTGATACTCCTGCCTCCACTTCTGAAGTGCTAGCATTTCAGGAATGTACCATTTTGCTTGGCCAAGCATGGTCATTATTATTATTTTTAGAAAGGGTCTCCCATAGGCCCAGCTGGCCTGGAACTCACTATGTAGACCAGTCTGGCTTTGATCTCAAAGAGATCTGCCTGCCTCTGCCTCCCGAGTGCTAGGGTTAAAGGTGTGGGTTATTACACCTGGCAAGCATGGCTGTTTTTATAGAATTCTTTACTTAATTCTTTTAAATCTACCCTGTTACATGGTTTGTGTTCAAAAAGATGGGATCTGAGTTGTATTGCTGGTCTTGAGTGACTTTCTGATTTCACAGGAAGATTGTAAGGTTGCTGTTTTGCAAATGGTTTTGTGGTAAATAACAAAGACATATTATTTTCCCCTTCTTTAAGAGTTAATCCAAATGGACTTGCCAATCAACTGGGTGGAAGACTGCTCTTCAGAAAAGTTCACTATTCCAGAAACTAAGAAACAGTATAAAGTCTACCTCAACATGTAAGTTGGCACAGTGGTCTCCTTGCCATTGTCCACTCATACCTTGGGAGAACGTTTTCCTTAGCAATCAGTAATCACTCCTTTGGCCACTGTTCACCCTCACCCTTGAGCATATCATGTTATTCTGTAATAAAGTATCTTTCTATGCTTGTGTGTTTCGTCTGAATTCATTTAATGGAGATCACAGAATTGGGGAGCTGAGGAGAGGCCAGAACAGGACCTGCTAATACAGGGTTTAGGGACGGGGAGATAATAAATAACGTGTTTTTTTTTTTTTAAAAAAAGAATGAAAAGAGCTACTGAAAGTCCTTTTCTTTTCCTTAATGGCTTTATGCTACTCATCTTATTTTTTTATTTAAAAACTAATTATGGGCTGGAGAGATGGCTCAGAGGTTAAGAGCACTGACTTCTCTTGAAGAAGCACTGGGTTCAGTTCTTGGCACTCACATGTGGCTCATAACTCCTTATGTACAGCGGATCCAGTGCCCTCTTCTTGCCTTCATGGTCATCTACATGTGGTATACATATAATATAGACAAGCAGACACACAAATCTAGATAAGCATAAATAAAATTCTAAAAATTAATTTGTCATACATAGACAAATATAATTTTTTATTATGTACAAAATATGGTCCTTTTATTTATAGACAGTATCCCAGTCACCACTCATTAAAGAAGTTACAGAGTTCTATACCTGGTCATACACAGAGACTGTGAATTACTCAAACCTAAATGGCATATCTACAATGCAACCTCTACACCCAAGGGTCACAGAACACAGAACAAGGGGTAAGGAGGACACTAATGCATGTCTCAATTCTCATCTATGAAGCTCCCTCATGCAACAGAGGGCCATGAACACAAAGGTCACAAATGGCCAAAGCATAGAGAATAAGAGTCTGCAGAGTGTGGGTCCTTGGACAGGACTCCTATATTAAACTTCACGTGCCCAGGGCTCAGGGACCATTGCAGAAGAGGGATTCCAGAGTGCAGTGAGCTTTGGCAACAAACTTCACGTGTCAAGAACACTTTATTTTTCTATTTTTTAAGCTACTGTATCCTAAAGATTTATAGCAGACATTGAGTCATTTATCTTGAATGAACCCCATTTTACAGACGGGGCCACTAGGTCTCAGAGAAGGTAAGGTGACGGAACAGGCGGCCGTGAAGCTCTCTAGGAAGTGTTCTTGTTCCCCGGCCACAGGTCAGATTTTGAGGCTGCAGTGGAAGTTCCGAAGGTCAAAGTTTGCTCTAAGGCTCCAAGCCCCACTCCCAGGAGCTGGACCGCCGCGCGCCTGCGCCCCGGCAGCGGCAGGGTTAACCCTAGGCCCCGCCCCGCGCACTGTCCTGGGTCTCGGCCCAGAGCCACAGGGAGCCCTGCGCGGAGGGCCGCCCGCGCCTCGGCGCCTGCGCGCTCTGTGCAGGGGACGGGGTCGGACTCGGAAATGGCGGCCTCCATGTTCTGCAGCCGGCAGTTGGCCGCCGCGGTCCTCAGGAGCCACAGGCCGCGGACAGCACTGCGGGCCGCCCCCCAGGTACGCTGTCCGGCCTGTAGTGGCCTCCAGGGTGGGCAGGGCGAGGCGTGGGGACGCGGGCCGCAGACGCCGGCACTCCGCGGCCGCCGGCACTCCGCAGCCGCTGACATTCCCGGGTGTCCTGCGAGGCTCGCCGGGGAGCGCTGCGGGCCGAGGCTGGGAGCGGGCAGCTGAGGGCGGTTCTGCTCGGCCTGCCCTCCCCGGGAGCACCGGCGGCGTGGCCCTGGCGGTCCCGAGACGACGGCGGGAGGGGCGCCGAGGTGAGCCTGGCGTGGCGGTCCGTGGCCCTTAGTGGGCCCAGGCTTGGGGTGCCTTCCTGGTGCGCTTGGTCGACTCTTGGGAGCGGTTATGAATGGGAAGGGCTTAGAAGACCAGCAGTGTCTGCCTGCTTACCCTCCACAGATATTAATGTGTGACTGTCAGTACCGGTGAAGAGTTGAAGGTTCCCAGCTTACTAGCTGGGGGAGTAGGAAAGTAATCCAGGTGTCTTCATTTCTGGATGGACTCCAGTGTAGTAGCCACTGCGTTTGGTATTTTGTTTCTCAGTATTTATAGAGTGTCAGGTGTTGTCCTAAGGTCGTTAGGAGGCTTGTCATCAAGACCAGTATCATTGATGATGATCTTATGGCTAAGAGAACAAGTACTTTGGCCCAGGAAAAAGCAGATGCGGTGAAGGCTGAGGTTTAATTCTAGAACTGTCCACTTCTGAAGCCTGTATGCTTGAGTCTGCCCTACAACTTCAAGAACAGTGAATGGGAATGTTCTTTTGGTGGAGTGTTTGCCTAGCATGTGGGAGGCACAGGGTTCCATCCCCAAGCGCTCATAAAGTGGAGGCAGGAGAATCAGAAGTTCAAGGTCAGCATTTGTGACACAGAGAGTTCAGGCTTAAGACTATCTCAAAAGAAAAAAACCCCTCAAAACCAACCAAACAGGAAGACAATAAAATTTGCCTCTTTTCCCAGTGTTGATACCTAGAAACTCCAAGAACGGGATTAGGCTTCTTTAGTTAATTCCAGAGTTTTAAGTTATGTTCTCATAAATAAATATTGGCTGTGTGTGTGTATGTGTGTGTGCGTGCGCGCGCGCGCGCCTTGATCTTCCTTAAATGGTACTGTCTAGTTTTTAGAGAATGACTATTTTGTGAACAAATAGATTTCATTCTAATGATTATTATCCATTGGAAACACCTTTGTTTCTTTCTATGTGGATTTATATTATATTCTCTTTTTAGCAGTGTCTTTTCTTTTCCATTCAGCATTAAGAGCTCTAGATTTTGCAAATAGTCTAACCCCTGCTTCTGTAGATGGGAACACAGAGCTGCAAGGTCTTAGGAAGCTTGTTTAAGGTCACACATTAAATGAAGCAGTTCTCTTAACACTTAAAAAAAATTTCCTCTCATCTTCCAAGTTTTGTTTATTTTTGTTGAAAATAGTTCAGGTTATAAGTGTATAATTAAGAGATTTGCTTTGCTTTGGCCAGGAATTTGGTCATCAACTTTGGGCAAAAATGTTCTTCATTTCCCTTTTTTAAAAAAAGTTTTCCTTTTTAGTTGACATAATAATTGTATGTATTCGTGGGGTTCAGTGATATTTTAATTCATGTATTCCTATAATGATCAAATTTGGGAAAATTAGTAATTTTCATCACCCAAACATTTGTGATGAGAACATGTATAGTCACCTCTTCTAGCTGTTTGGAAATAGTACATTCTTGTTAACCACAGTCACTGTACAGTGGGACAGCAAAACTTACTCCTCCTGTCTAATTGTAGCTTTTAATTCTGCAGACTAACTACTTCTCCTTGGCACTAGGAATCTTTTAAATGACAGCAAGAAAGAATACTCAACTCTCTGAGTCCTTGTGAGTATGCAGGAATCTGTATTACTAACAGTGTAAAGCTAAGGAAATTTTAAGTTACAACTTCTAGTGGTGCAAGGAAACAAGTACCCAAATCCTCCGTACATTAAACTCCTTTAAAGAAGGCCATTACCTTCTGTGTGCCAGTTCTTTGAAAACAGCAGTATTTGAAAGAAACCTTAGCAGTATATTGAAGAGCTTTGTACCATGGGTTTATCCTAAGCTTTTCTTTTAAAAAAAAAAAAAAAATCACAAACTAATGAAAGTGTTCTAACAGTAGTACAATGAATAATCCTTGTAGTGCTTTCCTCCAAATTTAGCATTTTGCCACGTATGCTTTGTCTGTTACAGTTATATGCATATATCTCTCTATAAAATCACACATTCATTTATTTTTGCTGAATCCTTGAGAGGAAGCTGCACGCTTCATGATATGTTGCTCAAGATACTTGAGCATCTATATCTTCAATAGAACATTTTGGAACCAGATGTGGTGACATGGCACCTAGCTACTTGAGGGCAGAATCACTTGGTTTCCTAGAGTTCTGCACCAACTTGGGCAATGTAGTGAGACCCATCTCAAAACAAAGCAAATAAACCAAACCAGAACACAGTACTCCAACCCCCAAAGGATAGGCCTTAAAACAAATGACAGAATGAATGAATTCCAGTGGCGGGGAGGGTGCCAGTGGGAAAGGTCTGTGAAGATGATTAAGATGTTCTGCATGAAATACACAAAAATTCAATAAAAAATTTACAAAAAAAATCTTAAAAAGGATAGCTATATAGTGTTATCTCCAAAATCTCCCGTATCCCCTTTATCAGCGCTCCCTCAGAGAGTCACCACTAGTTCCGACTTCCTTGAACTATGTAAAAAGAGACCCTAGATGCCAGTGAGATTACTCAGTGAGTAAAAGGAACTTGCCACCAGGCCTAAAGACCTGAATTCTATCCCTAGGACCCATATGATGGATGGAGAGAACTGACTCATACAAGTTGGCTTCTGACCTTCACATGTACCATGGCACCCCCATAAAATAAATAAATAAAAAAAGTTTAAAAAAAGATCATAGAGGTATGAATTCTGTGCTTTCTTTGCTTCAACATTACATTTGTAGCTGGGTGTTGTGGTCCATGCCTTTAATGCCAGCACTCAGGAGGCCTAAACAGGTGGATCTCTGTGAATTTGAGGCCAGCCTGGTCTACATAGTGAATTTCAGGCTAGCTAAAGCTACAAAGTGAGACCCTGCCTCAAACCCTCCCCTAAACCCCAAACAGCATTGCATTTTTGAATATAATTAATTGGTGTGTGAACAATAGTCTCCCCACCCCGTAATACCCTGTTATATGAATATATAATTTATGCATTCTCCTGTTGATGCGCATGGGGCCATTTACATTTTTTCCAGTAATGATTAAGCCTACTGTAAACATATGTCTTGAGGTAGACATAGGGCTCATTTCTGTTGATATATATCCAGGAACAGGTCAGGAAATAGGCCTTCAGAACAGTGGGAAGTTGCTGGCTTTAAATAATGGAGTGACACTAAATCTAGACATTGAGTTACCCAGTTAGCTAGGCTTTCATTTATTATGATTGTGTGTGTGTGGTGGGGCACACCTTCCATGGTGGGCTGAGGGGACAAATTTGTGGAGTTTGTTCTCTCCTTCCACCCTTACATGGGTTATGGGGATCAGTCTCAGGTCACTAGGCTTGTGCAGCAAACACCCTTAGCCTCTGAGCCATCTTGCTGGCTCTTTTTTTGTGTAATTCTGATTAAGGTGCACGCAGGAATGTTTTAGTTTTCTCTTTAAATGAGTACCGTTTCTCATTATTTTCCCTTTACATTTTCTGATTATCATCTGACATGTGCCTTCATCTACAAATACATAGAATTAAGCCTTTAGAGGTAAGGTTATTTTGTTTAGATCATTTCTCTATTTCTAGCGTGCCATGTTGAATAACTGTTTGATAGGATGAATGAACATTCTATGTGGATTGAAAAGGGGAAGAGTTTGTAGCTGCCGTATTTTCTGGGAATCTGTTATGATGCGGTTTGTCTGCTGTAGTAGGTTTGTAAAAGAGGCACAACTTAAGGGAATCATAGAATGAATACACCAGAAATGATACTATAGATTGATTTGCTGAGATTTTAGACTATGAGCTGGAAAGTTGCATGGAAGAAGTTTATTGAAAAGTGATCTGGGAAAATGCCTATGAGAGAATGAAGGTGGGGAGATTAAAGTAGAAGACAAAAAGTTGTGCTGAGTTGCAACAGAAGCCTGGAATTCCTATGGGAGGTTTGCAGCTAGGATGGCTCTTCTGAATAATCCTAATTGGAATGGCGTGTCAAGCGTCAGGTCTTCCTATCCATGCCCTCCCCCCCATTGATTCCAGTGGGTGCAAGCTGCCAGTAGGAAGGAAGTGACTTTGGGCAAGGAGACCACAAATGAGAGGACTGGGCTGACAGGTGTTCCAGACAGCACACTGCAGTGTCCACTACACATGAAGCCAGGATCTTGAGTCTTGAGCATAGGAAAGGTGTGTGAGTATCCAGTCATTCAACCATCACATAATCTAGTGCCAGGGATTTGTTAGCTGCTAGAAGAGGATGGAGAGAAGAAAACTGGGAAGAGTTTCAGTTTGGTGGAGAAGATGAGGGTTTCTGAATTTATCTTCCAGATAGAACTTCCCTGTAGGTCAATGGAGATATGGTAATAAAGCTCAAATGTAAGATAAGGACCAGAGGTGATGAGGAAAGTATCACATTTGATATTTAGCTGATAGATCAGCTTTTAGTTTTATGTTGTAATTCAGGCATTCTGAATATTCTTTTCTGATGACTTAATATAACAATATATTTATAGTTAGAACCAAGTGCTTTATATAAACCAAATATTTTGAGGAGGTGTTTTTCACAAGAACAACTATCAAATCACTGTTATACATAAATATATTTCCATTTTTTTTCTAGGTTCTTGGAAATTCTGGATTGTTTAATAAGTATGGACTCCAAACGCAACAACAACAGCAAAGGAATCTCTCACTACATGAATACATGAGTATGGAATTGTTGGAAGAAGCTGGTGTTTCTGTTCCCAGAGGATTCGTGGCAAAGTCACCAGATGAAGCTTATGCAATTGCCAAAAAATTAGGTACTCTAAGAAAAACTTAATCACCTTGACATGGAAACTGACGTGAACATCACTTTTGGCTTGATGACAACTTTTGGCACTTTTTGTTTATTGTTTGTTTGTTTGTTGTTTGACCTAGGGTCTCGTGTAGCCAGGGATAACTTTGAACTCCTGATCCTCCTGCCTTCACCTCCCAAAGTGTTAAAATTATAGGCATGCTACCACATCTGACTTGGCTTTTATTTAAAAAAAAAAAAAAAAAAATTAGGGCTGGAGAGATGGTTCAGCATTTAAGAGCACTGGCTGGTTTTGTAGAGGACTGGGTTCAGTTCCTAGCATCTACATGTCAGCTAACAACTGTGTGTATCTAGTACCCTCTTCTGGCCTCTACAGACATTGCACACATGTGGTTGTGCATAATACATGCACACAACACATTCATATACATAAAACAGAATAAATAAAATGTAAAAAAAAATTGCTTAGAAGGTAGAACTTTGTGACTGTTGAAGTTTTTCAGCTATTATAAGATGATTTTGAGCTCTGCTGTGTACTAACACTACAGACTTAGGAATCCCTTGCTGGTACTGGGAAGCTAAAGTTCTTTTTTTAGCTGGATCATAGTTATGGGGAAAGTGATTCTGTTTACTTGGTTGTAGCTTAAAGATGGTGGCTGTGATGAATATATTTTTTTTAGGGCAAATGGTGAGGGAAAACCTTAGCTGTTTAGCTGTGACTGTGAAGAGAGATCTAGCACTTCCTTCCTTTCTTTCACTGTGGGAAACCTGGACGCACTGGGTAAACTAGATGTTGAGCTCTAGAATGTAAGCTCCATGCGAGCAGGACTCGCCTCATTTGTTCACTGATATACCCCTAAGTTGAGAAAGTGCCTGATACTTAGGTGATCAATAAATTCAGTCCTGAATGAATTCAGTAGTTGCCCATGTTTATTATTACATCTTTTAATGACAGAATCCTTAATGACTTCTGTTAATTTTTAGTTGTATTGTGTTTTAGAAAAGTCTGATTTTAGTAAGTTTAGATTTTTAAAAGATTTATTATGGAAATAAAATGATGAATTTTCTACATAGTAGTGTTCAGATCCTACCAGTTTATGTAGATGAGCACAGTCATCCTGGGATGTACTTTGAGTAATATGACTTTAAATGTGCTTAGGCAGAAACACTTTGTTTTTATTATCTTCTCACAGAAAATACAGAACATTTAAGAAATGTTTAAAATTAAAGTTTTTATCTTGATTTGTTTAAAAAATGGATTTTTCTTTGAAAAATGAGGATTTTCTTTGAAAAATGAGAATGTTGCTGTATAAACTGTTTTGAATGAGAATGCCATTATTTTCTTGTTTGGAGGCATGACTTTTGATTTATAGCTTTTATCATTATTGTAATCAGAATTTATTTTCAGATTATTTAGTAAAAATTTGAATTTGTTGATAGGTCTTGATTTATATATTAATGAAGTCAGTGAAACTTTTAAAACTTTTTCTACCTATTTTCAAATTCTTATAATGGATTTTTAAAATACTAATTTATAAAAAATTTTTTCTACTTAGTCAAATTTTATTATTTTTTTCAGAAAAAAAATCGAAAAACTTAAAAAAAAATGAAATGATTATTCTCATTCTTTTGTAGTCCTGGCAACTTCTGTGGGATTAGGATTTAGAGGTGTAAAGAGCAGGTTTTGAAAGATTCATTTTTTATTATTTATGTGGCTGTGTGTATACCTGTATGAGTTTGCATGCACCATGCACATGCAGGTGCCCATGGAGGTAGAAGAGGGTGTTAGAGCCCCTGGAACTGAAGTTATTGGTAGCTGTGAGCCAGCCCCTGATGTGGGCATGGGAACTGAACCTAGACCCTCCAGAAGCACAATAAGAGCCCTTTATCACTGATCTGTTTCTCCAGCCCCAGGGTCTCTCACTTTGAGGCCGTTGAAACAGAGTCTATCTTATTCATTGAAAAAGTACATTCTTGTCACAGAATATTGAAAGTTAGATTGTAGTGTGAGATCTGTGATAGAGGTTCGGACTGACTGCACGCTCTGAGAGGAAAACATAGGCTTCTCTTGTCACTGGTGTAGTTTCATCTCCTACGTGCTGTCCGGACTGTAGATGGATTTGTTGAATGAAGTAATGGAGTTGAATAAAGTGTTTTAATCAGTTGTCCTTATACTTCTAACTCTATTTCCTAAATACTGAAAAATCAGGACTTGGCAGGTAACCAGGAAGTGATAGATAAATAATGGCTTCTTTTTTTCATTTGGACATTACCTCTCCAGTGGTCCCTGAGGCTGCCTGCTGATTTCTCATTAAGATTGTTGTTGGTTTTTAAGCTAATATTTAAATTCTCTAATCTTTACCTATTGTTTGTTTTAATACACTTGTGATGGTAGATCCTGTGACTTAATGAAAAATAGTCTTGTACAAATAAGGCTCTTCTGAGCTCCAGTTGCAGGACTGTGGACCTAGTATTTTTGGATAAGTGTTTTCAAGGGCAGTGGGGAAAAAAACCCTAGAATTGGAAGAATTTTGTTCATTTTTAACATGTTCCTTTTTTCAACATTCAGCAAAATGTCTTGGGAACTCTTACAGAAGCTTATAAACATCAGTGAATACAATAAAGACTCTGGCACCTTTGAGCCTGCATTCTAGCAGAGAAGCAAAGCAGCAAATGACATATGTGAGAAAAGTGTGTATGACGTTAGAAGCTGTTGAATTCTCTGGTGGGAAAAAAGTAGATCCCAGAGGCAAATGGGTTGGAGGTGGGCAGATTGCAGTATTTACTAGGTTGATTAGGGTAAGTTAGCTTAAGGCTCAACGTGAGATTTAGAGAGAAACTTGACAGGACAGCTGGTTGAAGAGTACTTTAGGTGCATGGTGCATTAGAACCAGTTCCTGATGGGAAGAAGATACTAGTGCAGCTGGAATGCAGTGAGCAGGGAGTTCCAGGAGCTAAAAGGGCATCGTGTAGGCCATGGTAAGAACTATGGTGTTTTACTGACTGAAATGTGTATTCAGAGTGGTTATTAAGTATTAAGGAGAGTATCATTTGCTCACTGGCTACTGCTTTAGAACATTACATGGGGGATTGGTGTCATCCAGGTGAAAGATAATGATGATCGAGACAGATGCTTGACTGGAGGTGATGCAGAGAGTAGCCAAGATTCTTCATAAAGTTTTTAGGTAGAACTGGTATGATTTCCTAATGAATGGGTGTGGGTTTTTTTTTTTTTTTTAAATACTAGTGTGACTAATTCATAAGGTCATCTTGTGATTTAAGTAGGAAACATTTCCAATATAAGCTAATTTCCATATCATTTCTAAGTATTCTTTTGTACTAATTGCGCTGTAGTTTATTTCTTATTTGATCACAAATGGCGTTTATATTTCATTGATTGATTGGTTCTTTCTGGAAATTGGTTCTTTTAGGAAATGACTTTTCCTCATGATAGAGTACCCACCTTCAGCTTGTTCAAATACTTGTTTATAGTGCAGTGGTTATATCCCAGAGATTTTCTGTTGAGATAAACAGCATGGGGCCTTTTTTGCCATAATAGTAATTGCTGTACCACTGCCAGTGTATACAAAATGCTACAGGCATTTAAGGAGGCAAAAACGAGGAGGATCAGAAGTTATGCATGTCTGTGGGACAAAGAATGCCCTTCTAAGAGGTATTACCCTGGAAAGTGAACAGTGACAAGAATACAAGAATCTAGAGTAACTAGTTTGCTAGTGTGTGTGTGTGTGTGTGTGTGTGTGTGTGTGTGTTTGTGTATATGCTCTCGTGCACGCACACATAGTAGGTCAGAGGTTGATACTCTCTTCCTTTATTGCTCTCCACCTTATTTTTTAAAACTTTTAAAGAAGATTTATTTCTTACATATGTGAGTGTTTTTCCTGCATGGATGTAAGGGCATGTGTTTGAAGTACCCAAGGAAGCCAGAAGAGGGCGTCAGATGCCCTAGAATTGGATTTACAGATGGTTGTTGCCATGTGGGTGCTGGGAACCAAACCTGGGTTGTCTGCAAGAGCAGAAAGTGCCTTAATTGCTGAGCTGTCTTTTCAGCCCCATTCACCTTACTATTATTTTTAAAAAATTTTATTTAAAGTCAAGAGAAATGGCTCTGTACTTAAGAGTATTTACTGCCCATCTAGGGGACTTGGGTTCAGTTCCCAGCATTACTAACACGTGTTCTTAATCCATTTCCAGGGGGTCCAGTGCCTTCTAACCTCTGAGGGCACCAGGCATGCATGTGGAGCACTTACCTAGGAGCAGGCCAAACACTCAATAACTTAAAAATAAATCTAAAAAATTAATTTTTTATTGTTGTGTGTATGTGTGTGGGCATGCTCATGCCATGTGGTGTGTGTGTGTGTGTGTGTGTGTGTGTGTATGTAGATAAGAAGACAACTTGGGGGAGTCAGCTTTCCTGCTCTGGGACCCAGGGATTGACACAAGTCCTTAGGTTCATGTAGCAAATGCATTTACCTGCTGAGCCAGCCTTCTACCTTTTTTTTTTTTTGTGGGGGCGGAAATAGGGTCTCTTACTGAACACTGTGTCAACTAGGCTGAGGGTCAGCAAACCTCAGGGTTCTACCTTGCCTCTGACCTCCTTAGTGCAGGAGTTACAGGCATGCAACTGTGCCTGGGGTGCTGGGGATCTGAACGCAGGTCCTCATACTTGTGTAGCACTCACTGCCCACTGAGCCATCTCCCCAGCCCCAAGTCTGCTAGTTTTGTACAGTAAACTTAGGATAGGAAAAGGGATAGTGTTTATTATACTTATTAAAGAATAAAAGTTGTGCCATTTATAAGCTAAATTAGCAACTTAAAAACACAGCATCCCGGAAATTTTTAGTACGCCTATCTTATTCCTATTGAGTCCTCATAACCTTACTCCTCAGTAGTATATGGAAGCAGTGCTTTTTATTAGTGGGAGAGTAAATCAGTTTCAGTACAGGTGCTGGTAATACCCCAAGTTGTGACTTGTTCCTGCTCAAAGTAGTAGTTATGACTCAACTATTCACAAGATATAAGTTTACCTGTGAGACTAGAGAGGACAGGAAGTATTAAGGAAACACTTGAATCCCAGTTTTGTGCTTTTAATACCTTCCAGAGTATTAGATGTTTTAAATGTCAAAGAATAGTTAAAATATTTTCAGTAAACAGTACTTTCAGAAATGATTGAATATGTTTAATCTTTTTAAAACATAAGTCTTTTAGATGGTGAATATTTTGTTTTCCAAATCTAGGAAATCTATGTATGGAATGCTCATCCTTTTACCTTGTGAATAAGTGGGACTTTAATAACATTTGTTAGTGTATATGTTAAATAAAACACAGTCTTGCATGTAGTTCCCTGCTTCCTGTGTAATAAAAGGTTTTTCTTGTAGGTTCAAAGGATGTTGTAATAAAAGCCCAGGTTTTGGCTGGTGGTAGAGGAAAAGGAACATTTTCAAGTGGCCTCAAAGGAGGAGTGAAGATCGTGTTCTCGTAAGTCAGATCTTTTAAAGTTTCAGTCAGGATCATCATGTTTTTGGCACTACACATACTGAAATTTAATTGAGATTTTGCTGTGTTGCCAATTTGAAGTCTTTTTCTTATTGCAGTCCAGAAGAAGCAAAAGCTGTTTCCTCACAGATGATTGGGAAAAAACTGATTACCAAGCAAACGGGAGCAAAGGGCAGAATATGCAATCAAGTTTTGATCTGTGAACGAAAATATCCCAGAAGAGAATACTACTTTGCAATAACAATGGAGAGGTCATTTCAAGTAAGTAATTATAGACATGGCACATTAGGATTTATCTGTGGCATTCAGTTTAAAAGTTGAATCATTATTTATACGAGAAGGAATGAAAAGTATGACACATGACACACACAGAAAATTTGTCATTTTTGAAAAGCAATATGGTACCTGTCACAAAATTTGACATATGATGTAATTTTTAAAAAACTTTGGGAAAAACCCTACTGTAATAAATTTCATGGGATTTTCAAGTTGTTAATTCACTACAAATAGCTTAAATCTTTGGATCATCTTTGGATTCATAGAATGAGAAAATTATTTTCCTGTATAGAAAAATATTCTCCGCAAAGAGAAATCTTCTGAATAAACTAAGAGCATGTGTGTCTGTGGCTTCATCTCTTTCTTTTTGTTGTTTTGTTTTGTTTCACCAAATGATTTAGTATTTCATAAGTTGAAGGTGACATTAAGTAGTAAACAGGGTAGTTTAAAGGAGCATTAGCCCTGTTTTCCTCTCTACAAAACTAAAATTCTGTCATGGCAAATTGGAATCAGGTAAGGTGAGATTCCTTTCATAGGCACGATACATGGATGGGTGTTTTACACCATCATCATCTCTTTTTTGAGTTCATTAACTTTACAGGCAGAATCATCATGTTTAACTAACTTGTTTGAAGCAAACTGTAGCATGTTGGGAGGCCCTGATAAGGATTTGATATGGAAAATTATTATTGTGTGTAATTTAGAGTAGTAACTTTTAAGGGATATAAAATAGTTTTCTTATATAGAAAAACTTTAAAAAAGTATTTTTTCTATATTGTGATTATTTTTCATACTATTAAAATTTCTATTAATGTTTGGTTAATAAAAATTTCATAACTTTTAATTTTTATAGGAAAGTGTTTTTTGGGGGGCCTAGAGTTGGCTCAGTGGTTAAGAGCAGTGACTACTCTTGTAGAGGATCTGAATTTGGTTCCCTGCATCCACATGATGGCCCACATGACTGCTCACAACTGCCCATAACTCCGGTTTCAGGGGATCCATTGCTCCCTTCTGGCCTCTGTTCGAAGTGCACACATGTAATACACTTTACATATATGCAGGCAAAATTCACATAAAATAAAAAGAAAATTAAAAAAAAAGTAGTTCTTAAGGTATAACACTAGGTGGTAGTAAAAATCCGCTCAGGATAATGTTAAAAACATTCTTTTATTCTTAAATGAGATCCTTATTGGTTTCTCTGTGGTAATAGAATTTAGCTTTGTAAGTTATTTTAGAAATTACATGACACTAAATTTACCACATAAGTTTGCAGAAATAGTACTTTATACATTTACCTATTTTCATTACACATTCTTTTCCCATTTGTTACATATCAGTACCTGAATCATCATCTTGTCATTTACAGTTTGGCTTTTTGCTGTGGCCAGAAACAAGGTGTAAATGTCTGGACAAATCAAGAGAAAACTTCTGTCTAGAATAAGTCATATTGATTGTAGTAAATACAGAAAACTGAATATATGTCATCAACAATATGTTAAGGTCATTTGGGAGAAGTATCAAATTTGTGTTTACTGAGAACTTGAATGGGTATGTTAACTTTATTGAAAAAAAAGTCTAAATTTTAAATTATGGTTTTTATTGTTTGACTATTTCTGTATGATGTAGGTTTTTGTAAGTACTAATAAAAAATCTTACATGTGACTAGGTGTGATGTTGCATGTTTGTAATCCCAGCCCTCAATAAATGGAAGCAAGAAGGCAGGAGGATTGCTTGAGTTTGGGACTAGCCTGGGTTATATAGGGAGTGCCAGGCTAGCCAGGGTTACTTTTGTTACTTGCATGCTTTAATTGTGGGCTCCACTAGTCTTTTGTGGTACCATCATATCAGGATACTTGGGTAAGCGAAAGCAACAAGAACAGAAAAGGAGTTTACCCACTCTGGCACTTTTGTTAAATTAGATTTATTGACATTTGCCTAGTGCCTTATGAGTATTTCCTTTTGCCCTGAAAAATCTAATTCATCAAATTACCGTTGTTACTTTATTTACTAGTAAAATATAACCTGATGAAAATGAGTGGTACCTTCAGCAGTGTCAGTTTTTGGCTTTTCCTGAAATAGATGTGTAAAGCATGCTGAAACAATTCCAAAAATTTCCTTAAGCTTTTCTTAGATTTTTTTTTATTGTAGTAAGTGACTGCTTTATCATATACTTTTAAATTCAAAGGTAAGAAATTTTGAAAAGTACTTAAGTTAAGAAAGTGAGAACATTATTAATATAAATATATTTGAACTTACATTTATTTGCTAGAAAGTACTTGGTTTGAAATTAATACTAAGATTTAAAAGTTAAACTAATATTCATTCTGAAGTGGTTTCCAAACACAAAACTGTAGTAGTTGTTTGAATAGATCCTTACTTACTTATTCAAGTTGTCATAGTTAGTATAAATAATTAAAGGCTCTTCATTTTCTTTTATATATTATTTCATATTTATTTCAGTTTTGTTTTATTTGCTGTGTGTGGAGTGAAGGCAGAGGACAACTTGTGGGAATCAGTTCTTTCCCTCCACTGTGGAATCCAGGGATCAAACTTAGAACCTGAGGCTTGTAGGTGGTCTCCTTTGCATGCTGAGCCATCTTGCCAGCCCGATGAGAATACTTTTAACCCTTTACCTAACTTTTAGCCCAGTTGGACTAAAAAAGACTTTAATATTACCTTTTTACATCCAATAGTTTCTGTATACTTGGTGGCTTTTAATTTTTCTCATCAGTTGATACAAAAAGAAAACTAAAATAAAATGTTAGAATACTTCAAAGGTTTATTGGTTTCTACCTCTTTGAATATATTTTGTGGTTATCTGTAGATTTAATTTGTATTCTACTTAAGTAGCATCATAGTAATTAAAGAGTTTCTTCTTAAATCTGAGTCTCTTCCTGCTCTTTAGATCTTTGTAAAAGCTTGTAATTATGAACTGCCTTACCAGAGAGGAAACGAAGAACACCCTTTATTGGAAATTCATGAAAGGACTTAAAATTAGACTATAATTTGGGAAATTTCTCTTTAGATGTGTTAATGTTTTCTTTTCTAGTTTTAGAAGACAAAAATTTGTTTAAAAAGAGAGGGTTGAAGGGGGAATGCATTAGAAGAGTTCTGACAGGAGCTGTCCAGAGTTAGGCTGACTTTAGAGCTTGAGGATGAAGTACTGCACCTGAGTATACTCCCTCCAGACCTGCCTTCAAGTCTCACTTGTCCATACAGCCTCACTTCTGTCAGACTCGCCACAAATTTGTGGGTTCTGATTCTTTCTAGTTTAATAATTCTTCAGAGCACTTTACAGAACTCTACTTAATGCTGTATTTGCCTAGTTTTGAGAGTATAGGGCAGATGTGTTAATTTTATATTTTGCGCAACTTTTTTTTTTTTGAGACAGGGTCCTGCTTATGTAGCCCTGACTGGCCTAGAACTCAGGCTGGCATGGATCTGAGATCCTTCTGCTTTCCTGCTTCTTGCCTTCCAAGTGCAAAGACTGAAGGCCTGTGACACCATGCCTAGTATTGGATCACATTTCTTAAAGAAAATATCTTTTGCCCACCATGTGGCCTTGGTATTGCTGTGTATCATTTGACTCTATGTGTATATGAGAGGTTATTCCTAGGTCCTCTAGACTTTTCTGTTTGCCTTTAATGTAGTATCATCCTTTTTTTTTTTGAGACATGGTTTTTCAGTGTAGTCTAGGGTAACCTTAGTCTCAGTATCCTTCTGGCTCAGACTCCTGAATGCTAGGGTTTCAGGCATGTGCTTCCATACTTGGGTTTATTTTGGCCATTGTGAGTGAGACTGCATATTGATTTTAAGATACTTTTTCTGTTTCTGAAAAAAAAGAAAAAAGAACTCATAGCCATTGGTGTTTTAATAGGGGTTGCACTGAATCTGTAGATTGCTTAAGCTGGAAGGAATTTTTGACTGTATTATACCTTTTGTGCAGTATATCTTCCCATTTGTGTCTTTAATTTCTTTCAGTGATATTTTATAGCTTTTAATGCATAAATTTCTTGGTTAAGTATAGTTTTATGTATTTTATTCTGTTTGTTGCTTTTGCAGTTGGAATTCTTTCCTTTTCAGATTGTTCTTAGTGTATTGAAATACAACTAATTTTTGCTTCTTAATTTTGTGTTTACCGGTTTTGCTAAAATTGTTAAACAATTTTCTGTGTGTGGGACCTTTAGGGTTTTCTGTGTATAAGATAATCTCATCTGTGAGATCATTTCACCTTTCATTTTCTTTTTTTGATGTTTCTTTCTTTTTTTTTCTTACCTTGTCATAAAACAGGTAGGGAGTACAGTCAGGGGCCAAAAGGCAAATGAAATCATTACTTAGTAAAACCATGTATTCAACAGCTTCTCAGTAAACACACAGATAATGAAAAAAAGCTGAGATCTTCCTGTCTAGGAAGCCCCATATGACCAAACAAAGCTAAAACAAGTGAGGTTTGAGCTACATCAATTTAGATGTCAAAGTAATCTGTTAGAAAATCAAAGCCTTTGCTCTTAGTTGACTTAAAAGTCACTAATTTTGGAGGTCACATAACTGAGCAATCCATTATTAGCTTCTTACTAGCTTGTTGGAGATACTGTTTCTCTGATGTAGGTTAATATAATGGTTAGTTTATTTTTAAAAAATTGAAGTCTGCTTTTATTAAAACTGACTCTTGAACTTTACAGGTTGGTGATTAAAATAAGACAAAATTTTGTCTGTTCCTCTTGCTATCTTACCCTCGGGTCAGATTTTACTCAGCTCAGCTGTGTCTGTGTATATGTATGTATGCATGTGTACATGAATGCCACAGCTCATGTGGGGGTCAGAGGACAACTTTTTGGAGTTGGTTCTCTCCTGTTGTGTGTGTCCTGGGGATTGAACTCGGGTTGTTAGACTTGGCAGCAAGCACCTTTACTTGCTTAGCCATATTACTGGCCTGTTATTCAGCTCTTCCTATAGACATGTTGATCATTTAAAAAACAAGTTTTTTCCTAGACTGTAAAACAGTTAACTTGGCTTGTTGTCCATTAGAGCTGGTATGTGTTTCTTTTGTCCCATTCTTGCTTTCTTGCTAACTTGGACACTTAAAGCCCTTCATCCTTCCATAAGACCAAAGTGTTACCAGTTAGCTGTTTGGAGTCCTTTTGCTCTGGGTAGAAATTGTGAGCAGGCCAGCTAATATAAGCTTTTCTAGTATTGGCAGTCCCTGGCTATTGAGTGCCCAAGGCCTAGGGACTAGATTGGCAGATCTAGAGGATTTGCATCAGGTTTTAGTAGCTAGAGACTGAAGGCTGTATTCAGATTGGAGGTGTACTGCTCTGGGCTTTTAACTAGCAATGGCCTCAGCACTTGGCAGCAGCTGTAGTCTTTGGCTTCCAGCTGCAATAAGTGGTATGAGTGGCAGCAGGAGGTAGCAGCTCTGAGTGTTAGAACTCCTGAATGGCTGCCATTTCTGTAGCAGCTAAACTGTAGTTCCTGGATCTAGGGTATCACGCCCCTTGGTCATCATGGCATGGTGGCTCCCTGGAACTCTTCCAGTGAGTGGAGCCCACAGTTTCTTATCTCTTTACATCCTTTAACTTTGGTTCACTACTTTTCTTCCTTCCTTCCTTCCTTCCTTCCTTCCTTCCTTCCTTCCTTCCTTCCTTCCTTCCTTCCTTCCCCCCCCCTCGTCTGTCTGTCTGTCTGTCTTTTTGAGACAGGGTCTCCCTGTAGCACCAGCTGGCCTGGAACTTGCTATGTAGACCAGGCTAGCCTTGAACTCAAAGAGACCAGCCTGCCTCTGCCTCCCAAGTGCTGGGATTAAAGGCGTGCACTACCATACCCACCTGTCTCACTATTTTCTTACACTTCTTCCTGCTTCTCCAGCTCGTCATGTGCTCCTCTTCCCACATTTCTGCCCCCCTGGTCTCTGTAACTTTTCAGACACTCTTGCTATTACTGCTGCTTTTGCCGTTGGGTACTGGATGCTCCGCTTCTGTTGCTTCTGCCATCTCCTTGTTGTGTTGCCAGCTTAGCCTGTGTATTAATGGTAAAGAAAAAAAAATAGGCAAGAAAAGATGACTAAGAAGAAGCATTAGGTCCTAATGTTATAACTCTAGTGGGAAACCCAGGTGGGTGTCTCCTAGCTGACTCAAAAACATTGAGCTAAACTTCTTGCTTATTTAGCCAGAAATTGGATGTGCAGAGGACATTTGCATAATCATGGCTTAATCTTTCCTGTAAATGAAGGGGAGCAGTTGAAGCAACCACAGGCCTTCTTGCTAAGCACTAGAGGAAGTGTTCCTTCTCTGGCCTAGATGAAAATGACAACTAAAACTCACTAAGACTTGTGACGGCAAAAAGTCTAATGTAAGCTATTTGGAACAGATGTGGTTGTGTCAGCCAGAGCCAGAGCCGAATTTGGTTTGCTCATAATTTGTTGAAAATTTTTATGTTAGTATTCATCAGGGACATTAGCCTGAATTTTCTTTTCTTGTAGTACCTTTGTTTGATTTAGGTTTTAGGGTAATGTTGCTGGCTTCAAATGAGTTTGAAAATTTTCCAACCTTTCAAAATTTCTTGAGTACTTTGAGAAAAGTTGTTATTAAACCTTTAAATGTTTGGTTAGAATTCTTCAGTGCAACAATCCTGGGCTTTCCTTTGCTCGCAGTTTAAAGTACTGATTCAATCTCATTGTTAGTTACAGTTCTAATTGTATCTTTCATCTCTCCATGCTCTGATCCTGGCAGATCTGTTAGTTTCATTTTATTATTAATGCCCAAGGTAATGAACCTATAAAGAAAAAAGTTTTCTTTCTAAAAGATTATTTTTAAAATTTTATGTATATGAGTGTCTTGCCTTCATATTTGTATGTGCACTCATGCATGCAGTGCCCATGGAGGTCAGAAGAGGGTGTTGGAACCCTTGGAACTGGAGTTAGAGACAGTTGTCAGCCACCATTTGGGTGCTGGGAACCAAACCCAGGTCCTCTGCAAGAACAGCCAGTGCTCTTAAACAATGAGTTAACTCTCTCCAGCCCCAGAAGAATTTTCTTTAGCTCATATCTCTGGAGATTCCAGTGTAAGGTTGGGCAGTTGCATTGCTTTGGGCCTCTTATGAAGGGCTTGAGCGGCAGTGTCAGGGAATGGTTGAACAAATTGCTTATTTCATTAGCTTAAAAAAAGCAAGAGAAGAGGAGGAGACCATAGTCTACTTTGAAGGCTTGTGCCTACTAACCTTACCTCTTAAAGCTTTCACACCTCCCAGTAGCACCACTCAAGTCTTGGTACATGGGTCTTTCAGGAGCACTCATCCAAAACAAAGTTGTAGATTAGGTCTCTAGGAATTTTTCCGTTTCTTTTGGGTTTCTGATTTGTTAGTGTGTCGTTGTTCATAGTTGTCTTTCATGATCATGTTATCAGTTATCCAGTTTTTTTCATTTCTGATTTTTGTTACTTGATTTTTTTCCCCCAATTAGTCTGTTTGAAAGTTTATTTAATCTTTTTAGCTTGCTAACTCTTAGTTTTAATTGTATTAGTTGCTTTTCTCTTGCTGTGATAAAAATACCATCACCAAAGCAACTTATAAAAAAGTTTATTTTGTCTGACAGTTCCAGAGGGATAAGTGATCACGGCTGGGAGGCATGGCAGCAAGGGGCAGGCGTGAGGAAGGAGGCAGTAGCCCAAGAAAGCACATCCTCGTTCACAAACATGAAGCAGAGGGCAAGCAGGAAGTGGGTCAAAGTTACAAACATTCAAAGCTCACCCCTAAGGGATATAAGAAGTGTTCAAATCCCTGTGCCTGTGTTGGACATTCCTCATTCATATGTCACATTCTACTCCCTCACCCCCATGGGCTCATGTCTATATCATAATGCAAAGTGCACATAGTCCAACTTTAAAAGCCCCCATAGTCTGTATCAACACTATTTAAAAGTCCAAATCGTTTCTGAGACTCAAACTAGTCTCTAAACTGTAACCCCGTAAAATTAAAAAACAGTAGCATGCATCCAAAATACAATGGTTCAGAACACACATTCCCTTGCAAAAAGAGAAGAATGGGGCATAATGGGAAAATGCTGGACCAAAGCAAGACCCAGTTTCAACAGAGCAAATACCAAATCCTGTAACTCCATGTCTGGGGCTTTAGTTTCAGAGTTTAGATGATTCTACCCCTTCAGCTTGGCTGTCTTCGACGTACACCTCTCTTTTGGACTGGTTCCATTCCCTGTATGCAGCTCTCCTTCACAGATACTTGTGACTTTGGCACCTCTGACGTCTTGGCTCCACCGCAATCCAGGCTTCACCTTCACAGCTTCGCATAGTGACCTTTTCTTGTAGTGATGCCGACACTGACTCATGCTCCTTGGCCTCAGTGGCTGGATGAAACCCCAGTGGAAGAATCCATGATCCCTCTCACTCTTGTATCTTTCATGACTCTAAAACCACATGGATGACATTGCTAAGTTCCTAAGTTCAGCTGTCAGCTTGGGGTGGATCATTGCTCCCTGGAATTGCATTTGTAGCAGGTTTTTTTTTTTTTAAATACTTTTATTATTTTTATTTTATGAGTATTGCCTGCATGTGTGTAAGTGCACCTGTGTTGTGCAATGCCTATGGAGGTCAAAAGGGAGCATCAGATTCCCTGGAGCTGGAGTTATGGATGGTTGATAGATGCCCTGTGGGTGCTGGGAATTGAACCTCAGGGCATCTTACCCATTGTTCTATTGTAGAACAAGAGGCTTTCCCTTAATGGCACTAATTTCTTGAACAATTGCAGCCTCATCCTCTTTTTGTACACATGCCTTAGCTGTGACATTAAGCTTCCTAGTGCATTTTTTCTCTCCAAACTGTTCATTATTATTTTTTCTGCCACATTTACTCTATAATTAATATTACAGACCTGCATGAGTTTTCACATAATTGATCTTTCTCACTAAGTCATCTACTTACTATAAAGTAGGGGTATAGGCTAGAGTGTGACTGGAGTCCAGAAGTTACTTCCCACACTGGAATGTAGACCAGCCAGATTCTTCCTTACATACATGTATTACAATCGATTCACTTTGCAGAAAATCATTTTTTACTTAAATATCAACTAACTCTCTTAAGAAAAAGATTTCTTGGAGCTGGAGAGATGACTCAACAGTTAAGAGCACTGGCTACTCTTTCAGGTGACCTGGGTTCAGTTCCCAACAACTGTATAGTGGCTACCAGCCATCCATAACTTCAGTTTCTGTGCTTCTGACATTCTCTTCTTGCCTCTGTCTGCATTGCATGACATGGGGGCATTTGCATACATTCAGGGACAACACTCATACACATTAAAAGAAAATAGACCCTGTAGCTGGAGAGATGAGTCAGTGGCCAAGAACACTTGCTGTTCTTCCAGAGACCCTTGGTTTGATTCCCAGGACCCACAAGGCAGATAACAACCATCTGTAACTCTAGTTCTAGGGGATTGATGTCCTCTTCTGAGCTCCAGGGGTGTTGCATGACACAGGTGCTTGTACGTACATGCTGGGAGTACACATACACATAAAATAAAAATAATAAGATATTTAAAAAAATCCCTCTCCCACATTTGGTTATTGTTTTAAGTATTTGAAGAACTGTTTTGTTTTCTAATGTAGAATACTGTACTATTCTTTGAAATTCAATTTCACATGAGTATGTTACTGAAATACCAAGTGGATAAAAAAATGAAATTACTCTTTAGATTTTTTTTTTTAAGTGAAAGTCATGGTTTTCTGAGTTTGACAGTAGTTATGTTTTTTTTGAAAGTGGATACATTAAAAATATCTATATCTTACTTGTTTTTCACCATATCACTATACATACTTAAACCAGTATTAATCAGTATTTTCTTATTCATTAATGTTTAGTTTTGCCATTTTTATATGTTGAGATTATTTCTAGCCATGTGCATAGATTAGCAAATGTATTAGTATTTACTTTAAGATATTTTCAAGATTGATTTTAGAAAAACTCAAAAGTTATTAATCTGAGTATTTGCATTTTTATCTTACTTTCTTATATTGTTCATGACAATAGCCAGAGCTGTTCTTTCAAGGCAGTTTTAAAATATTTATTTATATTTTATGTGTGAGTATATTACCTGCATGTAGGTGGGTGTACCCTTGTAATGCAGTGCCTGAGGAGATCAGAAGAAGCCTTTGGATCCCCTGGAACTGGAGTTACGGATGGTTGTTAGCTGCTATATGGGTGCTGGGATTTGAACCCCAGTCTTCTGCAAGAACACCCAGTGCTCTTCATCGCTGAACCATCTCTTCAACCCTCAGTTTTCTTTTTTGATTTGTAGGAAGATTAGAGCTCAGAAATCCTGCAACTTTTTTCTTAGACTTTAAGATATCAATAGTCTGTTTTAAAAAAAATTTCTTATTTTTACCTCAAGCAATACTTTGATGTCTGTTCAGTATTTTCTCAGTATGAGAAAAATATATATGTTAAATTTCATGTATTTTATTATATTTACTTATTTGGTATAAGTTTTGTATGTATTTTCTTTTTCCCTTTCAGGAAGCTAGCATTTTTGGCTTCTTTTTCGCTTCTTTTCCATTGTTTCAGTTGAACATGTATAAGGGGTTACTTGCTGGAGGTGGAATAAATTGCCAGGGAAATTTAAAAACAAGAGATGGGAATAGTAGATGACTAAGTCTGGTAGCACACAGATAAGTTTTGACATGTTATTGAAATATCTAAAACAAATTTAGATGTTTTGTCTCTTTCTTTCCTTGCTAGGGTCCTGTGTTGATAGGAAGTGCACAAGGAGGTGTTAACATTGAAGACGTTGCTGCTGAGAGCCCTGAAGCCATAGTTAAAGAACCTGTTGACATTTTAGAAGGCATCAAAAAGGAACAAGCTCTTCAGGTATGTTGCATTCTGAAAAATCTTTAGTTTTTAATTACATAATTATAATACTTAAGGAAAGATAATTTGTGAAACACTAAAAAATTAAAGACAAGTTATTCTCTTAAAATTGCAATTAAAATTTTTTTTGATTAACTTACTTTGATGTGTGTGAATGTTTGCCTGCATGTATGTAAGTTTACCCATGCTGTGCAGTGCCTGTGGGGGTCAGAAGAGGGCATCTGATCTCCTGGAACTGGAGTTAGGATGGTTATTAGTTGCCCTGTGGGTGCTGGGAATCAAACCCAGCTCCTCTTTGACAGCCACCAGTGAGAATAACTACTGAACCATCTCTCTAGCCTCCGAAATTGCAATTTTTGAAAGTATCTATAGTGCTTCTCTTTGTAGGTTCTGTAAATAGTTTAGTATGTATCTTTAAAAGACAGGGATGCCTTACATAGGGCCAGTGTGCCATTACTGCTGTATCTGGTAACATTAACAGTAATTTCTTAATGACTTCACTTAGCCAGTCATTCAAAATTTCCTAATTGCCTCATTATTGTTTCTTTTCCAATTTTTCTGAGTCAGGATCCATAAAAGGATCCTTCGTTGTGATTGATTAATATGTTCCATAGAGATCTTTTTCTGCTTTCCCTTTCCTTACTCTTTTTTGTTTCAGCTTATTTGTTGAAAAATCTAAGAGGTGATTATATTATATCCCCATTGAATCATTTTATCTGTCCCCTTTATGTCCTATAAATTGTATGCAGTGGTAGAAAGACTGTGGAATGTCATAATGATGACTCAGTAAACTCTGTTTAGTCTCCTTGTGCTGTGCAGCCCCTCCCTCCCCGACAGCCCTCGTCTTCACACCTCTGCTCCCTCCAGAACTGTGGCATTTAACATTATGACTTGTAAGAACTGCTTGGTAATATTTTTAATGATGTTGTTGAATTAAATTGTTTGGTTTGGATATAAAAATAAGTTAAATTGTTAGGCTTGAATATAAACATGAGTGGCTCATCTTAATAAAATTAGATAGTAAGAAAACAAATGTTAGAAATAAGCTTATGTTATTGACATACAACAAAAGTAAAAGTTTGACTGGCACAAGCCTTAAAGGAGGTGAAGAAATTTCTCTTATGGATAGGGGAGCAGATAGTTTAGGCAAATGAATGATATAGATATTTAAAAGGGACAGTCCTTGGAAAATTTTTGACATACTGAATTGATAGAAGTATTCTGTAGTTCTCAAATATTTAAGTCTACATAAAACTAATAAAAACCTTTTGTAGTTTAAATTTTATTATTTATTTAAAATAGGTTATCATTCAAAATTGCATTCTTTTTCTTGGTCAGCAATTTTATTGTATTGCCATTTGACTCTTTACATGAATGATATTCACTGTCAAAGAATTTAAGCTTTTTTCAATTGAAGATCAAAAGAATGTATTGCAGCCTTTGGTGGTAATTGAGAAGAGTTAAAGAATTCTCCATAGTGTTCCTGAGCAGACCCAGGTCCTCTGCATTAGTGATAGATGCTGCTCCTGGGAGATGTAGCTTAGTGGGAGAGCGCTTGACCTGCATGCATGAGGTTCAGTACCTGGTAGTGGCCAAAAAAAGAAGTGATAGACAATTACTTCATTATAAATTTGTGAACTGGATTGAGATCTTAAAATGCTCTACAGATCTCTCTGATTAGGATTTCTGCTCAAAACTAAAAACTCTTCAACTAGATTAAATGCTTAAATATTTGTATCTTTGGGGCCTGACACAGTGCCTGGCATGTATTAAGTGCGCAGTTGAGTTTTGAATGAATGAAGTAGTTTTTGTCTGACTGCATCTCACTGCATTGCCTGGTAGGCTCTTTCTAAGTTACCTTCAAAATCAAGAAGAATGGGTTAATATTTTGGTCACTTTTTGGACCATTAAGATTGCTAACCTACTTTTTATATGTAGTGTTAATAGACTACAGCCTTCTTTTCCAGTTTAGGTTAGCTATAGGCTTAGAGGCAGTCTGGAGGCTGTGGGATGAACACTGGAACTGTAATCTAGGTTAATGGCCATACGTGACCTCTTTGAATCATTTCTCATTTCTAAAATAGGCAAAACTTACCCTGTAAGGATTTTGAATAAAAAAATTTTGTTTAAACATTTAGTAATAGTAGCTGTTATTTCAAGTGATTGTTTGACTGTGAGTGACCTATGCTTATTTTTTAAATGATGAAAGTTTTTTTTTATTTGCAACATTTTAATGCTGATTGGACATATGCAAACTACTTCTTAAAAAGACATATTGCTTTCAGCTTGCACAGAAGATGGGATTTCCATCTTATATTTTGGAGTCTGCAGCAGAAAACATGGTCAAGCTTTATAACCTGTTTCTGAAATATGATGCAACCATGGTAGAAATCAACCCAATGGTAGAAGATGCAGATGGAGAGGGTAAAGTATCTTCTTTGTCAAATGGTATTGTACGTTTATTATGGTCTGCTTCCCTAAGGAAGTTGACCTCATAAGGATGTGAACTCATTCCTATTTATAAGGACCTGATGTGAATAAACTTGAAAGAGACCCAGTAAAAAAAAGATTAGAACAGCACTGTCCAATGTGGCCACCACCAGTCAAAGGTTGCTGTTTAAATTAGAATTCATTAAAATGATACGATTTGAAAAATTTATTTCTACATTCACATTAGTCACATTTCAGGTACTCAGTGGTTGCCATATTAGAATTAGATAGTGCAGATAGAGAGCATTTCTGTCACTGCAGAAGGTTCTATCGGGCAGTACTGAGTCGGAATATTAACAGTTGTGGTGAGTGCTAGCTACAGCTGGGGAGAATTGGCCATCTGGGTCTGTGTAAGTGAACCTCTTGTGTGAAAGGGTGTGCTTAGAGCTAGCATCATTTTAATATTTAGCCACTAGAGAACTCAAAGAGTAGCTTGTCCATGTGGTTGGCTCTCATTTTGTGCATGTGTAAATTTTACATCAGATTTAAATCATTGTACCTTCCACGTTTAGGTTATTTTATTTTTTTTAATTTGTTTTATTCCGATCTGAATTTTTTTTTTTTTTGGTATTTTGTACTAACTGCTTTTACTTCTGTAATTTATTTGATTTTTGTTTAAAGTCTGTTTGGGCTATTTAATCTTCTTAAGTATTTGTAGTTCATTTTTCACTTTTATACCTGTAATTACTAATGTTCTATATTAAGGGCACCAATTTTTATTTGGTCTTTTATAGGCTAGTATAAAGAATGAATATGTTCTCTTGTAATAATAAAATATTTTGTAAAACAACATAATTAAACTTTTTGAAGAGTGAGGACTGATGTTTTGAAAGGCATATGTCGAAGATTTATCTGTATAAAGCATCTGATAATATTTTTCTGATTATGTAATTTGAGAGAGGCCAATTAATAATGAAAACAAGCTCACTGATTATTTCCATCGGAAGTTCAGCAGCCACATTCTGTTGCTAAGGGAGTGTCTTCATCCTCTTAGTAACTATTTTTCTATGTATTCAGGTTTGCTTTTCTTATTATACATGTATATTTGTTTAGAAATATTTTTTTCCTAATTAAGGCTGTTGTGTACTGTGAGGAAAGCAGGCCTCCTGACACAACCTCCATCCTTATAAATAACATATTTTGCTAGAGCTGAGTACGTGACTCCACTCTGGGCTTTTTTGAACTTGCTTATACAAGCTGTTCCATTGCGACCTTATGATCAGAGACTTGCGATCTGTTGTACCCTGATGTATGTCTTTGTGGTGTCTGGTAAAGGTCAGAATGTTTCGACCTGATAAAACTTTCTCTTTGGAATTTACCCTGGGCCTCGCGGTGGGGCAACTGAACAGTATATAGCTTGAGTTCTAAGTGAATAAAGCAAGCAGTTTTTCTTCACCCTAACCAAGAGTGTGCTATGTGTTTCTTAATCCCGACGTCCCTCGCAGTAAGCTCGGACCCAAGGTCGTGCTGGCGCGGCCGTGTACTTATTAGAGAAAATTTATACAGTGCCAAGAAATATAAGTATAAAGAAAAATACCTACTGTCCCCTTTTAATGTTAACATAATTCCTTTATACCTTTTCTGTAATTGGTGCCCACCCCCTTTGTTGTTGTTGTTTTGAGATGAGGTCACAGCTGGTCTGGGACTTACTGTGTAGACCAGCCTCACCTTGATCTCACAGAGATCTGCCTGCCTCTGCCTACTGAGTGTGGGGATTAAAGATGTGTGCCAACACATTCAGCCTCAAAGCTATATTTTTAAAAGATTTTTACTTTATGTCTTTGACTATATCTCTGGTTATCTTTCATATAGATTTTTAGAGGTAGAGCTTTTGGGTCAGATAGTAGTATTTTTAACTTGTATTTTAATTTTTGACTAATAACATTTTGAGGTCTCTTTTTCCACATATCTTTTTTCTTCCTTTCTGTTTCCCCCTCTTTCTTTCCCTCCATTATTTTAATACATATCCAGGGTGTCTAACTCTTTGCATACTTTTCCAGTATTATTATATATATTGGATTTTATTTTCAAACTGATAATGAAGAACTCGTGTTTCGTTCAATTTTCAGTTCATTATTTTTCATGTTTGTTAAACACGTTTTTCTTTTTGCAAATTTTCTCTTCAGGTATTTTGCTGCTGGGTTAGTTTTCTGTGGCTGATATAACAAATTATCATAACTTTAGGTGGCTTAAGTAACAGTTTTTCTCATAGTTCTAGGCTAGAAGTCCGAAATCACAGGTCAAGATGTTAGCAGAGCTTCTATCTCTCCAGAGGCTGAGGGAAGGATTTGTTCCATGGTGTATACAGCTTCCAGTAACATTCCTTGGCCTGTAGCACCTTGTCCCAGTCTCTGTCTTTGTGGCTACATTGCTTCTTTCTCCTCTGTGCATATCTAGTTGCCTCTGCCTTTCTTTTACAAGGATGCTGTGGTTGGTGTCCTTTAATCCAGGATAGTGTGCTAATCTCAAAATCCTTAATCACATCTGCAGGAATTTTACCGTATCAGGTAATACTCATAGTTTCCATAAGTTAGGACCTGGTGTCTTTTGAGGGATTCAGTTTGCAATCGTTCAGATCTTTGAATATTTTCATATTAATTTATTTACATAAGTCAAAAATTCAAGCAATGTATATCTTATTCTCCTTGAGAATTTTCCTTTCTCTCAACCATCATCTATGCCCATTCTGTCTGTCCTTGTTTTTTTTTTTTTTTTTCTGTTCATATTTCAAGTAAAACAGATTAGAAAATATGTTCTTAATTACTCCTTTAACAGAAAAGATTGTGAACTATATGTATTTTGCATCTTGCTTTACTCACTTAATAATGTATTCTGGTGAATGTTCCATGTATATAGGTTCTTTATTTGCTAAGAATGCTAACTTTTTTTCTGGCATTTGACCTATTTTTCATCATTTGTTTAATTTTGCTTAACTTTAGGGGATGTATTAGAGCTTTTTGTTTTCACATAATCATGCCTCATCTTCACTTCCATTACTTTTATACTGAGATTTTTTTTCCCCCTATCTCAAGATCAGTGATGATTACTATGTTAATATATTTCTGCTTTTTAATTGTTTCATATAAAAACTTTTAAGTCTTGGGGCTGAAGCAATGACTCTCCAGTTAAGAGCACTGGTTGCTCTTGCAGAGGACACAGGTTTGGTTCCCAACACCCACATAGTAGCTAACAACCATTTCTCACTTCAGAATCCTCAGATTCTGCACAGATGGGTGCACTTACATACATTCAGGCAATATACTCATATACATAAAAAAAAAATACCCCCCACCAAAAAAAACCCCAAGTCTTTAGAGTCAATGAAGAGTTTACTTTAGGTCTACCTTTTTTTCCCTAAGTACATACTTTTTCTAATGCTAAAACGTCTTTTCCCTACTGTTGTTTGGTACCCTGTCCCATCACAGGGTAAACATCGGATTCCGTAGATGTGATTGTCCTTTTTGTATCTTCTTCCTTCTAAAAAAAGTCATTTTTGACAACATGGATAAACATAGAATACATTATAGTCAGTGAAAAAATCCAGACACAGAAAGATAAATACTGTGATTTCACTTGTCATAGAAAACATTAGAAGGCGATTACCTGGGTTGGGATGTGGGGGAAATTGGGAGCTGTTGTTCAGAATATTAACTTTCAGTTAACATGACAAAATTTGGAGACTTAATGTGTAGCAGGTAAGTGATGCTGAGTAATGTATTAATATGAGGAAGAGGGAGACTTACTAGACTATATAATATGACTGAGTGGACTTGCTGAAATGGCTTATTATCCATTGCTACCATTGGGATCTGCTAGAGATTGTTCAGTAATCACTCCCTTCCCTGCCAGGATTTTACAGAACTGGGTAATTTTCCTACTTAGATCCAAGAATTTAACAGGACAGAATCTGTCCTGGAATAGCAGTTGGAAATAACTTTATTTGCCCTGGGAAGTTCACTTAAAGAGAAAGAAAGAGTGAATGGTTTGGTAAGATCTAGATTTATTAGGCAGATAATTCACTTCTTATCCTCTGGGAAAAAGTGAGTACAAAGAGGAGGAAATAGACCAGAAGTTACAGTACGTGAATCTCTCACTTGTGAATGTTACTTGTGTCCCCTGATAGGTTCAGAGACAACACTAGGGTACCTGCTGTGAAAAATGCAGTTTGTAAGTTTTTTTGTTGTTTTGTTTTGTTTTTAGAGCTAAAGGTATCGATAAGTAGTAACATGAACAGGAAATGGAAAATGGAATAAGAGACTAAACTAAGGGTCGAAGGAAAGTATATGAGTTGTTTAAAAAGTAGTAGAGAAAATGCTGAGTGTTAGAGAAGGGACAGATGCCTTTTCCAGAGAGGTACAGTTAAACCATAGCAACAAAGCAAAGTATTAAAGTGTAAATACTAAAAATAATTTTTAAACATAAGAAAAAGCAACAAAATGAAACAAAGTATTTATTATTATTATTATTCTCGGTTGAGAAAAATATAATTTCTCCTTCCTTTCTATTTTCTTTTATAGCAGTCTTTGAAGGCAAAGGCTCCAGCCTCAGTAATGCAAGCTAGTGAAATCAGTGTATCCTTCCAGGTTAACAATGGTTTCAGTAATTGAAGTTCACTTTCTGCCAGAACTCTGTTCTCATGTCCCAGGCCTGAAGATTATAACCTTGTCTCTGGGGCTTTGGGGATCAGTCTGTACAGGACTTTCTGTGGTTGAAGCTTGCGGGTGTGGAAGGCCCTGCCACTTGTGTTTACATTTTGGGGGTGCTGTCGGGACATTTCCCCGCCAGACCCAAGTTTTGCCACATACGTACGTCCCATCATCTTGATTGTCCAGGCAATGATGAGTGTAGTGTTGGATATAAAAATAGTAACTCTGAGGCATTTAAAATGCCTTAACTGGTCTTCTTTAAGACTGTCTGGGAATTACTCAGCTTTAGAATCCTGTGCCATGCTTCTGGTTCTAGGTTTACAGCCTGCTTTGCTCTAACTGCCTCCCCTAAATGCTGACTCTTGCCTCTGGTATTAGAATCAAAAGTGTATCTTCTGTGTTATTAGTAACTGGTACTGCTCCTATTTTCAGGTATCTGTTTGTTCAGGAACTGTAAGGAGCTTTTTGTAGTTAGATTGAGGAAGGGATAGAATACTGAAAGATGAACTTCAGACTTAACCTTCATAAGAGCCGATTGGTGTTGGGCATGGTAGGATGTGTCTGTAATTCCACGGGAAGCTGAGGGAGGAACAGTGTCAGTTGGGGACTAGCATGGACTATATAATGAGACCCTTTCTAAAAAAAACTGGAGAGATGGCTCAGCAGTTAAGAGCACTTGCTGTTCTTCTGGAGGACCCTGGTTCAATTCTTAGAACCCACATGGTGGCAACTATCCATAGCAATGGTTCCAGGGCATCTGATATCCACTTCTGATCTCTGAGAATATTGCATGCACATAGTACATTTTACATACATGTAGACAAAACACTCTAACACATAAATAAATAAAATATATAATAAGGTTGGGATATAGCTTAGTGGTAGAGTACTTGCCTGATATGTGCTAGATCCTGGGTTAGATACATATAGTGCCTCAAAAAAAAAAGTTAAAGAGTTCTAGAGGTAGAAGGCAATTATAGTGGATATAAGAATGAATGACAAGAGAAAAAAACTGGAACAAAAAGTTCAATGGGTTGTTGATTTATAAGTATTTTGTGCTTTATCAGCCACATATGTAATCTTATATTTGGGTATTTTTCTTATTTTTGTCCTTCTCATTTTCCCTTTTCTTTCTTATTCTTCATAATCTTTTAATCACATTCTAATTTGTAATTTGTAAGCCATTCTTTTTAATTTTTTAACTTCAGTTTTTAAAATATTTTTATAATTTTCATTTTATGTGTCTGAGTGCATTGCCTACATGTGTATGTGCACCCATGTCATGCAATGCCTGCAGAAGTCAGAAGAGGGCATCAGATTCCCCTGGAACTGGAGTTATGGACAGTTGTTAGCTGTCAAGTGGGTGCTGGGAATCAAACCTTGGTCCTCTGCAAGAACAGCCAGTGTTCTTAACTGCTGAGCTGTCTTGCCAGTCCCATAAGTCATATTCTTAGTTCACGAGCCATAATAAAATTGGCAGAAGTCATCTGGATCATAACTTGCTGACTCCTCCACCCCCCCCCCCAATTCTTTTAAACATTTAGGTCTTTCAAGGATGTCTGCTGTTTAGGAAGAAGAGTGAGGAGGAGGTGGGCTTAAAACAGCAATCAATATTAACAGTATCTTTACAAGTCATTGGCATTTAGCCACTAGGAAAGTGGGAAGAATGGTTTTATGAGGTACCAAAAGACTGAGATGGAATCTGGGGCCCAAATGACAAGGTTAGCTTAAAATACGGATAGTCGGATAGTTAATTCTTGGAAAGTTTTAAAGGTTTATAGTTGCTTTTAAGGCTTGCTTTTTTCTTTTTTAATGCTGAGATGAATGCAGAAAAGTAACACTGAGGTACTTTAAATTCCTGAATATTCTTCAAGAAACAGTTTGAGTTTATTATGAATATAAATAGAAATACTTTGAATAAATAGCAACATTAAAATATTTTTTCCTTAAACTAAACACTGTTTACAGTTGGATAGTTTATTATATCCTTCACAAGATTTAAGCTCACTTTCTTTTCCCTTCAAAGTCTTGTGCATGGATGCAAAGATCAATTTTGATGCAAATTCAGCCTATCGACAAAAGAAAATCTTTGACCTTCAGGACTGGACCCAAGAGGACGAAAGGGACATGGCAGCGGCTAAGGCAAATATCAACTACATTGGCCTTGACGGAACTATAGGCTGTCTAGGTATTGCATGTTTCTTTGTCTCAGTTGACTTTTTGTAGCTCAGTTTGTTTTCTCTGTTCCTTACACATCGCCTTCTCCCCTTCACAGTGAATGGTGCTGGCTTGGCCATGGCCACAATGGATATAATAAAGCTGCACGGAGGAACTCCAGCCAACTTCCTTGATGTTGGTGGTGGTGCCACAGTCCAGCAAGTAACAGAAGCATTTAGGCTCATCACTTCAGACAAAAAGGTGGGGTTTATGTCTTAGAATTTGAATTGTGAGAAGTGACTTGATAACTGGTAGATGTCATTACGATAGCTGAATATTGAAATTCAAAGGACTATAGTAGAGTTTGGAAAGAGGAATTGAAATCTTTGTTAAATAAAAGAGAAGTTTTGACAAGATTAATTTTTGTGAGGAAATATTCGATGGTGTTAGATGAAGAGGGAGAGGGAGATGAAAGAGAGGGAGAGGGCAGAGAGGTGGAGGGAGGGAGAGGAGGGAAAGAGAGGAGAGCTAATAATGGTGAGCTGGTATGAGAATCATCCATGTGGAAATAATCCTGAAGGTAGTAGTTGACTGTAAAAGTCTAGAATTGGGGCTGGGGAGCGGGCTCAGCAGTTAAGAGCACTGGCTGCTCTTGCAGAGGACCTGGGTTCAGTTCCCGGCACCCACATGGTGGTAAATAACTATCTGTAGCTCCATTTCCAGGGGATCTAACACCCTCTTGCCTCCATGGGCACCGAATGATACGAGTGCATTTACATACATAATGACACAATGTATACATAAAATTAAAAAGTAAAAACAGAACCTGGAATTATAAAAATATATACCCTTACATACTTATTTCATTAATAAATGTTCTGGCAATATTTATTTTTTGTGGTATTAGGCTTTAGAATTCTTTAAGAAGCTTACTTTATTGTCTTTCTCTTTGATTCTGTTGGGTTATTTACCATATATATTTACTAAGGGGACTAAACTAAAATAAATCAAAGTGTACCTTATTGTGGGGTTGGCACCTGTTGCACTAAAGAGACAAAGTAGAATAGGTATTTTGGAGTGGATATGTTGATTTTGGTGGCGGTAACTGTAGTAAATAATTGGTTCTAAAGATGTTAAACTTACAATTGAGGATACATTTGAGGGTCCTCAGCATTTGGGGAAAACTGATGTCTTAGGAGCTGGGGAGATGAGGAATCCAATAGAATAGAATGGAATCTGCCCCCTCAGTGTCATAAAGAACTAAGATCCACTGAAGGAGAGAACAGACTGATAGAGGTAAGAGCAAGTCAGGAGAGGGCTGATGTTCAGGGCAGACAGTTTTTAGAAGAAAGACTATAGACAGCAGTCAGATGCTGTAGGAGATGTCAAGCAGAATAAGGACTCTTAAGAGCTAACCCATAGTAAGAACTGTAGAAGAGGGGCAAGACCCGTGTTAAAGGATTAAGTTGTGATTGGGAGTTGAGAGAGTGCAGAGAGACATCCAGGAGAGATGAAGTGGGATGTTTCTTATGAGGGCATGGAAGGGCATGGTGTTCTTATTTGAAGGGTGGTTGGGTTGAGAAGAGCTTTATGGTGTATATTTGCTTGATTGTTTGTATAAGAAGACCAGTAAAATGAGCAATGAGCAATTTCTAGCTGGAGGAAGAGATTAGGATATTAAAAAGCGTAAGTATTGTATAGGGGGAGGGAGGTTATAGCTCAGTAGTAAAGCTGTTGCTCAGCATGCACAGGGTTCTGGATTCAAACTTCAGTACAAAAGAAGAGAATGACTATAGTTAAAGGGGTCATGATCCAGAGAAGAAGCAGTTATAGAGATATTATAACCAGGGTTTGTGTCCAAAATTGGTTGCATGACAGTAAGTGATTGATGATAATGGAAATCTTGTATGTGACATTGTATAGTATGTGATCTGAGGTAACCATGTTGGCTGTGTTTAATAAGAAAAAATATGTGGAATTAGGAGGGCTTGTTAAAGAGATATAGTAGAAAAGAAAATATAAGCCACGTGTTAAAATTAGCGGAAATAAGTTCCGGTGAGAACTGGACTGAGAGAAAAGGAAATGATGATTTAGTCTGAAAATGTTTCCATGAAACTAATTTTTATAAGGTACATATCCCAGTGTTCTTGAGAGGACAAATACTTATTTCTTTAATATTTCAATCTACCCCAAATACTTTATTGACAGGTACAGGCTATTCTGGTCAACATTTTTGGAGGAATCATGAGATGTGATATCATTGCAAAGGGAATAGTCATGGCAGTAAAAGATTTAGAGATTAAAATACCTGTTGTGGTACGGTTACAAGGTGAGTATTGAAGACATTGGTTGTTCCTAATTGTATAAATGATGATTTTAAGAGCATAATTCTTTTAAATTTAGTTTTGCAAGTAACTGTCTTTTTAGTGAAAGCATTATATAATATAAAGCTTGAAACTGTGATTTAAAAAAAATTGGGGCAAAAGTGGTCAAAATTTTGCATGGTGTAACTTGAACTTTTGTTTTACTTGTGATTCATCTGAGTCTGACTTTACCTTTATTACCATGGATATGATAAAACAAAATATTTCACAATGTAGCTTCAAGTGCTTAAATATTTTATAAGTATTTATGTTGATAGACTCCTGTGTTGAAATTTTATACTTAAACATACTGTAAAAAGATTTTAAGTTCTTTTGTGTGTATATTTAAATAAGTTACATATCTTTGCATGAATCACTTGTAGGTACACGAGTCGATGATGCTAAAGCACTGATAGCAGACAGTGGACTTAAAATTCTTGCTTGTGATGACTTGGATGAAGCTGCTAAAATGGTAAGTGGGCCCTGTCACTCTAAGACAAATTTGTAGTGTGGAAAGGACTCAGAATCCTTTAGATTCTAAAATGGACCAACTAAGTATTTATACTACTAATAATTACTGCTTAACCCAAATATAGAAAACAGGTTTAATTCTGGGGGATGATTGTGATGAGTACACATAATGCTAAGGTGGGGTTTTGTAGTGTGGGATTTAAAGGTGTTTTCAGCTTAAAGTACAGTAAGAAAAAAAATGGTAATTTCTGTCCGAGAATGGGGCAGGTAGCCAGTAGATGGACAGTTCTACTAAGAGGAAACAACCTAGGTAAGGGGAGAGTCTTGCCAAACTGACTTAAGTAAAATTTATGTTAAGTTGGACAGTGCAGATACAATGTGGGTGTTCCTAAGTCAGGGCCTTCCTAAAAGACTTTGGAAGAGAGTCAGGGAGAATTTGTTTAAGAGAAATCCTTTTCAGAACCTCTTAAAGCTATGATCCATTTTAAACAATGGCCAGCTTGTACCCAATCTAGTCTAATCTATGTTTTTACCTAATTCATCTCTCAACTGTGATTATTTAAAATATTGTACCCAATATATATCATTTCATATATCTCATCATAGATATAAAATATGATAATGATAAAAAGAATGTTATTTAAGTGGGATACTGGCATTATGGTTTATTTTATTTTATTTTTAAAAATCCATGTGGAAGTTCCATGATTATTTCATATTATCTAGGTTCTTTGTTAGAATTAGTTCTTTTGTTTTTCTCACTGTGTTGCCCTGACTGTCCTGGAACTCGACAGTCCTAGCTACTCAAACTCCTAGCTACCCACCTGCCTCTGCCTTTGTCTCTGGATTAAAGCTTGGTTAGAATTATGATCAAACTAAATGTTTACACTGTAATTGATTAATGTGTAACTATGTTTCTTGATTTATAGCCCTTCCTCTTGAAAAGCATTCTTTTCCATAGTTCATTTGTTAAAAAGATGTTGATGACCCTTACGGAGTCTTTCATAGTCTGAATTTTAATGGGTGCAACCCTGGGTGTCCTTCATTTAGCATGTTTCTCGGCCTCTGTAGTTCCTCTTAAACTGGAAATTCAGTCTATGGTATTTACTTTGCTCACAACACTATTTTTTTCAAGATTGTCTCATTTAATACACTTGTGGTGATAAAATTTACATGTATGTGGATGAGGAAGTAGTCTACGTAAATTAGCTCATTCAGAGTCATATGTGATAAGCATCAGAATGATAATTTGAATCCAAGATGCCTAACTTCAGCCCTTTTTTTTCTGTTTTGGAGAGGAAGAGGTCCTGGAGGTTGAACTCAGGGCCTTTGGTAGGCCTGTGATAGACAAGTAATGTACCACTGGTGTCTATCTATAACCCTAAACTTTTTTTTTAACTACTCCACTGGGAGAAAAGCTAAATACTGGTTTAGATATGTCTGATTTGTGTGGCATTTTGAATGGAAGCAGGTAGATATTCTCAGATAAATTATACATGGCATTGGAGTTTTGGTTGGCTAGTGTTATTTTACAGAAAACAAACCAGCAATTCTTATACCTAAATTCCTAGTCAAATATTGTAAATGAAGATTGTAAGCTTTTTTCAAAATAAATTTTTTTATTTATGCTTTGAATTGTGGACTATAAAACAAGAAAATTCACTGTTTTCATCTTCAAGATAAAATTTAGGTTAAGATAATGTATCTATGTGTTGTTATCAAAACATTTAGTTGAAAAACAGATTTAGTGTCAGACTTGACAATCTTTTGTGAATGTCAGCTCCTTTTAAGGGTGTTGTAGGATTTATATCAATCTTTGAATAGCCCAGTGTTTTAAATGGATAAGATTCTATATTTATTTTACCTTGATTTGGAGTCTCAGTTTACTTAATTTAAGACTGTATAGACAAAGATGCTCTGTTCTTTCTTTTCAGGTTGTAAAGCTCTCTGAAATAGTGACCTTGGCTAAGCAAGCCCATGTGGATGTGAAATTTCAGTTGCCAATCTGAGCAAGAACCTGGTGGAAGGCTGATGGTGTTAAATGTGCTATAATTCTTTAAAATACTATTGTCTGTGTTATTATCCCTTTTCTTTTTAGTGTGAAGATTGTAGTTGCCATGTAGGCACACAAACCTTTGAAAGCATTTGGTCTGCATATAATTCCGCTGCTCAGAACGGACTGTTATATAAAGAGTATATAATGCACGTTGCTAGTTTCTTTTGTTGCAGTCTTTTCTGCTGTTTCTACAAATTGACTGTCACTTGCAGTATGTCTGTTTCTGTTGTTGGATACAAAACTCTTCATTAATAAGAGACCTATAAATAAATATGAAGATAAATCTTTATTCTTTAGTTATGAAAATATATCTAATTAACAGCTGAATTAGGACAGTGGTTTGTTAAAACAATGTTTTATATAAGAAATGTTTATCTTCAATACCAAATACATCATAAATATATCAATAACTATTTATTCAAAGAGTTTTCAAACACTCCTCAGAATATTCTTTTAAGTATTTTAGAAGAGTAACTTGTTAATTATTTGAACATTGTTTTAATCATTATAAGACACTGTTAACTGCGAGTCTTCATGATTCTGTGGTGTTAAAAAAGCAGGTCTGTATCAAAAAAAGACATTTACTAAGGACTTGGTAGGCAAATTTAAGAACACCAATTTAAGTTAATAAAAGTTTCCCACTGTGCTCTGTGTATTTTTTGTTATTTTTTTCTTCTGAAGTAATGGTTGCAAGTGAGATGTTCATCATTTTTGGTAAACAGATCTAAGTAAGGAATTTGTAGATCATAAATAACTAGATGTACCAGTCTGTCTCTAAACCTTCTACAGTTGACCGGAATTCTGCTGTACTGCCTGGCACACTTCTCTAGAGAAATCCTGAATTTCTCCTTCCCTCCCCTTCCCCTTCCCCTCCCCCCTCCATCTCTCCCTCTCCCCCTCTGCCCTCTCTCTCTGTCCCCTCCGTCCCCTTGTCCCCTCCCCTTGTCCCTCCTTCCTTCTCTTTCCTCTCCTTCCCTCCCTCCTCTTCTCCCTCCACCTCTCCCCCTGTCCCTCTCCCTCCATTTCCTCTGCCACCTCCCCCGCCCTGCCCCTGCCCTTACCAGGCAAGTACTTGACTGATACATTTCCATCCCCAGTTTGGAGTACTATATTGATTTTATAGTTGCAAAGCCCAGGGTACTAAATCTCCTTGGTTCTATTTTTAGCAGATATACATGATTAGGAGGAAAGACCAAAAATAAAATGAAGAGGACTCACAACCCAAGCAGGCCGTTGTAACTGTTAATATTTTGGTGATTTATTTATGCCTGGCAATTCTATTTTGAGAAAATTTGAAGTTGTGAGTTTAAATGTTAGACAGCAGGCCAGAGTGGAAAAGGCAGTTTGATAAAATACCATTTAGGAAAACAACAATAGTCAGGTCCCCACTAGGGCAACCTCCCAAGCTATGAGCTTTTGGCCAGGTTTATGGTGGCAGGTATGAATTCCCTACTGTGCAGCAGGCCTCAGATCCAACGAGAGAACATTGGTTACCCCCATGACAGCCATGCCACTACTGTACCAGTGGGCATGTCTTGCCTGGCAGGTGGTTATTGTAGCATTGCAGGGTCCAATGCTGGACAAGGACATTGATGTCTTTTCTCCCACAGTGGCCTGCCAACCTGGCACTTGAATGCTAGCCATCAGGAAGTTTCTTGGTTAGTTTCAGATTTCTTTATGTTCTGCAACCACAGTATGAAGTGTCTTTAGCAGTAGGATCTTACTGTCTAGTTATAGTTATAGTGGGCTACCAGAAGCAATAGCAATAGCCTGTATTGTTTTAGGTGCTCAGGGACCTCCCTCCATGACCAGTAAATCACTGGAGTAGTAATGAGAACCTCTGTTCAAATAATTTTTTCTTTTTAAGATTATATATAATATATGCATATAAAATATATGTTCATATATAGATTTTTTAGAAACCTAATATTTTCACATATATATGTGGAATGAAACTAAGTTTTTTGATAGGGCCTCCCTAGTCCCAGCCCACCTGGAACTCACTATGTAGCCCAAGCTGGCCTCAATCTCACAGGGATCTGCCTGCATCTGCCTCCTGAGTGCTGGGATTAAAGGTGTGCACCAGTGTGCCTGGCATGAAACTATATTTTTGATATATTCATCTATAACTCTACTTGATTCTGTCCATATGGTATTGTGAGTTATTGAAAACATACCCTGTTTGTTTCTCCAATTCTTCTATTCATTTTTATGTGTTTTTGGTTTTTTTTTTTTGTACATTTCGTTGATCTGCACCCCTAATGCCAGCTCCCCATCTGGTTTTCATGCATTCTGTTATGTGTGTTAAGGCCTATTGGGCCAAATTTCCATTTCCAAATGTCTCTCAATGTGAGTCCATCCAACGGAGTCTGGTCAGTCTATCTAGCATCACTCTCTTAAAGAAGACCAACTCTCCCTCACTTAGTAGTCATTGGTTGCCAATAGTTTCTCAGCTAAGGTTGGCATTTCTTACCTATTTACACAATTCTGTGCTGGGATTTTGTCTAGTTTATAATTGCACGGGTCTTGTGTCTCCTGTTACAAATGCTGTAAGTTCAGATGAATAACATCCCAGCTGTCTTCTACCACCCTTGCCTTTTACAGTTCTTTCACCCCTTCTTCTATCATGGTCCCTGAGCTCTGGGTGGTAGAGGTTTGATATAAGTGTCCTACCTAGGGACACACACTCTGCAGTTTCTCATTCAATGCACTTTGGCCAGTTGTGGCTTTCTGAGTAACTCACCATCTGTTACATGAAGAAGCTTTGCTGGTGAGAGTTGAGAGATGCATTAATATTCTTACTGCCTTCTGTTCCCTGATCCTTAGGTGTAATGGTTGCATTGTAGATGGAGAAGCTTACTTAGGGTTGGGCTTCAGACAGACAGACACACCTATATTTATTCCTTTTTTTTTTTTTTTATTTTTTTTATTTTGAGACAGAGTCTTACTATGTAGCCCCGGCTGGTCTTGAAATCACAGGCCTCTGCCCCTTGAGTGTTGGGATTGAAGGTATGTACCACCACACTCGAATAAATTCTATTTAAAAAATTGTCTTACAAAGAAATGGATTTTCAGAAGGCTTTTTCGTGCATCCTTAGGCAGTTCATCCTGGTTAAGGCACTCTCCTGTTCCCCGTTTCACTGCCCTGTCTCTGCTTGTGTTTTCAATCCCCAGTATCCTCCCTCCTTCATATCACATGTACCTGTCACCTCCCCCACTAAGGCCTCTTTCCCTACCTCTTCATGGTCCCTTTCTGACTTCCTGACCTCTGCAAACACTCCAAGTTAAACATACAAATCTAAAAGTTCAAAACTGGAATCCGTATATACAATGTTTGTTGTCCTTCACTAGATTATCTCATTTAGTGTATTTTTTTCAGTTTGCTGTATAGAAGCCTTTTCATTTCATGAGGTCTTCTTTGTGCTTATTGACCTTTTTTCTTGAGTGATCAGAGTCTTATTCAGAAAGTTCTTACCTTTTTAGAGATTTAGAGTGAAATCTTTTTAAAGATTTTACTGTTTTAATGATGTATATGTGTATGTATTTGTGTGTGGGTATGTGCACATGAGTGCGTTTCTGTGAGGATGGTAGAGCTGTTGGGTATCCCTTGGATCTGGACTGACGGGAAGTTGTAAGCCACCTGATTTGGGTGTTGGGAATTGAACTTTCGTCCTCTGCGAGCCCAGTGCATGCTCTTACCCACTGGGCCACCTCTCCAGCCCCATCTGCTTATGTCTCGAAGTGCACGCCCTGCTTGTTCTTCTGGCAGTTTCGATTTCAGTTCTTTTATTGAAGTCCTTAACCCACTTGGGGTTATTTTGTGCTGGTTGAGAGACAAGGATCTAGTGTTATTAACTACATCCAGTTTCCTCAGCACCATTTGTTGAAGCTGCTCTCTTTTCATCAGTCTGTCTTTTTGACATATTTGTCAAAAATCAGGTGGCTGTAGTTGTTTGGCCTGATGTCTGGGTCATCTCTGTTTCATTGATCTGTATGTCTGTTTTGTGCCAGTTCCATGCTGTTTTTATTAGTATGGCTCTGTAGTATAATTTGGATATGGTGATATCTCAAGCCCTCTTTTTTATTTTCAGTGTGGCTTTGTCTATCCAGAGGGTTTTGTGATTCTATATGAATTTAAAAAATTTTATTTTTTGGTTTCTGTGAAGAATATCAGTAGAATGTTGGTTGGAATTGCATTGAGTTTGAAGATTGCTTTTGATAGGGTGACCCTTTTCACACTATTAGTCCTACTAATCCACAAGCATGAGAGGTCCTTCCATCGTAGAACGTCTTCTTCAAGTCCTTCTCTTCCAAGTTTTAAATTTTATTTTTTAATTAGAATTTTAACGTACTCATATCATGATTTCTTTCTCAGTATGCTTGTCATTGGTGTTTAGGAAGACTCTTGATTTTGTATGTTAATTTTGAATCCTGCCACTTTGTGGAAAGTGTTTATTGATTTTAAGAATTTTCTGGTGGTGTCTTGTGGGATCTCATATATAGAATCATATCATCTGCAAATACAGACACTTTGACTTCTTCCTTTCCTTACTGCTTCTCTTGTCTTAGTGCCCTAGCTAAGACTTCCGCTTCTATACTGAATACGAATGGAGAAAGTGGGCACCATGTCTTGTTCCTGATTTTATTGAAGTGCTTTGAGTTTTTCCCCATTTAATATGTTGAATATTCGTTTCTTATATATGTTTTTACATATATATATATATATATATATATATATAAAATATGTGCATGTGTGTGTGTGTGTTCCTTCTACTCTGAGTTTCTTCAGGACATTTAACAAGGAGCATTGTTGGATTTTGCCAAGTCTTTTCTGTACTTACTGAGATGACCATGATTTCTGTCTTTGAAACCATTTATGTGATTTTAGAACATTTATTGGTTTATGTGTGATGAATCATCTTTGCATCACTGGAATAAAGCCAACTTGATAATGATGAATGATCTTTTTGATGTATTTTTAAAATCTTTTGGCAAGTACTTTGTTGAGAATTTTTTGATGTATATTCACCAGGGAGATTGGTTTGTAATTTTCTTTGGTTGCATCTTTGTCTGGTTTTGGTATCAGGATAATACTAGCTTTGTAAGAAGACTTTAATAATGTTCTTCCTTTTCTGTTTTATGAAATAGTTTGAGAAGCATGGACCTTCATTCTTTTAAGAGCTGGTAAAATTCACCAGTGGACTTTTTTTTAATTGAGAGATTTTTTTACTTACTGATTCAATTTCATTGTTTATTGTAGATCTCATAAGTTGTTTATCTCATTTTGACCTAATTTTGGTAGGTCATATGTGTCTGTCAGTGCGTCCCTTTAGCTTTTGCAATTTAGTGAAATATATGTTTTTTTAAAATAGTATCTAATGATTTTCTATTACAGTGGTATCTGTTGTAATGGCTCCCTTTTCATCTCTGTTTTACTAATTTGGATATTTTCTCTGTTTACTTTGGCTAAGGCTTTGTCTCTATCTTTTTCTTTGTCTGTGTTGTTGATTCTTTGATTCTCTGTTTGTTTCCATCTCATTAATTTCTGCCCCAATCTTGATAACTTCTTTCAATCTCTTCATTTCTGGTTTTACTTGTTTTTCTTTTCCCAGAGCTTTAAAGTGAATCATAAAATTATTTATTTGAGATCTCTCTGATTTCTTGATTTTTAAAAAAAATTGTTTGTGTATGAGTGTTTTGCCTGCAGGTATGTAAGTGCATCCATGTGTGTAATGCCTGTGGAAGCCAGAAGAGGGCATTGGATCCCCTGGAACTGGAGTTATTGACTGTTGTTACCATCCATATGGGTGCTGATTACTCAACCCTGGTTCTCTGCAAGAGCAGCCAGTGCTCTTAACCACTGAGCCATTGCTCAAGCCCCCTCTCTGAGTTCTTAGTGTAGACACTTTGAACAGTTCCCTTTCAGGACTGCCTTTATTGTTTCTCATACATTTTGGTATATTTGTGTTTTCATTTTCACTTGAGTCTAGGGATGCTTTTACTTCCTCCTTGATTTCTTCAAGGGCCAGTCATCATTCACTTGTGTCCTGTTTAATGTCCATTGGTTTGCATATGTTCTTGGGTTTCTCCTGCTATTGAATTGCAATTTTACTGTGTTGTGAGCAGTTAGAATACAAAGAATTACTTCAAAATTTCCTGTATTTCTGAAGATTTGCTTTATGTAAAATAGGATCTATGTTAGAGAAGGTTCCATGGGCTGCTGAGAAAAATGTGTGTTGCACAGTGTTTGGAATATTCTGTAAATGTCTGTTAAGTTCATTTGATCTGTGATAGCATTTAGTTCAGATATTTCTGTTTATTTTTCAATCCAAATGACCTGTCAGTTGGCGAGAGTGGTGTATTGAAGTCTACTTTTATTAAGTTGGGGATAATCTGTGACGTTAAATCCAGTAGTATTTGTTTTATAGACTTGGATGTACCTTCATTTGGGGAATAATATGTTTAGAATTGTAATGACATCTTGATGGATTGTTCTCTGAGTAGGAAGTGACCTTCTTTGTCTTTTCCTACTTGTTTTGGTTTGATGTCTGTTTTGTCAGACATCAGAACTGCAATGCCTGCTTGTTTACTGTTTGTTTCATTTGGAACCTGTTCCCATCCTTCCACTTGAAGGCAGTGTCCATCTTTTGAGGTGATGTATTTGTCTTCGAAGCAATAAACAGATGGTTTCTGCTTTTTGTCCAGTCTACTAGTTTATGCTTTTTGATTGAGGAATTGAGATCATTGATAATCAGAATTATTATTGAAAGGTATGTGTGTTGGTTCCTGTCATTTTGTTGATTTTTGTAGTGTTTGGCTTTTTTCTTCTTCCTCTTTATTTATTTTTATGTGTATGAGTATATCGCCTGTATGTGTGTAAGTACACCATGTTGTTCAGTGCCTGAGAATAGAAGATGGTGTTGGATCCCCTGGAACTGGAGTTACAGATGGTTGTTATTTCTGGACCAATGAGACTGGAAAGGCTGACTTTTCTGGGGAGTCTGATTTGGTCTCCTTGTCATTTTCTGTTGCGGTCACCCCACTGTGTAGCCTTTGGCTTTAAACTTGATGTCCTGTATGCCAAGCAAACGTAGGAGGACTTCTGGACTTCATCTCACCCTATCTGTTGTAGTCCAGACAATGGCTATGTCACAGGTGTTTGTTACACCCTAAATCCAGCAGGCTTTTATGTCACCTTTTTAAAGACTTATTTTATGTTTAAAATATGTGTCTGTCTGTGCGTATATGTGCCTGAGTGCAATACCCTCACAATCCAGAAGAGGGCATTGGAGGCTGTGGAGCTGGAGTTACAGGTAGGTGTGAGCCACCCGGCATGGATGCTGGGAACCAAACTCAGGTCCTCTGAAAGAGCAGTGTGCCCTCTTAACCACTGAGCCATCCCTCCAGCCCCATGGTAAGAGGACTTCGTGGAAGTAATTAAGGGTGTGGACCTTAAAAGGAGGTTATTGTGGACATCCCTATAGATCCCTCCTAACCCCAGGACTCCTTAAAACTAAAAGAAGAGAATTTGTTCTGTTGTAAGCAAGAGAAAAGTGTGTGTGTGTGTGTGTGTGTGTGTGTGTGTGTTGGGTGAGAGAAGTGGGGATTAAGGAAGTACGAGGCAATTTAGTACAAATAAGATACTGTCCTATCCGTTGTTACTCATATGTAAGTTTTGTAAGCCAGTTCTCAGGCCAAGAGGAAAGAAGTCTTAAATCAAATGATGACTTTTCAGGCAGTTTTGAACTTAAAATTTTAATCTTTCATGAACTGATTTTTAAAAAATAAAATACAACAAAGGCAGTCACTGGAAAATGAAGTTGTAAAAGGCATGTAAAATATTTAGTCCTAATTTATTTTTTTGACTCAACAGCATAAAATTGTTCTTTCAGATGTTTATAAATGTTTCTAAGTGCTCAGTTCACAGATCTGCATCAGTCTGCAAACCATGTTTTGAGGAGAACTGAACAAAGCTCCATCATATCCAGTTTGTGAGGTGTAAGCACAGGAAGTGGAAGTAGACAGTATATATCCAGGGGCTGAGAGGCTTGACTCCGCAGTTTCTAGTCAACATTGTGGTACTCCGTTTGTAAACCTCTGTAGCAATTGCTTGTAATCTAAAAAGCCATGTTACTCTTGTGCCCTAGAATCTAGTCATCCCCAGTACAGAACAACAGCACAGAGAACAATAAGCATAGCAGCATGAAGGATGCACATGGGACCCTGGTTTGTTTGCTGTCACCGAACAGAAACATTCAGTACTCTGCAAAACAGCACTTGCCTTGAAGGGAATGAGGTGATTTGTTCTTGGGTACTCATGGCTCAGAAACACAAGTTCAGGTTGCACCAGTTACCATGTTCCAAAGTGGAAAGAGTTTTCATTAAGACTAAAAAGATATTTTTATGAATTCTTTGAGAATTTCATACAACATGGTTTGATCATATTTCCCCGCAGCTCCTCCCCTTAATCCTGCCAGTTCGCACCCATCTCCTGCCCCACCCCCAACTTTGTCTTTTTAAAAAAACTAATCAATTGAGTCTAATTGGTGCTGTTCATATACTCCTGGGTGTGGACCATGCACTGGAGAATAGTTGATCTACCAGGAGTCACACCCTTAAAGGAAATGACTCTTCCCCAGAAGTTATCAACTGTCCATCTCCTGTCAGTTAAGGGTGGAGACTCATGAACCTTTTCCCACTGGCTTGATCTTGTGCAGGCGTCCACAGCTGTTGTGAGTTCGTGAGTCCAGCAGTTCTGCCATGTCCAGAAGACACTTTTACCCTGGTCCTCCTTGACCTCTGGCTCATAATGATATTTCCATTCCATCTTCCAAGATGACCCCTGAGCCTTGATGGGGAGAGAGAGAGGAAAGAGAGAGAGAGAGAGGGAGAGAGAGAGATCTCCCATTTGTGTCTAAATACTCCATTGACAGGTTTTCTTTGCCCTTTGACTAGTTGTAAGTTGAAACTTCTCTGATGAGGTTTGAAAGCTGCACTAATCTGTGGATACAGAGATAGGAATTTAGAGGGAAGTTTGATACTATATCCGTTAAGCAAAATAACAGTAGTAGGTTCTCCCGTGGGGCCTGTGAACTCCCTAACCACGGGTTCTTGGCCATATTTGCAGTGCCCAGCATGTGCTTCCTCCTGTGAACAGGGCTTTAAATCCAACCAGAAAGTGGTCCCCCCATCACATTCATGCCACTGTTGTGCCCACGGGCATATCTTGCCACACCAGTCATTATTGCAGTTCATGGAAGTTCACAACTGGGGAAGACGGTTGATAACTTTCTTCCCCAAGCACTGTGCACAGCACGCTCTAATACTGTGAGAACTAGCCACCAGGGAGGGAGTTTCTTGGTCAGTACTGATTGAGCTCTCCATGTCCTGTGACCTGTGTTGTATCTTCAGCAATAGGGTCTTACCATCAAGTTCTTGTGGGCAACAAAGAGCAATGACAATAGCCTGTGGTTTTTTGGGGGGGTAGAGTTGTTCCTGGGCACCTCTGATGGACAACTAAAGGGGAGGCAATCCATACTTGGCACTGGGTTTTTTTATTTGGCAGCCTGTGTCTTCTGGGATGAGCATAATCCCCTGTGTAGGGTAACTTTGAATTAAACTCGTGTGTGTGTGTGCAAGTGCACATGTACATGTATGTGTGAACTTATAAAATCGATTTGCATATGGCGTTTTCAAATGCCCCTAGTGTTATTTTTCCCCAACCTCTTCCTCTGCCCTACTCCCCACTCTCCCTACATAAAGCTGTTGTATAGTTACAAAAAGAAGGTCAATCAAGGCAGTTTTCAAATACATTGGTGGAAACAGGCAGCTGGGTCACAGAAGAGCAGGGAAGTCTCTGCTAGAGCTTTCAGATGCTACCTGATGACATTCCTAGCTTTGGGTTGGTGGCAGCTGGTAGTCCATTAATGCATTCCAAGAGTTTACCTGATACTAACAGGATGTTGTGTCAAACATAGAAGTGAGCAATGAAGGGCTGTTAAGGGGCTGGGCATAGGTATATAGATAAAGATAATTTGACTATGGATCTGTACCATTCTAACTCCACAATTATGAAGTTCTGTCAGTCAGCCTTGTAGAATCTTTAGCATAAATATGGCATTTTTTCCTCTCTTGGGACTTCAGTTCACAGATACTTTTGTTAAGAATTGTTTGACCACTAGTTGAGACTGTAAAGTAGTTGAGAGTGACAGCTCCAGAATGGCAGCATGAGCATGTGAAAGGAAACCTGACACAAGTGTGGATTATTCCTGATTAGTTTCCAAAGCAGGAAAGCATCTTTTGTTTGATTTTATATAGTGTTGGATTAGAGAAAGAGCTGCGTTACTAAAATGACACTTAGTCCAGATGACAGCAGCAACAACAAATCCCAAACTAGAACGCCAATAAAAAAGTACAAAGACAAGTAAAAATCACCTGCAGTGCCTGGAACCCAGAAGTGACTGCTCTGCAGTTTGGTAAACACCCCTATGGTCTTCCTTATGAATAAGCACATGTGTACAGGTATTTGAACATACATCAATAGGATCATAGTTGTAATGTTCTATAACCTGTTTTTATCTTTTTATTTTATGTGTATGAGTGTATAAACTGTATGCGTATATGTGCACTCATGTTGTTTAATGCCTGTGGAGGCCAGAAGAGGGCATCAGATTCCTTGGAACTGGAGTTACAGATGGTTGTTAGCTGCCATGTAGGGGCTGGGAACCGAACCCAGGGTCCTCTGGAAGAGCTGTCGGACCTCTTAACCGCTGAGCTGTCTCTCCAGCCCCTGCTTTTCTTGAGTAAAGGATTTAGACACATTTTATGGCATCAAATCTAGGCTTATATCCATCATTTTGAATGGCTGTGCATACCAGAGAATGCGTGTATTGTGTTTGCATAACCTACTCCTGCATTGTTGGCATGAGTTCTATTTTTTATTTTTTTTTTTGAGATATGGTCCTAGCTGGTCTGGGGCTCACTAGGTAGACCAGGCTGTCCTCAAACTCATGGAGATCAGCCTGCCTCTGTGTTCTGAGTGCTGGGATTAAAAGAATACGCCACCACATCTGGCATGATTTCCACATTTTAAACATACAGAGGTGAGCACTCTGGTGCTTATTGATTTCAGCACCTGGACACCTTTCTCCTCACGGTAGAAACCTGTAAGTGAAGTGGTACAGCCGTGAACACCCGTATCCACTCTTAATATTCCTATAGCAGCTGCTGAAGGTCTGTGTTAGTCACTCTCACATCCAGGTACCTAATAGCAGTTCCATACTGTTAATACTACACTACAGGCCAAACTCATGTCCTTATTGTTGAAAAGGCTTTCACCTGTTTACTGGACATTTGTAGAAGCTAATGTGGATTTGTGCATGTGTGTAACTTCACGTTTTCAACCTTTTCTATTGTTCATTGTCACTGGAGTTAGCAGCTCTTAGTATATTTGAGATTATCTGTTTGCTATACATGATGTGTGTTAGACACCTTTTTGTAGCTGAGAAACAGTGCTCTCTTGCTCGTAGACTCCCTGCATGGTGAGGCAGAGGCAGAATGTCACAGGGGAAGGGCGTGCTGAAGGAAAGCTTCTCACTTGGGGTTCTCTCTGCTGGGAAGCGAAGAAAACAAGAGGAAGAGGCCAGGGACAAGATCCCCCTCCAGGACATGCTCCCGTTGCCTTCTTCCTCCAACTGGGTCCATCTTGCAGATTCTGTCACCTCCCAACAATGCCATCAGGTTAGGAATTCATGAGTGCTTTACCACTGAGGTTAGAATTTCCACATCCAATTGCTCCCCAAAGCCCATCAGCTGTCAATGTCCTTTGGAGGACATTTTAAGATTCTAATCATTATAACATATTTTGTCATATGTCACTTTTAATATCAAATGTGTCACTCTGGTTTCTGGTTTTCATAACATACTTTAAAATAAAGCCTTAATTTGTTTTGTTACAAAGTCTGAACTTGAGTTATAAATGCAGGTCTTTCCCTCATATGACTAGTCAAGTTTCCCAAACACCAATTACTTACAATGTTCTTTTTTGAAATGTCATATTTGTCATGCACTAAATTACTTGGGTATGTATGAACTACTGGCAGGGAGATTGTTTGGTGTTTGATTTATGAGACAGGATCTTTTATGTAGCACAGGTTGGCCTTGAACTTTGCTGGTCAGTCCAAACTAGCCTCAAACTAATGATTCTCCAGTCTCAGCCTCTTTTTATTACTGAGATTATAGGCCTGAGCCAGCACACTTGATTTACAGGAAAACTTTGTTAACTTTTACTTAGGGAAATAAGGAAGTGATTTATTGAGACTGTGGCTGATGGAGTTTTGGTTGTTTGGCTGCCAAAGTCATCCTTATTTGTCTCAAATTATTCATTTTCCAAGTATCCAACTTTGAACAGAATGGCTCCGATTCTACCAGAAAATACACAGGCAATACTACATATATACAACAGTTGCAGCTGATAGGAAGTGGAAACATCGGTTTGTCTACTGACTTATTACTTATGTCTGGTGGGCCATGACTCTTTTGAAAGAGATCAACATTAATCTGAATTTGGCTGGGGAGTGGCCCTGGGAATTTAATCCAGGTCTCTGCACACACTGGGTAAAAACTCCTGATTACTTTCCAAAGCAGGAAAGCATCTTTTGATTGGTTTTATTTAGTGTTGGATTAGAAAAAGAGCACACATTTAGGAAACAGGCCTCTTAGGTTTGAATCTTCCATTTATTTATTTATTTAATGTGTGTGTGTATGTATGTGTGTGTGTGCATGTGCTACATATGTGTAGGTGCCCATGAAGGCCAGAAGAGGGCGTTGAATCCCCTAGAGGTGGAGCTACAGGTGGATGGTTGTGAGTCACCTGACGTGCATGCTGGAAACCGAACCTGAGTCTTCTATAAGAGCAGCAAGCACTCTTAGCCTCCTAGCCATCTCTCCAGCTCCTTCATTGCCTTTTAGAATATGGATGCATGGGAGAAGATAGCATTGTAGGCCTTATAACATGACGCCATTCAAAGTGCTGGTCTCTGAAGCTACATGCTCCTGATTTGCAACCAGGTAAACTTTCTCCACCAGAATGTCAGTCACTGAGTACAATGAAGGAGGCTTCTGTGCTTTTGTTTACATTCTGGTGCAAGTGCTTATCTTGTTGCTGACTGGTGGTAAACAGATTCAGGCTCCAACTTTGAGTAGTACTACCCTAACAGATATTTGAGTCAAAGAGGGTGCAAACAGAGCAGCTTTGGGTGGAGGGATGCCTTTCTCTGTGACCTTGCGTAGTAGAGATTCAGAGGACAATACTTTAATTACCCTATACCAGCTTCGTTTGCCAGGTTAGACCTAATGAAAGCTGCCCAACTCATATTTAGACTCTCTCCTCTATATTGTAAAAAAAAAAACCAAAATCATATACTTTGACTTGTTTTTTTTGCTCTGTCTAACCTATCAAACTGTGGAAGTGCCTATGACAAGGACACTGCCATTTGATTACCCAGAGAAGAGGCAGAGCTCAGCAGTCAGCAGCCTCTGGATTAAGGGAAGGGTGATAGGTCAGCAAAATGCCTTCCTCAAAGAACTGGGGGCTGAGTCTAATGACGCCCACAAGCGCTTTTGACATCAGTTCAGAAGTATCTCATTATTACTGTACCATTACCAGGATACTACATTTTCAGTTCTTAAATTATTCGATGTAATACTCATACTTGGTAATCTTAATTAAGAAGACTGGGACTGGAGAGATGGCTCAGCGATCAAGAGCACTCACTGCTCTTGCCGAAGACCCAGGTTCGAGTCCCAGCACCCACATTGCAGCTAACAACTGTTCATAACTCCAGTTCCCAGGGATCTGATGCCTTCTGACCTCCATGGACATTTGCATGGCATAGGTACACTTACACACATGCAGGCAATACACTCATACACATAAAAATTAAGAATAAAATATTATAAAAGAGAACTGCATATACATAGACAACAATTTCTTCCGCTGAGGACTTCAGCTCTGTGAAAACTGTTAATGCGGCGCTTTTCTTATTTCTTATTTTCTACAGCCTTTCATAGCTTTGTTAGTTCTCCTATGGGTCTGTATAATTTACTGAAACTGATTTTATATCCATTAAGAGAGGAACGAAACCAATTAGCTTAAAGGTATCTAGGTATATGTATTTTGTGTGTTTGAATAAACTCTATTGCTACATAATTTTTATGAAATATTATACTAAAGAATAAATAAAATTCCTTTTACTTCCTTGTTAACGTATAATACTGACTGCACATTCAGTCAACATTATCACTCAAGCTATTCAGTGCCAAGAACATTTTTTTGCCTATTTGTTTACAAGCCACATACTCATTAGATCAGATCTTTCCTCATATTCTATTTACCAGAGCAGTTTTGAAGATATTACTAAAATGTTCCAAGAACGTGTTTGCAAAATACACTCTAAAGTAGTTTGGAAATAATTTAAAACCTTTTAAAAACATGCTCTAAATCTCATTACCACTAACCTGAATATCTGAAACTTAATAATTCCTTAGTTTCATATATTTTCTTACTATTCCATTTAGTAAGAAAAAAAGTTCTGACAATTTATTTGGTTGTGATACACACACAAGATGTATGTTGTAAATCTTTCATTTGAACTTTTCGTGGTAGAAAAACAATTTTGTATATTTCACTTATAAGTATCTGTGTAGTAAAAGAATTAATTTTCATAAAATCAATCAACTATCTTTATTGACCAATAAAGTGCTATTGCAGCAAAAAAAATGGACTATAAAATTCTCTTCAAATGAAGATTCTGTGATTCTAGAATTCACATACACAATTATTTCAAGGCTCATGTTCCAACATTCGCCCAATCAATGCCACAGACATCGAGTACCTCCTACGTGCCACACAAGGTACCAGATTAATGACATATGATCCCTCATTTAAGCAGTTAAAATAAGTGCATGCATAAATATGAAACCATGGATTGTGGACCCAATGATGAAAGGCAAGTGCTTTAATAATCATCATCCAGTTTAATTGAACTCAGCAAATTTTTTCAGTTGGAACCATGTTAATGTTTAAATGCATTGAGTACTAACTTGTGCTTTTTTTCATGCATATAAGTCTAAAAGCCAAAATGTACAAAGGGATGAAGTTCTCATTGTCCCCATCTTGTGTTTGAAACTTCAGCCAGCTTCCTTCCTTTGTAACATGCTTAGGGTTCCCATATTATAGTTGCAACACATTTGTCAGTTTTCTATTGTGTGCATGTCCCTCCCTATTCTTTTTTGAAAAAGTGGTTAATGTCTGGGATGCTTGTCTTCCTCCCATTGGCATTCATGTTTCCACTCTACAGTGAGAGAGTGAGAACTTCCCATTGGGATTGATTTATTAAAACAGATGTAACGCGTGGAGCTGGAATCATGGTTCTAATGGCCCTACTTGGAGCAGGACAGGAAATAAGTGAGGACAGCAGGGAATGTAGAGTGGCCACGTGGGAGTCTCACTATGAGACAGTGAGGGGTGAGTTCTTCCTTCTAGGTTTAACTAATGAGTGGACCAGTTAAAGCAAAACAAACTGTAAAAAAGGAAAAAAATCCAAACAGCAGTTCAAATGCAATTGAATTTCAAAGTTCTCCCACTGAGAGAGCTCAGATAGAACAGTACCAATCCAGAGAGGTAGAGCCACTGGCGTTCTTCCTGGTAGACTCCTGGAAGGCTCCAGAAGTCGCTGCCACTGGAGTTGCTGCTCTGGCTTCTTTTGCAACTTTTCCATCTCAGACAGAAAGAATTAGGACCATAGAATGGTCTCATTCACCCGGCTGCACTGAAAAAAAGAATCTGCATTTTTTTGAGGCACAAAGAGAGATCAAAAGTGGTTCTGGAGGCTGAGGTGAGACCCTCTCTGGGAACATTTTCAACTGGTCTTCTCTAGCTGGCCATCCTCTTCCAGCTCCTCCTCAGCCTTCTGCACATTGCTGTTTACCTTTTGGGAACATCCAGGGACAGGGAGCAGTGGCCAGTGTGGGAGCAGTGGCCATGACTGTGGGGCCAGCAACCATTGTTAGCACTGATTTTGTACTAGGTATTGTTCTAAGTATCAGTGACACAGAAATGAATGGGAGAACATTCTTGTCCTTAGATCCACTTGGAAATATTCCTCTCCTCAATTCTCACTTGCTTTTGTGGGTTGATTTGTGTAGGTTTGGTTATTTTAACTGGTGTTCATCTTACGTTCTTTGAGTATGGCAGTCAGGTAGATATTTAAGGATGTGGATTCAACTATTTGGTATGTATGCATGTGAATTGGATTAGAAAAATCTTTAAAGTGCTTTCAGCTTGTCTTGATTCGTTTTAGTTGTCAAGTTGACAGTCTATAGTCATCTGAAAAGAGAAACCTGGATTGAGAAATTTCCTAGATCAGATTGGCCTGTGGGCATGTTTGTTAGGGATTGTCTTAATTGATGTGGGAGGGCTCAGTCCACTGTGGGATGTGCCATTTCCTGGACAGGTGGTCAAGGGAGAGCGAACCAAACAGTGAGCCAGCAAGCAGCATTCCTCCATGGGCTCTGCTTTGAGTTCCTGCTTAACTTTCTGCCCTGGTTTTTCTCAGTGATGGACTGTAACCTGGAAGTGTAAGCCAAATAAACCCCTTCCTCAAGTTGGTTTTGGTCAGTGTTTTAGCTCAGTGACAGAGGGAAACCAGGATATGGCCTTTTAAGTCCCCAGCTGAGCTGTGAAATGGCAAAGACTCAGTAGAACTGAATGGTGGTGTTGAACATCTGTCATACAATTATATGATTTGACTCAAAATGATCACAGACAAGGTTTACTTACTCCCTTTCTTACTGAATCTTTTCTACATGTGCTAGACCGTGTTCTAGACACGGGTCACACTAGTAAACAAAATAGGCACACATATCCCTGCCCTCATGGAACCTGTGATCTGACCTCAATGTCTGAATGTCTCTTGACAGTTAATCATGCCTTTTAACCTGAATGTCAGGGAGCTTAATTTCTTGCCCAAAGCCTCCTTTTCTCAAATAGCTCTAAATCTTGGGGAAATGATTGCTCCCGAATCTCTTTCTGCATTTTTAACTGCAAGGTCAACTAAGGTTCTCTCTTCAGATCATTCTGTATATAGCTAATTCTTCTTTCATGTGGAAGCCCTTCAAATATTTGAAATATATCTCTTGTTCCTTTCAAGGCTCTCATTTTATGTATAGAAACACGTACAGACATAAAGCAATGGCATCTTGTCTTTGAGTGTTAGAGGTTTCGTCCTTTAGTTCTCAGAGTTCCTGGAGGTACAGGCATGGGAACTCCTTTTCCTCCCATGGTTGAAATATAAGCTTATCTTTTCATGTGTGTAGTCACAGCAGTCCTTTGTGGCAGGACTTGACAGACCCTGAGATGCAAGGGTTAAGTGACTCACTCAAGGTTCCATGGTGCTGTGTGACCTGACCCAGGCTTCCTGCCTTCAAATTCTGTTTGGGGTTTTCCTCTTTTTAAAAAAAAATTTTTTACTGTTCCTCTTCCATCACTTTGGAGAAGTGAAGTTAGACTTTAAAAATAGTCTGTCCTTTGATTGTCATTGCTGGAAGAATCCTGACGTCTGGAAGGCTTCTCTCTTCAAGCCATAGAATTAGAATAGAAGGCTGTTCTGTAAGCACCCATATACCCTTGTACTTTGTCTTAGCCCTTCTTGGCTCTTGCCTTCTATTTGCCCACCTTTCCTCTCACTGGTTTTTGGCTCTTCTCTTCTGATTCATTGGCTTTAAGCTTAGGGATGAGAAGTCACCGTGACCTCACACATTATGTTGTTGTCAGGAGTAGGGGCTAGATTCTAAGTTCCACAGAATACTTAAGGGTGGAGTAGGAGATATAAGCAGAGTGTTAAGTATTCAAAATGAAAAATGCTTAGAGGACATTGTTCTAGTAAGAGATTTTTTGCCCCAGGTTGAGAGTCCATGAGAAAAACATGCAAAAGAACATAGACTGCTTGGCAAACTGCAGCAAAGTCAGAGCATTAGTTAAGGACACAGACATCACTTTTATAATAGAAGGGTCTTCTTCATAATCCCATTCCAGAAAGGCTGTTAATGCTGCACAGGAGAACACCAGACTGCAGGAGGAGGAATGTGGTAACTCCCTAGAGGTGAGAAAATCAGATAAATATTTCATTCCTTAATTTGCAAGCATGAGAAGTCTCTTCTGTTTCGGGCTGAAAGTAACTCAAGTAGTTTGCTGCTGTCCTGCCTGCCCTAGTGAAGAGCACTTGCCTGGGGTGCAAATGACTCACCAGATATGATTTGTGGCTAACATTTGCTTTCATGCTACTATAAGCTGTCGCTTTGGGTCAGCACTGCTCAGTATACTGCCTTTTCTATTTCTAGACACGACTGTTCTAATTAAGCACCCAATAATTAGCTGATTTTTCTCACATAAGATCTCAGTCACTCTGCAAGACAGCAACCAGAGATTTATTTTCCTCACACCAAACCACGGAGTTCATTATCAGTTCAAGGAACTTTCCTGACTTTCTACCGTGACACCAGGGTGTTTGCAGGAAGGAGTGTTCCTTTCCGAGGTAGGGGGGCTGTTTGCTATGCACTGTAATTCATAGCTCGGTGTTTGTTTAGTCTCTTCTTTCCACAACAAGGAACTTCATGACTTATAAGAAAACACAGGCAGTTCGGTTTAGGTGAACAAGTGCTAGATTTTAGTAGGAATTGGCAGTACAAAGATGCCTGAGGCAGTGGCTCTGCTCTTTAAGAGGCAAAGAGGAGGGAAAAAAATCTGCCTGACTAGACTGCAGTTTCGACAGAGTGGATGTGAGCGGAAGAGCACCGGGAGAGGCTGCACCTCACTATGCTGGCGGATCAAGGCAGGCTTTCCGGTTGAAGTGGGAGAAGGAATGTAGCAGGTGAGGGTAGCGAGGTGGGAAGACAGGGAGCGGCAGGGAGTGGCCTGAGTGTGTGTGCACTGATCCCACTGGCACGGAGATGTTGACCAGCAGGATGTGGAGACGGAGGAGGGGAAGCTGCCCCGAGGTGCCGACTCCAGGGCAGAGTGGGAAGGCACAGGAGGGATTGTGCTCCTCTGTTCTTTCCCAAACCTCCTAGCCGCTAGGAAGGCTCAAGGCCCAAAGGAGCCTTATGCTATGAGGAACAGATTAAATTTCCTTCTCTCTCTCCCTCTCTTCCCAAATCTGGTTGTCCGAACACTGTTTATGGCAACTGATACCTTTGCTTTACTAAAGTTTCATGTCACTGTTTTGATCTTTGTGTGTAGTTGGCTCTGTTTTTAGACGTTTCCTTCTATTTCTTTTTTTTCTTTTATGTGTTAATGCCGGCATGTGCATGCAATACCCGAAGAGGCCAGAAGAGGGCTTGGATTCCCTGGAACTGGAGTTGTAGATGATTGTTAGCTGCCACGTGGGTGCTGGGAATCAAACTGTTATCCTCTGCAAGAGGAGTCAGTGCTTTTAACTGCTGAGCCATCTCTCCAGCCCTCCTATTTTATGATCTGGTTGTCTACTCATGGGCCAGGATGGCACTGTTTTAGCGATATGGGATTTGTAGTGTGTTTGAATATCTGGTTGGACCAGTCCTCCGCAGACCTCCCCTTTGTTGGTGTTTTTAAAAATCATTTTTGTGTGTTTATTATTTATTTAGAGACAGGATCCCCATAGCCTGGGCTGGCCTTAAACTTACTATGCAGACAAGGATGACTGTGAACTTCTGATCCTCCAGTCTCTACTTTCTCAGTGCTGAGATTACAGATGGGCACCATTGTGCTGAGTTTTAAGTAGTATAGGGATCCAATCCTGGACTGTGTACGTGCTAGGCAAGTGCTCCACCACCGGCACTGCATCCCAAGCCCTCGGACCACGATTATCATTGAGTTCTTGATTCTGTTACTCCTGTTGAAGAGGAAAAGAAATATACACATGCATTTAATATCACTTTTGTGTGTATCTAATATTGTTTTATAGCTGATTTTGTATTTTAGAACTTTATAAGTGGTTTTATAAAGGTTTACTAAAATTTGTGTTAAAAAAAGAAACAAAACTAAAATGGAGAAATACATCTTGAGAAATGCATATCACAATTATCTAGTGGAACATCCGTTTGCAATCAGCTTGTCTGCTAAGGTGCCTGAAATAAAGAGTTTTTAAAGAATGTTTTAACTCTTGCCCTAAACATCTGCCTCTGGAGACATTCCCACAGAAGGAATTCCTCCTCTGTGGTCTTAGGGCACATCAGTATCCTGTGCTGTTAGTTGTTGGGCATAATGCAGGGTGGGCCTAGCTAGGCCACCTGCCAGGAGGAATGAAGGAATGTTTCTCGAGGGTGTGGTGTTCCACGCCGGTTGGTTGTGAAGCCAGTTTCCGCCCAGCACCTGGAGGGAACCTGATCCACCTGGGAACAAACTGGGATTGGCTGTGGTCAGGACCCCACCCCATAAGACTATTGGCTAACAAGACCTATAAGACTCTCTGCTCTTTCTTTATTGTTAGATATAATATGTAAATACACAAGAAACAGATTCTCTTAGGCTTCAAAAAAACTTCAAGGAAGAGGTCTCAGAACCTTTTTTTTTTTTTTTTTTTTTAAATATAAAGCATGGGAGTGGTCCAACCAAGGGTGTAGAACACAAGCCAGAACCTGAAGTGTGCTGGACTAAGGGCTCCTTCTCTCACCAGAGCCAGGACAACTGGGGCTCTCCACCAGGAGCTGCTCCTCATAGGCAGGACGCTGCCCCGAGGAAACTACCCAGACAACAACTCCTCTGATGAGGACAAGGGCAAGCACACAGAGTAACGAAAAGCTCCTTTTTCCTTGTCCAAACCAAAGAAAAGGAAAGTGTATCTCTTCCCTAGCTCTCCTAGGCCTGATGCCTGATGCCCCACACTTGGCATTTACTAAAACCTGTCCAGCTCAGACCCTAACCAAAGCCAGGAGCCCAAAGTGCGCTGGGGGGGTGGGGGTGGGGTGAGAGGCTCCTGTGAAACCAAACATTTTTATTTGCAGTCATCATTGATGTCATTTTTCGCTGTTGATTTGTTTGCTAGCCTGCTCTTCCAGGCTGCATGGCCAGGTGCAGGGAATTGATGACTTCTCGCAGAGCAGAGAAATACTTAGCCTTCTGCGCCAGGGCAGATTCTGCTTTGTTAATGAAGGTCTCCATGTCGTAGTCTGGCTGATCTGTCATCATAGAGAGCTCAAGCCAGCCTGGTCCTTGCTGTATGATCTCCTTGAGCTCCTCCACGGCCCTCTCCTCCAGTTCCCTTATCTGAGTCATGGCTTCATTAAAGGAGGACATCTGGGAAGACAGCTCCTCCTGTTCCTTGGAGAAATTGCCTGCCACCGAGGTCTCATTAGAGCTGGCTTCCTTTTCCTCTGTTTCCATGTGAAGAGGCTGCTCTCCACTGGGCCCAGTGTGGGGGCTCAGCTCCTTGACTCTGTCTGCATACTGTAGTGTGTTTAAAGTATATTCGCAGGAACTTATGCCTGGTGAGATCATGGCAATCATGCAAGTTCTTGAATTCTCCCCATAAAGGAGTCCCTCAACACCTGTGTCAGCTTGCTCTCAGGGAATGGGGTATGAGCCTTGTTTTGTCCCAGGGCCTGGATGCACTCCTTCAGAGCCAGGAGACTTTTGTTGATATCTGCACCCTCCATGCGAGTCTGTCGGTCAGCACTGGAAGTGTCTGCCCCTTGTTCATTCCCCTCTAGATCCACCAAAGAGAATTTTCCAAATAATCTCCCTTCGGTTCAAAGAAGGATCTGGAAGCAGGCATGGGAGTAGGAGGAGCTGGAGTAGTTGTAGTTCTAACTGGGATGATAAGGCCTTTTATGATGACACCATCGGCCTCTCAGGGCGATCCAACTCCAATAAGCCATCTGACACTCCGTTGCACCCCCAATTCTAGAGGCCGCTGTTCGACCTTCTGTTGCTCCCATGAGCCTCGAGTGGGATACTTTGGATCCTATATGGGTCGAACAGTGGCCTATTTTAGAACCTAAATTGACTATCCTCAAATCCCTTGTGCAAGAACAGCTTGATCTTGGCCACATCGAGCCCTCCATCATTCCCCATAATTCCCCCGTCTTTATCATTTCAAAGAAAAACAAGTACAGATTACTTCAGGACCTTCACCAGGTCAATAAACATATGATAAAGACAGGTTCTTTTCAAACTGGCAGTTATGCTGTTCAAATGGCAAGAACACTTCCCTTGGCCAATCCCAGGCTCTCTCATAAACAGATAGATATTGCCATAAGCACTTTAAAAATATTTCATTCAACCTGCCCCCCCATAGATGGTTTGATCCCCTTGTTTAAGATTTGATTTTACTTCGGATATTGACTTTTACATCTAGGACCTTCGTAGCTTCCCTAATCAGTTTTTTGTTAATTACTCCTGGTTCGATTCCTTAATTACCAGGTTGATCATATAAATTCACTGCAATGACATCCAGGGATCCCCATTTAACCTTGGTGGAAGCTCTTTTCACTCTTAATTTTCTTTCCTTTGATAAAGCAGAACTCTCTCTAGCCTACAAACATTGGCAATCTCAACCAGCCACTTCTCCCTTGCCCCTTGTCCTTTGGAGAGATCCTCTCTCAAATGAACGGAAGGGACCTCACCCACTTTTAACACAGGGTCGAGGACATGCTTGTATTTTTCCAGAAACCTCTACCTCCCCATCTGGAAACCTGCCAGAAATGTCAAGCCTGCTATGGATGTATCTGTTGGCATGGAGGATGCCCCCACACTATAGAATTGCCGGATCTGTAAGCACAGTCCCCTCCTTCGACTCTGATGATTTATGGGCAGCAATGCCCTACCCAGTCACCCCAGATGATTGAAGATCTGGGTTGATATGTTACAGTGTGTGAGGGATGAGGAAAAACTGAGTATGTGTAATCTCAAGGTTTTTGGATTGGTGGTTGGGTGCTTTGTGGAACAAAGTGTGTGTCTGGTTGGGATTTGTTTGGGAATGTTTGGTTTTTGCCAGCATTTTGGCTGCATGTCTCAGTGGATTCTAACAATGAACATGGATTGTTCAATAACTCCATCTCAGAGGAGGGAGTAAATGATTTAGCTATGGTCCAGCAGGACTTTCTGACTTATCTTCACACAGGTGGAACTGGTAAAAGAAAGGCCTAGGGAGCCAGGGACTTCTTCTAAGCCCATGTGACCCCCCTGAGGACCAGATATTCAACTGATCTTAAAAGTAAAAATAAGTTAATTTATTTGGATCAATTGTATGATCTTAAACATCCAACGGGAAAGTATAACCAAAGATTCCATCTTCAACACTGTAGTGCATACCTCCTGTCAAGAAAGTCCAGCCCATTGTTGTCTGACCTAACCATTGAATAATTTCTTTTCTTTCCCCGTCTAGAAACCATTTAGGAGGGGATTTGTATTGGTTCGGACTATTCCAACAAGCTATCAAAGTGCCTGAGGGCGAGTTCTGACTTCAGAAATCTCAAGACCAGCTTTGGCAAACAGGAGAGAAACAAAGTGGAACCTACATTTGAAAATTTTCCTTGTTTTGACTTTTCTGGTTTCCTATCTCTCTGACTACTCTTGCCTTTATTTTTTACATCTCCCAGGCACCAGTTAAGGACTTTTCTTTCCCCCCTACAGTCAATAGTTATTCAGTTTAGGGGTCTTTTAGATAGACTTACTGACGGGGTCTCCATTGCCACAATCTACGTCCCCTTTCAGCTCTTGAAGAAGTTAGGGTGGTCATCGCCCCAATTCCCTATTGGCTATAGGGGTGACCTCTTCAGAGGGTGATGTGGTAAGAATAGGAGATAGAATTTGGTTAGGCAGATTAGGGTAAAAAGACCCCAAGGAAAGGTAGCCAGTTTTCTTTTTGGCTAAAAATCAAAACAATTAATAAAAACAAAGGGGGATATGTTGGGCATAATGCAGGGTGGGCCTACCTAGGCCACCTGCCAGGAGGAATGGAGGAATGGCTCTCATGGGTGTGGTGCTCCACACCGGTTGGTTGTGAGGCCAGTTTCTGCCCAGCACCTGGAGGGAACCTGATCCACCTGGGAACAAACTGGGATTGGCTGCAGTCAGGACCCCAGCCCATAAAGTTATTGGCTAACAAGACCTATAAGCCTCTCTGCTCTTTCTTGAATAAGTGAATTTGCAGTAGATCACCACTGCTGGCTTTCTGCTCAACTCCAGGAGTTGGTGTCTTGATGCTGCACCTACACACCCCCTCCCCTATGGCGGAGCTCCTTCGGTCCCCCTTGGGCTGGTCCTGAGTGCTGAGACCCCTAACAGTCATGTAGACTGTAACTTAAGCCTACCAGTTGTTGTAACAGCTAAAGAGTAATGTGCGGAGTCATAAAAACAGTGAAGGAAACTAAACTTGGAGCTTGAATTTTTCTAGAGGAAACTCTGCTCAAGCCCACTGGTGTGAATATATTTTCCTGATTTCTCCTTGTAAGTCTCCTGAGTGCTTTCTCTGTGTTTGGCGGATCCTGTGCTTCCCTTTTGCCATACAATTCTTGTGCATGGACTGAGAAACCCTTAAAGAGCCCTGAAAAAGGCTGGCTTCTTGATTCACTGGCGTAGCAACATTGGCCTGAGACCAACCAGGCAGATTCTTGGAAGGTGTGACACCTGACTGTTTTCTTTGGGTTCCAAACTCCATGGGTTGTGGCCTACATCATCAGACTGCATCTTGCTTAGGAGACCAGAAAGATATGGTGGGCAAATTGCCTGGACAAGGCAAGGCACCCAGGAATAACCAGTAATCAGGCCCATCACCATAGGCAGAAGGGGAGACTGATCACTGCCTAGCAGTCTTCAACTGCATAAGTTAGGAAACCTCATGAGAAGGTTCTCTTTGGAGTGTAGTGTGAAGGAGATGAGTGGGACTGCTGTGTGTACGTGTTCCTATGGCCACTAAGCTAGAGTCTCACTGGACCCAAACCTGCAGTTCTGTGGTTGCCACTTAAGACTGTAAGGTCTGGTGTCTGACTCTCAGGGACCCAATCCCTCCCTGTGAGTCATATCCAGGACATATGACTTCACTTGTATGCCAAAGGGGGATCTAATCACCCCTGCGAGGGGGGCACCAAGGTTTGTCGACACAAGTTCTGTTCAAGGCAGTGCCTGCTCTGAAGGTCTATCTTTGTTTTGTGTGGCACAGAGGATAGGAGGCAGAGGGGAGGGTCATTCTCAAAACCCACTGTCTTAGATTGTATGGTTAAAAATTCAGGAAGGGGTGAGGTGTGGTGGCACATGCTTTTAATCTTAGCACACCAGGGGCAAAGGCAGGCGGTTTCCATGAGATTGAAGCCAGCCTGGTCTACATAGTCAGTTACAGGCCAGCTAAGGCTACAGAGAGACTCTGTCTCAACAAGACAAAACAAAACAAAACAAAACAAAGCAAATTCAGGAAGGGATTTTCAGGAGATTACAGTACTACCGATGCCAGGAAACTAAGGACCCACTGTAAAATACAGTGCTCAACTTTTGCTGTTGAATGGCTCCCAGAAGGAACATTGGCTTTGGATAAGATCAAGGCTCTGACAAAGGAAAGTCAAGTATCTAGGATTCCAGATCTCAAAAAGACATTGGGCCTTAGGCTATGGATGGAAAAAAGCAGTCTGGTCTCTCCTTACTTCAAAGACTTAGAGATAGACCTGAGAATTTTGGGGACAGCCAGCTTCTGTTATATCTGGATTCCTATCTATTCATTGATAGACCCCTCTATGAAGCCACAAAAGTGGGTGGGAGGAGCCCTTCCATTAGGGACAATAGACGGCCTTTTAACTCTCAAAAAATCTCTGCTGGAAGCACTGGCTTTGGGACTTCCTGATGTAACCCAAGAGTTCACCTTGTTTATCCGTGGAAGGGAAGGGATGGCTCCGGGAGTCTAATCTAGAACACAGGGTCTTGGAAGCGAACTGTGGCCTTCTGGGCTGAACGATTCTCTGGCTAGGATGCTATTGTGCTGTCTCTGGCCTTTAAATCAGGAGGTGAGCAGTAGAAGTGGTTTGCTTTTAGTTGAAGAAGATGAAACTGTTAGTTACACTGATTTGATCATTACATATTGCAGCCCTGTATCAAATTACATGGTACCCCACAAGTAAGTAGGATTATCGTATGTCAATTAAGAAAAAGAAAAAATAACATGTTGCTTTTCTTTCCTTTTATTCAATCTTCGGTGCACTGGGCCATCTAATTAACACAACAAATGTACTTTTATGTGACTTTACCTGTTTTCACACTTCATTTTTTTTCCCTCCGGTGTAGGAAGTTGCTGTCCACATCATTTCTTATTCTCCCACTTTCTCAAAGAAAATGACCAATTTAAAAGCCATTTTCTTTAGTTTTCTTCTGTAAAAGTCCTCTGGTGACCTCTCTGCTTGCCAACAACAAACCATTTCCTGAGCACCAGCAACAATCAACTCCTTTATAGTCAATTCCCTTTAAGGTCAATGTTGGCTGATACTTAAATGTACATAACTTTAAAAGAAAAAAATGGAAATAATATGTGCTATCATGAACGAAACATCAAATCTTAGAGAAAATATAGGTTGTCTGATGTGTTTGAAACAATAACCAATGGCGTGATGTGGTTTATTTCTTTCATTTTTCCCCCCTTTTCTTCCTATTTTTTTTCTAGGGTTTTCTTTTCTTTTTTGTGGAATCAGGATCTTATGTAGCTCAGGCTGGCCTTGAAGTCACTATATATCTTCCCTAGGATGGCCTTGAACTCCTGATCCTTCCGCCTCTGCCTCTCAAGTGCTGGCATTACAGGTGCCACCATGTCAAGCTTGTGTGATATGGTTTCTAAAGAAGGACCATACAACATCCTGTGTCAGAAAGTTTCTCCATGGTTTATGCCGGATTTAGTTAACCCCCAACACGGAGTTTCCAGAGGGATGGTCACAGATTAGAGGAAGATATGTGAAATGTTGAGTTGTATGAGTTGCTTTTCAGTTGCTATAATAAAACACTATGACCAAAAGCAACTTACAGAAGAAAGAATTTATTTTGTCTTACAGTTCCAGAAGGATAAGAGTCCAGCATGGTGGGGAGGCATGGCAGCAGGAGCAGGAGGCAGAGAACCACGTTTTGAACCACGAACACAGAGAAGACAGAACAAAGTGGAAGTGGAAGAGCCTATGAACTCTAAACCCACCCCAGCAACGTGCTTCCCCCAGCACAACTGCACTTCCTAAAGGTCCCATGATCTTTTTTACACAGTTGCATCTTGGGCCAGCTGTGCAAATACTTCAGCCTATGGGGAGCATTTCTTATTCAAACCACTCCAGGAGTATTGCAAAAATTTACCCTGTTGCAACAAAGATACACCAGGTACAATGACCACTGTGATGCCTGTGGAAGGCCGTTTGGTTAAAATGGTAGCCTTGCTCTGCTAGTAGGTACCGATGGATAGAAACAGAAATAAGGCAAATGATAGCAAGGGTCTCGGGAGTCAGTGAGCTGCTCCTGTCATCCAACGAAGGAGTTTAGCTGTGTGTTAATGATCATTTGCAGGACTGTCATAAAGGGGTTTCTTGTGATGGTCTGGTTCCTATGATCCTTACATAAGCACGCCAGTTTTCATGATGTAAAACTAAAACGATTTAGCTTAATGAAGCCTCAAATCCCTTCACAGTGTAAAATATGGGGTAAAATTTTAGGTTGAAGGTAAATTCTTCATCTATTGGAAGATCAAGCTTTCAAAATAAAATGCTGATTCTATGGGGGTTGCTGCTTAACAAACAAAATATTCTGAGTATTAGAACAAGCCTGGTAGTTGACACCTGTAATCCCAACACTTGGGAGACTCAGGAAGAACTGTATTAAGCCAGCATAGGCTATGTGGCTAGGTCCTGTTTCAAAAAACAGAAACCAAAACAACAAAGACAACAACAATAAAATCTGAGCATTACAAACATATACACATTAATTTCCATCACGTGTTGTAGACAGAACATGTTCTCTGCTTTCAGTCAGCCTCAGAAAATGGGAGTCAGCTCAGATCTTGTCTAAATGAGAACTCCTGGGAATCCTGTCAAGATATAGCCAGGGGTAGACTTAAAGGGGCTGGCCTTTCTTCTTAATAAGACACTTGACATACTGTGCTTGAAAGCAGCATCTGTTATGTTAGCTGCTTTGATAGGGGTGACAAGCCAGCTCATTCAAGGTGTTCCATCAGTCCTTTGAAGTTGTGTGTTTGAGATAGGCCAGGATTTTCTAAAACAAAATAATTGTTTTCTTTTAATTCTATGAAAAGAAGGAAAAAAGGGAAACTTTCCCCTATATTCGCTGAAAACTAGAAGACCTGCCCCTGGCCTGATAAGCTTTGTGTCCTCTCAGAACTTTCTTAATCATAGCTTATCACTGAGAAATGTCTGCACTTACTGTTGCTCAGTTCAAGTCCAAACATTCTACTGGTGATGATTCCTGTTACAGCATCCGTGGAGTGACGCTTCCTGTTATCGGCTCCACAGCATTCGTGGTGTGATGTCACCTGTTACCTGCTCCACAGCATCCATGGAGTGACGCTTCCTGTAACAGGCTCCACTGCATCTGTGGTAGGCTGCACTCTTCGTCTCAGCTTCTGGCAACATCACTAAGACAGCTTAAGCATATTGTTTGGAAAACACATTTAAAAAAAGATAGTGTTTACAAATGCCCCACAGCATACAGAAGTATTCAAAAAATGAAAAAAAAATGTAATTTAAAATTAGATTTCCCAGTAATGTAACATCCTCTTATGGAATCATATTTGGATACTGCACATTTAAAGACTCATTTAGCATTGAAAGCATTGAGACTCTTGAGAAAGGATTCAAAGGACTTAAATAAGAAAAACAAAATTTTGAAAGCATAAGCTGCCCTGAGATGTGCTGTCTCAACAGTCTGCAGAGCATAGGAAAACTCCCACTGAACAAAATATTCATTGTTGAACTGAAGGAAAACATAACAGGCCTTTAAACTCACTTCACCTACTTAGTTTGTGACTAAACCCGTTAGACTTAACATACTTCATTTGCTCTCAGTATGTCTCTATTAGCCTCTCCACACCTCCCATAAATATCCTCGTTAAGGAGGAGGACCTGAAATTTGGGTTTCCTGCCTATTCACATGTGAAAAGATTGTTTTTCAAGACTCTTCATTTCAGTAATTGGCATGCTACAGACTGGGCAAAGAAGGCCGGAGTCAAGGATATTTTGTCGAAATTTTGCGTGGGCATGAATTCAAGCAGCTGCCTGGTCCACTCCTCTCGGCCTCTGGGACATTCCTCATCTCAGTGCTCCTGACCTGCAGTGGATAATTTCACTCTTGAATTGGGACAGTGCCTGGGTTTGGAAGACCTCTTATTCAGTGAGTAACTTTGGCAGGAGTGACAGAGTTCCCATTTTGTTTTTCTGTGGTTTGGACTTGGCTGTGAGAATCTTGGTTTAGGGACACCTGACAATGGGTTCTGAGAGGCAGCTTGGCTTTGGCTTTCATTGTGTGGGTCACTGTTTGCGGATGCTTAGTGCTAGAGAAGGCCCAGGGAATCTCCACTCATAAAAGTTCTCTTGGTTTGTTTTGTTTCTGAGATAGGCCTCTAGCTGTAGCCTAAATATCGTAGACGTGTGCTCCTGCAGCTGGGTCTCCGTCCTGAAGCCCTGGGAAGGGTTAATCAAATCCAGATCCCACGTGTGGCCCATTGAGCTGCACTTTGCAAAACTTCAGCTATTTCCTGGCCTGTGTTCTTAGGGGTCAGGAGAGAAAGTCTGAAAATGGGTTCCAGAGACAGTGTTGGGCAGGTTTAATCTAGAACCACCAAGTTAAACTGCCCTTAGAATTCCTGGGAATACTTTAGTGGGAATCTCCTTGGCTGATTTTTTTTCCAGTAAGGGTTTAAGGTGGGGAGGGCCTGTTTATGTGTAGACAACATGGAGTTGCTCTGTATTCCCCACATGAGACAAAGTGGCTAAATGCTAGGAAAGTGAGGGAGGGAGTGTATGACCATGAGTCACCTACAAATGACTGACACTGGATGTGGGGGACCCCAAAAGTAAGCAGTGATGTAATCTACTCTATAATCAGTTTTGGTAAAAAGTCATCTTTGTGTTATTTCCTATTAAAAGTTTTTGGGACCAAGGGCACATGCTCTTCCTCAGGGGCTGTGTGCCCAGCAGCTTGAGAACCCTGACTGGGAGAAAATAAAGCATATTTCTTTTGCCATGAATCTTCTTTAATCTCCGGTATCCTTTCAACCCTTCATCCCTGGCCCCTGAGCTCTGATTTCACACAGGGATTCCTTTTCTCTTGCAAATTCTCTCCTGGCTATATATATTTATATATTTATAGTTATATATATACATTAAGAGAGCCTTGAGGAAACTAAGGTAGCTTTCTCCTGTACTCTCTGTAGTTGAGTGGTTACAGGAAGTACCCCCCCAAAAGCAAGGCTCTAAGACTTCTAATTAGGGAACAAGTTGGGCTAAAAGGATTTAGGTAAATTTAGGGTTAAATATTGCTTAGTGTGATGGAAAAAGTAACTAAAATATTTATAGTCAAATAGAGGAGAACTTTTTGGAAGATAGCAGTGGAGTATAAAAGCTCTATTATTTTTGTTTTGCCTTTATGCATGCTGTATGTATGGAGTTATGTCTTTCATAGTAACAAATTGACTTGGAAATAAATAAGGACTCATAAATTAAATCTCAAATGCTTTTAAGGAAGACTTGTCTAATACTGTCAGTTTAAAAAACAAGGCTGTGTTTCTGATCAACAAAATACCCAGTAAAGATTGCCTGATAGCAAGAGGACATAACTTGAGATAATGACTAGCTGGCTTTAACCAGCACCTTAAAGTTTCCTTTGTTGTTTGGTAAAGGAAATGAGAAGCTATATAGGTGTATAGTGAGGGAGAAAAGGTAAACAAAAAGTGTTTGGAGAAGCATGACAGATTTGAGAACATTCTAAAAGGACATTTGAAAGGAATGGAACTTATGGAAGATTTGATGCATGAACAAAGTACACAAAATTATTCATAGGTTTTCCTGGAGGCTGAGTATTGACATTGAAAGTATAATAATTCAAAACTGAAGTTGATCCCTGTGTTTATATGAAATTGGAGCATTGATCTGTTTTTAATAGGAAACTGTGAGAAGGTTTGTTTTCGTTTGTTGTGTCATTTTGGTCTTATGGTCTAGAAGTAGCTTTTCGATTTTTAGAGGACCCACTAGAAGTCTAAAGGACACATGTCAGACTTATATTTGTTAAAAAACAAAACAACAATAACCCCCGCCCCCAAAGCAATATGGACTTGTTTCCCACTTGTAGGTTAATTCTGTATTTTCCTTTGTGGACTTTGTCCTAACAGAATAATGCTGGCCCAGTTCTTCGAGATGATGTTCATTGCCTCAAAGCACTATACAGACAGAGTAGTGTCTGCACAGACAGGGTTGAATTTAACATTGAATTCCTTGTAAGTCTGGGAGTCTTCCCTTCTAGCCTCTTTGTTGCTCAAATGTTAAAAAGTTTTTAGCCAAAAGAGGTAACCCAGACTAGCAATGATCAATCATGTTCTTCCAAAGTTAGATTGGATCAGACCAGCAATTGGGACAGGCCCATTCTGGTAATTTGGGGCAATCAAAATCTAATTACAAGATGATTGATCGGTGGAATATAAAAGAAATGTCATCAAAATAAAGTTGCTTGTGACAGCCCTAGCAAAGGAATGGTAAAGCTGAGAGGTTATGAGGGAAAAGTTCTTAGGTTGGATTGCTTGATAGTCTTGAAAAATTTTTCCTTGCTCATGAAGTTCCTCTCAACCAGGCCACTCTTGACTAGGTGAATACTGCAGGTGAAATAGGCACTCAGCTAGATAAGACTTCTCCCAAAGCTGTGTGGCTACAGGATATAAGAAGACAGGGTCTCCTATAGGACCTTTTTCTTGGCTCCTTTCTGGTTTTGCCATTGTTTTAGTTACCTTTGCTTTTCCCTGCAGGAAATACTCAGGAGAACAATTTAAAAGAAAAAGTTATTTAGGCTCATGGGTTCTTGCTTGGTACTATGCGTGTGGGCCAAGCATCATGGTGGTGGGATTATGTGGTAGAGAAGAAAACAGGAGAGGACTGATGCCAAAAACGCACACCAGACAATCTACTTGTAAAGGGCCCCACCTCTTAAAGGTTCCATAAGCTTGCAAAAACATGCTTCCAACTGGAGACCAAGCACCAATACATGAGCCCGGAGACACACTTCATAAATAATCCATGACAGGTTTCCTCTCACATTCTCCCTTACAATTTATTAGTACGGTTTAAGTATCTGGATCTTTTTTCAAGGTGATGTTTGTGTTTGAATCCAGCTCACCCCCTTTTATGGAGTATTGTCTGGCCATGAAGGTGGTCTTCTAATGTTAGCTCACCACCTGCCCAGGAAATGTGAACATATTTCTAAGGGAATACAAACAGTTTGATTCCTCCAACCCCAGTCTACGCTCTGGTTCTGCAGGAAGCCAATTGAAGGCTTCAAGAACTTAGGAAAAATGCAAATAAATTCTCTAGATCAAATACACTCCTCCTGCTCTTAGTTCCTGAATAAACTCTCTAGACATGACCTACTTCACCTGTGTAGTTAACCTATGATAGCTCCTATTTCCTCAGATTTCCCCCAAACACCTCCAAACCCTTTCCTCAAGGATGCAGATTTGAGACTTGGGCCTCCCTTACTTCTTTACGAGCTATCTCTTGAACAAACTTGGTCTTTTACAAAACCATTTTTCAATGGTTGGCATCTGTGTGACAGGCAAATGGGCCTGGCTAGGTAAGGTGAATCAAGACCATGATAGTCTGAGAAATTTGACTCAAGCTCAGGAATCTAGTTCTTTCCTTCAAATTTTTGGTTTGGGAAAAAGAGTTATGGCTTCCAGTGGCCATATTCTCCCAGACAGATGGGTTGGAGGAGGTTGATCTGCAGTAATGAGGAAGAACAGAACAGATGCTCAGGGAGAGGCAGGGCGATAGCAGAGACACCTCTGGGTGTCTCTATGGGTTCCCTATGGGGCTCACTCTACCATGCCATTCCCAAGGCTGCCGCCTCACTCTCTGAGTTTTATGAGACACAGAAAATCTTGCCATTGAATTTATTGTTGCACTTGAGCTCTTTCCAACTGAATTCTTTTTACTATAACCAAGAGTCCCATTGACACAGGCTTTATTGAAGAGTTCATAAAAGGTAAACAAAAATGGTACAAGAGTGGGAAGGTGGGGAGCTGGTGTCTGCAGGCCCCATTTCCAACCCTATGCAGTGTGATTTGGCTCTGGCCTCCATTTGTGTCAGCACTAGAGCTTCATGACTTCTGGGAGGAGGAGATTCAGCTGGGCCCCACTGCACTCTACCAGGCTGCTGTCTGTCTTTCTTGTTGGCTGGGGTTGTGTGGGTTCTTTTCCAGGGGAAAAGGATGAAGGATATTTGCTGATTAAGTCAGAAGCTCCTGTATACATGAACATGATTTATTCCTTAGAAATACTCTTCACTTGACTATAGTAATTGCTTGAGGAAGGAAACATACATACATAAATATACATATATATGAATTTATTTATTTTTGTGTGGGTGAGTGCCATGTGTGTGTCTATGTACATGCATATGTATGCATACGTATGTGGTGATCAGATGTTGATGTTGAGTATTTTCCTTGATCATTCTCTACCTTATTTTTTCAGAGTCTCTCCCTAAGCACAGAACTCACTGATTGGCTAGACTGACTGGCCAGTGAACTCCTGGCATTAGGAGTTCACTAATCCCCCAGCATTAGGATTATAGGCATGCCATTGCTCCCAGCGTTTTTGTGGGTGTTGGGAATCTGAAGGGCCTCTTGCTTATACAGCAAGCACTTTAGTGATCAAAATATCTTCTTAGCTCCATATCTGTAATTTTAATTAGCATATTACCAAGAAATACAAAGGCCAGAGCAGAGGTACCTGGGAAATTTGCCCCTTTGCCCTGTATGGCATTGCACTCCTCCAGTCTGGACATACTTGCTTCAGTCTCCTGACTGCTGTTGCTGGCAGTTCAACTTCCTTGAGCAAGGCATGCCATTAAAAAATGGTGATAATAACATAATTGTTTTTATAAAATTTTCAGTATTCAATGAGGTCATACTTATGAAATACTTAGAGGAGTGTTCAGTCTGCAGCCTGTGGACTGGGCTGCATGTGGCAGCCAAGGACAGCAATGACTGTGGCCCAACAAAGCCTTGCACTTTCTCAAAACTTGAAATTCTTCTTCTTTTTTTTTTTTGATTGTCTCTCAAGCATGAACTCTGCAGACGATAACACGGAGTTGCAGTGTCGAAAGGTTAGGAATGCCCGGTGGACCTGAGCCCTAGAAAGTGCTGAGTGCAGTAGTGGTTTCTTTTGTAAGCGTTTTTTTCAGTTTTGGTCTTGAGTTCTGAACTGTCCTGGATGCTGAGCCATGGCGCCTGTGTACTTTGGCCTGAGCTTCCTGATTGGAATCTCCCATACTCTTCACTGCTTTGAGACTCAAGCCCTGAGCCTCAAAATCTCTTACTTTCAATTAAAAAACAACATATGTAGAAACACATTTTGGATGTTATATGTATACCCATGAAATTACTATTAAGACAGATATCTAGGGCATTTTTCGGCATCTTAGCACCTTAATGTCTCTTCTGGTGAACACCTGTTCTCTTGCACATATAACCCCTGCTCTGACCTCTTTCACCACAGATGTGTTTCTAGTTCTTAAACTTAATGGAATCATAAAATGTGTACTTCTAATGTCTGCCTTCATCCAATCAATATTAGGTCTAGCCATGCTGAACATAGAAGTTATTTATTATTTTATTGCTATCTACTGATAGGTGAATGTGTATGATTTTTTTGGACATGTTAATGTACATTTGAGCTGTGTCCAGTTTCTGTGTATGATGAGCACAGGTCTTTTGGAGGAGATACCCATTTTTTGGGCTACATACTTTGTGAATTTCTGGGTCCTGGAGTAGGTGCACATTTAGCTTTAATAGATTTGATCAGTTTCTCTGTGCCTCCTTTGAATCTTGAACTCAAATGCTTTGCCTCCGAAAGCCTTGGATCTCTCAGCTTCCTCACATAATTTTTTCTTTCTTTCCATTTTTTTTTTTTTTTTTTTTAGGCAGAGTCTCTCTGTAGCCCCAGCTGGCCTGGAGCTTGCTACATAGGCTAGGCTGACTTTAATCTCACAGAGACCTGCCTGTCTCAGTCTTCTGAACTGCTAGGATTAAAAGTGTGTGCCATCACATCCTGGCAGAGCCTTTTCCTCACATAATTCTGATCTCAAGGTTTGGGATCGGGTAAGGGATGGGGTTAACAAAGAACTAAGTGACAGCTGAGCTGGAAGGTCAGTGGGAACCTGAGGGATTCCAGGCATAACTGCAGCCTCCACTGATAGTCACCAAAGGTCACGTAAGGCAAGGCAGGTGACCTTTGGATTTTGTAAGTAAGGCAAAGTCCAGCAATGTCTCCCATGCAGAATGGGTCAGGAAAGAGCTCCAGTGACCTGGTCCCAGGGTGTGGAAAGTGGTGAAACAACAGAACTTGATCTCTTCTGGACAGACCTTCAGGGAAGTGCCTGACCTCAGCAGCAGATTCCCCAGGAGAGGCTCCCTTAGACTGGGGAGGTGCGTTGTAGTTGACCTCGTGTTTCTCACTTCAGGGGCTCTAGCAGATCGGCTCCTGTCATGACTGCATGGGCTGACTCCAGCACTTTTCCAGAAGTGATGCATTGATTCTGATGGTCCCCATTCTTGAGGATGGACATGTGTTCTGCTACTTAATTTTTACAGTGACCATAATTTATTTTTTGAGTAAGGTATTTTAGTTCTTTTCACTGCTCATATTACTTTCCCAACTGCCCGTGTTTGCCAAACAAACTTTACAAAGTGTCTCTGAGTTTGGGATGGCTAACACTTTAAAAAATGAATTTGCTTCTATAAGACAAGCTGACACAACACAATTTCTCAGATAAATTATGTCACCAGCTTTGCTATTGCCTGAATAATTTGTACCCTAAATTATTTTACTGTTCCCATCAATCAGTCTTCTTGTGGGCTGTTACCAGTAAAGCAGAGAGGTCCTGGTCTTGCTTTCTTCCTTCAGAGAAGAACATATATAAATGGATATCAAAGCAAATATAAAGTGTTGCATGACTAGTTAAGAATCAGAAACATACTCTTATCATTAATGGTTTCATTTTAAAGAAATGTCTTTCCAGGATTTCCAAGGAGCTCTGTTCACTATTAGAGTCAGAATGCCTGGGTTTAAATCCTGTATTTGATATCTGCTAGTTCTTTATTTACAAACATGGACTTCCCCATCTGTGAATGTCATTCAGTGTGCGGGAAAGGCAGACCCCAACATGCTGTGTGTCGAGGGAACAAGCCCAACAAGGGTCTTCCATTATTAAATGTGTTATTTGTTATTTTGATATTCACTAGGATTAAGTATGAATTATTTCAGGACTTTTTGTGACTCACACTTGTGTCAGATTGTTTGCTTATTTAGTTTATGAGATGTACGTACACATCTGAGTGGGCGCACTTGCCTGTGTGTACGCATATGGAGAACAGAGGTGTTCTTTAGATATCTTCATGTTTCTCCGCATTGAGACAGTTTCTCCACTGAACCTGAAGCTTGCTGTTTCAGATAGACTGGCTGGCCACCATCCATGTACCTCTGCTTTCCAGTGCTGGATTCACAGGTGCGAGTTGCCACACCTGGCTTTTAAGCAGATTCTGAGAATCCAAACCCAGGTCCTCTTGTTTGCATAGCAAGCACTTCACACACTGAGCCATTTTCCCACCCCCGGTTTAATATCAGGTTTAATCAACACCGATGGACCCTGAGAACCTATTGTGCAGCAGGCAAACACAGATGCTGCCCTCTGGTGAAGTAAGAAGGAAAGGGATGAGCCACTGCTGGGCAGTTTAGGAATCTCTGGAGGCCAGGCTCAGAGTGAAGCCCAGTCCAGCTGCAGAATGTGCAGTCCGCTGCCCTGCTGTCAGGCCCGGGCTCTGCTGCAGGCACTGCAGACGCTCTGACAATTCCTTCTGGCTGCAGCTGCCATTGTTGCCCATTCTGTTTAGCTGCCTTGGTTCATCTAGGTGGATTCCTGCAGCCCTTACTGTTGGATTGCAGCCATTGTAGGTGTGCCTGATTGGCAAGGCCGAGGCCGTCCTACCTTTCAGGAGCCTAGTTTCACTTTACAATGGGAAATGAATGCTATCTCCTTATCAAAGTATCAGGAATTGGTGACTTCATTGAACTGACTCTCACAGTGTTGACAGGTCCTCCTCCCTCTGCAGGTGGCAGTGAGGATCTGCTCAGGTCCCTACTCTTTCTGGCAGTCCTTTGACTGTACGGCTTATCACTCAGTCTCTCGGGTGTCCTCCCTACGAGCAGTATCCGTCCCCAGTTTCCTCCTTTGTAAGGGTGCCTGTCTTGTTGGATTAGGGCCCTCTCTCTTATGACCTCATCTTAACTATTGCACCTGGAAGGCCCTATTTCAAATATTCCAAGGCACGGGGGTCAGGATTTCATTGTATGAATTTTTTGAGGGAACATAATTTAATGAATAATACTGGCTAAGGTGGGACACTTCTCAAATGCAGGAAAGACAGTGAGAAATATATACTATAAATTCAAAAGTAGCATTTCAGTATTTCAATAGCTTTCATAGTTCATTATTGATAATAACGATGGTGTTGTGTGGATTAAGATTATTTCCCATGAATACTAACCAGAATGAGTTGAAGAAATTGAATATATAACACTTTTGGAGGCAGAAAGAACCTTAGAGGTTTGTAGAGATTTGCTTAAAAGGAGGTTTAGAGATGTTATATGACTTTCATAAGGCCACACAGCAAAGACAAGAGTGGATTATTGTCCTTTTTCCTCCTGGGCAGATGGCTATGCTCTATATTTCTTTAACATTCAGGTTTCTCTTTGATGCAAGCATAGACTTCACATTTATTTAAAGCCCAGGCCTAGGTTCTAAGTCTCCAAGGGGACTGTTCACAGGACCTAACACTGATTGCTGTAGCTGTGGCCAACGGCCAGATAGTGATTGGCAGGCAGCTATTTGACCTGAGTTGGCTCTGAGGACTTGATGCACAGTCCTGGCTGTGGTTGTGGGTCAAAGGTGAATTTCAGGGGCTTGCAGAATCAGCTCCTAGAAGCGACTGCCTTTTCTGGAGGAAAGAGGAGAAAGAACTCAGAGGGATAAGCCACTGGCTTCTCCACTTGAGCTGGACTTGAACACAGAGCGTTTCACAGGACGTGTGGGGGTGGAGCCATTCTGCCAGCACTGAGTACAGAGAATATGGAGAACAAAGCTCCAGGATCTGCTGAGGGAAGGTTGTCTTCCCAGGCTCCCTGATAGAGCAAGTTCCCAGTTAGGGGCCTGGGGGCCTTTGGTTTTAATGGGGTTGCTATAGACTCTGCAGTCTGAGTTTTGTTCAGCGTGGTTGAGCCTGTAAGGATTCATGCAGTATCTGATGAGGTATCAGCTTACAGGAGTACAGTCGGCCCCACAGCTTTCTTTTCGCTATTTTCCTGTCTTCCTTATCTCCTTGCTTTATCATATTATTCTCTACAGACAGCTTATATTTGAGAGTTATTCCATCTCCACACTTTTCTGGGTATATCCCAGAATATTACTAAATGCTTTGAAACCCATTCTTGCCCATAGAGCTAATTAAGGTCCTAGTCTGGGAAGCTATTCTGAGCACAAACTGGAAAGTTTTTAGTTTTATTTTCCCTGGCTATCTTGGAGCTGGGGGATCTCCCAGAGGGAGCAGTCTTGGCTTCTTATAGGGGTTGCTGATCCAAGTGTGTGGATTCCTCTGGGTTTCCTTTCTCCCTTTTCATGTCCAGTGGTGGCTTATTAGCCCCTGTAGCTAGACAGGGCAGTCCTGATCAAGGCAAATCCCTCAGTTGTTTGAGATTCCTGTGACACATGTGAGAGAGATCTTGGGCTTTGACTGGGGTTTGACTTTTGATTGACCTTTCCTTCCCCTATTCCCCAGTGCCTGCAATCTTGGAGAATTAGGAGTGTTTGCCAGTGCTTCTGGGTGTGACTGGCAGTCAGTCGATGTTTGCCGTGTGGAATTGTGTCTGACTCCTCGTGGCGCACAGCCCAGGTGAACTGGCCCCAGCAGCAGAAACCCTGGTGGTGGGAGGCGTTGGCGGGGAGGGCTCCTGCTGAGGGAATCTTCAGGGGCAATGCAGGTTTTTAGCAACTGGGCTGATACTGTCTGTGTTCATTTGCAACGGATGAGGTGACAAATACCACAGACTGTGGCTTCAGCTATAAGGACTCTTTCTCTCAGTTCTGGAAGTTGGAGGTCCAGGATCTGTGTGTTGGCAGATGGTACTTTTCTCTGTCCTCACATGTCCTTACCAGTGGGTGACCTCCTTGGCATTTCTCTTTCTATTCAAATTCCTCTTCTTAAAACAGCACAAGTCAGATTGAATGAAGACCCACCCAAATTATCTCATTTACACTTTAGTGACCCTTTTAAAGACTCCTTTGAGAGAACACTGTCACATTCTGAGATACTGGAGACTCAACAGCTAAATTTTGGGGGTAAGGGACATAATACCCTCAGTCAGTGCATATGTCACATACATTTCTGTGCTGCTTAAATCAAGGAACCAGGGACCATCAAGACTGGAATGAACTTTAATCACCAAGTTCTCCCCACTCAGTTTACAGATCAGGAACTTGAATGCACCCAAACCTGAAAATTTATTTATATTTAGAGGTTAAAAACATTTATTTGTTGATTGATTGATCGATTTCTATTTTATGTGTATGAGTATTTAACCTGCATGTGTCTAAGAGCACCCATACATTCAATGCCTACAGAGGCTAGAAGAGGGAGTCAGATCTCCTAGAACTGGAGTTAAGGATGGTTGTTAGCTGCCATGTGGGTGCTGGGAAGTGAACCCTGGAATGCTGCAAGAGTGGCCAGTGCTTTTTACTGCTGAACCATTTCTCCAGTCCCTATTTAGTAGTTCTTGATTAGCATATATTAATTATACATAATGGGTTTCATTATGAAATTGTCATACATGTATATAATGTATTCCAATCACGTTCACCTCCCATTGCCCTCTACCACCCCTGCTCATCCCTTTCCTTTTACCTGATAGTCCCCCTTCCACTTTAATGTCCTTTTCCCTTGCAGATGAGGGGTTATTTACAGGAGTGTGAACATCTTACTGGTGGCTGTGCTGCCAGAGAAAAAATGTCTCTTCCTCCCACATCAATCATTAACTGCCTACAAATCCTCAGGGAGGGGATGGGGCCTTGGGAGCTCTTCCCCTCTCCATGACAGAATGCTGATGGGTGGAATCTTGTGCGGTCACAGCTGTTGGGAGCTTAAGAGCACACGGGCCATGTCTGCAAGCCCACGTTCTACAGTGCTTCACTCCTGCCTCCGGCTCTTAAATTCTTTCTGCGTTTCTCTTTTACAATGAAGATCTGAAAATATTTTAGTGTCCTTTTAGTGAGTGTATGGATTAAGAAAAGGATCATTCAGACTATTCTAACTGCAGTCCAGGCTGAAGTTTCTGCTGCTTTGGTGACAGAAGATGGTCAGAATCCTCTCCTCACGGTGACCACCATGTCCCAAAGGTGGGAGACAGGTGGTGCCTACCACCCTCTTCCTCACGAGGAAAGCATCTCTAGGCTTCAGGATCCTCTCCCTGCACATAGCACATAACCTTTGCTTCAAGGAGTATATTCTTTCCCATAACATCAAAAAACCCGACTCAGCCATATTTTAATGTTTTCCAAAATAGCAGCGCAAGTTAAAATCACATTTACCTTTAGATACCTGTATGAGTTACTTTTCTGGTGTTGTGATAAAACATCATGACCAAGGCAGCTTAGAGAAGGAAGAGTTTGTTTGGCTTATGAGTCCAGACAGATAAGAGTCTGTCATGGTGCGGGGGCACGGTGGGTGGCGGAGGTGGCTGGAAAAGCGAAGCGATTGTATCTTCAACCACGAGAGAATGAAACTGGAATGAAGCCGAGAGAATGAAACTGGAAATGGGACCAGGCTATAAACTCTCAAAGCCCACCTCCAGCGGCATGCATCCTCCAGCATGGCCACTCTTAAACCTCCGTTAACAGTGCCACAAGCTAGGGCGAAGTATTCAAATACTCGGAGCCTGTGGGGGACATTCTAATTCAAACCACCACACTACCCATCTCTCGCCACAGTGTTTATTTATACCTTTTCACCAGTACCTCTCGCCTTCATCTGGGCTCCCCTTAGTTCAGCTCCTCTTGCTCAGGTCCCTCCGTGCGGCTCCGTGGACATCTGTGGGTGTTGCTGCACTCTAGGCTAGCTCTCCCCAGCTGAATCTTCTGTGGTGCTCATGTCGGCTGCTCCTTCCATAGTGTGATCACTGCTCATCCTTCACAGCTTCTTTCTAGAGCTTCGTGGTCTGCGCTGTAATTGCATATGGAAGTGTTGTTCTCCTTTCTCTATAGGCAGCCGATTTAAGATGCAGGTTTTATCATTATCCAGGTATGGTGTGGCCAACAGATCAGAAGACGACAGACCTGGGGAAGGTAGTGTGTTGCCGTTCCCCACGGGCAGGTGGTGCATCCGACACCATATAGGGATCAGAGTTAGTCAGGAGGTGTTGGGGCTAGGAGGGAAACATGGACAAAGAGACTTTACTGGGGCTTATGTGGGGAGGAGAAGATGATACAGGGTAGACAGCTGTGGTTTTGCCAGTTGGCTGATTTCAGTGGGCTTTGGGGCATTGGAATTACCTCTAGTTGTCTGGTACCTGATTGGGGTGATCAGAGCAGTATAGCTCAGTGTGATAGTCTGACAGAGGGGGTGGGCTGTGGACTGCTAGAAAGCTGCACTTGCAGGTGAATTACTTAATGTCCCTGAGCACTGGTAGTCTTCAGAGAACAGTCTCTTGGGGGGCAAATCTCAAGCTATCAGAAATATATAAAATTACAAGGCATGACTATTACAGCAACGAAGAGCAGAGATTGCTTCCTTCTTCCTTTGTGTTCCATATTGATGACACACTCTGAGTTATCATAGACATTTAATACATGCTTATAGATGAAAGGAAATTCCTTATTTCCTGACCAGCACTCCAGTTGCCGTATCTGGGGGTCTGAGTATGGAAGGAGAGGATATAGATGATCTCCTTACATACTTGTGAGGGAAGGGCTTCAGACATCTGCATTGTTCTTTATTCTCTAATCACTTCACAAATCTTTAAAGCTCCTCCCCTGGGTTGGCCATCATCAGCAGCAGAACACACACTCCCTGTACCCAAGGTCTTCAACATGAGATGATGCAGAGAAAGGGAGTTCATCTTTGCCATTTGCTTTCAAAGGTTCAGTAGAATATGGATTTAAAGTTGCAGTGCTGGGCACATACTGTGTTCTGAAGTTTTATTAATGGGTTAACATGGCTTGTGTATTTCTAACGTCTTCAGTGGGCATGATGGCCTCATGGTATAATGCAACAGCCAAGAAGTAAAGGTTGACCTATGTGTTCCTTAATGGTTTGCCTTAATATAACTACAAATCCATTTTGGTTATCCCATTCTTTAGGACAGTTAAAACGTTGACATGTTCCACTGTTGCCTGTTTTAGTAAAAAGCAAGACTGCAAATCATTTCATGACAGCTCTGTAATTATTACATTCTCAAGTTAATGTGCCAGATTAAAATATAACTTTCATTATGATCTTGGGGAGGGATTTTGTGCCAGAACCTCCTTTTCTATTTGAATGTGAGATGGCTGGTATTACAAAATTTTCAACGAGTGTGACAGGACGATGTGTTTTAGGAGATCCGAAGAGGAAAGGGAAAATGTTTTCCTTTGTTCCTGCAGAGGAATGCAGTAATTGATGAATGTATTTACATTGGCAAATACATCTGCACACATATACTTTTCCCTTTTGAATTTTTCTCAATAATTCCATCATTTAATTTAAAACATTAATTTAAATTTTATGTATCTGAGTGTTGCGCCTGCATGTATGTAAATGCACTCATCTCATGCAATGCCTACCGAGGCCAGAAGAGGGCATTGGATCCCCAGGAACTGAAGTTAAGGTTGATTGTTAGCTGCCAAGTGGATGCTGGCAACCGAACATGGGTCCTTGGCAAGAGCAGCCAGTGCTCTTTACCACTGAGCCATCTCTCCAGCCCCATCATTATTTTCTTTTTAACAAGAATAACTAGACATTTATTAATGTGAGCATGACAAATATCCATGAGAGTGCTAGTACTAAGTAATTAAAAGGGTAGTTAGAACTTGAACTTATATAGTGTACATCACACTTGCCCTCCTTAATCTGTTTAGTTTAGTGACCTACGTGAACACACATATGAACACACACACATGTGCACACACACATATTTTACAAAAATTAAATTGCTCTGAATATGGAGGTCGGGGACAATTTTGTAGAGTCAGTCCTCTCCTTCCATTTTTATGAGAGTTCCAGGGATTGAGCTCATGTAGCCAGGTGTGCACAGCAAATGCCTTTACCCGCTGAGTCATTTTTGCTGTCTCAAAACCTAGGATCTGTATATGGGAGAAAATATACTGCATTTTTCTGAGTCTGGCTTATTTTGCTTAACATAATGATTTTCCAGGTGTATTCATATTTCTAAAAATGTCATGATCGCATTTTTCCTGATGGTTGCTGAAATTCCATTGTGTATATATGGGCCACCTTTTCTTCATTCATCTGATGACATACGTCTACCTTGGCTCCGTGTCCTGGCTACTGTGGATAATGCAGTAATAAACATGAAAGTGCAAGCATCTCTGTGGTAGGACACAACATTGCTCAGGTGTAGACACTAGAGTGGTATATCTGGGTCACATGGTAGTTCTATTTTGTATTCTTTTTGACACAGGTCTTACTTTGTAGCCCTGGCTGCCTGGAACTTGCTATGTTGACCAGGCTGGCTTTGAACGTTAACTTTCAGAAGTTTTCTGCTATAATCTCATGAATGGATTTGTTATTCCTTCAGTGTTCATCGTAGCCCCGGCTCCTATGCCGTGGAGTCTTAGGTTTGCTTTCTTGATCTTAGCAGAGTGCTTGGATGTGGTGGCCGGCTTCATTTATGTTTCTTCTTATTGATGTCTGACTGTGTCAGATGGTTAATCTTGTCCTGCTTCCTGGATGTTCTTTCTACTGCTTGGTCGAATTCACTGGGGATTGTCTCCACTGTGCTTTTAAAATTTAACTCATTGAATTTTTCATTTCCAAAATTTTTACTTTGGTTTCCTAAGAATCTAGACATCCTTGCTGAAGTTCCCTCCGTGTTACTGACTGACTTTCTCATCCGTGCTTTGGGACTTTCCCCCTTTGTTGTTGCTGTCCCTTCTAGGTCTTCTGTTGAATTTGTCAGCTTTCTGGCATCCCTCTTTCAGGTCATGGATCATTTTTTACTAAAAAATACTTTAAAAATCCTCTCCTTGCATTTTACCTATATTGCTCCCATCAAGTCCAATACCTCAGAACTAGGAGCTTTTGGAGGAGACGTTGCTTTGTTTCTCCCGTTTCTGGCATTTCGGTGTTGTGATTCGTGCATCTGTTAGTTTGGATAGCTCTCTCTTTGCACGTGGCGTGTGAATGTGTGTGTGTGTGTGTGTGTGTGTGTGTGTGTGTGTGTGTGTACATGATGGCCTGTCTTGGTTGTTGACTGGATCTGGAATCAACTAAAACACAAATCTCTGAGCACATCTGTGAGGTATTCTCTTGCCTGGAGTATTTGAAGTGGGAGACCTATCCTGAATGTGGGTGGCAGCCGGGATGAGCAGACAGGGAAGAAGGAGACTTGGCTGCCTGCTTGCCTGCCCCCAATCTTGCTGCATCTTTCCTTAACTTTATTTAGAACCAGCTTCTTGAGGTTTCCAGGAGACTGAAGACCAAGCAGCTCTCCAGGAATCCTCCAGGCCTTCAGCACAGGATTGGGACTGGAGTCATCTGGCCTCGTGGGCCACTTGACTACTGGATTTTTGGCCTCTGTAGAGTGAGACAGCCATTGCAGCCATTGTTGGACTGTACAGACGTTATCCTTCAAGCCAATCTAATCAATTCCCCTTTCTGTATGCATATTATGAGTTCGAGTTCTCCAGAGGACTCTGGCTAATTCAGGGGACTCCTATTGAGTCATCTACATGTAAGGGCTCAAGCTTCCTTGAAGAGAAAACCAACTGTTGTAGCAGAAACACCAGCAAGATATATATAGAAAGACAGTTAAAATCGGTCACTCACCACCAATATGTCACCAATAATCACAAATGGAAAACAGCAAAGCTTCTGTAGAATGTGATATCAAATTGAATAGAATTTTTGTAAATATGGGAATAGTAAATGAGTGAGATAAAGGAAATAGAGGAGAGAAGAAATAAAAAGGAAACAAGGTTAAATGCATAAAAAGGTAAAGAGGGGAACTGGAGAAGAATGTTCTGGAGGGGAAGGAGAAGGAAACAGGAAATGAGAAAAAAACCCAAAATCATTTCCCATTAATTAAAAATGTCTAAAACAAAATTAGATAAATATAAGAAAAGAATAAAAATAAAAATGTAAGAGTATGAAAAAACCCAGTCAGGAAAAATCGAATTACTGGTAGATATAGAGGGAGGGGTGGAGTGGAAGGAGAGACACACGGAGGAGAAAGAAGAGAAAGCCGAGGAAAGAAAGCATCACTCCAAAGAAAACAGACAGTGGACGAATGCACATGGGGGGATAACAAATAAAAATACAGACTTCATGAAAATACAATAAAGCAAAAGATTCTAAATGTGTAGTTAAAGAAAGGTGAGGTTGGAGCGAGTCCTTCCATTGGAGACTGGGGTTACATCACGGAGCTGGGACGGGTCAGCTGAACTTGTGGCGTCTTGTCTTTCCTGTGGCTTACGCTGCTGCTGAGTCTGTGGTCTGACGTCTGACAACTGACACAGATGTGTACCCAGCGGCTGTTTTCCTTCTCTGCATCCTGGGGCCCTCTGCTGCACTCTGTGGGCTGGGTGGATTCTCTCACCCTCTCCCAGATCCTACACCCCACCGAAGGAATGTAGTTATGGGTATCCTGGACATCGGGAATTTCAGAGTTCCCTGGCTGTGAAAAACAGACAGGTGGCTCCGGAGGTCAAGCTGCCTGCTGGGCCATCAACCGCCAGGGTTATTCTCAGTGGAGACCTGTTCCTGGTGGTGCTCTCGCCTCTCACGCTCCTCCCAGCCGTAGCTGAGCATCCCACTATCTGCACTCTTCAGCTAGTCAGTGTCTGGCGCTTCTGCTCTCCACCACTGCTTCTCCGGCCCTTCCATCCTTCAGGGGTTGTGGAAGGCCAAATTGTCCTCTGAGTCACTAACAGCATGACAAAGTGGGATTTTTGTCCACTACTGATCTGTCTGCCAGAGGAATCTGGCAGGAATTTCACTGAAACCTGCAAGTGGATTTGAAGCTTGTGGGCTTGTCCAGAGGGAAGCACTGTCTGTCCTGAGGGTAGGACTGTCTGTCCTGAGGGTAGGATGGCCTGCTCTTCATCTGGATTACCTTCTGGGAACAACCTTTTCCCCACCCCCTTGCCAGCATGACTGAGGCTGTGTTTGACTGATTTCTCAAAGTCCCACACCTTTTTAAATGCCCTTCTCTGGTTTCCTTTCACTTCATAAATCTCCAAAGGTTTTCCTCTATTTCTCTCCCAGGCTATTCAGGCTTGTTCTGTTTTTACTTTATTGATTGATTGATTTTTCATATTCGGAGTCTCTCCTTCACTGGTTCACAAAGAGCCTCTAGCTCACCATCTTACTCAGAACTTTGTTCCACATTCTTGATGTCAGTGTTCTGATTTTTGGCCATTATATGAGCCCAGAATTGATGTGAGGACCTAATGAGGAGGGGACTGCAGGTGAGACAGGATTGCCATATGAATGGGAGTAGGAAGCAGACAGAGAGCTGTGAATGGACTGGAGGAAGTTTAGGAGATAAAGCCACCAGGACTTGAGGAAGGATTCTCTAGGTGTGTGTCAGAAGGGAGTCGTTTCTGAGATTCTTGTTTCTGACTACTGCATATGAATGCATGGTGGGCCAGTGACAGAGGCAGGACTCTTGGAGAAGACCAGCCTTGGAAAAGTGTGAGGTACTGAAGAAAGAACCTCTTTGTAACAGAATTAATGCATTAGCACTGCTCAATCATTTATCCATCAATCATTCATTTAGAGCCTGTTGATTCAACCTTTCTGTAAAGTGGCCCTAACACTATCCTCCACATGGCTGTGGTGTGGAGTTCTGCATATAGAAAGCATTGATAGAGGGATCATTACCTTTTACTGTTTCTATTGTTTACTATTTTCATTTAATGTACATGAGTGTATTGTCTGCATGTATGTGAGTGCACTGTGTTGTGCAGTGCCCATGGAAGTCAGAAGAGAATGTTGGATCTCCTGGAACTGGAGTTATGGATGGTTGTTAGCTGCCATGTGGGTGCTGGGACTTGATCCCGGGTCCTCTGCAAGAGCAACCAGTCAGTGCTCTTAACTGCTGAGCCATCTCTCCAACCCCCCTTACAATTTTGTAATGGTTTTAGTGTCCTCATCTATAAAAGGAGGCCATTCGAATGGACACTCTTCAGTGTCCTTAGATATGGTGTCAAGATAGTGTCAGACTACTGAAGCTACTTAATAGCAGCCTGGAGGGGATGAGTTAAATAAAGTATTGCAAGTGTGGTTGATAGAGCATTATAAAGACATTAAATAAGTGTTTCGTCAAATATCTTGGAGTATCACTAATGTTAAGAGACAGTAGAAATAAAAATGCACAGAACTTGTATACTGTATTTTTACTTTGAAATATATGTTAATGATACAGTACACACAAATACTATATATATATATATACACATATATACATACATATATAAGCACATCAGCCTGCTGATGTGTAGAACATCTGTGAAATTTACAAATAATGCCTGAGATAATAATAGAGTTATCAGGAGACAGAAATGTGAAAGAGACTGGACTGTTTTCACTTTGATTTGAGCTTGCTATATTTTGTATCATAAGTGTGAATCACTAGTTTAATAAATAGGCAAAGGAAATTAAAATGGTGTGCTCTGGAGGGTAGTTCTACAATGGAACATGAGCTCAGACTTTTAGACTGATCCGCCACCACGTGCATCTGGCTAGACCCTGGGTCAGGTGCTAGGTGTCCTTGCCTTTTCTCCTATTTTGCGGCTTGGTCTTGGGTGATACCCTGAGGGTTGTTTTATAATTACTCTACATGGCAGCATTATGTTTAATACCTTCCCAATTCAGAAGATCCTGCCATACAGACAGACCCTGAAAGACACAGGGTCCAGAGAAAGCTCTTCTACCTTGAAGAACGGCTTTTCTTTTCCCAAAGAACCTCTTTGTATAGCTAAGATGAAATTGCTTTTTGGTGATAGAACAGAGAGCAGAACCTTCTCAAACTTTCTGATATATTTTCTTGAGTCAAGGCAGCAGTTATTTATTCATTACCAGCAACCTCTGTGATTATGTTTTCTCCTTCCCATTCTTTCTTTATTCTTCTCATCCTTTGTTTATATAAATCAGGTTTTAGAATCAGATTATAAATTTAGACATTTTATTTGCCTGTGATTTGGGACAGTTACAGTTCTCCATTGGCAACACAGAGATTTCTTAGGAGAAGGATTTCTGACTTCAAATCATACCTGTGTCAGTATTTTGGTTTGTTAATTCTTTTTATTAAAAAAACCATCCTATTTTATTAAGTAAGCCATCCTATCAGCTGAGCTAGAATGGGCAGAGTAGCTAGACTGGAGTTAAATTGATTCTGGCTATGGTTCTGAGAAAGTCGGTGGGAGCTGTATGTATTGGGGGGTGTATGTATTCTGTGAGTCCAGTCTCAGGGAGTGGGGCTGCCAAGATGGAGGCCTGGGAGTGGCAGAGGAGAGGAGGCCCTGGCCAGATCTAAAATGTGAAATGTACTCTTTTCCCGATGAGACAGATCATTTTCTTCTTTTTTCACATTATTTATTTGTTTATTTACTTATTTATTTTTGTTTGTGTATGCCACCTCATGAATGTGGAGGTCAGGAGGACATCTGGCTGGAGTCAGTTCTCTCCTTCTACCATGTGGGTCCCTGGGAATCCAATTTGGGTCCTCAGGATTAGTGGGCAGGTGCCTTTAGCTGCTGAGCCATCTTGCCATCCCCAAGACCACACCCTTCATACCCAAGACAGGATGTTCCATGCTGAAATCTTAAGGCTGCATATGCAATTAGAATTATTTATTTATTTGTTTTATGTGTATGTTATTCCTGCTTACATGCATGCATGTGAGTACACCATGTGCATTTGATGTCCATGGAGGCCAGCAGAGGGCATCAGATCCTCTGGAAGTGAAATTACAGATGGTTGTTAGCTATCTTGTGGGTCCTGGGAACTGACTTGAGTCCTCTGCAAGAGCAGCCAATGCCCTTAACTGCTGAGCCATCCTTCCAGCTCAGCATTTGTAATTTTTGATGCCAATCGGACATTTTGGGTCAAGGAAAACTGTCCCAATCCCCACAGATGGGAGCTGACAGTGGCCTTCATGAATATTCATGCTTTTCTAAGGTGTTTGGAAGTTTCTTGGTCCTCACATTTAGATGAGTCAGATTTTGCAGGATATAATGTAAACTTTATTTACTTTATATGATTAAGATGCTACTTTCTTAAGGTTTTAATAACTTTTTGAGGAAATTTTGCTGTAGAGTTGATTATACAAACTGCAATCATTTATTCTTCATATTCAGTTCCCTTCCTATAGTAGTGTTTTGTAAGATTAAAAATTCATTTGTTTAATTCTAGGTGATATGTAAGCATCATACATATTTATAGAGTATGGTATTCTGATGCATTGTGTACATCGTGTAATGTGAAGTCAGGGCAAACACATCAGTCTCCCCAAACACTTAGCATTTGTTTATGCTGAAAACATTCAGAGTCCTTTTTTTTCTAGCTTTTCTTTTTCTTTTTGAAAACTTCATTCTTAGGTAGACAGTATTCTGATAACAAGCTATGACAACATATTGACAGGTTTATGAAGTTGGCAGGTAAAGAACAAATGGGCCTTTGATCCTTAAGAATCACTGACTTGTAAACCTCTTAACATCTTCTAGAAAAGATGATGGAGATCAGTATTTCTAGCTAATCACTTAATTGACTAGTACTCATTTCAAAAACTGACTCCTAACATACTAATTCCACTTAGAAACTTTCTGGTGTAAATCTTCAAAAGCATATTTTCATTGCACATACACGCTGTACTTGGTACTGTGTTTCACAAGGACACTGCCATGCCCGTGATACTGAACACTGAACACATCTCCCCTCCACTCTTCTATTCTCTCCTCCCTTTAACCCCTTCCTCCCACTGGTCCCCTCTGTTCCCCCGTGCAGCTCTACATCTACTTTCACGTAATACGTACATGATGTTATGTATCTATAGAACATCTAGGGACCATGGCTGAGAGAAAAGATGGTATTTGCCTTTCTGACGCTGGTTTAACTTCCTTAATATGAGGATCTCCAGTTACAACCGTTTTCCTGTAAACAACTTAACTTTTTCTTCTTTATGTCCCCCAAATTCCATAGGGTATATATGCTGTGTTTTGTTTATTCATCTTTTGTTAGACACCTAGGTTGCCTCTATAACACAGCTATTGTGAACAGTCCTGTAATAAACATTCATGGGCAGGTATCTCAGTGATTCTTGACTTGGAGTCCTTTGGTAAATATCTAGGAGTGGTAGGCTGGGATATAAGGTCCATGGGAGTGAGTTTTATCTAACCTTGGATTCAGACTTAATTTTATGTTTTATGATCATTTAACATGGGGGAGCGGACAGCCAGGATAAATGGCTGGTCTAGGGTAGGCAGAGGGAGGTTGGGGATAGGAACAGCCTTTGAAGGCTCTAACAAACTAGACTGAAAACTTGAGCTGGTCTGAGTATGGAGGATCAGGAAGCAGCAGGCCTAGCTATGGTCATGCACCCTTGAGCACACAGCAGACTGCGGCTTCTACGTTGATCTCAAAGTTTTGAACCCAGGATCTGGCAAGTATGAAAGAAAATAACTTGGAAGCCAAGATGGCAGGAGCGTGGCTGTGGGTACTGGCTCAACACGGCACAGGCAGCTGCTCCCCGGGCAAAGACTTAAAATATGACTCCATGCCTCTTCATTTTATTAAGAATTCTGATGAGATAGCTGCAGAATGAGTTGTTCCCCCTGCAGCTGGCCTTGGGGCCTGGAATTCGCAGCCCACAGGTGACTAAGCGTATATGCTGGAGTAGGTGAGGAACACAAGATGAGGATTTTTCTACCACGGGTGCTTTCTATTTTGATGTCAAAATTCTAGTAGGAAAATATCTGGAAAGCCAAGACAGCAGTGACACAGCTGTGGGTGGGAGAGCAATGTTGGTGGCGTACCTCTCTTGCCCAAGGCTGGCCTGCAAGTGGCCACTGTACAGCACACCCATGATCAGCCCAGCTATCATCATCATCATCCAGTGGCTGTTAAGACATGGCTGCAACCCTCAGCAGCAATAGGAACCTGAGATGTCTACAGATTTCAGAAAATAACCTAGAGGACACTGGGGTAAAGCTGTTGTGTAAAGCTGTGAAACCTCCCAACTGCCTCTCAGAGAATCTTGGGATGGAGGTCTTTGAGCTAACTGCTGCCTCCTGTGAGGATCTAGCTTCTGCTTTTACCCACAATAAAACCCCGTGGGGAACCAAACTATTGGAAAATACCTTGGCTTATAGTGGGGAGACTGTGCTGAGTGATGCCCTGAAACAGCCAGAGTGAAACCTGCATGTGTTTAGGCTGTGAGTAACTGACTTTGATGAGGAAACCTTAGTGTTTCTGATTGCTGAGGAGGAGAGAAATCCCTACTTGACAACCTTAAGTGAAGTGTAAGAGAAACAGAAAGTATGAAAATTCTACTTCATGAAACATGGGTCTGTTCAGACACAAAACTACATCCAAAGGAAATGGAGCGGGCCCTTTCTTTGACCTCACTGTGTAAGAATTATAGATCACTGACATTCTAAGGAGATAGAACTTCTCTGGCTTGCAGTCAGATGTGTTGGATAAGATGGATGGGGTTTTCATTTGCTAATAGCTATGAAGTTATGGGCAGGGTGGTAAGGGAAGGACAGAGATGGAGAAGGGGATCTGAACATGATCAGAATACTTTGTATGAAATACTTGAATCAATACATTAAAAATATCGTTTAACACTATCTCAGCTTGTTTATAATGTAAATAAGCTTACTAGGTCTTTGACTTCTCTTGTAACCTAAACATATAACTTTAATCTCTCATCTCTCATGACCCTTACTAGCCCTTGGCCCATAATGGTGTGCGTGTGTGTGTGTGTGTGTGTGTGTGTGTGTGTGTGTGTACTGTGAGAGTACTAAATACACTGAATATTTGTTGAAATCATGAGAAAGTGCTGCACACGACAGGTAGGATTGGATTGGTCACATCTATTTGTGGTTGTGTGTGCTGTTCTTGGTCAGCAGGGGTCAAATGGCAAATGGCAAATCCTACTGCCTTTTCCTCCCCCGACTTCATGCTGGATATACTCTTGAGGCCTCGGTTCAAGAGCACAGTTCTGGAAGAAATCTGAAGGGACAAGGTCTCAGAACAGATTTGATTGCACTCTTGGATTTAGCAGATGCTGGGAGCTGTATTGTTTAGGTGTTGCTGTGATGTGACATCATACTGCCACAGTTGTAGACCTATCTTTAGGGTTTTGAAGAACCTTCACACTATTTCTATAGTGGCTGGACAATTTCACATTCCCGCCAGCAGCGTATAAAGGAACCCTTTTGTCTATCCTCATTAGCATTTGTTATTACTTGTTTTCTTAATAACTACCGTTCTCACTGGGGAGATATGGAGTCTCAATGTAGTTTTAATTTGCATTTCTCTGTTGGTTAATGAGGTTGAGTATTTTTTCATATCTTTATTGGTCATTTGTAGTTCATCTTTTGAGAACTGTCCATTTCATTAGCCTATTTATTTACTTTTAATTAAAAAAATATTTTTTATTTTATGTGTATGAATGTATTGCCTGCATGTATGTAAGTGCATCCTTGTTGTGTAATGACTGCAGAGGTCAGAAGAGGGCTGGAACTGGAGTTATGGATGGTTGTTAGCTGCCATGTGAGAACTGAACCTGGGTCCTCTGCAATAGCAGCCAGTGCTCTTTACTGCTGAGCTATCTCTCCAGCCCCATCATTAGCCTATTTATTGACTGGGTTATTTGACTTCCTTTTTTGTCATATGTAGGTGTGTGTGGTATACATTTATATGTGATTTTTATAGTTTATATACATCTAGAAATTAATATATTTCTTTTAGAATTTCCAAGTTAGAGGAATTTAAGTTTTGTATGACCTAATGATTTTGTGAATTTCATTTATTTTTTTTTCAAAATTAAATTTTTTGACATTTTCATACTTGTATGCCGTGTGCTCTGATTACTTATATCCTCCATCTGTGTTAGTCTGCTTTCTATTGCTGTGACAAAACACTGACAAAAGCCAACTTGGAGAAGAAAGGGTTTATTTGGCTTATAAGCACAGTCTATCATTAAGGTAAGCCAAGGCAGGAACCTGGATTACAGATCATGGAGGAGTGCCGATTACTGGCATGCTCCTCTGGCTTATGCTCAGCCTACTTTCTTATACAGTACAGGACCACCTATCCAAGGGTGGCACCTCCCACACTGGACTGGACCTTCCCACATCACTCAACAATCAAGAAAATGCCCCACAGATGTGGCCACAGGCCAACCCAATGGAGATAATTTCTCAGTTAAGACCTCTACCCAGATGTGTCAGGTTGATATCTAAAACTATTCAGCACACCATCCTTTCTTGTCTCTCTCCCACCCTATCAATCCCCATCTTTTCTCTATAGGTCCTTTTCCCATATTCATGTGTTTTTGTTTTATTTTGAGACACATTGAATTTAATCAGGTACATTTTGTGACTGTGATTTTAGAACTATCCACTGGAGCCTGGTGAACTCATCAGTGGTTATTCACCTGATGACAGTGAACCCCCGATTCCAAGAATCTGTCAGTGGCCACTAGTTTAGGGTCCAGGATCGGCAGTCAGGTCCTCTTGAACCCATTCCCCATCTGTGGTTGGCTGTTGACAGGCCCATCCTTCTGCAAGTTTAGTGTAGGAAAGTGCAGTTGCATTGAGCTCATGATTGGAATGAGTTTATCAGGCCCAGAAGATGGTAGTCTGTAGCCTTCCTTCCTGTATTCCAACTCTTTCATTCTTCTTGTCCCTCTTCAACAATGTTCCCTGAGCCTTAGTGGTATAAGTCATTCGTTTATGGCTGAGAACTTAACCTTCACTTAGTCTCAGCACCTTGAAATCACATGTCTGTGTATCCACTACCTATCACTGCAAAGAGAGGCCTTTGTGGTTAAAGCTGAGAATAGCACTTGACTATGAGTATACAAAAAAAAAAAAAAAAAAAAAATCTCAGCAAAATACTTGCAAACTGAATGTAGGCCCACATAAAAAAATCACTCACCGTGATCAAGTTGTCTTCATTCCAGAGATGCAGAGATCATTTAACATATGCAAATTGATAAATGCAATAAATCTTATAAATGAATTTAAAGATAAAAATTATATGGTGATCTCAATACATGGAGAAAATGCCCTTGACAAAATTCACTATCCTTAATGATATAAGTCCTAGAGAAACAGGACTGGAGAAAACATTTCTCAGCATAATAAAGATGATATATGGCAGACAAATAGCCAACACTATTCTACATGGAGAAAAACTTGAACAATCACATTGAAACAAGAAAGAACATGGTGCTGTCGACTGCCTCTGCTCCTGTTCAACACAGTGCTCAAAGTCCTAGCCAGAGAAGTAAGTTGAAAGAAAAAAAATAAAAGGGATATAATCAGGAAAGGATGAAGTCAAATTATCCACATTTTCAGATGATATAATACACATAAGAGACTCTAGAGACTTTATTAAAAACCCTTAGAACTGATCAACACTTTTGGAAAAGTGGCAGGACACAAAATTAATATTTTAAAGTCAGTAATTTTTATATATACCAGTGACAAACATGCTGAGAAAGAAAAATAGCCTTAAAAAACCCAAAACTACCACCACAAACAAACCATCTCTCAGAATAAACTTAATCAAGGAGGTAAATGATGTCTTCAGTGAAAACTTTGAATCTCTGAAGGGCTGGCAAGATGGCTCACTGGGTAAAGGCACTTCCTGCTCAGCCTGAGTTTGATCCCTGGAACCCACATGGTAGAAGGAGAGAATCAGATCTCCCAATTTCTCCTCTGGTTTTTACATGTATGGTGTGGCACGCATATAAAGCACCCTATTTTTCACCTGTAATTTTATTAATTTGGTTGTCATCTCTTTTACGTTAGCCTGACTGAGAGTTTATCAATTTTATCTTTTCAGAAACCAACTTTGTTTCATTGATTCTTTGTATTTTTGTTTTGTTTCATTGTCTTCTCTGATTTTGGTTATTTCTTTCCATCTACCAGTTTTGGGTTTGACTTACTCTTTTTGTATAGGTCCTAAGGTACATCACTAAGTTATTCACTTGAGATCTCTGAATTTTTTTTGTGGTAGTTTTTTTAATTCTTTGAGAACTTCATGCAATGTATTTTAATCATATTCCTCCCTAACAACCCTAAGGTCTGCCCCACCTCCCTGCTCACCTGTCTTCATGTTCAAACCTCCCCCCACTGATTCCAATATGTGCTGGCCAAATACTCTTGGGTGTGGAGCTTGCTCTGGATTGTAGTTTACCTAAAAAGGGGCATACCTTTAAAAGTGATTCTTCCTGTCCCAGCAGTTCCTTAATGCTAATAGGTTCTCAGCTATGGGTGGGACCTCATGCCCACCTCCCCTCCTCCATGCTGGGGTTTTGTTTGGCTTATGCTTAATCAGGCCTGTTCTGTCACAGTTGCTGTGAGTTCATATGTGCCGCTGCCCTGATGTTTGGAAAACGGTTTCCTTGTACTCCTCCACCACCTCTGGCTCTTATAATTTTTCCACCCTCTCTGTGAGAAGATCCATGAACTTTGAGGGGAGGGCTGTGATATAGATGTCCCATTTAGGACTGAGCAGGTTGCAGTCTCTTATTCTCTGCATGTTGACTGGTTGTGGATCTCTGTGTTAACTGCATTCTATTACAAGAAGAAACTTCTCTGACAAGGGTTGAGAGATGGACTGATCTATGGATATAGCAATAAGTCATTAGGAATCATTTTAGTAGAATATTAGTAGTAAGTTCCCCCTAGACCTTATGACATGTCTAGCTACAGATTTTTGGCCCCAGTAATGGTAATTGTGTCAGGTATGGATTTCATCTCATGGAGCAGGCTCTAATCCAATCAGAGCTGGTTGATTATTGCCATAACATTTGTGCCGTTATTGCATTAGTGGTCATATCATTACTGTAGTTCAGACTAGTCATTATTGTAGTTCATAGGGTTGGCAGCTTGGTAAGACTGATGAGTACTCGTCCATCCCTTCACACTAGTGTTCATAGCACCTTCCATTATGAAAGCTATCTGGTAAGGATGAAACTTCCAGATCAGTACCCACTTGATTTCTCCATGTTTTATGGTTCAGTAATATGCGTCTTCAGCAATATGGTCTTTCCATCAAGTTCCTCCATCAGCAGTGGGTAGGTGCTCCCTTTTCTCCACCTCTATGCCAGCATTTGCTGTCACTTGTTTTTCAGTCTTAGCCATTATGACTGCAGTAAAATAAAATCTCAAAGTAGTTTTCATCTGCATTTCTCTGATGGCTGAAGCCACTGAACATTTTTAAGTGTTTTCCAGACGTTTGTATTTCATTGTTTGAGAACTCTCTGTTTAGTTTCTTGCTTCATTTTAAAATTGGGTTGGTTGTTTTCTTGATGTTTAGTTTTTGAGTTATTTGTATATTCTAGATATTAAGCCTCTGTCAGATGTATAGCTGGTAAAGATTTTTTCCATTCTGTAGGCTGCCTCTTCTCTCAAATGATGGTACCTTTTGCTTTACAGAAATCTTTTAATCTCATGTGGTTCCATTGACCCATTTTTGGTCTTGTTGCTTGGATTATCCAAGTCCTGTTTAGAAAGTCCTTTCCTCAACCTACAGATTCCACTGTGTTCTCTACTTTCTCCTCTGTCAGATTCAGGGTATCAGGTCTTATGTTGAGGTCCTTGATCCATTTGGAGTTGAGTTTTAGGCAGGGGGAGAGATAGGGATCTAGTTTCATTTCTCTGTATCCAGTTTGCTTGTTTGTTGAAGATACTGCTTTTTCTGCAATGTATATTTTGGGCCTCAGTGTCAAAAATCAGGTGACCATAGGTGCATGGACTTATAATCCAGGCCCTCAATTCTGTTCCATCTATCAATGTGTCTGTTTTTTTTTTTTTTTCAGGTACTCTTTTGTTTTTATTACTGTAGCTCTGTAGTACAACTTTAAATCAGGATGATGTTAACTCCAGAAGTTTCTTTGTTGTTCAGGATTGTTTGGACTATCCTTTTTTGTGTATTTCCATGTGAAATCTAAGATTTTTCAATTCCTGTGGAGAATTGCATTGGGGTTTTGATGGAAATTTTGTCAAATGTAAACTGCTTTTGGGAGGATGACCACTTTACACGTGGTCATCTTTACACCACTTCTTCACGTTCTTCACTGTACTAAAAGTTTTTATTACAGAAGTCTTTTACTTTCTAGTTAGATTAATTCCAGGACATTGTATTTTATTGAGACTATTGTGAATGGAATTGTTTCCCTGATTTCTTTCTTGGTGTGCTTGTCAGTTCTGTATAGGAAGGCCACTAATTTTTGTTTGTTCATTCTGGAATCCTGCTACATTTTGCTGCATGACATTTTTGGTAGCTTCTTTAGGGTCTTTTGGGTACTGAGTCATATCATCTGCAAGTAAAGATACTTACTCTGATGTCTCCTTCCTTATTGTATGCCCTTAATGCCTTCATTTGTCCTACTGTTCTAGCTAAGACTTCAAGTACTGCACTGACCAGGAACAGAGAAAGTGGAAATCCTTGTCTTGTTCCTGATTTTGGTGGAAATGCTGCGAGTTTTTCTTTGTTTAGTATGGTGTTGGCTGTGGGCTTGTAGATGGCCTTGAGATGTGTCCTTGTGTCCCTGGACTCTCCATGACTTATCGTGAAGAGGTGTTGTATCCAAGGCCTTTTCTGCAACTAATTAGGTGATCAGGTGGTTTTTCTCTCCTTGAGTCTGGATTACATGTATGAATCTATATATGTTGAGCCTTCTCTGCTCAACATGATAAAGATAACTTGCTCATATAGAGAATATTTTTGGATGGGCTCTTGCATTTAGTTTTCAAGTATTTTACTGAGAATTTTTGTGTATATTCATCAGAGAGACTGGACTGTAATTTGTTTTTTTTGGTCTGGTTTTTGTATCAGGGTAATACTGGATTTGTAGAAAGAATTTGGAGTGTTCTTTCCTTTTACATTTTGTAGAATAATTTGAGGCATACTGGTGCTAGTTCTTTGAAGGTTTGGTAGCATTTTGTGCTGTGTACCACTGGTCCTGGGCTTTTAAAAAAAGTTACTGCTTCTATTTCATTGGTTGTTATTAACCTGTTTAAATGTTTACTTCATCTGGATTTAATTTTGATAGATTATACACATCTAGAAATTCATCCATGTCTTTCAGATTTTCTGGTTTAGTGGAATATGGATTATTAAAGTGTGTCCTTATGAGTCTCTGAATTCCTTAGTATCTGTTGCAACGTTTCCAATTCTGTCTCTGATTTTATTAACTTGTTTGGGTTCTTTCTTTCTTTTGATTAATTTGGCTAATGGTTTGTCAGTCTTATTAATTTTTTCAAAGAACCAACTCTTTGTTTTATTGAGCCTTTATAGTGGTTTTCTGTGTATATTTTATTAATTTCACCCTTTATTTTTATTAATTCTATTAATTTTAGATGTTGTTTGTTTTTCTCTTTCTAAGTCCTTTAGGTACATCATTAAGTTACTGGTATAAGAGTGGCTCCATTTCTTTGGTTACTTGTGTTATTTGTGTTTTTGTGATGGGATCTAGGGATCTGAAGTTATGGCACTGAAGGTGCTTATTAGTATGGATATCTGATAGTGCCTTTGATGAGTAGATACTTGGGTATTTATTGGTACCCCAACTTTATCAGGTCATGGGTGAGCTGAGTGGGCTTGCTGTTCAGTCTTGGAACCACTATGTGTTGATGTGTGAATGTAAGAAATGGTCTTAGTTCAACTTGGCATAGGTACAACTTCTGAGCCTAGGATCAACCTTTCTGTGGCTTTAGAGATTATCAGTTTTGTTCTCCTGAAGTCTGTGGAGGGCTGTCTGGGTCTATAAGTACTTGTTGGGTGGCAGAAGCTGGGATTGCAGTGTAAGTGGGCAGTTCTCCATCGGGGTGGAGAGCAGGACACCACACCTTCCTCAGGTGGAAGTGAATGGGTCCTTATCTTGAATGAGCGGGGGCAGAACACCATTTAGTCCCAGAGTATCTTGGTAGGTGGAGTGGCAACCTGACTCTTGGGGCCCTTACCAAGATTGACAGTCACAAGATGCCATGTGGCACCTGAATTGAGCTGTGGGTGGGGTGGCTTACCGGCAGGGCACTGGGTTTCCGGGTCCATACCTGTGATTCCAGGTTGGATCAGACTCCATGTAATCCCAGACCAGTGTGGAGGAGGGCAGGGTCTTTGTTAAATTAGATGGTGGGCAACTGTGTCGGGGTGGGGGGCTCCTGCCATTCCATCTGCTGTTCCATGTGGTCCTAGAGTGGTATGCAAGGCGGGGTATGCTAACCTACATGGCTGGCAAACTGGGTCTGGTGCGGAAATCCTTACTTGTGGGGTCCAAGTAGGCACGGAGACAATATCTGAGTTTTAAATGTAGGTGTTTGTAGTTGTAACTTCCTTCTGATGTCCGCTTTCATTTTGTCCCAGTTGTATGGGTATGTCGTATTTGCCTTTTCATTTGATTCTAGGATTTTATTGGTATCTTTGAATGACTTCTTCAGTCATGTGTTTAATCCCCATGAATATGTATGAGTTCTTTAGTTTCTTTTGCTGTTGATTTCCAGTTTTATTCCACTGTGGTCAAATAGAATACAAGAAACAATTTCAATTTTCCTATATTTGTTAAGATTGGACTGTGTCCTATTATATTACTTGTTTGGAGAAAGTTCTACGGGCTGCTGAGAAGAATATTTACCTGCAATATCTGGATGGAATATAGATGTGTATTAGGTCCATTTTATCTGTGATGTCATTTAACTCTGATGTTTCTGTTTATTTTTTGTCAGGATAACCTATCTGTTGGTGAGTGTGGGCATTGAAATTACCTACTTTATTGTGTTGAAGGTAACCTGTTTTTACATTTAGCATTTTTAAATGAAATCAGTCACTGTTTGGTATACATATGCTTAAAATCATAATACTTTCTTGGGTTATTCCCTTAACCAGTGTCAAGTGACCTTTTAAAATCTCTTCTGTATGATTTTGGTTGGAAGTCTATTTTGTCAGATATTGGAGCAGTGACACCTACTTGATTCCTAGTTCCACTTGCTGGAACATCTTTCTTCATCCCTCCACCCTTACGGTACATTTGTCTTTAATGAGGTGTGTTTCTCAGAGGCAACAAGTGTATGTATCTTGTTTTTAAATTCTAATACTAGTCTGTGTCTTGACTGGATAATTCATACCATTACTGTTCAGTTATTATGGAAAGAAGTATATTCATTCCTGTAATTTAAAATTTTGTAGTGTTTGATGTTTTCTTATTCATCATTTACTTAACTATGCCTTTAAAATATTTATTATTCTTATTTTATGTGTATGAGTGTATTGCCTGCATGTGTATATGTGTACCCATGTCATGCAATGCCCTTGGAGGTCAGAAGAGGGCATTGGATACCCTAGAAGTGGAGTTACAGATGGTTGTGGATGCTGGGAATTGAGTCCAGGTCTTCTGCAAGAGAAGCCAGTGCTCTTAACCACTGAGTCATCTCTCCAACCCCCTTAATTATGTTTAGAATGTGGTTTATTCTTTACTATAGCCTCCTGGGTATGTTTATCTTTCTCATCACTCTGAAATAATCTTGTATCTTTGGTAGAGGTGATTTATTGGTGAATTGATGAATTCTTAGCCCATTTTCATCATGGAACAATTTTCTTTCTCTTTCAATTATGTATGACCTATAGTTTTCTTGGTTTAAAAGTCTGTTTTGGAAGCTGTGTGTGGAGGTAGAGGCAGGTAGATCTCTATAAGATCTGTTCTACATAGCAAATTCCAGGCCAGCTGGCACTACAGGGAGACCTTATATCAAAGTGAAAACAAAAACAAAAGAAAAACAAAACCCCTAAAATCAACCAAACAAAAAAAGACCCAAACACCACCAACAACAACAAAAGTCTGAGTTGTCAGTAGTTGCCTTTTAGAGCTTGAAATACATTATTACAAGCCCTCCTGACTTTTAAAGTTCTGTTGAAAAATAAAATCAATTATTCTGGTGGGCATTTATGTGTGACTTGGTTTTTCTCTTCTAACTTTCAATATACTTTCTTTGTTCTGTATACTTATTGTTTTGATTGTAATAGGATGGTGATGGTTCTTCTCGGGTCTTGTCTGTTCAGTGTTTTGAAGGTCCCCTTTACCCAACTGCGTCTTTTCCCCTAGATTTGGAAAAAATTCTATTATTTTATTGAAAGGTTTTATAAGCATTTATCATGACATTTTTCTCCTTCTGTCTGTAATTCATAGATTTCATCTTTTCAGTGTCTCACCAATCTCGAACAGTCTGATCATACATTCCTATTAGTTTGCTTTTGTCATTGTCTGAGTTCTGCCTTGTCCTCAGGCCCTGATTTTCTGTCCTAGCCTCAATTCCTTCTGTCAGTGAGGCTCCATTTTAATTTTACTTAGTGAGGTTTTCATTTGCAGTATTTCAGAGTTTCTTTCTATTCTTTCTATATCTTTATTGAATTTATTTCTATATCACATATTGACTTCCTTATCTTATTCAACTCTTTCTATTCTGTTGTGATTCATTCAGTAGTTTGTGTCCTTCTTGATTTCTTTGAGTTATTCTTTTGAATTCTATGTCTGGTATTTCATCTAATTAACTCTCACTGAAGGCCATTTTTGTGAGATTAATAAATTTTGGAGAAGTCACATTGTCCTGTTTTTTCATGTTTCTAATATTTTTATATTGGGACTCACACATCTGAGTGCAGGTTATTGGTTGTATTAAAAAAATCACCCTTATCCTTTCAGTGCTTGTAATATTCACGAGGTTGTGGTAGATTTGAAGTGTCATCGTGTCTTTTTTCCCTGCTAGACTGGTATTCAGGGTACCAACCTCAGTCTTCGGTACTTGCCTAAAAGGAGAATATTTTCTACAAAAAAACTAACATATATTAATAGTTAAATAACTATCACCCTTAAATTCCAATTATTATTATTTGTAATTTTTACTTAAAAGTGTGTGTGTGTGTGCGTGCGTGCGTGTGTGTGTGTGTTTGCCCCAGGAGGCCAGAAGAAGGTGTCAGATCCCCACAGCTGGAGTGATAGGCAGCTTGCTGCCTGACATGGTTGCTGGGAACCAAACTCAGGTCCTTTGGAAGAGCACTAAATCATCTCTCCAGTCCCCAAACTGCAGCTATTTTAGGAAGGAAAGGAACATTGATGGTTTGGTGTGGACTAAGATACTAGTTATTCTGGTTAAGTGGAAAGGAAAGAGTGAGAGTGAGACTAGTGATTGTGTTGGGTTGGTGGGGAAAGTACAGAGAAAACTGGATAGACGGAAGGACTAGGGACGAAAGGGGCTCGGGGCTGTTTCGGCTGGAGACAGAATGAAAGGAGAGACATAAATGCAATCCGGAAACCTCAAGGTGTCCCGGGCCTCAGGTGGATGAGGCTTGGAGGCTCCACAAATCAGGATAGCATGTGTTTTTTGGGAAAATCTGTCAAAGGAAAACAAGAAAGTAAAAAAAAAAAAAAAATGGGAGGTGGGGAGCAGCAGGGACACGGGAACCGAGCAGACGCCCGGCGGAAGTCCCTGCTAAACGGACAAATGGCACTAGACGGAGGAGTAAGTGAAAGCTGGGTGTCCATAGTTTGACACAGTTTTGCCTGATTGCTGGCTGTAGCTTTGACTCCTTGGCAATTCTTCCAAAGGCTCCTAGATGTCTATCATAACTCTTGGAGGTTAGGTCACAGATGCCAGTCTCTTAAGTGAATGGTCATCCCTGATAGGGTCACAGAAGCTGGTCACTCCTCTGCGTGGTCCTTCAGGGGTTTGGTTGCGAATGCTATTTTTGTTTCTGAGTGGCCCTTTAGAAGTTTGAGATAGGGTAACAGATGTCAATCCCATAAGTGGGGAGTCCTTCACAGTTCAGGTTGCAGATGATGGTCACACCTCTGCACAGTTGCTCAGGAGTCCAGTTGTTAATGCTAGTGTGGTCCTTGAGTGGTCCTTCCCGTCAGACTTGTCTCTTGGAACCTGTGTCTATGTTCCTTTGTAGAAAGTGTGTCTGATCTTGTTTCCACCTCATTAAAGATTGCTGGGTTCTGATGCCAAGTTTCTTCCCCAGAGTCTGTAGGTATAGTGGTAGCCAGGTTTAGCATCAAGTCCGGTAGCACTTGCTCTGAGTTTCCTGAGACTGCTTCACCAAGGACGGACAAGCTCTTGACTCAGCAGGGCTCTTTTAAAATGGTGTCTCCTACTGTTCCTGTCCAATGCTGAGAGGAAAGTTTTCCCCCGACTCTGGGTTTCTCTCCTTCCTCTGCTGTCCCACATGCAACTTTTTTTCTCCTTTTCTCTCTCTCTCTTCTCTCTTTCTCTTTAAAATAGATGTTCCTGAGAGCACAGTGTTGGTTTTCTGAGGCTCTCTGCATTAAGCTGGCTGCATTTATTCTCTTTAACTGGGATGTGGGCGCTTCCCAGACTGGATCAGTACCTCCAGGAGAGGCTCTGTATTTTTCCTGTTCTTCATTTTAACGTTCCGTATTATACTTTGCTACAGAGTTTTGACGGTTCCTTGAATCTTCTGATGGCTGCTAGCCAGATTTCTCCAATTTATTCCCCGGGGATTCTAGCAGACTGTGCTCGCGTGTCATCCAGTGACTTGACTCTCCTTTCTTCTAGCTTTTAAAAATATGCAGTAAATTATTTTTATCTTCAGTAACCTTACTGTGTAATTCAGCATAAGAATTTCTGGAAGTAGTTTTAAAGAAAAATATCATTATGTGATGACCATGCAAAGTAACTTTCTGTTATTTTTTCCAGATAATGACAGCAATATTCTTGATTTTAGATTTTGATTAAAATGCATGACATAGAAAGTTGTGTGGTGGTGGTGGTGGAGGATAAGCAAAATAGGCAAAGAATCAATTTGTCAATGAGAAATCATCCTATGTTTGCCAAAGGAAAACTATTTGGAACAGAGAAAACTATAGCAACTCAAAATGTTGAGTTAGATGTTTTACTGGAAGTAATATATTTCTGAGCCAACACCTTTCTAGAATTCAAGTCTTACTAAGTTTGAGCATTGAAGGCTTTTAGTACTACATATATCCCTTATGTAAGGAACTTTAACATTGACCCAGAGGTCCAAATACACTCTTCTTGGACCTGGTGTACTGTCAGCTCATCCTCTGCATACTACCTTGCTGATTAAGAGAAAACATGTAGTAAAAAATTTTAAAGCATTGGAACACTAAAATTCCTAAAGCAGAACAAGGTAGACCTCAAACTATTTTTATTATTCTCATTAGATTTTAGAAGCTTAAAACTTAATTACTAATGTTAGTGTTTAATTTTTGTAGTCTAAGACTGCTTGGCTGCCCCTGGAGGGCTCTGAGGTCCATGGCTTCAGGAAGCTTCTGGGAAATTTTATTTTATTTTACACTGGTCGGAAGTTCAGGCTGTCCTTGTAAATTAAAAGAATGAATTGCAAGTGTTTTCACAAAAAATGTCACAGCTTCTGGTTGTGCAAACTTTTTAAGTGTTTATCACATTGTACCAATGATTAGTGCTCATCAATGCTTATTTCCCTTTCAATGACCATGCTGGTAGAGAACGTTGATTAAACATGGCTTCCATGGACATTTTGTTTAAAAGAGATTTTTCAATAACCTTATCAATGATTTAAAAAAATGTAATATAGCTTCTGGAACGATATTTATTGATTGTGCTATTAAAGTAAAATTGACATTAGTACAATTAGTATGATCCAAGAATTATAACAAATTATATGCAGAAATATTTCATAAAAGGAAAAGCTTATTTTAGGTCTCAAATGCTGATTTTGGCTCTGCACCACGCACTTCCTCCTCCCTCTCTCGTCTCCCACACCCTCTCTCCTTTTTCCCCTCTTCTTCCGTCTACCCCCTTCCCATCCCACTTTAGGATCTCAAGTACTGGGAGTACTTGAAGGAACTGTGAAATAGTGTTCCTGTAACTTTAAAAATATGCTTATGAATTAAGCTAAATCTTGAGCATATATGTGTGGAAAGCCTTGTGTCTCATGAGAAAGTTTATTCAAAGATGCTTGCTGGGGAGATCTCTCTGGATGCCCGTACTCCCTAGTTTCTCAGGAGACACTTTGATCCCCCAAGAAGGCACACAATGGTGGTACTGTTATCCAACTCATTCTGTTTTACTAAATTGCTGTATGCTAGCCTTTTTATTATTGTTCACTGCTCTGTAAACACTCAGCTGTAACTCTAAGCATAAAAACAGAGTTGCCTGTGCTTTTGGCACTTGTGCATGGGTTAAAAAAATAAAAGCAAAAACCCCCGGCATGAGTCCCCTGGTCTTTTTTCAGTTCCATGAAAATCCATTCAGGTCCCCTAGGAGACCCCAAGTACAGGTATAGAAAGGCACATTAAATGTAATGACAGGCCAAAAGTAAAACGACAAATCTGGATTCTTTATATTACCATTCAAGGACTATGAATAGGGATAAAAGAATATCTTAGGGGCCGAGGCAATGGTTCAGTCAGTAAAGTGCTTGCCATGCAAGTGTGGAGACTTGAGTTCAGATTCACAGCACACACATTAAAAGCTAGGTGTGGTGGCATGTGCCTATAATCCTAGCACAGGGGAGGCGGAGACAGTATAGGATCCCTGGGACCTGTTGGCTGGCTAATCTAGTGTAATGTGCGAGCTCTAGGTTTGGTGAGAGACCTTATCTCAAAATAGGGTGGTGAATAAGAGACAAACACTTGATGTTGACCCCGGCCTCTACATACATATATACACACGTACACATGCACACACATAAACATATACAGAGACACACAAGGATGTTTTACAATGATGAAGAAATAATATGACAAGCATGTGTTTAATTAGAAAAATGGCCAGCTTCTGCCATAGCAAGATGTTTTAGAAAGAGCACAGTTAGATTTCTGAGCCTTTCTCTGAGTCCAAACTCCTGGCATCTGTGAACCAGCATCCTCCTTTGCAGATTGTTTCATTAATGGCCCTGTCTTGGGAGACACACTAGGTTAATGGTAGTGAATTCTTTGTGTTTTGAATTGTCCTGTGATAAAAGTCCTATCTCAAAATTAATACCTTCCATTGCTTCATGTGTCCTAATTTTTTTCCTTTATTTTTATTGATTTTTTTTTCGATTTTCATGCTTTATACTTTGATTGGATTTAGATAACCTCCACTACCCACCCTTCTCATTGCTATGCCCCACCCACCAATGGCTGCTGGGAGGGTAAGAATCAGTCTCTTTCAAGGATGTGACTCTTTGTGGGTTAATGAGGCTCCAGTGGATGGACCCACACTGAAGAACATTTGTGGACACACATTGACTCAGCACATGTGTTGTAAATTTTATAAGTGATATAGTCACTGCAAAAGTAGACTGTGTGAGTTCTTACCTGGGGGGTGGTAGGCCAAATGGAAGAATTAATGAAAGGGCCTTTGCTGTCATTCAGGTGCTGGTAAGCACCTGGTTTAGTTGCTGTTATCTCCCTATGCTTTCTATGATCACAGCACAGCTACGTGGACACAAAGATTTCCTCAGATGGATTAACTAAGCAGAAGCTAGCATTCAGTTAACCAAATTTAACTTTTGCAAATCGTATCCATCACTGAGAGAGATCAGGGCAGGAATTCAAGTGAAACTTGGAGGCAGGAACCACAGAAGGATGCTGCTTGCTGGCTTGCTTATAGGCTCATGTTTAGCTGGCTTTCTTACAAGGCCCAGGACTATCTGCCTAGGAATAGTGCTGCCCATAGTGGGTGGGCTAGGAATTCCCCACATCAATTAGCGATCAAGACAATCCCCTACAGTCATGGCCACAGGCCAATCTGATCTGGGAAATCCGTCAGTGGAGACTCCATTCTGGACTCCAGACTGTGTCAGTTTAACAGCTGACATCTTTCAAAGTTATGCTAAAGTGTTATCTGATGTTCCTCTTTGAAAGGAAGCTATGATGTGCCTTATGGAGAAAATATGTGTGCTAGATAAGTTTCCTTAAGACATATTGACAGCATTGTTGGCCTTGAGTTCAGTGTTAATGAGTCAGCAACACATAGGTGTCAGGGAGAATCCCACTCTCACAGGAAATGGTAAGGAGTACTTTTGCTGCTCTCTAGGTGCCAAGAATTCAGGCCTCAGAGCAACACAGTTTATTGCTCACTGCAGAGCAAACAGTGGGAACACTGTCAAATGGGACGAATTCTGCCACTGGTTCCTCTTGGGCACGATGGGTTGAGATGAGTATATACAATCAGTTGCATCACAACTGAGGAATCCAGGGCCAAAGAACTTCTAGACCAGACAGCAGATGTTGCTGTAAGATAAAAGGCCCCGGGACAGAGGAGTCTTGGTAGTTAGTTACACCTGGGCTGTCTTGATCTACTTCAGGAGCTGAATTAGCTTTGCAGTCTGGCACAGTTAAACATGGGATGTTTGGGGTAGATGGTGAGTAGACTCTTCCAAAAAGTGGTCTGTATAAGGGTTTGTTGAATGAATAAATGAGCAGAGCAGTGGGCTCTGATTAAAGTGAGAGTTCTTTGTCAGACGTTGTCTGCTGGCTTGGAATGGAAATGTGTTTCTGATGTAATGTGTAGTTTTAACTATGAAGTTATTGCCTCTTCTCCCCAGGGGCCTTGAATAGTTCTAGAAAGAAATCTGGATATGTAGGAGGTTAGGACATTGGCAGATGAAATGCAAATTTTGCTGGAAAAATAGATAGGCATTTTGAGAAGCAGCTGATGAGCCTTAGAACTATTTGAGAAAGTGCTAGAAATTCCCATGTAGTGCTGGGCTGTGATTGGCTGTTAACTTGCAGCTGCAACTGTGGAGCAAGCTGCTACCCTGGTTTTAAATAATTCTTTGAAGTGTGCAGTTCCCTACAGAATGGTAGGTTAACATTCATGATCTCTTTTTTCAGTACTTTTTGAGTTTTTCCTTTCAAAATCTACTGAAAGGAGTCTGTAAGATAATCATTATTTGACAGCCTGAAGGGGCTGTTTGGAGGGTTTTACCTCTAGAGTCAAGAATTAATCATGTCATGTGCTTAAGAAAATTGGAGCTTTTGGGACTGTTTCAACTGGGAGATTAAATTGGATCAAGTGTTAGGGCCTAGGACCAAATTGAATTGTCTATTGATAGAACTATCTGTAAAGTCTCTCAAATCCGCCTGTACAATTAAGAACTGGCGACTTGCCCTTATTTCAAAATGGAACGTTCAAGAAATGGGGGAAAACAGTGACAGAAGATTCAGTAGGAGGGCACGCCTAACTCTGCCTGCTCAGCCCCCATTCTTCCTGCCTTTGTTCTGCTTGTTTGCCATTTCCCAAGGTCAAGATCTAGCTTGAGACGTCTTCTGTGATTGCATAGTCCAGAGATGCCTCATGTTCTTAGGGGCTCCAAATTCTTATTGTCGGCTTCAGTGTGTGTCAGAACCACCCAAAGTGCCTGGGAAGATGCAGATTTCTGAGTCTTACCTCACAGTAGTTAAAGAGCTGTGATGGAGGTGGTGAGTTTGCATTTGTGATGAGTTTCCAGGTAACACTGCTGATGCTATTCCTGGGATTATACTTGGAGAATCACTGATCTTTGAGTCTTGTGTTTTACACTTAATTGTATAGATCTTGAAATAAGAGACTTTTCTTTCCATATTACTGTTGAAATTGTCATGTGTCTATGTCTTGTCTGTACTAAAGGAGGTACTGACTCATTAAATGTGAGTTCCATTCACCATTCCTCACTTCCTTATTCAAATCATAAATTGTTTGGAGAAAGATGTCTTTAGTATGTGCATTTGTATTAAGAAGTGCTCAATAAATGTTTGCTAAAGTTGTGTAAAAGTTCTTGATTTCAGTGAAGCTTTCCTCCTGGTACCTCCTGTTTATTTTCTGTTATGAATAGCTTCAGTCTTTCTAAAGGCATAGCCTGTATAGAATAAAAATACCTTTATTGATTATTGTGGAAAGAACTGATGTCTCACTTCAGCTAACAAAAGACAGTTTTCTAATCCTGAGCTCTCTCAAATATTGCTGAATTCAATGACAAGTCTGTGGGTTTTCTTGTGATTTCTTTAGTCTCTTGGTAGCACATCCTCTCTGGGGTTCGGTTGAACTGCCGGACATATGATTTTTCCTGTCTAAAAGACATTTTTTACCTTGAGTTTGATAGCGTGGCAGCAGAGCTGAGCTGCACCATTCTGTGACTTTGATCCTCTGTTAACTTGATTTGTGCATGTGTGCAGCTTGTGGGGAGAGCTGGAGAAGAAGTGTACTAGAGTCTTCCTCCTGCTGTTGCCAACAGGCAGTTCCCATGAGGTAGGCCTCTGGCTCAGTACAGTCATGTTAAATACATCAGAACCTGAAAGCAATAAGCGAGCCCTCAAAGGATTAAAGAATTTGAAATTCTAAAAATTACCCTTGAGCCAATATTTGAAAATGTTTTCATTTCCAGCTTCTCTCTCTCTCTCTCTCTCTCTCTCTCTTGGCCGAAGGTCAGTGTTGGGTGTCTTCTTCAGTTGTTCTTCACATTGTTTTGTTTAATAAGGCTGTCTCCCTCAACCTGGTGCTTGCTGATTCGTCTGCACTGGCTGGCCGTGAAATCCCAGACAGCTTCCGTAGTGCTGTCCCACAGTGCCCGATGTTTATGTGGTGTTGGGGATTGAGCTTAGGTGCTCAGCAAGTACTTCATCTATGGAACCGTCTCCAAGTCCAATCATTTTTGACTCTTTTTGATGTTATAGATGTATCTAAGATCTCTCTGATACCTAGGAGACGGTGGATTCCTGGGTTTTGTAATTATTAGGGTAACCACATTTTTTGCCTATGTCAGTCTTGTGAATGTGGTAAAAAGCATGCCAACTGGAGGTTGGTATAGATGGGCATTCAGGTCCTGGCTTTGCCTTTACAGTAGATCTTGTCTTTCTAGCTGTCTTGATTAGACATACAGAAATCTATTAGGGTAGAGATCTCTCATGTTGTGTTATGAGACATTCTCATATCTAGCATAGGTTTGACACCTGTAGAAGGAAAAAGAAAGCACATCACGTTACAACAGTGCTGAAAGGAAAGGTTTTGCCAGGCTGAAGAAACCATCAAACTGAAGGGTACAGTGGAGGGCCATGTTTATGGCCCTAGAACAGCTCCACATAAGGTGAATGTGCTAATGGTGCTCTGTCACTGCCTAGGCGAGGCTATGGATGTGTCACCTCAAGAGGAAAGAGGTGGTAGGTCGCTAGGGCAGCAGGTGGAGCTGCCAGTCACTCACATCCTTACAGGAGGAGATGGAAGTGGCTTGCTTCTCTTTGCACATTCTGTCTGTACTGGTCTATGGAGACAGCCCCATGGGAATATCCATTGAGACGCTATACTTTTCCTTAGCCAAGTACATCTGTGAATGACTCCTGCCTGGCATGTATTTGTATCCTGGGGAAAGCGATCAAGACCTCAGTAACAACGAAAGTGACTAATCTCAGCAGCCCCTGCCTTGGTTCTCCCTGACAATGCTGAATCTCGTTTCTAAATTTTCCCTTCAGTTTTTATTATCTTGATCCTCCTGCTCAAGGTAAACAATGCCATTTTTTGTTGCTTGAAACTGAAGAACTCTGATTCATTGATTCCGAGGGCTTAATCTTTTTTCTCTGCTTATTAAATGTGGGGACGTCTGAGGGTTAAATAAGATAGAATTGTAAAATATTTGATAGAAAGATGATACCTAATAATCTTTCCTCTTCAAATGGATTTCAACAATATATATCTCTGAGATTTGAGTTTGAATAAAATCACATGAGATTATAAATGCTTATTTTTATGAATAAATTCTACTCCCATTCAGTGTTAAATGTTGGGGCAGCAAAATTTAAACTTCACTTTTTTTTCTGGGTTCCAGCTGGGCCTGAGAATTAGATGGATACAGGACAGATTAATGGGAGAAAAGCAGACAAATTTATCTGATGTGAGTTTTGCATAGGGGCCTCATCAGAAGCAGCCAGGGATCTGGGGAGACAGAGGCATAGAGCGCGTTCTGAACTAGCACGAGGACCTAAGTTTGTATGTCCAGCACCCAAGTAAAGATGCTAGACAAGGCAGTGTGTACCTTAGTCCCTGCGCAGGGAGTGGACAGGAGGGTCCCAGTGTAGCCTAATGGGAGAGCTCCAGGTTCAGTGAGAGACCTGTCTCAAAACAGGTGGAGAATTCAGGAAGACACTCAACATTGACCTCCAACCTCCACATGCTGTACACAGGTGCATGCATATCTACACACATGTACACACAGGAACATGTGATACTCATACTCACAAGATATATAATTAAAAAATTAAAAAGCAGTAGAGTCGGTTACTCACTACTTGCCTGGACAAAGATAGTGTGTGGAGAAGCTACTTAACTATGTGGAGAAGCTTGGAAGAGCGAGCTATTTTACTGTGGTCTATACAGAATTCCTTCAGCTTTGACTTGAAGACCCTGAAGATAAGGATGTTGCTATTCCTTGTATTATATTATAGGGATGCTGTCTTTTGCATGGGAATTTTATCTTCTGCTTTTAAGAAACAGAAAAGATGCCAAAATTATATTGTATATGCTGGTTTTAAAGCATCTTTAATCCAGACCGGTCCAGGTTATCAGTGTTAACCATGATGTTTTACTTCACTGTAAATCTATCTGATGTAAAGTTACACAAAGGGCACTTAAAACATGGTTCCAAATCTCAGAAGGGAGCAATCACTTTCTTAAATATCCTAGCTGTTTCTTGTCTAGAATTTTAGGGCATTAGCCCTCAGACTGTCTTTCCACTCTAGCCTCGTTTCCTACCCCTGCTGATCAGATTCCCGAAGTCTTCACCAGAGTTGATCCCACTTTCCTTTCTGTCATCTGAGGTCATCTTCTCAGGATACTCCCCGTTATGTCTTGTGACTTTACAAAGGCCATATGATGAAGGCTTGCTCGCCAGTCTGTGGTCCTTTGGGGAGGTGGAAGAACCTTTAGGACATGGAGCTTAATGAAAGGAAGTTAGGTCATGAATATGCTCCTGCAGGGATAGTGGGCTCCTGCCCCTCCTCTTTTGTTTCCTACCTACCAGTTACTTCTGCTAGATGATCTGGTTGTAATGCTTTAGCTCCATACGTCCACAGCAATGGTAACAAGTCTCATGGATTGAAACCTCTAGAATGTGAGTCAAAATACACCTTTCCAAAATATACTTTCCTCCTTACAAGTTGACTTATATGAAGTATTAGTCAGTGATGGGAAGCTACCGCCCCATCCTCTGAGAAGCCTTTGTACCACTAGCCCTACGTTCCAGTGTTCTGCTGGCAAGATTTTCCTGTTCTCTAGCTGATCCCCTCACCTGTCCTCTATATGAATGGAACTTTCTGTGGCCTCAGAGGGCCCAGGCCTTTCTCCCCTGCTCTTCTGTTCTTTCTGGCTCAGCTAACCTCCTGCTTATGGGGTGGGAACAAGGCACGTTCCTGAATTACCCCACTGGACTGCAGTGGGGCTTTTATGTCACTCATCTTCGTCTTCCCGGAGTTCTCAGACCATGTCTGACGTAAGTGCTCCGTGATGAAATCTAAAATCACACTGAAGGCGGATGATGAGGGGAAGCAGGTAGGAAGTTGTTCAATGCTCTATAGAGAGGTGCAGAGACATCAGCTTGAACTTTCTGTCTTGAAGTTCCAGGCTGCAATCCTCGTCAGCTGTTTTGGTTCAAATTCTCCTCTTAGTGTGCTTCATTCTTGAAAGCAGTTGCTCACAAATGTCGGCGCTGCCAAAAATTGAAGACACGAGCAAGGTGCGATTGTGAAGCGAGGGGTATTTGTCTCTGGAAAGACGCGACCTTCTCATACTGACTTTCTGAGAATCCCTGAGTCTTAGTCTCTTGGTTTTGGATTTTCCTGGCTCCATTCCTTTGCGTCCTTTCCTCTGATGCCCTGTTGTTACTTTTTACTTGAGAGAAGTCAATATTGCAGCTTTATTGCAACCATAAAGGCTTTGGATTACAAAGCAGATGTATCTGTTAGGTGGGTGGATGGGGGTGGTAATTCCATTTGAAGGCCATTGGAAAGCCAGAACCTGGAGGGGTCTGTGAATTTATCTTGTCACTTCTACTTCTCGTTGACTAATGGATATTTTTCTCGTTCTTGAAGCCTCTTTTGGATTGCCATTTTGCTGGCCCCAGGTAGACCTTTACAGTGGCAGAACGATGTAGCACACAGGGGAGGCTAGAAACATAAGGAAGGGTACTCTCAAATGCCCCTACCATTAGTACAGCTTCTCCAAGGTTGTGGCTGAAAAGAGGTCCAGTCCTTCTGAGCTTGATGAACAGTGTGAACTCTTGTGGCCCCACTGAGGCTTCCTGTCCCCCTGCCCTTTCATCATCATGTACCAGGTCTAGACCAGTGCTTATAACTGTACCTTCTTGTCCTCAGAGCTTCTGCTGTTAAGCCACGATCTCACAGAGTACCACTTCCTGCTCCTCTCCTGGTTTAGTGCCAGAATCCTGGAATTCTACAGTTCCTATCTCAGCCTCTGGGCTGGAGCAGCTGTATATCCTCTTTGAGCTGTAATGGCTCATGAATAAAGTGTGATTTAGAAGAGCAAGGGTTACCCGTTTGTTACTAGAGCAGAACTGTTGTATCTCACATAACAGCGTACCTCATACTCTTTAAGTAAATATAGTAACTTTCCACCTACCTATTTTAAAGTCTAATTTGAAAAATGAGTGCATCCCTCAAGACTACCACAGTAGTGGGAACTGTGAAGGGGAGAAAGGCCAGATGCATCTTGCTTTGGTTTTTAGATAGCACTAACATCTTTGCTCTGTATTTGTGTCTCTGTGACGGTCCTTTCTTGCTGCTTGGCCTGGTCTATTATTAGCACAGTACATGTGGGCCACACGGGCAATTTATGTCTTAGGAGGTTTCAGTTTACAAAAATAGGCAAGGCTTGAATGTTCACAGTCGCTTCCTCTGTAATTAAAATGGCATATTTCTTAACTTAGAACAAGACAAGTTTATAGTAGAGGGAATAAAAGCTCTTAAAAGAGGCTGAATCATATTTTTGATCCCTTGCCATATATAATAAAAGGCTTAGTATTATTTGAAAGTCAGTTTGAACATTGGATGTAACTAAATGATTCAAATTGGATAAGTTGTGTTTCTGGTACTTTTCTTTTTGAGAACATTTTGACTTTGTAAAATGAAAAAAAAATTTTGTTGATCCTAAGGGAGTGGATCAAATGAAAGCATTTTGGCAGAACTTTCTAGTCTTTAAAGAATCTGTTTAGGAATAGGCTTGTCTTCCACAGGAAAGATGGGGGAATCTTTGATTTTCAAAACTTTGCTTTTTACCTCAGGTTCCACAGATTTGAAACATATATACTTGGCTGCTTATGCTCGTGTGGATTCTAAATGGTCTGCTTGTTAATTTTTTTATTGAGTTGATACAGTCCTCACCCCATGAAGGTTACATAGCAACAGCCTATAAGAAAGTAGGCATTAGTGTTTGTTAAGTTACTGCTTGGGACTAGCTAAGAATGGAGTAGTGTCCTATACCTCCATGAAGAGGAATGTGACTAACTGCTTCTACGAGGGGCTCAGTGTCATCTAGGATAAATTTCAAGTTTGAAATAAGAAGGAAATGAGAAAGTGAAAGTCTGTTGCCTAGGGTGGAAAAAAATCCCCCCTAGAGATAAAGTCCTGCATCACCTTTACGAGTCGTTACAGTGGGAGAGCTCTTTGGGTTAGACAGCCGACTGCTTCAGTTCTCCACTTGTCAGGTCAGCAAGATCTTTAATGCAAGTGAGCCACAGGTCTAGTCATGACCGCAACAAAGCTATGACACGTCGGTTCTTAGCCAGTCAGCAGCTGTCTAGGGTCTCCTGCTTGTCCACCCTCTGTAGGAAGGGAAGGCTATTCTCTTGTTGGCAGTAGTAGTTTAATCAGAGCTCCTGACAGGTAAATGCTGGGGGCCGCTCCAGGGCGGAGGCAGGTGGAGGTTCTCTGTCTCGCTATACCTCCAAGCGGGAAGTAAAGTCTACTTCCGCCTCCTGTGAATGTGAACATGAGCTGTGCTGGGTGACTCATTTCTAACTAACAGAACGGGGTAGGAAACGTGTTATAGTGTAGGCCATAGCTGGGAACTAGCTGAGAAATGGAACTAAGATTTGTTGGGATAACAGTCATGTTCTAAATCTCTAACCCAAATGACATTCTAGCTGGACACATAGCTGCCTGAATGTATGTAGGCATACCCATACATGCACTTACAATGCCTGTGGAGATAAGAAGGGGGCGTTGGATCCCCAGGAGCTGGTGCTGTGGATGATTGGTAGCCACTGCGTGGGTCCTGGGAACTAAATCTAGGTCCTCTGCAAGTTCAACCAGTGCCTTTAACTTCTGAGTCACCTCTCCAGGTCTTAGATAAATATATTTAAAAAATACTTACTCGGCTTATTTATATTTTGTGTATGAGTGTTTTTCTGCATGTAACTGGGGTTGCACAGATGATGATTTTTGCTACTGTGTAGGTGCTGGGAACTGAACTTGTACCCTATGGAAGGTATGGAAGAGCAGATGTAGTCCCTCCCTCTCTCCGCCCACTACTCTGTTCCCCTGCTTGACCGATTCTGAAAAACTGATAGATTAAACCAGGGGATCCTTGGCATTTGTCCACTCAGGAGCACTTGCACTGTCATCTTGCAAGCTTTTATTGGACCTTTAGTGTTTGATGCTCACACAGATTTACACTGAAGCAGTGTAAAACACAAAGAAATTTCCCATCACATATTAGACTGTAAAGCCTGGATACTCTAGTCTTGGTGATTGAGTGAAAATGATAACATAGATTAGACCTGGCAGAAATTCTCTTGCCAGGGTGTAGTGCAAAGGACACACACAAGATAAAGGCTACTGGTGGTGTAACTGGGCGTGACTTTTTGGTGTCTCCTTTGTTTCTTCTGGAAATGTTTGGTTTAAGTTCAGAGATCTCAGCCTTGCAAAGAAGGACAGGGTCTGGTCACTGAAAGAACTTGACTATTTTGTAGACCTCATCTCAGTTTTCCAAGAAAACAAAGCCTGGGACAAAGATTGCATATCATTTACGTTATTAGCAAGTACAGCACTCCAGTGCACACGGAGCACGAGTGGACTGAGGTAAGGAAGACTAGGAAGACATTGGAAGTGTCAGGTATAGTCACCACTTGATTGCAAGAGGACAATTCAATGATTTCTTGGAGTTGTCCACCAGGAAAGATGGTGAACTTATCTGTATTTCTGTTGCTCAAAGTCTTGGTTCATGGAAAATTAATTTCTCCATTACTTGTGGATACTAGTGGGTCCTCAGTGTCTCCAGTGTCTCTGTGTCAATAGCAAAGTCATAAGGCAGGAGGCGATAGTGGCGGATACGGGCTTGAGGTGGAATACGGGCAGACTGTGGCCATACTAAGTAGTTGGTTGTAAGTCATGGAGAGCAGGCCTCTGGCTTCTGGGTCAGTGGGAGTGTTGGCATGTGAGGTGTGATGATCTGAAGGTGGTGTGAGGCCTATCTTGTATATATGGTTACAACCTACCAACTTCCAGTGGCACTTCTCACAGTAGCAGTTACACTATGGACTCCCAGTCTTGTTAGTTTATGAGTGCTTTGTTAACTCTGCATCAGGATCACTGGAATGGAGAGAATGCTAGGTAAAAGTACAGGCCTGTAGTTTCTACCTCAGCCCTACTGATTCAGAATCTCTGGAGATGGGAACCAAGACGGACACATTTAACAAGGAACAAGTTATTATTCTTAAGTAAAATTAAACTGTAAGAACTACCAATAAAACAAAGCCCTATTGAATTTATTTGATTTTTCTCAAAATGTTCAAACAGTACATATCAGAGCAGATGAAAGTAATTTCCATATGAAGCAATTATCTTCTGGACCTTCATTTGAAGAATGCTGATAGGATATTGGCATTTTAATCCATTGACTATATTTTACTTAGGATGCTAAGCACAGAAGCTACTTTGGGTATGTGAATATATTTTATGACTTTTTTTTTTTTGGAGTGTTAGGATTTGAATCCAGGGGCCAACACATGTCAGACAAGCACTATACTATGGAGGTATACCTCCAGACCATTTGAGTACATCTAAGACATATATAACTGCTATGAGAATACTCTTTTGTTTTATGTATTTATTATTCATTCATCCGTCCATTCATTTACGTGGTAGTAGGGATGGAAATCAGTGCTTGACTCATGCTAGGCAAGCTCTCTGCCACTGAGCTATATTTGTAGCTATCTTTATTTTTTTAAAAAAAATTGTTAGATAAGGTCTTGCTCACTGGTCTGACCTGGGCTTGAGCTCTTGATCTTTACACCTCAGTTCCTGAGTAGCTGGGATTACAGGCCTATGCCACCATGCCCACCTTGTCATCTGTTGTTTTAATGAATTTCTTCAGAGTCAAGGCTAATCTCACAGGAACAGCTGTCTCGGGACTCCGGTCTCCATTGCCTGGGCACAACTTATTACTTTAGCTTAGATAGCAGAGGAAGAAACCAGATACTGCCTTAAAGCACCACAAGCACAAAGAGGCTTTAAGTCCCAGAATATGAGATTTATGAGGATAAATTGTCATCTAGTCTGTGTGCATGTGTGTGCACATGCATGTGTTTTTATTTGACATACAGTGACTTTCATACTTTACAACACAAAGGGCAGTTTACTCTTTTGAGTAGTTCAGACAGTTGTAGGGAAGGTGAATTACAAGTTTTCTCAATAGCCTGTACCAGGTATTTACAAGCTGCCAACCTGATAAAGACCCAAGAATTGCTTAATTGAACTTTGAACTTTTTGCCCTCAAGTCCCAAACTATTGGTTAAAAATCCTAAGGGGATGTGCTATGAACTTAATTGTAACTACTGCTTATTTTTATTGTTACAAATACTAGGGTAATTGTAATAGTCATTGTAAATGTAATAGGAAAATTGAGTTAAACCAATAATGAATATATGTGTGTAAGAAACCACACATGTTGAAATCATTGGAGAATATTAATATTCATGTTTGTGGACATTTGTACATGAAAGAAGTTACTCCAGGGCTGGACTTCAGATGGTGGCACCATTGTGTACTTAGATCTCCTGGAACCAATGAACAGCAGGCTCATACCTTCTAAGAAGACCCAGGCACGATATAGTCTGATCTTAGCCAATATTTACATTGTCCATCCAAAGAAAGCTAATTTAACACTGAAACATTAGACTTGGAGAAGTGAGCCTTTTCAAGACTGTCCAAAAATTCACTGAGCATGACTGGTCACCCCTAAAGCTTGTTTACTGCTATGCTGTAATTAAGAATTAGGTGCTTTGCTGGGCCAGAATTCCTGGTAGAAGCAACCTAGGGGAGGAAGGTTTATTTTGGGTTGTGGCCCATGAAGTTCGAGAAGGCATGGAGGAGGAGAGGAGTTCACATCACGGGAGAGAGAAGCAGCAGACATATAGAGCAAGACAGGGAGAAGGAGAAAAAAGAAGAGAGGGAGAAAGAGACAGATGAAGGAGGGAAGCATTGACACGGCCGCACTATCCCGAGAGCTCCTTCCCAGCGCCTTGCTTCCTCCAGCTAGATCCCACCTCCTACGGCTTCCGGAGGCCTCCCAGGCTACCATCCACTAGTTGGAGGCTGAGCCGCATGAGCCCATGGAGGACATTCCGTATTCAAACTATGAAATATGATACTGAATGTGCATGGGCACATATGCTGATGAGATTTTGTAATCACAGAACTTTTAATGATAGAAATTTTATTTCCTTGGTGTATATGGCTAGGCTTCCAAATTCTGTGGTATCACATGATGGACATTCATAAGCTGTATCAGGTCCAGTTTGTATGATTTCCTAGGTTTATGTTGTTCTCCCTAGGCCATTAGCTGCCTGCTTATGCAAAGCTCTGCCTCTCCTTCCAACCCCTCATCTCATCCTAGTGTGTCCGCCTGGTGAGGGCTGGGCTTGTCCTTATCCTTCACTGTGCTTGCTCTGGCAGGAGGCCCATCAATCTAGCTCTCAGTCATGATGTGACTATAACCAAATGAGCTTGACAATTATGTACCATAGGCCATGGAGCCAGATTCCACAGACGTTGCCTGGGTAGGTGAGTACCAATGAATTCAGGAGACATGCCTGAAGGATACATTCATATCCTTTAGGCTGATGAACTCTTAGGAGGGAAAGTGGTTTCATGTGGTCTGTCTGGAAGGCGGGTCAGAGGAGAGTATGCAAGAGGCATGTGAGCCGGTACCTGCTCATGTCTTCACTCTTTCTGTTCCAGGATTGCACTTTTCCGTAAAGCCTTAGCATTTGTTTTCTAGGGGAAACAGAGTAAGATAACTGGTGTAAGAGTGAACTTACCCAGGCATATCAGCTACTTGTTGCTGTGATCAAATACCTAACAAATCAAGTAAGAGAGGAAGGAATCTTTTTGCCTCCCAGTTTGAGGGGATGCACTCCATTATGGTGGGGAAGGCGTGGTGACTGGAGTGTGTAGCTGGGACTTCTTATCTCCTCACATCTCAGTGGCACAGGAAGTAGTCACTGGACAGGAAGCTAGCACCCCCACCCCTAGTGACTCTCTTCCTCCAGCAAGGTGCCACCTCCTCCTAATGGTTTCACAGCCTCCACCACCAGGTGCAGACCAAGTGTTCAAACACAGCATCCTATGGCGGGTATTTCCCATTCAAACCCTAACAAGCAGACTGTCAGGAGTGGTTTGAGTTGAATTGTCTATTTGTCTGAAAGCAAAAGGAACTCCACTACAGGTGATAAGTGGGATGTTAATAACTCCATCATATAACAATATTCTGAATTAGTTTTATATTGCTGTTGTGACAAATAACTATGATTCTGGTGACTTAAAACAACCCACATGTAGTAATTTATTATCTTAAGCCCTGTAAGTTAGTAATTCAGCATGGTTCTCATTGGGTTAAAATCCAGGTGTCATAAGGCCATGTTTGTTTGTTTATTTATTTTATCTTTATTTTTACTATGTATTTTTGTTGATTTTTTGTGCATTTTATACAATAAATCTTTTTTAAACAATATTTTATTATTTTTTAAATTTTATGTGTATGAGTGACTTGTCTGCATGTATGTAAGCGCACCTGTGTTGTGAAATGCCACAGAAGAGGATGTCAGATACCCTGGAACTGGACTTACAGACAGTTGTGAGCCACCATGTGGATGCTGGGAGTCAAACTGAGGTCTTCTGCAAGAGCAGCCAGTGCTCTTAACTATTGAGCCATCTCTCCAGCCCCCATCCAATGAATCTTAGTTATGTTTATACCCCTTCCTGTCTGCATCCCTTTAGTTCCTCATACCACTAGATTTCATGGATTCTGTCATATATGTTAAGGTCTGTTGAGTTCAGCACTTGTACCCAGATGTCCCTCATTGCAAGTTCATCTACTGAAGTCTCGTCAGCCTGGCTAGATTCAATCCCTTAAAGAAAATCAAATCTCCCTCAGCTGGCAATGATCATCTGCTAATAGTCCTTCAAGCTAAGATTGCGGCTTCTTATCCATTTCCCTAGTTCTATGCTGGGTTTTTGTCTGATCGAGGGGGCATGAGTCTTGTGCCATTGCTACAAGTTCATATGAGCAAGTTTCCAGCTCCCTGGAAAACTGTTTCCTCAAGATCATGCAACAACTCTGGCTCTTACAATCTTTCCACCACCTCTTCTACAATTGCCCCTGAGCCGTGAGTGGGTGAGGTTTAATATAGGAGTCCCATCCAGGGACATGCACTCTGCAGACTTTTATTCTCTACACCGTGGCCAATGGTGGCCTTCTGTGTGCCTCACACTCCATTGCATGAGGAAGCTTCACTGGTGAGAGTTGAGGGATGTGTTAGTATTCACTCTGCCCCCTGCTCCTCTATGTTCCCCTAGCCTGAGATGTAGAGGTTCCACTGTAGACGTGTCACTTAGGTCTGGGTGTCTCTAAGACACATATTCTCTGTAGGTGACTAGCTGTACAACTCTATCATAGCCTCAATATGTTGCAAAAAAAAGCTCCTTTGACAAGTGATGAATGGTATACTTGTCTGCAAATTTCATGTGGCCAAGGCTTTGGCAAGAACCCTATTTGCTGACTTTTCTAGCTTCGAGAGACCGCCATGTCCCTAGGCTTATGGCTCCTTCCTCTGTCTTCAAAAGCCATCAGTATGGCACTACCACTCTGAACTTATTTTATCTCTTAATAAACTATTCTTAATAAGAAGTAGAAATCTTATTAAGTCTATTATCATACAGACAAATTAGATGAGATCCTAGAGAAAGGTTCATATCACATCAGTGAGGGGGTGAAGCACTTTGAGGGGCTGTAGAGGGGAGGTCATTTGATCTTACTTCTTGGGCCATTTATGCAGGGTCCTTATATATCTGAAAGGACAGGCTGACTTCTTACAAGCAGTCCTTCCTGAGACTCGCCATTTGGAGGTAAGATGCTATGCACAGGGCATTAGGAGTTAGGCACTAAGTGTTTGTATACTGTAACACAAGCCATTGAATAAGGTTATAAGTAGTTGCAGTCTGAGTGTCACAGAGTGAGAGTTTTTGCTTTTTTTCTTTTTATGGCAGTTCCTCTCTGTATTACACACACTAACAGATCAGCAAAACCAACATCATTGACAAGGGACAGAGATAATTTCCTGAAGTGTTTTTGGAGCTGAGTAGTGGGGTGAGAGGTGGGGACTGGTTGTTGTTGCTTAGCCAGCCTATGGACCACGAGACACAGAAGGCTTGAGCTACATTTCAGAAGTGGAGGAATGTAGGTCCAGTAGGTTCAGGGCAGGAGTGTGACATAGTCTGGATGTTGAGATGTCCTTGGTTGTGGAAGATAGGTGCTGATGTCCCTGAGACCATCCCTCGAACTTCACCTATAATCATGTGGAAGCCTGATTATCCGTAAGTTTGTCAGATGAAGTGGTCTGAGGGGGAGCCGCAGGGTGCAAACACCAGCCATATTCTCCCTGCTCTGCGAGCAGCAGGAGGTACTGAGGAGGGAGAGTCTGTGTGGGGACGGAGCAGCAGGGCACGTGGGCAGCTGTGCCACATAGGCAGGAAGGTCAGTGTAGGCAATTAGAGCTACAAACGGGCACACTCGTGCTTCTCTCTGGCTGCCCATTTGTTTATCCACTTTGTGAAACTGCCTTCAAAATTGGAGGCTGGAGAGTCCAGTGTTACAGCAGAGCTTTTCTGTATTTTTGAATGTTTCACTAATATGTATTGTACATAATAACAGGTCCTATTATGATAATTTTATATATGCACATAATGTATTTTGACCACATTCACCCCCTATTCCCTCACTTGTCTCCCTCCCATTCCTGCTAATCTCCTCCTCCTTCTTAGATATTCCCCTTTCTATTTTCATGCCTTCAGTTTTTGATGTGGGTATATATGTGTGTCCCAATGTGTTTAAGTAGGGCTGGTTATAGAAGCTTGGCTGAGGGTTTATTTACAGAGCCACAGTCACCTTACCACTGAAGAAAATGTCTCTCCCTCACTCATTAGCTGTTAACTCCAAATAATTCCTCAGGGAGAGGTGGGGCCCCATGAGCTCCTCTTCTGCTCATGGCAAATTCTGATAGGTACAGTCTTATGTGACTATTGTGTAGGTAGTCTCAGCTGCTATGAATTCAATAACATAGTAGTCATGTCATGCATGATCCTATGGCTGAAGATACCACATGTCATGGTCACAGGATATCAAGCTGGAACTGGTCTGGTAGCTTCCTCCCTGCTGGCTAGCCTTCATTGTCCTGGAAGGTGATATGCAGGAGAATGGTCATCAAAGTCTTACTCAGCTGTGGACCCTATGTGTCCTTGGTGCAGTAGTGGCAAGTCTGTGACGGGAGTAACCAACTCCTTTTTGATTGGATTTGAGGCCTGTTCCACCAGAGGGAATCACATCTGGTTCTGTAAACTTGTTAAAAGGCCATGGCTACAGAGGCTGTAGGCCTTAGTGAGGAAAACTACTGCTGTTGTTTTAATATATGTTCATCGTGTAGCCATCAAAATTGCTTTCTAGGTAACTGTGTTTATACCTGTACCTTAATGCTGCTGTCAGCTTTGGTCAGAGAAGCTTCTCTTTGCGGTGGCCATCAGTAACTGCAGAGACTCATAACTGCTGAGAATAAGTGGCCACTGAATACACCGCCATAGATGGGACGTCTGTATCACTGCCGCTAAGGCTCAGGGAGCTTTGCAGAAGAAGGGGTGGAAATATTGTAAGAACCAGAGGAAAGGGGAGGGTGTGGTGTGGAACACTGAGCATTTCTACTTTTAAAGACTTGTGTGATTAGATTACAGCCACTTGATAATGCAGACAGTCTACCCACCTGAAGGCACCTAACCTCAATCTTTTGTCAGTGTATAAAGTAACATAGATACAGGTTCTGGGATTAAGATGTGACATCTTTTGGAGAATGGGACATTTTTCTGCCTATCATTTACTGCAGTTACTAAAGTTGTTATGGATTTTTATTGCTGAGTGATTAGAAGATAAGTCATTGGTAGATGTGCTACTGATGGAGTTGGTTGTTTTGGAAGACAGTAAATTTATTAATGTTATGACATGATTGCTGGCTAGTTTTGTCAACTTGACACAAACTAGAGAAATTTGGGAAGAGGGAACCTCAACAGAGGAACTACCCCCATTGGAATGGTCTGTGGCCACATCTGTGAAATTTTTTCTTAATTGCTAATTGATGTAGAAAGGCCCAGTCTACTGTGGGTGATGTCATTCCTAGGCAGGCAGGCCTGGGCTGGATAAGAAAGGTAGCTGAGCAAGCCAGGAGAGCAAGACAGTAAACAGTGTCCCTCCATGGTCTCTGCTCCAGTTCCTACCTCCAAGTTCCTGCTTTCAGCTCCTGCCCTGGATGGATTGTGACCTGAGAGTTGTAAGCTGAAATAAATCCTTGTTGCTTTTGGTCATGATGTTTATCGCAGTAATAGAGAAGCGAACTAGGATGGATGGAATCTTCTTTTGATGATACCAGCTTTATAGAAATAGAATCAGAGATTGTTAGTTAGGTAAGTTGAATAGCACTTGCCTAGTATATTGAACACTAGAAGTCAATCTCACTATTGTAAAAAAGAACCCAAACCCTGCAAATCATACATGTTTAAGCTATGCTGTATAGGCCAAAGAATGTATTCCTAAGATTTCTTTCTTTAAAGTTTTAGATAGTTTTTTTTTTGAGACAGGATTTCCCTATAGCCCCAGCTGGCCTGGAACTCACTATGTAGACCAGGTTGGTCTCAGCCTCACAGAGAACTTACCTGTATCTGCCTTCAGAGTCACACCTGGCCCTAAGAGTTCTTTAAAGGACATTTCTCATAACTAAACCTGGAATATTATGAGGAAAATCAGGCTCAGGATTTAGTTGTAAGAAAGTCAGAAATGAAAGAGACATATGTACCATATCTCTATATCAAAGTCAGAGCCATAATAGGAGAAAATAGGGACATTGAGATTTCACAGGGGTGACCTTAATTCTTCACCCCCAGCCTCCAGCTCTTGTGGTCTGCTTATTCCAGAAGCAGTTATTTAACCTTTGCACAGGAAACACTCATCCTGTCCTCCATCACCTCAATACTACACAAAACTTTACCTGTGGTTCTAAAGCCCCAAGAAGCCACAATATGGCTCAAACCCTCATGTAGCTTGGCATCGCTGCTTATTTAAGTGTAAAGTTATTTGTGGATTAATGAATAGGAGACACACGGCAAGCAGTGCTTCATTCAGTTACCCATAAATTATTCAACAAATATTCAATAAAACCTATTGTAACATGTCCATCAATAGGAAAAGGTGTGCCCCTTGCTTCAGAGAGTTCCTAACCTAGTATGGAAAATAGACCAGCCTAGGGTCTATTTGCTATCAAGGTCATTCCACAGAAAAGCCTTCAAATTCATGTCACATACAAATCAGGATAGTTGTCCTGATATGACCTATAAGTACAAAACTAAGTGCATATCCTTGAACTGACTTATCAAACATTTTATCTAAAGCCTCTAATTTAAAAATGAGGAATCTAAATACATGGATTCAGATAGCCGTGATTCAATATAGTTGTATAAACTCTTTATCTGTGGAGATTTTTGTTTGGAGGCTACACAATTATTTTCAAGCAATAACTGAAAACACACATACTTTAATGTGAATTTCTCACTTAAATAGATACAGGCTTAGAACGATATGCTTCAGGGGAAAACCTCATTAAATCTTCACACTTTCCATTTTGAAATTAACAGAAAGCTTTATAAATCGGAGACAAAGGAAGAAAGATGAATTTCTATCTTATTTCATTTCATTTTGCATTGAGATATTATCATTGTTTTTAAAGCAAGGAGAACGACTTAGTTTTTGATACTTTAAGCTCCTCACATAACTAATAGGTAGTTTTTCTGGTTTATCAACTTCATTTTCTTTTCATTTTTTTGTGGCTTGGACCTAAGTAAGCACCACAGTAATAGTTTGGTAAGAAAATTAATCTGCAAAATGTGCTCATTTTGATGATTTTTATTCCTACTAAAATTTTAGAACATTATTAAAAAGACAAATGTAGAAAACAAGGGTCAACAGAGTGCACGTCCCTGGATAGGGCTTCTTTATTTAACCTCACCCACCCAGGGCTCAGGGACCACTGTGGAAGAGGGGACAGACAGATGATAAGAGCCAGGGGTGGTGGGTGACCACAGGAAACAGTTTTCCAGGTCTCTGGGAACTTGCTCAAATAAACTTACAGCAATGGTGACAGCATGCACAAGATCCATGCAAGCTTAACCCAGACAAGAATCTAGCCTAGAAGCGGGAAATGTGCAGGGAGCCCCAGCCTTAGCCTGGAGACTGCTGGCAGCTGTTTGCTGCTGGGAGGAAAAGTTGTTCTTCTTTAAGGGAGTGAAGCTAGATAGGCTGACCAGGCTCCAGAGGATGAACTCACACCCAGGGACGTCTGAGGACACAAACTTGACTCAATAAGTCTTAATGTATGACAGAATTCATGAAACCTGGTGGGGGGAATGGAGGGTGCTTATAGGGAGCAGATCTAAATGTGATTGAGGTGCATTGTATGAAATGCACAAAACTTCAATAACATATATATTGAAAAAAAGGCAAATGACAGCAAGTTTTGGAACAATTAATTAAAGCTGTTGTGAAGCCCAGATGATGACTGATAAATATTTGAGTGGCTGTTGCAGAAGAAGCAAGCTTATATGTGGAAAAGCCACCATTTCCCTTCCCAAACAATTGCATTCTACTTGTTTGCATGAAAGGAATGCTTGGTGATTGATACATAATTAAACAGGTAATGACACATTAGGAATACTGAACTTTGGCATTTATAGCAAATATGCATTGGTTTTGTTTTGGTAAATAATGTTATGAGAATATCAAGTATTCTATTTTAAATATAATTATTTATTCACATATGTATATATTTTACTACAAAGAAAGTTACTTTTAGTTATACCACAAGGAATAAAAAAATATGCTAATACAGTGATATCTATTATTCTGGCCTTTGTGTATACAGCTATTTTATTAAGTAGACTTAAATCAAGAAAATACATGATTTTAAAAAAATTACTAGCATTGAATCAAGGGTCTGATGTATGTAAGTGCTCTACTGTGGAACTACGTCCCCAGTCATAAGGAATGATTTTTTTCCCCTCGACATATTTAAAACAAATTCTGATTTTCTTTCTTGCTCGCCTCTTCACACCATCTCTGGCACTCCTCAGGGCTCTTTCTTTTCCGGTCTCTTACTCACTTCACTGGCTATAGCAGCAATAATTATACCACAGAAACCGGCAAATGTTAAAGATCTTGGACTTGTTGCCTCTTCTGCCTCCACAGTTGTTGCCAAGTCATTTACTGTATGACATTCCCTTAGTCCAAGGTGTTGATCTAGAGTTTGTTTAGTCAATATTATGCATTGAAAACTTGCTGAATGTGAGGAGAATAGCCTCTAGGCAAAGCACACCTATGTGCGATGTTTTTTTTGAGCCTGATCATTGTCAGTTCCAGTGTCTTATCTGGTAGTCTCTGAGGGAGCCACAGACAGGTCGGGTCCTTAGCATCACACACAGCTCTCTTTCAGAGCTGTTTCCTCCTGCTTTGCTCTGGGTGTGGAAATAACATACGTGTGACTAAGATTAAAAATTCTCTCTCATTCTCTCTCTGCATGTTTTGTGTGAGTGCAGGAGCACGTGTGCCGTGAGGACCATGGGCCATCAGAAGGCAGGCAACCTTGGCCGTTGGTCCTCATCATCCCTCTTGTTTGACACTCTGTTTCCTCTTTGCCACGGTTTATGTCAGGGTAGCTGTCCTGAGAGCTTCTGAGGAGTCTCTTCAATCTCCGACTCTTCTGTCATGGGTGGAGTGCTGAGACTGTACTTGTGTTACCACATCAGGCTCTATGTGGGTTCTGAGGGTCAGGTTCAGGTCCTCACACTTGTGTGGCAAGTTCTTTGTCCAGTAAGTCATTTCCCTAACCAAGATTTTAAAAAAATTCAATGTGCATATTATATTGAGCAATGGAAAAGTTATTCTAGGTGAATGTATTAATTACTTTTCTTCTCATCACTCTGATCAAACCTCTGTCAAGAAGCTACCCAGAGGAAGGATCCATTTTAGCTCACAGCCTGATGGTGTGGCATGGTGGCTGGGGTCCTGGACTTGTCACTAGAGCTTGCAGTTGAATATACTGTGGTGGCAGCAAGCTACTCAGTGAGATTGGGTTCTAGGCTATAACGCTCAAACCCCCACCCAGTGACCAACCTCTGCTAGCCAGGCTTCGCCTGCTAAGGGTTCCACAACCTCCCCACCAGCTGGGGACCAAGGTTCAGACACATGAGCCATTGGGGAATATTTCACGTTCAAATCCTAACTGTGATTCTGTGCCACATCTCTTCCGCCCACTGCTGAATGTGGCTATCAAGTGGGGTTAGTTCCCTGCAAACTCTGTTTTCCCTGTTCCATTTAACCTCTTGCTCCAAGCTCTGATTCTTCCCCGTCCCTTCCCTTTGCCTCAAAGACATTTTTCAAAAATTAGTGGAGCTCTTGCCAGGCATAGTGGGACATACCTTTATTCCTAGTACTTGGGCGGCAGGGATAGGCAGATCTTTGAGTTTGAGGCCAGCCTGGGCTACATAGTTAGTTCTAGGCCAGCAGGGGCTTTGTGATGAGACTGTCACAAATAAACCAAGTTATAGGCACTAGTGGCTCTTGCACAGGAGCAAGCAGGAAGTGGAGAGACTTTAAATATAAAGGGCACAGGAAGTGGAGAGGCATACAGCCAACATTTAAATATAAAGGATACAGCTTCTGGGTGGTGACGCTGGAGGAATTGGAGCATCCTCCCCACATCCAGTGTCTCTAGCAGAATCAAATTGCTGTTGCTTATAGAAGTGATCTTGTTAACTAATGTACCCTTAATTTGAAATGTTTTCTCTTCCTCTCATATTCTCTCACTCCTGCTTCCTAAGATCATCCCCCAGCAAATTGTACCTCGATAGGTACTTTGCTAGAAACCAAACTCAAAAGCTGAGTCCTCAATGGCCGTTTGAAGCCAAGGGTTCTGGACCCTGTTAATGTGTCCACAGACCCTGGGGAGTTCCGCTGCCTGTGCAGTGAAGCTTCAACACAGACAAAAAGAAGATTCTGTTCTGAACAGTTACTGAACAGTTACAAAAATGTGCTATGGGGGAGGATCGTGTTTGGAGATGCCAGAAGGGAGGCTGTAAGTGACTTTCTGACCAGCCAAATAAATGTCATTGAAGAACAAAGAAGGAGGCAAGAAATGAAGAGGAAAGAAGTTGGCATTGAGCAGGGAAAAAGAAATGCTGTGCCTCCCTTTTCTCCTGTCAAGAAGGCTAAGAGTGTGAGCAGCAGATTGTAAAGGAATCAGGGAGCCAAGGACATCGCCAGCTTAGTGGAGATGTTGGAACTGTCTCTTGACTTTTTGGAAGCCAATAACTGAAGCCTGGGGAAGATGACCAGATAGAGGCACCGCTTCCCTCTGCAGTGTAGGTGGGTGAAGGATTACCACCCACCGGAATTTGGCAGGTCTGGGAGTTCTGCTCCCACAGTGCCTGCTGGCTTTCCAGTTTCCAGGTCTGCTTTCCTCTGGCTGTGATTAGCACCTGGCTTCCACATGGCATACATCTGTCCCTGTAATATGGCACCCATCACCTTTTCCCTAGCTACCACAGGCTGGTTTTTAGAATTTGCATCTGAAGTTCCTGACAGCCGAGGGTCCTCTCCCAGCAGGCCCGAGTATGTTTGAGATTCCTTCTTCTACTCCTGACCTCTAGTTTGGTTCCGTATATGTGACTTCCAGGTGCTATTTTTCTTCCTAAGTCAGATCCTGAAACTTCCTCTGCCTTTTTGTTTTACAGTTAATTCTTTTCTCTTCACAATCTCTCACATAAAACTCCCAGTACTTCTAATGAACCTCCATGTGTGATGTTATCAGTTAAGTGGCACCCCCAAAACAGTCTTCCACTTTGCCAAAGCCAAAGCTACAGTACAAGTAAACTATATCATTTCCAATGATTTAAGTGTCCATTTTAGAGTGAAGGGTAATTACAATCATCTTCCAGGGTCTCCATGCCTCTTGGGTATCTGCAGCTGACATAAGCTCCTCCCCAGCCTTCTCCTTTAAGTCTATTTCCCAGGCCTCTAATTGAAGGGAGGGCTTATTAAGGTATTAGAGTCTAATAGTGAGTGTGCTTACTTTAGTTAGGCCCATGCTTCTGGCTTCTGTGGGAGGATCCTGGAGAAACATGTCTAAAACCAGATTCCTGAAAACATCTTCCCAGCTAACTATCAGGAAACAGAAAGAGTGTAACAATTACCTTTTTCTCCATACTTGAAAGGTAAGCAACTTGCTTGTATTTCTGCATTCTGTCCTCAAAATACTAACAACACATTTTCATGTCTTAGAACAGCACCTCGTCTTCCTCTTATGGGATTAGACTCTGTTTTTTTTCCCTATTCTTAATTAAAAAGTAAAAGCAATCGCTGTGGTCTCTAATAGGAGCAATGTTGTCCTGTTATAAAGTAACTCTTTTTAATCTTGTCCATGGTGTTTATGCATCTACTTTAAGAAGCTTCTGTAGTGGAAGGTTTCTATATGGCTTTTGCTAAAGGCCTTTAGTGTTAGTTATCCCTCCCTACACTCCCTCCTCTGCCCAGTCCTCCCATTCCATTCCCCATTAACCCTTCCTATTCTAGTATTCCACTCCCCCTTTATACCACTGTATTCTGTTTCCCCTCTCACTAAGTCTTCCCTCCCCCTTGGTCATTTTTTAGTTCTCTGGATTTTCCAGTTGAATCTAAGAATTCAAAGCTGGTATCCAGCTATGAGAGAGAATATAAAATGTTTGTCTTTCTGGGAGTGGGCTACCTCACTCAAGTCTCTTTTGAAACTGTTGGCCAAGGATCCTAGACCCTCAAACAATAGTGGCCATTGCTACTGCTCATGGTCACCCACCAGAACTTCATGGTAAGACCTTATTGTTGAAGACACTACATACATGAGCTGTAGAACAAAGAAGGAGAAATCAAGTCATACTTCAAAGCTTCATCCTTACAGACTAGCTTTAATAATGCTGGAAGATACTAGGCATGCTACTTGAAGAGAAAATTAATCATCAACCCTACCAAGCTGTGAATCATATGAGCTACAAGAACAACTGGCCTGCCAAGATATGCCCACTGGATTAATAGTGGCATGAATATTATGGGAGTACCCAACTACTTTCTAATTAGATATAAGGTCCACTCCGTAATATGGAGCCCATACCTGACATTGATATTAGACCTAGGAACCTATAGCTAGACAGGCCGAGGTCATAGAGGAGAGCCTAATATTATGCTAAGTAGATATATAGTATTAAAATGACTCCTAATGACTTACTGTTACACCCATAGATGAATAATGCATCTCTCAGCTTTCACCAGAAAAGTTTCCTTATGCAGCAGGTGGTAAGTAACATAGTGACTCACAACTAGCCAATGTGCAGAAAGCAAGAGGGTGCAGAGCGCTTATCCCTGAACAGGACACCTGTATCAAACTTCTGCCTCCCGAAGTTCAGAGATCATTTTGGAAGAGAGTGCAGAAAGATTGTAAGGGTCAGAAGGGATGGATGACTGCAAGGAAACAGAGTTTTCAGGACAACTGGGCAGTTACTCATATTACTGACAGCAATAGTGACAGCATGCACAAGTCTACATAAGCTCAAGCCATACAAAAATCCCAACACAGATGTGGGGAAGTAGAACCCCAGTCCTACCTGAGGCACTACTAACAATCAATGGCTGCTCAGAGGGCGAGAGCCAATCTTCATTAAAGACGTGACTCTGTAGGTTAACCATGCTCCAGTGGATGGACCCACAGCAAAGGGCATTTGGAGACACAACTTTGACTCTATAGGCCTTAACATATATATGTTATAGATACCCAGATATCTATAGATATAGATAACTATCTATAGATATAAATATATAGATAAAAAATAAAGTATATGAAATTGGATGGGTGTTATAAGGGGTGCTGATGGGGGAGGGAATCAAAATATGATCAAAGTATTTGATCCATCATATTTATAAAAATCCAATAAAAACATTAATTTAAAGTGAAAAAAAGAAAAAAGAATGAGGTATATTTCTAAATACTGACAAGGAAGATGACTGTCAACTTGATTGGACTGAGAAGGGCCTATAGATTAGTAAAACCTACCTCCGGTGTGCCTGTGAGGGTGTTTCCAGAAAAGATTCACTAAGGGAAGAAGGTCTACTCTGAATGTGAGTGATACCATCCCCAAAGCTAGGGGTCGTGGGATAGGATAAAAGTGGGAACAGGAACACAGTAAACCCAGGCATCTTCTCTCTGCTTCCTGACCACCATGATGCGAACTGCTCTGCTCCACCATGATGGACTGAAACCATCTGCCAAAATAACTCCTTCTTCCCCTAAGCTGTCTGGCTCAGGTATTTTGTCACAGAAATGAAAAGTCCAACAGAATGTCTAAGACACATGTCAAAGGAGAGGAAGCAGGTTTGTTTTATGTATGAGAATCCAAGAGAAAAACAATCCATTTACAGCTCATATAAACATTAGAAATAGGAAATACTTTCTTTAATAAAGTGAATGTTTTTATAAGACCTCTAATATTACAGGCACTGTTTTAAGCTCGTTGTAGTTACTGGCCCATTTAAATTCCATGACAGGCTCTGTGGTGGGTAGTGTTATCCTCACATCCTAGGTAGAACACAAGTCACAGACCCTCAGGTCCCATGCCGAAAGTGGATGCCAGCTACTGCGAGACTCTAACTCTGGAGTCTGTCTCAGCCTCTCCTCACCAGTACTGCATGTCCCTCTTTTCTGCACTGCTTTAAATCTTCTAAACAAGCAACTATTGCTTTTATTTTTTATTTAAGAATAGGGAAAAACAGGCTAGCAAATAAAAGCCCAATGTTGGGAGTGGACTCCCTCTTTTGAAACTTTTTTTCTTTTAAAAATGTTATTTATTCTTTCATAACTCCATGCATATATAATATACCTTGATTATATTCCTCCCCCCCCGTTATCGTCATATCCCCTTCCCCCTCCTGGTGAACCCTGTCTTCCGATAAGGCCCCTTCTTACTTTTGTTTCATGTCTTTTGTGCTTCACTGCATTTAACTAGGGTGCTTGCATGAGCATGGATGGGGAATTACTTACTTGAGCAAGGGCAATGTGCCAGCGACTATGCCAGTGAGGACTATAGCTCCTCTCCCCCAGCAACCATTAGCTGCCTGAAGCTCTTCAGGGAGGGGTGGGGCCTCATGAGCCCCTCCCAGATCTATTATAGAATGTTCATGGACCCAGTCTTGGGTAAAACTCACTCTTTTTAATGCAGAGATGCCATTATATGGACGGGTAATGGTTTAACCAGTCCTTTAAGATAGATTTATGTTGTTTACAATGTTTCCATTACAAACAATGCTATAATACATAGAGGAGCCCATCTATTTCTGTACACTTAGATAAATGAATTCATCTAAGTCGAATAAATTTTGGTAGGTGTTGTTAAATTGATATCCACAAGTTTATCGTGTATTTAGGACGCATGGGCGTGTGTGTGTGTGTGTGTGCACGCATGTGTGTGTGTGGTTGTGCTTGTCCTTAGTCATGTGTGCACATGTAGAGGCCAAAGCATGATGTCAGGTGACTTCCTCCACAGCTCTCTACCTTTTATTTATTTATTTTTTTTGAGACAAGGTCTTTCACTTAACCTTGGATTCACCCTTTTGCCTACACAGACTGAATCATGAGTTCCTGGAACCTGCCTGTCCCCAGCCCTTCCTACTTTTGGGTTACAGATGCCTGGCTTTTACATAAGCATTGAGAATTAAAACTCAGATCCTCAGCAGGAAGCACTTACCACAGAGCTGTTTTCCCAGGCTCCTGTCTAAAAGTTTATTATTTTTTACTCAGTTTGGACTCTCTGCTTAAAATATAACAGGGCTAGATACTTGTTCTTAGCTTACAGGAATACATTGGACTGTAGAGAAATGTCTGTGGGGCCATGCTTCAGAGATGCTTGGCGGTACACTAGTGGAATAAATTTAGGCCTTATGTTTATCAGTGACATTCCAATCCATTGGTATGCTCACAACAGTGAACACAAAGCCACCCTTGGCTTATGTGCATGCCTCTGTCATCTAGCATTAATAGGGAGGTCCATGTATCAACTGCGAAGAAGGTAAATATTAATAATACTCTAACTACAAAAGAAGACCAAGACAATCTAGAACAAATGGATGCAGGAAGCCTTCTAGAGTATGGAAAATGGGATGTTAGGGAAGAGAATCAGGGTTCTGTCTACTGCAGTGAACTCTCGGACTTCACTCTGTGGCTTTGACTGGGAATCATTTCTTTGCCTCTGTGAGTCACACCTTCCTCGCTCTGCAGACACCCTCTCCCTCCACTTTCTCATGGATGGAACAAATTCTTCTACTAATTTTCAAGGCTTCAAGGCAAAGTTTGGGGATATTTGTAATAAACAACTTAAATGAAGTAAGTGTTGCTGCTCTGGAATTACTGAATCAGAGAAAAATTCATTTAATTGAAATGATAAATCTTTATTTGTTTAATGTCTAAAAAGCATGAATTATGCTAAAATATTTGATACTGAAAAAATGGAAAAAGGAAAGTTCTACCCATAATCCCAATACTTAAAAATTATATGCATTAAAAAGTGATAAAACAGCTCTTAATCGACTGCTTCCTCCCTCCACGGCCGTTGTTTACTAGCTTAGAGTATGTCCTGGAATAGTTTCAAATGTAATTAAATTTAGTGTGTGTGCGTGTGTGTGTGTGCGTGTGTGTGTGTGTGTGTGTGTGTGTGTGTGTGTGAAGGCAGCACATGTGGAGGTCGGAGGACAGCTCTGTGGAGTTGATTCTCTCCTTTCGCCTTTACCTGGGCTCTGGGGATCAGACTCAGGGTGCCAGATTTGCATCGTCTAGTGGCAAACACCTTTACTAGCTGAGCCATCTCACAGACACTCATCCTGGAATTTTTAATCTTTAAGATAATTCATATTAAAGAGGGAAAAAAAGAGGTGCGTGCTTCCTACTGAGCAGCCAGTGTCTCATTTGTTATAACAGCACCTTCAAGTAAAGAGGAGATGGCGGGGTGGGTGGAGGGAGGGGCAGGAATTCAAGCTGGGAGCTCCACTCCCCTCCACATCTACAACAGGAACAGAGATAGTGAAGATAATGATAACAATCTCAGCAACCATTTCTTGAGTATTTGCTACAAGTCAAGTCTTCCAAATGCAATATTGGGTCTTTTTTTTTTTTTTTTTTGACTCTCTGTTTCAGTTCCACAACAACACTATTGTCTCTATTTTACAGATGGGGGAACTGAGGTCAGGAGTGTGCAGTACTTGGGATTACATAGCTAATTAACTGCTGGAGTTCGTAATTGCAGCTCACACAGCTGGGCACCAGGCACACCTTCCTCTCACTTTGAAAGAATCCTGCAGATGTAGGCTCCCCATTCTGCAGAAAAAGATTTCCAAGCTCTTTCTGGGTGCCATGGAGAAACAGCATTCTTCATCTTTAGAAACTCACTCAGCCTAAATTAGGAAGGTTTCCAGGAACCACTTTCCTCCCAACAGGAAATTTCTAGGAGGTGGGAATAGTTTTTATCCGTACTTACACTGATTGGCTTTGTACATTCTGAGGCTTAAAAATGCTAGGCCGGGAGAATGTAAAGAGTGATGCCCGGGAGAAAAGTATCACCAGACTGAAATCAGAGCTGCTAATGTGGGGAGTTAACAGATCAGGCAGAGTTGGTAATGTTGCTGAATAGTGCCTTAAAAGTGGCCTAGGACATCACCTAAAAGGTTTGGGAACTCAGGAAGCAATAAAGCACACAAGGTATGGGTAATTCTTGGCAAGGATGAACATCAAAGCAGAGATGGATTTGAAGAAATGCTTCAACTGAACAAACAAGGTTAAATGGGCAGTTCGGGGAAATCTGGAGGAAGCGTCTAGAACCTGTGCTTTGTCAGGTGAAGACTATGCTTTAAAACAATGAAGACAAATGGTGTGCAGACTTCATTTTGTCAATTACCAGGATGTGTAGTCCCACAAATGGGGCCAAAATGAAAGACATGACTATCTATGGACTGAACAGAATCACAGGTAGATTGTATAGCAGGAAAGTCCTTAAGGAGCAAAGTTAAACTCCCCAGGAATGACAGGGAAACAGAACTGGTTGATAGTACTATGCCTTGGGCACCGGACCTGGGCCTTTAAGCAGGTTTTTTTTTTTTTTTTAAACCTTCCAATAAACAGAAGATATTGGTAAAATTATGCAAGCAGTTCCCCTCCAATGAGGTGACCAGTTAGATGGAGAACAAGAAGGAAACCCACAACTTGCCCTTGCTTCTGGGATGGGTGCTGGTTGGATGAACGTGCAGGTGAGCCACAACCTGTCTTTCAAACCTTAGTTGCTGCCAAGGGTTGGTGGAGAGTACATAAATGTGGGCTGAGTAAGAAGGTTGATTCTGTGAGTAATTAGCTACGAGGGCTCTGAAACTCCACCACTCACTCTGTATGGGGCTGGGGATAATTCTAACCCTTTGCCCCGTTTACTCATTTGTACAAAGCTCACAATTGGATTTTTGTCATAAGAATTTTGAGTGTTGTGTTTATATATATGTATATATATTTAGAACAATAAATGAAGAGTAACAACCCTCTTCAAATGTTAATTATCATTATTAATTACCGCCAACTAAAGATTAAAAAGACCACTGGAAATTAAAATAGCCAAGGGTGTTTAGTGAGCATATGTTGTGTCAAGATTTTTCTCAACTACTTTACCTGCATCTTTACATTCAATTACCTCAGTATTTCAACAGATGGTCTTCATCTCTGTTTTAGAGAGGAGGGGACTGAGACTTAAGAGGTTAAGTTTGTTGCCTGAGGCCTTTGTAGACTATATATGGAAGAGGGCTTTCTTGGCTTTCTGCTTCCAAGACCAGGCTGTTAGAGCTCATCAGGAAACCTGGGAGGGGACAGGTGAGAGGCAGCTGTGGATGTGTGAAGAGCAGCCTGTATCATCACTCATCTTATATTCGGAAAGGGACCAGAAGAAGCACAAGTTCTGGGTTCTAACTACTCAGAGGAAGGTGTATAATTTTTTAATTACATTTTTTGGCCTTTTAATTTGCTATCTTTCTCTGTTGAAAAATAACTTCCATATGTGCTCTTCAGTGGTCTTCAAACTTGACTGCAGAGTCTTCTGGGTAGTTTTTCCCAGGCTCACCTTACATGGACTGCTCAGATATCAGTACTGTAAAATCTCCACAGGCGATACCAGCATGCCTTCAAGTATCCATAATCAAGAAGAGAGAGTGAGGAATACTTGTGTTCAGTTCACTTTCCTTTTTATAAAGTCTAGGACCCCATCCTGATGAATAGTGGGCAGGTCTCCTCATTTCAGTTAACACATCAAGCTAATCACCCAAAGGCACATCCATCTCCCAGGGGATTCTAGATCTCATTAAGTTGACAATCAAGATTCCCCATCATAACTTGACTCCTTGCCAAAACACATTACTTTAAATTATAACCTCCCACTCCTTGTCCCCAAAGTCTCATGTTTGTCTCATAGTGCTGAATACAATCCAAATTCAAAATTCACCATAGTCTTTAGCAATTCCAAAAGCTGAAAACTTCAAAATTCACATCTTATCTGCTATATGAGGCAATCTCTTAATGTGAGCTAGTATAAAATCTGAACAGGTTACATACTTACACATACAGTGACACAGACTGAAAATTCCCCTTCCACAATGGAAACATTAGGCATAACAAGGAATGATCAAACTAAAGGAAGAACAAAATACACATGGAAAACACCAAGTCCTGTAGTTCTGTGTCCAGCATCTGGAGGTCCTGTTGGCTGGGCTCCAAAGGGCTCAGGTAGCTCCACCATCCAGCTCTGCCACCCACAGCACACATTGCTTCTCTCTTGGGCCAGTTCCACTCATGGCTGCAGCTTTCCTTGGCAGAGTTCTTGTGGTTCTGGCATCTCCACTGCAAGTTAGGCTTCACAACTTCACATAATGGCCATTCAGGGCCTTTTTGCATGGGTTCCAACCCTGGCATACATTTCCTGGTTTCAGCTGCTCTCTGACACTATAGAGCAGACTCCAGGTACCCTCAGTCTTACACCTTCCATGCCTGCAAAATCAGTGCCACATGGATGATGCTGCCAAGTTTTGCAACCTGCTTCAGATATAGCCTGCCCCGCTTGGACCACAACTATATCAGCTCCTGTGTATTGACCTTGGGGAAACTCCCCAGGCAGTTACCTTCAAGGAGCAAGGAATCCTTTCAGCCTAGGTTTTCTTCCTTCAACTGAGCTAGGATCTTTATAAGATGAAGCCTCTCATGGGTAGGGTTTTGCCCTTGGATATCTTTCCTATTGTTCCAGTGTATCACAGGGGATTTTCTTCAGTGGTATTGATGTCTATAATAATTATAGTTGTTTTCTAAGACCAGCCTGAATGCTCTCATGTCTTGAAATTTCCTCTGGCAAACAAAGTAGTTCTTCATATTAAAAACCATCTTCACTCAAGTTCTCAGGACATGTGCAGAATGAAACCAGACTCCTGGAAAAAATACCACATCAGTGTCTCCTATCCTAGCTCCTGGTAGAGTCTTTGTTATCCTCTGAAACTTCACAAGCCAAGACATCACTCTCTATGTTTCCCTTGGTATTTTTCCAGGTTCCCACCATAACTGGTCATTAAGCTCTGCTTGCCACATTCAAGGGCTTTTCTGTTCCAAAGTTCCAAACTCTTCTACATTCCTCCTGAAAATCAGTTCTAAAGGCTTAAGACCCAAACAGCAACAACCTCACATTCTGGTATCAATTTTCTGTGTTGGATAGTTTTCTTTCTTGTTGCTGTGATAAGAATACCCTGACAAGTGCAACTGAAAAGGGAGAAAGAATTCATTTTAGCTCATAGTTCAAGTTTCTACTCCAACATGGGAAGGATTGTGTTGAAATTGTAGATTAGATTGCTTTTGGTAAACCAGTCTTTGCAATATTAATACCTATAATCTATGAACATGGGAGATCTTTCTCCCTTTTATTGCCTTCCTCAGTGCTTTAGAATGTCATTGGAGAAGTCTTTCACCTACTTGATCAGATTTCTAGTTTTTTTTTTAAAAGCTATTGCAAGTATGATTCCTCCTCTTGACTTCCTTCTTAGCAAGTTCATTGTTTATATATAGAAAGCTACTGATTTTTGTATGCTGATTTTATAATCCAATAGTTTGCTGAAAGTGTTTATCAGATGATGTAAAAGTTTTCTGGTGGAATCTTAAGCATGAGATCATGCTGCCTGCAAGCACAATCTGACTTCTTCCTTTCCTATTTGTATTCCTTTTGGTTTTTCTCTTATAGCACTAACTGACTTTGGGTGTGTATACTATTCATTATGGTGAGGTGCACTTCTTCCATTTCTAGTTTCTTCGTGACTTTTATCATGAGGAGATGTCAAACTCTGTCAAAAGCCTTTTCTATATCAAATGAGATGATCTTGCGGTAGCTGCTTCGTACATTTTACTTCTTTCAGGCTAGTGTGGGGGAAGAAAGTCGTTGTGCCCCACGCAGGCCTGTGCCTGGTGATTATCTGGGCCAGCAAAGGAGGAAAATGCCAGGCTGGGAACAGGTTCCATAACTGACTTGCTATCTTTCTCTCAAGTGGGCTGCTTGTCCTACTAGTTTCCATGGAAATACAGAAATAACTGTCTGGCACGTAAGAATGAATTAGGAATTTGGTACTTCTGGAGGAAAAGTACCCATTGCATTCTAAGTTAAATTATCTGATCATTCATTTTCAATCACCAGCATGCTTGGAAAATACTAATTAATATTATTGTTTGGTTAATTTTACTGAGTGTCCAAGTCTATTAGTCAGCTTTGTTACTGTGACAAAATACCTGAGAAATTCAACTCACAAAGAAGAAATAGTTATTTTGGTTTATTGTTTCAGAGATTTTAGTTTGAGGTTGCTTGACTGCATTGCTTTGGGCTTTTGGTGAAGTTGAACACTGTGGCAGAACCAGGCAGGTGGTGGAGTATGGCAGCTGGCAGTCAGAGAGAAGGGCCGGAGTTCTAACACTTCATAAGTTAGAACACTTCTATGACTTCCTTCAAAGTCATACCCCAAATGACCTAGCTTCCTCCAGCTTGGCCCTACCTCCCAAACACCACCATGCAGGAATCCAGTGTTTGACTCATGGATATTTGGTGGACATTTAAGAGGACATTTCCAGCGCAGAGGAAAGAACTATGTAAAAGTGCTCACTGGCATGGCCAGTGACGTAACTCAGTGATAGAGGGCTTGCCTATCTTTGCAAAGCCCTGGGTTTGATCACTAATACTACATATAGTTCAAAATAAAGCAAGACACAAAAATTCTAATTTGTCAGACTGTGTTTTTTTGATACTTTGGCTTCTTTTTGGGTGGTAGTAGGGAGTGTCCTGAAAATTAATTGTAAATCAGCAGTTTGGTATTTTAAAGATATTTTCCTCTCAGAAAACCTGCGTGCTCTCTCTCTCTATAACAGTAAGCACATTTATAAATGTCTTTGAGGCATAGTATAACTAAATTAATGATGCTAATTAATTCTGTAGTTCCTTATGGATTAAGATTAATGGCATGCAGAAAGCAAAAAGGATTTAAGTTTTCATAGACACTTATCTGTCCCAGGCAAACTTTTGAAAGAGGCAGTTCCTTGTTAACAGTACCATAACTTTTCTGTACTCACTCCCTGCTTTCTGGAACCCATTTCTTCATTGACCACTCTCTGTAGCCCCCAAATTGCCACTGTGGAAGCTCTCACAAGGGTCCCCTTTGGGCCACTCATCTCTTATTTTTCTGCACACCTAGGGGAATGTGGCAGTTGGTCTTAGTCAAGAGTCAGAGGAGGAGAAGGAAGATAAAGTATTTCACTTTATTGCAGAATGACTAATATCCTGGTATGTCTGTGGTGCTGTTTTAGAAAAAAGAGAATGTTTCTTCTCCTTTTTCTTTCTCTGGCACAGTTTCTTTTCCATTGGAAAACATTTCAGGTTATCTGATGAAAAGAAGTGAAATAATTCAAACACAAAAGCATGTTTTATGGCTAGCTGGCCGCATGTGGGTGCACTGACTTCAGCTCTTCCAAGCCAGCCTTCTCCAGGTGTGTCCTCGGTTGCTTAGAGAGGTTGCCAGCAGGGAAGTATCCAGTGCAGGAAGGGCCACGGATTTGGATAAAGTTGGGAAGTCTCTGAGTAACCTTTGTTAAAAAAATGAAGAATTTCAAGATTATGGCAAGGATCAACCCAAGTCTGAACTCTTTTCATCCCAGGGCCCCTTCTCCTTTTGCCTTTCTGTCAGGAGGACTTCTGAAGGGATGCAGTAACTTGAACAGGCACCCACTGAGCTGATGAAGCTGCTTTCTTGCAGTGGAGACTGGAATGTGCCTTTACTTCAGAGCCTTGCCTGGATGAACTGTCCATGAAGCTCCAAGAAAAATCCAATGAATATAATGAGCAGAAATGATGTATTTCTAGTCTACAGAACTTTGAGTATTTCTTGATTCTGCAGAGATACCTGGGCATGCTCAAAACTTTATTGTTGAAAGGCCCTCTGTGCTTTACTTTGGAGAGCCCAGACTTGTTTCTTGCAAAACTCCATTCTTGGTAAAAGCTGGTGTCCACACTTCCCCACAGCAGCCCCAGGATGAAGCCTGGGCTGTGGGCTGAGCTCCCTGCCCACTAAGGCCTTTGTTGCTGGGGTCTCTGTGGAGCTGTTGCAATCCTGAGTTGCCACTTCTTCAAGCTCATTCATGGCCTTTTCTAATACTGGGCCCAGGTACATTTCAGACACGTTGTATTATCTGTGAGTCTTCAGAACCTAAGAATCCTTTGCAGGGGCTCGGAGGATGATTTCAGTCAGTAAAGTGCTTGCCTTACAAGCATGAAGACCTGAGTTTAATTCCTTAGAACCCATGTTTGCAAAACAGGGTTTGGTAGCACGTGGTTATCATCCCTGTGGTAAGGAGGTAGAGACAATAGATTCCTGGGTTCCCCTGACCAGTCAGCCTAGTTTACTTGGTGAGTTCCTGGACAGTGAAGGATCTTATTTCAAAAAAAAGTGAGAAGTGCTTTAGTAACAACTCCTAGCTTCCCTGTTGACCTATACATTCACAAACACATGTGCAAGGACACAACACACACACACACACACACACACACGCACACGAGTTCTTTGGACAGGAAGTTAAAATGAGCTCGGAGTACCTCTCTTCCCATTGTCCTGGCAGGCAGCTGCAAAGGGAGAGATCTAAAAGTATAAGTTAAGATCTGTCTTGTTGCAGGCATTCTTTACATATTTGAGAACTAAGGACGCACCAGGGAACTGTGGAAAGCCTGGAAGGCCCACTTCCACTCTGTCCACATCTTCTGAGGACATGAGCAGTCTGCTGTCTCTGAGCTCTTTCTTGGTAGTAGCGATTCTTCACCTTTATGTTCCCTTTTCATCTAAGCTCCCTAACATGGTGCTAATCTCATTTTCTGGGACTACTACGCTCAGTTCCTAAAGAGAGAAACCAGGCCCTTATTCCCAATTTTTAGGTTGCCGTAGGAGTCTGTTTAGAAGAGATACATGTATAATCAATTGTATTTCCCAATGAGACCTACTTTGCTCAAAATTCAAGTTTATTTTCTTTCTATGAAAGGCACTGTTTTCATTACAAAAATTAAAGAGAAATAATTATTTAAACATAACTTGAGGGATGGCTCAATGAGTAAAAGTGCTTGCTGTTCACGAATAAGGATCTGAATTTAAATCCCCAGTACCCCTGTAGAAGCTGAGCGTGGCCATGTGTTCCTGTAAGCTGTCTTGGAGGATAGAGACATGTGGATCCCTGGGGATAGCTAGTCAGCCAGTCTAACTGAAACAGTGAACTTTAGCTCAGTGAGAGACCCTGTCTTAAGGAAATAAGGTGGAGAAACTAGATGAAGACGCCCAATATCCTCCTCTGGCCGCTATATATGTGCGCATGGGCATGATAAACACACACCCACACACACAAACACATTTCCAAATCTCACTCTCATCCTTTTGGCCTTGTACACTCAGTCTTAAGAAATGTAGTGCCTATCTTATCTTTAAAGTCACTGTCTTACTTTAGGCCTTTATTATTTTTCCATTAGATTTCTAATATAAGTCCCAAACCATCTTCTCTGTCTGTTTATACTGTGGCCAGAACAATACTTGTAAAAATATATCTTGAATCACACTACATAAAACGATAACTTAAAAAGAATAAGTACTTTTTTGTTGAGTACTGCAACCTCATTATTATATATATGTATTAAATGATGACATCATACCCTATACCTTTATACAGTTAAATGAACAGACTTGACAATTGTTAGGGACAGGCTTGGCTAAAATGGGTTCTGGAGAAGATGGCAGAAGGATATTAGTTTCTAAATATTATAATATTAAAAGAATTCCTATATTATTACAATATTAGAGTAGTTATTAGATTATTAATTCTAGAATATTAGAAGAGAGGAATATTAGAGAGTCTTATAAAGAAACTTAGAGAGAAGAGAACTTGGGAGTTAACTCGGGGAAGAAGTAGATCAAAAATATTTTCTTATCAGAGAGTGTTTAGGATTCTTAGGAATGTGCCTAATATGGGATGCAATAAGTATCTGGCTTATGTTTGATTTTGGAAGACTGAGAGTGTCAGAAAAGTTGAATCCTGGAGACATTTCTAGGAACTAATGAAAGATTCTATCTTTCTGTGAAAAGCAGGAGTGTCTGGTCTTCCCTGGTAGGCTTCCTATGAGAGCTACAGAGAGCAGGATGGGTTTTGCTGGTGATAGGGGACCCCTCAACAGCTCTGTCCATCATCCCTGGCTCCCTCCATTAACTGTGAAACCAAGATGAGGAGTTTGCTTATTTTTCTGAAAAGATCACAACATATTATGGGTGCCATAGACAAAGCCATCTAAGATGCTTTAGTAACTTATTATGGACTGTGATGATAGCTAGAATTTATCACAGCATTATGTCATTAGCTTTATTCCCCATCACAACACTGTGAAGCAGGTGCTTTTATCTTCATTTATACTGAAGGAAGCTGGAGTGTGGGCAGAACAGTGCTGGCCCTGATCACTCAACAGGACGTCTGTTCAAACAAGACTTTGACTCCAAATTCGTACTGTGTACCACAGCTTCTATAATGATTCTGGCCACGAGGAGTGTGTGTCATCTTGTTTTTAAGACTAGTTTTATATTCAGTTTTTAACTTTTGTCTTAGGAACTATTAGATTCATAGTAACAGTGTAACCTCTGTGTGGATTAGCAGTTGCTCTGTGTTACTGCTGATTTGCTCCATTCGGGCATGGAGAGCTGCCCTTTAAGCTAATCAGTAAAGAGCTGTGCATATACTTTATTTTCTGCTTACATATTTCTGGCTTATTACTCTTTTTCTTTCTTTCTTTTTTTGTTTCTTTATCCCAACACTGCAAGTCCTGCACTTCAGTCTTTCCCTGCTGTCCAGCCCGTCATCTCTAGCTTGGCCTTTTCCAGACTCCCTTCAATACCACGTTGGCCTTCTTTTGCAGAACTTCCCACAGAGTTCCTATTGTGAATGCCTTCTTTTGCAGAACTTCCCACAGAGTTCCTATTGTGAATGCATTATGGTTTTGAATGAGGCCGTAAAAAGAATTCTATTTTGTTTCCATTCTGTTTCAGAGAGATCCTTATCTTCCAAGATTGGATAGACATATTTAAAGACTCAGACTCCTCACAATGCCTTTGATTTAGAGCTCGTTCTTTAGAGCTCAAACCAGTATTTCCCCAGTTGGGTTTCATGGATCTTTCTGAGAAGCTGAAATGGGAATATCATAAAAAGATGTGCTCAGTGGCTGGAGAGATGGATCAGTGGCTAAGACTACTGGCTGCTCTTGCAGAGGAGCCGGGTTTGGTTCCCAACACTCGTATGTGGCTAACAGTGATCCGTAACTGTAGTTCCAGGGGATTCAGTGCCCTTTCTGGCCTCCATGGGCATTATGGCCGTGGTGCACTTTTATACATGCAGGCAAAATACCTCATACACATGATAAAATAATAAAATGTCTCCAGTGACAGCAAGTTTAGGAACTTCTGCATGCACATGTCTTCTTTCAGGGAAATAATGCAGGGAAAGCATTTAGAAGCTAAGAAGTCACATGAGAAATTTCCCTCCAGCTTTCCTGGTAGTAGATATTGAAATACTGATTCAAATACAAATAGTTTATTTGGGAGATATAATAAACAATGCAAGTGGAGAAGAGGTACGGGGCTGGACCATCAATGAAGTTGCCAGGAGTTGCTGTGGGTGACCGAGCTCTGCTTCAGGGGACACTCTGGAGGGCACATGAATGCACATGGCTGAACCTTACTACCTGAGGGAAGAAGGAGCCATGGCATTTGTCTACCGACTTCTGGCTGTGAGGCTGAGGAATGCTTCCTGTGACATGTGCTTTGAACCCGTAAGAGGATGGAAACAGATTTCCCTGAATTGTAGAAAAATCCCTGGAGCAAAGAGCTGCAGCTAAAGACCATGGAAGTTAGAGGAACAGAGGGAGAACACACATTGCCAACTACTGGAAAGAGGCCTGCTTGGTTTGTGTAACCTAGTATTTTCAAATCCGAATTGGTTAAGAGCATTTGTTCCTTAGCACTCATAAATGTGCTGTGGGACTGAAGTTTAGGTAATATAATTGTAATAGGATTCCCAGACTTAATACATTACACAAGAATCCCAAAGACAACACAGATGGCTGTCCTCTCATCTAGACACTAGAAACTTCTAGAACTCTTGAATGTATCAAAGAAATTTTGAGAAGCAAGTGATAATGCCCTTGGATCAGATGTGTCAACACTGCAGCACTGCCTCTAGGCCGGGTAGGTGCAGCCGTGGGCAGGGCAGCTCCTGGGCTCAGCTGTCCACTTGTAGGAGTCACAAAGCTCCTGTAGCAACTGAGTGCTTGGAGCGTGCACAAGACACCGCTCTGAGGTTGGTCTTTTCAGGAACCCTATGATGGGTTTTTCCAGTTAATTTCCCCTTGTCAACTTTGTCAACCTTTGAGACCTGTTCCTAACTAAGCCAGTATCTCTTCCTTCGGTCCCCTATCCCAGCCCTGTTTGGGGGAACTGCGCTTCCTAAATTCTTGTTTCTTTATTTCTTAGGAGTCAATTCAACGTTATGCCAATCCTCTGTCACAGTTCTTTTTTCAGGCTGACATTGTATTTTTATTATTTATACTTTAATTGCAAGTATGTATATGCCTGTGTGTGTGGTGTGTGCAAGTGTGTGTTTACGTGTGTGTGTGTGGGTGCATGTGTATGTATGGTGTGTGTGCACATGTATGAACCTGTGTGGAAACTTGATGTCTGGAGAATTCCTTGATTGTTCTCTACATTATTTTTTGAGGTAAGGTCTTTCAGTGAAACGCAGAGCTCCCTGATGTTGTTTGTTTAGCTGTCTAGCTTGTGCCAGGATCCCCTGTCTCTATCTTTGGAGTGCTAGAATTGCAGGAAGGTTGCTGTGTCCACCTGGAATTTATACGGGCCCTAGAGATCTGAGCTGTAGTCCTCTTGCATGGCAAGTGACTTAACTTTTGAGCCATCTCCTCAGCCCTCTCCTGCAGTTCCTTTTTTCCTCTTTCTTGCAGAGCTGGACATTCAAACCAAGGCTTTACACACACTACCCAAGCACTCTACCTCTGGGTCACACCTCTAGCCCCTAGTTCTTAATTAATTCTTGATTGTATTGCTCTATAATTGTTGTCATATGGACATATCCTAGCTGATCTGACCTCCATTATGGACAGGATCAGGTTGATGAACTGTCACTAAGAGATCGTGGGATCCCAAGACACAAGTTATGAAAGATCCAAATTTAGAGTAAAAATATATGCTATATGAAAGAATCTATATCTGACCATAACTTTCAAGAACCTTTGCCTACTTGTAACTTTCTGATCTGATCTTGCCATTGGAGAGCATAGAGAGCCCTTCTCTTTGCTCTGAACTGAAAAAGAAAAGCTGTAATCAGATGATATCTGTGTCAAAAATATGTCAAGCATGAAAGAAGGAGGTAGTGAACACCTCTGGAAAGGTGAGCAGGGAGGGCCCAGGCAGGAGGTAGGAGGAAACTCACTTAATTCACCAAACGTGGAAGAGTCCTCGTTAAGCAAAAAAGTTTGAAACCTTTCAAGACCAGAAACAGCCCCAGCCAAGGGCTGTTTAGAAAACGAAAGTATTACTGTAGATTTTCCTGGTGCGTGTCCCCCTCTTGGTGTTATGAATTTTCCCTCATAATCTTATAAAAGTAAACTGTTTATTAACCTAGGAGTTGGCCAGGAGGAAAGAACATTCCTCCATCCTATGAGGGATTTCTCCTAAACAGAATCTGCGTGTCTAGTTTTCTCTGTCAGCACAGTAGCCATCGCAATGTAAAGCTGTCATTTGTTGGGCCAGGTCTTAGCTCTGCACTTTTCCATTGATGTCAGATTTAACCTTTTAAAAAACTCTACTAGACAGGTGGATAAATTGGGGTTAAGAGAGGTGAGGTAATTTCCCCAAGGCCACACATAGCTCGAGCAGAGCTGGGTTCTGAACTCAAGTCTGAGTGACTCCTCAAATCCCAGATGCCATCCATCCTCCCACTAATATTGCTCTGAAGAAAAAAAAAAAAAAGAAGCTTGCTATTTTTGTAAACTACCAGCACTGACTTCAGTAAAAGAAAGGAAAAGACTCTCAGAAACAGGTGCTAAATACTGATGGGGAGACAATGGGTGAAGACAGTGTGGCAGGAAGCGTGCTTTGGAGACTTGGAAGGATGAGGAGATTGAGGAGTTGCTGAATGACTCAGTTTAATCTTCAGTCAGTGGAGCTATTGGGGATATTTAAAGGGTGGGACCTAATGGGAGGTCTTCTAGCCCCTGAAGGTATGAAGGGATGTGGAAATCAAACCTTCCTTTCTCTGTTTTCTTTCCTAGGGAACAGCTTAGCTCTGGCTCTTGGACTTCATCATGCCGTGTGGCTGCAGGGCCCGTCTGGAGCAGTCATCTTATTAACTTTATTTTTGAAAGGTCCTTTCCCCGTCTGTCCTTTCACCTCTGGCTTTCCTTTCCTAGTCTGTTCCTGCTAGGAAGTTGAGACCAGAGCAGAAACAGAGGTCTCATGCTCAATTTTCCTTTTTTTTTTTTCTTTAACATTTTTTGTTTTCCTTTGCATGGAGCATAGCTTGAATTAGTTTTATATTTCTTAACTTTAAATATGAAAAGTTTCTCTGAGTATTTTTTGCTTCTTGCAGGTCTCTCTACCTCATCTCTCTGAAAACAAAAATGTGTTTCCCTTTCTACCACCAAGAACCAGAAGGTTAAATTGACTTAGTTCACAGCAAGGATTTCCTGTGCAGAGCCACTGTGTACAGATGGGATTTGACTTGGACGGGTCCTGATGGCTTTCTTGTCTTAGCTGTATGTACCTGTCTCACATTTGGCCTCAAATTCAGGATTCCTGCTCCCTTTGTCTTCTTGGCACTAGAAGGACTCACCACTCTCCAGAGAGGAGTCAGCTGCCCCTCCCTCTTCACCTCTGTAGGAAGAGCTCACTTACATGGCACAGCTTAGTCTTTCCTCCTCTGTGACTGATTTCCTCTTCAAAGAAACCTGGAGTCCACCTGCCCTGACCTTTCTTTTAAGTCTGTGTCCAGAGCCTCCAGCCCAGGAAAACGCTTGAATGGCCTCTGGTACCTCTTTTACCATCTTCTTGCCCTTCTGACCCTTCCCATCTCCTGAAATTGTACAAGCTAATGACAGTTTGCATGTGCTCAGCCAATAGGCAGAAAACCTGGAAAGAATTTCTGACCTTAAACCTACCAGTTTGTCTGGTTTAACTAACCTGCTGAGGGCCGAAGCTGGCACTCCATTGCCTCTGCACCTTGAGGGTGTTGTTCTTTGTTTTTCTATTTCAGTTTTATTGAATTTTTACAAATTTCATACATCTCTTTTGATGGCTAAAAAATGGGGTTTTATTGTTTTTGCTAAACAATACTATTTTTTTTTCCATTTTGAAGGCAGGGCTTGAATTATTTAATTTTGATCCATTTATTTAATTTTTTAAAAAAAGGAAGAGAAGAGAGATCATGGCAAAAACAAAAACAAAAACATACAAAAAACCTACCACCAACAAAACCCAGCCCTGTCCTTCCCCAAAGCTCTAGCCAGTCACATGAACGAACATCACTCTAATCTCATTCAGTGCCTCCTTCCTTTTTGCCTTTAATTTTCTCAGTATTCAAAAGTGAAAGATACACACACAAAAGAACCATTTTTTTTTTTTTTTTGCCAAAGAAAGTGATGAGAGGCATTGCAAAGAGCAAACACACCGTCCCAAAGAAAGCCTGTCTTTATAACATTCACTAGTGCTGTGCACTGTTCCCCATGTGAAAAGATGGCGACGGGAGTCGGTGGGAACTTGTCATGTTCATAAAGGGGCCTCACATGAGGATGAGATGGCGTAGGGAGAGGAGGAACTCAGAAGGGTCAGCCCCGGGCCCGATTACTCCACTGATACTAAGTATAAAAGGAAGACTAGAGACCGTCAATGTCCTACACTTAGGTTATGAAATCCAGCTAAGACTGTGAGCATGAGCTGAGAAGCAAGTTAGAAATGAGTACAGCCGTACTCATGTAGCAAAGGAGTGCTGTGTGCCCGGGGAGCCCGAGATTAGGGAGGGGCCGATATCCCAGGAGGGTGGCAGCTGACTTAAGACCGATGTAGAGGGCCCAGGAAATAAGGCTGTCGGTGAGAACAGGTAGTTACTAGAGTCTATAGGACTTTCTCAATCTGAGCAGTGGCAGTGGAGGCATAATTTTAGTTGTCATATATACAGGACAGGGAATGAAAGGTTTAGAGATGCTGAATGATACTCAGAGCTGGAGCTTTTCAATACTGTTGACTTTATATATGGTGACATCACCATGCACTTCAATTCTAGAGCAACTAATTTCTTATGGATGTAAGAAGGGGAGGCTTGTCTGGACATGATTGTGTTAATTTTAGTTCTAGCTCAAATATAGCTCTAGACAATATTATTGGTTGTTTCTAACTCTACATGAGGCTCTTTTTCCATCCTGTAACATCAGAACCTCTCTGCACTCTGAATTTTTGTGTGTGTCAGAAAACACAGAGGGAGCTGGTGAAATAATTGTGGTAGCCATTTCTTTAAGAGTGGAAACTTGGTTAAAATAGCAGGTAAGAGGAGGTAGAGGAAAGAGAAGGAAAATGGGTTTTACGACTCTAACTTGCTTCCTAATTTCCTTCCTGTATGATTACTGCATTAAATATTTACTTTCTATACAGCAACATCATACATTAGGATTTTGTTCCTTGACACTTAGTTAACAGTACTCATAAAACTGATGAGAAAAGAAAAAGATATTTTACAAATAATAACTGGATGCACTTAAAAATTTGTTGTAAACAAAGATCCCCTGTTGTCTTGCATCTTTGAGGTAAAGCCAAGAGATTCTGAAAATACACCTGTGCAAAAGGGAGTTTACCATATCCGTCGAGCAGACCAATAACCAGACTGGAGAATGCAGATGCAGGTCATTTCTTTGTTAAGAGTTTAAGAGTTCCGCTTTTCAATGGTAGCAAAAAGATCAGAGGCAACAAAAGTCAAAGACACACGTCTCTCTTACTGCTTATAGATCACAAGGAGGAAGACATGCAGAAGGAGCAGTTATTCTCTGTAATCTGCAAGAATGAGGGACAGATCTAGGCTAGTTCTGTTTTTATCAAATGTTATGCAAATGTTTATTTAAATAAGCATTGACTGTCATTGACTATGAAATCAAAGTGTCTAATGAGTGTGGAAGGTTATTGAAAGTTATCAGAGAAGAGTTAGAATTATTTCACATTTCAGTGTGAATATGTGCTTTCATTATGAGACTATAGACTGGGATAACCATTTGTTACAGTGCATTTCTTTCTACAGTTTCTTTAACAGAAATTCCAAGGAACTTTAGAGGTTTCTTGGAAACAGGGGTCTGAATTTCAGAAGAAAAACTTAAGAAATAAAACAGGAAGTAGAAGAGTAACTATTTACCTGAAATACTCAGAACTGAGTGCAGAATCCCAGAAATAGTTTGGAATAAATCCAAAGAATGGTTTTGTATAGACTTTTACAATAGCATTTTAAGTTTATTCTTTGAAAATCTCATATATGTAATACAATGTATTTTGTTCATATCCACCCCTTTCCCAACTCCAATTCTTCTCACCTCCTTCCACACTTCATGCCCTTAAAAAGCTAACCCACAGTTAGTGCTGTCCATATGTATGTACAGGGCGTGGGCCACCCACTGACGCAGGGACCACTTACCAGTTGCCACACCCCCAAAGAAAAGTGACTCTCCCTCAGCAGCCATCAACTGCCAATAACTCCTCAGCCAAGGGTGGGGCCTCAGGAGCACCTCCTTAACTTGTGCTGGAATTTTAACTGCCTTGATCTTGTGCAGGTGATTAGAGTGGCCGTGAGTTCATGTGTGAAATAACTATGTCATGTCTGGGATATAGTAATCTAGATCTTGCAGCCCAAGTAAAAAATACAACTAGAAGGGATGGTAGAACACATATGATTGAAAGCACAAGGTAGAATACTGGGACTGAAGGTTTCAGAGGGGATGGGGGCCAAGAGGGGGAAGAAAAGAGAATGGGAGGGTGGGTTAGCCAAAGCCAAAGCTAGTGAAGAAGGCTATGGAAGCTCACTAATCTGTAAGCTAATTTAAGACAATTTTTTATTCTTTTAGAAAAGGAGTTGAACAGTGGGACTCTGCATAGGTAGTCAGTGCTGCTCCCAGAAGACATGAGCTGTTAAATGAAAATTTCAGTGCCAGGGATTATTGGCAGGGAGACTCCAGAGGCACTTCAAACAGCACAGCGATTGCCATTGCTCTTGGGTGCCCACCATAGCTAGACAGTGGTCTTAATGTCATCATGAGAAGTGGAGTGCGTGTGACTTTAGAGTCCCCCTTGTTTCCCGTTTTAAGACTGCGATGAAAACGACATGTTATAGAGAGAATTAATGAATGAGAGCGAATGTATTAGAAATGGGGACAAGTAAACGTGATTGTAAACATGTGAACACTTTTGGACATGGCTGTTGTGAATCACAAGGAGGCTCTCAGTAGATTACATTTTATTCAAGGTAAGTAATGGCCCTTGTCCTGTTATTGTTTTAGTAGATTTTTCTACATCTCAGTGACTTGGAAAACACTTAGAGAGTGGCAGGCCTGGAGAAATTAAGTGACAGCTTAACAAATGTTGACTTTAGACAACTTTAAGTTTTGTTTTGCATGACATTGTTAATAACAGAATGAAGAAATTTCAGCATAGACTTGTATTTCCCAGCCTCTTCCAAGGAGAGGTGTTTTTGTACTATAAAATGATGTTACAAGTGATCTAACGATGCTTTTATTCTTCTCACATATCATCTGCATTTCCTCAGTCTATAGTAAATATGCATGTGGATTAGTGGGTCTAAGAAATGACTACTCTTCCCCAGCACATTACATGGACTTAATTTCAGAAGAAGAAGCAGCTTTTGAACATAGGCTTTTCTTCTGGAAATAGAAGTGTGCCGGGGGAACCTCTTCCTCCCCCCAAATTCTCAGGAACTTTCCCAGTCCTACTGGTGTGTGAGCCCTCTTTCTTAATCACTCACATCAGACCCAAGAAGGAAGTCATCTCTGTATGTGGCTGAGCACCTCCTTCCTCTGCTCTATAGTACACATCTACTTTATATCAACAAATGAAGTCAAATAGATAACACAGAAAAGAGCCCTGTGGCTGCTTACCTATTGATCTGTTCGTATTGTTATTCATGGGCCAAGTGCCCCAGAAATTTCCTCAGTTTGACATTGGAGAGCAATAGTTGAACTTAAATGACCACCTGCAGATTTTGCCACAAAGTGAACGAAGATGTAGGATCACGTTTTGAGAGAGTATTACGATGTTGCTGACTTTTTATTTCTTTCAGGACACATATCCTGCAGTTTTTGGTTCCATTTCAGCTTTGAATGTAACTGTTCATGGTTATTATTAGTTCAGAAAAGGGAGAGATGTTTTGTCAATTTAGCTGGTTCGGTGATGGCTGAGGAACATTCACAGCACAGTTGGAGAAATAATCTGTTGCTTTTATTGAAAAGATGATCTTTCCTTTGGCAGGAATGACTATCTAGCAGAGAAATAGCTATGCAGTCAGAAAGACAGTCACTTTTAGTTTTAAAAACCGTGCCAGTGGAGATGCTTTGTGATGCAGATTTGGTGCCACTGACTCCGCTACTTTGAAGAGGTGGAGGGAAAGGATGGTGCTGGCAGAGCTGGGAGCGCCAGGATCCTCTGAACAGATGTGGAGATGTGTACCTTTCTTGGGTATGAAGGTTGCTTTTCTCTCAAAGAACACAGTGTCTTTGTCAAGAAAGTAGAAATCCAGTTCTTTAAAGCTGAACTACTTTTGAGTAAGGCATCATAACAGAGGTCAATAGAATGTCTGGGTTTGAAGCTGATTCTACACTTATCTGCGTGATCTTGAAGGATTTACTTCAGTAAGCTTGTTTTCCTATCTATAAAGAGGAGGAAGATGACAGAATCCATCTCTTAACATTGTTTTGGGGACTAAATAAGAAACAGCCTGCAGCCTGGCATGGTGTATAGCTCAAGTGATGCTAGCTATTATTACTTATCAGTAAAGTATCTGCCAATTGATATTTGGAACCACTCTAACTTCTTATCTTTGTCTTACATTTTTTTCTGTTCAAAGGTTCATAAATACTGTCCACCAGCAATACCCCAACACTCCTGTAGTCGAACAAGTTTGGCTTGTCACGGAAGCCAGGGGGAATACATAGCATGAGGCCCTTTGGAAGGAATGTTTATAGGATTTGGGCTCCGTGTGGCTAAAGGTAGGGTTGAATAGAGCAGGGATTTACTCTAGATTAGATGCTGTTAGAAAGGGCAGTTATGACTGAGTATTTCAGGAACTCATCTACTGAGAGGACGCTAGAGAGAGAATAAAGTCACAGTCCTCATTTTGGTCAAGAGATGGGGTATGTGGTATTCTATGAATAGTGCAGTGACTTTGCTTTGTGTGTGCTTATTCAAAATTATTAAGTAGGCCTGCTTGGCCTTCCTTATCTTTTTCTAGGAGTAGTCCTGTCTGAAGTTCATATTCCGAGGAGGTGCATGTCTGATGGGAGACTCACAGGTTCTACCCACGAGGCCCAGGCCAGCAGAGATATCAGTTCCTCATTCCTATCTCAATGGTTACAATGGTTACAGAATTCTGGAGAAATAAAATAGCAATTTAAATGGACATCATCTCCTTTTCCCATGAGTTGAATGGAATCTTAATCGTGTTGTTAGGAAGAGTTTAGCACTTTGATGGTTGATTTTAATGCCAACTTGTCACAAATTAGAATCACCTGAGGAAGGAGACTTAATTGAGGAATTGTCTCCATTGATGTGGGAACACCCATCCCAAGTGTGAATATATGTGAATATACACATTCTATCATATTCTGTTCCTCTAGAGAACTCTGACTAATACAAACACTTTGTTCATTCCCCCAAACTATTTTTTGCAATATTTTACTGGACATTTTTCTATATGTTGGAAATCTGACCAATGAACAAACATTTCAAAGTGTGTTTGTTTGCCTTGGTTTGGGTCTGGAGTGTTCACCAAAGATCCATGTATTGAATGTTTGGCTCCCAGGTTGGTGCTATGAGGAAGTGAGTGATGGAACCCTTAAGAGGTCATAATGGTAGGTTTTTAGGTAACTGGTGACATACTCTCAAAGGGGATTGCAGGCCTCTTGTTCTCTCCTGTTATTTCTTGGCTGCATTAAGGTAAAGAACTTGCCTCATGACTCACTCACCACTGTGATGTGCTGCCTCATCACAGTTCCCAAAGAAATAGAGCTTACTGACTATGACCTGAAACCTTTGAAAGCAGGAGCCCAAATGACCTCCTTTTTAAAATTATATATATACATATATATATGTATATATATAATAGAATGTGTATTTTGTACAAAACACTTAAATCATATTTACACCCCCTCTCTCATCTGCACCCTCTCATACCCCCCCACTGGATTTCATGCATTATTTATATTAAGGCCTATCGAGTCAAGTTAGTGTACCTAGACATCCCCCAGTGCAAGTTCATCCACTGCTGTCTAGTCAGCCTGTCAGGAGTCACTTCTGTAGAGAAGATCAGCTCTCCCTCACCCATCAGTAATCAGCTGCCAATAGTTTTTCAGCTAAGATTGGGGCCTGCTGCCTTTTTCCCCCAGGTCTTTGCTGGGTTTTTGTCTGCATGAGTCTGTACGGGTCTTGTGCATGCTGACACCATTGCTGTAGCTTCATATTAGCAAGTTCCCAGGAGCCTGTAAGACTCTGGTTCCGTATGATCATTCATCTCTTACCCTGTCTCTTACAATCTTTCCATCCCCTCTTCCACAATGGTCTCTGAGCTCGGGGTGGGTGGAGTTTAAAACTGGAGTCCCGTCCAAGGATCCATACTTGGCAGACTCTTATTCTGCATGCTCTGGCCATTTTGGGCTTTTGTGTTCATTGTCCTCTATTGCTTGAGGGAGGGGTAATCAACAGCTACCTAACTGGACTTAAAGCCTGCTCAATGGGAGGGGGACTCATGTGTGATACTGTAAACAGCCAAATACACATGGCTGGAGAGGTCATAGATCTTAAAGAAAACCTTTAGCCTGTCATATCTTTAGACAGATGTAATTGCTTACTATATGCTGAGTATATATCTTTATATTTACATTCAAGTATGCCAGTCACCATTCACCAAAGAAGTTTCTTTTGCAGCACACAGAGTCTGTTACAGAGTTCCACAGCTGGTCACACACAGAGAATAGTGTCTGTATGATGCCCAACCCCTAAGTGACACATCTACAAAGGAACCTCTATAACCAAGGCTCATGGAACACAGTGGAACATGGATAGATGGGGTAGAGACAATACTAATGCATCTCTTGACTCTAATGACCTTCTTTTTAAAGGTGGTTACCTCACATTTGGCTTTACACTGTTCTAGAGGCTCTCACATTCTAATCAGGAGAAACCCAATATTGTCAGCTTTTAATAAACATTCTATAGACAGTAACCAGAATGTTATAAAAAAAGAATAAAGGATGGTTTGCAACTCAAAAATATTATAGAAGTACCTTTGTAGACTGAATGAGGTGAAATTCAGATTTCCTGCATCATGCTCTGTACTTAACTTCCTTAAACTAAGCCACCCTTTGAATGATAAACGTTGACTCTATGTGATTAATTTGATTTCTCTTGATTAATTTGATTAATCTTCTTATGGACAATATATATGTAATAATTATCTATTAACATAAATGGTACACTCAATTTTATAAAGAAAACTATGTTGGGGCTGCAGAGATGGCATAGTGGTTAAGAGCACTTGCTGCTCTTCCAAAGGACTTGAGTTCAGTTCCTAGTACCTACGTCAGGTGGCTCACAATTGCCTGTAGTTCCAGTTCTAGAGGATCTAATGCTGCCTATGGCTTCTGGAGGCACTTGCCCTCACATAGGCACATGTACACACACATATGCAGAAATAAAAATAAAATATTTTTTAAAAAGAAAACATTGTGAAAGCCTTAATTTTTCTATAGATGACCAGCAATCAAATCAGAGATTTATTTTGTTAAAAGAATTCTGTCTTGCACTCACTGCCACAGGAACACAAAAATAAATCTCTCTTTTGAAGCTATATTAATACTTTAAAAATTATAGATTTAAATGTTAGCAGTACTTCAATTTCAAATTAAATTAACAGTGCTCTGCCTAAAGTAAATTTTAAAATGGAATTAGTTAAAAGTAGATACAGTATCAAAAGTTCAGTAATATTGTCATCAATTTGCCTCCAAGCCCTGGGTCCTTATGACCACGCAAGCCCTGGGTCCTTATGACCACGCAAGCCCTGGGTCCTTATGACCACGCAAGCCCTGGGTCCTTATGACCACGCAAGTCTCCCTTTGCTTCACCACCTTTAACATTTTATTTCTGTTAAAATTTCAACTATAAATTTCCTACTATTGGTCATGCACTAACTTTTTGTTTCTGACTATTTTGGTGGGTAATGCTCAGACATATTGGTATGGTACCTTTGGGTAGGAAGACATGGAACACTAAGATAAAGACTTAAAAGGTCAACCTTTCCTTATCAGAAGAAGTTTGCTGTTAAAGTTGCTGAGAGTTGTGGTTATTAGTTGTGCATGGATGTGTGGATGAAGAAGTTGCTCTTTTATCTTTCTGTCTCTAACCTTAACAGATAGCTTAGACCTTTGTAAGGAAGAGTTAGGACATTTAAATTTATTTAACTCAGCAAAGTAGCACTAAGCTATGATAGCTGCAGAACCCACCAAGAGTTTGGAAGTGGCTAGAAACAAAGGGCAGCTGGAGGCTTCTGTAGTCCAAAGAGACAAGAAGGTAGCTCATTGGAAATGGCAGCTTCGCAAGCTGGAAGAATGATGCATTTTCCAGCTTAATTTACCCATCTCTTTTGGCCAAAAGTCTACCAAGGAAGTACCTGCACTTTGTTTTCTTTCACTTTCAATGCAATACTATGTGATATTTTGGTCTTATAAATATAAACTTAGTTCCTCTTCAATAATTTCTGTATCTTGTATTGAATTCATCTTGTTTTTATACAGATATTAGAATGCCTGGGTCTTTTATGATGTTACCTGAAAACCTGTAAGAACAAGTCAATTTTATTGCCTCATTGCACTGTTGTTTCATATTATCAACATTTGCACTAAAATGACAAGGAAATTTATTCAGAGACGGGACCACAGGATTTTCTGAATCTTTCACAACTTCAAGCTTAAAAGTGACTGCATGGAAGGTTCTCTCTATGGAAAACCCTCATTCTAAGAGATTGCTTTTCTCTGTTTCTGAGCTTGATGCCCCTTTGATAGAAAGCCACAATGTTATGAGAAAGGAATACCCATGCCCAACTATGTGTTTTTCCTGGTGTTCTTGGACAGAAAGATGAATTAGGAAAGCTTCAGAGAGGTTGATATAGGGAATGGAACAGTAGAACAGACTGTCAGAGCTGTAATATAGAAAATGATGTCTTTTCATTTTTATACATTTGTAGGAAATCTTAAGACTTACTCCCCCAGATTTCTGTGACGTTCTAGTGAGCAGGCTGCCTTTTCAACCAAGGACGTTTGGAAGAATCAAGTTTCATTCTGTGGTCTTGTTATCCATTCCAAGGGGCACTTTCTGAGCACGTTCCTGGCTTTGCCAGTTTTCCTGTCCTGTCTTTCCATCTCAATCCTGTCCTTCTCCACATTGGCTGGAAGCTTTCTGCTAAGCAATGTAAAGGTGTGAGGTGTATGTCTGTGAGGGGGCCTTTCTGTTTCCTACACTCTATAACCATTTGTATTCTCTACTGTATTTTCATCTGTTGGCTCCAGGAGCCTCAACTGTCCGTGGCTACAAAGATGGACACTCAGCACTTTTTAGGATCTGCTAGTCTGCTTTCTCAGAAATCTGGCAGTCTGAGATCATTCCTCTGAGGTTTTATAGTGGGTACATAGGGAGAAAATTTTCCCAAATCAGAGCCCTCTAACATTTTCAGTGGTCAAGGTGATTTTATCTTCAGCTCAATGTCAACCATGGCTTTTAGTTTCCCTGCTCTCTGATGAGGTTCTTCTACCCATTTTTCTGGATTTTCTTGGAAGTACTTAATTAAAAAAATCTTTTTATTATAGAGAAAAATAGAAATAATCATCATGAGAAATTATTTTACTGGTTTTAATGGTTAATTATGTATCAGCTGGGCTAAGGGATACCTAGAAAGTGGTTAAACAATTTTTCTGTGTATGTGAGTATGCTTGTGGAAGAGATTAGCATCTGACTCAGTAGATTAAGAAGGATGGCCTTCCTTGACCTTATCCAGTCAGTTGAGGACTGGAACAGAGCAAAATGATGAAAGAAAGAGTGAATTCATTTCTCCATTTGAGCTGGGATATCCAATTTCCCTTTGCCTAGGACTTTGGGACTCCTTGGTCTTAGATCTTTGGATACAGACTTTATTACATCACCAGTTTTCATGGTTTTCCAGCTTGTGGACAGTATATCATAGAATACTTTTTGCCTCTGTAACATTACAACCTAATTTCCACAATAAGCACATATTCTGTTACATCTTGTTGGTTCCTTTTCTCTGAAGAGTACCAAAACACCAGCTATTATCAAGACAGTGACTATCAGTTTCCTTTGAAAGCTACTTTCTTGACAGATTGCACCCTTTACTCTCCAGCTGTCCACTTCCCCTATTTGAGAGTAATGTGGGAAGCAAGATAGGAAAAGTACATAAGTAAATATAATCTATGTTCCCACAAAATGATTGCTGGAGTTCTAGGACATTGAATATTTTAGTACGTTCTAAATATTAATTTTGGAAAAGAACAAAAAATTTAAAGAACAAATTTCCTTTTATTTTTCAGATTCAGAGCTCCTTTTTTGATGTATGTTTGGACTTAATGTAATTTGCTGGCTGCATGGGTCATTTTTATAGCTCTTGTCCATATGCTAACTTTAGGATTATCTTTTGGTAAAGCGGTGAGGAAAATATTTATTATCCCTAAACTTTTGGGGGATATTTATTTCAACTTCTTTGCATATCATTCCCAAACTAAGTTAAATTTCATTTGCCTTGGGCTCCTACCCTTTCTTTGATGAAGAAATGTTTCCACAATGAACGTAGACTTTTAAAGTAAGTTTGGTTGGGGAGATGGCTCAGCAGTTAAGAACACTGGCTACTCTTGCAGAGGACCTGGGTTTGATCTCCAGCACCCACATGGCAGCTAACAACCATCGGTAACTCCAGTTCCAGGGGATCCAATGCCTTCTTCTGACCTCCTCAGGCATACACTTACACACATGCAGGGTGTTGCATATATTTTCTCATGGCGGGACCCTGCATTCAGCCTCGTCCCACCCCCAGGTTTGAACCGACTGAATGAATAGAGAATGTTCTTTAGAGAGATTAGTTAATTCCATGTTATTCACAAAATGTTCATCTCCAGAGGGAGGGGGAGGGAGGTTTCCTATAACGGAGCTTGCATTTTGATCACGGGAACCCCCGGAGTGTGCGTCCAAGATGGATACCTTGCCCCGCACCAGCCTCTCTTCTCCCCAGCCTCTCCTGTGTTTCCCTTAAGCCACTGACTACTCAGTTGTCAGTCAGGCCAAAGTCCATCCCTCATACCTGACAGAGAGAAAACTGCTTTTTGCTTTCTTTTCTCACACTACACAGGCAATACACTCATACACATAAAATAAAAATCATAGAACATTTAAAAAATAAAGTAGTAACTGCTTATATTGATATTTGCTCTTAAAAGTGGAGACATCTACAATTATGGCCATCAGAGGTGACAAAGCCCCTCTTTTTCCACTGCCTTTGTTTTTCAGTCACTTCAGTTTCCCCATATTCTTCAAAATAATCTCATAGGTGATGTTTTTCAGTGTCTTCTTTAATGCCACCAACAAAGACCTTTTTCACAGTTAAGTGGGCATCTAATCTTTGAGAACCTTCTCAAGACATAACTCTTTTTGGATCCACAACTCTTCCATCCACTTTGTGTGGCCTTGCATTCATGGCTGCAGCCACCTCTTCCAGTGTGAGGAAAGTGACAAACCAAAGCCCCTGGAGCCTGTGGTATTTGGGTCTCTCCTTACACACCATCAGTGAGTGCCCCCTCTGCTCAGAATGGTTCCTCAGACTCTCCTCTTGCTTTGAAGCTTAACCCTCTGATGGAGAGCTTCCCCAATGGTTCTGGCTCCTTAGGAGCCTGACTTAGACATGAGAGTTTTCAATGATGCTTCCCAGGCTGCGCCTCAGAAATGCCAGACTCTGAATGGTCACAACCGTGAGGTAAGAAAAGCCTTGTCAAATGAAGTAAGAGGTGGCTAGTGCTTCATTTAGCCAAAGAGCTTGAAGTGGTTCTGGAAACTTTTGTGGTATTCCTGGATGTGGTTTTGGTGGCAATAACAATTTTCATCATGGAGGAAACTTCAGTGGTCATGGAGGCTTTGGTGGCAGCCGTGGTGGCGGTGGATATGGTGGCAGTGGGTTGTAATGGATTAGATGGTGGTTATGGAGGAGATGGTCCTAGTTACTCTGGAGGAAGCAGAGGCTGTGGACATGGTGAGCAGAGTTATGAACCAGCACAGTGGCCATGGCACAAGTGGCGGCTATGACCGGTGGAACAATGGAGGCGACAAGGGGTGGGTTCTGGGGGTGGGAGTGGAAGCAGTTTTGGAGGTGGTGCAAGCTACAGTGATTTTGGCAATTACAACACTCTTCAAACTCTGGACCTGTGAAGGGAGGAAACTTTGGAGGCAGAAGCTCTGACTCTGATAGTGGTGAAGGACAATAGTTCACTAAACCATGAAACCAAGGTGGCTATGGTGCTTCTGGCAGAAATAGTAGCTATTTTGGAAGGTTCTATTTACTGCCAGGAAACAAAGCTTAGCAAAAGAGGAGAGCCAGAGAAGTGACGGGACAGTCACAGGTTGCAGCAATCATGAACTCAGCTAAGCACAGTAGTGTATGGTCTAGCAGCTACAAAGAAGGCTTTTTTTTTTCTTTGGGACATGGTCTCCCTGTAGCCCCAGCTGGCGTAGAACTCTACAACTCACTATGTAGACCAGACTGACCTTAATCTCACAGAGATTTGCCTATCTCTATCACCTGAGTACTTGGATTAAGTATGTGTGCCCCTATACGTGGCAAAGAAGATATGTTTTAGACAATGCTCACGTGTATGGACTGAAAAACAAACCTCCAGGACAGTATTTGTGACTAATTGTATGACAGGTCATTTCAGTCTTTGTTCTATGTAAAGTGTAAACCATCCAAACAAAGGATTTTAATGTAGACTTTTTGTTTCACCCATGCTTTTGAATGCTGAATGTAATAGTCAGATCATGATGCTGACTAAATGTATTTCTTTTTTGTATAAAAATGGAGACCCAGTTAGAAAAATCCATATTAAAACGTACAGTAGAAATTACTAAGAGTTCTTTTTCAAACTTGGTGTTCCTTACTTTAGTTTCTAAGAATTTTATAAATCATTGGAAGTAGATTGTGATGAGAATGTAGCGGCTGGTCTCACTTTCAGTGTTACCTTTTGTTTCAATGTTACCTTTTGTCTGAAATGATTTACAGTGGGTGGCTTTTTCTGCTTCTATGTCTAACTTCTTTCTTCTAACAGCTTAAATTTGCCTTCAGAGACCTTTGCAGAAGAGAATTGATGACACTAATTTTTTAAAAAAGAATTTATGTTTGGTTTATATGTATATGTATTTTGCCTGCAAGGTTTTAAGTGCTCCATGTGTTTGCCTGATATTCACAGAGACCAGAAGATGTCCTGAAACTGGAGTTATGGATGGTTGTGAGCCACCACGTGGGTGCTGGGAACCCACTGCTCTTAACTGCTGAGCCCTCTCTCCAGCCCTGAGAACACTAATCTTAAAGAAAATTTGGTATTTTTTAATGTTAAAAATTCCAACCCCTGATAAATATGTCATTTATTCATCATAAAAGGATAGTATTTAATTCAGTGTAATCATTAATGAATACTCTTTAAGGTTCCCAGCCGCATTTTCAGGCATTTCTGCCAATGCTGATCAACTTCCTGTGCTTTCCACATTCCCAGCTACTTTTAATGTGAGAATAATAAAAGGATAGAGCACCAGGATGATTATGATTGCTTACATTCATTTCATGCCTGTTTTGTTGAAGTATCATGAGCATACTTTATGAACATTTTCCATAATTCTCATAACTATCATAAAAGTTGGGAACATCTCTCATTATAGATGAGAAACAGATTTAAGAAGAGACTTAGTTACTCAGCTAAGAAACAGCAAAACAGAATTTCAAAAACATGTTCTCTGTTCCCAGCAAAACTGCACAATGTTATGTTGTTTCTTTTTCCTTTTCTAGAATGATGATGTGCTTTGCCTAAGGTTTTCCTCTGCTACACAGGCTCACCCCCTGATTTGCCTTTGGGTGCCAGATGAGAGTCCGAAGGCCATATCTGAGCTGTCTTCACTTTTTGGACACTTCAGACCATTTGGTTGACCACCCCTCCACCCCTCTGCCCCTGGCTAGCCTTTGCCACTGGGTCATTGTACTAACCTTGTCTAGTTCTGCATATGGTGCTGGCTTGCTGCCCACTGAGTTTCCCTCCCATTCAAGCATATCTTACTTTTGAGTTTATTTCCATTAAGAAATAGCTAAGAGCTAAACCATGCTGATGATTAAATTTTGGAAAGGACGTGAATTAAATATTTTAAAATCAAAGAAAATAATCCCAATTTCTTACTTCACCTGAAGTGTTAATAATTTTACAATATTTAAGAAAGTAGAATTACAGCTTAGGTCATAGCTTTACTTCATTTGTTTTGAGTGAAATTACTCAGCTGCTCCTTTAACCTAGGCCACCTGGAAATAGTTCCTATACCCTGGCAACTTGAAGAATGCTTGAGCATCTAAAAGCTAGGGGAGAAATGAAAGCGAGGGGAACTGGGAGTAGTAGCTATCTCTCTGATTGTCCCTATTGCCGCAGCCCTATCATTATTTTGTTTGTTTGTTCAGCTGTAGCATCATCACAACCTATTAACCAGAGCGAGTCACAATCCCAAATAGTCCCTGTCATTTGCTCTTGGACCTGCCCAAATCTGCATTCTCCTAAATGTAAGAAGGGAGTCAGGGGTCAAATAAATCTACCAGGTTGGAATTCTGATCCTTAGCTATTCTCCCAAAGTGTCCTCCCTCTTCAGTATAATGAGGTGTGAGCCTTTCAAAGTTTCCCTCCAAATCCTAAGAAATAGTCTTAGTCCCTGGATTTGAATTGAATTCCTTGAAATGACTAACACTCACCCTTGGCAGCTCTGGTGACAGAGGCTAGCATGAAAAATTAGAGCTAGAAAAGCTCTAATTATAATGAACCTAGAGGTTTAAAGTGATAGAACCAAGACTTCTGAGGGTCAACCCATCTATTAGAATAGCCAGTTGAGCTTGACCTTGAGGCCAGAGGGCTTTGGCCAATCAGGGGAGATTTTTTTTCTAAGGATGAGTGGCTTTTAGACCAGTCATGTAATTTTCTTAAATTTGAAAATATTTATAGTGCTTATATTCATATTTTTAATAGCAATAGAAATTTTTAACATTAAAACTTCATAAAATGTGAAGTATTTTATATGAGTCTGTTGTTTCTGTTATTATTATTGACCTGTTGAAGAGAAGGGAAGTGTTTGATTTGGAAGAGGATAGTTCCTTAAAAAGAAGGAAACTCATCTAGCTTATGACCCCCAAGACACTAAAAAGAAGTGAGTCTGTATTAAAGGAATTATAGGGTCAGGATGTCATTAAAACTAAAACCTTGAATACTTGAGAACTCTTGCTTGGGTTTTAAAAGGGAACTTCAGTTAGGAACAAGCATTTTTTCAAATCCTTGTCTCAAGTACTCCATAATAGGTCCTAATCTGAGATAAATAAGATATCTGCATTAGAAGGTAGTAGGCTAACAGAAGAGTCCACATTGACTTTTGGACACACTGTGATTGAGAGAGGTACATTCATGGTAGTCAAACAGACTCTGGAGCTCCAAAATCAACGGGACTTTTCAGTTGTTATCTTACGAGTGCTTTGCTGATCACCCACCGTGACATTGCTTCTTCTTTTAAAGGTGATGATCTTTGTCCACTTTTTCCTTGTGACTTCTCTTTATCCTGTGCCTAAACACTGGGGATGCAAGGGTTTTCATCCATGGCCTTTTGCTCTTCTCACTGAGCATTCTTCCCATACTCTTGTTTGATTTTAACTGTCATTTTACATATTGTGATTTCTTGTCTGAATGTTTCTATCCTTGGCTTCTCCAGTGAGCCACAGAGTCCTCTGTGTAACCCACTGCTGGACTCTCAGATTTTCTCCAGCTCAGCTTGTCCTATACTTAGTTGAATTGCTTCAAGTTGGCACCTGAGTTACTTTAGAGATTTTTAGCATTTTGATAGTTTTCCACCTTGCCATCATCTCATGATAGAATGAAATGTTTTTCTTTTTTATATTTTTATTAATTCTTTTAGAATTTAATGCCAGTTCTTCTGATCGTATCTACCCTCTTCTCCTTTTCCAACTCCTTCCAGATCCCTCCTACCTCTGCACTTTTCCCCTAACTTCATGTCCTCCTTTTTAACCCACTAAGTCCAGTTTGTGCAGTCCATGTACACGAGGTTGTGGGGTTATGCATGAGCACGGTCTACCTACCATTAAAGAAAATGGATTCTTTTTCCACAAGAAGCCATCAGTTGTTCATAGCCCCTCAACTAGGGGTAGTGTAGAGAGCCGCGGATTGCTGCGTCTTAAAGATGGCGCCTGCTCCCACCTTCCACCATCCCGAGGGTGGGTGCTCTCTGGAGCAAACAGCTCCATAATTGGCTGTGGCTGAGGTCTGGCCCTGCTTCCGCATGTGTGCGCCTATCTGCTTTCACCACGTGGTAGTTTGGGGTTGGCTGGCAGGAGGGGATTTAACTCTGTGGCGGGCTTTCCCCGGGAGAAGTAAGGCAAGAGAAGTAAGGCAGGAGAAGTAAGAAGGGAAGAAGAAGTTAAAAAGGTAAGAAGCAAAAAGGTTGTTCAAGGTTCCTGAATAAACTGCATTTGGAAGAGTCCGGGGTAGCGTTTTCCTTGCTGGACGAGAGACAGATGCGACAGGGTAGGGAATGTATGATTTTTCTAACTACTCTGTAAAAAGGTGATGGAGGTGTTCGCACCAGACACATTTGTGCAGGAAATAAATCATCGTAAGGAGGCACTGGAAGGCTGATCATCTGGCAAGTGCTGATGGAAGTGTATGGTTCTTAGATTCCTGTGGCAGTTTATGGTGGCAATGTAACCAGTTTCTCCGTGATGGAGCGCTGTTTCTGTGTAGTTTAAGATGTACAACATTCAGATCAGGTTCTCTGGTTACCATAGAAATTCAGAAAACTAAAAAAAAAAAATCTTTGTATGCATTTTCTTCTAAGTCATCTATATTGCTTGTTATTATCAATATTGCTATGACACCAAATCACAGTTTCATGTGATATGTGTGTGCATTTGCTATTTATAAGCATTCATTTTTAATAGACTTTATTTTTAAGAAGAGGTTTAGATTCATGGCAAAAGTGAGTGGAAAATAGAGGTCCTGTACACCCCCTACCCTGCCACATACACAGCCTTTCCACAGCAAACATCCCTCGCTGGGTTGCTTGTTACCATTGACATCATTTGGGTGACATTATTAGTATCTCAACTTCATGGTTTTCATTATAATTTACTCGGTGTTCTATGGTGTATAGGTTTTGTTATTAAAATTTCTCTTGGGAGAGGCAGACTGATCTTAGTCTGCCTCTCTCCCCACGTCCTACAACAAACACAAAATTCTCAACTCACAGGCAAATTCTAGCTGGTTTACTTGGGCTTACTAACAGAGCAGTGGGTAGGGGATTACTTACAGAGCACGGGCGCCCTCTCTCCCCTCCATAAGTCACATTAGTAAATACACAAGGGGGCTTGAATCTTGTGACTGCCCCGTGGTTGGATCCAAATGACCAATGGGGGAGGAAGAAAGGGACGGCTTCCTGGCGCCCCCAGTTTCAATACTTTTAGCACCTTCTCTTCTCACATCCAAGGCCAATAGACAGGTGGGGAGGGGCATAGGACTTTCCCAGCTCCTCATCTTTCCGTGCAAGGTGGTCCTGGGTGATACCACTCGGCTTGGGAGGGGTGTTTGTCCATAGCTCCTCAGGGTTTTCCCTCGGAGAATCAGTTTACTCTACAGGTTTGACAAGTGTAAACTGGCACATAACTACTACCATACTGTACTTATTTTGGCTGGAGATCTTCTTTGAAGGTCTGGTAAAATTCTGCTGTGAATCCACCTGGGCCTTGGTTATTTTTCAGTCAGGAGGCTTTGTACTACTGTTTCAACTTCCTTATTTGGTATGAATCTGTTTATACTGTTGGTCTCTTCTTGCTTGAACTTTGATGGTTTCCATGAATTCAGAAATTCATCTATTTCTTTTAGATTTTCTTTTTAAAAAATACTTTAAAAATTGAATCATTGCGTATTTCACACAGAATATATTAATCAATCTTGATCGTCTTTATCTCCCTTTCCCCATGGGTTCCTCCCATTCCCCCCACCCCCGTTAAGGTCTATTGTGTTAAGTTAGGATCCCCAAATGACCTCAGTGCAGGTTCATCCACTGAGGTCCAGTCAGCCTTCCCAGAGTCCCTCGCTCCCTCGCTGTAGGAAAACTAGCTCATCTTCACCCAACTGTAATCAGTTGCTAATATTTCATAAGCAAAGGGTGGGGTCTCTGCTACCCCTTTCCCCAATTCCATGCTTGGTTTCTGTCTGCTCGAGTTTGCATGGGTCTTGAGCATGCAGACACCATTGCTGTAGGTTCATAGGAGCAGGGTCCTAGGACCTTTTAGGATTCTGTTTCCATATGGTCATGCACCTCCTCACTGGCTCTTACAATCTTTCTACCCTCTCTTCTCCAAAGGTCCCTGAGCCCTAGGTGAGTGAAACTTAATATAAGACTCCTGTCCAGGGACCCACACTCAGCATATTCCTAATCTCCATGATTTAGCCATTTATGATCTTTTGTGTTACTGGCCCATTATTGCATGAGGAAGCTTCATTAATGACAGTTGAGAGATTCATTAGTGACTTCTTTACCCCTTGTTCTATATTGCGTGAGCTTTGGGTGTAGAGGCTGCATTGTAGATGTGCCACTTAGGCATGGGCAATTCATAGACAATGTCTGTGTGTGACCAGCTGTGGTACTCTCTGTTAGTCTCCATGTGGTGCAAAAGAAGCTTCTTTGATGAGTGATGACTGGGATATTTGACTGTGAATATAAAGATATATATTTTGCATTTAGTAAAAAGTTAGGTTAGCTTAAGAATGTGAGCCCTGAGGATCTCTCTAAGATCTATGACCTCCTCAGTCATGTGTATTTGGCCACGATTACAATACCACACATGGGTTTCTTCCCATTGAGTGGACTCTAAGACCAGTTAAGTAGCCATTGACTGGCCCCAAGATAAAAGTGCCACTATTGCACCAATGTTGGATGGTGTGCAGGTCATCGATGTGGTATTTGGTCATGAAGTTGGTGTTGAGCTATTGATTGATGTTCTCCCTTGGTCACTTGCATAGTGCTTTCTAGGGTCATGCATGTTAACCTTCAAGGGAAGTGGCTTCCAGGTCAGTTCTGGCTCCTTTGCTTCAAATCTGGTCTCTGAAGAATGTTGCATCTTCAGCAATAGGGTCTTACCTTCAAGTTCTTGGAGTCATTCAAGGGCTGTGGCAATAGCCTGTGTAATTTTGGGAGTCTCTTGGACCACCCTGACCAACAACTCAAAGTCTGGCCAACTCCTGTCTGGCACTGTTTCTTGTTATGTAGCTTCAGCTATGCACATGGGCTCATGTAGAGATATTGTATGTGGAATTTGTCCTTAGGTTGTTAGCTTAATATGATTTCCTCTGGTGTTTTACACTAGCTAGGCGTTGTTTACTTCTCTCTCTCTCAGTCTAACCCCCCATCTAATCTAACCTTACATTCATGCCTTCCCCATTTAAAGTGTCCTCTATTTTCCCAATTTCTCCCTTGATAATACCAGTCTCCCATGGCCCCATCTCTATTGAATTCCTTCTTTCCCTTTATCTCCATAGTTCTTTGTATAATCCTCCTCTCCCCTTCCATTTAAATACCCCCATTTTTATCTATTTCTCCCTTAGTAACACTTGTGTCCTATTATTATTCTCTATTAGGTTCCTTCTTTCCCTTTACCTCCCTGGTTTCTTTCAATTTTCCTGGTTCCTGAAGTTATATCAGAATACAGACTCACATATAAGGGATTGGTGCTAGAATCCACAAATGAGAGAGAACATATGTCATTTATTTTTCTGATTCTGTTTTAATTCACTTAGCATAACAGTTTCTAGTTCCATTCACTTACCTACAAATGTCATGATTTTGTCTTTCTTTACCACTGAGTAGAACTCCATTGTGTAAATATATCCCATTTTCATTATCCACTCCTCAGTTGAGGGACACTTAGGTTGCTTCTGTCTCTTAGCTAATGTGAAAAGAGCAACAAACATGGATGTACAAGTATCTCTGCAATAGGATGAGTCCCTTGGGTATATGTCAAGGGGTGCTATAACCAGGTCAAAGGGTAGATTCAATTTTAGTTTTTAAGAGTTCTCCACACTGCTGTGGAGGACTGCAGGAATTTACAATCGAACTAGCAGTGAATGAACATTCCTCTTTCTTCATATCCTCTCCAGAATTTGGTATCATTTGTTTTCCCGATCTTAGCTAATCTGACTTTGGTAAGATGAAATCTTAAAGTGGTTTAAATTTACGTTTCCCTTAATATTAATGATGTTGAACACTTAAAGATGTTTCTCAGCCATCTTTATTTCTTCTTTTGAGAACTCTCTGCTCAGATCCTTAGCTCATCTTTTAATTGGATCACTTGTTTTCTTAATTGTTTGTTTTTTGAATTCTTTATATATTCTGGATGTTAAACCTCTGTCAGATGTGTCACTGATGAAGATTTTTTTCCCACTCTGTGGGGTTTTTTCTTCACTTTCTTAGTTGTTTCTTTTCTTGTACAGAAGTTTTTGAGTTTAGTGGGGTCCCACTTGTTGATTATTGACCTTTATTCCTGAGTAACTTCTGTCTGATTTAGAAAGTACTTTCTTACACCTATATCTTACTGCCAATGTTTTCTTCTAACAGTTTCAGAGTTTCAGGTTTCACATTGAGGTCTTTGATCCATTTGGAGGTGACTTTGGGTCTAGTTTCATTCTTCTATAGCTGGAGATCCAGTTTTGCCAACACCATTTGCTGAAGATGCTATCTTTCCTCCAGTGAGTGTTCTTGGCCCCTTTGTTAAATATCAGGTGACTGAAATTGCATTTACTTATGTTTGCATCTTCAATTATATTCCATTCGTCTACAGGTCTATTTTTGTGCTGGTATCATATTTCTTTTATGACTATAGCTCTGTAATGTGGTTTGAAATCTGGTGTAGTAACGCCCGTAGTATTGCTCTTTGTGCTCAGGGTCGCTTTGGCTGTTTGGGGTCTTATGTGCTTTATGAATTTTAGATTTTTTCTAATAATATGAAGAATGTCATGGGGATTGTGATTGGTATTGCATTGAGTCTATATATTGCTTTTGATAGAATGGTCATTTTAATTCTTCTAATCCATGAACATGGGAGGTCCTTCCATCTTCTGGTGCCCTCATCAATCTCTTTCTTTAAAGATGTAAAATTTTCATGTAAAGATCTTTAATGTCTTTGGTCAGGTTTATTATGAGAATTTTTTCCTAGGCTACTGTGAATGGGAAGGTTTCCTTGTACTTTTTTTCTTCCAATTGCTCATTATTGGTATATAGAAAAGATACTGATTTTTGTAGCTTAATTTTGTAACCTGCCACTTTATTGAAAATGTTAGTCATTTCTAGGAGTTTTCTGGTGGAATTTTTGGCATCTCTTAGGTATAATATGTCATCTGCAAAAAGGGGATAATTTTTCTTCTTTTCCAATGAGTACTTCTTTAACTTCCTTCTCTAGTTTTATTGCTCTAGCAAGACTTTAAAGCACTATATTAAAAAGGAGTGGAGATAGTGGACAGCCTTGTCTGGTTCCTGATTTTAATGAGAGTGCTTCCAGTTTTTCTCTATTTAGAAAGTGTTGGCTGTGGGTTTTTTGTACATATCTTTTATTATGTTGAGGTATGTTCCCTCCAGTACAATTCCTCTAGGACTTTTAACATAAATGCATGTTGAATTTTGTGAAAGGCCTTTTCTACATCTATTATGATGACACTGTGATTTTGGTCTTTGAGTGCATTTATGTGCTTTATGACATTTATTGACTTATGCATATTGAACCACCCCTGCATCTCTGGAATAAAGCCAACTTGATCATTGTGGTTGATCTTTTTGATGTGTTTCTGTATGTAGTTTTTAAGCAATTTGTTGAGAAATTTTACACCTATGTTCATTAAAGATATGCGTCTATAGTTTTCTTTTTTGTTTGTATCTGTACCGGGTTTTGGTATTAGAGTGGTGCTGGTTTCATAGAAGGAATTTGGGAGTTCTCCTTCTGTTTGTAACTTTTTGAGTAATTTCAGTAGTTTTAGATATAGATCTAACAGTATGGTAGAATTCTGCTGTGAATCCATCTGGGCCTGGGCTGGTTTTTGCTCAGGAACGTTTGTATTACTCTTTCAATTTCCTTGTATGCTATGGGTCTGTTTAAGCTGTTGATCTCTTTTTGATTTAGCTTTGGTGATTCTCATGATTTTTTGAGTTGGTCAGTTCTTTAAAGTCCTTGAATTCTTTGATAATGTTTACGATTTTTCTGTTAAATTCTGTGTCCTGGGTTTCCTTTGGGTGGTTCTCAATGAATTACACTTTTGTAAGACTCGTGGGCTTTTGTGGGGACATATTCTCTGGGGCTTTCATATTGTTTATGCTGTGGTTTGGTCATATGTGTTTCTTTTGTTAGTTGTGTGATATGAAACTCTAGTCTGCCTTTGTTTAATTGACGTTTGGTTCTGTTTATATTTTTGATGTAGTTTGGTTGCTTTCTGGTCAGGTATGAATAGTTAGTTGGTCTGTGTTTCAGGATATCACTTTTTGTATTTTTTATTGGTGGGACAGGATAGTTCCAAGCTGATTACTGAAGAGCTCTCCATCAAGTATTAAGGAATCTAGGCCCAATTCAAGACTATAGGGATTTAGTGGCTGGGTTCTGGCAGGCAAGACAGGAGGCTTCAGTCAGGAGGATCAGAAGGGCGCCTTGGGCCTAGCTAGGGGTGGGGACAGCATGATGAAAGGCATATAGCGGATCAAGGTGCAGGGGAATCAAGCTGCTGTGGTGAGATCTGACTTACAGGGTAGCCTGCCGGTCTCAGGCAGGACAAGAGAGTAGCCTGGGTCCAAGGCTGGAATGTGGAGAGCATGGGGAGAGAACTAAATTGGTTGGATTCTTAGATCGTGATTATGGTCTGTTAAATTTCTTGTCCTGCAGTTCCTCTAGGTACTTCTCATTGTAGAATACTTTTATAGGGACTGTTGGGATTTGATGGGGATATATTTTAGTTTTTCATATCATTTGTGTTTTATGTGTTATGGATTTCTTTTGTCAGTTTTATGTCTGATATGAAACTCAAGCCTGTTTTTGTTCAGTTTAAGTTTGATTCTGTTTATGTTGTTGCTGAAAGCTTGGTTGCTTTCTGATCGGATCTGAACTTAGTTGATCTGTGCTTCATGCTCTCTCTTTTGTCCCTTTTGGTTTTTTTATTAGACGGACCAGATGGATCCGGAAAGGCTAGTCAAGAACTATTCAGACGGCAAAGGATCCTCGGCCCAAGTCAGGGTGATGGAGTTCAGCTGTGCCAGTTCTAACTAGCTAAGCAGTGACAGTGAAAGCCCTGGAGCCAAGCAACGCAGGGGAATGGTGGCCCTTCATGAAGGGGTCTGGCTATGTCACCTGGCTAGTTCAGTGCCCTCCTGCAGCCTCGTTAGGAAGGGGCCAATGCCCAGTTGGGCAGATAGGAATAGGATGGGCTGGTTTTTACTAGCTGGCAAAGAAGGCGTGAGCTCTGGTGCAATGGGACTGAAGGTAAAACCAGAGCAGAGCAGGGGATGGGCACGGTAGCAGGACGGGCACGGTAGCAGGACGGGCGCGGTAGCAGGGGATGGGCGCGGTAGCAGGACGGGCACGGTAGCAGGACGGGCGCGGTAGCAGGGGATGGGCACGGTAGCAGGACGGGCACGGTAGCAGGATGGGCGCGGTAGCAGGGGATGGGCACGGTAGCAGGACGGACGCGGTAGCAGGACGGGCGCGGTAGCAGGGGACGGGCACGGTAGCAGGACGGGCGCGGTAGCAGGACGGGCACGGTAGCAGGGGACGGGCACGGTAGCAGGACGGGCGCGGTAGCAGGACGGGCACGGTAGCAGGACGGGCGCGGTGGCAGGACGGGCACGGTAGCAGGATGGCTAACTCGTCACAGCTAGTCAGGCTGTCTCCCATAGCCTCTGGGGAACCGGCCAATGCCCAAGGAGAGCAAACTGGAATGAAGACTTTTTATTATAATTTTATGTGTACGAGTGTTTGGCTTGCATGTGAGTGCTCCACATGCAGGAAGAGGGCATCAGATCCCATGGAGCTGGAGCTACAGATGGTTAGCTGCCATGTGGGTGCTGGGAAAAGAAAAAACCTGGGTCCTCTGCAAGTGCTCATAACCCCTGATCCATCTCTCTGTCCCTGAAATCTTCTGTCTTACTTTGACCTTCGTTTTTGCTTTGTTATGGTGGAAATCTACACCATTAGATATGGCCCAGGCCTCTCTTGCTCTCTGAGATACTCTGCTATAAGGTCAAAAAGAAGAGACAAGTAGAGGAAGTAAGAAATGACCGTGAAGGAATTGGTCTGTCAAGTCTAGAGGGAAGCACTATTAAAGAACAGTGCTCCTGGAAATGAAATGTCAGCAGTACTGTTTTCCTTCCATGAATTACTACCAGCTGAAGAAGGAACCAGCAGTGTCTTCCCAGGGCTTTCTCCTTGCGCGAGCAGATAGGCAATAATGGAGTAGGTTCTTAGCTGTAGTCCCTCCTACTGACCTCAGACTGTTGGATTTTGAAGCAGGTATTTGCTCATCTTTAATCCTCTTTTTGAAACGCCTTGACCTCTGTTAGCCCTCATTCCCTCCGTAGGAGCTCACTCACAAAGCCTCTTGGCCTAATGGTTAGCAAACCTCACTCTTACTCTTTTTCTGAACAATGAATGACTTATCCCAGGGATTTTAAGATAAAATGTCACAGTGGTGTGAAAACTTCCATAGGATTGCTTTCTGCTTTGGTTTCTCATTAACAGTCTCTTAATTTATGGGATTGTCAAGGCACAATATTTATTGAATGTTAATGGAGATATTTATTTTGTTTTCCAAATTAATTTTGCCTATTAATACCTCACCACTTTCTGAGTAAGGTGCATCTCTGGCCATTCTTATTAACAGATTTAAAAAAGCTTTAAAATAAGGACTTAATTATGGTTCTAAAAAACCTTAACCTCTTAAAATTGCCAAGGCAACATGTTAAGATTTCTATTCTTGAACTATAGGATAATCACATGGTGTTTAGTGATTAGAAAGCTTGTCTAAGGGTTTGTACTAGTAATAAAACAGATTACTACGCGAGTGAGTGAATTAGAGTGAATAGTCATTTAACCCTAATTATTACCGTCACTACGAACTTTCAGTTAGTAAAATCATTTGTTTTTTGAGATAGGGTCTCACTCTGCAGCCCTGGCTGACTTGAAACTCACTATGTAGACCAGACTAGCTTTGAACTCACAGAGATTTACCTGGTCCTAAATGCTGGGATTATAGGTATATACCACCATGTCCCACAGTAATATTTTTTTCTGGGAAATTTCTTTTCTAGTTAAGCATCTTCCTTGACACGAATCCTAAAGCCCAAAGTTGGATTTTTAAAATGCACTTTTATTTTCTTTCATAAGTAGAGAGAAAGCAATAGCACTAGCATTTCTATTATCTTCAAAAGCCTTCAGCTGCCATCTCTAAATAGTTCTCTATGTACATACTCCATTTTTAATTGTAGAAAGGTTTCTTCTCTGTAATTTTCTTGGTCTGAAAATGATTGTTTTAGGATAAAATGCCATAGAAAGTGACTAGAACAGAAATGTGCTATAGTTTCTTTTTAAGTAAACATCTATCATGGCTTCTATGTGTGAGAGAAGACGGCAATGATAATGATGGTTTCATTAACTCATTAACATCACCAACTTACGGCACTTAGAGATTGTGTGAAGAAGTTTTTAGAGCAAAATTTTGTGGGCAAAGACGTAACTCTTTTTGAACTTTAACTAGTCAGACTTCCAGTTAATGTTTAAATAGGGCAACAGATATTGATATTAGCCAGGTGGACAGTTAACCGTTGACCAATGTAGCTCATAACTTTAGCTTCTGTAACTTTTGGAGATGCACATATATCTTAGTTAACTTTCTATTGCTGTGGTAAAACACTGACTCAGGGCAGGAAACCTGGAACACAGTCATAGAGGCACACTACTTACTGGCTCGCTCCTCTTGCCTGTGCCCAACCTGCTTTCTTATATAAAAAGAGACCGTCTCTCCAGGGGTGGGGCACTTCTCACAGTGGGCTGGGTCCTCTCACATCACTCAGTAATTGAGAGAATGTCCTACAGACATGGTCACAGGTCAGTCCAATGGAGGAAATTCCTCATTTAATACTCACTCTACCCATGTATGTCAAGTTGACAACTAACCCTATCTAGTACAATTGACCCCTTGTCAACGACACAGAAACACATCTCTTAAACCACAACTCTTCCTTTTCTTATTCCCAAGATCTCATATTAACATTAATATTACAACATAAAACAGCACAACTTTAAAAGCCCCACAGTCTTTAAAAATGAAAGACTTTAAAAATTTAGTCACTCTTAAGTCTTTTAACTGTGGGTTCCTATAAAATCCCAGATGGGTACTGTTTTATTTCAAAAAATAAGATTTGGGTACACTCGGGCAAAACCCAAGTCCAGCAAATAGCTCAAGGCTGGACACTTGGGATTCACTCACAATCTTCTGGGCTCCAAAGGGCTTGGGCAGCTTCATGCCTCTGGCTCTGCCGTCCACAGTACACAGAGCTCGTCTCATAGGCTCAGACCAGCTCCACTCCATACCTGCTGCCGCCCTTGTAGGTTGTCCCATGGTCCTGGAGTCTCACTGAAACCAAGGCTATACCTTCACCAAGGGCTTCTTCTGGCCTTACATGATGCCAAGCCTCAGCTCCTCCCCATTACCCCTTCAATGTCTTCAAAACCAGCAGCATACAAGAGATTCTTACACATTACCACGTCATGCTTCCAGCTTGAGGTAGAGCCTTGGGTGCCCTCTGAACCACAGTTTCTGTATGAGGACCCTGAGGAAATACTTCCCAGAAGATGATGCCAGTCTCTTGTTACTCACAGCTGATTTTCAGCCCCAGCTAATCAGCATTTGTCCTAGTAAAGCACAAAAGGGTTCGCTTCTAAAAATTCTTAATTTGACACAAACAGCCCTGAAATTTCTTTGCTTCCCTTAAAGAGTCACAAGTGAGGTCTCATCACCCACGTTTCTCTTCAGCAAAACTCTTCCAAACTCCATAGCAATAGCTCACCAAGCTCTTCCAGACCAAAGTTGCAAATGCTTCCACAATCCTTCCAGACACTATTGTCAGGTCCATCACAGCAATATCTAACTCTCTCGTACCGATTTTTATCTTAGTTATCTTTCTATTGCCGTGATGAAAACACTGACCAAAACCAACTTGGGGAGGAAAGGGTTTATTGGCTTACCGCATATTCCATCATTGAGGGATGTCAAGGCAGGAACTCAGGACAGGAACCCAGGATAGGAACCTGGAGTACAGATCATAGAGGTACACTGTTTACTGGCTTGCTCCCCTGGCCTGTGCTCAGTCTTTCTTTCTTTCTTTGTTTCTTTCTTTCTTTCTTCCTTCCTTTCTTTCTTTCTTTCATTCATCTTTTTGAGACAGGGTCTCCCTGTAGTCCCAGCTGGCTTGGAACTTGCTATGTAGACCAGGCTGGCCTTGAACTCACAGAGATCCACCTGCCTCTGCCTCCCAAGTGCTAGGATTAACGGCATGTATCACCACACCTAGTGGTTTAGGCTGCTTTCTTATACAAGACCACCTGCCCAGGATTGGCACTGCCCACAGTGTTTTGGGCCCTCCCATATCACTCAACAATCAAGAAAATGCCCCACATACATGGCCACAGGGCAATTCAATGGAGAAAATTCCTCAACTGACGTTTCCTCTTTCCACAGTGTGTTAAGTTGACAACAACATTCATTATAAATTGAATGTTACCAAGATTACACATTCTAAAATATCCATAGATCTCCCACATTGGAACCAAATCATACCCTTATCACATCTGTTTTCAGTGTCTGGGTGAGATTTTGTATCCCAGAGTGAGGCAGTTTTAAGTCAATCATTTGTTTAATAGTAGAGACTGATTCTGAGTGGCTTCGAGAGAACTCTAGCTTTTTGTTATTATCAGTGAGAAGCTTCAGAAAGTGGTATTGAGGAAATCAAGTTGAATACCTTAAAAAGACTTTAAAATAATAATTCAACTATGGTTCTCAAAATATTTAATCCCTTAAAATTGCCAAATCAACAGATTATGATTTAAGTTATTGAACTGAAGAATAATCACTTGATATTTCTGATGGGAAGGATTACCCAAGGGATTAGATCACTAGTGAAAAAATAAAGTGCTATTTGGGGAAAGAAATCAGAGGTAGATACAGAATACATGGTTCAATGCTAGACAGTTGAGTGGTATGGGAAACAGAAGAAGAAAATACAAGAGTAAATCACTTGGGGGAAATGTTGGCAATACTCAAGCTATGTTAACAAACTGCAGGACACCTGTGCAAACTGAATTAAAATACCATTAATATTGTATGCATCTTGACATCTAGAACTGAGCCCAGTATGTTCTTGACCTTGCTCCATCCTCCACAAAGCTTCTCAGTGTATTGCTGTTTTCATTTAATGCTCTTCACATGTCTAAGCCTGAGACCAGGAAGTCATCTGCCATTCTTCTTTGTTAGCCTCACACTTGGCACAAGGTCTTTCAGTGATGGTTTAAATAAGAATGTCTCATAGGCTTCAGGTACTTGAATACTTTGTCCCTAGTTCGTGATGCTGTTTTGGGATGTTTAGGAGGTGTGGTCTTGCTGGAGGAAGCATGCCACTGAGAGCAGGCTTTGAGAGTTCGTAGCCGTGCCTGTTTCTAATCTTTTTCAGCTGCTTGTGCCTACTTGAAGAGTTGAGCCCTCAACTTTCTGCTCCAGTGGCCTCCTCCCACCACGCCTCCCCACCATGATGGACTCTTCTCCCTTCAAAACCATAAACCAAATAAACTTTTCCTTCTGTAACTGGCTGTGGTCAGGGTGTTTTATCACAGCAACAGAAAAGTAACTAATACCTGTTGATATTTTTCAAATCTGGTCCATTCTTGAATCTATGAACTTCATGGAATTAGAGGGTTCTTGACTCACCTCTTTCTGTACTTCTTCACTAAAAACATTTACTTCATTTTACAAACTTGTTCTGAAGTTTGCTTTATTTTTCCAGTAAAACTGACTCTTGACTCGTGACCATGCCAATGAAATGGTGCTTCTCAGCCTCCACTCTATGTTGGATTCACCTGAAGTATTTCAGAAAATGGAGCCTTTCTTAGACATTTGGATTCAAATGATCTAGGGTGCAGATGATAACGCAATTCCTATATAGTCCCTGAGTTATTCCAAACTGTATGCATGGTTGAATACTAAAACAAGAATCTCTTCCTTTTTTGTGTCCTTTACTAAATTTTATAACAATTGTTCTGAATTCTCATTAATCAACATCAACATCACCGGGTGCTTTAACAATATAGATCCTTGGGGTTATGGGGAGCATACGCTAAGGTAATTGCTATTGATCCCAGATTATGATCTTCATAGTCTTGTAAAAATCTCCTCTTTGTGAGTACTGGTAGGATCTGTGGTCTGTTTCTAACCATCAGAATATGACAAAGCTGATAAAATATCACTCTGTGAGAATGGAGGGCCAGGAAATGATGTCCTTTGAGATGCTCTGACTGGAATAGTTTCTAAGGTTCTTGTTTGTAATCCAGCAATAGAATAGGTGCTTTTCAAGGCAGAGAGCTTCCTGTTCCCAGCTGTATTGGGACAATGATTCAATGTCTAACTCAGGAGGCAAGTGTCAAGGATTCTACACTGGGTGAGAGATTGGATGAGATAACTTTCAAGGTCCTTTTCAACTGTTAGATTATAGCTGCACTATTTCAAAACTAATTTCATAAGAAGAACATGATCACTAGTGAGACAGTCAGCAGAGTTGGTCTGTGGGGAATGTCCACTCAGTCCTACTCCAATAGCTGCATATTCTCACACTTTCCACATCTTGTGCCTAGTGGGGTTCCGTTAATCATTATTTTAGATTCCTTTTAATTAAAGTATAAAGTCTAAAACTGGGATATTGTTTAAACTTCAAGGGAATATATTTCTGGTAATTCACGTTTGGTTTCATAAGTCAATCTACACATTAACATTTAACTTGCAATTTAAAAAATATTATTTTTTACTTTATCTGTATGAGTGTATTGCCTGCATGTATATAAAGTGCACCTGTGTCGTGTGATGTCCGAGGAGTTCAGAAGAGGGTGTCAGATCTCTTAGAACTGGAATTACAGACATTGCCATATGGGTGCTGAAAATCAAACCCAGGTCCTCTGTAAAAGCAGTCGGTACTTTTAAGTGCTGATCCATCTCTCTAGGCGTATCTCACTATTTTTATAGTAAACTTTCTATTAGTTATCTTGACCTGAAATTTACATTTAAAGAGATCCATTTTTCTTTGAAAATTTAGGAAAGAATAAAATACCTTCTTCAAGAGGGTTCTTTTATTGCCTTAGAGATACTTAAAAATGCCTGATGAATAGCCCTTTAATCGACTGAATCACAGATTGCTTATTGATTATTACATTTCCATTTTTTTTTGTCTTTATGAGACAGGGTCTCCCTATAGCTCCAGCTGGCCTGGAACTCACTGTGTAGACCAGGCTGACCTTGATCTCACCGAGACCTGCCTTTCTCTACCTCTGATGTGCTGGGATTAAAGGTGTGGGACACTGTGTCCAGCTGGATTATTCTATTTTAAAAATATCACTTCTAACACCAAATAAGAGTTTTTTTCTCTTTATGCCACCAAATACTTGATATCTGTCCTTTGACTTGTCACACGACAGTGTCCACATTTCCCTTTGATTATCTACTCTTTGTTCTTGAATGTCTCTTCCTTATAAAGACAGTCATCATATTGGATTAAGAGCCCACTCTGCATCAGTATGATCTCATCTTGAAAAAAATTTTTTGATGAATTTATTTTTGTGTGTGAATATTTTGCCTGTAGGTGTGCAAGTGCACCACATGTGTGCAATACCCAAAGAGACCAGAAGGAAGCATTGGGGTCCCTGGAACTGGAGTAACTGTAGTTAGCTGCCCTGTGGGTATTGAGAACCGAACCCAGGTCATCTGTCTCTAAGAGCAGCCAGTGCTGTTAATTGCTGAGGCCCCTATGATCTCATCTTAACTTCTACTTAAGTTATATGTATAAAGAACTTATTTTCAAATAATGGGTCCTGTTTATAGTTTCAAAGGATTGGGACTTCACTTTTTTTTTTAAAGGCACAATTCAATTCATAGCAACTTCTATGTGTGCAGGAGGGTGTTAATTAGGAAGCACCAGTCCAGCCCCAAATACAAGCTGAGAGCTCCAGATGCAGCATTGGGAGCCCTGCAGATCTCTGAAGGCATATGCTTCTTGCAAAGGAGGGTGATATGCTTGAAGCAAGGAGATAATAGTCTTCTGGTGACTGGAAGAGAGGGAAGGCCAAGTGCTTCTGCAGGGGAGGCCAGATCTCGCAGCTGTCCTGACAGACAAACGAAGAACCGCAATTTGTGAATGAACTAATTAGAAGTGGTGTGAGGGTGCATGATGGAATCTAGATTGCTGGGACCAGCCTTAATTAGTTTTATTCCCCCAGTTCTGCTCCCCAAGAGTCCCTTAAGAGCCTACCACCAGCACTGTTGGCTAGGAGGACTGATTTTAGATTAGCCACACACTGAGCGACTCAGCATCAAGTCTCCTGTTAGCTGCAGGTTATAGCTCCCATGACCAGGCTTCTGCGTTGTGTGGAGTTTCAAAGTTCCTGAGGCCATGTCCTCAAGACCAGGCTTCTGACTCATTCTTGTCAGGCCGCATGGCCAGTCTCTCAGGGTGCCCAGGGCACTGCCCTCCCTGACCGGAGCTGTGGTCTGTTGCTCTGTTCACAGATGTGACTGTCGGCTGCTGTTTGTTTTTTCAGGTACTTTCTGTTGCACCTTCTGGATAACTTCTGGTACCTCTGTTTCCTGTAACCCTAACATGCTGTAGAAGGTGGCCATGCTCTGTACGTCAGCCCTTCCCAACCCTCCCTCTCTCACTCTGCAGTTAATCTCTACAGTTAGCCAGAGTGAGACTAACTATATATACCCATGTATAATAGTGTGCATGATTTGGTAGAGTTTGATTTGAAAATGATTATGTAGTTAAATAGAGAATATTTCTGTAAAATAAAAAATCTAGCTGTAGGAACAGTTTCTCTTATCAATTTAGTTGCTTCAATTTTTAAAACACTATTAGGTATCACCTATACAATAAAAACTTCAACGAGAACTAAAAAATATACCTTAACATTTAAAAATATTTTATTTTATATGCATGAGTGTATTGCCTGCATGTATGTTGGTGCACCTGTGTCGTGCAATACCCATGGAAGTCAGAAGAGGGTGTCAGATTCCCTGGAATTGGAGTTATAGATGGTTGTTAGCCACCATATGGGTGCTGGGAATGGAACCCAGGTCCTCTGCAAGAGCAGCCAGTGCTCTTAGCCACTGAGCCATCTCTCCAGCCCATTGTGACACTTTATTAAGTGAAGGAACCTTGAGGTGACTTTTGCAAACTTTGTATTAATGGCATTTTCATTGGAGAGTCATTTGTTCTCTAGATTTAAATTTCTATATACTGTGTTTTCTAGATTAGTCATGTCCTGCATATCAAAGGACCTTGGTGATAGCAGTAGAAATATCCATTTGGCCTTTTGTGTTGGCTGATATTCTATTTGTGGATGCGTTCCTGATGTCCTTGTTGCTTTGGGTATTTAACTTTAAACTCATGTTTTCTTCTCTGCTTTAAAGTTTAAAATTGTACTTCATTCCTCACGGAGTAAAGAAGACTAATTACACTGCCTGTACTACCAAGGGAGCAGGATGACCTTGTCCCAAATGCTAAAGGACTTGGAGCCCAGAGAACAATGCAGCACAGTGGATTAGGTGGAGCCACAGCAATAGCCATGGGTGCAGGACATAGGCAGTAGCTCTCCCATGATGATCAGTAGCGGGTGGTAAATGTAGATGTGGCCACTTGAATGGGACCACTACATGGAGGCAGAGGAAAGAGGAGGAATAGAGGCTGGGCTGCATCTGTTGTGTGTGTGTGTGTGTGTGTGAGAGAGAGAGAGAGAGAGAGAGAGAGAGAGAGAGAGAAGTCACTATTCCTATATCGTTAGTATTAGCTTTGTCTCTAGGCCAGTGCATTTAGATCCAAGTATGAATAATTATAGGGACTAGTTTTCCGAAATGGTATGTCCCTTGTCACTTGCCAAATTTTCAGAGTTCTCTAGAACATTGCCACCAAATCCCCAAACAGGATAACATCACACAAATCTAATTCTTTGCCTTCATAGTGAACAGATGCACATGGAATAATAAAGAATTAGTTAAAACGGGGCACGAACATTTCTTTGTGCCAGGACTGTAGCTCAGTGATACAGTGCCCAACACGAGTGAAACACTGAGTTCCTTCCTCAGGCCTAAAATAATATTATTATGGCTATTGGCATTATTTATTTTTTTAATGCAATCCCACTTTGTATTGAGAAATTATGTATCTTTTTAGGGAGTTCTTAATTTTACCAGCCAAATCAGGTCAATTGCAATTTTGAAAGAGCATAAACAAAATTTTGAATGAAAGAGATTAATAATAAATTTATGTTTTACTTATCGAACTTATATAATACATTTGTATTTAGAGATATTCATGACAAAATATAAAAACATATTATTTTATTGATTTTTTTGTGATTTTTGTGCAATATAATTTACTACCCTTACTTCCCGTTGCTCAGTTTAATGTACTCTGTTGTGTATATAATAAGGCCTATGGAATCTAATTTGGGTCTGCATAAGTCCTTCAGTGTGTGTCCATCCATCGGAGCTTGGTTAACCTGCCAAGAGTCCCATCCTTGAAAGAGACTGTCTCTGCCCTCCAGCTGCCACCTGTTGCCTCAATTTCCTTAGGTGGGCTTGGAGCTTCTTAACCACTTTCTCATGGCTGGGCTGGCACTTTTTCTGGTTTGAGCTTGCATAACTCGTATTTTAACTCCTTGGATTCAAAGAGGCTCGTTGCATATTTGCGTAGACACCCTGGTCTTTGCAGTTTGGCCTTCCCTGAAAGTCCCACATTTGGAGGCAGAGCCACTTGTAAGTGGAAGAGAGAAATTATTCCCTTAAATTCAACACACTTTACCAAGTTTTAGTTACAAGTTGGATGCTGGGGAAAGCATAGGAGGCATAGTTTTCTATTGCTGCTGTGAAAGAGACGCAGAAAGTACTGGTCCTCAATCTGCATTTCTTTCTTTTAAAAAGTATTCATTTACTCTGTGTGTGTGTGCGCACGTGTGTGTGCGCGTGTGTGTGTGTGTGTGTGCGTGTGTGTGTGTGTGTGTGTGTGTGTGTGTGTGTATGCACGCCATTGCATGCATCTGGAGGAGCAACCTGAAGGAGCCGTTTCATCAGGCATGGAGGGAAGTGCCTTTACCCATTTTGCCAGCTTCCTTAGTCACACTTCTGAAGTGTGACTCCAGACCACACAAAATTAAATTCCTTTTTCTATAATTCACATGGAAACTGAATGGGAAATAATGTGAGTCTCTTTGAATGTACCGTTTACTTATCGCACTTGGTGTGACTCTTCATACATTTTGTCTGAGGAAGATTAATGGGGCATTACTGGGAGCTTATATAATGTTTCTGATAATGTATCACATTTCACTTTTTAAATCATCTATACCTTTTGCCAAAATATTGTGGCTAAGGTCATTTGACCTACATTTGCTCAGAATCTCTTTTCTGGGGGAGAATTGGCTTTGAGGGCACCCAGTATCTTCAGTACTCAGACCCAAGCATGATTCCCTTTTTCTGCTGACTACAAATAATTTTCCTAGGAGCACCCTTCAGCTTGGCTTTCCTTAGAGATGGTTGTCTTTTCCAATGATCTTATCATTTCTTTAGACCTTTGAATAATTTTCTTCTGTCATTCAAAGTCTTACCTTGCCAAGGACTTAATCTCTTTTTTCCCATTGAGAGAGTAATTCCCTTATCCGTATTGTTTAATCCTGGAGTCATTGATTGTTTTTCTCAAAGCTCTGTTTAGTTCATGCCTTACTTAAGCTGTACACGACTACACTGCAAATACTGCACACGGCAGTCCTGGGACTTTGCCTCCAACTCATGCAAGACTCATCTTCAGATGAATAGCCTGCAGTTACAATACAAATGTTTCAGTCCTGTTGGATTCCTTCCTCTCTCCTTGGCACCTCTGTGGAGTAAACAGTAGTTGTTTAAAGTATCGTCTTAACAGGGAATGTAATTTTTCTTTGGGACTATGAGACCAAGCTTACATCAAGAAAACTCTAGATAGCCATTTCCCTCACATGAGTGGGACAGGATGACTTGAGGTGTTATGAAGTTAGAGGAGGCTGAAATGTGTTTCTCTAGCATTTGAAATGCAAATTGCTCACTTGCATGCGTGGAGGCCTTTTCTAGAAGATTGGAAAGATGTTTTAATTTACATCAGTGAGTCCAAGGCTCTCATGGAAGGGGGAGCTGTCTCTGGTATGGAAAACCCACAAACTAGAATGGTGACAAAGAGAAGGGCAGAAGGTTTTTAAGTTTTCAAAGGAACATTCAGGAAAGAAGTTATAGGATTAAAAACTGTAAATAAAATGGATGGCAATATTTTATGTGAATATCTTCTGTTTCCCACCACAGTGACTATATAGAAAGCTAGTCAAAAAGAAACTAAAAAGTCAATGTGACTATTTTTAGGGACAGCAAGTGTGTTTATCAGTTTTCTGTCACTATGACAAAATACCTGAGATAATCAGTTTGAAATTAGGAAAGGTTTATTTCGGCTTATGGACTCAAAAAATGTTAGGTCATGATCATTTTGCCCTGCTGCTTTGGGTCTGTGGGTGGCACAGTAAACCATTGCTGGAAGGCAGAGTGGATGAGGTCTGTTCACTTCAAGGCAGCCGGGAAACACACAAACACACACACACACACACACACACACACACACACACACACACACACAGTAGGGAGCTGCAATGTCCCTTTCAGAGGCAGATATCCCTAACAACATACCTTTCATTATGTAAAGGATTGGTAGTGTCACAGGCTGGGAACCAAACTATCACCTGTGGGCCATTGGGAGAGATTCAACATATTTGGAATCTTCCTCTTCCTTCCACTTAAAATTTTTACTGGTCAATTATTAAAGAAAAAGGACAATTCTCTGGTATCTTGGTGTATAAAAATGACCACGTTTTTTTGTTTCACTTTTGCACATACCCTTTTTGACCCTATGCTGCTTTTTAAACTGTTCTGCCATTTAGAGGTTTACTGACTGCTTCTTTCTTTTCTTTTTCCTTCCTTCTTGAAGTTGATCAGGAGCACAGCCTCTCTCAACAGTGGGTTCTGTTACATGAAGAAGGGCCTCCCTTCTTCCAGGCAGTTTCCAGTTGAATACCCTTTGCTGCTGAATGACAGACGGATGAGAAGTGGGAGGGAGGACTTTGAAGGTGTCCGTGCAGCAGGTGTGAGAGGAGCACTGTGAGAAGCAGGACCTCCTCACAGCCTCTGAAGGGATGGTGCTGGGCACAGAGCTGAGCTGGCTTCTCCTCAAAGACCTTGAAATTAGGGCCCTGTTCACACTTTGTAATGAAGGACACTGGGGGCTTTACATGTCCACCTAACATCTCCAAGGGAGGCAGAAACCAATTTTTGCCTATCTTTGTACCCAGTCAGTTCTTTTCTATGTATGGTATGCGCGTGAGCACCTCCATTTTGTTGAGTCTCAGAGGGGTGCTAATTAAAGATGCTAAAGTGATGTTAAAGAGCCCACCGTGTTTCCAAGCACTTGAGGTGGTGTTGGAGTGGCTCTTACTTAGAAGTGAAACACTGATAGATCTCCATAGAGACCCTCAGAGTTCAGTCTTTGAGCAAAAGCATTGTATAGATAAACTTGCCAATATGGGATTGTAAAGAGATGATGCTCTGAGTAGTTTGATTCTTCTCCTTTCAATAGCATTTGTTTTACATCTCAGAGAACCAGCATGACCATAGGAAGGGTGCTATTTCTGTTCTTTCCCTTCTACTCAGAAGGGTACAAAGTCAAGAGCGGATGTGAAGGATATAGTCCAGATGTTTAGATGTCTGAGAAACTTTCAGGAGAAAAGTGGATCTTATCTCTGCATATGGAAAGGTATACCCAACTTAGATTTTGTGGATTTTTCTGCACTTAAGATTTACCCAGGATGTATTGGAGATACATGCATATGAATTTATATAAACTTTACATAAAATCAAAATGTATAAATGAAATGTGAAATAGCAATAAATATAAACATATTATAAATAATATACAAATAAAATTTTGTATATTATATGTTATATATATGTATCAAAAACTGCTTCCCTTTCCTATTAAACCATCTATTTGGCTTGAGGACTTTGGAAATTGCCCCTCTGAGGATTTCCAGTGAGCTTGGATTTGCACTTGATTATAGTATTAGTCAGGCAGTTCTCCAACCATGCTCAAATTTGACATGTATTTGCCATCTCTTGATTGTTAGCAAGTGTTTCTTTCTTTATTATTTTTATTTTATACGTATGAATGTAATGCCGTCATGTAGGTATGTGCACCCATGTCATGCAATGCCTCCAGAGGTGAGAAGAGGTGCCTGATCCCCTGGAACTGGAGTTTCATATATTGTTGTTAGTTGCTATGTGTATGTTGAAAATCAAACCTGGGTTCTCTGCAAGAGCAGCCAGTGCTCTTAACAGCTGAGCCATCTCTCCAGTCCAGCAGGTGTTTCTTAAGAAAGATGTACTTTCTCCTGACAACTTTCTTTGTTGAATCAACTGTGTTATCTTAAATTGCTCTAGTGAGTTAAATACTATGCTATTGTTCAGCAGAATTTTCAGTTTCTCTTGGATATTGTCCAGATGTTCATTGAATAGTGAATCTTGGATGTTTTAGCTCATAAGAATGAGGATGAACCCATTTCAGAATCTTCATCTTGCAAGATGAAGTCTTTGAACTGATAATTTTTGAAATAATAGGCAAAAGATACAGTTTTAGGAACTTCTTAGAGTTGAAATATTTTAAAACTTTTTCCCAATAAAGAGTCTGCAATACTAAATAAATCATTTGTTCATCTGAAAAGTATAGGGTTTAATTCTGTGTAGACACATCCTCTGGCAAGTTATTTGTGTTTGGTATTCTCTCAGGATTCTGATCATAGGGTTATGTTTATGAACCTTTACAAAATATAGCCAAGAGCTGAACAATTAAGATTTTAATTTTACCTAACTTGTTTGTTTGCCTTCATTTAAAATGCCTATGCTGAAGAGAAAATGTTATTAACTTTTTTTTGTCTCTCAGGCCTCTATAGAATGCATCAAAAATACTAACATTAGCTTATAGGATGACTCATGTTATTGTTGCACTATGTTTTCTCCATAATGTTACTGATAGTAGTTTGCATACATTTCGTATTTCTTATAAAAGTACATACTAATGCTTTCTTTTTGGTCTTCTTACGTCATTCTAGCTTCCCATTTATACCTTTTTTTTTTGGGTCTCTTTGAGACACGGTCTCGCTGTAGCCCCAGCTGGCCTGGAACTTGGTATGTAGACCAGGCTATCCTTGAACTCACAGAGATCCTCCTGCCTCTGCCTCCTGAGTGCTGGGATAAACGGCGTGTACCACCATGCCTGACTCTATTTATATCTTTAAACACATGTACAGAGGTGGAACTTACATACAATGCATTCCCATTTACATTATATTTATAGTTGTATAACTACTTCTACAGTTTTGGGAATATTTTCATCATTCCTTCACTGAGTAGCAGACACACGCTATCTTCTTTTGAATCCCACTCCCTAAATGCCAGCAGCTACTGATGTTCAGACAAGGGAAACAGAGACAGAAAATATATCTAATGGACTCAGACAATGTGTGGTCACACTGACATCTCTCATTTATCATGATGGTTTGTAGGTTCCTTATATTGTAGCATGTAATTCCTTTCTATTGCTGAAAAATCAATTTCATGCAGATAGCACATTCTATTGATCTACTTTTCAGTTGCTGGATATTTTCTTTTGAGTTTTCAGATATGCTAAGGTACAATTTACAAACAGAATTGAATATATTTAGATTTAGGGTGTACAATGTTATATGTCAATATATGTATATATTGTAAGTGTTCATCATGCTATTTTTAAACTGTTCTATTTATTTATTTATTTATTTATTTATTTATTTATTTATTTATTTATTTATTTATATGTATGTGGAGGGGCATGCACTTTCTATGGTGTTCCTGTGGAGGCCAGAGGGCAGCTTTTGGGAGTTAGTTCTCTCCTACGGCCATGTGGCTCCTGGGGATTGTACTCAGGTTGTAGGGATTGGCAGCAAGCCACTTTACCTTCTCAGCCATCTTACTGGCCCAACATACTTAATTTGTATGGTAAAAATATTTAAGGTCTATGTAGGGAGTCCCAGTGCTTGGGGTCAGCCTGAGGGGACCGAAGGGTCTCTGCCATCGGGGGCGGAGCGAGTATGCGCAGAGTTAAGACACACACTCCGGGCACGGAGTGAGAAGCAGGCGAATGGCACTGCAAGCTCGTTTATTCAGAGAAGTGCAAAGGGTCTTGTAGACCTGGGTAGCCAATGGCCTTGTGGGGTGGGGTCTTGAACACAGCCAATAGTAATTCTGTCCCAGGTAAGCAGGTTCTTTCCAGATGCTGGGCAGAAGCTGCTCTCATGACTAGCCAGAGCAGAGAGCCACGCTCACAGGAACTATTCCTCTATTCCTCATTGCAGGTGACCTGGCTAGCCCCATCTTGCATTATGCCCAACAGGTCTACATTCAACAATTTTCACTATGTATATGCAATAGATTTTTATGCACCAGTTACATTATGTAATAGATTTTTAGAATGAGTCACACTACCTGAATATAACTTTGTACCTTTTGACTGACACCCTCCATTCCCACTGGACTGTAGGTCTCTGTCTCCATGGGGCAGCTGTTGTGCACTAGCAATCCCAGTGAGAGGAGAGTGGTCAAACAGGTCCTCAGGCAGCCCAGAGTGTGATGGGAAGGAACTCCTGGGAGACTGTGTCAGTGGACAGCTCATTTACTGAAATAAAGGCCAGGGTTTATACGGGGGAGGCCTGTCTGGCCGTTACTGAAGGCGGGAAAGTTGAAGGTGAGGTTTTTCTTAGGCAGGAAGATCGCAAGGCTGACATGACTTACACGGTGGGGGAAAATGTAAGTTAAGCAAGAATTAAGGAACAAGGAAACGAAACCTAAGACTTGACATTGGTCTGCTGTCATCTTTATGGGGCCTGAGTCATAGCCTCAAGGCAGAGCAGAACGGACTGCTGCAGGACACCTGCTGTCCCTTCAGGATCTCCTGGGTCACGTTCACGTTGCCAGCCCACTGTCTTTTGCCCACACTGCACTCCCCATCTCTTGTCTTTGGTACCTATCACTCTATTCTCTGCTTCCCTTTGGATCCAGGTGCAAGTGACTCATATGGTATTTGTCTTTCATCCATGTTTTGTAAATTAACAGGTTTCCTTCTTTCTTGTTAGTCTGGAACAATATTCTACATACACACATACACACTGTACATTTTCTGCATTTTTTCCCTAGTTGATGGGCATTTAGGTTGATTCAATTTCTTGGCTTTTATGAATAATGTTGCAGTGAATGTGGAAGTGTAGATCATGCTTTGACTTTCTGGTTTCATTTCCTTTGGATGTATCCCAGATGTGAGATTGTTGGATCAGTTGGATCTATTTTTGTGCTATGAGGCTCCTCTATCCTGCGTTCCGTAGTGGCCACACTAATCTACATTCCCACCTGCAGTGTGCAGAGTTCTCTTTTCTCCCAAGTGCTCACAGTTACCTTTTGCAGTTGTAATAATAATCTTATTAGATTCCCACCTGTTCTGGGAAGTGCATTTCATTGTGTTTTTAATTTGCATTTTCCTTCTGAATAGTGATGAACATTTTTTCATAGATTTGTTGACTATTTGTTCATCTTCTTTTGTGAAATGCCCACTTGGGTCCTATGTTCATTTTAAAATTGGGCTGTCTTCTTTCTACTGAGTTTTTGGACTTTCTTATACATTTCAGATATGAGCCCAGAGTCAGGTGTGTAGTCCTTGGGTACTTCTCCTGTTTGTAGTGTTGCTCTGCACTCTGTTGTCATTTTTGTGGTGCAGAAGCCTTCTATTGGATGTCATTCTGTTTCTCTACATTTGCTTTTGTTCTCTGTGTCCTTGGGGCCATGTCCCCAAATCGATTGTCCATTTTAGCACTGTGGAGCTTTTCCCTGTGCCCTCCTCTGCTAGTATTTAAGGTTCATGTTCTATGTTTAAGTGTTAGTCTGTTTTGAGTTTATTTTCATACTTGATGGGAGGCACGTAGACATCTAGCTTTCTTAACACCATTTATCAAAGAGACTGTCTTTTCTCCACTGTGTGTTCTTGGCACTGTGTGATCTTGGTTGATCATCTGATCATACATTTGTGGATTTACTCTCTTGTCTGATCCATTGGCTTATAGTTCCATGTTTTAATCACTGTTTCATGTTTACCACTTTACAACATATTTTGAAGTCAGGCAGAGTGATGTTTCCAGATTATTAGTTCAAGATTGTTTTGGCTGTTGAGGATCTTTTGTCATACTTACAAATATTAGGATTTTTTTCTCTTACTATAATAATGCCATTCATATTTTAATAGAGGTAACATTGAATCTGTAGATCACTTTGAATACTCTAGATATTTTAGTAATATAAAGTCTAATATATGAACACTGAATATCCTTTCAGTTATTTTTTAAATTTCTTTTATCATGTTTTATTTTTTTAGTATAAATTATTTCATCTTTGTGGTAAAATTCATTCCTATTTTTTGTATTACTATGAGAGTTTCCTTTTATTTTGGGTAGTTTGTAGTTAGTGTATGGAAACACTATTGCTTTTTTATGTTGACATTTTTTATCATGAAAGTTCAATGAATTCATTTACTATTTGTAACAGGATCTTTTGTATGAGTGTGTGTCACGATAGAGTTGTCTGTGAGGTGTAATGAGCACAGTTTTACTTCCTTCTTTCAGATTAGACAGCATGGGTTTTTTTGTGCCCAGTTTCTCTGGATAAGACCTTTGGTGCTCTGCTGAATGGAGTAGAAAGGTGTCATTTTGGTCTTGTTCCTTTAGTTGGTAGATGCTTTATTGGGTTTCATTTATTGCCTGTTCCCATTGATACCAGCTTTTTGTGGAGATGTGCATTTTCACTTTTCTTGGGTGGGTGCCTAGGAGTGGGATTTCCAGTTCATATGGTAACTATATCTTCAGCACTCTGAAGAAGTACCAGATTGTTTTCCAAAGCAACTGCTGTTTTACAGTCTCACAGGTAGCACACCAGTGTTCTACTCTCTCTAGTTATATGCTTAAGATATCTACTATCGTCTGCCTTTTTGATTATCAACTTCCAAGTGAATGTGAAATGGTAGCTCATTATGATTTCAATTCACATTTTCTTGATGGCTAATGATGTTAACCATTTTCTAATGTATGTACTGACCATTTTAATAACCACTTTGAAACTGTGATTTTAGCTCATTTGCCAAATTATTTATTAGGCTACTTGTCTTTTTATTATTTAGCTGCAAAAGCTCTTTATATGGTGTATATTCAAGTTTTGGGAGATAAAAGATCTGTAAGTATTTCTTCCATATAATAAATTATATTTCTACTTTCTTGATTATATTAATGGGAACATAAAAGATTTCAACTCAATGAAATATAATTTGTCTACTTTTCTTTTGTGGCTTTTGGTTTTGGTGTTTTATTTTAATGTAAATATACAGATCATGCTGTGGCAGTCTCACTTTAGAAGACTCCTTGGTCATCTGATAATTAATTCCCATTTGTGTGGGATTGAAAATAGTCTTTAGCACTGATTTTGGTAAAATTAGGGTATAGAGGATGCTTATTTTCAGAAATCCTTCACCTTCCTCTGGATTCATCTGCCCTCGAGTAGAAGATACCTTCAGTGCATCACATCCTCTTGCTCACCTCTGATTCCAGTTATGACAACCCTGTGTGAGGCCAGGGGCTCTCCACATAGAAAGCATCGCACTTAAAGAGAAGGAATTCTTTCATCTTTTCTAAAATGCCGTCTATAGAGGAAGAGGTCCAAAGTATACACAGAAGAGCCGGAGAGTTATTACTCTAGGAAAGTCCTTATCCAATAAGGGATAGGTGCCACTGGAAAATTCTTCAATCTCTTCCTTTAGGCAGGATCTGTTCTGGCAGTGAATTGTTACTTAGGTATCTTGCCTCATCACTGTCTTCCGCCCTAATTTTTGTACCCGAGAAAGCCTTTTGAATACATTCCCTGCTCTCATTGGCTTGTGTCAGGCAAGGGCATTTAAATGATTGACCTTTGGGGGGACACATATGGGTAAGGTATGCAATCTTTTGGAGTTCTCTCTTGTTTTCCCCATTCCCCACTGACAGTTTGCTCCCTGGAGTAGGCTCTTAGTGTTGGAATGTCTCCACTGTCAGGGGGTCTCGAATAGCACTATAGCATGGCTCAAGTTCAGCAGCTGTGCCATTTTTCACAGTCCCTCTGTCACCACCTCTTAGTTCGCCTAGTGTTGAAATTAAGATTTCTGGATTCACCAAACAAACCACAGGACATATAGTTAAGACTGGATTTCAGAGAAACAGCGAATAATTTCTTTAGAATGAGTGAGTCCCATGCATCGTATATTTTATCTGCTAATCCTATCTCCACACTCCTGTGTTTCCCTCAGCATATGGAAGAGAGATTGGCACCTCTTTCATCGAGATAAGAAAATTTCAGTGTGCTTGCCATCATGCAAACTGAATGTTTTCTCTTGGTCTGCTCCTTGATACATTTGAATGCAGGATGGAGGAAAATGCCCTCTTTTGTGGTTTCTCTGATTCTTAGGTTTGTATTTATGGGCTGAGAGGGATGGAAAATGAATTTGGAGGTAATTTTCTAAATGAAGATATCCTGCCACAACTGTGAATTATATGTTTTTGTGGCCTTTACTTGGGGGGCAGGCTCTAAATCTGGGGAAAGAAGGAAAAGTCTCAATCTTATATATCTAGCAGCATCAGGACAGTCCCAGGCTTCCACTTCTGCATCTGTGATGGAACTTGCTCTTGTGTATTCCAGTAGCATGTGGGCTTGGCATTTGTTGTTTCCCCATAGTGAAAATGAAGTTACCTTATGTAGCTTCCTTCCCTCTTTCCTGTTAAAATATTTTATAATGCTACTTTTTGGTGTCTTTTTGAGAACATGGGTCTTCATTCAGATATCTGACCTTGAGTTGGTGAGATACTGCTAAGTCTGGATGAACCTGCAGTTCTCTCTGTTGCAGTCTCATAGCTCTTCCTAAATTTTCTAATAGTATTGTGGAAGCTCCTTGCTGAGCATACTGTGGGGCACTAGTTCAGGAGCACCCAGACTCTCTCTCATGGTTCGGTACCTGAAGGGAAGGGCGCTACCTCAACGAAGTTTATGGCTCTCCTCTGGAGACAGCCTATATTCCGTTCCTGGTTACCAGGGGGTGCTGAGATGGAGGTCATCGGAAGGGTTGGTCACTTTCAGCATGTCTGTGATCACTTTACCTTAATATCAGGGTCCTTCCTAAGTCTTATTCTATGCCCACTGTAGCAAATACATTTCTTAAAAATGACACCCTCCTGTTTTGAGATAAAATATGTTTTAAACTAAGATTTTTTTCTAAAGTAGTTTGAGAAAAAACACAACAAGACAACAAGATCAAATTACAAATATTTCCACATTTTCTTTCAAAAGTAGTTTGAAGACACAAAAATTCATTACAACGTGCTTAAATTCCACATTTATGTTAACAAATAGTGTATTCTACCAGACTTTTACCCAAAGAATGCTTAGAAACATTATTTCATTTTTATCCCAGCAGAAATTCTGTACACTTTTCTGTAAAGAATTTCTTTTATCAGATTTTCTCTAAATATTAGCTTGGAAACATGGATAAAAAAACTTCAAGAGAAAATCATTTAATAATTTTGTAATAGCTGGGCGTGATGGTGCACACCTTTAATCCCAGCAGAGCAGAGGCAGGTGGATCTCTGTGAGATCAAGGTCAGCCTGGTCTACCTATAGAGTTCCAGGCAAGAGTCCATCATGGTGGGGAGGCATGGCAGCAGAGGTGGCTAGAGCAGGAGCAGAAGCTCAGTGCTCACATCTTCAAGCAGACACAGGAAGCAGAGAGCGGCTGGAGATCCAGTGAGGCTTAAGAACTCTCTAAGCCCGTTCCCAGTGACGCGCTTCCTCCAGTTTCCTTCTAAGACCTCCTAAAACAGCACCACCAACTGGGTGTAGAATGTCCAAATACTTAGAGCCTATGGGGGACATTTTCATTCAAACCTTGCCTAGCATGTGTGAAATCCAGGTTCAGGCCCCCAGGACTGAAAAAAATGTGTGTGTGTGTGTGTGTGTGTGCGCGCGCGCGCGCGCGCGTGTGTGTGTTTAACAGACTAACAATGAATTGTCTGGAAAATAATCATGAGAACTCTCTCATTCATAATAGCTACAAAAATACTTTGGATGAAATATAAGAAGTACAATGTCTGAAAATTATGAAATGTCAATAAAATAAATTGAAGATACAAATGGAAACTGATTCTGTGTTCATATACTGAAAGAATATAGTCAAATTTGTCTATAATATCCAAAGTGATATGTAGACTTGTGCAATTCCTACCCAAATCCCAAAGTTACTTTTTATACACATGGAACCAGAAAGTCCTACAATTCAAATAAAATCTCAAACAACACTGAATAATCAAGGCAATCTCATGAGTAAAAAGAACAAAGCTAGAGACTTCCTTTGTGCTGATTTCGAACTAAATTACAAAGCAGTAGTAATTAAAACAGAATGACTGTGTCATAACAATAGATTTCATCAAACCATGGAAAAGAAACAAGAGCCCAGAAATGAATCCAGGCATATAAGGCCAATTGATCTTGGACAAAGGTAGGAAAAGGACAGTCTATTCAGTAGACGGTGTTAAGAAAGTGACATCAACTTGCAGAAGAATAAAAATGGACCTTTATTTTGTGTCAAATGAAAAATCAATTCAAAATTAATTCAGTACTTAAGACATGAAGCTGCAACACAGTTAGAAGAGAATGCACACAGAATACCACAACACGGGTCTGTATAATGCAGTTTGAGACAGAGTACCAAAGACATAGTCTATAAAAACAGATAGAGACAAATAGAATTACTTCCAACTAAAAGGCTTTTGTGCAACAAGAAGATGATCAGTAGGTGAAGAGAAACCTATAGAGTGCAAAGAATATCTGCAAATTGTGTATTTGATGTAGATTCTGAATATATAAGAAATTCAAACAATAGTTAGAAAAGCAACACAATCTGAGAATGATGGAAAGATGCAATCTGTTCTAGTTAGGTTTTTGTTGCTGTGATAATCACCAGGACCAAAAGCAACCTGGGTAGCTTATTTTAGCTTATAGGTTCCGGTCCATCACTGAGGAAGCCAGGGCAGGAATCTAGAACCAGGAACGGAAGCAGAGACCACAGAGGAGTGTTGCTTCTTGTCCTGCTGGAAGCTCATGCTCAGCTACCGCTCTTACACAGTCCAGCATAACTTACCCAGAGATGGCACCACCCACAGTGGTCAGGGCCCTCCTACATTAAATGCTCCACAGACACGCCCACAGACCAGTCAAATCGAGGAAGCTCTTTCCAGGTACCTCAAGTTGACAACTGAATATGATACCACCAGGCATTTCTCAAAAGAAGATGTGCAAATGATCAAAATATAAAAAAGATAGCCACTGTTCAAAATGAAAATGCAAATTAAAATAATGAAATACCACATCCATTGTTACCCAAAAGACCAAAGAAGAATCAATGTATGAAATATTTAACATTCTCAGTCATCAATGAAATGTAAATTGAAGCTACATTGAGAATGCATCTTATCTGTCAGAATGGTTATTGTCAAGAAAACAAATGCTGGTGAGGACGTAGGAACACAGGAACACTCATGCGCTGCTGATGGGAGTGCAAACTAGGCAGCCACTGTGGAAACCAGCATGAGGTGCCTCAGAAAACTACATACAGAATTCCTATTCGATGCATTGATGTCACTCCTAGGGACACATCTGAAGGACTTAAGCCAGTGTAATGCAGAGATACTTGTACAACCCTTACTGCAGCATAGTCACAGTATCCAAAGCATGGAACCAATCTAGATGTCCATCAACAGATGAATCAATAAAGAACATGTGGTATATATATACTGCAGAGTTTTATTAGGCTATAAAGAAGAACAAAATTGTCACTTGAAGGTCATTTGCAGGATAGAACTGAAGATCATTCTATTAGGTGAAACAAGTCAGATGCAGAAAAAAGTTTTCTCTCATATGTAAAATCTAGGTTTAATCATACATCTATGCTAGGGAATGAAGGTGGGAGCAGTCCAAATGGACGATGGAAGGGAAAGAGAGGGCCGTGGATGGACAAGAATGACAAAATACGTTCACTCTCATCTGCAGACAGATCTATATGCATTTTTTTTGGAGGCATGGTCTCACTACACAGACTTGGCTGGCCTGCAACTTGTAGCTATGTAGACAAGGCTGATCTTAAACTCACGGAGATCTGCCTGCATCTGCCTCCCAAGTGCATGCAACATCATGGCCAACTCAGAGATTTAAATGTACATTTGTACATATCCTTTTTGTTATATATACACGAAAACATTGAAGATATAGATCTTCTTATGGAAGTGGAAGGAGAACTATTTGGGAGAAGGAAGGGACTAGCCAGAAGGAGGAATCAGAGTAGACAGCTGAGAGGTGACTATGAGGAAAGCATAATAATACGTAAGGAGTAGACTGTTATAAAAAGGGACGAGAAAGATGACACAGTCGTTCAAAGCACTGGTTGCTTTTGCAGAGGACCCAGATTTGGTTCTCAGCACCCACATGGCAGCTAACAACCATATGTAACTCCAATTCTGGGGGATCTGATGCCCTCTTCTGAGGGCACTGCCTCAGCATATAGGGGACATTTCTCATTTAAAGCACCACAAAGTGGATTTGCAATTACCTCTTGGTAACTCAATGAAGGAGAAGAGTCGGGTAAGAAAGAGTAGATTATTATTATTAAATATTTTATTATTTTTATTTCATGTGTATCAGTGTATTGTCTGCATGTATGTTAGTGCACCTATGTTGTTCAGTGTCCACGGAGATCAGAAGAGGACATCAGATTCCCTGGAACTGGTTGTTAGATGCCATGTGGGTGCTGGGAATCGAATCCCTGCCTTCTTCAAGAGCAGTCAGTGCTCTTAACCCCTGAGCCATCTCTGTAGCCCAGGAAAGATTATTACTATGGGAGAAAGAGCTGAAGACAAAAAGATACAGATTGAGAGGTAAGTCAGTAAAGCCCACATGGAAAGGCAGTCTAGGGTTACTGCTGGATGCTGTCCATTTGACTGTGCTGTTTGTGCCATGCTAGGGCAAGTAGTAGCTTCCAGGGAGAAGCTGAACGCTCCTGGACATGGATGCAATAGGAACAGAGAGCCAAGAGAAGCTGACTTGACTGTGGCCATGAACCCAAGGACTGGATACACTTAGGGCAGAGAGATGGATGGAGCAGTGTTGGCTGTGGAGATGGCAGTGGAAGTGGGGGTCTGAAGTGGAGATCCTCCAAGGGCACCTAGGAGCGACTAGCCAGTTTCCAATACTGTCTTGGAGACTGACAATATGGGAATTGTATGGGAATTTCAGAATTGTGATGAACTTGGTGCAGTCTTACTGATGGGGCAAGTGTTTGCATGGAAGAACTATAGGATACTGGAGATCGTACATTCATTCCTGATGATTGAAAAATGAAGTTATATAAAATTGAAAGTTTCTACCCAGCAAGGGAAACAATCACCAGAGTGAAAATATACCCTACAGTATGGGAAAAAAAATCTAGTTCACCTGCAAATCAGACTAAGGTTTATTAATAAAGATATATAAAGAATTGCAAAAAATTACACACCCCAAATCCAAGGCATTTAATCAATAAATGGGCTATTGAACTGAGAATAGATGGTTCTCCAAAGAAGAAGTAGACATGGCCAATGAATACTTGAAAAGTGTTCCAACATCTTTAGCCCTCAGGAAAATGCAAATTAAAACTGCTTTGAGATTTCATCTCATCCCATTCTGAGTGGCTGTCATCAAGGAAACAAATGATAATAAATGTTGGCTAAGAAACCAGGTCAATGCTGATAGAAATGTAAACCGTTGTAGCCAATGTGGAAATCAGTATAGAGGTCTCCCAAAAAATAAAAAGTACAAGTACCCTATGATCCAAATATACAAGTCTGGATATATACCTGACATATATACCACAAAGGTCCTTGCACACTCATAGTTATTTCTCACAAGAGCTAAGAAATGAAACCAGCCTAGATATCCATCAAAGAATAAGTGTATAAAGAAAATGTGGCCCGTATACAAGGCAACACCGAATGAGAGGCACAGCAGAATGCCACATAGTGATGGTCGAATAAGGAGCCCTTTACCAGCCAGTATTCAGAGAGGGGGTTAACACCCAAACGAACTCCCAACCATGAGGAGAAACAGGGCAAGGTTTATAAAGCTTCAAACCACAATACATCATGCCAGGGGCAAAGCCAATAACCATAGTTACATCAGATCACAATAGTTACACCAGATCAGGGGAAGGTCAGTCAACAAAGAGGTTTTCAGTTAACAAGAAGTTATGGTTAGGAGAAAAATGAGTTTCTCAGAACTGTGGACACAATGGGCTCCATGGGGAGCAGGTGTAACTGGGTGGCAGAACGTGCTGTCTGGACTTGCAACCTGGCTACTTTAAGTTTCCCAGTATGGTAGAAACAATGCAGTTTCTGAAATTGCTTGCATTAGACTTTCTGCCTGATTGGCTGCAATAGGAATGACGGTTAGAAACCCAGGGAAAAGCAAAAATCAACTGGAATAAAATGGGGTTAATTTGGTCATTTCATACACAATAGAACTTTAGTCAGCTATGAAGAAAAATGAAGTCATGATGTTTGCAGGAAAATAACGGGACTGGAAATTATTGTGTTAAGTGAAATAAGTTAGACTTGGAAAGCCAAATGCTGTATGTTTTCATCATATACAGAACTTGTGTGTATGTGTACTTAGGTCATAGGACTCAAGACGGGACAAAAGGTGAGGGATCTTCAATGAGCGTCAAGGAAGAAAAAGAGAGGGGAATGGAACATGTCTGCCAAGAAAGCAAAAGGGGGACTACTGTGTGGAGGAGAGGGACCGGCAGGAGGGGCAGTGGGATGGGGGAGGGGGGAGCACGGAGGAGAGGGACCGGCAGGAGGGGCAGTGGGATGGGCGAGGGGGAGCATGGCTAATGTAGACATGAAAGCATAATGCAGCCGTTACTTCGTGTGCTAACTTTAAAAATGAACAAACATGCTCATGGGAACTTACAGCAATGGTGACAGCATGTTGACCCGTGCAAATTCAATCAGTCGAAAACCCAACACAGAACTGGGGACATGGGCAGCAGATCGCAGCCTCAGCTGAAGAACTACTGACCGCTCGTTACTTCTGGGTGAAGGAGAGTTGATCTTTAAGGGAATGACTCCTGACAGGCTGACTAGACTCCAGTGGATGAACTTGAACATTGAGAGACATTTGGGTACACAAACTTGACTCATTAGGCCTTAACATATACAACAGAATGCATGAAATCTGGTGGGGGGGCTATAGAGGCTGCGGATGGGAGAGGGGGTCTAGATATGATTAAGATGTTATGTATGAAATGCACAAAAATTCAATAAAAGTATATATTGGGGAAAAAAGAACAAATAGCATATTTTGTATTTTAGTGTTGCTAAGGGAATATATTCCAGAAGTTATCACCAAAGACATTAAATATTTGAGATGATGGATATGTCAATTAACTTGATTTAATATTATATTCATAAATGACAAAGTCACTTTGAACCACATAAATATATGCAACCATAATTTGTCAACCGATAAGTATCAGTTTTTGAAAGATTAATCTTTTGTTGTAGGCCATAGAAGTGATTTTCTGATGCTTCCTCCGGAGATTGTTTTGATAAATTTAGGGTACACTCTGTGAAATCTGAAGAGGAGGAAGGAATGGGTGTACAGGAGCGGTGATGGTGGCGGGTTGGAATGGGTGTACAGGAGGAGGTGATGGTGGCAGGGAAGGAACACAGATATATCCTGGAAGATGTAGAGCACGGGCGCATTTCGCCTCAGCAGTTAATGAGCTGAATGCTGAGGCTGCGAACTCCCGGCTCAGCGGTAGGAAAGCTGTGCCTTTGTGCCTGGTTTCTTCATTTTCCTCTACTCTCTTGATCGCTGTTTGATCTGCTTTGCGCATTATTTCCTACTCTGAAAGAGCCAGGGTGACGTGTCTCTTTTTCTCAGCCTTTGTGACTCTTTCTCAGAAGGCAGGATCAAGTTGCAGTCCTTGTGGGAAGAGAGACTAAGAAATAATTGCTGTTTTACTTTCTGTAGCACACAGTGACCCTATACAGAGCATTGTGGTGTACTTTATAAACTGTCCAAGAAGGGCAAATCAGGCAGAGAAAAAGGCAACTTTTCTTTAGTACGAAATGAGGGGGACTGTGGTAATGACCAGAGCACCAGACAACACCCGATGAGCTCTCAGTAGCTATGAGGTGAGCGAAATTAGAGTTTCTTTCCTCTTGCCATCTAGGATATAATACATGGAATCTGAGGAGGTGAAGAGAATGGATATAAAGAAGTAGTAACTTTTTGGTATTCTCATGATTCTTAATGCTTTAAAATATTTTATTTATTATTTAAAATTTTATGTGTATGAGTGTATTGCCTGCATGGATGTAAATGCACACATGCTGTGCAGTGCGTGCAGAGGTCAGATGTCGGATCCCCTGGAACTGAAGTTATGGACAGTTGTTAACCACCATATGGGTGCTGGGTCCTCTTCAAGAGCATCCAGTGCTTTTACATACTGTCATCTCTCCAGTCCCCAATGACTCCTAAAACTTTATAACTCAGAACTGTTCTAAAAGTCCTGATGTTTGGGGTCTGACAACAGCCTATCACACCTGCACACCCCACTGTACCTTTAGCCGTGCATTTCTAAGTTACATGACATCTACAGAGAGACCAGGGTATCACATTGTTGGGCCCTCCATGACCTTTTCACTCTGTTCCCGAGCAAAGAGTCTTCATGGAACTGGGATTTTCATAAACCAGCAGAAGTCTCACCTGGGAATATGCTACACGGAAGTTACTGAACTGCTCCAGTTAAATGTTTGTTCCTTCTCTACAGTGAATGGTAGGAACTCTAGCTTTCTGTTTGCTCTAAGCTATTATTAATTTGTTACCCTTAGTTTACAGCAGAGAGGAGGCTATGAGTTTAAACTTACAAGAGTTCTAGACAGAACAGAATCTCTTTGAAACTATATGAAGGTCTCTCAGTATGTCAGTTGTTAAGCAGAGGGGTGGGGTCTGGGAAATATATCTTTGGTATAATACAGGGTTCTATATGAAAATTGCTCATTTTTGGAAGTTCATGACCCAAAATACAGTGTTTTTTGACATCTTATGATTTATTTATTGTGTATTTGTATTTGTGGGTGTGCTGACATGTGCCATAGTAACATATGAATGTTAGAAGAAAACTTTCAGAAGTAGGTTCTCTCTCCTTCCATCATGTGGGTTCTGGGTATTGAACTCAGATCATCAGTTTTGATGGCAAGTGCCTTTACCCACTGAGCCATGTAACTGGCCCCCAACTGTAGAGCTTTGGGAAGACTTTGATTACAGAAGCACTGTGTTAGGAGTTTTCAGTCTATGGTCAGAATCAACATCACAACCACTAGAGAGAACTTATTTAAAATACATATCTGTGTGTGCCTTCCATTTCAGGTGAATCAGAATTGCTGAGTATGGATTTTAAACAACTTTGCCTGGTGCATCCTCTAAAGATTGCTAAATGATGAGTGTGCCAGGAGCTGTTCTTGAAGATTTAGAGTCTAAGTTTGAAGAAAATACTTCCTTCATGGTTATATTCATAACTTTAATGTCACTTTTGGCTTGAATATCACAAGAAGCAGCATTCTAAAAAAACTCTTAATGATGCATGCTCTTGTACTGACCTCTTATTTTGGCAGTGAGTAGTCCCTCCCATTTCTTTTGAATATAACATAACAAATATGTTGGCCCATCACGTCCTACATGATGTTATATTATATGCAAAGACAAAGGGATTTTACAGGAATAATTAAGCCCCCTCCTTAGCTCATATAATCAGCAGGAAATTTCATTTGTTAAGTCTGATTTGATCATAGCCCTTGATTGCCTCCCAGAAAGTGAAGGTAAGACCCTATTGCTGAAGATACAACATACTTTGGAGACTGGAATTGGATCAGTGGAGCTGGAACTGACCTGGAAGCCACTTGCCCTGAAGGCTAGTACTCAAAGCTCTGGAGAACACTATGCATGTAGCCAAGGAAGTCATCAATCAATGGCCTAACACCAGCTTCATGACTAGATATCCACATTGATGACTGGCTCAGTAGTGGCACTTTTATCTTGGGGGCAATCAACAGCTACTTAATTGGTCTTAGAGCCCACTCAATGGGAGGAAACTCATGTGTGGTACTGTAATCATAGCCAAATACACATGACTAAAGAGGTCATACATCTTAGAAAAATCCCTAGGGCTGTCACATCCCTAGGTTAACATAGCTTCTTACTAAATGCAAAATATTTATCCTTACAGTTACATACAGCTAAGTATCTCAGTCACCACTCAGTTGAGTCCTTTAGAAGCAGGTGGAGAGAAAAGCAGCAGGAGACACACCCTCCTGAAGGCTTTAAAGAAACAAACTGCTAGGTCCAGAGATGGCTCAGTGGTTAAGAGCACTGATTACTCTTGAAGAGGACCTGAGTTCTGTTACCAGCACCTACATAGTGGCTAACTGTGCCTGTAACTCCAGTTCTAGGGGATTCAGCTCTCTCTTCTGGCTTCTACAGGCATTGCATGCATGTGATACACTTACATACATGCAATCAAAACTCTCTGTACATGTTAAAAGAAATCCACAACCCCAAACCTGATAGTGTATGAAGAAGACCACCTGATAGGCAGTTAGATGGATAGTTTCTGAGGGGGAAGGGGGACCTCAGTTCTGCAATCACAGGACTTGAACTCTGTCACTGACCTTAGAATTCCAGAAAGGAGCTCAAATCTGAGGTCAGGTGGCAGCATGTGTCAAAATTGTGCTGTACTCTGTGAGACCCCAAGCACAGGAGCCTGCAGAAGTTTTCTAGGATCTGTGCTTAGACTGATGGAAATTATGAGATAATAGATTTCTATTGACTAATAATGATGATGCAGGACTGTCAAAAATATAAACAACACAAAGAAGGCATCTTGTTTTTCAAGGATATAAAAATATTTCACCAAGTGGAAGAGAGAATATCAAAGCTTGAAGATATGGTAGAGGAACTGGATCACTTGATCAAAGAAAACGCTACATTAAAAAAATTCCACATCAATAGAACATGCAGGACATCTGGTACATAAACTATTAAATGACTTAGCCTATGAATCATAGGCGTAGAAGAAAGTAAAGAAACCCATATCTAAGGCACAGAAAATATTTTCTACAAAATACTAGAAGAAAATTTCCCAAATCTATAGAAAGAGATGCCTATTGAACTATAAAAGGCCTAGAGAACACCAAATAGGACCAGAAAAGAAACTCTCCACATTGTTTAATAATCAAAATACTAAATGTATAGAACAAAGGGCATTTAAAGCCATAAGCGAGAAAGACCAAGTGATATATCAAGCCAGGCTAATCAGAATAACAGCCGAGTTTTCAGTGGAGACCTTGAGAGACAGAAGAGTTTGAACCAACTTGTTCTACAAGTTCTCAAAGTCTACAGATGCCAGCACAGGTTATTATACCCAGAAAAACATCAATGGTGAGCAAAGGAGAGAAAAAACCCCTTCTATTCTAAAAACAGACAAGAAATTTAGGAACACTAGGCTAGCTCTGCAGAGGATATTGGGAGGAATCATTAGATCTGAAGAGGTTCAACACCCAAGAGGACATAGGGAATAAGCAACAATTCCAGAACAGTTAACCAACAGAGGTATAAGAAAACACCACAAAGAACAAAATGACCTGAATTAATACACATTATTCAATACACAATCTTCAAAGAGTTAATCAATAATAAATCTTAGCATTAACAGTGCGTGGTCTTTTTAATGGGTTCTTAAAGTATTTTATTGAGAATTTTTACATCTATGTTCACTGGGGAAATTTGCCACAATTTTCTTTCTTTCTTATTTATTTATTTTTATTGAGTTTTATAATTTCACACAATAGTTCTTAATCAGGTTTAGACCCCCTCTCCCATCCATCCCCCCTTGTTGGACCTTATGTATTCCATCATACATGTTAAGTCCTATCTAGTCAAGCATTTGTGCCCAGATGTCCTTTAGTGCAAATTCATCCACTGGAATCTGGTTAGGCTCTGTAGAGCCTGTGAGTAAGGCATATTCTCCCTCTCTTGGTAGTAATCAGTCTCCAATAATTCTCAGTATAGGTCTGGCCCACCACCAATTTCTGTTGCTCCACTCTGGGCCCTTGTATAATTTGAGTTGGTGTGGGTCCTGTGCTTAATGCTTCCATTGCCACAAGTTCACATGCATAAGCTTCCAGTGGCCTGAAAGCCTCTGCTTCCCTAAGCTCTTGAACCAGTCCTACCCCTGGCTCTTAAAATCTTTCCGTCCCCTCTTCTGCAATGATCCCTGAGCCAAAGGTGGGTGAGGTTCAATATCTAGGGACCCATACTCTACAGTCTCTTATTCTTTAAAACTTGGCTAGTTGTGGCTGTCTGTGTGCATAGCACTATGTTGTTTGGGGAAGGTTCACTGATGAGAGTTGAGGGATGCTTTGACTTTCTCTCCCTCGTTCTGCTGTGTTCCACGAGTCTCAGGTGTAGAGGTTCCACTGTAGATGTGTCACCGAGGGCTTGGCATCTCCCAGTCGTGAATTCTCTGTGTCTGACCAGTTGTGGAATCCTAATGTTCCCTCCATCTGTTGCAAAAACAAACTTCTCTGATGAGTGGTGTACTGTATGTTTGTCTGTAAATAAAAGGATCCATATTTAGCATATGGTAAGAAATTTCATTTCTCTAGAGATAGGACAGAAAGAGGGTTCTCTCTAGGATCTGTGCCCTCCAACCCCATGGATTGGCTGAGTCTACAGTACCACCCAGGAGTTCCACCCACTGAGAAGGTTTTAAGTCCAATTAGACAGCTGTTGATTACCTCCCTCCCCCAGATGACTGCACCAATAGATGTGGAGTGCTGTGCCAATTGTTATGGTTATTAGAATTTAGGGTTGGGTTGGACCATTGGTTGATTCTCCCCCTTAGCAGTTTGCATGTTATCATCTAACATTATGGGAACTAAACTTCAGTAGAAGGCTTCCAGGTCAGTTCCTGTTCCATTACTCCGAGTCCTGTACCCCAGATATGTCCTATCTTCATCAATAGGGTATTATTTTCTAGTTCTGGGAGATAACCAAGAACTTTGGCAATAGCCTGTATTATTATTTTGGGAATCTCTTGAACCACTCTCAGCTAGACAGTGTTATACTAAGTGAAATAACACAAACGCAGGAAAGCAAGCAACGTATGTTCTCCCTCATTTGTGGATCATAGCACCAATCCCCTGTATGTGAGTATAAATCCTGATGTAACACCAGGAACCAGGAAAAAGGAGAGGATACGCACAGATAAAGGAAAAGAAAGAACCCTCCAAGAGGGGATAGATGGGAACAGATATTACCAGGGGAGGTGCGAAAGTGGGAGTGTTTGGCAGGGAAGAGTGGAGGGAGGGACATCCTGGAGGTCACGGTGTGTGCTGGGGAGGGAAAACAGGAGAGAGGGGATGGAGGGAAGAGGGTGTTAATGCAGACAATGGGGATAATCCGGGTGCTCGGACTGGGAGGAGGGAGATTGGATGGGATGAAAAAAGAGCAGAGACAAATGAATCTTGGAGGGTCAGGGAACCCAGAGGGAACTGTGATGCACTGAACCCCCTGAGAAATGCACAAATAACATCTAAGCACAAACAACGTGTAAACATTAGTACATTTGCACACCTGGGGGCTGTTTGGCAGGGAACACAGTGCCGGACGGAAGGTGCCTCCCTTTGTGTGACTGGTGAGAGTTTTCTGTTTTGTGTGTGTGTCTCTCTGGTTTTGTTATCAGGGCATTGCAGAAATGAGAATGAATTTGGTAATGTGGCTTCTCCTTCTACTTACGGAGCATTTTATGGAATGCTGGTGTTAACTCCTTTTTAAAGGTTTGATAGAACTCAGTAGTAAATTTGCCTGTTCTTAGACTTTTCTTTGTTGGGAAGACTCTATTACTGTTTCAGTCCATACTGTAGTATGAATCTGTTCAAGTTATTTATATTCCTTTGATATAATTTTACTGTTGTTGTAGTAAATGGAGGTGCACTCAGACTCCCCTGTAAATATTTATGTTTGTACACTAGATATATCTTTCAACTTTGATCAGAGAAGCTTTTTGCAGTGGATAATGTTTAGTTAGTGCAGAGGCTTTTAAGTGGTCAAAGTGCCAAGTATAAGTAACTCAGTGCTTGGCTGTAGATGAATCATCTTTATCAATCTCTTCCCATCTAAGAGGCAGGGAATAGCCTAGAAGTGATGGATGATCCATAGACTCTTAAGAGTGGGTGCTGAAGCTACCCAGTATAACTATAGGAGGCTTTATCTCTTTTATTTTATGTCCACTAATTTTTGTTTTATGAAATTCAGAGCCATAACATTTGATGCATATATACTTAACATGGTTATGAAATTTTGATGAATTGTTACCTTTATTAAAATGTAGTGGCCTTCTTAATCTCTTCTAATTTTGGTTTAAAGTCTGCCTTACCAGATATCAGAATAGTTAAAACAGCTTTTTGATTATTTTATTTATTTTTGTGAATATGCATAAGTATGGTCTTGGCATTATTTCTGTTGCTCACAGTTCCCCTGAAACTTCTCCCATGTCCCTCTCAGTCCACCTTGATTTTTGTCTTCTTTGATTAGTATCATTATGTATAAGTACTACAATCTATCTATCTATCATCTATCTCTCATTTAGCTATGTATCTCTATCAGTAATCTATCTCTCATTGATCTATCTCTCTATTAATCTATCATCTATCTCTATCAGTCATCTATCTATTATCTATCTACCTAATCTATTATCTATCATGTATCCAAATATTTACCCATATAATGCAGAGGCTATTTAGTGTTTCTCCTGTGTACCTGTTTTTAAGGCTACTCACCTGGAATTAGATAACGTCTCAGGGAGTTAGTCTTGGAGAAAATAGATTCTCCTTCCTTCAGCTTCCATGGATTGCCGTAGATCTTCATCTTGAGGCAGGACAACTTGAAACTCCTCCCATCCACCTTGATATGTCAACTAGTTTTGTCATTTTATGCAGATCTTTTTAGAGTATCACACTGTTGAAATTTCATTGATATAACTTCTTTATTAGAGCGGCATGTATCGTGTTCTCCAGCTTTATGCTCTTTCTACCCTGTTCCGTTTCTCAAGCCTTGGTGTATTTACGGGCTCCCCTTCACTCACACTCACTCTTTATGTTCCATCAGTTGCGGAACTTCATAATAGTCATCCTGTGTTGCAAAAAGAAGCTTCTTTGATAAGTCGTGAGAGACACGCTTGTCTGTAAATATGCAGATATATATTTAGAATACAGTAAGAAATTACATTGCTCTAGGGAAGGGACAGATGTGGTTTTGTGTTCCTAAAGGTCTATGACATCTTCTTTGCTTAGTAAGTTGACTTCCATCTTTTGAGTCACAGCTGTAGATGACTGCTAGTGATTTATATTTCCTGAAGAAAATGAACAAGTGGATCTTAGTTTTTAATATGGCCGCTTTATCTGCGTTTTTACAATGCTGAGTTCAAGTCATTTTTATTTATGGTTGCAGCCAACTGATGGTTGCTAATTTATGCACTGTTTATTTTGAACATTATTAGTTCTCTTCTTCCCCTCTTATTAGTACTGAGGGGCTGCTGATTTACTGTAAGATTATGTCCAAGACTGAAGCAGAGACTCTTCATGAACAGCTGGTCGATGGGAACCGCGAGGCAAGGGCTTCCGCCCTTCTACAACCGTACCACAAGAGGAAATAGAGATGGACAGGTTGTCAAGGTACATCCCATAAATCCAGTGCAAAAGGTCATTTGTTTCTACTCACTGGGGCACTGGTTTTACAGGTTTGAACTGGAGCCACACACTGTACCCTCCCCATCAGCACAGTTTGCTACAAGAAGCATCACAAGGAGGGAAGGAATTCCAAACCTTTCCTACCGAGTCAGAAATATCGCCTCACTAATATTAAAAACACATCGTACTTTTATTGCACTTTGTCTTTCATTTTTTTAAAAAAGTCTTTACTCTTGTTTAACTATCTAAAAATGTTGAGTTAGTTTTTGTATTCTGTGATTAGGTTTTAAGGTCACTCTGGATGTTTCCGTCACCAGTTCTGTTGAGTACTTGTCACTCTTCTTCCTATGCCAGCTCATATACTTTCCCTCTTGTTCACATTTCCTTTCCCTCTGTCTCTTCCCCATCCCCTCCCACTACTGAAATAAGTATGAAGTTTCTTCAATAAACTGAAAATAGATCCATATGACCCAGTTATACCATTCCTTGTAATTTACCCCATGACCCGTAAGTCGACATTTCACAGGGATTCTTGCACATCAGTGTTGACTGAAGATTTACTTAGAATGCTGTTATATTTGGTGTCTGTCAGTGGAGGAATGAGCAAGGAAAATGTGGTATATATACACAATGGTGCTTTTTTCAGCCATAAAGAAAAATTAAATTATATCATGAGTATGAAAATGGGTGCAACTCTAAATCACAATATTAAGCAAGTTAAATAGATCTCAAAAATACATATACCACAGATTTTGTTCATTGAAAGATTCTAGATTTAACATATGATATGAAAGCTAAAGTGTAATTGCCCATGAATATAAAGAATTCTTGTAGGAGTTGGGAAAGTAAGAGGAAAAGCAGGGAGCACAGGGTCTACTCAAACACATGACAGACTGTATGAGAATGTCCTAGTGCTATTACAGTGAGTGTATGAACCCACCCCAGAATTTCCCAAAGGAATCTGCAGAACACAACAGAGACATCCACAGTAGTGGAAAACTGTGGGTTTGACCAAATGATGAAAATAAAGATGTGCTTAAATATTAAAATCGAGTGACCAGGACACAGTTCAGGGAGCTATTAAGAAGTCGAGATTTGCTTATTTGGATTCTTGTATTCCTTCTGGTTGATTTCAGTTGTAGTCTTTGTTTTTTTTTTCATGGAGCAGAGCAAAGTTGCTAATTGGAATCAAATCCACTCCATAGCAAATTCTCATCAAACTTGTGGAATTTATACTAGAATTGGCCTGTTTGTTTAGTTTCTACCTTTCCGCTGAGCACAACCTCACTTGGCTATTGGTGAAATGATTCGTTCATATACTTAGAAAGAGAATGTTAACATGTTATCAGGAAAAAGAGACAACACACTCTGATGCAAAATATAGATAGTTCCCAGTGTAAGAAACATTGTGGAAATCTTCTGGAACTCTAAAATGAGGAAATTCAAAGATCATCCAGCTACCCAAGTTTTACTGCCAGTATAAAACATAAATGCTTTCAACATTCAAAGATGTTCTATCACTTGATATATTTTAATGTGCAATCTCACCTCCTACAACTGTATTTAGAGTTCTTGCCACATGAACATCTCACACAAAGCAAGAATTATTGTGTTTAGCATATTTAAATATTTACTCCTTTAATTTAAATCTGTAGTAGTAGAAAGACTGATAGATTATGGTTAAAAGAAATCTTACATAAAACATGATCATAAAACATTATCACGTTATCTTTTTTACTCTTGATAAACTTAATCCATAGATAATATATCATAAAGTTCTGCTTTAATTATAAATTATCCTTTTCTTATGGAACACTGCATGCAAAATCCTTAACATTGGGCCAGGTATATAGAAAGCACTCAAATAAAACTCCCAACAGTTTGATGTGGTAGGAGAGAATTGTTAGTTAACTTAGAGACAAAGGAGAAAACACATCTGGGACATCTATATTTTTCTTTGAAAATGACAGATGAAATTACACATATTTATCATGTATATCATGAAGTTTACATATGGTTAAATGGTTAAATCAAGCTAATATCTTTATTAATTCCCGTATTTATTGGTTTTGTGGTAAGAACATTCAAAATCTCCTCTAAGTAATTTTCAAGAAGATACTATATCGTTGATTAATTACAGTCACCATGTAGTACTTCAGAGCTCTTTTAAACCTCATTTTTAAAGTTAGGCAAAACTAGATGAAGTGTCTCACACCTGTAATTCCAGTGTTCAGGAGGCTGAGGCAAGTGGATTACTGTGATTTCATGGCTAGCCTGAGCTACATAGTGATGCAGATCTTTGAGAATGATGAGCCTCTCTCAACTCAGATGGGCTTGACTCAGGGACTGTGAGAAAGTTAACAGTTACCAAAAATCTACCTGAAAAAATGGCTCTTAAGTTTGTTGTTTCATGTCAGTGTGGAATAAAGACATGGATTAAAGAGTGAGCAAGTACGGGGGGTGGGTCCATTGGGTTGCCAGTCTAGGGGCTTTTTATAGGACTTATGGAAGAAACTGGACCAAGTCTGAGGTAATTTGTATTGAAACTGGTTAATTCTTTGGTTATATTATGGGCTGAGCCAATGGACAAATTGGGGCCTCACATGCTCTGTGTATATCTTCCTGGTCCAACTGGGAAGAGGGTCAGGCACTGTAGTATAATCAGGGGAATAATCACACAGTGAGGACACTCTTGTTAATTATGAGTTTTGGATCTTAACTTGGTTGTCAGCCATTGACCTTGGTCGGGTCTGCTAGCCATCATGTAAACTATACTCTCTTTGTGACCATTGTGTAGTTTGTCATATCTTTACTGCCTATAGGGGGCTAACTCTCACCACAGCTACCAACAGGTAGCTGCTGTTTTCTTCTTTATTTCATAGGTAGTACCTCGTTTGTGGGGCAGTCTGTGGTCTCCTTCCTGAATAGGTAGAGGCTTTTTAGACACTGTCCTTAATTCTAATCCATAATTTAGTCTGTTTCAATAAGACATAAGATAGTATGAAAGGGCAACAGTGCCTTGCATCTGTGTGTGTCTGTGTATGTGTGATAGGAGCCAGAACCTGCCAGACTGGTCTCTTTTCCCAGAGTCCCATCTTTTGTTTTCTGTGTTCAGCTTGGTGTCTCACATTCAGTTATAAGCTCTCGTATTTACCTCCTCAGTGTTTATGACTTTGTAGTTTTAACTAACGTTGACATTCTGTTTAACCCTAACATTTCATTTAATCATAAAAAAAATGAGTTATGTGATGGTAGCTTGGGCTATAGAGTGAGATGTTGTCTCAGCTCCCTGACATTTAGCAGAAAGTTAAGTAGAACATAGTACATAGAGCAATGGAAATGCTAGCAAATATTTCAGGAGAGCTGATTTAGTCAGAAGTCAACCAGAAAGAATATAAGCCTCAGGAATCTGCAGATTAGAGTGTTTGCCATTCTTCATCTATAACAGTCTCTCAGAATTCTTCTTGGTAACAGGAGTGTAATCTCAATATTTTTCACAAAGACCTTTTATGTGTGTAAAGTACTTTACAATCACCAGGTTGGACAGATGCAGTGTCAGTCACACTGCTCCAGAGAGGCCCTAATCGATCTTTTTTGGAGTAGTGGAACTATCAGACAGGTGACCAGGCTCCCAGAATTCCTCAGCACAGTATGCAAGTGGCTTCACGTTCTGCTTAGCTTATTAAGATTTCCAACAAGGCTGGGCAAAGGTGAAATACATTCACAGATTAGAAATAGAAGCCCGCCTTTCAGGAGCTCTAGCAGTGACCTAAAATGTTGACAGCATTTTAACTTGGAAAGTTTGCACCTGAAATAGAACAATTTGTTTTGACATACTGAAAATAAAATAATTGTGTCTATCAACTAACTCCTGCTCCTAATAATTTTGTCTTTGAACTTTAGAGATGTGCAGTGACTATTTCAAAATCACTCAGAAAAATGAGAACTGAATTAAAAAGCTAGGTCTGATTTAAAAAAAAAGCTAAGCTATGATGTCATGTTAATAAAAAGTGGGTAGATTCCTAGTTAAGAAAAGATTGTCCACATATTTAAAAGAGATTAGAGATTATTAAAGAGGGAGTAGAAGTGATGTATGAGCCAGAATTTGTGGAGGACTAGGCTGAAAGTGCATCTTTTAGACACTACATATTGAAGGCTATTGCACTCATAACGTCATAGCACAAGACTTACAAGAGATCAAGCTAGTCAACATTCCAGTATGGATGGTGGAGGGGCTCATGAAGCCTCACCCTTAGTTGGGAAACTTTGGCACTTGAAGGCTGCTAGGATGGAAAGAGTAAGTTTTATTCAAGGAAGTGGCCCCTGGTTGATCACCCCTGCTCTGTGGATAGCCCAATATCCATACATATGTGGGCAACCCTAAAGGGCTTCTGTGGATTATGAAAAATGAACATGAAGTTTGGAGAGAAGTGTGTCAGGGGAGGAATCTGAGAGGAGTGGTGGGCGGGGCATATGATAAAATGCTTTATATGCATGTATAAAATTCCTGAAGAATAAGTATAAAATCAGATAATTGCTGTAACACTGGATTGTCTCCTAAGACATTCCTAGATTTTGGAGCATTGGAGATTTTGGAGATTTTACCTCTTGCTAAGTACAATGTATTTTTAGATAACTTTCCATGTCAATAAAATCACAAAAAAATTTAAGTACTTGTGTTTTCCTAATTAGTGGATTGAAGTCAGGAGTATCCAGCACTCTTCTGAAGACAGACTGGGCCCTTTCTCTTTCTCTGAAAGTTGATCAGTCCAGTTAAAACAAGGTGAAATTCCTCCTGAAATAGCTTAAATACAAAGTTCGTAAGTGCCTTAAGATACTGGTATAACATCATCAAAAGGGAATGATAAGAATTTAGAAAGTAGAAAAATTACCTAACTCCTTTTGTAATCTTTTTGACAGGGCTTATCAACATATTGCCTACTTAAATTGGGTACTGAGCTGCCTTCCAGTGTTGTCAGTAGGGGAGAGGTGGAAGAAAACAAGGCTGAATTGGATTATAGCTACATGACTCCTGCACTTTCCACTAAATCAGTAGAATGAGCCAACCAGTTTGGCATACTGAAGGCAAAAGAACTTGAATAACTGAATTTCTTGCTCTTTAGATTGGTGACTTTTTTGTTACAGGGTTACAGCATTAACTAAACAATAGCACAACAAGAAAAACCACTGCTCACTCCCCCCTCCACAAAAAATAGAAAAATCAAACTAGATTTTTGGCAAATGATTGGAGTTATACTTATTTCTTTTGAATTGAAACATTTCTTTTTGGAGGGAGGAAGAAGGCTTAAAAGACTCAGAAAGGTCAGGAAACTTACAAGGCTCCCAAGGTTATATAGGCAGTTAACAATTGCTAGAGAAGATATTTTTGACAGAGCTGCCAGCAAGTTATGCAGGAAATTCCAGTGATGCAACTGTCTTTGGTGTTTTTTTTTTTTTTTTTTGTAATTTAGCTGTCTTTGAATCACTTATGTTCCTGTGTCATCCTAATTAAATTAATTGGTTCACCAAGCTAGACTTTGTGGAATCATTTTTTTGATATGTTCTTAGTGCCTTATATATAGTGAACATAGATGGTTGTTCATGTCTCCCCAAGAAAAGTTACACAACAGGAGGTGTTCATGACATCTGTCAAAACAACTCTGGTAGAGCCAAGCTTGAGCATCTGAACACGTGGCAAAGGAAAAGTTAGTTTCAGTCCTTTGGGCTCTGCTTAAAACTCCTTCCCATTAATGTCTTGGCACCAGGTACCAGTGTATCTGGTATTGTGTTCCCACAGCGATACAGGTTCTGTAATCCTAGCTAAGGGTTAACTGCAGATTGAGCATACTGACCTCCCGAATATGGAATACAAAATTCTCCAAGGTCTAGAACCTTTAGTATGGACAGGGTACCACAAGTGGAAATTTCCACATAGGACCTAATGTGACAGGTTTTAGGACAAATATAGAGGAAGGAGAATACAAATTCTGATTAATTATTCTTAGGCTATGTATATGAGAGGCATATGAAACATATGAATTTTTGGTTCAGACTTGGGTCCCATACCCTAGATATCTATTCTAGTTAGCCTTAACTCTCAATTTGGAAAAGTCTAAAATCACTTGAAAAAAAGTCTCAGTTGAGTAGTTGTCTTTATCTGGTTAGTCTGTTGATATGTCTGTGAGAGATTGTCTTAATTGCTATAGGAAGGCCCAGCCTATTGTGGTCAGCACCATTTCCTGGGCAGATGGTCCTGGGCTGTACAAGGAAGGTAGCTGAGCATGGGCATGAGTGAGCCACAGAGTGAGTCAGCAAGCAGCATCCTGCCTGGTTTCTGCTGACTCCTCTGGCTGTGACTGAGTTCTTGTCCGAGATAATGCTGCCTGGAAGAGCAAGAGGCTCTGCCTTCAGGTTTCTGCTTGAGTTCTTGCCCTGACTTTTGTCAATGATTATTTCTTCCCCTAAGTTGCTTTTGGTCAGAATGCTTCTTCACAGCAAGAGAAAGGAAACTACAACAATAGCTTATATATATATATACACACACACACATATATATGTATATATATATATGAATATTCTAAAATTTGGGAAACTCTGAAATCTCCAATGATGTCTGTCCTAAGCATTTGGATGAGGGACAGTGACCCACAGCAATGACTGCAGGCAGTCAGCTTCTAGGAGACATTTGAATTTTCATGAGACATTGGAAAGAGCAGCCTATCTACTGCTTATATTTCAAGTAGATGGTGAATGAAATGTGGGGGGTTGGAAAATTCTCAAATCTTACCCTATAGGTAGCAGTTTGCCTGTGTTGTAATAGAGGCTGGTCCATGTAAAGAACAGAATTAGTAAAAATTGCAGCTTATATTGCTATTGCTATTGCTATTGCTATTGCTCTTGGTTGCCCTCCAGAACTTGACAGTCAGACCCTGTTGCTTAGGATACTATGTACCTGGGTCATAGAACATGGAGAAATTAAGCTGCTACTGACCTCAATGCTTCATCTCTACTGGTTAGCTTTCATCATGTTAGAAGGTGCAATGCATGCTACTGGAAGAGGAAAGTAATTATCAGTCTTACCCAGTTGTGAACTCTGTGTTCTACAGTAATGACTGACCTGGCAAGATAGGATTAGTGGTACAATAGTGGAACAAATGTTATGGGAGTAACCAACTACTTTCTGATTGGATTTAAGGCCTGCTTCACAAGATGGAGCCTACACTTGGTGCTGTTATTAGGGTCAAGAACCTGTGGCTAGAAAGGTCAAAGGCTGTATGTAAGAACTTACTATTTTTGCTAAGTGTAAATAGTATTAAATTGACTCATGGTGATTTATTATTATACCTATAGATTAATGCATCTCTCTCACTAGAGAAATTTCTTCATGTAGCTGATGATTATTTACACAGAGACCTGCAACTGGTCAACATTCATAGAGTAAAGACTGCAGAGTGCTGAGCCCTAAATGGGACAGCTACATCACATCTTCTCATCCCAAGTTTCAGGGATCATTGAGAAAGAGGGGGCAGAAGATTGTAAGAGCCAGAGATGGGATGAATACAAAGAAATCATGTTTTCTGGACACCCACAGGGCAGTTGCACAAATGAGCCCTTAGCACGCATGGCAGCATGCACAAGACCTGTGCAACACAAACTAGACGAAATCCCACCATAGACGGTGTAGGTAAACAAGAAGCTCCACCCCTAGCTTAGGAACTATTGGCCATTGATAGCTACTGGGAGAATGAGTCAGTTTTCATTCAGGGTGTGATGCTGGTTAGGTTAACTACACTCCAGAGGATGGGCCCATACTCAAAAGTATATGGGGAACACAAATTAGACTTGATATGCCTTAAAAATTATAAAGGACACAAAGTAAGTGGGGGGAGGGAGGTGGATTTGAGAAGAGATAGGGTAGGGGGGTCTGATTATGATCAAGATACATTATATGAAACTGTCAAAGAATCAATAAAATTATTATTTAAAAAATTATAGCAAAGATCTGATATTGGGGATATTAGTCCAAGTCTTCATCCAGATGACTACTTTAATTTTTGTTGGGGTAATATGGTTGAGGTTTATGAATTTTCAACCAATTAATGGGGAAGGAAGTAATGAAAACATTCAGCCACAAGTAATTTTGTGTGGTATTATTTGTCAGTGCTGGACTAGATACAAGGGTGAGTCAAACAGGTAGTTCTCATGGACCTGTATAAAACAGTGATGGGTGCTAGCACGTAGCCAGAAAAATGCATATATATGTTCTATGTGTATGATACTTATGGGTGGCCACTGTGAAGTAGTCCATGCTGAGGAACTGAAGTTGAGACCAGGTGACTCCAGGGAAGCCACTCAGGAGTTCTTAGTATGACACACTGCTGGGCTTTTATTAGGATAGCTCAGTGTGAAGAATTTATACAAAGCTCATGTATGATTAATGCTTAAGCTGTGCAAAACACACAGGAATTTCCTTATTGCTGTAGTCGGGACATGGCTAAACTTGCTCAAGGCCAAGTATGTGTACCGAAGCACATTTAAATATGGTGAGAATTGTTATCCTTAGCCTGTGACAGATGCTGTATCTTTCCAGCCTGTTCCTGGGGTTCCAGGTTCAGGCATAGCCTCTCTTTGGAATCCCTGGGGGGAGCAGGTGTAGACATTCCTTTGTGTTCTGAATCTAAGGAAATTTATTAACCCATCGTGTGCTGAGTGCTATTTGTCTGTAAGAGACAATGGAGCTGGCTACACACATGCAGAGACAATGTGAGCAATAATGAGTATTGTGAAGGAAGAGAAAAGAACATAGAGTCAATGAAGAAGCCTTTTGATTTCGCCTCCTAGGGACAGATTAACTCACTGGTCAAGTTTGTAGACCTGGAACCAAATGCCTGGGTTTAGTTCCAAGCAGTGCTGTTTATTAACTAATGTGGTCCTGGATACATAATTAAGCTTCTATACCTCTTTTTCTTGTGTAAAATATGGGTCCTAGTCTTTACTTTGGAGCTATGAGAAAACTCGGATGGATGAATTACACAAGTTGATTGAGTGGAGCCCAGCACAGAGCAGAGCCGTAGCTGGTCATTAAGGGAAAGACAGTGGAGAATGACTAGGAAGGAAGCCCATGAAGGAGGTTAGGAGGTAAAAGAAAACCTTTTGAGATAAGAGGGAGTTCAGCACATCTGAGAACTACAGAAGCTTCTCTGTATTGGTTGGCGGTGGTGCTGGAAGACTGACCTGAGGCTCCGTAGAGGGAGAAGGTCAGGTTATACTGGGATTTTGAGGAGAATTTTACAGATTTTGGATTTCACTATAAATGAAATGAGAAATCACAGACATATTTAAAAGCTGACGGTGCCATGATAATATATGCTTTAAAAAGGAACACTCTGGCTACGCAGGGACGACAGATGGAAGCACTAGGGTGGGTCGACTACCCGGGAGGTTGTCATGTGAGTTAGTGTTCTCAAGAGAACAGGGTGTGTCTTTGTCATGCGTATGTGTATGTGTATGTATGCATGTGTGTATGTGCTATGCAGGTGTATGGCTGTACAGTGTGTGTATGCAGTGTATGTGTATGTGTATGTGTATGTATGCATGTGTGTATGTGTATGTGCTATGCAGGTGTATGGGTGTATAGTGTGTGTATGTAGTGTATGTGTATGTGTATGTATGCATGTGTGTATGTGTATGTGCTATGCAGGTGTATGGGTGTATAGTGTGTGTATGTAGTGTATGTGTATGTGTATGTATGCATGTGTGTATGTGTATGTGCTATGCAGGTGTACGGGTGTACAGTGTGTGTATGTAGTGTATGTGTATGTGTATGTGTATGTGTATGTATGCATGTGTGTATGTGTATGTGCTATGCAGGTGTATGGCTGTATAGTGTGTGTATGTAGTGTGTATTCATGTATACACTTTCTATATATATATGTAAATATCTGAAAAGTGGGGGAGGGAAGATAGAGAGATAGGGAGTTTTTTAAAGTTTTGGCTCACATGATTTTGGAACAGACAAATCTGAACTCTGTCAGGCCTTCTAGCTGGTTGGCAAGACCTGCCATAGTTAGTATCACAGTCTTAGTCTGATAGCAGTCAAGAAACAGGACCTCAGTTTTTCTCTAAGGGCCTGTTAATAATCAAAGAGGCCTGCCCCATCATGCAAGGCCATCTGCTTGGCTCAGTATCTACTGATTTAAATGTTAACTGAGCTTAAAAATATCTTCATAGTAACATATGGGAGAATGTTTGACCAAACAGCTTGACACCTGAGCTAAGCTAGGTTGACCCCTAGACGTCACCATTTCAGGGCCCTTCCTATGGTCCAGAAGAAAAGATGCAGATGATGATGGGATGTAGAGAAGAGGGTCCAGCTTCAAAATTCTGTTTAGAAAAAGAGTGAGCAGGTTCTGATGGTGATTGGCTGAGGAAATGGTCCTCGGAGGACTGTGAAGCAGTCAAGAACATCCTGTTGGTGCCAGACCAGCCTCCTCCAACTAGTCACATGAATGGTTGAAGAGAAAGAGCCTGTCATGCTTTAGTTGTCACACCTGGGAAGAGGAACCCTCAGTTGAAGAATTTCCATCTGACTGACTTCTGGGCCTGTCTGTGGGGCATTTTCTTGATTGCTAATTGACGTAGGAGGGCCCGAGCTACTGTGGGTGGTGCCATCCCTGTGCAGGTGGACTTGTGCTGTACAAAAAATGTAGTTGAACAATCCAGGGAAAGCAAGCCAGAAAGCAGCATTCCTCCATGTTTCCGGTTTCCGTTCTTGTCTCCAAACCTGCTTTGGACAGTTCTCAACCTGACTTCCCTCAGTGATGGGCTGGTATCTGGAAGTGTAAGATGAAATAAACCCTTTCCTCTCCAAGTTGGTTTTAGCCAGTGTTTTTATCATAGCAGCATAAAATGATCAAGAATGGGACTTGTGTTGGCATTCTTCTGGCACAGACCATGCTGGAGGGATGGAGGGAGCTCTGCATGAACACCGTGCCAAGAAGCATCTGTCTTCCTGGGGAGGTGCTCTAGCAGAGTGGACTGGGGACATGACATGGCAGTGCCCACTGGTGACTTTGTACAACAGTGCTCTTGCTATCAAACTTGGGGGTCTTAGCCTGTACCCAACCCAGTTTTTGTCATTCATTTTCATTAAGCCAACTAAAAGAGACAAATTAATAATGGAAAGCAGAAAAGGTAGATTTATTCAATATGGCCACATTGGGAAGAAGGATAAAGAGAGCTATCAAACTTCCCCAGTCTGTATTCCAAGTTCAATAGCACTCCCACCTACTGAACACAGTCTAAGGTTGTGAGGAGCTCTTGGGAAGTAGGGAATTGATTTGCTGTGAATCAAAACAGGATCAATCAAAACAGAGAAAGCTTCCTTCCTGTGTTATGGGAATTAAGCACAGACTGACCTGTTCTGTTGAGAAGACTCAAACCATAGTAAGTTATTTCTTACCATGCACAGGCCCTAGATTGGGCAAGAACTGCTCCAGAGAAACTGAGGCATGGAACAGAAATGCAGGTTTTATAGGTTTTTATTCATGTGATCCTTTGGCAGTAATCATACTGGTGGATTTGAGTCTTACAGTACAGAAGTATACATGCCTCTTAGGTTATGATAGAAAATTTAGACAGCATTTACAAAGAAACAGATATTTCAGGAAAGTGTGGGGTTATGGCATTTCCCAGTAATATGCTGATGCCAGTACAATCAGCTATTTTAACAAATAAGACACATTGTTAGCAGACGTTTTCTTAAGACCGCTGATAGAGGCAGCATTCTTCAAGGTACTCAAAGACTGCGGTTTTTGTGGTTGTGTGCCTTGACTTTTCTCTGCCTGAGACTGAGCTCAGAGTGGCCTTTACAATTTGAGTGTAAGAAGAGGCTTCCGAAGTACTGTAATATATGTTATATCTACATATATGTACATACATCTACATATATTAACAAGTGTACTTATTATTAGGAGTAATGAAGTTCTCAACAAATCTAACACAGAACAAAGTTATACTGAAGTCATAGTTCATTAGTTTCTCCCTCATCTCTGCATGGGAAGTTTTTGGGTTTGGTTTCTATCCCCGCAAAGGGAGAATCTTCTGTACCTGTTGAATGTAGCTGACAGACTAGGTTGAAAAGTGATAGTTTGGTAATGCACCATCTCTAGAAACCTTAAGAGGATTAATTTTGCTGGGTGGCTCCATTCTGCAGATGAACATATTAAGGCTAGAAACGTAAGCTCAGTAGCCCTAGTTCAAGGTGGCAGCTTAGTTTATCTCCTTCAGTTTACATTTCTCCCAATCTTTGTGTATGCTCTTCCCTCCAAGAATGTGCACAGGGAAGGCCTGGCTGTCTTGGCCCTGACCTGATGCTCACAGGTATGGACTTGTGACATACATGTGAGCAAGTTTGTATGTAGGCTCAAGGCTGACACTGGAGTCTTCCTTAATTGTACTCCACCTCATATGTTGAGGTAGAGTTTCCCAATTGAACTCAGAGCTCACTGACAGGCCTAGTCTAGAGAGCCAACTTGCTAAAGGATTCTCCTGTCTCGACTTTCCAAATGATGAAATTACAAGTGAAATATCACACTTACCTGGCCCTTGCATAAGTTCTGGGGATCTGAAGTCTGGTCCCCATGCTTGCCACTTATACACATGTACTTTAACTGCTAAACCATTCCCCCAGCCCTAGTGAGATTATTTTCCTGTGGATACTGGAAAACTTGTGCTTGGATACAGGTTTTACCCCATGTGAAGAACTTGGTTTTCTGAGAGCATCTCAGATCTGTAATATTTAACTTTGTTTTTTTTTGCCAAGCCACATTTAGTAATATTTTCTCAAAGTTTTCAGTGTGCTGAAATATAGCACTACATCTTCAAATCTTCCTTGGTTAGGAGACCTAGACAATTAAAATACACTTATTGAAGCAGATTTTATACTTTTTCTTGAAACAAATTTTCTTCCAAACTAAGAACAACCACTTAACCATATTGAAAAGCTAATTTAGTTTCAGCCCAGCAAGTTTTGAAATAAGTACTTGTATAATAAAATTTAAATTATGATAGTTCTCTAGAAGTTACTGTGCATGTATTTATAACTTTGTAAAACATGCTATTATGGTTGATTTAATATTCTGTTTACTCTGACTCACATTAAACTCCTGTTTGTTTAATTTTTGGATTCCTGCTATTGATTCTGTGCCATATTTCATTGGCTTTCTCTTATATAGTGGGGAGAGGGTGACTTTGGCTTAGCTAATTCTGGGCCATATTTCATTGGCTTTCTCTTATATAGTGGGGAGAGGGTGACTTTGGCTTAGCTAATTTCTAGTTGTGGTAATGATGTATCTTTAACAGCTCAGAATGTAGAAAAATACAAATATAAATTATATATAGGAAACAAAGCAATAAAAACGAAGTGGTTGTGGAATCACAGAAGGAAACTAACCTTTCTCACAATCCACAGCAGGTGGATCGATGAACCGGGCTGTGTTTAGGTAGACCAGTGGTAATATGGCTGGCCAGAGAGTCAGAGAGGGAGCCAGGAAGTTCTTGATCAGTACTCACTGTAGTTGAATCTGGAATGTTCCAAAAGGCAAAAGAAATTTAACTCTAATCAGTTTGAAAAATTGTTCATATCATATGAGGCAAATGATAATAAAAGTACAAAACCATCTGTCTCTTAGGAAGTCTTCAAAAAAGCAGATCATGACAAGGTGCTGATCAAAGAACCAGTCCAACCAAAATAAATTTGATTATGACTGTCTGTTTTCTGAGGTTCAAACTCAGCAAGCCAACTTTTAGAGTTAAAATTATTTTCTGATTTCTCCTGTCTAGGCAAGAAATTCCTCCCTGGCAGCTCAGATGTGGCATTCTGTCTTCTGTCACTTGGTACTCCCTTCTCTGTAAGATTGCTGATATCCCTTCTGCCAACCTTTCCAGGCATGTCTCCAGGAGAACAGGGTGACATTCATCCTCTCCATCCAACCAGGGAATCAGCTTAGTGCTTGGCTTGCACTAGCTTCCAGTTTTCTAAAGCATTGCACTTTACAGAGGAGGCAAATCCTCGTGAATCAACACGGCCTTCACCTTCACCTTCTCATATCCACTGTTGTAGAAGAACCATCAGAGATTGCCATTAGCAACAGAGCCTTTTTGACTCAGCAGATATACCACTCATAGACACTGACACATGATACAGCCCGTTATTCTTCTCTGCAATAATGATGTTGCTTTTGCTTTAAAATCCCTAACAGTTATAGGTGTGGTGATGCTTATAGTTTCGTGATGTAGCCAGCATTCGTTGTGAGTGAAGGGATCCGACTGAAAATGCTGTCAACTTGGTTATTAGCTTCATTTTGAAAATTGACTCTCTTTATTGTTATCCATATAGAATGACAGAAGAAAGGGAAGAAATAGAAGGGGGAAGTATGCCTGCTGAGATAATTGCACTCTTCCCTCTTAGCGGGAAAGAAAAAAAAACCCTCCTGTCTACTTTCATTCCTATAAGCATGCTGCTTCAAAGTGCAGATCAGCGAAGGATTCAGACGTTAAGAACCCAGATGGCCGTGTCAGAGCAATACATTATCTAGTGTTTGAATAGACAAGGTGACTAGTAGCTGGTGGGCTGGTCATATGATCCAAAGAAGTGAAGCAGTCCTGGTTTAAAGTATTTCCTCTTGAGGAGCCAGGATTAGGATTTGGTGACGTATGATTTGTATCTTATAGAACAAAGCTGATCGTAGTGCCATCATAAAATGCTGCATCCCATGCAGCTGAGGTGAGCAAGGATGCATTTTAAGTGGGGCGTGGCTACCTACTTGAGCTGGGAATATTAGTCTTCCTTTCATTCATGGATGCCAAGACCTAAGAAATTATATTCTCCCCCTCTTTGTTACAAAGGAAACCTGACACTTGGGTGATGTAGTTCGTCCTCTTGATTATAGGGCTTTGGGAGGAAGGACACATGGACAGTTATTTTCAGTTTAATACAGGATAGAGATAGACACCAGAGGAGAGTGTTCACAAGAAAGGAAAAGGAGAGATTTTGAGTCAGAAGCTCCCTCCCACTCCCCGGGTTAGAGGAGCCATTTGGGAAGGACTTCTTTTCTGTGTAAGCATGTTCAATGTCCAAGCAATGAGTGGTATCCAGAGAACCCACATTTGACACCCCTCATCCCAGCATTCCTCAGCTTCTTATGTGTTTGCCTCCCAGCTTCCTTCTTTCATCTGGGTTAGGAACAACAGAGAGAAAAATGTCTGATTTTCTTTGAAAGATTAGTATTAAAATCCAAGGAGGGAAGAAAAGGGAAGAAGAGAGACACAGAGAATTTGATCTGGGCATTAACCCCTCCCCCTCAACAACAACAATCCCAGGACCAGAGCTTTTTTGTTTGTTGATTTAGTAGTTTCTGCTTTAAGAGACCTCATAAATTTGACTCCACGTAAAAGGGTTGGGAATTTGGGTATGATTTGAAAAATTAGAAGTACAAAATAATTTCAGTCTCAATTGTAATGTATGTGGATGAATGAATGCTGGGCTGGTAAATGTTTTTTTTTTTTTTTTTTCCAAAGTGATGTTGGAGTTATGTGCATATGTGTATTGTGCTGGAATTGAGCCCAAGGTCTCATGAATCGAAGTACTCTATCACTGACTGGCCTTGGCATTGGGCTTTTGAGGGTACAATTTCCATAGAATTTGGACAAGATAGGAAAGATGTTCAAGAAAGGCTTATGAAGACTTCGAGGGAAGGACTTAGATTTACAGCATGAAAGCAGACTTCTTTTTCATGTTTGAGGACTAAGTTGGAGAACATTTGTTGAACTGATTGTTAGTCATATGCCTAGATGCATTTGTTTAATTAAAAATATAACTTACTACAATAAAAGCTTCCATATGTGTGTGTATGTGTGTGTGTGTGTGTGTGTGTGTGTGTATGTGTGTGTGTGTATATAGTTTAGATGGAGTTACCCTGTAATAGGGGGACAATATCTCAACTAAACACCTCATCCTAGTAAACTAAAAACCCCAGTAACAGGAATTGGTTACCTCTCTTTGAGTTGTTGGCCAGTGGGGTCCCATAAACCTCCAAACAAACAGGCTATTGCCATTGCTCTTTGTTAACATCCAGAACTTGATGGTAAGATCCTATTGCTAAAGACAACATATTCTTGAGTCATAAAACATGGAGAAATCAAGTGGGTACTACTAATATACTATGAAATGAACATAACTGAAATGATTTCCAATGACTTCTTGATAGACCCATAGATTGATGCATCTCCCATCCCTTTATCAGAGAAACTTCTTACAGTAGAAAGAAGTTATCACAGTGACCCACAGCTGGTCACTGCACAGAGAATAAGAAATTACAGAGTGCTGAGCCCAAGAAAGGATATCAGTGTCATACCTCTCTCCCATGTTCAGGGACATGATGGAAGAGGGGGTGAGAAGATTGTTAAGAGCCCGAGATAGAGGACAACTACAAGGAAACAGTGCTTTTCAGACAATAGGGCAGTTACACATATGAACTCAGCAGCGGTTGTGACAGTATGCACAAGGTTTACTCAAGCGTAAGCCAGACAAAATTCCAACATGAAGCATGGCAGCAGGGATAGGTAGGCATGCGGTCACACCCCTAGTGGAGGAACTATTGCCATATGGTAGCTGCTGGGACAGGAAAAGTCAGTTTTCTTTAAGGGTGTGACCCTTGCTCAACCACAATCCTGGGCATGTTCCATGTCCAAGAGTATTTGGGCAAAGCACATTGGACTTGGTGGGGGCAGTGGAGTAGCATTACGAGGGGCGGACCTGGGATGGGGAGAAATATGATCAAGTGTACAGTATGAAGCTCTCAAGGAATTAGTGAAAATATGTATTTAAAAAGAAATTAACCACAAAACTCAACAAATAATTAAGACTATAACATAAATAAATAGCACATCTATTTATGTAATACAAAATATTTCTAAGAATTTGCCTTATATCCAGGCCTGTAAGATCTAGTCTTTAATGATGGTTCTTAAGCAGGTTCTGTAACTATTTGGAGTAGTCTTGTACTATTTGTGAGGTGTTTGCAGATAATTGCTCTAAGCCTCTGTATCCATCAGGCATTCCTAGTGTAAAGGTCATCAATGGTCTCCTTTTTACAACTAAGCACTTTGAGACTGAGGGAGAACACAGTTCTTCAGGGGTTAGTCTCTTTCCAGTTGTTCAAGTGTCTTATAATCCTTAAATGTTCTCTCTCTCTCTCTCTCTCTCTCTCTCTCTCTCTCTCTCTCTCTTTCTCTCATAAAGCATTGTAATGAGCTACCAGATTTACTCATAGGCACTGTAATTATTCATTTAGATTTTTAAATGATTTCTTATTTAAACAAACAGTACACATTCTCATAGCTATTGAAGAACTTAGAATAAGCTTTGTTCAGCAGATGAATACACTCTCGAATTTATTATCTTGGACTTTGAGTATCTTGTGGAAAATATTTTCTTTCAGGGAGACATGTAATGTCTCCGAAATTCAGTTTTCTTCTCTTTCTAGGCACATAGAGGGTCGTATCTTCCTACTGTCATACAGTTGGACAACTAGTCATTACAACTGTGTTGTCAGTAGCAGAGATGCATTGCTTCTGGGCTGGAACACTTTGTGCTGGGGTGTTTTCCAACTCTGCTCTTTCCTTTCATGATTTAAGTCACAAAGAATCATGGGGAAATGAGGGCAGTGACCACAGAGATGCAGCCACCACGTGGAGCAAAGTCAGCTCTGAGCTGTACCAGACATGTGGGTGTGTGCATATCCAACTTTTGTAATAAATCACTGAGATCTGGGGGTATCATATGCCTGCTCTTCACAAATATGAATTCAGAACTCAGCAAACTATAGTTGTAGATATACCTGGGCTGATGACTTGTTCTTTTTCTTAATTACATTTTTGTGGTATAATAAATATACAAATAAAATAAATACACAAAATTTTCTGTTTTGGCATTCTGTATGTATAGAGATATTCTTTACTTCAAGTACATCTCCCATTTTGGTTTAGGTATCGATATAACCCATTTTCAGACGTGTATTTCCATTTCAAATCAATTTTTAATATTAATTTTTTGTTACATGGAATAATGTAATTTTCAAGCATACATGCTATTAGATTTTGTTCTCATTTGTTTTCCTGCCTTCCTTCCCTCTTTTCTTCCCGCTTCCTTCTTGAACCCTGGGTGGTTCCTTTCCCCCCCAGGCGGTCCTCATTTAGATTTCTATCAAATATAATCCATTACACTCTTTTCTCCCTCTCATGAGATCTCTTTCTAGTATCATTTGTTAAAGAATCTGCCTCTTCTCCATTCTGTTTTGACATGTGTGTCAAATCTTATGTGTCTATAGCTGTGTGGGATTATGTGTGGGTCTTCTATTATATTCTGTTGGTCTACATGTCTACTTTGTGCTGATACCTCGCTGTTATTTTTATTTTTTTTTTACCATGACTCTGTAATATATTTTGACATCAGATACTATGATGATTCCACTGTTTTCCAATGCGATGTCTTTGCATTGGCTATTGAGTGTGTTTTGTGCTTCCATATGAATTTTGTTCTTTCCTAGTTCTATGAAGACTATGAAGACTATCATCTAGGATTTTGAAGGAGGTTGCATTATATCTATAGATTGTATTAGGGATATAGCTTATTTCAAATATTAATTCTGACAGTCCATGACTGTCCATCCTTTGCTGTCATCTTGAATATGAGTAGAGACAGTGGACACCTTTGTCTTCCTCCATATCTCAGAGGAAATGTTCTCACCCTTTCCAGTTTACTGCCTGTGGGCTTGTCTTATACAGTTCTCATCCTGTCAGAGTATGTTCCTTTGCTTCTAACTTCCTCAGGATGTTTTAAAATGTATATTTTTGAGAATTTTACATATAAGTATTGTATTTACATCATATATGCTTCATATGTTTTTCAAAGTAAGATGATAAAACAATGTTTTCCTATGGCTTTTTCAAATATCCTTAGTGAAGAACACTTAGATTGTTTCTATTTCCATCAACATGGCTGAGCAAGTATCTCTATAATAGGATATCAAGTACTGTAGATATGTGCCAAGAAGTGTAGGTAGGTCAAATAGTAGATCTACTCTTAGCTTTTGGAGAATTTTCTACACTGATTTCCATAATGCTGTATCTATTTGCAATCCCACCAACAATGAACGAATGAAGCATTCCCTATCTCAGATTCCTCACCAGCATTGACTGCCAGTTGTTTTCTGTTGATCTTAGTCATTCTGACTGGGTTAAGATGAAAATTGATATGAATTTTCCTGATTGTTAAGGAATGCTGAACACATTTTTAGATATTTCTTACCCATTTTCATTTCTTCTTTTCAGAATTGTATGTTTAGTTACATAACCCATTTTTATAATATTTTATTTATTATTTTTATTTTATGTGTATGAGTGTATTGCCTGCATGTATGTAAGTGCACTCACACCATGCAGTGCCTACAGAGGTCAGACGGGAGCATCGGATTCCCCTTGAATTGGAGTTACAGATGGTTGGTTGTTACCCACCATGTAGGTGCTAGGAATCAAATTGAGATCCTCTGCAAGAGCCCTACCAGCCCTACCATAACTCATTTTTACGTGGGTCATTTTTTTCTTAAATCTTGGTTTTATGAGTTCTTTGTGTATTCTGGATATTAATCCTTTATTGGACGTAGAGTTGGCAATTTTTTTCCCACTCTGGGCTTGTTCTTCACTTGATTTATTGTTTTCTTCGCTGTACAGAAGCTTTTTATTTTAATGAGGTCTCATTTATTAACCTTTAGCTTTAATTTCTGAACAAATGGAGTCCTATTCAGAAAGTTCTTATATCTTGTAGAATACTGCCTATATTTTCTTCTAATAGTTGCAACATTCAGGTTTCACATTGAAGTCTTTGATCTAGTTGTAGCTGATTTTTATGCAGGACCTGAGGACTTTTATCATGAAGGGATGTTGAACATTGTTGAGGATTTTTCTACATTAACTGAGATGACCAAATGATTTCTGACTTTAAGTCTGTTTATGTTTATTGATTTGTGTATTATGAACCAGTCTTGCATCAGACTTGGTCATAGTTTATGATCTGCTTAAAGTAGTCTTGCATTCAATTTAAAAGAATTTTACTGAGAAAATTTGCATCTATATTCATCAAGAAATTTTGTATATCATTTTCTTTTGTTGTGTTCTTATACAACTTTGGTATCTGGGTAATGCTGGCTTTGTGGAAGGAGTGTGGTAGTGTTCCTTCTCTTTCTGCTTTGTAGAACAGTTTGAGATTGTTAACTCCTGTTTAAAAATGATAGACTTTGGCAGTGAATCCATCTGGTCTTGCTTTTTTTTTTTGCTGGGAGTCTCCTTATTACTACTTCAACCTCATTGATTATTAAGAATCAGCCCATTTAAAGACCTATTATTTAACATATCGTTGCCTCATTAACATTAAACCCATGTCCAAAAGCACTATAACATCTCTAAATAAAGCTTACCTAACAGACATACTTTCTCTATAATATGCATCATAGTCTGGTGATTGAGAATACTTTGCAGCATTCAGTACTGTGCTTGGGGATTGCATGGGTTATTTTTCTGTTAATATGATAAAACCCCATGACCAAGACAACTTATAGAAGAAAGAGTTTATTGGGCTTACAGTTCCAGAGGGTAAGAGTTAATCATGGTGGGGAGGCATGGCAGGAGGCAGCTGGAGCAGAAGGCTGACCACTCACATCTTTAAGCTGACACAGAAGCAGAGAAAGTAACTGGAAGTGGGGTGAAGCTGTGAGCGCTCAAAGTCTGCCCGCAGTGATGTGCTTCTTCCAGCCAGGCCACACCTCCTAAAAGTTCCTGATTCTCCTGCACTCTGCCACCAACTGACCAAGTGTTCAAATACTTGAGTCTATGGGGAACATATCTAGCTCAATCCACTGCAGGGACCATTTTAAATAGCAACATCACAATAAAAAGGCACAAAAAAATGCAAAAAAGAGAAATGTGACACAAAAGGATGCTTACTTACAATATAAGTGCTGAAACAAGAAGACCTAATGTTTTCTTGTTTTACCTGTGAATGTTCAGAGATTCAACATACAATTCAATGTTTTTGGTTGTTATTCAGCATTTTTAGACCCATGAAAGCACCATGCATATTGATCTTGGCAGGGAAAAATAATACATTTTACTAAGCAGGCAAACTTGTAAATACAAAATTTTTGAATAACAAGAATTATTCTGAGTGACATAATTTTCATAAAAATTTGTCTGCTAACTTAAGCTTCATTAATTCCCTTGTAATAAAATATTTTTGTTTTTTTAATCATGATAGTTTTTATCTTTAATGGCTACATTGTATTTCACTGTAAATTTACACGAGTCACTAATTTCAATTTTTTCATTCTTCCTTTTAAATCTTTGTACACATTTCTCATTATTTATTTAGAATGTCTGGCAAATTGGAATTGCTAGGTAATGTTAAGAATGAATGAAAGGGGGCTGGAGACAAGGCTCAGAGGTTAAGAGCACTGGCTGCTATTGCAGAGAACCCAGGTTTGGTTCCCAGCACCCACATGACAACTCACATCCATCTGTAACTTCAGTTCCAGGGTGTATCATACCATCTTCTGGCCTACATAGGCATTGTATGCATGTGGTGCACTTACATAAATGCAGGCAAGCACTCATACACATAAAAAACAATGACTGAAAATGTCATAATGAAACCCATAGTTTTGTGCTAGCTTTAAAAATCAGCTGAAGACTGTCTCTCTCTTCCTCACCTTTATCCCTTCTTCGAAGGTGGAGTGCTGAGGCAAGTCTGGAGTGGGCTCTCATCGGGAATCAGAGGAACTACCGCTGACCTAAGTGTCTTTTGGTCAAATCGTGTTTGTGATGCTTTGTTATGGTAGCAGGTGTACTTGTTTTCTATGATAGCTCTTCTCGGGACCATCTTAGAAAACACTAGCTGTATGTCATGTGGTTGACTCACAGCTAATGATATACACAGGAAAGTCATGTGGGAAACCCCTTTGGGGGAAAGTACATACATACACAATGGAGAAAACAGAGGCGCATTAGGGAGGTTTCCTCCCTGTCCTTGTCCTCATACTCTTCTTTCTTGCCTGTACATCTGGATGCCATTAAATGCACTGTAGGTATCGACAGGGCATCAGTCATGAAGGGGCATTCATGGACAGAAGGAATGAAAGATGGAGGTGTTCAGTGTTGGATGACATGGCTGAACCTCTGAGCCAAGCATGATGCTGCCTTTAATTTAAGGTTTTTATTATCTGAGGATGAAAAATGCTAAAAGCTTATGCTTGATGCCGATATTTGCACCAATAAACTTCCCAAAGAATGGGTGAAAGGGGGCCTATTTTTAGGGTTTGAGTGCTAGATTTATTCCTTGACAAATACCTCATTTAAAGCCAGAACAAAATATGGATGTCAAATTTCAGAGAAAGTCATGCATGTTTAAAGTAAGCTGTTAACAAGAATTTCTGGGAAATTTGGTTGGTGTTTGTTTCATAATAATAATTTTATCTTTAATGATAACAATGAAAACAACACAGAGATGATGGTAGCTCACATTCACTCCTGCTTATGATGTGCTAGATCCTGTTCCAAGACGTTTGTCCAAATTAACATCTAATTCTCCCAAATAAGTCTTTCGGATGGCATGGTAGCCCACCTCCACGGTGTCTCATTGTGATCCCCATTTCCCACTATGCACAGCATTGCACAGTCACTGTTCCCATGGCACGAGGGCTGATTTATGTGACTGTCCTGGTTCGCTTTATTGTCAACTCAACACAGCCTAGAGTCACTTGGAAAGAGAGAATCTCAAGTGAAGAATTACCTTTAACATATTGACCTGGGCATGTCTCTGGGGCATAGTGTTGACTGCTAATTGATATGAGAGGGTCCAGCCCACTGTGGGCAGTTCCATCCCTGGCCAGGTGGTCTTGGGCTATATAAGAATGCTAGATGAGCATAAGCCGATAAGCAGGCCAGTGAGCAACATTCCTCTATTGTTTCTGCGTCAGTCCCTGCCTTGACTTGCCTCAGAGATGGAGTGTGACCTGAAAGAATAAGCCAAATAAACTATTCCCTCTCCTAAGTTGCTTTTAGTCTGTGTGCTATTTTTCATAGCCACAGAAAAGGAAATAAAAACAGTGACCAACAACCTAGGACACAAAGGATGGCATTTTCCTTGTAAGATGTGACAATGGATGACTTCATCTTCTCTCTTGGCAAGGAAATGAGGACTCCATCCTGTATCAGGCAAGGAGTTCAGGCTTGCCAACACCACATTAGGAGTTCTGGAAGTGAATCTTCTTGTCTCAGGCAACTTCAGACTTGGCTAGAAGCCTGAATGCCATCTCTTGAGAGACATGAGTCAGGACCACCCAATGAAGGCATTGCTGAGCCCAGATCCACAGTCATGATTTGTTTGTGCTGCCATGTTTTTATTTTAGTTATGTATTTTTTATTTTTTTATGTGTTTGACTATTGCCTAAATATATAATTGCACCCATGACATGCAATTCTTGCAGAGTCAGAAGAGGTTATTGGATTTCTCTGGAACTGGATTTAGGTCGGTTGTTAGCTTCCATGTGAGTGCCAGTAATCCAAACCTGGTTGCCTACAAAAGCAGCCAGTGCTCTTAACCACTGAGTCATCTCTCCAGCTCTTATGGTGGTCCATAGCAATAGATAACTAATATAAATATATACTATTATTTATTCATTTTATAGCAGAATGAATATAAAAAAATACATTACCCTTTAAATTTTACACACCTGTTAGGTGGTAGAATTGGAGTGCAAACTCCAGTCTGTCAACACAGCTTTACTTGCTACTGCTAGACTGTCTGTTGGCATTTCTGTAGACTTGTATTGTGTGATTACTGGGAGGGTTTCTCAGGGTGAAGAAGGAGTGGAAACTGATCACCACTATGGGGAGACTAAGCTCAGCCAGTGACCTTCCTACAACAAGAATACCATGTACATAGGACTCAGCCTATTCAGGAGCTCTCACTTTATAAATTAGTGACGTCAAGGGCTTAGGGGACCTAGAGACTCAGCTAAATAAGTCTCTTCTACCACTATTTGGATGTGGAATTGTGTGGAGGGTAAAGAGAACAGTATAGTAACAGTGCAGCTAACACGCTGGGGAGGATTTGTTTTGTCACAGATTTGTTCTTGCTTCAAGCAGTGGGTTAACTTCAACTTCATTATTTGTCTCCAATTTAGAATAAGTAATTTCCCTGTCAATGACCTCTGAAAGTGCCAGAATAAAACTTCTTGGCAAGCTGATATCCTAGAAGAAATGTCAGACATTTAGAGAAATGAGAGAATATTAATGCCAGAGACAAGGCACTGGGAAGCTTCCATCCTTCCATGGACCAAGCTGAAGCCAGGCACAAAATAAAAATTCTCTTTACAAGAAACATTGCCACTCCTCAGTTGGTCTAGCATTTTTAATCTTTACAAAGGCGTCTATACACATTATGTCTTTTAACCTTTAGCATATACTTATGCAATTGAGGGAAGGCCCTCCCCAAGGGAGGTCAACCAATGTATTAAGGTTTTATAATAACAAAACCTTGTTATTTTAAAATGTTTACTATATCTGCTTATTATTCTAAGCACTTTCCACTTAAGAACTCATTTGATCCTGACCCCAGTCCTATGAGCTAGATTCCATTATCAGTCTCATTTTTGTAGATAAGGTAACTTGGGCCAGAAAAGTTAATTAATTTGTCCAAGATCTCCCAGCAAGGAAGCAAACAACTAGGCAGCGATTTGAACTCCTAAAGTCTGACTCATGGAGGATTTGAATGGCCATTAGGGTTAGCTACAGCTGATTAGCTGTATAGGATGACATCCAAGCCTACTTTTCTTTTGCTTTTATTGTCTTTAAATTGTTGAATGTATGTTCATATGAGTGCAAGTATATACGAATCCTCTGTGTGTGTGTGTGTGTGTGTGTGTGTGTGTTTGTGTGTGTGTGCATGTGGAAGCCAGAAGTCAACCTCAGGTGTCATTCATAGGCACCATACCTTGCTTTCTTTGAAACAGAATATCCTCATTGGCCTGAAGCTCACTAATTAGTCTAGACTGGCTGGGTGGCAAGCTCCAGAGATCCTCCTGCTTCCAAGTCCAGCACTAGGATTACAAGCATGAACCACCACATACACTTTTGTTTTGTTTTGTTTTTCTTGAGACAGGGTCCCTTGCAGCCCAAGCTAACCTGGAACTCCCTATGTAGACCAGGCTGGCTTGATCTCATAGAGATCTGCCTGCCTCTTCCTCTTGAATGCTGGGATTAAAGACACTTGCCACCACACCTGGAACATGCACATTTTAAACGTGGGGTCTGAGAATCAAATTCAGGTTTTCATGTTTGTGTGGCACACACTTCACCACCTGAGCCAACTCCATAGCCCTTTGATTTCAGCTCAACTCATTTTGTTGTTCTACCAAATAGCATCACAAAACATCAGATGTCCACACATCTGAAACTACTAATTTGTATTTTAGAAAATCACTAGCAGTTTATTTGTAAATATGGTGTCTTTTTATCTATGATGCCTGTCATAGTTGATGGGAAGACCTTTTTATGCTACCAGTGAGAACCATCTGTCAACCTTGGAAAATTCAGCCACCTGACTGTTCTGATTCCTGAGGGTACCATGCAGAGCATAGAATGCCCCTGGAGGTGCCAAGTCATGGTCCTTTCTCAATTGGATATTGACTTTAGGTTCCGTGTGAGCCCCTGACCTGGGCATGTCCAGAGATAGAGGGGCTTTCCTTTCTTCTCTAGGATATATATGGGAATCAAGTTCTAATCCTCATGGTCCCAACCTGAACTTGACTCCCATGCTTTTGACAGTAAGAACTGAGGTCTGGGCTGTTTACTCAGGACCTTCCACACCTATTATCTTGCATGATTTATTGCTTAGAGAATGCTGGGGGCAACATGGGTATGGGTCATAAGTGTGGGCTGGTCAGAAGATATGATTGTTATCTTTACAGTCTTGTCTCATAAACGTCTCCATTTCTCCTATGGTTTAAGCAAGCAGGATAGAGGCAGAATAATAACATGGCTTGAAGGCCAGGCATGGTATCATTTGCCTATAATCCCAGAATTTGGGAGGTAAAGCAGAGGGATTAAGAGTTCAAGGTATTCCCAGCTGCACAGTGAGTTCGAGGTTACCCTCAACAACAAGCAAGTGCTCTGGAGTCGGTCTCTCCCACCAGATATAGGCTTGGAGCCTGTTTCCTTTGTGTTACTAAACACAAAGACGACAAGAAGGTCTAGCACTGATGGGTGAAGAGCGGTGAACGGGGAGCAGCTGGCGGATATTTACACCTATGTAGAGGTAACTTGACTTCATGTGTGCATAGAACGCTACTAGTTACTTCAGAGAACTTTCTCATATATTTTCACATTTTATTCTCACAAGAATTCCATCCTCTAAGTAGGGCAGGTATTATCGCCAGAGATCTTACAGAGATTCAAAATGAGTCCAAAGGGCAATGGCAGGATTCAGGTTCAGAGCTTCTGCTCTTCTTATCCCCTTACACTGCTGTGCCTGTGTTCAGCTCTTCAAAGGCCTCTCCAGGACATCAGAAAGGAGATCTTACAGAACATGTAGCCTCTCGCTTTGAGTTATGTTGTCACGTACAGTTGACTCTAACAACTATAATAGTGATGAATACAGGATGCAGTATGTGGCGGGCTCTCTGCATCATATTTATTTCTTAAAACAAATCCCAGTGTGTGAGTTACTTTTCTCATTACTGTGACGCACTGCCCAGCACAAACAACTTAATGAAAGAAAGAATTTTTTTTTTTTGTCTCATGGTTTTGCCAATGTTGAGACTCCACTTGGATTGACTTACACACTCTCTCCTCCTCCATCTTTCCTGAAAATGAACTTGGCAACCTGGGACTCTCACCTACATCACACTGCATGTACATCCCATTTCAAACAATGGAGTGAGTTGCCCTCAACAACCCAATGGCAATTCCTTGTCTCTGGTGAAAATTGTTTTGAAACAGCCAACCTGAACTAGTTTTGGATGTATGTAAACTATGCTCTCTGAGTGAACTTTGAGTGAAAATCCTCTATTTGCCATCTTATGTCTATGCATGATTGGATATGCATATGATTAAAATCAGATGCATCACAGGTAAAGACATGCTCAGTAAATAAATATTTATATAACGTAAACCCATCAATCAAAACAACCACACACACACACACACTATGCACCCTCCTCCCAGGACTGTATCTAACTCCTGACTCCATAACAGAAAGTCCTAAACAATAACCAGTGAAACTTCTTGCTGCTTTGTCATTTGTGTATAGTTTTATAATTCTTTGAATAAGATGCCAAGAACTTGGAAATGCTTGGTCCATATAAGACCATGGACAGCAGTTTCAGAAGGTTGAGTCCATCATGGCAGGGAAGGTATGGCAGAGCATCCCAGTTCACATCCTGTTGATATATATCTCCTGTGTCTAGTGACTACCTTCTTCCAGTTAGATGCCATCTCCAAGTATCCAGTCTCCTCAAATAAACCCACCATCTGAAATCTAAGCATTCAAGTTATGAGCTTGTGGGGGTTAACATACACAGATCATAACACCCAAAGAATTATGTGTGCTACAGAAGAACTCCTGAGAGCTTGCGAAAAATTTAGAAGTGCTGGCCCTGTCCAGACCTCCTGAGCATAGGTCTGCATTTTAACAAAATCTCAAGAGATTTGTACATGTATGCTGAAGGGTGAAGCACAGATATGGGGAGCTTCCAGTCCATTTTTCAGAGAAGCAAAGTAAGGTTTGGAGAGATGTTAGTTAACTACCTCTCCAGTTATCCAGTGGAGTCCAGATGGCTGCTTGCCTCCCAAACCTTTTACTTTAATACTGGTTATTTTTCTCTTTGAGTTTGCCTGACTCACAGAGATAATCGCACGTGAGAATCTTGTTGTCACTTTAGGAAATGCAAGATTATCGTGCAGCGTGGCTACCTCTGGCGCCTCACCCTCAGTGAAAGGACAGTTTAGTTTATCCCATTTCTATAAAGTGACATTAATATTATTACCCTGCAGCATTCTGAGAATTCTCCACTGCAATGCCTGGCTGTGGTTAGACAAATTAAGCTTAAAATTGTGGTTCAGTACTCCAATCTGAGCAAGTGTATCTTCATGAATTTCCAGGAAAAGGATAATTTCTGATTGTTTACAAGGACAAGATCCTATTCTTCATTCACACATTTTGTCTGTCTGTCTCTCTTTCACATTCTCCCAACCCGCACTTATACACACCCACTTGGCTAAGAAACCTGTGAGTGAGATAAACTGGAATGGAAGCATCTACCCAGAAGCCTTGGGCTTCATATGAAAGTATTTGCCTAACAGGGAGTAGTTGACAAGGAGCAAATGGTATTTCTTCCCACGGCCGTTATTACAGCAGGGGCTTGAAGGAAGGAATGGCATATTTTAGAAGTAAAATATAACCGACTTCAAGCATTCTCAGTTACCCAGTTTCTTACTAGACCTTCCATGTCACTGTCCCCCCATACTGGGACATCACACAGGCCATTTGGAGCCTGACTGGTGTTGGAGGTGTGACTTTGACCTCAGGCAAATGGGCTCCGGTCCTCACCTTGACTGCGGTGCTTCCACACCCTCCTCTTGAGTTGATGCAGAGAGGCAGCCCTGTGCCTCCCCTGTCCTTGAGTGCTTTGCATCATGCAGCTTCTGATGCCAGGCCTCCTGTTTTCCTCAGTCCAGTTTCTGGTAAGAGACTACTTAAGTGCAAATCCTGGTTCTGCAGCTACAAACTTTTTGTATTTCATTTTCTTGGTAATAAAGAAAAAACATCTAATTGTTTTTCTAGGATTGTGGGGAGACAAACTTAGAACAGTGGACACATGGTGAGTATTTTGAAATGGATCATGTTATTTTTGTTCTCAGTAACTCTGTAATTCTTCAGAACAATTTTATTTGTTCTTGAACAGATGAACACATGGGTCACTCAGCAAGAGTCTTAATTCTTCTAAGCTCCAAAATAGTTTTTTTTTCATCAAAGAAGCTTCTTTTATAACAGATGGAGACTAACTATTACAGAGTTCCGCAATTGATCTGACACAGAGATTGTCTTTGAAAGGCCCAAACATAAGTGACATGTCTACAATGGAACCTCGACACTAAAGACTCATATAACACAGTGAAACAAAGGGTAAAGATAATACTATTGTATCTCTTAACTTTCATCAATGAAGCTCTTTCATGCAACAAAGGGCAATGAACCCAAGGCTCAGGGACTATTGTAGCAGAAGAGGCGGCAGAAAGATAGTAAAGGCCAGGGGAGGAAGTGCATGACCATATGGAAACAGAGTCTTATACGCCCCTGGGATCTTGTTCATATAAACTTACAGCAATGGTGACAGCATGCACAAGACCCTTGCACACTCCATCAGACAAAACTCAGGATAGAACTGTGGAAATGGACAGCAGACCCCAATCTTAATTGAAGCACTATTGGCAGTTGATTACTACTGGGTGAGGAAGAGTTGATCTTCTTTAAGGGACTGACTCTGGGTGGGCTGGCTAGATCCCAGTGGATGAACTTGCACTGAGGAATGTCAGGGAACACTAACTGACTTGATAGGCCTTAACATAAATGACAGAATGCATGAAATCCAGTGGTGGAGACTATAGGAGGTGCCAAAGGGTTTTAAAGAGGCCTAAGAGATTGTGCAGGAAATACACAAAAATTAGATAAAGTGCATTTTTAAAATCATTTCCCATAAAATGGATCAGACAGGTATGGTTTTTTAATTTATATATTTCATGTAAATATTCACATTTCACCGAAATATGTATTTGGATATGGATTGACTACATACCCTAATGGGGAGGTGATGATCTTTTCTGAGACTTAGATTGCTTGTCTCAAAAACAGGGTTTATGATTCCCTTCTTGGAGGGTTTCTGAGGAATTAAATTAAGCAGTGTATATATAATGAAGAGACTGAACCAACCCACTTCTCTTTCCCTACGTGGAGACTAGCTAAAGCATGATTTATAGGAAGAACCTGGGAGGACCCCTTGAAAGAATTTTTTATTGTATGAGTCTTTTGTAAAAATGATGACATGTACCATTAAGGTGGGTTAGAGATCAATTCCTAATTCTGCGAGACCCTAGACAAGCAGGAAGAGAGATGAGCACTTCCCTATGTGTCAGTACTTTCCTGGGTTCAAGGGTCGAGGGTCATATGGCTATCAGGAAACCAGAAGGGCCAGAATCCACTCCGAACTAAGTTTGAACCCTAGTGCCCACAAGCCCCACTCCTGACCCCATCGTCACAGCGTGTGCATGATCTTGGATTGTGTCTGCAGCTCACACCCACATACAGGTGCTGGCCTGCCTTCCTTTCACCCCAGGTACAGGGGTTTTCTTCTATTCCACCACTTCCTGAGTTCATTCCAGCTCTATCTTGATATGTGTAGTCCCTTCCTCCTGGAAAATCCCTCTCCAGGATATTGCCGAGGCTGGCCCCTTCTCATCATCAACTCTAACCCCTGTCAGTTCCTCAGACTTGACCTCCCCGTCTCCCCGACTGTCTGATGTGTTCTAGTCTGCTTGTTTTTGCTTTTATTGTCCCTCCTCCTACTGGGATGCAGGCTTCTCTAGGGCAGGGCTTCCTTACTGTGCATTGTTGTGTTCCCAGCATGTAGAAGGGAACTTGGCCCATTACTAATTGATGAAAAAGTGAACTTATTAATGGACAGTTATATGGGAAACCCAGACTAGAAGATCCCATATCCACTCGACACAGTGATAGCTGGAGAACAGGATTCTACCTCCTCTGACTGGAACCAGGACTGTGACCTTTGCCTTACCCTGCATAGAATTCCTGGGGATATTTAATCCTTTAGAGTGTCTTAGTAGTTTAATAACCAAAGGAAAGAGTGAAGGTTTGTTCTTTAGAATACCTTCTCTCCTGGCAAGATGATAATGGGCAGATCAGGAGTTTGGCGCCAGCCTGGGTGTTATTAGTTACTTTTCTGTTGCTTTGATAAAAACACTGATCAAGAGTACTTATAAAAGGAAGAGTTTATTTAGCTTATGGTTCCAAAGGGGCCGGAGTTCATCATGGCGAGGAGGCTTGGCGGCAGAGGTGACTAGAGTAGATGCAGAAAGTAAGTGCTGTAACATCTTCAAGCAGGCACAGGAAGCAGAGAGTGACCGGTGATCCAGCAAGGCTTAAGAACCCTTTAAGCCCACCCCAGCAACATACTTCCTCCAGCATGGCCACACCTTCTAAGACCTCCCAGAACAGCACCACAACTGGGAACAAAATGTCCAAATACATAGAGCCTGTGGGGAATTCATTCAAACCGCCACACTGGGCTGTGTGAGAACCGTCACAAACAAACAAACAAACAAGCAAACAAACAACAACAAACCGCCACAGAAACAAACCCAAAGCTGAAACAAAACACAACATGAGTTCTGCTTGGAGAGTTAAGAAGGTGAGGGGGTGTTTAGAACAGAGGCATGATGTGCTTTGTCCAAGGCAGTGTGTACTGATGCATGAGCTCCCGAACACCACGCAGACTTCATGGAAAGTAACAGAACTCTGACCGTCTTGAGGAGATCCTTTCCCAAAGATCCCTGGCAAAGGAAGGGAGATGCCATCAATTAGAGGCCAGCCAGAGGTTAACACCTGAGGACTGGAGGAGGGGAATATTTAGAGAGTCAGCCAGAGAGTCCCTTCCTTGCTTCTAGAAGCCCAAGAACTGCTCAGAAGTGTGAACATCTTCTTGTCCCAAGGGCTTACTCTCCAGTTGAGATGATCTCAGGAGGAATTTCAGGAGTTTACCTCTTTTCTTCCCAGGCTCCCGTCTGTGAGGAAGGAAAGATGTGGGGTGAAAAAATGGAAGAGCGATGTGTCTTCGTGCCTGCAGTAGATGCCTGTCCTTTCTCTGATTTGAATGTGAAATGTCTTCGAATTCTTATGTGTTTGAACACCCAGACACCAGCTGGTAGCGCTGTTTGGTAGGCGTGGAACCTTTAAGAAATGAGGCCTGTTTGGTGGAAGTGAGTCACCGGAAGCAGACTCATGGGTGATAACCTGGCTCTGGTTCTGACCCAAGTCTGTTTTTCTCTCTGTTTTTCTATGTCTGTCTCTATTCCCCAGTCTCTGTCTCTGTCCTTCTTTGCTGTTGAAATGTCACCAGGCACAAACTCCCACACCAAGGCTAAAGCCATAGCAACCATGTCTCCTGGACCATTAAAGTGCCATGGGGAGAAGGAAGAAGTTTTCTCATATGACTTCTGAACTCCTTAATACTTGAGAGTGAGTATCTGAGTAAAGAAAAATAGCAGGGGCTGTCTGATATGTTGTCTGTGTGGCAATGGGGACTGGAAAGCAAGGAAGCAGGTGAATACCAGGGAAAAGGAGAGTTGGTTTCTGCTTTCATTTTAGTGTGGTCAGCTCATATAAAACCACACAGAACTTGGCATGGTGCCTTGTAAGTGGCAAATCCTTGGTAAATGCTAAGTAAAGGGTAGCTCCAATCATTATCTTTATCCTCCTTGTGTCTCAAGTGAGTCAGTTGCAAATCACCACTCTGCAAATGAAGAGGCCATGCAGTGACAGGAGTGGGGCAGTGCCTGGTAATTGGTGCAGAAATCCAGGAAGATTTCAGCAGCCAATCACACATTAAAGTTCACTGTCAGACCCACTTGGCTGGAAATGCCAAAGGAAGAAACAGGAAAGATGAAATATATTGTTTGTATCGAGCAAAGTTCTGTCCTTTCCAGGCAAAGAGGCCGATGCTCACCTCCTGAGTGACATTTCTGAGATGTCCCTAAAAAAATCTCGTAGTGAAGCCTCTGTGCATGTTATCAGATTGAGATGGTAAGTGCATTCTCTCTGTGGTTCATACTGTCTGTAGGTCATGAGAATTCCAAAGTGTGAATACTCTTCTAGTCCTCCTGACTTTGGTATAAGACTAGTATCCTTTTCTTACTAAGCCTAAGACATGCCACTTTACCATACTGTGGCGAGGTCTCTGCAGCTTTCACTTTAAGAGGGTTCTGGAACAGATGACTATGCTAATGAATATCGATTTTCACAGCACACTGGCCTGGGCAAAGCATAAGTGGTCAGAATATACACAGGATCTGAAAATGTCACCTCAGTTAATTGCATCAGTACTTGTTAATCATCTTTTTTTGAGACTACATTTTAAATAGACTAGCCTTTAGTTTGTGTTTAATTCTTACCATTCTAATATTTGGGGTTGATTATAAGAAACTCCGTAAATAATAAGACAGGATTGTCTAACCTATAAATGGATCACTTGCCTTTGAATACTTTGGAGTTACTTGTAGCTATTGGTTGTAATGAAAAACAGTGAGGCAGGGGGTCTGGGAAATGTGTCAGGAGAGATGTACCTTGTGCCTACTTTTCTTCCTCTTTTGATTAATTTTGTCAATCATAAAGCTCACACAACTTGGGAAAGTTACCACTGCTATAGATCCATTGGAGGCAGAGTGCATCCATCAGATAAAAGTTTCAACTAAAACAAACCTTTGCTAGATCAGAGCATTTCCTGCAATCTTACACAATGGAGATCTGCTACGATTGATTTGTAGAATTGTGGGTCATTCTCTCTACTATTGTATAAATACTCCAGATCAAATCAATATGGTCAAGCAGAATGATATGTCCACTTCTCCTTAGAAAATAGCCTATCTGTAAATGACAGGAGTACCTTGCACTTTGGAGTGTTGACTTTGCTTCTATTTAAGCTGGTCTGAGAAAATCATTTGACAAAAACTTCTCTTCAAATGTATGATGAACGTTGACTCACCAATATGAAGGCAGTCATTCAGAGAAACGGAATACTTCTAAGTTCAGTTATCTTATTCTTCTGCATAGAACACGTGCCTGCCTGAGTCCGTCCGCACCTCTTTACCCTCACTGAGATGGCCAGATGCTGGCTGCTCCCCGTTCCCTTCATTCATTTGTGTTGTGTCTTCCCATTGTCACCTGGGTTGGTTATCCCTGTCCCGCTCCTCTGTTACATATCCTGTCCATGGCACTCATTTTTCACAATCCCTAGTTCCTTTCATCATTTGCCTCTGGATTTACCTAATTCCTTTGTTTTACATCTCACTGGTCATTTCATTCTCATCATTCATCTCCCTGTTTATCTCATTCACTTGTTACATACCCCTGCCTTGTTCCACTAGTGAGCTTACAAGGAGAGGATTGACAACTGGGTATAGGGAAAGCTTAAGGACAGAGGCAATGGAAAGTGCCATGCCCCTTAACAAGAGTCTAAGGAGACATGCGCAAACCTCAGTAAAATCCAGGTTTCTTAATCTGAGTTAACTTGAACTCTAAAATGGCTAGAAAATGGTAATCTTGAGAGATGGATATGGCCTCCAACTAAGGAAACAATCCAATAGGAGTGCATCAGAACTAAGCACACTGCTGGGAGTGGCCTGGCTGGTTGCAGCTGGGGTTTGCTGGTTGGGTCTTCTCTCTCTGGAGTGGTGGTACCCGGAGTCAGTAGATGAAGGGACAGTAGAGTCAGTAGAGAAGACAGCAGGCTGTACTGGAGTTAGGCAGATCTACCAACCCTGCTGAATGGGGACACTGCAGGCAAATGGCCTTCTGCTTTCATTGCACTTGGATGATATGTTCTAGGCATTAGAATTTGAGGTTGGAGAGAGGTAAGAGTTTTCTAATTTGATTCTGGGCTTGACTCTGTTGCCCTCAGCCAAGCTTCCAAAGGCTGTATCTTTTCAGTAGTGGGAGTGGGCTGAAGTTTCCCAAGGATAAGGCCTGTGCATGTCTCATCCTTTCCCATGTCTCAGCATTTCTTAGCTGGCATGTCAAGGAAAGACTAGAATAAGCACTTGAACATTTCAGATACTAAGTTTTAATCTACAAACTTTATTACTTTCTATTCCCACGTCAATAGACTTTGGGGTCCGAAAGACCCAGGTCTGGATTCAAGTTGTATTAGTTAATAGCTGTGACTCTGAGGAAGGTACTTCCCTCCTTGCCTATGAATTGTGGATAATGAAGCTATATCTTAGGGTTATTGTGAGAATGCAGTAATTCAGAAAGCAGAACCCATGTAAGGTGTTAATATGGAAGACATGTTAATTGTTGTCGCTGTGTTCTGCTGGCCCAGTATCGCTTTCCTCAGGCAGCACTGGATAAGTCTCCCTTGTGGGCGTGCCTGGTTTTCATACTTCCCCATCACATGATCCCATGTGTGGTCACCTGAAAAATAGCCCTCAAAATATATTCATCCCATCTAACAACTAAGAAAGTGACCTCATTTGGAACAAGGGTTTCTGCAGATGTGATTAGGATCTGTATCTTCAAATGTATGACCATCTTGGATTAACTAGGTGGGCTCTAAGGCTGACAAGTGTGTAATTTTATAATAGGAAGAATGAGGGAGATTTGCAACAGAAGATACAGAGAACAGGAAGAGGTAAGGAATGTGACCATAGAATAAGACATTGTTTGGCATGATGAGAAATGTCTCAAACCACTGAAACCTGAAAGAGACGAGGAGAGATTGCCTAAAGACACATCAGCATGTTGTTAGTAAAACTCCAGACTTCCAGTTTCTAGAATCAGGAAAGAATAACCACTACATTAGGTGAAAATTGTTATTGCAATTGCAGGAAACAAATATATCATGCAGTCATCTACATCTGCTATATATGAGAAGAAATTTTTTTTCTGGGCTTTTGACCGTTTTCCATGATTCTGTCTCAGACATTGTTTCAAACTCTGAAGCAGTGCTATTGGCTTGGTTTTCCCATCTAAGCTGCTGTAGCCTCCCCATCTGGCAATGTAGTGGAAGGTCCTCCACTAACCAAACTCGAATGAGTCAGACTATACTGAGTCGAGTTTGGAGATTAGATAAAACTTGGTATTAAAGACCCAAGGGCCTTTGATCTTTAATTTTTTAATCGCCTGCTTAGGGGAGACAGGAATATGAAAGATACTAATTAGACAAATGGATCAAGAAGATTGTCTCATTATCTGGTAAATTGATTTTAGCTCATCAGCAACCTGGTGCCACTAGATCGAGGATCATACCCATGGATAATTTACTATCTCTCTTGCAGGATATGACTTGAGCTTCTGCAGTGAATGTGTAACTCTAAAATTAAATTCCGATAGGATAGCACTGAGGTAAGAGTAACAGAGATCTCCTGACGTCTAGAAGTGAATAAGGTGACCAAGGGTTATTTATAAGTGATTTGTAGTGAATAATTGAAGGCTTGAGATGGAAAATGAGATAAATTAAATCTTAAAGACTTGAGATAAGAACTCTTGTTCTAGAGCTAATGTGCTAGAAGCTCTGTATCTTACTGAGTAAGGCCAAAGGAAAAACAACTTTCTGATAAAAGCAGCCTGTCCACAGTGATGATTTCTCTACAGGTCCATTTTGATTATCAGAAAATCAAAGTCAAGGCTTTGAATTAGTCTTTCTCTCAACAACAATGATAACAAAATGCAATTTAGAAGACATAGATTTATACCTAGAAATAAATCTGCTGAAAAAGTGATTGTGCTTCCTGTTTGAATGTCAGATAACTAGGACTTAATCATATGCAGAAACAACGCCTGATGGAAAGTTTGGGGAGCTGGGTGTGGTTCAGGGCAGGGTTATTGGCCATCTGGGGTGACTGAGTTCTGCTCCCTGGGAATCCACCAGTAGGAAGCAAACCTGAGAAGCAGAGGTGCTTTTGCTCATTTTATTTTGCCATAATTTTTAAAATTCTCAGCTTTAATTAATGTCCATCATATAGTAGTTTATGGCTGTTTCTGGGTCAGAGGCACCCCACAGCTGTCCCCATGGTTCTTGTCAGCTCCCCCAATGGCTCTTTAATTTTTATAAGTTCTTATCATTATCATAGTGTTGGGAGAAAGGTGAAAGGGACAATATAGAGTGGAACTGTCCCCAGATTGTGAATATCCAGATGGAATTATCTGGGGAAACAGATAAAAATGAGGATGTAATATTTGGAAATCAGCTTCTTTACTGTAAATATAAAACAGGACTCTGATTCTTCTTGACATATGAGTAAAAGATTTAAAAGTAAAGCAAGATATGGATCTTGAATTAGAAAAACAGTGAGTACTTCCTATGAATATTCTCTATCACTATCATCTTGTTTCTTGGTCCTCCCCATCACTACCCTGTCCCATGTCTCTGGTCCTCCCCATCACTACCCTGTCCCATGTCTCTGGTCCTCCCCATCACTACCCTGTCCCATGTCTCTGGTCCTCCCCATCACTACCCTGTCCCATGTCTCTGGTCCTCCCCATCACTACCCTGTCCCATGTCTCTGGTCCTCCCCATCACTACCCTGTCCCATGTCTCTGGTCCTCCCCATCACTACCCTGTCCCATGTCTCTGGTCCTCCCCATCACTACCCTGTCCCATGTCTCTGGTCCTCCCCATCACTACCCTGTCCCATGTCTCTGGTCCTCCCCATCACTACCCTGTCCCATGTCTCTGGTCCTCCCCATCACTACCCTGTCCCATGTCTCTGGTCCTCCCCATCACTACCCTGTCTCATGTCTCTGGTCCTCCCCATCACTACCCTGTCTCATGTCTCTGGTCCTCCCCATCACTACCCTGTCCCATGTCTCTGGTCCTCCCCATCACTACCCTGTCTCATGTCTCTGGTCCTCCCCATCACTACCCTGTCTCATGTCTCTGGTCCTCCCCATCACTACCCTGTCCCATGTCTCTGGTCCTCCCCATCACTACCCTGTCCCATGTCTCTGGTCCTCCCCATCACTACCCTGTCTCATGTCTCTGGTACTTCCCATCACTATCCAGTCTTGGTTGTCTGATATTCTTCATCACTTTCCGACTTGCTTCCTGGTACTCCCCATCAGTAGCCTTTCTTGCTTTCCAGTACTCTCCATCACTGCCCTGTCTTGCTTCTTTGGTACAACATCTCTACTCAGTCTTGGTTATTTGTTATCTGGTACTCTTCACATCTTGTTTCTCTGGTAGCCCCCTGGGAGACAGGGGCAATTTATCATGCTAGGTGAATGCTATACATTGTGATACAACAAATGAGCCCAGAATGTTACTATCAAATAAAATTTACTCTGAGTCTCTGTGATCAGAAAGGAAGAGATACCTCAGGTAGTTGACTTCAGCCTGGGTTTGTGCTGAGATTGTGGTGAGGCTGCGACTTGAGCTGAGGTCATCTCTAGCTCCACAGTGGAAGCACCTGACTTAGTTTATTCATGTGACTGCTGGCTGCTGATAGAGCAGGCACTCAGCTACAGCTACAGCCAAATCAGTCATAGTGAGTAGTAACCCAAGTTTCTGATCCCGTGCAGAGCCTCCATCCCTGCCGTCAGGGCCACTTTGTTTATGAACATGTCGGGCATTGAAAGGGTGACTGGAGAATGAAGCTAGGAAACATGGATTGCACTACCAACTTGCCTGAGTATTGAAATCCTCCCATGAGGCCACTCTGTAAAGTGCAGTATTTTCATGCCCATTTGAAAATGTCTTCATATATGTCTTTGCTAGTCACAGTTCAGTTTGCATGGAAGTTGTATAAGTTATGTTTTTGTTGCTGTGATAAAATACATGACCAAAACAACTTATGGATGTGTTTCTTTTGACTCTATTATTTCAGAGGGTTTATTGGCAGAGAGGCTTGGCAGATGTGGAGGCAGAAACAGGACATTTAGGCATCACATCTCTGACTACACACAGAAAACAGAGAAAGCAAACTGGAAGTGGAGGGTGGGGCTATAACCTTTCAAAGCCCATGCCCAGTGATGTAGCAAGACTCTAGTAAGATTCCACTTCCTAAAGATTTCATAACCTCCTCAAACGGCCACCAACTGGGAACCAAGTATTCAAAATGTCTGAGCCTATGGGAGGCATTTGTCATTCAAACCACTACAGCAACTTATTCCATGAGCAAGCATCAGGTCTTTTCTGAGGCCCAATAGCAAACCCAAAGCTGTTTCCCAAAATGAGAGTCCCAAAAACAAACACAACAAAATGAGTGTAATTATCTTCAAGGACTACATAACTCCGCTCCATTATCCTAAGGGTCTCACTTAAGTTTATCTTTCGGGGCTGCCAAAGGCTCTACAAAACACCGTTGGCTGCCACTACTACTTTAAGCACACTCAATTCTGCTGCCTTATAAAGTCTGAGAGCACAACACCTTGTGCAGCAGCATAGGTCTGGTGTAGAGCCTTTTCTTAGGGTTATTTAAGATAATTATTTTATGTAGTGCTGGAGATTGAACCCAAGGTCTTGTATGTGTGCTAGTTAAGTACCACTCCACTGAGCTACACCTCAATTCTAGAAATCTTCTCTTTCTTACTACTACCCCAAGTTTTCATGGGCTCATATTCATATTCTCTCAAGTCCACATAGGAATACTAGTTATTATATCTCTTTATTCTTGGCATTGGAGGACAAGGAGTGGCAGTTGTCTTTCTCCTGGGCAGAAGTGTCTCAGCACTGCCAAGAGGACTGGATATATGAACTTCAATAAATTTGGACTTATTGCATTAAGTCTCTTGACATATATCTCCTATTGACTGTGTTTCTCCGCTGGAATCCTGACATACAGAATGCCTCCTTTCCCTCACTTCTTTAGACACTTATTCTCATTCCATCCCTCAATATTCAAATAATATTCCATTATTTGTCTCATTGCATGGAAGTTTTACACTATTAACATTATTTACACTACTACACTATTAACCATAGTAACAACCACAGTCTATTAAATAAGATGATTTTTGGCATCATACAACAAATGAATGCCTTTGCGAAAGAGATCTTCATGGTTCTCATGAAATAATCAGTTTAATGGCATTAGTTTGGGCTGGGCCGCAAAGGAAAACTTCAGGGTTATAGAGCCTTCTAGCCTCTATCTCTAGGGCATCTTCTTTTAGTCTTTCATGTAAGAAAATAGCAGAGTGCAGGAGAGAGAGGGGGGGGGGGATAAACAATGCCTACCTAATGTCAAAAACCAGAGGGAATTGTATTAGTCCAAAAAACTACTGATAAATTGCATATGCAATATCTCTACATGAATCCATGTGCATAGCTAAAGGCTACATAATAAAAAAAAAAACAGTGCCAGACAAGATAAACCTTCCTTTTCCTTTGAGTTGTTGGTCAGGGTAGTCTAAGAGACTCCCCAAATTACCCAGGCTGTCAAGACAGCCTTTGATTACGTACCAGAACTTGAAGGTAAGACTATTGCTGAAGACAGGATGTACTTTGGACACAGGATTTGGAACAGTGGAGCAGGAATTGACCTGGCAGCCACTTCCCTTGAAGGATAGCTCTCACAGTTTTGGAGAGCACTATGAAAGCTGCTAGGGGAGAGCATCCAATCCTAGCTTCAAGGCCTAATAACCACATCAATGACTGGCACAGCAAACAACATTGGTGCAGTAGTGGCACTTTTTTCTTGGGGGCGATCAACAGCTACTTGTTTGAACTTAAAGCTCACTCTTGTGTGATACTGTGAACTTAGCCAAATATGCATGGCTGGAAAGGCTGTAGATCTTAGAGAAAACCTCAAGGCTGTCACATCCCTAGACAAATGTAATTTCTTACTACATGCAAAGTATGGATCCCTATATTTATAGATAAGTATTCCAGTCACCACCCATCAAAGCAGCTTCTTTTGCAAAAGATGAAGATTGTTACAGTGTTCCACAACAGGTCATACACAGAGATTGTTTGTGAATTGCTCAAGCCTAAGTGGCACATCTACAGTGCAACATCTATTCCTGTCTTCTGGAACATAGAACAGGAGTAACAGGAGTAAAGAGGACACTAATACATTAATGAAGTTCCTCATGCAACAAGGGGCCAGAAACACAAAAGGTCACAAATCACCAAAGGATAGAGAATAAGAGTCTACAGACTGTAGGTCCTTGAACAATTCTCCTACATTAAACACCATCCACCCAGGGCTCAGGGACCATTGTGGGAGAGGGGGCAGAAAGATTGTAAGCCAGGAAGGAAATGCATGATCATATGGAAAGGTCCTACATGCTCCTGGGACCTTGCTCATATGAACCTACAGTAGTGGTGTTGGCATGCACAAAACCCATGCAGACTCAAGCAGACAAAAAAAGCATAGAACTGTGGAAATGGGCAGCAGGCCCCAATTTCAGTTGAAGAATTATTGACAACTGATTATTGCTAGTTGAGGAAGAGCTGATCTTAAAGGGAAGGGCTTTAGTTAGGCTGACTAGACCTCAGTGGATGAACTTGCACTGAAATGTCTGGGGACAATAACTTGACACAATAGACTGCCTGAATACAAATGACAGAATGTATGAGTTCCAGTGGAGGTGGGGAAGACTGACAATGAGGAAGTGGGTATAAAGATCACTAAGATGTGAAATACACAAAAATTCAGTTAAAAGTTTAGAAAAACAAGAAAAAATAGCAGAGTTCTACTAACCTTTTGCTTATAAGTAGCTTTTTGACTTTCTCTAATGAGAGAGGACGCAAGGATCAGAATAGAAGATCTTGTTCCAGCTAATTATTAATTACCCCCTCATTTTTTTTAAATGAAGAAAGTACAAGCATCCTCACTTGATTCTTTTAAACTGATATCTCACTCACTTCTGACCCCCCAAGCTGTGATAGATGATGTGATGATGGATGATTGTGAATTCATCACATTGTTTCTGCAAACAGAAGCAGGGTTCTCTGAGGAAGGAAGAAAGAGTGAAGCCCAAAATGTCTACTGCTTAAGTTTTTTCTGGAGTGAGTATATGTTGGCATGTTTGGAAAGGAGAGAGAAGGAGGTTGAGAATGTGAGGCAAGAGAGAGCAAGAGCCGCGGGGCTGTCCTGCAGGAACGTCTTCCCTCTGCTTAGTCATTTCCAGTGCGCACGTTCGCATGTTCTCAATCTCTCTTCTCTTTCTCTCTCTCTCCCTCTGTTCTTTTCTTCATGCCTGTATCCAGAGCTGGCCTGGAACTGACTGTGTAGACCAGGCTGGCCATTCTCTCACAGAGATCTACCGCACCTCTGCCTCCACAGTGCTGGGGTTAAAGGTGTGCCCTGCCACATCTGGCTCATTTTCTTTCTGGTGATGACCGTTCTTCATCTCCGGGCTACTTCTGCGGTTCCTCCCTGTAAGGAGAGCATCTTGTTCCCCATCTTTGCTGGCCGAGTCTTAGGAGATTCTCTTAGCTACTTCTTTTCATTGCGGTAACAAAATACTTCACAGAAGCCATGCTTTGGCCTGCAGTTTCTAAGGCTTTAGTCTGCAATGGCAGGCAGGGCATGGCAGAGCAGCCCCATGACGGGAACCTGTGCTAGACACCTACCTGACCAGGAAGCAGAGGTTAGAGCTGAATCATGACTGGCTTATAACCTTCAAAGGCCTCCATCTGCCAGCCTCCAAAATTGTACCACAAGCTGGGGACCAAATGTGAGACTTAGGAGCCTGTGGGGGCTCTTCACACTCGAACCATAACAGGATTTACTTTGGCTCATGAGACCAGATCCTTTGTTTTCTCTGTCAACAACCAAAATAACTTCTTTAGGTTTGGCCTTTCAAGTGATATTGGCTCTTGTAGTTGATGTCTACAGAAGAATGAGCCCCTGCTTTTAGGGAGGGAGGTGGGACTTGGGTACATGCTAGGTCATACCCTATAGGCTGTTTCCTATGTTGACAAAACAAAGTTTTTCATTTTGCTTTTCAGTGTGGAGCTTCCCCTTAAACTCACTCTGGTGGCAGTAACACACAGGATCCGTGTGGATGGCCTACCCTGTAAAGCCTTCTGTTCTGCAGTCTTGACCATGTGTCATTAACAAGACACCAAGTATAATAAATATTCGTTAATTAGTAAAATTTCCTGCCAACACATTATTCTTATTCCATCTTCTGACATTGTACCACAATACAACACAGAGCACTCGACAGGGGCGCAGTGAGCATCTTTATGGGTCTCATATCAGCAAACTGACATGATGAAGCTGTGGACTCTATTGCACCATGGAAAGTTCTGGTTCTAGACTAATAACCAAAATAGTAAACCTGTCATCATAGCTCATAGACTACAAAGGAAAAGGTGCTAATTCCTCTTGCTCAAAGATAAGTATCTTACCCCAAGATGAGCATCATCAGTCTCAGTGGAGAAGCACTCAAATGATCAGTGTTTTGCTTCTTTAATTAGTAAGTTTTAATCATTTAATTAATGCCTTTGATCTGTAGGCTGTTTCCGTGGTAACTAATTGGAAGTCTTTGTAGCACCTGAGTAAGAATATGCATTATCACCACCTTGACTTATGGAAAATTACTACTTGTTTATTTTTTATGCTTAAAAAATCACAGAACATGTCCTTAGAGCTGTATCACCTGCCAACTCTGCCCTGAGAAAGACTCAGCCCCTCCCATCCAAAGTTAACTTCTCTATTTATTGCTTTCTACCTGACATGGTACCACCACATCCTAAAGCCCATGTTCTCTACTGTGGTATATTATACTTTTCCTGACTGTGTTGGAAAATCAGACTTCTCCGAGACGGAGAGGCTAGGGTTGCCAGTATGTTTGTGATCCTTATGTACCCTTATGATCCATACTTTTAAAAGTCAACCTTGTGATTTTCTGTCTTTTCCAAGTCAGGTATACATTTTGTATCCTGAACTGCCATTACACTTGAAGTGAATCCACTTCATGATCCACTTCTACATAGTAGGAACATGAAGACAAAGAGGGAGGGAAATTTGGAGCACTGTGGCAGCTCATTACACAGGCTGTCAAATCCTGTAGATGTCAGGGTACCTTGAAAACTATATTTACTAAAATGCTCATTTGTAACAGACACCCAAGGGAACTTAAGAGAATGGCAGGGAACAATTAGCCAGTGCTGTCTTTTTTCCGGGTCTACCTCATTATTTATCTTTTTCTTGCACCTGTCATAATGTCTTTGTGTGCACGTTCATTTCAACACTGGTTAAATGGTTAGTAGAAATCCATTTCTCAATTTATCTTCCTTGGTGATCTCATGAGGTATAGTCCTTCTTTGTTTCCTTGAGAGACATACCCACTGAGTCCAAATGTCAGGGAGGCTGAGTAGTGAAGGCCTGAGATAAGACATCCCTCCAAAGTAATTGCAGTGCATTGATGCCGTGGTTACCTTATCTATTCTCATTCATCTCTCTTGCTTTTTCTTTCCATGAAAATGTCTTTAAGAATTTGTCATTTCAGGCCTCTGGGAACTTGCTCATATGAACTTACAACAATGATGCCAACATATGGATTCAGTCAGACAGCAACCCAGCGTAGACTGAGGGAAATAAGCACAGGCGCCAACCCCAGCCTGCTGGAACTATTGGCAACTGATTGCTGTGAGTTGAGGGAGAACAGATCTTTAAGCAAGTGACTCTAGATAGGCTGAGTAGACTCTAGTGAATGAACTTACACCAAGCGACACCTGGGTACAGATACTTGAGTGAGTAGGGCTTAGCATATATGACAGAATGCAAGAAATCTGGTGTATGTTATGGGGGCAGGGTGGCTGAAGAACACTAAATTTGATTAAGATCTCTTATATGAAATGCACAAAAACTCAATAAAACTTAAAAAAATAAAATATATAATTTATTCAGTAGAACTTTGAACAAATACATTTCCCTCTGGTTTTCCAAAGCAGAGCATTATTCATCTCTCCTCTCATCCCCCTGTGTAAACCTTTCTGCTCCCTCTACAGTTAAAGTATCCCACGTTTTCTCTTTCCCTCTTAATATACAAGTTCATGTGTATAGCTGAAGGCTTTATAACAAAAAACATAGCGTCAGGCTCCCTTCGAGTTGTGTTTTGGGTAGTTCAAGAGACCCCCAAAATAGCACAAGCTACTGCCACACCCTTAACTTCCTTAATAACTTGAAGGGGAGGCCCTGTTACAGAAGACAGACCGTACTTCAGACACAAGACTTGGAGCAGTCCAGCTGGAACTGCCTTGGAAGCCTCCTTCATGAAGACTAGCTCTCATGGTGTGAGAGGATACTGTACAAGCTGCCAGGGAGGCAGGAATCAATGGTCCTACCCAGCTGGAAAGTCCAATAAACATCACTATTGGTGCAGTAGTGGGACTTGTATCTTGGGGGTAATAAACAGTCATCTAATTTGAATTAAGGCCCACTCAGTGGGAGGGAATTCATGTAAACATAGGCAAATACACATGGCAGGAGATCTCATAGATTCTAGTGAAAAACCTACTTTAGCCACATCCCTAGACCAAAGTAATTTCTTACTTTATTCTAAATATGCATCCTCATATTTATAGGCAAGTATACCTTTAACCCTTCATCAAAGAAGCTTCTTCTTGCAATGGAGACTACTTCAGAGTTCCAGAACTCAAATGCAGAGAACAAGTATGACATATTTAACCTAAGTGACAGATTTTCAATGTGATCTCTACACATAGAACAAATGCATCTCTCAACTCTCATCAGAGATTTCTTAGGCAGCAGGTGGTTTGTAACATAGAAACCCACAAGTGGCCAATGTACAGAGAACAAAAGTGCTCATCCACGAATAGGACATTTGTTGCATAAATCCCCTCCCCACGCTCTACCGGGTGGGATCTAGTTAATCCAGCTGGATAAATGGAGAAGTGATCTTCCATTTAGAATGATTTATTTATTTACAAAGGTATAAAGTCTCTGGGGACACGCGCCCTGCTTGCCCGAAGGCGGCCGGCTCCCATAGTTTGGAACCGCTGCGCGCCGAGCACAGGCTTCTCAGTTCATTCCACTCACGAGATTCAAGGATGGCGGGGGCGTGGCACGCTGCTTCCTGGGTTTCTGGCTGTCTGCTTCGGCCTGGGATGGGGCATTTTCTCTTCCCACATGGATCTCAGCAACCTCGCTTCTCTTCCCAGCTCACAGCCATGATGGTTCCGCCTACTCCCACCTCCCTCCTCCCTTATTGGTCACAGGGCGGGACTTGCAATAGAATGAACCAATAGGAAATAAAAACTGCAGAGAGACAGTGTCTATGACTCTACAACATTTATTTCAAACTTCTGCCTCCCGAGACTCAGGGTTCATTGCAGAAAAAGAGGTGGAAAGATTGTGAGAGCCAAAGAGGGTGGATGGCCACAAGGAAACAGAGTTTTCCAGTCAGCTGGTCAGTTATTCATATGAACTCACAGCAGCGGTAACAGCAGGCACAAATGGTAACAGCAAGCTCAAACCAGACAAAAATCTCAGCACAGACATGGGCAAGTGGGTGAAATTCCCAACCCAACTTAAGGAACTTTTGGCAATGGATGGCTTCCGGGTACAGGGTTGGGACTCTTGGTGCGTCCAGTGGATGGACCCAGGCTAAAGGACATTTGGAGACATTTTATTAGGTGTGGGAAAGTGTGGAGGTGCAGATAGTGGTGGTAATCTAAATGCCACCAAACTATACTGTATGCAAAAAAAATCAATAAAAATGATAATTTCTCCTTAGATCAGCTAGAATCTTGGGATCCTTGCTTCAGCTAGCAGTCCACCACAAATCTGTGCTCCCTTTTTAGTCAGTGGGTAACTGCTGAGCCAGAGACTACAGTTTAGGAAGCAGGGTTGTGTGAATGGTTTCACCAGCAGAACTGAGTGGAAGTGGCTTGCTTCACTTCAGGATAGGGGTTGTGATTGCTTTTTTTTGCTCTCAGTTATTTATAGTGCTGACTGGATTCAAGGCCTGCTGAAGTATAAGGCAATGGAGAGCCTTGAGATGAAGGATGCTCAAGTTCTGAATCACTTTGTAAAGACAGTGGACAAGCTCCACTGTATATTCAGACAGAGCCTTCAGCATAAAACAAACTCCTATCTTCCCTTGTCCCTTCTTATCCTCCTGTGACTTTCCAGGGCCACTAGATACTTAGATGAATAAAAATGGAGATGGAGAGAAGGACTAAAGAGAGGATGGAAATGTTAATCTCAATTTTCTGTGAGATGTCTGAGCAAAAATGTGAAGAGGGAATTTAGACATTTGCCCATATATTTTAAAGGAGAAACTCTGGTGCTAAGTCTTATATTTGTATTTGACTCCAAAGGAATTGCTGAAATTGTTCATGGAAAGAGGGTGGAGAATGGAGGGTGCCTGAGAGTGAGCCTTCAGGCTCCTCAGCACTCAGAGGATGAATGGAACGGGAGCCTGAGTAAGAGAAGAAAGAGAAGCGAGCAGAAGGGAGCTCAGGAAAGCAGAGTTTAAGATCATCAGGAGGGCTGGAGAGATGGCACAGCAGTTAAGAGCACTGGCTGCTCTTACAGAGGACCCAGCACCTACATGGCGACTAACAACTATCCGTAACTCCAGTTACAGGGGACCCAACACCCTCTCCTGGCCTCCCTGGGCATTACATACACATGGTGCACTTGTGTATATAGAGGCAAAACAGTCATAGACATAAAATAAAAATAAAATAAAATAAATCATTACGAGAGAGGAGTAGCTTGAGAAGGGAGTGGTCATCAATTTTAATGTGATAGAGTGGCAGAGTGAGTTTGAAAGTCATTGCTGACTTTGACAGAAGACTTATCAGAAAGGTGATGCGGGGAGACAGATGAGAGTGGGCTGAGGAGAGAACCAGGGGTGAAGAAGTAAGTACAGCTTGTTTTGTCTAAATGTTATTATTTTTTTTTTCAAAAAGTTTCCTAAGAAGAGGAACAAAGAGAAAAGGTAGATGGGGTGGAGCTTGGGAATATGTCAGCAGAAGATGATTTTCTGATTCTCTTTCAGTGCTAGGGACTAAAGCCAGGACTTGGAGTATCCTCAGCATATGAGGGAGACTTTGTAAAGATGAAAAGTCCTCGAGTCCATTTACCTATTGTTGAAAACAAGTGAGAGGAGAACAAGAAAGGAGTCCCAGAGGGAGGAGGAGGGAGAGGGAGAGGATGAGGGTGAGACAGAGACAGAAACACAGGGAAAGAGTAAAGAACAAAAGTCCATGAGTAACAGAGGAGCGGTGAAGTGAGGAGTCCCGGGAGGCTTGGGCTGTGAGGAGGAAGGTCTATGCCTGTTGCTACAATGCAAGTTGATAGTCAAGGAGCGAATTCTTCCCGTGTGCGCCCTGGAAGAGCATGACCCCGCAGACACCTTCTTTTCAGTCCATTGATACTGCTTATTGCCCTTGGCTCCAGAACTGTGAGAAACTGCATTTCTATTGTTTTAACTTCTAAGTGTGGGGTAGTTGGTGCAACAGACATAGGAAACTAAGATAAAGGTATCCTTGCATTTAATTCAATAGTTCTTGGTAGGACACTGTGGAAATGAATTAATCCCCATAGGATAGCCTGTCACTTAGCACTTACTAGTATTTTGATCAGTAGTAGTGCTAATAATCTCACTTTTTCTATATTGCTACTTTCTTAGTTTTATATACTTACATAAATATGTTCTCTTGAGAGAAAATAATTCTAAGACAGGTACCTGATCTGTGGGTTAAGAAACCTCCATTATTGTGATTTGCAGTGTTGAGTATGTGGTGGGTACTCAAAAATTAGTCAAAGATTTTTAATGGAGTAATATCTTAATATGCATTCGATTTTGTGTTCATTCATATAGAGATCTTTGACTGGCTGGTCTGTCTGTGGATCTGGCACAGAGCGATGTCTCTCTCCCTGTTGTGTTGACAGATGAAGTGAATGGGTGAGCTGTTTTTATCATGAAGATGCCTCTGGTCATGACTCAAACTCTAACTTCAAGCCCAGTGTTCAAGGTCAAAATTATGCTTGGTGAAGATTTTATGAAATGCTTCTTTGAAACACTTGAAAATACCAAACACTTTGCTTTTTGAGTCAAAATTTCTTTTGATTTATGTTGATTTTTCTTTAGAATGTTCTCTGCCATATGGAAAGAGGAGGAGAAGGCCTTGGCCAGCCCAAGGGTAGAAGGGAGAGCAAGTACAGGGAGAGAGTGGAGCTGCTCAGGCTTCCAGTATTCTATTTTCTTAATTACTGCTTTGCAAAATTCATCCTCTTCCTAATGTAAGCCTTACTATCTTCTAGCCTGAGCTATTCAGTATACTAGGAGACAAGCTGATCCGGTAGTGCAGGACTCCAGTCTCAACTACTCCGGAAGCTGAGATAGGAGGATCGTAAGTACCAGGGCTACAAAGTAAGTTCAAGACAAGCCTGGCTAACATAGTGAGAGCCTATTTCAAAATGAAAAAGCATTTAAAAATGGTGTGGGGATACAGATCAGCAGTAGAGAGCTTGCCTAGCAATCAGCAGTACAAAAATTAAAAAATTCAGTGCTTTCTATCAAATACACTCTTGACTGGGTGGGTGTGTTGGGTAAAACAGGTTGTTGAGGAACATACAGGTATGACTCTGTTTGCTGAGAGCGCCTGCTTCAGAATGTGGGGGAACAGCCAGTCAGTGGGGCACGAGGATGAAGATATCATAGGGGATGCTTCTCAGAGTGTATTGCTTTCTACTGTAAATGATCATAATTAGCCAAGTAATGGTTATCTTATGTGTGAAACGCCATGGTGCTGGCTAACCAGAATCATTCTTCCAGACAGAATTCAGCTTCTTCAAGCCCCAGACACCTTGGTGTCCTTGACTAACCTAACCTGGAGTGAGATATTTCACTCCTGACTCCACAGTGTACGATAAACATGGCTTTCTGTACACCTGCCCCGCATAGGTTGGGCTGGTTGGGAAGCTGGTATATATAGTTGGAAACCCCAGGATGGAGGCTTCTTCTACCTATTTTCTAGTACCCCTTAGGCACGTGTCCTTTTTGCTTGATTGTTTGCTTGCTTCCTTCGTCCTTTCTTTCATTCCTTCTTTCTTTCTTTTTCTCTTTGAGACATAGTGAGAGCGGCTCTCACTATGTATCTCTGGCTGACCTGGAAGTCAGTATGAATACCAGGCTGTACTGAAACACAGAGATTTACTTGCCTCTTATTTCTAAGTGGTGGGATTAAAGCTATGTGCCAACACACCTGACTCTCACTTCTGTCTTTCTACTATCTATTTCCTCCTATTTTTACCTGTTGGATGCTTATTCGTGCACATGTACCCCATAAATTCTCAATCTTTGTTGGAAGCCATGTCCTCCTCTTCTGTCTAGGTATGGCTAGCTCCCAGGCACCTTGCTCACATCTCTTCAATGAAATACTTCCTTGACTTTTCCAGAGGTTACTGTTCATCCTCCATGCTCCTGAAGAACTACGAGCATCTCTTTGCAGTGCCCTTATCACACTGGAGGGCGATTATCCTTGCTAATTTTACCCTTACAGTGTCAGTCTCGACAGTAAGATCATGCCCCATTAATATTTGAATCAAAAATGATTTGCACAGTGTCAATCACATGATAGACATTAAAAGCATTTAATAAATGAGTAACTTAAACAGCATCAAATTGACTGTTGTTTCATGGAGTTAGCTATATTAATAATTTTTATTTACTTGGTGCCTAAACCGAGCTTATATAGGCTCAGATAGTCCAAATTCAGATACACCTCATGCCAATATATTGAAGAATAAAGAGATGTCTGTTCCATTGCCAAAATGTATTTCAGGAATGTGTGATGCAACTTAAGGAAATTTATGAAATGGGGTTTAAATTGGGTAGAACAAATATAATCTACCCATTAAATTGTTTGGAAAGGAACTTCAGATTTGGAAGAATTTGAGGGGCATACAGTGTGTTTCTGCTGATTAGAAAGTTAATTCTCATTGGGTAACAAAGATTAATGTGTGATGTAGTGTCAGGAATAATTGCCTGAAATTGACAGTGACAAATGATCCTACTGGTGCTGTTTTTATTGAAGGGAAGCTGTTGTTTAATCCCCTCTTAAAATGGAATGAGAGTTGGGAGGACATTATGTCTTATTTTCAGGGTAATTTACCTTAACAAATATGCCATTTTCAGTGTGGCCGTTTGTGAATCGCCTTTAGGAAATGTGAAAAGCCAGATTTGTCATTTAATGTCATAAAGAGTACATTTGTTTTATGAATAAGTTCCCCTGCAGGTTCTGATTAGGTCCTCCCAGAGAGGGGTAGCACCTGCCTCACGAAGGAAGTGAAAAATTCCATTTCATTTTAGGAGATGAGAGTACAGCAACAGATTGTGTGGCAGATACCTGAGTGCATAAGCTGTGTGGTGTACTGGAGGGGATAATATACGGTGGCAAATTACCAGTGTGACTAAAGATGGCTTAGAACTCAGTAATTAGGAGTGTTAATTCTAAAGGATAATTTCTTTGGCGTTTCTTTTCCCTCTGCATTAAAAACAAAAACTTTTGTTGACATATAAAACATTTTCCTAGGGAAAATGATGTCATAAAAACTAACTGTGTATTAAGCTATATAAGGGCTGCAAAGGTATATATTTATAAAGCTCACTTAATGATTGAAGAAAGCAGAAGTAGATGGAAAATTTTGGAGTTTTTAAAAGATTCTACTTTTATTTGGAGTAATATGCATTCACTGCACATGTTAACAGGATCACTGTGATATTTCCACATACACATACAATATGCTTTGATCAACATCAACCTTCCTTCTCCATCGACTCTCTTCCCAACCTCTGTTATTTACTAGTTTAACTCCAGATCCACTGAAAATTCTGTAATCTTAACACTCAATGTAAATCAGATTCATACATCTTGAACCATTTTAGATCATTATAAAGCACATTTTATTATAGAATTGAAATATTGTTTCACGAGTCCATTCAAGAGACTAAGAAACAGGGATAAAGATGGGTGAAGAAAGCGGCTGTCAAGTTGTTAGGACCGAGTTAGCACTCCTTGTGAGCTTGTTGGAAATGCAGACTTGGAATCCCAGGTAGCTTATGCACACAGGAGAGTTTCAGAAGTGCTATTCCAGGCTACTCACCACAAGAATTTAGCTCAACCATTCTGACACTCTGAACCTTAGTTTTCCCATCTGTAGGTTAGACTGAGTAGTGCCAGTTGTCAATCTCTTACTGCTGACCTTGGAAAGACCCTGCAGTGAAGGTGACCCTGGAGGTAAAGGCTGTCTGTGCCATCTGAATGCTTCCAAATTTGTATCACAGAAAACTCACAGTGCTTCTGCTTCGTGCTGGAATACTGTGTCTAGAAAAGTGACATTTCTCCTGTGACGTGCTATGCTGTGATGATTGGGTGGATCATTTGCCATCAGTTCTGGACACTGGGGAGCTGAAGTCAACAGACAGAAAGAGACAGAAAGCATGTGATCGCAGTAGAGTAGCTGTAGTGATCCGGGAGGGTAAAGTTGGAGGAATCAGAGCCCTGGAGCTCAGCCTGGCAGTGATTTACTAGAAGGAAGCACTACCTGCCAGCTGGAAGAGGCGTAAAACTCCAGAGGGAGCAAGTATACTCGATGTGATTCCAGGGAGATTTAAACATGCTTTAAAAACAAACTTCAATGCAGGGTTTTCCGTAAGAGCTGAAGAGAAGGGGATAAAACTCAGGAACGCCTGATGGCTTGAATCATGAAATGGAAAATCTATAAGAGCTGCATTAAATCATTCATCGAGGCTCTGTGTGGGACTGGTGGGAATGGAAATGAGTCATTATATTTCCCCCCTTTGTGGACCATATCAATGATGGTAAATCATCTTGCCTTTTCCTCATCAGAGTCCTCCTTGGAGTCAGTCCAGTTACTTTTACATCATTTGCCCTGGTCTCTACTCATTAACTCTCTTCAAATATCTTCTCAATCTAGGTATGTCTCAAAAGAACCTTTTCTCATTTACTGCTGGCCTATGGCCTCCGGAGTCTTATGTCCCTTACTTCATTCTCCTTAGCCGCGTCTTCAAAAATGCCAGAGCACAAATCACAGGTGCTGCCTGGAGCTAACAGCTGTTCTGCTAAGCTGTTCCTTTTCAGTACCATCTCCTGCCAGTTTAAAAAAAAATATTTTGCAAGAGCTACAGATGTGTAGAGAAACCAGGGACTACAGAAAGGCTGACACTCCAAATGGTGTTTAAAATAAATCAATTGGGATGTTAATAAGAGTGTAATGAATTCCTACATAATTTAGAAGGACTTATGTCACTGTTACTTCTGTTGAGATATTTGAGAGAAATGGACTCACAGGGCTCTTACCCATTAGGATGATGTTTCCTAGATTGCCCTCTCTTTCCTTGATATAGAAAAAATGGATTTTAATCATTTTAAGCTCAGTGGGTGAACTGCTCTTCTTGCATGCTTTTTGTTAATGTGATAAACACCATGACCAAAAGCAGCTTAGGGGAGGAAAGAGTTTATTTGCTTTACATTTCTAGGTCACAATTCATCATGGAAGGAAGTCAGGACAGGAACTGAAGGAGGAACTGAAAGAGAAATCATAGAAATCATGAAGGCACACTACTGGCTTGCTCTCTGGCCTATGTTCAGATATATTTATTTATTTATTTAGTCTTTTTGAGACAAGGTAGCCCCAGCTGGCCTGGAACTTTCTATGTAGACCAGATTGGCCTTGAACTCACAGAAATCAGCCTGCCTCCACCTCCTGAGTGCTGAGATTAACGGTATGTGCCACCGTTATGTACATGCCGGGCTTCAGATGTCTTTTTAATACAGCCCAAATCCACCTATTTAGAGATAGTGCTGCCCACAGTGGGTAGGGCCTTCCCACACAATCATCAGTTGAGACAGTCTCTCACAGCCACAGCCACAGGCCAACCAGTTCAAGGAAATTCTTCAGTTGAAGTTCCCTCTTCCTAGAAGACTCTAGGTTGTCTTAAGTTGACAATAAAAACTAGCCTGCACAGTTGCCCTGAAGAAATGCTATATAAGTCATCTCTGATACTGTGAAGATGCACTGTTGTAGAAAATTAAACCCTGGAACTGGAGTTGGAAGGCTGAATTCTGACTCACTAGCTAAATGTCCTTAGGAAAGTTACCTATCCTTTCTGAGTATCCGTTACCTTCCAAAATCTGTTCCTCCTCTGTGGAACACAGCTGCCTAGCTAGAGACTAATGTCTCAGCCTTCTTCAGGGCTACCTACACTTTCATGACTGTGTCTTCACCAATGGAAAATGAGAGGAGCAAGTGTGTGAGGAAGGTGGCTTCCCTGGACTCTCTCTTAGGCAGGATCCTGGATCCAGAGTGACACAGCTTCTATAGAGAAGGTAAGTTAATTTCTTGCTAACTCTGGGCAAAAATTTAATAATTTTAAGCAATATGTAATTTGATTAATAGAAAACATATGAATTAAATCAAGCAGGAAATGTTGGCAAACCTCAGCAGTTTCTGGCATACTTATAACTTTATAGAAATGACAGAGTTATGTAGATTCTGGGATAGGTAAGCATTATATAAAGTTAATATGTACATGATTGTACTGACAGAAAATTATCAGACTCTCCAATTTAGTCCATGAAGAGATTATAAGAATGAGACATTCCTCAAAGATGAATAAACAATTCATGAATTGATTCAACAGTAGCTTAAAGATATCAGAAATAAGTATGGCTCCTTAAAGACAGTTTGCAGAAGACTTTGAGTCCTGAGTGTTGTCTGGAAATTGTCTGGTAAGATCAAGAAATGGCAAGTATCAAAAGTGGCAGAGTGGGTGATAAGAGGCTTAGTAGAAGAATGCTCTAAGCTAAAAAGGGATTTCAAAATGAAAAGAAATGAAAGTTATAAGTAATAAGAATACATTGTACTGGACTTAATTATTTAATGTGCATATTCCAATTAAGATTGTCCTATAGTCAAACTTCTAAGCCTAAAAAATAGGTAACATTGGAACTGTCTATTCTTGAACATCTTTGGTGTTAATATCCATGCTTTAAAAAGGCTTAAGGCACTTATTGTCACGAGGATAGAAGAATACATTCAAAATTTATAAAGAGGAAAAAAGACATAGGTTTGTAAAGTTCAATTAATGTGTGAGAATATCCAACCTGTCACTCATCAGGGAAATGACTGTTGTAGCTACACTGGGGCACAAGGCAGAGGAACAAGCTTGAAAAGGTGCAAGAGGGCAGATGGGTCCTCTAGAGACGGGGCAGCATCAGCTGACAGGTGAGCGGTAATTCCACTCCTGGTCTACAAACCCACAGCAATCCTCCAGCATCACATGGACATGTGGGGACATTTACATTTCACCATGTGGAGACATGGTGAAAATAGCAATTGCCACATTTAGGAGGCAGAAAGTATCCAGCATGAGGGCCCACCAGGATCTGGCCACAAGGTCTATGTGATGCTCTCTAATTCAGAAACACCCTAGGCCTATGTTACCCTTGTCCAAAGTGCTATCTCTATCTTCACACATAGATATCATTGCAGAGACCTGAGTCTCTGGAAGGCCTCAAAGGCTGAAGGGGGCTAATGGAGTACAGTGTCTACCCGGATACCTAGGATGTAGGGGCCCTGAGGCTAGGTTATGGCTCTGGCAGCTGTGATGCCCTCTGACTCACTGCATTCCGGGACGCTGTAGGAGAAGCTAGGCTCTGATGAAGAAAGAATGCCCAGGACCTGGAGACTCAATCCTTCTACTCCACCAGTGGGGAACACATGGCAGGCACTTACCTGACGTGTGAGCTTAGTCCATCTTCTGGCGAGTGTCCTTGTCTTAGTTTGGAAGGGCTGAAGTAGAGGCCAGTGAGCTCCTTTTAGAGTTACATGAAAGCATACAAAACAGGATTTAGAATTCCACAGAAAAATTTGAGAAGTTTGTCTTTAAATACAGTCACATTCAAGTGTTCTTGGAGGATCTTAGTCCCCAGGAGGGCAGACTGGTGGAGGCTAGTGCATAGGCATATCCTTCTGCCCCAAATATCCTTTATTCTTTTGTTTCTGCATCCATCATTCATCTCTTGGGACCCAGCCCAAGTATCCTCCCTCCCCAATGCATTGGGAATCCTTCTTTCTCACTAGAGAGAGGGGAACTCTCTGCTGCTGTGGACCGTGTTTCTATAATTATGCTGATTATCCAGCTGTCAACTTGGCACACCTGGGTGGAAGGACATGCCATTGAGACATTTCTCCATTGGACTGGCCTATGGTCATGGTTGGGGGCATTCTCTTGATTACTGAGTGATGTGAAAGGGCCCAGCCCACTGTAGGTGGCACCACTTGTGGCCAGGTGGTCCTGTGTTGTATGAGAAAGCAGGCTGAGTATGGACCAGGAGCAAGCTCCTTTGTGATCTGTGCTTCAGGTTACTATCCTGAGCTTCTGCCCAGTTTTCTATCCATGATGAACTGTAAGCTGAAGGTGAAAGAAACCCTTTATTCCCCAAGTTGCGTTTGGTCACAGTAGACACACAGTATAGCAATGCAGGGCAGCAAGGCTTATTCTTAGCCTTTTTAGGAGTACAGATCAGTACACACAGTCGAGGCATATATCAGATGCTTAATGCATTGTAACTGTAGGAACAAATGGAAGACCAAATCAAGGTAGCATTAGAGACATTTCTTTGTGGTACTCACGTTTCCTGTTTGCAAATGGCTCTGTGGCTGGTGTGTGGGCACATCCCTCTGGGAGGAGAACAAATTCTCCCTCACCTGGGAAGCCCTTCCTGAGACACTTTAGTTGGGTGGGACTACTTCATCCTTGAGTGCTAAATTTCTATTTCTTGTTGGTCTTTGTCTTAGGTACTTACTCTTGTCCTATACCTGTGCCTTTGTAGCTTGATCATAGTCAAGCTAAGGGTTTGTACCTCATTTTTCTCCTTTCCTAAATGCCCAGTGCAATGCTTCGACATGGACGATGTTTGATTAATGTCTGTTGGAATAAATCAGCCTTGATTTGAACTCAAGACTTTGGAGTTTTTCAAGACCATAAAGGAGTTGTGGATTTCTAAACTGGTGAGAACAGGTTTGTGGGTAGAGCCAATCACCATGTCCTCTACCAACTATTCAAGAAGCTAGAGCAGAATACCTCTTGGGTGGTCGGAAAGAATGACTGCAAGAGCAAGTGTGAAACAAGTTAGGACCTCAAGTTTAGAGAAACAACTAGGGGTTCCTGGTATATCCCAGATACTCCCAGCCTGGAGCAGGAGGAAAGTCAGTCCTGTCACTTTTCTTGTGTCAACCCTTGATTGGACTTTTTGATGAAGTGCTGTGAAGCTTCTGCAAAGCTGTTTTTAGATGTCAAAGGAGAGAATTTGATGAGCTCTTTCAAGTCTTGGGAGACTGGGGAGGAAATGTGTTCCCTCTACCTTGGCCTCTTTGGCTGGAATGTCATGGTGGAGAACACTCTGGTTCCCAGCGTCCTTAGCATTAGAATCTCTGTTTAAATTAAGCAGCACTGACTTGTTAAGAACAGAAAAGTTAAGTGGAGCTTGTGGTATGGCAAACACCCAGCCATTCCATCAACTCAGACCTCATCTCCATTCTCAGTCACCTCAGGTTGGAAGAAGAAGGGGTCTATTATGTATCAAATATGACAAGGATCAATATTTCCTTTGACTTGGTTATGAGCCATCAAAGCTATCAATATGCCGTGTTTTCATCATGTACTGTTTCAGGCCTTGAAGGCAGGCTTTCAGTCCTCAGTTCCTTTCTTGACTATTCAAGGAAACAAGGCTGTTCCTTGCTAATTCTAATGTCCCAGTGACACCAAGAGAGACAGAATAGAGACAGGGTTCTTCGGACAGTAGAACAAAAGGCCCAGATCAGTGACTTTGAGCTTCTGGGACTGAAAAATGCTTATCAGAGCAATGCAGTCTGAGCACATGGCCAATTCACAGCCCGGAAAGAGTCAGATCTAATGTAAAAAAAATCCCTCAGATACCGAACCCCAGCAACGCACAGATGATTTTCCTATAAAGGCTGGAACTAAGTAATATTTTAGCGGCTTCTTTTTTCCCTTCTTTTCACCAAAAGGAACATTTAAAGATGGTGAGAAGAAACTCTTTTCCTCATGTGGTCAACAAGCAATTTGGACCAGTGAGATGGCTCTGGCTAAAGGCTAAAAGGTGCTTGCAATCAAACCTGATGACTTGAGTTCTATCCCTGGGGCCCACATGGAAAGAGAGCTGTGAGCCTGTTGCTCCTGGCAGGCAGAGGTTAGCTAGGAGCATTATTCTGTGCAAGGGCAACAACCTGAACTGTGTTGAAAGTTTTCTGTGTGCCTTTCTATATTTATGCAGTTTCTTTCTCATCCTGCCCTGAGCCCTAGGAGATTAGCCCCATTATAGGCTACATCAGAGGGCTCTCTTACCTTTTGATGCAAGAAAACCACTAACAAGAGATCAAAGGGAGGGAAACAGGGAAATGAGCTGGGGAGGTTAGTCCTTGACGCTTTCTTCTTGGCTACTGCAGGTTGCCTGGCTTCTGTCCTGGGATTCTCCCCTACAATGCCTCAGACTTCCTGGAGTGTTTTTCAGGGTCCAGATCTCAGGGTTGAGGTTAAGGTATGCTAAACACCTGAGCAGAGAAGGTGAGACAGACACATTTAAAAATAGATAAGGGAGGAGTGGGGAGACAGCCTTGCAAGTACAAGGAGCTGAGATCAGTCCTCAGAACCCACGAACAAATACCTAGGCATGTCCCAGTGCTGAGGAGTCAGAGACAGGTAGATCCTTGCTGGTTGGACAGTCAGCCTAGCCTACTTGATGAGTTCTAGGCTAGCAACAGACCATGTTTTGACAAAAATGTTGATAGTACCTGAAAAATGGCACGTGAGATTGTTCTCTGACTTCTATACACATACCCTCCCACAAACACATACAAAATACATAGCAGAACAAAGTTATAGCATGTGGAGTGAGGAAGTGATAAATGAAGATTCAAGGGTGACAATATTGTAACCTAAGAAGAAACCTGGTGAGAACCTCTCTGGAATAAACTAATTGATTTGGGGATTGAGGGGGATTGTATATTGTATTTGTTGTTAGGTGAGCTATATGGGCCACCTGCATATGGGGTAAAATAGGAAACCTTTTAGAGATGGAGTTCACAGATGCTGTTTCAAAATCAGATTATGACAACCAAAGGTTCTGAGGTTTTGTTGTAGGATTTGGTGTTAGCTCGTTGGCAGAGACAGCCACTGCACTGTGACCTTGTGAGCAGCTTATTTGGAAATACTGCACTATTAAGGAAATTGCTGAGATAGTCCCTTTCCCAGTCTCTGTGTGTGAAGGTCTCATAGTAAGTCCTATGAGAGGCTCTTGTGAATGGAGGCTTCTTTTCCACCTGACCCCCAACTCTATTTTGTTAGAGTGAATCCTTTTTGATAACAGCAACTTTCACATAATTAAAATGATTCAAAATAAGTTATGCTTTTTTGCTATATTCACTTTTGGTTGTTTTGCTATTTTCATTCCCTCACTCATATTGATGCTTTAGGAAATCCTACTTGTTGAAGTTTCTAACCTAACACAGATTTTACCTACATGTTGAAATGTATATTCAATCAAATACTCTGGGACCCACTGAGTTAAGAAAGACACAGATCTTTTCAATCCTTGTCCTTTAGTCTCTCTAGTACTCACTGAAAACCTACTGTTTGCCAGGGATGGATAGATTTGGGCATCAAAAGAAAACAAGATATAATCCTTGTCTTCAAGGATTAATGGGTAATCTCAGCTGTAACAATGTATGTTTTTCTACACAGGGTAGTCTTGAAAGGATCCGTGGGGAGTGTTTAAAGTTAAGAGCGCAAGGCTTTACTCCATCAAAGAACTATGTGTAGTGAGACTCATTTGGTTGCAGAGATGACATCAGACTATGGTGGAGTAGGGTTCACCGGTGGGAAGAGACTGTAAATTAGAGGGTAGATGGAAGGTCGTGCTTTTTGAAGTCAGAACAATTGCTGAAATGAGATTTCACTGGCATATAGCATTAAAAGGCTGACGAGAGCTTGCTGTGCTCTGGGGATGATGGTGGTGGGGTGCAGCTTCTGCCACAGCAGCCTCTGAGAAAAGAAGGCGGTGAGAGGCAGGTCAAAGGCAAGAGGTGAGCCAGGCAGGTGTCAGATTACAGCATATCATTACCTGCTAGTTTCTTTTCTTTTTCTGTTAATTAACTGACATTCTTTTATAAGAATAATACTTGATTTTGGTAAAAAATTTAAATGATACAGACATATGTAAGGTGAGGCAAAAGTTCTTCTTTTATACGCTTGTCCAGTTCTCCATAGCGGACTAAAACCATTAAGACATTTCCATGTATTCATTCAGATGTTTTCTGTGCATATTAATATTCATTATTTTATAAATGACATTACACTCTACATTTGTAGACTGTTTTCTTTGAACAATTAAAAATATCATTCCATTGCCTTTAAGTTGGCCCTCATTTCCTAATTAATGTATGATATTCTAATTTCATTCCTGTTGCTGGGATAAAATATTTTGATCGACAACAACTTGGGGGAGGAAAGGCTTTATTTGGCTTTCACTTCTAGGTCACAGTTTATCACCGAGGGAGGATGGGGCAGGAACTTGAAGCAGAACCCATGGAGGAATGCTGCTTGCTGGCTGGCTCAGCCTCACCCTCAGATCCATGCTTAGCTAGCATTCTTATACAGCCCAGGACCACCTGTCTAGGGATGGTGGTGCTTACAGTGGGCTGGGTCTTCCTACATCAGTTGACAATCCAGATAATTCCCTGTAGACATGGCCACAGGCCAACCTGATCTAGATACTTCTCAATTGAATTTTTCTTCTCAGTTGACTCTAGGCTGCATCAATTTGACTTAACCTTAATTAGTACATACAGTATTTCACACTAGGAATTATAGCATATCAACCAAACAAATGAAGAGCATTTGTATAATTTCCTGCTACTCATCAATACTGTGATATTACAATCAGTGCTTAAACCAACCCTTTCCATATCCCTGTGCAAATGTGTGTCTGAGGTACACGGTCAAAAGTAGTTTCAAAGGTATGAGTGTTTTGGTTGGGATGTTTATTGGCATTGTTATCCTCCAAGAATCAGACCATTTTATGTGCACACTAATAAATGTGAGTGCTGGCTATGAGATTTCCCTAACAAGAAACCCAGGCATTACTATTCTTAACATTTGTATAAGACTCAGAATCACAAGACTTCCATACCATTTGTCTATCTGTGGGTGGACTTTCACTTGATTCCCTCGCAGTCAAAAATTTATTTTTACATCAGTAACTCCCACTTCTTAGAAAGGTATTGAAAGACCAAGTTAAGATGAAAAGAAAAGAAATACTATACATAATAATTCATCTTATTCTCCATATATACTTCCCTTAGGTTATTATGTATCTTCTGGAAGGTTTTGTTTTCTTTCCTTAAGTATGTAATTATATTACCTTACATATAACGTTTTTCTTTTTCAGTTTGTTTTTATTCTTTGACAAATTCTTATATGTGTATAATGCATTTTTGTCTTTTGCAGCTTCTATTACCGTCTCTCATTCCCCTCCCTCATTATTTTTCCCAATAGGTCTTCTTCCTACTTCCTACTTTCCAGTCTTTGGTTTTGATTTGTTTGTGATGCACTACATTTATTTAGGGTTGCTTGCGTGAGCATGGTTAGGGGGTTTGTTAGTGGCTCTGTCACTTAAGAAAATGACTCTCCCTTCCCCAGCAACCATTAGTTGCCAATAGCTCCCCAGAGAGCAGTGGAGTCTCATGGACCTCTTTCACATCTACAGTAGACTGTTGATGGGCCCTGTCTTGTGAAGGTAACCACAGCTGTTATGTGTTTGTGAGTGCCATGGGGCCTTAGTTAGAGTTCTTTGGAGGAACAGAACCAACAGCATACATTAAAAGGGGATTTATTGGGTTGGCCTACACAATATGGCCTGGGGAGTTGTCCATTGGCTGTTTAGAGGCTGAGAATCAGGGAGCTGCTCAGTCCATTAGACTGGGTGCCTCAGTACCCACTCTGGAATTGAAAGCCTGGATTCTGGGAAACCATGGATCTTCAGTCCATGTTAGAAGTCCGAAGTAGCAGTTCTGGTGTCAGTTGAAGCAGCGCAGCAGCAGCAATGGCAGCAGCAGGGTAGATGAGCTCCCTAGTGAGACATGAAGTCAAATCAGCAAGAAGCAAAAGCCTTTTCTCCTCTAATCACCTTACACATAGACTGTCACCTAAGGGTGCTGCCTGCATTTAGGGTATACATTCTACTCTAACGTAATCCAGAAAAACCGTCATAAACATTCTCAGAGGCTAACCTTAATCTAATTAATTCCTCATAGGCATGCCTTGGAAGCATACCTCTTTATCAATTTCAGATTCAGACAAGTTGACAGCCATGATTCACCATCACAAACGATCATGTTATTTCCAGAAGACAGAATTTCTTCTTATCCTCTGGCTCATATAGTCCCTCCTCTTCCATGATGTTCCCTGAGCCTTGGGGGAAAGGGTGATATAGATGTCATGTTAGAGCTGAGCATTCAACAATCACTTATTTTCAGAACTTTGACCAGTTAGGAGTCTGTACATTCAATCATTGCCCACTGCCAACATGAGCTTCTCTCATCAAGGCTGCGGTCAGCACTACTATATACATGTAAACAAGAATATTTGGTAGGCAATGTGACACTATGTCAGTTTAGCAAAACAACACTGATATGTCCTCTCTAGGGCCTATAATCTTCCCAGCCATGGGTTTTTGACCAACTTTATGGTACCAAGCATGAATTACCTCCTGTGGAGTAGGCCTCCAGTGCAATTAGAAAGCAGTTGGCTGTCCCCATAACACTCCTGCCATTGTAGCACCAGTTGGCACAGCATGTCTGGCAAGATGGTATCACAGCCTACAGGGTTCACAGCTGGTAATACCATTGAAGACTTCTCCCCCAGCAGCCTGAACAGTACCTTCTGGCGCTATCAAAGTTAGTCAGCAGAGAAAAAGCTTCCAGTTCAGTTCCAGCTTGATTTCTGTATGCCCTGCAACCAAAGGATTTACATGTAAATGTTCTCCTTAGCTCATCCCTGCTGGGTTCTTTTTACTATTTATGCACTTTATTGTTTCCTAGGTTCTCAAGAATAATCTGGCACTTTGATTTCAGCCTATGTTGTAGTTAGGGAAGCAGGAAATGAACAAGTATAAACAAAATCAGTATAATTTCAGGTAGCAAGAAGTGCTAAAAATAAAATGAGAAAATGGTTAGAGATTGTGTATTAGAGGTTGTGAGACACACGAAAGGAGGGGTGGGAGTACCAAGCAAAGGAGCGTGTGCAAAGACCCCGGGTAGGAAGAAGATCCATACTTTTAAGGTCAGAAAGAAGTCGGTCAGGCAGGGACCTAGTGAACATGGGAGCGGAAGGCAAGGGCTAAGACTGTTCTCGACAACTGCAGACAGCCTGGATTTGGTTATACTGAGTAAAGGGAGGTGTTCGGAGGCCCTGAACTGGAGAATGACATGGCTTATGTTTTCAAAGGGCCATTCAGGGGACCTGTGCTACTCTGGCTGCCTCTCCCTCTCTCTTGCCCCTTCTGCTGCCGGAATCTTCACTCTGGGTCACAACAGCCTTCTCTTTTACTACTTGGCATTGTGAAGCTAGAAATCAAGCAAGTAAATATGAAACTGTAGAAGTGGTCTGGTCTGTGGTCTTTTTATATCTCCTTAGAGTCCTTCCATTCATTTCATGAAGATAGTTCAATTATATCAAGTCATCAAGTACTAGCTAAAGTATTAAAGGATTAGATATCATTTGAAGACAACCATGGTTGTTTTAGATAATGTTCAAGTACAGACCTGCTGAACAGTTAACTACTTCTGTCTCTCAGAGATGCCTGTAACATTGCTATACTAGGAAAATTTAACAGAAAAGTAATTTCAATTAAATCCTCTTCTTTCCTATCTCTTTCAAATTTTTGCTAAATTTCTCCTTGTTTAAAAAACATTGCCAATATAAGCCAACTTGAGGGTGAATTATAATTAGAAACACTGTCTCTGAGGTCGCCAGATTCCGTTCTTTGCAGATCCATGAACATTTGCCCAGTTCTTTGTTGGTGAATGTAGAGTTAGCTCCAGGAGGACTTCCGGCTATTCCCATTTATTCTCTTCACATTGACTCTGATGTGTATCACGTTAATTGGTGGCTAATTCTATAATAGATGCATCCCAGGTATTTTTCTTGATCTCACAAAGTTTGCATTCTGTTATCTTCTGCACTTGGATGCCTACTTACATATTTGTTATCTGCATAATGCATAAATGTCTAATCTCTTAGAAACTACTGCCCTTCTCCCTGCTGGAAACTCTGGATTAAAAATAAATCTTGATGACTACCTTGTGTGTTAGGAATTTTGATTTCACAGAAACCAAGTATTAAAGACTTGATTATTTTGAACTCAAATCTGAGAATATACAACTATCTCAATTACGTAATGCAAACATAGAAAGATTTGGGGGATTGCTGGAGAAAGAAAGGGAGGTGACAAATTAAATGTAAACACAATGTCAGGGCTGCAGCTTTGCCTCCCTCTGCTGGGATTCTTATACTATGTCCAACTCAATAGCAGAGAGGGTAGCTAAATTTTATGTGATGTCAGCCACGCCTTTCGTGTTGATTTATTTCCTCTAGGGGGCTGGATTCCACTTCTTTGACACATGGATAGATGTGGGGTGTTTTGTTGGTTCATTTGTTGTAATCTCAAGGCTTCATCATTTACTAATGATCTGTTGTAACACCTTTTAATATTGCCTCAGGAAGCACACCTACCCCGAACCATCCATATTTAAAATTGTAGCAGACCAGGACTCCAGACTGCCTTCTTCTTTCTATTTTCTTAGCATTTGTTAGCTTTTTGGATATCATTATGCTCACTATCTTCATTTTCTTTCCCTTTTAGAATGTGAACCTCAAAGGTAAGAGTTGTTTGTTTTGTTAATTCACATATCTTGAGAACTCACTTAGAATAGTGCCCCAGACATAGTAGATCCTTCACAACTAACTGCTGAACATATGAATTAGTGAATATTGTTCCATAATAAGAATCATACTGACTAGAGGTCATGACTATTATTTTGAGCATCTAATTAATTCTTCAACCACTTTATACTGTGAACATTTTAGTGTTAGGTTTTGGGGTGCAGAATACAGGAATAATAGGAGAGAAAGAAAGAAACTATTCCAAACCTCAGACAAGACTGCATTTTATTCTAGGTGCAGGGGTGACAGCTGCCTTCCCACCAGCATGCTGGAGCAGCCATCGAAATGGGGAAAGTTAGTAATCATATGGTGACTTGGCATGAGGAAGTGGATGCAGCTGCTGGGGTCTATGTGTCTCATTCTCTGGAGGCACCATTCAAAAGTGGACAGGCTATCTGCAGCAACAGCTCAGTCTTGGTCTCCAACTGTCCCTGAGGTAGATAAGGGTCAGTAGCAACTTCAGAGATAGATAAAATCTTCAGAGATAGATAGAAAATCTAGTTTTCTGCCACCATGGCATTCTATCATTTAGGATGTAATATACATATTTACATCTATCATGTATATTTACATCTATATAAACATAGATTTACATCTATCATATATATTTACATCCATCATAAATTTTAATATGATGATTTCCTTATCAACAACAAATGTTTTAGTCTTATTTTCTGACCACCAGAGTCATAACAGTAGCTTTTATCTGGTTAATAGATGATTTGATCTAATTTCGTGTTATCACGAGGCTTTTTTGTCCTGTGCCACCTTCTACTTTATTTTCATATAACCATCTTTACAGTTCTAGTAGACGGCAATTACATACTTGGTAAATGGACTGTAAAATGCTTTGAGAATTTCCATCTTACAGCTATTCTGTTATAGCAGTATAAGCTGTCGTTGGCTCTATTAGAGATGGCTTATTTTCATGAAATACAAATCCACTTTCTTGCTGTAAATGTCTATCTTTGTTTTCCTTGTCCTTAGTTTCTTCCTCTACTCCATTCTCTACAACTTCTCCAGTTTCCTTCCTAAAGCTCAAAACTGTGACCACTTCATGATCATCTCAAAAACTTTCACTGAGTTATGTCTACACCAACTGAATGTCAGTTCTTAAGGCTCTGTTTAAAGAGTTTTAATGCCTCATATTATCTTCCAGCCTCGTGTCACCTTCTTTTTTCATTGTCCCAGAAAGCCAGCAGGATCATTGCTTCCTCCTTGTACTTCGGGCTTCTCTGATGCTGTAACTGGCTCATGATGATTCTTCTGACAAGGAATGCCCGGTGGCCTGTCAAATACTTTTCATCTTTCAGAAAACTACCTTTCAAATGAAATTTTTTCTTATTCTTCTAATAGGATGTGCTTCTCTATAACTTTATGCTTCTAACACACATCTGATTTCTTTTAAATGCATGTTTTTGTGTGAATGTGTGAAATCTGCTTGTTCTACTAGATGTCCTTGTGGGAAGGGATTAAAGACAGTGTCCTATGTGTGGTGCCAGTATGCATGTTTTATTGTTACACTGAATTGTGTGAATGACTATTCACAGTCACTGAGTTTTTTCCATCCTTTTATTTAGCTTTATCTCAAGAACATTTAGTGCTCATCATAGACTTTGAGGAATTACTTCATGATCTTGTCTCATAAATATGTAGTTTTCATTTACCATGAAAATGAAGCAAAAATAAATATAATCAAATGTGTATGAAAGGACGTTTAATATTAAAAAGTGATACAATTGTAAACTATTTTTATTTTATAGCTCTATCACAGTGCCAGAAATGTAATTGGCACTCCATAAATTTTTGCTGGATTAGATGAAATGGAAAATTAGTTGGATGTTTGAGTTGTGATGTAAGTCTTTTGAAGCTATTGGGCACTTCCTCGATGCCAGACACTTAAGCAAATTTCTGAGCATATAAGAAATAGGACACATTTTTACTTGAGAAGTTTAGCATCCAGTGGGGAAGGAAATCATGTAAATGATTATTGTGATTGGCAGTATGCAGAGGTGTGGGGCATAAAAAAAAGGCAATTAACCTACTTAAAATTTCAAGGAAGGCTTTCTGGAGACAATTTTAAGCTAAGTCTTAAAGGATGCCTAAGACCTTAATGATATAGAAAAGATAGACAGTTACCGCTGGAGAGATGGCTCAACAGTTAAAAACAGTGACTGCTCTTGGAGAGGACCCAAGGTTTGGTTCCCAGCCCTCAGATGGCAGCTAACAACCATTCATAACTCTAGTTTCAGGGGATCTGATCTCCTCTTCTGCCCTCTGCTGGCATTGCATATATGGAGTTCATTTATATACAAGTAGGTAAAACACATAATAAATAAATAAGTAAAAAAGAAAGATGGACAAGGGAGTTCAGTTTGGTTAATGTACTAAGAAAAGGGAGTAACTTCAAGTTCATAGTGACTGGAACTACATGATGTGTGTGAAGAGTTGCAAAGTTCTTATCGGAATGAATAATGGGAAGGCAGAAATAGTGAAGACTGACTCTCTACAGAGGCAGGTTAGACAAAAGTGAAGAAGTGAGATTTCATCCTCTAGGCAAAGAGGAGAGCAATGTTATGGTTCAGATTTGCCTTCTATAACAGCAGTAAGGAGAGGTCTGAGTGGGTTATATTGAGGTCTGTTGGTCTGATGAGCCAGTGAGGTTAACAGTTCAGACTAGGAAAATAGTCATAGAGATGAAGAAGAGGGAGATTTAAAAAAATATTTTGGATTTTGTTATTTTTATGTGTATGAATGTTTTTCATGCCTATGAAGTACACCCCTGTGTGCAATGCCCATGGAGGCCCAAAGAGGGTGCCAGATTTCCTGGAACTGATGTCACAGATGATTGTTGACCACCATGTGGGTGCTGGGAGCTAATCCCATGTTCTCTGCAAGAGTAGTCATTTCTCTTAACTACTGAGCCATCTTTCCAGCTCTGGGAGGTTTTTTTTTTTTTTTTCTTGAAACAATGGAATGTTAAGATTGGTAGGACCCTGCTGATAGTTGAATAGGGAGTAAGAGAGAGTATCATCATGAGGCCTAGTTTTGTGCATGGAGGGGCTAGACGTGTGGGTGGGGTCACCATTGATAGACCTGGATAACTCATACGGAAGACAGGCTGGGAGGAGAAAGTGTAGGGAGCATGAGTTCAGTGGCATGTGCCCCGAGATTAAGAAAACTCTGAGCTGAGTGGCAGCTGGAGACTAGAGAAGGTAGAGTTCAGCAAGTGGTTAGTTGGATAATGCTGTCCCTTGATAAATGAGGTAGTCATTAAATTTCTGAGAGTGGATGAGGTGGCACAGAGAGATTCACATGTAGATGGAAATTCACTGGCTTAAGACAGAGAGCCCATTATTATTGGTGTAGAAGATCAGGTAAGAAGCAAGAGTCAGGAAGGTCTGGAACAAGGTCAGAGAAACCAAAGTGATTAGCAGATTCAAGGAACAAGGTGAGATCTACTGCCTGACAAAGCCAGTATATCAGAACAGGAACTTAAACATGCCTATTGTATTTAACTTTGTGGCCGTTCTGGGAGACCTCTGTCAGGGGCACTTCAAAGAAGTGTTTGGGACCAAACCAAACTGTCAGTGACTGAGACATGAATCGAAGAACAAGGAAGCAGAGACAGTGATGGCCTGCACAGGAAGGGCACTGACTAGAATCAAAGGTGAGAACGGAGGATGAAAGAGAGGAGGCCACACTAATGGAGAAGAAGTTCTCCTCTAAAATGGCAGAGAATGTCTTTGGAATATAAAAGTAGATTTTATATTGTAAATGGATCATTTCTCACATTACAACTTCAGGTGTATAAAAATGCAAATAAATTTTTCTGTAGGAGAATTAATTTCTATACCAAGCCTGCATATTTCCAGTGGGAAGTAGCTTATCTTAACTACCTCAGGGCCTTCTTAGACAGTTCGGTTTTGTAGTGATTTTGACTACTCTTTCCTCTTCAGGAATGATTCTGAATTCTAAGGGACGGGTTAGAAGAGTCTGGTTACTGCTCAGCTGCCCACACTATGATTGCTGAAATGGCTGCATTTCTCTGTGATTCTTGACTATCTCTTGGAATATCTCGCATTCACCTAGTATAAAAATTATATCAAGATTCTTCATGTGGCTCTCAGTCCTCTCCATGTTGAGTGACACAATGCAGCCTCTTCATGGGGTGCTACAGTTTGAACCTGGGTAGCCCCAGAGACTAACATGAAAACTTGGTCTCCAGCTGTGACTTTCTTGGGAGATGATGGATGAGGTAAGACCTACTGGGAGAAATCAGATAATTTTATTTGTACCCTTACAAGTGATATATAAAACTTGGTCTCCCTTGTCTAACTTGTTCTTTGTTTCCTGGATACTAGGAAGTAAACAGGCTTCCTTTGCCTTGTGCTTCTGCCCTGATGAACTGACTGACCACAACTGGGTCAAGTGATCAAGTGATCATGGGCTGAACTCTCTGAACTATGAACCAAAGTAAATCCTTCTCTTAAATTGTCTCAGCTATCTGCCAAAGTGCTGGAAAGCTGGCGTGAGAGGGGCATGTTCGGATGTTATCTTGTGCTTTGCTTTGTTATCCTTTGCAGCTGTGTGCTGGTCAACCTGTGGCTGCACACCCGCCACCCTCATTTTCACCCTCCAGTGCTCTACTGTTGTATTGACTATGTTGTGTTATGTGGTGGAATATGTATTCTACCACTCGTTTATCCTATAATAATTTATTTTATTTTGTAACATATGAGGGTTTTCTAATAGATGCTCCAATAAGAGATGGAAAGTGATAATTCCTACCTTGAAGGGCTGTCAGTAGCTAAAAAATGGTTTAGTACTGTGCCTCCATGTAGGGGCTCTAAGAGACATGAACAAAGTACTATGTTGTGTTTTTCTGGGGGTTCTCTGCAGATAACTCACATGGGGTGACAATTGAGATGGCCCCTGAAGGTGGACTTAGGAAGAAAAGGAGGGGAATGATCGTTCAGTTATTGATTCTTGCTCATATAGCATCAAGGTTTGTGCCATGTGCTTAGGAATGATGAGGTGTTAAGCATGGTTAAGTCAATGGTTCAGGGGAAGAAGAAGAAACACGGAGGTAGGTAGGGCTGGATTCTGAAAAGGCAACTATGTCAGGTTTTTAAGAGATTATGTGATAGTCTGGGAGACAAAAATTCACATTCCTTTTGCCTTCTTGTGCTGGTAAGTATATAGGAGTTGAACTGAGGTGGTGACAGACAGTAGGGCCAGTGAGGATCATGCTGGAGACCATGTGTGATGGCCGAGCTCTGAAATAATGAGATGCCTGATAAAACTGTGGCGGGAGAATAGAAGAGAGGAGCCAGGGCGGAGGGAAGATGAATCTGTAGCATATTCATTTCCAAATGAAACAAGAGGGGCCTTTAAGTGAAAGGGAGGTGAAGCTCTCCTGGGACGATGGCTAAATAGACTCCATTACTAGACTTGTAAGGGTGAGGGTGAAAATGTGCTTTTATGCATGTTTTGTATCTGAGGTGCTTTAGAGACACTAGATAGAACTGGAATACAGGTAAGAAGTAGAAAGAATGTGATGAATGGGAAGTAAATGGAGCTGAGTAAAATAAAATTAGGTTAATAAAGGCAGGATAATGAAAGCTGGAACTCAGAGTCTAACCAACACAGAAGGAGTCACCAAACAGAAACAACAGCCACAGAGATGTATAGGAAAAGTAAGGAAGAGGGGAGAGGAGAGAAAGACAGAGAGAGAGAGAGAGAGAGAGAGAGAGAGAGAGAGAGAGAGAGGAGAGAGAGAGGAGGTTCTTCAAAGGATGAGGGCTTGGGGGATTTAAGGATGGGCGTGGAACCAGCAATATTTATTGCTGCCACGAGGCCCCAGGAAGGAAGGAAGGGTAAAGGCTTTGGGTCGAGCACTTAGGAGGCACCAAGTGCCCCAGGTGGAGCCTCCACCTTCGTAGTGCTGGAAAGGAGATGATTAGAGCAGAGTAGACGATGGCGGCCGTGCAGCTTGTCCTTAGAAGACAGTTGTCAGAAAATCAACCAACCAAACAAAATCAAACCAAAATAAGGTGGGCAAGAGGTTCATTTTCATGAGAACTGAGGGGCTATAATTACTATATCTTTTCTTCGCAGGGAGGAGGTTTTGAAGGAAAAGGAAGTAGAAACAGAGAACTGAGGGTGTGAGATACTGAGGACGGAAGAGAGGAATGAAAGCAGAAGGTTCTGAACAGGATGGAGAAAGATGGACAAGCCCATTTCGCTGCAGGGAGAGGGACTAGACTAGGTACGTTTAGGAGAGTAAATACAAGGAACTCCAGAAGGTGAGTTAAAAGGATGTGTTTTGGTAACTTTGTTCTAGAGGAGGAGAAATGAGGGTGAACCAGGGGTTCATATGATGAGTGTTAGTGATTACAGCCTCCATGTGCAGGGAGAAAGTGTGTTGACCTTCTAGGGACAAAATAAAGCTCTTTAGGGACCCTAGGACTAACAAAGCCAGAAGGTGGGTCATTCTATATTTGTGCTGCTAAAAGCAAAGAATAACAGCAGCAGCAGCAATGATAAGTTACTATTTGCTGAGGGTGTAATGTTTCACAGTAACAATTTCAGAGTAACATTTTACCGAACTCAGCTCTGCAGCACATATCACTTCCATTTCATGCACAAGGTGACTGATACTAAATGGTTTATTCAAATTTGTATAGGTTTTCCATTTGGAGTGCTCAGTAGCCACACTAGCCCATCTCTAGTGGAGCTGAGCTTACAGGAATGCTGCATCTTTTAGCTCAAATGCAAACCTACTCAGCTGAAAGACAAGTTTCATGTCTCTTTGGACCTCAGCAACCTTGTTTGTGAGGTGTGGATGGCATGTTGGGGTGGGTCAGTAAGAGGTGACCTCTGTGATTCCAAGGCTCTCCTGGCTCGGACAAGTGATTCTAACACACACCATATATGTACAAACAGCTTTTGCTCAGAGTTATTATTTAAAATGCAGCAATATCCTGTGCAGACTGTCTCTGATGCTGGGACTTTTATTTTATTCTCGACCACATTTTATCTTTTACCATGCTTGGTAGGAAATGGGGCTATTAGAATTTTTTATATTCTACAAAGCCCGTGTTCCTTTGTCCCTGCTTTTGGCATTTTGTGACCATGAGAGCTGAAAGGTACACATTCTTGACCTCTTGCAGACTGCAATTCTTTTCAATCAGAGCTGTCAAGTGGATTGATGAAAGCCGCTACTTAGCCTTATTGAGGAATGGGGTCACACTTACCTGCAGATCATCCTTGCTGGATACCTCACAATTATAGTACATTTCCTCCGTGGGTACATGCTTTGCGTCACTGACTCCGAGCTCAGCACCTCTCACTTCTATGAAGTTGGTAGTGATTCTTAGAAAGAAACGTTCTCCAGTGGGTTTAGGAATTTTCGCTTACTCTGTTTGCTTTATCTTGAAACAGAAATGCACTTATTATTGGGAAGAAATGCAAGACTTTTCATCTCTGCATGGATAGATGGTGATTTTGCTGAAAGTTTGCTCCTTAGAAGACAGCCTCGTGCTAATATTTATATAAAAGTGACACATGATAAGTCAGAAAATCTGGGAGGAGATTTAGGAATGTGTTCCTGAGTATGTTACATTCAAGTAACACACTGAAATCACCGGTGGAGATTTATACAGGTTTTATTAAGATCGGTATATAGACTATTTTTATGTTTGACATCTTAACTATGATTTTATCAGCAATGTTTATAATTGCATGGAGCTAACACATCAAAGGGAAGTCTCCTCAGGTTTTGCCAGAAGTTACAGCTCATGCAGGCACCAATCTAGCAGGGAAGGCTGTGGGACTAAAGTGTCAGGGCTCCAGGCAAAACAGTGTTCATTCTTTTACCATCAAGAGAGCTCAGTTTTCCCGGTGTTGCTTCAAGCGTATTTTTAGCGGTTTGTCCTCCATTTACCTCTTAAGTTTCCCATCCTTAATTACTTCTCATGGATTGATTGGCAAAGAAGGTGTTTTAGGAAAGAACATGAGTATACAATTTACATATTTACTCCGTATCTATCTTCTATGTGTACTGTTTTGACCTCTGGCCTTTTCCTCTTCAGGGACTTGTAGTTTAGTGTCAGGGACAGGTATAAGTGGCTTTGTCATGGATTGAATGAAAAATGTTCCCCATAGGCTCATATATTTGAATACTTGGTGGTGCTGTTCATGGAGCTTTAGAAAGTATGGCCCTGCTGGAGGAAATATGTCACTGGGGGCAGGCTTTGAATATTCATAGCCTCTCTCTACTTTCGGTCCACTCACTCTGTGCTTTGTGTTTGTTGCTGAAGATGTGAACTCTCAACATCCTCCTCCAACCAACACGCTCGCATGCTGCCATGGCTTCCTGCCATGATAGACTCTTATCCCACTGGAACTGTAAGTCTGAATAAACTTTTTCTTCTATAAGTTGCCTTGGCTTTATCACAGTAACAGAAAAGTAACTAATACAAACTTGGATACCAAGTAACTCTAATGTATAACCAGGAGTTGTGGAAAATACTAGAACATGAGAGATTAGTGCTTCTACAATACTGAATACTTTCTTTTCCATGTTTCCTTCCAGAAACCCCTTGAGGATAGTAGTCTTGGTTTGTTTCCCCACTCTGTGAGAGGTGACCTATTAGACTGGTGGATTTGGGAGAAGGGGGTTCAGCTCAGTGTAGTTGCTAAGCTGTGGTGTAGAGATCCTTGTCTTCATGAGAAGCCGTTGTATTTCTCTCTGCTTGGGCTACAGTAGGAAGCTTAACTCAGGGCTTCATATTAACAAAGCCCTTTGATTCTCACACTGAGACCATCAACAATGATAATAGATTAATGATAATAAAAGTGACATGTGGGTTTCTAACTACCTGGCTTGTTTGCTGCTCCCACATTCTAAAGTCAGGTGAGGTAGGAGAGGAGTCATTAATTCACTTTCTGAAATCTCAGTGAAGGTCATTCCAGGAAAAAAAGTCATGTTTTTAGAGACCAGACAGAGTATATAAGACTGAACAGAAACACCAGTATTCTGAAATAGACATTTAATGATAGACTAGGCTGTTACTTCTTGTATTCAGTACTTTGAAGATTCTGTACTGTTTTCACCAGGAATGTTTTTTTCTGATACAACATTGTTTAATGAAAAACTCCAATATTCAGTGGCATATGACAGTAATTTTCTGTTCATGATTTATAGGTTGTGGGGCTGACCATGGCCTTGCTGGGCTTGGCTAGGCTGGCATGCCTTCTTACTCTGGGATGAGTTATTCTTGTGGTAGACAGCAGAGTACAATAGTGGCAAACTAAAACCCTTGCCACTTCTTACAGCCTCTTCAGAGCTGTGAACTGTCATCTCTGTGCATATATGATTAATTAAGGCAACTCAAAACTAAGCTCAAAGTAACTGGGTCAAGGAAGTATACTCTGAATGAATCATATTCAGAAGGGGATGGAAGGAGAGATTGTGACAAGTTCCTGTACAAAGCTTTGGCTTTCATTTGGTATCTTTTTAAAAAATATTTTATTTATTATTTTTATTTTATGTGTACAAGTGTGTTGCTTGCACATAGTTAAGTTCACTTGGTCATGCAATGCCCACAGATTTCAGAAGAGGGCGTTGGATCACCTGGAACTGGAGTTATGGACGGTTATTAACCACCATGTGAACTGGAGTTATGGATGGTTATTAACCACCATGTGGGTGCTGGGAATCAAACCTGGGTCCTCCCCAAGATCCGTCAGAATTCTTAACCACTGAGCCATCTCTCCAGCCCTCTCATTTGGTGCCTTATTTATAGAATCTTTAGCTGCCTTTTATACTGTCTGCAGAATTTTATTTATTCTACCTGTCCTTGAGAAAGCTCTGAAGACAAGCACAGTTCTTTGATTTTCTGTCTTGTCATAAAGCACCATCAAAACTGTAGCCACATCCCTGGTTGATTGAGCACACTCCAGTGGATAGCTCCATATCCATGAGTATATGGGCAGCCTAAACTGGACTCAGTGGATTATTACAAAAAGAGGACAAGCAGTTGGGAGCGGGGAGGAGGATAAAGGTGGACCAAGGAGGAGTTAGGGGGAAGAAGTAGAGGTTGAATATGATCAAACTACATTCTACTGAATTCTCTAAGAATTAATAAAATTATTCTATTTATTTATTTTTTCAGTTCCTGCCACTGAGGCTGGGGAAATAGTGGTGACTTACCTGCTAATATGCGTGAGTCCCTAGGTTCAATCCCAAGTATTGAAAAAATAAGCCTTGCCACCTAAACTGCTCAAACAAATAATTATAATTTTAATGTCTTATTCATAAAATTTTAGAGAAACTGACAAGGTTATAATGCTCTTGACTACCAGAAATACTTATTAACATGACAAAAGCTCTGAAAGACTACTCTGTCTGCGATGGATACACCTATCCTTGTGTGTTAGTTAGCTTTCCCATCTCTCTGACAAATTACCTGAGCTTATAAAATCAGCTTATAAAAGAGGAAAGGGTTATTTTGGCTAATAGTTGAGGAGGTTTCAGTTCATAGGTAATTGCTTATGTTGCTTCTGGGATCGTGGCAATACAACCTATCATTGCAGGGGTATGTGATAAAGGAAACCATCTATGGCAAGAAAAGAGAGAGGAGACACATAATGTTTCAATATCCCCTTCAATGGCGTGTCCACAGTGACCAAAATTCTGCCCTTTAGGTGTCATCTCTTAAGGTTCAATAACCTCTCAATAGGCTGACAGCTAGGCCTTCAACATGTGTCTCTGGGGATGTTTATCTAAATCGTAGCATTTGTGATCCCCTCACTTTGAGTGTGGGGATGCCCATGGCTTTCTTCTAACTAACAGATTATGACAAGGTGTATATCATGAGACTTGGATGGATTATAAACCCTGTCTTGCAAGGAAACTGTCTTCTGCTGATTTTGAAGAAAGAAGCAGGAATATTGGGAGTTTTCATAGCAAGGAACCAAGAGGAACTTCAGTACAAAACCAGCAAGGTATTAAAGTCCTCAGTTAACAGCTGACAGAGAACTGAGTTCCTAGCCACCATGTAGGCTTAGAAAGATTCTTCCCCACTCAGTTGTCAGTTATGACTACAGCCCTAGCTGAAGCTTCCATTGCAATCTGATGGTATTACAGATGAGAGGACCTAGCTAAGCCTTTCCCACACTCCTGACTGAAATAAGTAGGTACTACTCTCAGATAATAAGTTAATGTAGTGCCACACAGCAATAGAAGACTTTTCAACCTATGGTCCCATTTCAGAATATCAAGGAGGAAATGTTTCCATTAATTTCTGTTAGATGACACTTCTGTTTCCTTATTACATTCCTAGTTTGTTAATGTTAGCTTAGTTTATGTGTTAATATCAAGAATATGGGGTACTAAGCAGATCTACTTAAATTCTTTTTTTGTCATATATACTTGTATACTTACAGAGAACTAACCCCCCTTGCTTATTTATTGATTAAATAATCATAAACTTCTACAGACCTAGTTTTTAATTTTCATGAAATTTATATTATTAGAAGAGCTGGTGAACAACAATTAGTTTTAAAATTATTGGTAATTTCATTGAGAAGATAAACAAGTACTAGAATCTAGAATGGCCAGAGAATTTTCCCCAAGAAAGACTTTTGCAGAGTTAGCATTCAAGCTGAGATTTAACAGATGAGAAATAGGAAATATATTGTTTAATTCCCTCTAGTTTAGATCTGGATGAGTTCTTTTGGTGTGAAATTGCATTTTCTCATATGTGCATCTATGTGTGTAGGTAGAGATAACATAGATGAGAATTGCAGTAGGAATTGGGCTCAAAAATTAATTCAGAGAAAAAAAATCTTTGGAGTTCAGGATATTGAAAGAACATATAATAAATACAGAAAAGCATATACATGAAATATCTTGTGATAAAGTGAGTGAAATTCCATGTTAGCAATTTTAGGATATGAAAACAGTTTTTAGTTATGAAGTTAGACATTGAGTTTTATCTAGAAAACAGTAGCCAAGTACACAATGAGTCTTGCATTTAAAAGAGCAGAGTCAAGCAGTTTCTTAGACACTTGTATATTCATCTCCCTCTGATATCTCTGTATTATTTCTATGAGTCGCTCTTCTGGCTTTTATTAGGCTGTGGATAGCTCATAGCACTGTAGACCTAAATCTTTTGCATCTGTCACTTCTACAACACATTGCATTTAGAAGAAGCCAGTATGCCTTCTGAGTCTGCCAAGGACGTAAAGAGTTTTCTCTTACTTTGGCTTGAGCTTTTCTCTTTCCAATTAGCTTCTTAAATGTTTGCCTCTTAGGCATTTCTCTGGATGGCAATAATCTTTCTCCCCAAAGTGTATTTGGATATGAGAGCGCATTTGTCTTGAGAGTCTGGTGCCATATTAAATGTAAACATGTGCTTTGTGAACATTAATTACTGGAAAAAAAATCATAGAGATTTGTAAGTGAAGAGGAGGCAGGAGGAGGAGAGGAGGACACCGGGAGGAGATAAAAGAGAAAGCATGTAAAACTGAGGAATTACAAGTCAGAAGAAGGAGGAGCCAGAAGAGAAGAAAAAGGTTTGAAGAGAAAGTTTTTGAGATAGTTGATAAAGTGATAAACCCAAATCAGTGGGACTCATGCAGGCGCCAGGCTGTGAAACATTCCAGGATAATGTTTACTGGCTAGACAGCAGGAAATGACACACAGAAGGGAACAGGTACTTGAGGAAAGCTTTTTGGACAGATAGGAAGGTCCCAAAGAAGAAAAACAAATGGTAGGAGAGTTCATACTGTTTTTCTTTTTTCGGTTCTGGGTTCTAGGAAAAGAAGTCAATTCCAGGCTCGAGTGACAAGGGACCTAACCACCCAGGGGCAGAGCTGTGCGGAACTAGACTCCAGGTAAGCAGCTAGATACCTAGAGTATAATTTCAAAGGTGGAAAAGAAGGATTACTTGGAAATCTGTCCTCCAGAGAGATTCATTCCCCCAGCATCAGAGAAGCTGAGCCTGGGGGCTGAGGCTAGTCAAGACAAGGGTGGAGTTGGAAAAGGGCAGAGGGTGGAATACAAGCCTGGGTGTATGTTAAAGGTGCTGAAGCAGTCTAGTGGTGCTTTAACATCTATAAACTCCTAATGATCCCAGAGCAAGTAAAACAATAAGCCAGTTTTCCATTATTTGGGTTTTGACAAAAGAAACTCACCTTACTAAGATACCCGGGAAGCAACTATTAGTCATGTTCTTCTTCGCTTCTTTTTTACTTTTTACTTCAGACACATCACTTTTATCCCTATTTCTATAATGTTTCCCAGGATACTTCTTTAAATTATTATTATTAATTATTATTATTATTATTGATAGCCAACCTATAGTCTTTGGAACATTTTTTTTCTTTAACTCACAATGATATATGAAGTTTTAAAACAAACACACTATCATTTAACCTGATTTAATACAACCACAATTTATTAGCTGTTCATGGACCACCTTGCTGGCTATGGCTGAAAGGATCAGAAGGTAGGCCCTGGCTCTGCAGACATTTTCCTGGCAGTAGATAGATGGAGACAGGCTTGTGTCACACAAGCAGATGCTGAGTTACTATCCCCATAAAATGGGAAGGATGACTAGGCCCTCAGAACATTGGTGGTACATAAAATCAGAGAGGTGGCTGCAAAGGTGCAGGGGAGGCTTTCTGGGAGAAGAATGATGACGGTGTGGAATGTGCAGAGGAACAAAGCGTGCTTCATTTTAGGTGGGTATGGAAGGATGTGACTACAGCATGCAGAGAAGGTCCTTAGGGCAAGCATGAAGGATGATGAAAAGGTGGAGAGGAGCTGTTCCTAGAAACTTGGTGTAAGTGATAAGGACCTGCTGAAGGACTGAGCAGAAGCATGGTGGCTAGCTCTCTATTTTAAGGATAACATGCTATTAGCTGTGCTGACGAATGTTTTGAGGCTGGATAGAGAAAGGAGCCAGGTTAGGAAAACTTGTGGCGATTGGTGTAAGAAATGAAGTGGGTCTGGAGTCTGTGAGGATGCTGAGGACAGGTGACAAGGGTCAGAGGCATTTAAGAGTTAAGAGCAGGGGCTGGAGATGGCTCAGGGGTTAAGAGCACTGGCTGATCTTGCAGATTAAATCAGGTTCAATTCCCAGCATCTCATGGTAGCTTACAACCTTTTGGAACTCAAGTTCTAGGGGAATTTGCTGCCCTCTTCTGACCTCTTTGGGCATTGCATGACCCAGGTGCACTTACACACGTGCAGGCAGTACATTCACACACATAAAAAAATTTTTTTTTTTTAAAGAGAGGAGCAACAGGATTTAGTAAGTCGTGGATACTAGAGGCGAGGAAGGAAGGAAGTGCTTGGTAAACAAGGAAAAGATTGAGAAAAGATGAACAATTCAGCTTTGGACATATGCTTGAAGGTCCCAGAGACAAAAGTTAATGAAAGTAAATGAAATAACCCAAAACATTATTAGAGCAAAAAGTATTCCTGAGAATACTAATACCTGGAAAAACTGGTCCAAAAAGAAAAAAAAATAGACTTTGCAGAAAGGCAGGAGAATCTCTTTTAAATGGCCAGGGCTGGTATTTGGCTGGTGCAAATCCAGGGGTTCTTGCTGTTGGTGCTCAAAACATTGCTACTGAATGGACATTTATCCTGAATCTAAGTGTGAAAATATTCTTTATCTGATCTGGAGGACGAATGGAAACCTTAATGTAAGAAACCAATTTCATCCAAAATGTAGAGGAGTGAATGAGTTATCTGGAGTATTCTGTTTGCAAAATTTACTATATCTCCCATTTCATTACATATTGCCATAATTTCCTTTTCCTTAAAAGCTCCAGAAAACATTGATAATTTGAATCCATAATTTTATGGGAGAGACATTTTTGAAAATGGTATCTGAAACTTTAAAAGTGTAGATACACTTATATCTTTGGTTTTCTCTCTCTCTCTCTCTCTCTCTCTCTCTCTCTCTCTCTCTCTCTCTTTTTTTTACCTGAAACTATGCTTTAGCTATCTCTCCAAATCAGTAACAAAGATCTTTCCTATTCTTTATAAGAATAGCTGTCCAATATTCCATTAATACATGTTTGATATTAGATAACCAAACACATATTAATGAAAATCTAGAAAATTTGAATCCTCACTGCTGCAGCAAAGGACCATATGCACATATCTCCTTTATGCTCTGATACTATACCATATTCATAGAATAATTCCCAAGGCAGAAATGCATGAAGTGATTATGCATTTAGTGATAGCTACTACCAAGTCGCTCCATGCAGGTCATTTCAGTTTGTGTTCTTAGCAGCAACACACGAGTTCATATTTTCTCTTCCGCTTACCAACGAAGCTTATCTCTGTTTTCAAAACCCTGCAAATCTGATGAATGAAAGAAAGAGTAGTTTTAATGTTTTTATTATGAATGCGATTAAAGAACCTTACCATGTTTCAAACCCCTTTAAAGTATTTTTGTAATATATTTATGGATTTTGAATTTTCTATCAATTTGTTTTCTAAATTGGTTATAGGAATTCATTGTATATTAATAATAATAATGTATAAATTTCTCCAAATTTTTGTCTTGATTTTGTTTATGATGATTTGTGCTTTGTAGAAAGCTTTTTTTGTTTTTCCATGTTTAAATTTAACAAAAATCCCCAAATTATTTCTGTTTCAGAACTCATATTATAAAGTAGTAAGAAAACTCTCTTATTAATTCTCCTGTTTCTTTATGATTATGGTTTCTTTTTTTGTTTTCTTACTTAAATTTTAAGGTATTTGGAATTTTTTATTCTATAAAACTTAAGAGTCCTTGAATAGATACTTAGCTCAGTTGATGTGTTATAGTTCTTCACAAGATAATAATTAAATGAGAGAAGAAAACTTTAAGATGCTATTCTAATTTAAGAATTGAAAGATTGAGAAAACTTCTGGAAGTTAAAGAAGACTGCCATGATTCCAACATAGAAACCGAAGTCATTTTATTTCAGCTATTTGTGTATTTTAGTAATGTATTAAATAGAATTTAGCAAAATGAAGAAAAGTCTACCTCTGCATTAACTTGAAGATATACACAACATTTTGATTATGAATATCAAAACCAAAATTAGATATTACCTCATCTGTATTGGGATGACTGTCAAAAAGATAGAAGATGCTTTGGTAGAGAGCTTGTTTAGTATGCATGAGGCCTGACTTGATCTGCAGCATGTGTGTGTGCACATCCTGCATGTGTATGTCGCATGCATGCAGTGCACACATGCACATATACACACACGCACATGATAATAAAGATAAGCATTGGCTATATGGCAGGGTAAGAGGAGTCTCAACACCATGGGCAGGAATGTAGATCCGCGTATCCAGTGTATAAATATCATAGAGGGTCCTCAGGGAAAAACATGTTTTACTGATTCCAGAATTCCATATAATGTGTTTCGATCACATTCAGACCCCTCGGCGCTCCAGCAACTCCCCACAACCCCTCCCCCGGTTTCATGTCCTCCATTATTATTTATCCTTCTATTTTATTATTTAATTTTTGTCTTTTAAAGGCCTATCCATTCTAATCTGTGCCTCCCAAGTGCTCCTAGATGTGAGTCCATGTCCTGGAATCTGGTCAACCTACCAAGTATCACACTGGCAAGGAAATCTGACTCTTCCTCTCCCAACATTCATCAGCTGCCAATAGGTTTTCAGCTAGGTCCAGGGCTTCCTGCCCACAATCCCCATCCATGCTGGGCCCTTGTTTGGTGTGGGTTTGCACAAGCTTATGCATGCTGTCATAAGCACTGGGGTCTGTTTGTGCTACTATCCTGCGGTATTCAGATAACACAGATTCCAACTATTCATCTACCACCTTCTGCTCCCATTTAAACTTAAAAAGAAAATTAAGGAGCCTGTGCTCTTAATTGCTAAGCCAAGCTCTCATGCCCTAATTTTTAATAGACCCATCATAAGATCCTAAGGTCCCATTACTAGGCACATGACCAAATGAAAGAAAATCTGCATGTTGACAAGTGATGCATTGCAACATTATTCATAATTGCCAGGAGATGGAAACAGGCGTGGTGCATATAAATTGATGGATGAATAAAGAAAATACGGTGCATATATTCAATGGAGTATTATTCAGCCTTAAAAAGCAAAAAATCCAGCCGTTACTGACAGCATTGGCCAGCCTGGAGAATGTTATGATAAATGAAATAGGCTAGACACATGGGGACAAGTACTGAATGAGATGTGTGTGGAACCTAGCCCAGTCAATTTCAAAGAAGCTAGGGTAGAACAGCTGTTGCCAGATGCTGAGAGAGAGGAACATGTTAGAGTTTGATATTTCAGCTCTGAAAGGTGAGAAACTCTGGAGACCTAGTTGGCAGCATGGCCAGCACAGTTAATAACACTGGGTGGTGTACTCAGGATTTGCTAGGTGGGTAGATCTTAAGTGTTCTTCCCATACCAAAGGAACAAAATAGCAACTATGTGAAGCAGTAGGTCTGCTGTCTTGAGTGTGGTGACCCTTCTGCCATGCATGCATGCATGTATTAAAGCATCATGCTGGAGCCTAGAGATGTCACTCAGTTAGAGTATGTGCTCAGCTGTGGGAACCCTTGAGTTCAATTCCCAGTACTGCAAAAGACAAAAGCTATTACATTGCATAGCTTAAATATATTCAGTTCTTATCTATTTAACTCAAAGGTAAAGCAAAACTACAAAGATGTTTTGTTCTATCTCTCTCCCCTCCAAAAACCAAACCAAATCAAACCAAACCGAACCCACCCAGAATTCTGACCAGGGTTTGGGAAATTATTATAGAACAAAGTTTGCGAAGTATGATGAAGTATAGAATCTTAGCCTCTTAGATAAGATCAAGTATAGAAATAAAGGGAAAGAATCACACAGTAGCTCTTTTATTTTTTAAAATACTAATTCGATTTTACAGTGAAACTGCAGAAGGATTATTGAAAACAGTGTCAAGCTGCAGCCTCAGTGATGTAACAAATAAAGACTTTATAGAGCCCTTGGGTTGAGTTTTGCAATCAATTTGGTTCAGGTTAGGTCAGCTCTTTCTGACAAATGAGTTTGTGACAAACTTGTTTCACAGCTTTTTTGATTTTGAAGTCTTGTTTAAGAGACTGTGGACTCCTTGCACTGTGCAGTCCTCTGAGTTCTGCTTTGCTGCCCTGGTTCCCTGAACTTGCTAGTGTTAGAAGAGTCTCTGTTCTCTGTGTGGAGAGTGGAGACAGAGATTTGTTTTGTTTTTGTGGGGTTTTTTTTGACAGAGCCTCTCTGGCCCCAGCCTGCCTGGAACTCACTATGAGACGAGGCTGGCCTCCATCTCGCAGAGATCCACCTGCTCTGTCTCCTGAGTTTTAGGATTAAAGGTGTGTGCCACCACACCTGGTGAAAGAGGTATATTTTACTCTTTGGAAAATGATACAAAAGTAAATCTCAGACTCATTGTTAAATGTCTTCACCTGCGGTTTTAGAAGATAGATTGTGAACCAGACTTTTCCTATCAAATGCATATGTATATGGAATAAAAACAAAATTCATTCTTTTCTCATTTTATAATTTCCTGGTCACCTATTTATAACTTAAAGTGAATACCTTACTAGCTGATTGTGTGATTACACAGTGCACATTTCTAGGGATTATGGTAATAAATAAAGAATGAGATGCTCTCCTCAAGTAGGTGTGGTGACGTCAGTGAGTGTAATAAGGGTTAGATACACATAGGCACAGGTTGTGTTGGGACTGTGGAGGACGTTCAGATAATCCAAACGGGGAGGTAAAGACTTGAACAGCATTCTGAGTATGAAAACAAGGTAAGTGAAGAGCTGGAAAAATAAACAAAGGGAGCATTAACTGCAAGGCACTAGGATAGGTCCCTAATGACTTAGCTGGACTGGAGTGAAAGGTCATGCAAAAGACTGAGGATACATAGAGACCTGCACTTGAATCCAAGCCGCTGACAGACATGATGTTGCTGCTTTTATCAGATCATTGTTTTGAGTGTGAATTACAATGACAACTAGGTGGTAGTATTCCTTTCAAATGAGCCATCTTGGGTAGAGGGTCTGCATTACATGCCCTGTAATCCTCGGTGGCTCTTTTAGAACTTGGTGGAGGGTTGATTTTGTTTTCCCTGCAAAGGGGGAATTCCCACTTGTCAGAACTAATCAGATGTAATACCTTTCCCTGAGGACATAATCAGCCCTGGACAGTTTGCTCTGATGAAATCCCAGTTTCTTTCTCTTGCTGTGCCCTGGGAGGTGAACAGTTTTCAGTCTGATTTTTAATGACTGTGTAAGGTGAAAGGAACACACTGATGTCAGGAAGAGGTCAGTTATTCTGGAAATGGTGAGGGAGTGGCAAGGTTAGAAGCCATGTGTCACTGGCAGGGATGGATGCTGGAGATCTTTCCTTTCCTTACTAATTATTTTGAGGGGCTCTATCAAGTCTACTCCTGGCTCTATGTAAATCAAAGGAAGCGTAAACTAATTGCCAATTTCTCTCTTTCAATTACATCACATTAAATAACTCCAAACACAGTCTCATAAGTAAAAGTTCCAATTCCATATTTACTTGCATGAATTCTTCCTTCCACACTTCTGAGCTGGTAAGGGGGGAAAGCCTGACGAATCAGAATTTCAGAGTTATCAGATGAGAATAAGATGAGACGCAGATTGCTCAGGGGAAGGCACATCCTCCTTCTTTCACCTTGGAATTTTCTTAGAGTTCTTAAAATGATTTTTTTTAGGGAACTGGTTTCAATAGCTTGTTTTTCAAGGTACAGATAAGACCCCGCTTCATTCTGATACATTCTTCCTTGTATGTAGAGAGCATCTCTTGTTCTTTTTTTCTTATTTATTTATTCATTTATTTTTGAGGTAACATCTCAAAACTA